>CM072098.1:30428280-32858280 GCA_036850905.1 Luffa acutangula
TAATATGCAAGTCATCTAGTTCTTTTTTTGACCAATTCTAAAGTTAATCTAAATTCCGTCACGATTTTAGAAATTCTACATTAGTCACGCAATCTTAATTAAGTCTATTCCAAATCCCCTCTCCCGAGCAAGACTCAACACTTAGATCATTCAACTAATGGCCAATTAATTAAGAACGCCAACATAAAACAATTGCACAATTTAACACATAAATCAATCCATAAACCAAAAAATACTACATCAACCCCTAAGTAACAAAGTTAGCTACTCATACATGGTTTTACAAGATCAACTAAGCATGAAAAAATCATTAAAAATAACTAAAGTAAGAGGGAAAGAAGATTAAACACTCGGAGGCCGAGACCGCACGTCCCTCTCACGATCTCCACGAACAAAGTCTTCAACCTCGCTGTCCACCACTTGCTTCAGCTTCCAAAGAGGGTTTTTCTCTCTCTTTTCGGCTCAAGATCTCACAAAAGAAGTCCCCCAAAAAGACCTAATCGTAAAATATAAATAGGGAAAATTTTTGTCGTAGCGTCGCGACGCTGTCGCGATACCGCGAATCTGGAAAATTCGCCGAGAGCGTCGCGATGCTATGATTTTTTTTTTTTTTAGATTGAAAGCTCAAAATATAGAATGTCAACCTCGAGACACCTAGAGAGAAACGTCTCGATGCTGGTCTGCGGATGGGCCTATCTTCAATCTTCCAACTTTGATTCTTTTTCATTCGTCATCTTCTTTTCATATCTCGGACATCCAATTGGCTCAAAACTATATATCCTACAAATACAACACATAAATGCATAATTTTGGCCAATAAATTATAAAAGACTAGCTAAAATAATTAGGAAAAACTAGCTTGCTATGCTCACTATAAGGTTGTTATTTGAACATCGATCCCCGTATGTCCCTGAAGGATTGGAATTCCCAATTCCGTTAAAGCAAAAGCAATTGGACCATATCGTATTTAATTTTGTTCAATCAAATACCGGTACATTGGCAATTTTCAAAGAACTATTCTATAGAAAATCATAGGCTAAGCATAACTTCTATAGATCTAATCTAAAGAACAGAGAAGCATTCCGTCGTGGAAGACTCTGAATTATTGAACGCTTCTTGATTGATCTTCAACGGCGAACACAACCATAAAACCTTCCCCATTATGACTCTAAGTTTGAGAACCGGATGGTGGGATCCGTCTTGCTTGAATTTGGGAGAAAAAATAGAGAGAAATTATCTCTGTGATATCACTTTGAGAGGGAGAGAGAGAGATTCATGTGATCTGTACAAAAACGAGAGGAATAAAATTGATCCCTTCTACGTGTAACTAATGTGAGGGAAGGGGAGATCAAATCTTGATCTTTCATCTAATCAGATGGTTATTAGATTATCTGATAACCTAATTAATTAATTACAATTAATACAATTAATTAACTATATGGTAACCAATTAATCATATTAATTAATTAAGCATATTTACGTTTAAATCATATTTAAATGCATTGCCCTCACATAATATATAGTTGTAATTAAACTTAATTAAATCACATTTAATTAAATTAATTAAACCACACAATTAATTAATTCTTCGATCAATTAAATATTAAATATTTAATTAATCAAATATTCGAATCATATTCAAATGTGCATCTCTCTTATAACCTATAGTGTTAATAGGAATCATATTCACATTAAAAGTAATCTATAGTTTTAATTTAATTAAATTGAACAATTAATTAATTTTATAATTAATTAAACATCTACCATATTTAATTAATTACATATTACAATCATATTCTAATATATATCTCTCATATACATAGTTTAATTAAATCACATTTAATTAGACTAAATTGAATAATTAATTAATTCACAATTGATTAATTAATTTACTAATTAAATATCATATACTTAATTAGTCATATATCTGAACTCTTTCAAATATATTATTCTCTCAATTAATAAAGTGTAATTTCAAATTAAACTTTATATTATAATATATCACAATACATTATTTTAATTGTATCTCATACATTTAACTTGATTCTCAAGATAAATTTGAACTATTAAAATTCTTTCAAGATAAATTGTTCCCAATTACTCTTTATGAGCTAACAGGGGGACCTAATGGACCTACAGATCAGAAGCTCAAATGATATGAGGTTAACTGACTAAACTCATTAATCGAGTTAACCATTCATTAACTGTGGGTCACTCCACTAAAGACCCACAGCTGCACTCTTCTCACTGTAGAATGGTTCTGTGTCCACCAATATTGACCAATATCGGTAAGTCAATCGTTTACGAGTGTTCGTAACTACAGCTGGGTCAAATTATTGTTTTACCCCTGAGTTACCTCTGTCTCCTTAAGTATAAGTCCCTCTTTAATGAACTGTAACACCCTAGGATTTTTAAAACTATCCTAACAACATTACTAACTCTAAAACCAAACTAACCGAATGCACCAAAAATTTTGGCAGCATAACGACAAACATTGGACTAAACCAAGATTTTTCAAATGCCTGCGAGAACGAAAGCAACACTTCTATAACATTCCCAACAACGACTCCATACTACAACACAATCGAACTCTAGAGAACAAGCGAGTTAGGTTTCGCATAATAACAGACAACTAAATAAAGCATCCACAACCAAAAACTCAACTAAGCACAACTAACTACCCTTTAACTTAATAGGAACAAACTTGATCATTATAAACCGAAATAAGAGATAAAGTCTATTACGCAGCTCAACTAAGTCTAGAGTCTCAACAAGAATAAATTTCAAGGTTAAAGAAAACGGACAAACAGTTGTCCAACATAATAAGCAACTACTATCCAATCGAAAAGAAATAAAAAGGAAAACAGAGCAGACTAGCTATGGTCCTTCCTCATATGCCTCCTTTGCATCACCATTGTCCACACAGTCCTCATAACCTTCAAAAATCTGGTAGTTGGGGGGAGAGAGGGGAGGGGATCAGTACAACCATGGTACTGGTAAGTAGTCCTTACCTGAAAAGCCATTAACCAACAACCAAACAAACAACATGATTTTCACATGCAAACGGCATGCTTCTTAAAGCTGTAAACACATCAACATGCTCAAAATCGAGTAAAATGAATGAATCTCCTAAGTCAAACCTCATGCATCTCTCAATGCAACCCATTAACCACTCATGCTCCACGAGCTTTGATAAGGGCAAAAAATATACCTATTTTACCCTTATTCTTAGCTCATTTCTTGGTCAAATATTGAGTGTTTAGGTCAATTTACTATTCTTGAGCTCAATTTATGTTTCATTTGATAAGATAGGGCATTGAAAATTACTTTTGTCAAATTTAAATCATTTATGCTTAAAAAGACTTGATTTTTAGAGGATTTGACTTAGTTTGTTGTTGTGCAGAAAAACAGACGAAAAGCTGGAATTCCCCAGAAATACGTCGCATTTCTGGGAAGGCAAAAATGAAATGCGACCGCATTTCTTGAAAACAAAGGTCGTTCTGAGTCGCACGCGGTTCGTTGTTGACGAGTCTTCTTCGTACCTAACCGATTGTTTTGACCCTAAAACTGACTAGGCAACCTTCCAGCACCTATTTCGTAGCTCCTCAACCACTTTGTACGCTATATAAGCTCGAGATTCGAAGTCAAATTCAAGCAGAACTCACTTGAAAGAAAAAGGTTGTGACAGAACCCTGGCTCGACGCCAATGAGTAAGGATGCCTGAGGTCCTTCTTAGATGACCAAATTCTAACCCGAGAGAGATTTAGACATAAAACTTTGTGGTTTGTAGAGAGTTTCACCCATCCCCATCTTGTAAAAGTGAGAGAGTGGAGTGTCTTACGAACTCTAGAAGGATTGTGTAAACAAAAAAAACCTAAAATATTTAGCTATCTCCTTTATTTCTAGTTTGTGACTACTTTTCACTATTCTGTATTCTTCACATTATTATTTCAATGAAAATGTGCTCATTTTCTTTTTATCCCATCATGAGTAGCTAAATCCCGTTCAGGGGTTCAATGTAGTGAATTCCCTTATGGTTTAATGGCTTGAAAGTGCTTTATTTGCTTAAGTTGTGTTTAATGCATGTCATTCTTTATTGATTATCATTCTAATCTTGTTGATTTTAATTTGATCACTTAGACTTTGCATGCTAAGTGAGTTTGATCTCGAAAGGGACAAAACAATATCGGTTCTCATAAAGGTGATATAAGAGAAAAAGCTCGAAAGAGATTGTTGGGTGGTAATAGGGCAAGCTACCTAAGGCACCCTATATCGACTATAGGGTTATAGGTCACATTCGTGAATTATCTATGTCGGAGTCGAGTCACAAAAATGTGCATAACGGTACTCGCTTAGCCTTCTAACCGTTTTTGGGAACAAAGGCCAAATGGAAGTTAAATCTTACCCAATGCATTAAATACGCTTAAGTTAGATATTTAATGAGTATGGTTGTTACCTTAGGGATGAATCCATGTTGAATACCTCGTTGTTTATTATTGTTATTCTTTATTATTTATTTGATTGTTTTGTTTATCTTTTCAAAAACCCAATCAATCAACTTATTTTCTCTGGTTACCTTTTTCAAAAGCAATCATTTGAGCAGTTTCTTATTCAAATATGAATTTCCAGTTTAGTCCTCGTGGGATCGATACCCTTGGAATACTTTCTGAGGTTTTTATTACTACGTGCGACAGTGTATACTTGCACTTAAGTGTTGGCTGAATATTTCTCTATTATTATTATTCCATCTTACCTCACATTCCATCTCTTCAGTTCACACACGCACCAAGTTTTTGGTGCCGTTGTCGGGGACCAAAAGTGAATCCAGATTGTTTTTGAAATTGCGATCAGATTGCGACCGCATTTCTGTCTCAAAGGGACTTTGACTTCGGTTCGCATTTTGGGTATCCGCTCCTTGACATTGATCCGGAGAAAGAAAGAACCTTTCGTCGTCAAAGGAAGGAACAAAGACGAAAGAAGAATGAGCAACAAGAGTTGAGCGCACAGGAATTTCTCGAGAAAGCATCTTTCATTCAAGACTTTCCAATGCATCCTCTTGGAGTCGATCCTCAAGTTTATCCACAAGTTCGTGGAAGGGAGCAGAATGGCAGGAGAATTCCTCCTGTTCCTCTAGTTCCACTCGTGCCACAAGAAGAAAACCTGATCTACATTGCTGAAGAACGAAACCGAGCAATAAGGGACTACGCTTTACCAGTTTTACAGACATTGAATCCAGGAATCTTGGCTACCAATTGATGCTCTACAATTTGAGCTCAAACCAGTGATGTTCCAGATGTTAAATACAATGGGCCAATTCTCAGGACTTCCAAATGAGGATCCACACAAGCATATTAAATTGTTTTTTAGAGTGCAATTCTTTTAAGGTAACAGGAGTGTCAGGAAGGTACTTTAAAGCTAAAACTTTTTTCCATTTTCTTTACAGGGAGATGCTGAAGCTTGGTTGGATTCATTTACTCCAAACTCCATCACCTCTTGGAATGATTTGGCGGAGAAAAATTTTTAGAAGTTTTTTCCCTCCAATAAAAATGCCAAGTACAGAGCAAAGATCATTGCTTTCAGATAGTCATATAATGAACCTTTGGATGCAGCTTGGGAAAGATTATAGAGGCTGGTTCGAAAGTGTCCACACCATGGACTGCCTGCTTGCATTATTTTGGAGCATTTTTATAGTGGGTTAGATCAAGCATTAAAGGCACTAGTAAACGCATCAGCAAAAGAATCTTTTCTGAAGAAGTCTTCTATCCTAGACACCATAGCCACCAATAACCGGCATTGGGGAGAAAATGAACCAACAACCATATTGAAAAATCAAGTGAAAGTAGTGGAAACAGAGGATAACACTACGATGCAAGCCTAGATCAAGGCCATTCATAGCATGATGACGGGCATGAACAATCAAGCCAACATAACCCATGCCAATGTTGTTTCTTCCGTCTGTTGTGAGATATGTGGAGAGGAACACATCGCTGATAGTTGTCCACTAAACCCTACTTCTGTCTTTTATGTAGGTCCACAAGGAAATCATAACCAAAATAGATGAAATCCTTATTCGGCCACGTACAACCCAGGATGGAGACAACATCCAAACTTTTCTTGGGGAGGACAAGTCGGGTCCAGTAATTCCAATAATCATCAGTTCGAAAAGCAACCTACTAATGTGGAGTTTTCCTACTACAAGCGCACTGGTCAAGTAATAATATAGTGAATGTAATATTCGAATGTCGTCTTCTAGACTGGATTTGTAATCAATTTTAATTACTAGAAATACTCTTGCCAATTTTATTTAAGGAACCAATCAAAGTGAGAATGAGTGTAAATCAAACACAAAACAATGAAAAAGTATGACAATCTAATGGAGACAACAGTCTCAAGGATTTGATTTCACCAATTGGGATTATGGATTAATTCATGGTTTAATGACATGCTATGATTCCTAAATCTTGGGAAACTAAAATCACACATATCTCTCCCGAGCATACATGATTTTCCCACATGCAATGACCCGATATCCCTGTCTAAATTCATTAAACATGCAAGGCATTAAGGTTAACCTTTTTAACGATTTCTAGAATTAACTATTATCTCCCGATTTCTAGCTAAATCCTAGTTATGCATAATGACTTATGAGCTAAATGCTTTCTCCCGAGTTAGATTTAATCACAATCAACATTCAATTCGTGGCCGGTAAATTGAAAGCATTAAACATACATTATGCATAAATGAAATCAATATCATAAAACCATAAAATCAATCCATAAAGTGCCCAACGGCTACATCAATCCCTAAGAATTAAACTTAGCTACACACAGTGGTTTGATTCCCGCTTTTCCTCCACTTGATTCTCCTTCAAAAGCCCTTTTTTCTCTGTTTTTCGGCTCCAAATCGTCCAACAGAAGTTCCCCAAAAAGCTCTAATCGCAAAATATAAATATGAAAAATCTTGGTCGTAGCATCGCGATGTCGCGATACCTCGAATCTGGAAAATTTTTCCATAGCATCGCAATGCTATGAACTTTATTATTATTTTTTTTTAGCGCGAACTCCATCTGACTCCAATTTCTCAGTTAGGCTTCAAACACATACTTACAACAAATAAAACATATAAATGCATAAATTTGGCCAAATAATTGTAAAAGACTAGCTTAATTAATTAGAGAAAAATAGCTAGCTATGCTCCCTATCAAACACCCCCAAACATAAGCTTTTGCTAGTCCTCGAGCAAACTAAAAATCAAGCATACAATGGAAGAATGGATGCAACAAACATGACTCAATCCTCAATGCTCAAAAGTCAATACTCAAGCAATCAAGAGACATGCACATAAGGACCAATGAGGGAGACAAATAAAAAATGGTGCAAAATTAACTTGCACAAGCGAGATCTAACTCAACTAGATTAGACTCTACTAGCCCAGGATTGGATTACTAAACTCTCAACTCATCTTCCCTCTACACTGGCACTAAGGATTCACTAACGAGTCAATGGAACAAATTAGTTTGTTTTCCTCCAAACTTGGTGCTTATAAATGAAAATTACAACATGCATTTATATGTGGCACTAGCTTTCACACACCTATTGCAGGGACCCATAACCCGAGTTTTACCCTTTGGTTTGCCTAACTGATCACAATAGGGGTAGCTCTTTTTGCCCAAGCTTTATTAAAAATTGCATTGCGTTCATAAGTCATGACCTTTTTTTTTTTTTATCAAATTGTAACAACAAGAATGATTTTTCTTTATGAGCATGATAAACATATATTCTTTTCTTTCCTCCTAAGCAAGATCAAACATGCTAATTTGCAAAAAATTAACTCTTTAGCTCTTCCCTACACCTATCGAGGTGACAATAAGCATATGAACCTAATAATTTGCTCCTAAGCATTCGAATCCAAATATAGCCAGGACAAATACTCTATCCTAGGAAATCATGCTTACAACTCATCGAAAGCTTGAAAATTGACAAGAAAGCCTATCCTAGGAAATCATAGTCATGCAAAAATAGCATCCAGAAAACAACCATATGCTCAATTCAAAGAAAGCTCAGAACTATAGCCCGAACTCAGATGCTCAAGGGCTCCACAAACATGCTATTCCACCCCCAAACTTAAAACATGCATTGTCCTCAATGTATAAAGAAAATAAGGCATCATCAATCATGAGAACAATAACAGAGTAGGAAGAGTGAATAATACTGGCTTGGAAGGACGATGACTTCTTTTAATGGAAGCTTGCAAGCAAGGGAGAAACTAGAACCAAGACCTACAAAACAAAAACAAACAATAAATAAAAAACACAACTAAACTTACTTTGGGTTGCCTCCCATAAGCGCTTGTTTAACGTCATTAGCTCGACGTGTTGACCGAATAGGCATCAAGGTGGTCTAATGTCAGGTGTTCCATCAGCAGTGCTCTTCCTAGCACCTTTCCTATACCCGACCAACATGGTCTCTGATGTGTTCTGCGGGGTCTCAAAAGCTTTTAGGATCTCCTTCGCCTATTGGACTCTAATGATTAGCTCTCTACGCTCAATATTAATTATAACCCTCCCTGTAGCAAGGAATGGTCTCCCTAATATAATAGGCATGACAGGATTTTCTTTAATATCCAAAGCAAAGTAGTCAACAGGAAGGAAAAATCTACCTACTTTGATCAGTACATTCTCAACCATCCCATATGGACTAACCACAGACTGGTCAGCCAACTAGAGCCTAACAGTAGTAGATTTTATCTCTCCTATATTTAGCTTTTTGCACAATGATACTTGAATGATATTTATGCTAGCCCCTAGAACACATAGTGCTCTACAAGAATAAGTACCAAAATTACAAGGAATAGTAAAACTCCCTGGATCAGTCAATTTCTCTAGCACTGTCTACTGAACACGAGCACTGCATGTCGATGCGAGGTACACAGTCTCCATTTGCCTTTCCTTTTTCTTCTTGATGAGCCATTCCTTCGTGAACTTTTTATAATAAGGCATTTGCTCCAATGCATCTGCAAAAGGAATATTAACAGTCAACCCTGTAAACGCATCAAGAAACTTACTAAACTGAGCCTTAGAATTTTTATTTTTCCTATTCTTTGACTTAGGAGCTAAAACAGTAGGAAAAAGGATAGAGGTCTCAGGTATAAGCTTTTTAGCTTCGCTTGAGGTGGTGCCCTCCTCAACTTCTCCAGTGAGTTCCTCAGTTTCAGTAGTCTCCTCCTCCTTAGCTACTTGAGTCTCCTCCTCGCGATGCAGAGAGACGGCCTTGCAGTACTCAAGTGGAGATTTCTCCTGTTCAGCTAGGGCTTTACCTTTATTCATGGTGTTAACAACACTTCCATTTGTCCCAGCTGAGTCTCTATGTTCTTAATGCTTGCAGAATGACCATTAAAAGTGGTGTTTATGGCAATCACGGCCTCCTCAAGCTTATTTGATCTGTTACTTGATTCTGTAATAAAAGCTCCAACGAGATCTTCTAAAGATTTCTTACTTTCTTGACTTTGTGGAATAAAGCCAGGAGGATTAAGAACATTCTTATTATTCGCATACGAAAAATTCTCATGATTTCTATTACTCGGTACATAATATGTAGGTGTAGAATTATTATTGTACCCTCTAGAATTCAAATTAGAGACATACTAAACTTGCTCGAGATTTTCCTTCTGAGTCTGGGATGCAAGGGCAGCTGTAGACTTGATCGATTGACCACTCCCTATACCTGAAAACTTTAAAAATGCATTAGCAAGGGAAGACATCTGGGCCTGAAGTGCACTTACGTTGTTAATCTCGAACACTCTAGCAGCAATCTTTTTCGGTCCCGACCGCTCAGATGGACACTAATAGCTATTGGTGGCCATTTCCTCCAGTAAAGTCCTAGCAATCTCAACGGTTTTGGACAACAGAGTCCCACCTGCAGCTGCATCAACAATAGTTTTTGTACTGGGAGTTAAGCCATTATAAAATAATTGAACCTGAAGCCAGTCGGGATAGCCATGCTGAAGGCACTTCCTCAGCAGCTCTTTGAATCGCTCCCAAGCCTCGAACAACTGCTCATCAAACTGTTGCTGGAACGTCCAAATCTCGGTCCCCAGCTTGACCGTCTTAGCAGGAGGGAAGATTTTCTTTAAAAACGCCTAGACCAAAGCATCCCATGTAGGAATGCTCCCAGGTGGAATCGATTGCAACCAATCCATCGCTTTGTCCTACAACGAAAAAGGAAACAAACGTAAGCGAATGGCATCTTCAGAAACACCATTTAATTTTACTGTCCCACAAATGTCCAGGAAAGATTTCAGGTGCGAATTTGGATCCTCGGTTGGCGATCCCCTGTAGGCACAGTCTCGAGCCATCTGAATCAGACTTGCTTTCAGCTCGAAATTGTTAGCATTGATCGGGGCATAGACAATCCCCGACTGTTGATCCTGAAAGATCCACTAGATGTAGTCCCTAATGGGCTTAGGCTCCTCGGAGTTAGGATTGGCCATTTGGATATGATTTTCTCGATTTTCCCTTCGAAGTCTATTAAAAGTTATTTTGATTTCTGGGTAAAAGGGAACTAAGGCCAACACCCTAACCTTTCGCATAAACTAACAAAACAAACCAAAAAAGGAAAATAAAAGAAAAGAAAAGGAAATAAATTAGGAAATAAACTAGAGAAGGAAATAACTGAATCTAAATAATGAAAATATAATCTACAAAAGGAAAAAAAAATAAACAAATAAGGAATGGAAATTCAAATATGGCAAAAACAAAATAGAAAACTACAAAAAGGAAAAATTAATCTACAAATGATAAGACTAAAAAGGAAATTATATGTATGGGAAGTTCAAACAAATATGGAAAAATCCAAATACGGAAAAGAAAAACGATAAAAGAAAAAAATGCAATCTACCTAAAAATAAAAATAACAAAAATAACAAAGAAAAAATAAAATACACCCTAAACTAAGACAAGACAATTTTTCTAAGATATTAATATTGACTAAATATGCCAATCCCCGACAATGGCGCAAAAAACTTGATGTGGAATTTTCCTACCGCAAGCGCACGGGTGAAGTAATTATATAGTGAATGTAATATTCGAATGTCGTCCTCTGGATTGGATTTCTAATCAATTTTAATTACCGGAAATACTCTTGCCCAATTTTATTTAGGGAACCAATCAAAGTGAGAATGAATGTAAATCAAACACAAAACAATGAAAAAGTATGACAATCTAATGGAGACAACGGTCTTAGGGATTTGATTTCACCAATTGGGATTATGGATTAATTCATGGTTTAATGACATGCTATGAATCATAAATCTTGGAAAACTAAAATCACACATATCTCTCCCGAGCATACATGATTCTCCCACATGCAATGAACCCGATATCCATATCTAAATTCATTAAACATGCAAGGCATTAAGGTTAACCTTTTTAACGATTTCTAAATTAACTATTATCTCCCGATTTCTAGCTAAATCCTAATTATGCATAATGAATTCTGAGCTAAATGCTCTCTACCGAGTTAGATTTAATCACAATCAACATTCAATTCGTGGCCGGTAAATTGAAAGCATTAAACATACATTATGCATAAATGAAATCAATAGCATAAAACCATAAAATCAATCCATAAAGTGCCCAACGGCTACATCAATCCCTAAGAATTAAACTTAGCTACACATAATCTGAGTTACAATATAAACTAAGTCTAAACAAGCCATAAAAACTACAAAAGCAAAGGGTAAAGAGAATTAAACGCTAGGTAGGTCGAGACCGCACGTCCCTGTTACGATCCCCACAAACAAGGGTTTGATTCCCGCTTTTCCTCCACTTGATTCAGCTTCAAAAGCCCCTTTTTTCTCTGTTTTTCGGCTCCAAATCGTCCAAGAGAAATCCCCTAAAAATCCCTAATCGCAAAATGTAAATAGGGAAAATTTTGGTCGTATTGTCGCGACGCTGTCGCGATACCGCGAATTTGGAAAATTCCCCAAGAGCGTCACGACACTATGATTTTTTTATTTACTTTTTTTTTAGCGCGAACTCCATTTTACTCCAATTTCTCAGTTAAGCTTCAAACACATACTTCCTACAAATAAAACATATAAATGCATAAATTTGACCAAATAATTGTAAAAGACTAGCTTAATTAATTAGAAAAAAATAGCTAGTTATGCTCGCTATCACCTACACAACAACAGCCGCAGAAAAACTTCCAACAAGTTCCAGTGCAGAGCCAAGAGTGTAATCTAGAGACTCTTATGAAGGAGTACATGGCAAGGAATGATGCTGCAGTCAAGAATTTGGAAGTTTAGCTTGGACAATTTGCTTAGGAGATTAATAATAGACCTCAAGGGACGTTGCGTAGGAAAACTGAGATCCTTCACAGAGAAGGCAAGGAACAATGCAAGGCAGTGACCCTAAGAAGTGGATTAGAATACGATGGACCAAATAATCCAGGAAGATCAGAAGCAGAGATCCCAATTGACGCTCAAGAAAAGATTTGTGAAAAGAAGTCAGACAATACCACAGATATTTCAAAGAATAAAGAAGAAAAAGTAGAAAGGACCAAGGAGAATGAAGCCTTTGTTGAAAAAGAAGAAAAATTAAAGTTGGAGAAAAACATAGGAATGTGGCCGCAAATTGATGTGCAATTTGCTAACCGCAAGTGTACGGGTCAAGTAATAATATAGTGATTTTGAAATCGAATGTCGTCCTCTGGATTGGTGTCTAGCCAAATTTTAATTATCGAAAATACTCTTGGTCAACTTTATTTAGGGAATCGAATAGAATGAAAATATGAATTAATCAACACAAAACTAAAGTAAAAAGTGACAACCAAATGGGAATAATTGGTCTTAGGGAATTGATTTCACCAATTGGAGTTATGGATTAATAAACGGATTAACACATGCTATGATTCATAAATCTTGGCAACTAAAATCACACATATCTCTTCCGAGCATACATGATTCTCTCATATGCAATTGAACCCGATATCCCTATCTAAATTCAATAAACATACAAGGCAATAAGGTTAACCTTTATAACAATTTCTAGAATTAACCTTAATCTTCCGATTTTTAGCTAAATTCTAGTTATGCATATTGGTTACTAATTTAAATCCTCTCTCCCGAGTTAGATTCAAATATACACATCAATCAATTTATGGCCAGTAAATCGAAAGCATTAAGCATACAACATATGCATAAATGACATCAATAACATAAATACCGTAAATCAATCCAAAACGTGCCCAACGGCTACATCAATCCCTAAGAATTAACTTAGCTACACATAAACTTCATTACAATATAAACTAAGTCTAAATAAGCCATAAAAACTATCTAAAGTAAGGGAAAAGAGAAATAGACTCGTTGTAGGCCGAGACCGAACGTCCCCGTCACGATCCCCACGAACAATGGGTTGATTTCCAACTAGTCCCCTTTGCTTCAGCTCAATTATGTCCTCTTTCTACTCTAATGTCGGCTCCCAAGAGTCCCCATTCCAAAAGTCCCTAAAACCTAGCCAAAACTAAACTTATATAGCAGATTTTCGTCGTAGCGTCGAGACGCTATTAAGACAGCGTCTCGACGCTGCCCCTTTTACGCGCGTGTCTGAAAAGGAAAAACGATAGCGTCGGGACGCTTCCTATCACAGCGTCGAGACGCTGTGGGTCTGCCGCATCTTCTCATTAAGGAAACGTAGCGTCGAGACGATCCAAGAGTGGCGTCTCGACGCTAATGGGCCGTATGCCCATTCTTGGCTCCTTGTTACTTGAATCTTTTTGGTTCTTTGGCATCTTTTCACGTCCCGAACACCCGATTAATTCTTATTCCACGTTTTCACTCTAATCAACGCTTTCCTACAAAATAAACAATTAAGCACAATAAAATGGCCCAAACATCATAAAAGACTAGCTCAATTAAATAAGTAAAAGTAGCTAGCTATGCTCGCTATCACAAATGCGACCACAAAACCTCAGAAGTTCTTAGATGTATTGAAGCAGTTGCACATTAGCATACCATTATCGGAGGCACTTGAACAAATTCCTACATACGTAATGTTCCTAAAAGATATCCTATCGAAAAAGAGAAGGTTGGGAGAGTACGAAACAGTTGCACTCACGGAATGTTCCAGTGCACTAGTAAAGAACGAGATTCCTCCCAACCTTAACGATCCAGGAAGCTTTACAATTCCATGCTCTATAGGAGGCAGGGATGTAGGTAGAGCTCTATGTGATTTGGGAGCAAACATCAACTTAATGCCATATTCAGTTTTTAAGCAGTTAGGAATAGGTGATGCACGACCAACAACTGTGACCTTACAGTTGGCAGACCGATCTCTTACACATCCCATTGGAAAGATTGAAGACATATTTGTTAAAGTTGACAAGTTTGTTTTCCTTGCAGATTTCATCATCTTAGATTGTGAAGCCGACAAGGATGTACCGATCATCTTAGGACGACTGTTCCTAGCTGTTGGGTTCCTAGAGTGAGTAAAAATATGATATAAAATACTCTAGAATTCCTGTGCAAGTATACACAGTCTGCAGCAAGTAATATTATCAATCCGAGCCCTGAATTATTTTCCACTCTACCTATTTTTGTGTAACTTTCCAATGGTTTCAAGAATAGTAAAATGATTTGGTTTTATCGGAATTATGCTGAAGCAAAATAAATGACAGAACAACGAGTAAACAAATAGATAGACAGATTAAAGACAGGCGCTGGTTAGGTTTTAGTGATTGTTCTAAGATATGCTCTAGCAATATTATTGATCTTGCATTTCTCGCAATATTATTAGCGGATTCCTCCCGGAACTTCAGATCTTTTGGGATATGTTTCAAATCCAATGAAGCACGACCGATCAAGCACTAGGCAACTGGCTATCCCTAGCTGAGTCACTGGCGTTCACCAATACACAATGATCGTAGTGTGGATAATTCCCACACACCCTCTAAATCATCCCTGAAACTAGAGAGAGCTATTCACACCGGCTGGCCAGGCGGGCATAAACTGGAAATAAGCACAACAATTAACCAAAATGCTATAGTCAATTTATTACTAGAGATGAAGCACAGTAATCACATTATTCCTAACCAACACCTTAAGCTACTTAGTTCATAATAGGCATAGGAATACGAATTACAATCTGAGTATGCATGTCCATAACCACAAGTTAATGAAGAAAATAAACTCCCTAATCAGCTTGCGGAAGATGGTGTTCTTGATGATCTTCAATCTCTCTAAGGTATTCGGCTTCCAAGGGAAAACATGGAATGCCTTTGACTTGGACAACTACTTCCTTTTATAGAAGGAGATGAGACTTGAATTAGGTCAACTTGGACACGTGTAGGGCTCTCCTTGCTCCTTTATCACGAAAATTACTCAACAGAAGTCGGTTCATGAAGTTGGCTAACGAGCTGTGATGTGATAGTTTCGGCTCCCAGTTTTGCTGCAGCACAGAATTTGCTCCCTTCAGTCGCTCAGCAACATAATCTGCACAAAATAATTTCCAATCCTTCCATTCTTCCAAATGGGTTAAAACATGTAATATCTATTCAAAACCAACCCTAATAAGCATAAAGGACACACAAATCCCTATATAAGTGAGGCCTAAATAACTACCTTTTGGGCGGTTATCATACCCCCAAACTTGAACTATTGCGTGTCCCGAGCAATACTAACCAACCTTCCTTCACGAATTCAAAACATTAGACAAAGAACAGCTTAATCAAACCAGACAGTCCAACACTACCTTTAACCTTTACCTGAGCACTCTGCAAAACCAAGCTCTGCTGCAGCAAAATGATTCCTCCGGAATGGACAAATAATCACCACTTTTCAACTTAATTCTAAGAACTCACCACAGCTTAGCTCTATTATCAGACATTTGAAAACATATTTTTAAAGGGGTTTATATAATTATTTATCATACTTAAAGCAGCCTTACAGTCATAAGCTCTTAAGCACGGGATGACCCACTTTATGGTGCAGTATACCCTTGCCTCAAGCTTATCACCAACTAGGCTCAATACTCATTATAAAGCTAAAAAATCCTTAGTTATTCCATCTCTTGCCCCTCAGAATGATGACATTTTATGATGAAGCTCACCTAAGTTCTGGAAGACAGAAAAAACTATTGGATCATCATTCATCCCTCAAAACTTTTGTTCCGTCAATTTTTTCAGCAAAATTTTCAACAAATAATAATTTTTTTTCGTAAATAATTTTTCTCATCATTTTTTCACATTTCCTAGGTCATCTTTTGACGCGAAGACAAACTGTGGGTATCACAAATGTCCCCGGTTACTCAATAACCTAACAAATTTTAATTTGAAGGAGAGGAATGCCCGAGCAAAATAATTGGAGTAGCAAAAAGTCCCCCAAACTTGAATTATTCATTGTCCCCAATGAATCATTAAATAAGCAAGTATACCCCCAAACTTAAAGTGGATCATAAGTCAATACTACCTTTAAAATCTTCTTGCCGCAGCAACAGTCCAGGCTAAAAGAAATGCTCAAGCAAAAGGTTTCTGGAGATTAGAATACCTTGATCTAATTAAGCTTAATCAGTCCAAGCTTAAAAAATTCAGAGGAAAATTTAGTTAAGTTAGGCATTACGCAGTGCTCATAGAACAGAAATATTCGGAAATTCAATAAAAATATTCAAAAATATTACAAAAGTAGAGATATATTTTTTTTAAAGCAGAAAAATTAAAAAGACAAGCAAACGGGGTCTGATATGCGTGAGCAAACAAAATTATAGGATCAAAATTAATGCTCGCCGAAGATCATCCATCAATCTTCCTGACCCTGTTCTTCATCATCATTCTCTTCTCCTCTTTCAGCAGGTGGGGGCGGAATCCAGGGGTTCAACAGATCGTCAGGGAATATGGGAAGGGCTGGGTATGGGTTTGAAAAATTCTCTTGCAGCGCCCTCTTTAAGCCGACATCCCGATTCTTAACATAGTTCCAGAAGGTTAAAGTCTGCCTCTCAGCAAACTCCTGCCTACTGGCCGAAAGTGACAGTTGTTCTAGAATCGTATTGATGTCGTAGATAAGCCCACCTTGACGTACCTCCTGCACACGTTGGAGCCGTGCCAAATTGGGCGTGTCTATGATCCCTTTATCAAACAGGATCACATCGCCCTCATCCACCGGAACCCCTGCTCTTCTGCACAACATCGTGATTGTGTTCGGAAAGAATAGTTTCCCCACCTTCTTTTTCCAACATCCAGCAATCTCATTTGCAATGTTCCTCCCTACGTTAATATTGAGAGACCGTAAGATGGCAAAAGCTAGGAGAACCCGTTCCCTGGAGATTGTCGAGTCATGTGTTGTTGGAAGCATCTTCTGTCTAATAAATCCCATCCATGTATTCGCTTCCCTTTTCAAATAAGCTGACTGGAATGTCCTCTTCTGAGTCTTGGATAACTGCCACTGTGCCCCTTCAATTCCTACCTCCCTAACAGCCTCACTTAGTTGCTCATCAGATGGCGCCATAGCCATCTCATTATACGCCGCATGGGGGAAGTTTTGAAGATGGTACAATGCGTTGATCACACTGGGACTCCAATCCACCTCGACTCCTCGGACAATTACCTGGAAACCATCCTCCTTGACAATGTTAGCATAAAATTCACGCACCACCTGACAATTACAGATTCAGGCTTCGCACAAAATAGCTCCCAGCCATGGTATGCAATACCGGTCCTCAGAAACTGTGGAAGATCACCACTGAAACCGCGTTCGAACAAGAAATCCCTTTTCAGAAGCTCAGTGTATTTTGCTCTGGCAAAATTATTGACGAAGCGATCAAATGGAACCTGTTGTTCTTCTATCGCCTCGTGTTCTTCCGATGCTTCAGCAATATTTTGTGTTCTTTTCTTCTTAGTTTTTACTTTCGGAACATCGGGGGTAATGGGTATTTCTTCTTCACTCACTCTCTCTCTCTCTTTCTTTCCTCGCTCTTATTTTGGCCATGGATAACTCAAAGGGTTTTGCAGAGAATGAAAAGGAGAAAGAAAGAATGTAGATGGCAAGATAGAATCAAGAAGATGAAGTGAGGAGAAACGTACCAATGTCTGCAAATAAATAAGGCTCCAACAATTTGAAATCCTAACCGAAAGGATTTACTCCGTAATAAATGGTTTTACCGTTCATATTTACTTTGCAATTCAAATCCCTAACGGTAAAATCGTGGGATTTCAACCATCTATGGGAAATAACGGCATGTTGTCAATGGCTAAACCGTTGGATTATCCCTGCACGACATGTGGCAGCATCCCTCCAATTCACCTGCCCATAGAAATTCAAAAATCCCAACGGTAAAAATAATTACTCACACTAAAATCCTTTCTATTCGTACAAGAAATTTGCTCCAGCATTTATCCTTGCTGCAACAATCTTCTGAACCTGCCGAATCTTAGATATGGAATTTAAATTTCAAAATAGGAAAATCAAATCTTTTAAATTCAAATTGAATTTAACCAATCAAATCAAACTTAATTAATTTTTTTTATTCTTAAAGCCGAATCAATTAGAGAAAATCTTTATTAATTATCTGAATTCAAATAACTGAAAATAAAATCCACATAAAACAAAATCTAATTAACGAAAAGATAAATCCTAAAAATAATCTAAATAAATAACCTGAAAAATCAAATCAAATTCAAAACGAAATTCCAAATACACAAATACTTAAAGATAAAAATCTAATAAACCATGCAAAATTAAATCTAACCTAATCAAAATTAAAAACAAGTCAGCGAAAAATAAAATCAATACAAAGTCTGGGAGCTCAAAATTTTGCTCTGTTAAATGCTCCCGCAAAAGTCATGCTCTCTCAATCATCAAGCAACCTTAGGGAATGATATTTCGACTGAAACTCCTCACCCCAATAATGTTTCACACGTTGTCCATTCACCTTGAACACTCTCCCATCTTTTTCATTCTGCAACGTAATTGCTCCATTGGGGAAAACCTCAATCACAATAAATGGTCCTGACCATTTAGATTTTAATTTTCCAGGAAATAATTTTAATCTAGAATTATAAAGCAAAACTTTTTGACCCTTGACAAATTCTTTGGATTTTATTTTCTTGTCATTCCATAGCTTAGTCTTTTCCTTATAAATTTTCGCATTTTCGTAAGAAAATTGACGAAATTCTTCTATCTCATTAAGCTACAGCATTCTTATTGCTCTTGCACGACTCAGATCAAAATTTAACTTTTTCAAAGCCCAAAATGTTTTATGCTCAAGCTCTAATGGTAAATGGAAAGCTTTCCCATATACTAACCTATAGGGAGACATACCTAGAGGAGTCTTATAAGCTATCCTATAAGCCCAAAGAGCTTCATCCAACCTAAAGGACCAATCCTTTCTAGATGGATGGACTACTTTCTCTAAGATAGCTTTAATTTCCCTATTACTAATTTCAGCTTGACCATTTGCTTGTGGGTGATAAGGGGTAGCTATCCTATGCTTAATTCCATACTTAGCTAAAAGCTTAGTTAAGATATTATTAACAAAATGTGTACCGTCGTCACTCACTAGAGCCCTAGGTGTCCCAAACCGCGCAAAGATGTGCGATTGAAGAAACCTTGCAACTGTCTTGGCATCACTCTGATGGCATGCAATGGCCTCCACCCACTTGGACACATAATCAACTGCCAATAAGATAAAAACATTGCCATTAGAAGGAGGAAATGGCCCCATAAAGTCAATACCCCATACATCGAATAATTCAACTTCTAAAATATAAGTAAGAGGCATTTCATCTTTAGGCCCCAAATTTCCTCTCCTTTGGCAAGCATCACATTGCTTGTAGAACCAATGGCCATCCTTGAATAACATAGGCCAGAAAAATCCGCAATGCAAAATCCTCATAGTCGTCCTCTGATCGCTGAAATGACCTCCATACGGCGAAGAGTGACATTGCTCCAGGATTTCCTTTGCTTCAGCACCTGAAACACACCTTCGAATAATACCGTCAGAGCATTGCTTATACATAAATGGCTCATCCCAATAGAAAAATTTTGCATCATGCTTAAACTTTTTCTTCTGCCTCCAATCCATGTCAATAGGGGTGACTCCCTTTACCAAAAAGTTTGCAATATCAGCATACCAAGGGACATCCCTAACTACCTTTACTTCCACAGCAAAGAGTTGTTCATCTAGAAAAAAATCGGAAATGGCAGATTGCTCCAGCAAAGATGATGACGGATCAAGACGAGATAAATGATCTGCAATGACATTTTCTGATCCTTTCTTGTCCTTTATCTCCAAGTCAAATTCCTGCAATAGTAAAATCCAAAGAATTAGTCTAGGCTTTGCATCTTTCTTTGACATTAAATACCTTATTGCTGCATGATCCATGAAAACCGTGACTTTGGATCCAACCAAATATGGCCGGAACTTCTCAAAAGCGAACACCACAGCTAACAACTCCTTTTCAGTAGTTGTATAGTTGACTTGTGCTTCATTTAAAACCTTGCTTGCATAATATATAGGATGGATAAATTTGCTCTGCTTTTGCCCCAGCATCGCACCTACCGCAGCATCACTCGCATCACACATTACCTCAAATGGCAAATTCCAATTAGGTGCGCAAAGAATGGGTGCTGAGATTAAAACAGCCTTTAAAGTCTCAAAAGCCTTCCTACAATCTGCATCAAAGTTAAAAAACATGATTAGTGCACAATAAGTTACAAAGAGGTTTACTGATTTTTGAAAAATCCTTTATGAACCTCCTATAAAATCCAGCATGTCCTAAAAAACTCTGAATTCCCTTCACTTAATTCGGTGGCTCTAGCCTTTCAATAACCTCAACTTTTGCTCTATCAACATGTAGACCATTTTTAGAAATTTTATGTCCTAACACTACGCCATCCTTTACCCTGAAGTGGCATTTCTCCCAATTAAGAACTAGATGGGTATCCTCACATCTTTTCAATACCTTTCCTAAATTATCTAAACAATTCTGAAAAGACCCTCCAAACACTGAAAAATCGTCCATAAATACCTCAACAGTGGACTCAATCATATCAGAAAAATTGCTAACATACACCGCTGAAATGTTGTTGGAGCATTGCAGAGGTCGAAAGGCATTCTCCTAAAAGCGAATGTCCCATAAGGACAGGTGAAAGTGGTTTTCTCCTGATCCTCAAGAGCAATAGTAATCTGGTTATATCCAGAATAACCATCCAAGAAACAGTAGTAGGCCTGACTAGCCAATCGATCCAACATCTGGTCGATAAATGGTAGAGGGAAATGATCCTTTCGGGTAACTTTATTAAGCCTTATGTAATCCATGCAAACCCTCCATCCAGCTACTGTCCTATTTGGAATCAACTCATTATCTTTATTGCTCACCACAGTGACACCTCCTTTCTTAGGAACACATTGGACAGGGCTCACCCAATTGCTATCGTCAATTGGATAAATGATCCCAACATCCAACCATTTAACTACCTCCTTTTTAACAACCTCTTTCATTGCAGGGTTAAGCCTTCTTTGTTGCTCAATACTCCTAAAGGATCCCTCCTCTATAGTGATTTTGTGCATACAAAAAGATGGGCTAATTCCCTGAATATCAGCCAATGTCCAACCTATAGCCTTGCGGTATTGCTGCATCAATTTTATTAAGGCCTCTTCATGCTCTGGCATTAAATCTGATGCAACAATAATGGGCAGCGTCTCACTTTCCCCAAGATACACATACTTTAGATGATCCGGTAAGGGTTTCAAATCTAAAGTAGGTGCCTCAATCAGGGATGACTTAATTGGAGGAGCCTTCCTTTGATCTAAATCTAAAGACTCAAAAACATTCTCACACCTAAACAAATCTTTTTTCATTTTTTCTATCTAAAGAACAAAATTTAGAATCTTCTACACTAACCTCTCCATGATTTTTTGAATGCTTATCAGCCGAATCTTGTATTGTTGTCTCAAGAACTGTGCTCTCCAGAATCCTGATGAAGGAGCAATCCTCCATTTCGTCTGGATATTTCATGGCTTTAAACACATTAAATTTTACTTCCTCATTACAGACTCTCATTGTTAATTCCCCTTTTTGAACATCTATTAATACCCTACCAGTAGCCAAAAATGGACGACCTAGAATAATTGGGACATCTTTAACAGCCTCATAGTCTAAAATAATAAAATCAACAGGAAATATGAACTTATCAACTTTCACTAAGACATCCTCAATTTTACTCTCTGGATATGTGATAGACCTATCAGCTAATTGGAGTGTAACTATGGTAGGCCTAGCTTCACCAATACCTAACTTCCGATAGACCGAAAGAGGCATAAGGTTAATGCTTGCGCCTAAATCACAGAGTGCTCAACCTAATTCCTTTCCACCTATAGACAGAGGTATGGTAAATGACCCTGGATCCTTAGCCTTGGGGGGTAGCCCATTCTTCAGAATAGCACTACACTCCTCAGTAAGAGATACAGTTTCAAACTCACCTAATGTTTTCTTTTTAGTCAAAATATCCTTAAGAAACTTAGCATAATTAGGCATTTGCTCAATAGCTTCTACTAAAGGGATATTTATATGCAATTGCTTAAGAATCTCTAGAAACTTTTTAAATTGACCATCCTGATTCTTAGGTTTTTGCCTTTGTGGAAAAGGTACAGGTGGTACATAAGGTGGGGGCGGCACATAAGGTGGTTCCACATCTGGAACACAACCAGATGCTCCAACATTTTTATTGCTGCCTCCAGCACCCTGACCAGACTCCAACTTTTTTTCGACAACAACATTATTATCACCATTTTTATCTATAACCTGGGTTTTACTAGGCTCAATTCTTTCTTCTAATGACTTACCACTCCTAAGAGTTACTGCCTTTACCTGCTCCTTACCTTCCCGTCTAGGGTGTTCAGTATCTGATGGAAGTTTCCCTTGAGGCCTTGCCTTCAGCTCATTAGCTAGCTGACTCACTTGCAATTCCAGTGCCCTCATCGAAGCTTGATTACTTTGAATTGCGGCATCTGTACGAGCCATAAATTCTTTCATCATCGCTTCGAGAGAGTTTCCCGAATTTTGCTGAGGCAAAGCCGGCTTACTTTGCTGGGGCAATACCTGTGCTTTAGCAAATCCCGGCTGGTTCATCTTTTGTTGTGCTTGTACGTTATTTCCTTGACCTCCCCATGAGAATTTGGGGTGGCTGCGCCAACCTGGATTATAGAAGTTAGAATAAGGGTTGTTCCTCTGATTACCTACAAAAAACACAGAAGCTGGATTGCGGGGGAAAAACTCGTAGTTGTGGTCTTCACCACAATAGACACATGCTTCGTCCGTGACTTGGTTCACCACTGCAGTAGGCTCCATAGATGGTGGCTGGTGATGACTAATCACTGTCACATTCTTAAGAGCGTTAGCAATCATAGCAAGATCAGCCCTAATGGTGGACACACCATCAACCTCTAACACACTCTTAACCTTTTTATTTGTGTCTCTAACATCCGACCACTGACAACTATTAATATATATTCTTTCTAAAATTTCATAGGCTTCATTAAACGTTTTTGCCAAAAGGGCCCCTCCAGCCGAAGCATCAACCATACCTTGGGTTACTCCATTTAAACCATTGTAAAATGTTTCCATTTGAATACAATGAGGTAAACCATGGTGGGGACACTTTCGCAAAAGCTCCTTAAACCTTTTCCAATCCTCACTAAAAGTCTCATCCTCAAGTTGCCTAAACCCTACTATTTCACTCCTTAATCTAGCATTTCTATTAGGTGGGAAATATTTACTCAAAAAAATTTCAGCTAACTCATCCCACGTCCTAATTGACCCTGGAGCAAATGAGTTTAACCATGACTTTGCTCCATCTCCAAGAGAATACGGGAACAAAGTTAATCTAAGAGCATCTTTAGGCACTCCTTGAATTACAAAAGAATCACTAACTCCTAGAAAAGACATAAGATGTAAATGAGGGTCTTGAGACGACAAACCATGGAATTGCCCCACAGTTTGCAACATCTGAAACATTACTGATTTCATTTCAAAATTTGCCGCTTGGATTTGGGGACGTGCAATCCCTAGATTCAACTCATTAAACATCGAGACAGCATATGCTCGAATGGCTCTGGTCCTATCGTTTGCTATCAGGATAGGATTCTCAGCCTGATTATTTTGCTGCTCATTTTGCTCAAACATCGGGTTTTGCTGCAGCAACAGTTTTTGCTAGGGGTTTGCTGCTGCTGGACCTTCAGGAACCTGCGGGAGTTGCGGCACGTTCTCCATCTGGTTTCTGCGCTGCTCCCTCTTTCTGTTCCTAAATGTCCTTTCAATTTCTGGATCAAGCTCAAACCGTACCCCAGGCGGATCGCTCATGCACCAAAATCACACCAGCAAAAACAAAAGAAACAATAAAAAGTTCTAGCACCAAACCACTAAAACATATACACAAAAATAAATCAGATAAAAACTTATCCAGTTCCCCGACAACGACGCCAAAAACTTGTTGGGTTCCTAGAGTGAGTAAAAATATGATATAAAATACTCTAGAATTCCTGTGCAAGTATACACAGTCTGCAACAAGTAATATTATCAATCCGAGCCTTGAATTAGTTTCCACTCTACCTATTTTTGTGTAACTTTCCAATGGTTTCAAGAATAGTAAAATGATTTGGTTTTATCGAAATTATGCTCAAGCAAAATAAATGACAGAACAACGAGTAAACAAATAGATAGACATATTAAAGATAGGCACTGGTTAGGTTTTAGTGATTGTTCTAAGATATGCTCTAGCAATATTATTGATCATGCATTTCTCGCAGTATTATTAGCGGATTCCTCCCGAAACGCCGGACCTTATGGGATATGTTTCAAACCCAATGAAGCACGACCGATCAAGCACTAGGCAACTGCCTATCCCTAGCTCAGTCACTGGCGTTCACCAATACACAATGATCGTAGTGTGGATAATTGCCACACACCCTCTAAATCATCCCTGAAACTAGAGAGAGCTATTCACACCGGCTGGCCAGGCGGGCATAAACTGGAAATAAGCACAACAATTAACCAAAATGCGACAGTCAATTTATTACTAGAGTTGAAGCACAGTAATCACATTATTCCTAACCAACACCTTAAGCTACTTAGTTCATAATAGGCATAGGAATACGAATTACAATCTGAGTATGCATGTCCATAACCACAAGTTCATGAAGAAAATAAACTCCCTAATCAGCTTGCGGAAGATGGTGTTCTTGATTATCTTCAATCTCTCTAAGGTATTCGGCTTCCAAGGGAAAACATGAATGCCTTTGACTTGGACGGCTACTTCCTTTTATAGAAGGAGAGGAGACTTGAATTAGGTCAACTTGGACACGTGTAGGGCTCTCCTTGCTCCTTTATCACGAAAATTACTCAACAGAAGTCGGTTCATGAAGTTGGCTAACGAGCTGTGATGTGGCAGTTTCTACTCCCAGTTTTGCTGCAGAACAGAATTTGCTCCCTCCAGTCGCTCAGCAGCATAATCTGCACAAAATAATTTCCAATGTTTCCATTCTTCCAAATGGGTTAAAACATGTAATATCTATCCAAAACCAACCCTAATAAGCATAAAGGACACACAAATCCCTATATAATTGAGGCCTAAATAACTACCTTTTGGGCAGTTATCACAAGCCACAAGCAGAACCTTGATAGATGTCCAGAAGGGAGAATTGACCATGAGGGTCAATGATCAACAAATCACGTTTAACGTGATGAGTGCAATGAAGTTCCCTAGAGATTTCGAGGAATGTTCGATGATCGATGAAATTGATGAACTCTCTCAATCTACTCTGCAGGAAATAATGAAGAAAGAAACTCTGGAGGATATACTTGGAGATGAAGAATTGGACGAGAAAGGTGACAAAAAGATTGAAGTGGAAGAAAGTAGTCAAACCATAAAGCGACAAAGGATAAAACCATATTGGGGAAGAGTCTTCGAGGACGAGGAAGCCCATATCTCCGTGATTGATTTGGTATGATGTCTACACCTTGAATAAATTTTTGTATATTATTTGGGTTTATAAATAATAATCTAGACTTGAGTTCCAAAATATCCAGACAAGAGTAAAAACTCTGTCTAGGAAAGGGTATTTAAGATGACCATTGGGAACACTTTTTCCTGGGATTTACCTGGGAGTTTTAAAAAGTCCATGTTATTTTGTGTCTTGCCTAGTGTTAAAAAGAAAAAGCAGGAAAATAGGAAAAAATGTAAGTTTGTATTGAATAAATGATTTTTGATCAAGAGGGAGCTTTGTCTAAGGCAAGTCCTGACTAGGCTGAGGTATTTAAGCTAACCGTAGGGAACACCACTACCTGGGGACTGATAACAAGCAGAAATGTCGCTATTTTAGTCCCAATTTATTAGGCTAATCTGTGCTTTAATCGTGTTTTTAATGAAAATATTTAATGTATTTCGTTATTTGGTCTTTAGGAGCAAAGTTGTGGATTTTGGGAAAAAATGCCCAAAATGAAGCCAATCAAGCCCAAATTCCAAGCTTGGACCAAAAGGGGAGTCAAAGAGGCCAATCATGAAGAAAAAGCCCAAAAAGAAATGAAGAGAAAGCCCAAAAAGAAGCCCAAACCGAAGTTGGAAATTCTGGAAAATGGCAAAGCGTCCTGACGCTGTCCATTTCTTTGGCAACAAGCCACATGCATCACAACGTCACGTTGTGCCATGTAGCGCCGCGACGCTGTCCCCAATCCGAGCCTATAAAGGGCACCCCTTGGTGCCTCATTTTACCATCAATCAATCCATCCTTTCCTTCCTTTCTTGCTTCCTTTGGCTCCTTCGGAGCCCCTCTCAAGGCTTTCTAGCCTTTTTGAAAGATTTCTTTAGTGGGAAATGTTTTTGGGGAATTTTGGGGAGCATCCAATGAGGCTCAAGGAGTAGTCGGCGGGACTCCGAGCGTCAGCGAAGGGGTTTTTCGACGGTCAATTTCATTCCTTTTATGCTCTTAATTATGCTTTTCATTGTAAATGTTGTGGATATTTTAGCTATGTGTAGCTAAAATCCAATTTCGGGTCTTGAAATGAAATTATAGTTTAAATATTGTTATAATTTCATGTCTCTTGCCCTTTGTCCTAATTATTTGTATGGATGTGCTTAATGCTTTATTCAATATGGCCAATTGTGTAATGATTCGGTTCTTAATGGAAACTCGACGAAGAGAAATTAGGATATATCATAATCCGTGCAACTAGTTTAATTGCCCGTCGTGACAACAGGATTAGTTGATTAAACTTAGATTCCTAAAATGAATCAGAGCGTAATAATTAATGATTTTTAATGGCGCTAAGGACACTTAGGTTGTTAAAATGAATTAATTGCAATTAGGGGAAACCGACAGGAGAACCTATGTGACTAACGGAGATTCTAGGATTATAATTAGTTGGGCAATGAGATAGGATAATTATAACAATTGTTTAGCTAATAATTGATTTTCAAGACCCCTCTTCCCATTTAAAGAAAACTGTTTCTCCATATTTTATTTTTCTCGATTGATCAAATTATTTTCTTTAATTGTTTTGATTTTTAAATCATTTTTATTTGCACGAGTTGTTCCCTAAATATTATTTCGCCCAAGTATTTTTAGTGTTCAAGAGATTTTTGCCTTGCTTAATTTTCTCTTCGCCTCCCTGTGGAGTGGATACTCGGTATTACATACCGTTTTATATTACTTGTCACGACCCGTGCGCTTGCGGTAATCGCCCAACAGGGATTTACCTAGAGGTTGAATTGCTCAAAACATTTCCTTAATTCTTTTTAAAATTAAGAAAAATGAAAAAAATAGGAATAAGTCATGAGCTCAGCATATGAGCTTTCTAACTTGTTTATAAGTATTTTAGAGAAATGGAGAAAGGAAAGGAAAATGAAAAGTCAAAGAAAAAAAAAAGGTGAAGACAGAAAGACCAGGTGGAATGCGACCGTATTTCTTCCCAGTGTATCTGGGAATGCGATCGCATTTGCCCGAATAAAAAGGGAGTCACGATTTTTATTGACCAGCACGTGACCTAATTAGAAAAGTATAAATAGCTTGACTTAAGCTCTTTTCCTTTCACCAAACTCTCAACCATTTGCATTCAAGTCAAAACCTCAACTCTCCATATTCTCTCCATCATGAAACCGAAAAACCCACAACCAAGAAGATGAAGAACACTCAAGGATCTTCATCCTCACACAAGGTTACTCGTTCTCAGAGTAATCCGAACACTCACTAAGTTGAAGCAAGCAACCGACCGCAAGAAGAAAGCCCTGTTACGCCCATGCAAGGCGCGCGAAGAATGAGACCCACGGGATTCTCGCCGACGGTCATGAACCAAGCGGCCGATGCTCCTACTCCAACTTCTTTGGCAATGTCGGTCACGTCAAGGGAGATGTTGAGTTCATCTACACCAAGACGATTCACGCGCGCCACTACTTTCCATCAAACCCAAAAAACCCGCCACTCAATAGTACAGAAAACGTTCGCAGAAATGGTTTGAGATGATCCGAGAGATGGGTGCCAAGAGACGAACTGCCCTTGAAGAAGAAGGGAATCGACAAGACGAAGAAAAAGTCGCCAAGGCAGCTGGAAGCTCTCAACAAGGAGAAGCTTCAATGGGTAAGGTTTCCGAACCCTCAACTAACTCTCCTCTATCTTGCAGGACAAAGCTCGTTGTTACTTACATCGCAAGAAAGAGAGCCCAAAGAAAAATGTGTCTGAAAAGCCGCTTGAAATTCAGCCCCTAGAAAGCGCAAGGATGCCTCCCGATGTGTTCGAAAGAATAATCCGCCAAGCAGTGGCAAAGGCCCTTGAGATTGCAGAGGGGTATAAGGCTGAACAAGATGCTTTGAAAGAGGTTGAAGCAGAGAAAGAGATGGAAAATTCGAAAATGGCTGAGGAAGATGAGTTTGCAAAGGAAAGATATGAGAGGGATGAAAAAAGAAAAATAGAAGAAGAGCGAAAGGCCGAGAGGGCCTCAGAAGCTAAGGAAGAAAGAAAATATGAGGAAAACCTCTAGAGGGTTGTTATGGAGTTGCAATTCCTTGAAGAAGAGAAAAAGAGAAGGGAAGAAATTAAAGAAGATGAAAAGAGAAGGAAAGAAGTTGAAGACTTCCTTGCAGCTTTTGAGCCACTTCACAAGGCTCAAAGTGAAGTCAAACCACTGCAAGGAAGGGTAGAAGAAGAGGCCAAACAGGGGCCAACAGAATAAAATTTTGAAAAAGAAAAAGAAAGAGAAGTGGAGAAAGAAGGCCAGAATGTGACCGCATTTGGGCCGCATTCTGAGGAAGGCCTAGCTGAGGCCACTGTCGATTAGCCAGCTGGAGAGGTTCTTGAACTCTACTCACACGTGACCCACCAGCTACTGATAGCACCTCTTCGGGAGAGAAGAGGGTTGAAGAGGAAAAAGAAGACGAGGAGGCCGAGACCTCCAGTGATTCTGACTCTGACACAGAATATGATTCAGAGATTAGGGAGCTAGATGGCGACCAAGTCCCTATCTCTGCAGCGTTGAAAAGAAAGAGAAAGAGAGAGATTAAGGCTGGGAGGAGGACAAAGAACAAGAATGACCCAATATTTGCCAAGAGGCCGAGGACAAGGTCCATGGACGCCTCTCCTGCAGTTCCTTCGACCATCTCACTCGCCAAGCCTAAGGACAAGTCACCGAAGGCCGCATCTCCTAAAAATCTGTTCCCTATGGTATTTAAGGATGTTAATTTTCAGGAAAAAATGGAGATAATGAAGAAAAGAGATTTCTTCAATGAAAAGGGATTCTCTAACGGAGCTGGAGCACTGCCAGAGTTCGTGAGCAGGATCATATCTCAATACAAATGGCAGGAGTTCTATGCTCACCCTCAAGAGGCTGTTGTGCCTTTAGTTCGTGAATTTTATGCTGGTCTGAGGGAGGAGAGCATTAGAATGGCGGTGGTGTGGGGGAAGATTGTTAGTTTCTCCTTAGTCCACATCAACAGGGTGTACAGGATCAATGCAACCTTGAACCCAAGAAGGAATGATGTGATCAGGAACCCTACGGCCAAGCAAATGAAGGAAGCATTGAAGCTTGTGGCCAACAAAGGGGTCAAATGGAAAGAATCACAGACGAAGGTGAAGTCTTTAGTACCAAGCGACCTAAAGCCATAATCGGCAGTTTGGCTTCACTTCATTAAGAACCGCTTGATGCCAACCACCCACGACAACACAATTTCAGTGGATAGAGTGATGATACTCTATTGTCTTATAAATGGGTTGGAGATCAACGTGGGGAGAATTATTAGGGATGAGATCTTAGCCTGTGGGAGGAAAAGGACAGGCTAGCGTTTCTTTGGCTCACTCATCACCAAGCTCTGTCAGAGGGTGAAGATTGTGCCAGGCAAGGACGAGGAACGCCATTTCATTAAACTAACAATTGACTTGTCTTTGATATGGAAACTCTAGCAGAACAACATCCAGATGAAGGATAAAGCCTCCACATCATAGGCCACTCCTCAATCAGGGTCGAATGTAGCCTCTCCATCCCAGCACACTCCTTTTACAAGGCCTTCACCAGCATTGGAAGCCTTAGGCATGGTTGATAAGTCCAATTTATTATACACTTAGAATCTCCCAATTTGCTTATCTTAGTTGAATTCCTTGCGAAAAATTCTTTAAAATGAGTTAATATGTCTATAGGTCCTCACCGGAGCTTTAGAAGCAATTCAGGGCTTAAACGAGCGAAATCAGAGCGTAAAATGACAATTCAGCACCATTCTACCACGAATTTAAGGCCAAGAATCCCTATAAATAGAGGCCTTTGGTGTAGGTTTAGAATCATCCCTCAATACACAATTCACTACAGCATTGTAGTCCATCTCTCTCCCCCTTTCCACCATTCTTCTTAGTTTTTCTTGCTTTTCTTTATGTATCAAGCTTGTTGTTGCTCCATAAGAGGCTAGATTCTTCATTCATGTAACCGGGAAGTCAACAGTAAGTTCATATTCTATTCATGAAATTTCTTGTTTGAATTATGAAAGCATGTTTATGTGATTTTAATTCTTTTTCTATAAATTTAGTTTGTGGTAGGAAAGATTGACAACCTTGACCGCGCCCTCTCTAAATTTACTTGTTAATTCTTAGTAGCATATAGGTTAACGTTATGTCCATACGCATGCGTCCCTAGAACTAAATGATTTAATCAATTGTAATTGTGGTTTATTGCCCGTTGCATGTTAATTAATTCGGCTAGATCCCAATGCGGTTTAGATTAATTAATTGGATAATTAATTAGTTTAAATTAGAATCAAACTTAGCGTTTACATGTTTGTGATAGTGGATCATGATTCTCGGTTTGTTGCCGGAATACGCCAGGCTTAAATTTGTTTTGACTTATTAGTGAAATTGATGATTTAATGAAATTGAACTTACCATGACTATCTCGGTTGCATGACTTTTGAGGTATTGTTATTTCTTCTTTCTTTAATTCTCATACTTTCCTTTTACAACATTTTACATAATTAGTTTTCTTTCATTGTTTACATTCTTTTCCAAATATAAAAAACACCCCATTAGTCCGGTCATCACAATAAATCTAAGATAAACAAGTTATAATTGTGCTCCCTGTGTTCGACCCTGGCCACTATTGCTACAAGTTAGCTTTAGAGGTTGTGGATTATAAATTTATTCAATAAGATACCTCGACAATCTCTTCCGTCAATCGTCCACCGCTAGCTTGATCAAATCAGGGAGAACTTGAAGACGTATTAGACATATGCCAAGGAGAGGGATGAAGTTATTAGAGAGTTTTATCTCTCTATCGCCCCTAGCATTGCTCCGGTCTTTCCAAATTTCCCTCAGTCACTGCTGCCCCATGAAGAGGAAGATGGAGACAATAAAGAGAAAGAGAGTTCTTCGGACGAGGAATAGGGGAGTTTTCTGATCCCCTTTGACATATTTTTTTTTGTGAATAATATTGTTTTCTGTTTTTTTTTTTTTTTTTGCTTGTTTTTTTTTCTTTAGTTTGTTTAAATTATGTTTTTAGTTGTTTAGTTGCTGTTTTGATTTGCATTTAATAAATTGATCTCAAACATTTTGATTCGCAATTGCTTGAGGACAAGCAATGAGTTAAGTTTGGGGGTATGATAAGGGTAAAAAACATACCTTTTTTACGCTTATTCTTAGCTCATTTCCTGGTCAAATATTGAGTGTTTAGGTCAATTTACTATTCCCGAGCTCAAATTATGCTTCATTTGATAAGATAGGGTGTTGAGAATGGCTTTTGTCAAATTTAACTCATCTATGCTTAGAAAGACTTGATTTTTAGAGGATTTGACTTAGTTTGCTGTTGTGTAGAAAAACAGAGGAAAATCTGGAATTCCCCCGCATTTCTGGAAAACAAAGGTCGTTCCGAATCACACGCGGGTCGTTGTTGACGAGTCTTCTTCGCACCTAACCGGTTGTTTTGACCCCGAAACTGACTGGGCAACCTTCCAGCCCCTATTTCTAGCTCCTCAATCACTTTCTACACTATATAAGCTCGAGATTCGAAGTCAAATTCAAGCAGAACTCACTTGGAAGAAAAGAGTGGTGGCAGAACCCTGGCTCGACGCCAATGAGTAAGGATGCCCGAGGTCCTTCTTAGATGACAAAATTCTAACCCGAGAGAGAGTTAGACATCAAACCTTGTGGTTTATAGGGAGTTTCACCCATTCCCATCTTGTAAAAGTGAGAGAGTGGAGTGTCATAGCGAACTCTAGAAGGATTGTGTAAACCAAAAAAACCCATAATATTTAGCTATCTCCTTTATTTCTAGCTTGTGACTACTTTTCATTATTCTTTATTCTTTACATTATTATTTCAATGAAAATGTGCTCATTTGCTTTTTATCCCATCATGAGTAGCTAAATCTCGTTGAGGGGTTCAATGTGGTGAATTTCCTAATGGTTGAATGGCTTGAAAAGTGCTTTATTTGCTTAAGTTGTGTTTAATGCATTTCATTCTTTATTGATTATCATTCTAATCTTGTTGAGTTTAATTTTATCACTTAGACTTTGCATTCTATGTGAGTTTGATCTCGAAAGGGACAAACGATATCGGTTCTCATAAAGGTGATATAGGAGAAAAAGCTCGAAAGAGATTGTTCGGCGGTATAGTGCAAGCTGCCTAAGGCACCCTATATCAACTATAGGGTTATAGGTCGCATTCGTGAATTATCTATGTCAGAGTCGAGTCACAGAAATGTGCATAACGTTACTCGCTTAGCCTTCTAACGGTTTTTGGGAACAAAGGCCAAATGGAAGTTAAATCCGACCCAATGCATTGAATACACTTAAGTTAGATATTGCATGAGTATGGTTGTTACCTTAGGGATGAATCCATGTTGAATACCTCGTTGTTTATTATTGTTATTCTTTATTATTTATTTGCTTGTTTTGTTTATCTTTTCAAAAACCCAATCAATCAACTTATTTTCTTTGGTTAACTTTTTCAAAAGCAATCATTTGAGCAGTTTCTTATTCAAATATGAATTTCCAGTTTAGTCCTCGTGGGATCGATACCCTTGGAATACTTTCTGAGGTTTTTATTACTACGTGCAACAGTGTATACTTGCACTTAAGTGTTGGCTGAATATTTCTCTACTATTTTTATTCCATATTACCTCACATTCCATCCATTCAGTTCACACACGCACCAAGCTTACTCAACAATCCTGTTTAGCTCTCACATGGCTCTCCACACGTGATTTCTGCGTCACGCTCCGAATAACTCTCCAAGACTGACCCTTCGAGTTGCACCCACCCCTGACCATTTATACTCAGGGCTTCGACACTTCTCTACAGAGCTCGGTGATCGACCCCTGACCATTTATACCCAAGGCCTCGAACCATGCATCGACGCTTGACCATTTACACCCAAGGCCTCGATGACTAAGCAACGTATTGACCCTTGACCATGTATACCCAAGGCCTCAATACTTGCGTCAAGACTCATAACACCGACCCTTGATCATTTATACATAAGGTCGCTGTTGACACGATTTTAAATTCCGCAAGCGCACGGGTCGTCACAAGTAATATAGTGATTTTGAGTATAGAGTATCGTCTCCACAGGGATTGGATTTATTCAATTAAGTACCACGAATAATCTTGCTTAGCTTTATTTAGAGAACAAAATCTAATGCCGAAAAGAATAACAAAAAGCTAATCTAGAAAGCAAAAGATAAATGGTGACACAATTTGATGGGATAATTCTAGAGTGGTTGATTTTATCAATTGGACCTTTAATCGCTTAATCAATGAACTAATATGGATTAACTAATCATTTGATTCATAAGTCTAGAAGCCTAATGACAAGGACTCTCCTGTCGGTCTCCTCCTATCTCATACCTTTCAATAAAGAATCTCCTTTCAGTCTCATCTTTATTTACTTAGCATGGCATTACGACCCTTCAGTACAACCTCTAACGTTATTTATTTTATCCCGTGTCACCCGGGTAAATAACCGTTAGTCATGCATTCAGTTCTAGTCTAAGCTTCTCTCTGTCGAGTTTCCACATAGTAACAATTCATTTAATCAGTGATCAGTTGATTAAAAGCATTACGGACAAAATGCACAAATGAACAATAATGACAATTAAACCGAATCAATTCATTAATCGAGCAAAGGTTCAACATATTAAATCAAGCTCATGGAATTTAGGAATTAACTACTCATAATCACTAAAATCCAATAATTCCTAATCACAACAATTCTAGAAACTAAAACATAAAGGAAAAGGGAAGAGAAATGCTCATAAAAGTGTCGATCTCCTCGATCCCGCGCCGACCTCCTTCGATCTCGAGCTCCAAAGATCTTCAACAAAGCTCCAAAACTCTCCCAAAAATCCCAAATTTTAGTGTAGACTCTAGAATGGGGTGAAAACCCACAAATTGGCACACCATCTTCATTGCAAAAGGCTCCTTTTATAGGCTCCCAGCAGGCACAGCGTCGAGACGCTACAAGGACAGCGTCGAGACGCTCTGACGTCATCTTTTCTTGGGCTCCAAGACGTCGCAGCGTCGAGACGCTACTTGGACAACGTCGCGACGCTCTCGCGATTCTGGATCTTTCCACGCAGCTGCCTAGCGTCGAGACGCTCCAGGCTTAACGTCGAGACGCTAGGCCCTGAATCTTCAATAAAGGCCCGATTTTGACTCCATTTTTGGGCCTCCAACTTTCTTTTGGCCCAAATACTTCTTGTAATGGATTTTGGGCACTTTTCTTGACCCAACTCGATACTTTAAGACTTGAAATTCATAAATTTGGGCTTCTAATTCATTCTTCTTGGCTTTTTGGACTCGGATCTTCAATGTAATTCTCCAAATTGCTTAAAAAGTCTCCAAAATCATCTAAAATCTCTCAAAATTCCGGTTTTGCTTCCTTGGCTCGGTTTTCTGAAATTTAAACAGAAAATAGCATTAAAGCACACAATTCAAGCACAAAACTAGCTTAAATTAATAGGAAAATGATGACATTTTTGCATGTCATCACACCCCCAAACTTAAATATTTGCTAGTCCCGAGCAAAGCTAAAACCATATATATGAATCAACTATTGCAAATGCATGATTCTAAGCTCAATGATCAAAATAATGAACTATAACAATTAAAGGAAATATTAAAACATATTCATTCATCACGAAATTTAAATTTAAACTCTTCATCCCTTGCGTGTGTGTGTGCGAGCCTCCTTATTAGGTCTTTACTAGCCTAGAAAAGGTTTATAAAATTCTCAGTTCATCTTCCCCCTACACTGGCCCTAAGCTCTAATTATCCAGCTTCCCAACAATCAAGAAAGCAATATCCCACTAAGGTGCCTGAAACAACGAGGTATGCCTCCCCGAAACTTGCATTTTTTTTTCTGAGAATCCTTTTAGATGTAGCGCCTTCGTTCTGGCTTGCCAACATTGGTGATGAAAGCATCCAACTACGAGCGCCTCATCTTTCAGGTTGCCGAAGCATGCTCATTTCTTTCCAGCGCTTTCATGCAAAGGCAAACGATGGGTGTCATGAATGCCCCTGGTTACTAACGCTCTCAAGGAAGTGGAGCATTCTTTTTTATCTTTTTTTTTTCATATATATTTTTTTTTTCACACTTTTCTTTTCTTTGCAGGCTAATAAACATGATTTTTCTCCCAAGTAAAACATTACAGACTCTCATGCGGTTCAATCTTTCAAATTAGATCTTAAGCCTATCGGAGTGACAACAAACATCTAGATAATATAATCCAGTTCTAAGCATTCAAAACCATATAAGTAGGCTAAGTGCTCAACATGTGCAAGGAAATCAAAGAAAAAATTTAAATTTACATGAATCTTGAACATGCTTTGATATTTCACAAAAATTGAACAAAATTCATTATCTAGATCATATCATAGACCGTCCTCATCAAAACAGATACAATAGAATCATCATGAAAAAAAAATTTCAATAAGCTCAGATCAGAACAGCAAAGCCTCCCCCCCAAACTTAAATCATACATTGTCCTCAATGTATTAATTATTCAGACTAATTAAGCATGCATAAGGACAATAAAAAAAATAAAGGGAGAACGAAACTGCCCTGAAGTGTGAGAGAAACCATGGATGTAAGCCTTCAACACCATTGGGGTTGTTTTTGGAAGAAAATGTGGTCTCGAGCTGCTTCAAATTGATCAACTGGAACGAAAGATCAACATGCTCTAACTACGAAAAACTGAAAAACAAAGAAAAGAAAATTAACGGAAAAATAAACTTGGGTTGCCTCCCAAGAAGCGCTTGTTTAACGTCTCTTAGCTAGACGAGTTTGTGCGGTCTTTCAAGGCACATAAAAATTCTCGTATTTCTTCGGGCCCTTCTTCCTTGAATCGATGAAGCAGACTATTGCTAGTAAGCTTACTAGCTTTTCATGGGCCCCTGAAGCAGAAATATTTTTGGGATTTTCTTTTAATAAAAGCATAAAAGGAGAAAGATCAAAATAAATGGACTCTGACTCTGACACTGACTCGTGAGAACAAGAAAAAGAACACTCATTATCAAGAGAGGATGGGAAGGATAGAACAGACAAAGGCCTTTCAACCTTAAACTCTACCTCTTGAAACTCCTCACATACTATAGGCTCATTTTCTTTTTCTTCCTCACAATCTTGTTCTTGGTGGGTGCTGGAATTATCCAATTCTTCCTCTTTATCTACACATCTCACCCCTATATGCTCAAGCTTAGCAAAATCGAAAGGATTAGGCTCTTGAATGGGCACTAATGAATCACTGGCCACATGACTCACTAGACACTCTATGGAAGTGGATCCTACTTCCCTATCTTCCTTTTGGGTATTGAGTCTCTCCATAGATTTTTCTAATTCTAAATTCATGGCTCTCGACTCTTGGATAAAATTTTCAAGCAAGCTCTCTAAGGAAGATTTTTCTTCTATGGAAGCGGATTGCACTTCACTCTCATCCTCTTGGGGATGCAATCTCCCTAGGGATTTTTCTAGAGCTAATTGTGTGGCTCTAGTATCCTCAATAAAATCTTGAAGCAAACTTTCTAGGGGAGATTTTTCTTCTAAAGGGGAATAATTTGAATAAAAAAAATTGGATGATGGTGTTGGTTCTTCGGGCTCAAATTCCGTAAAGGGCCACCCGAAACTATTAAAAGCCATTTAAAATAATTAAATTAACAATAATCAGGCTTTCAGTCAGATGCAAACACCAATTAAATGCACAACAAGAACAATGGACCAGGATAAAAATAAAACAAAGAAAGCAAAATAAAACCTCTAATCTAAAGCAAGCAATTTCTTCACAATATTAATTGAATGAAATTAGCCAATCCTCGGCAACGGCGCCAAAAACTTGTTGACACGATTTTAAATTCCGCAAGCGCACGGGTCGTCACAAGTAATATAGTGATTTTGAGTATAGAGTATCGTCTCCACAGGGATTGGATTTATTCAATTAAGTACCACGAATAATCTTGCTTAGCTTTATTTAGAGAACAAAATCTAATGCCGAAAAGAATAACAAAAAGCTAATCTAGAAAGCAAAAGATAAATGGTGACACAATTTGATGGGATAATTCTAGAGTGGTTGATTTTATCAATTGGACCTTTAATCGCTTAATCAATGAACTAATATGGATTAACTAATCATTTGATTCATAAGTCTAGAAGCCTAATGACAAGGACTCTCCTGTCGGTCTCCTCCTATCTCATACCTTTCAATAAAGAATCTCCTTTCAGTCTCATCTTTATTTACTTAGCATGGCATTACGACCCTTCAGTACAACCTCTAACGTTATTTATTTTATCCCGTGTCACCCGGGTAAATAACCGTTAGTCATGCATTCAGTTCTAGTCTAAGCTTCTCTCTGTCGAGTTTCCACATAGTAACAATTCATTTAATCAGTGATCAGTTGATTAAAAGCATTACGGACAAAATGCACAAATGAACAATAATGACAATTAAACCGAATCAATTCATTAATCGAGCAAAGGTTCAACATATTAAATCCAACTCATGGAATTTAGGAATTAACTACTCATAATCACTAAAATCCAATAATTCCTAATCACAACAATTCTAGAAACTAAAACATAAAGGAAAAGGGAAGAGAAATGCTCATAAAAGTGTCGATCTCCTCGATCCCGCGCCGACCTCCTTCGATCTCGAGCTCCAAAGATCTTCAACAAAGCTCCAAAACTCTCCCAAAAATCCCAAATTTTAGTGTAGACTCTAGAATGGGGTGAAAACCCACAAATTGGCACACCAGCTTCATTGCAAAAGGCTCCTTTTATAGGCTCCCAGCAGGCACAGCGTCGAGACGCTACAAGGCATAGCGACGCTCTCGCGACTTGGACAGTGTCGCGACGCTCTCGCGATTCTGGATCTTTCCACGCAGCTGCCTAGCGTCGAGACGCTCCAGGCATAGCATCGAGACGCTAGGCCCTGAATCTTCAATAAAGGCCCGATTTTGACTCCATTTTTGGGCCTCCAACTTTCTTTTGGCCCAAATACTTCTTGTAATGGATTTTGGGCACTTTTCTTGACCCAACTTGATACTTTAGGACTTGAAATTCATAAATTTGGGCTTCTAATTCATTCTTCTTGGCTTTTTGGACTCGGATCTTCAATGTAATTCTCCAAATTGCTCAAAAAGTCTCCAAAATCATCTAAAATCTCTCAAAATTCCGGTTTTGCTTCCTTGGCTCGGTTTTCTGAAATTTAAACAGAAAATAGCATTAAAGCACACAATTCAAGCACAAAACTAGCTTAAATTAATAGGAAAATGATGACATTTTTGCATGTCATCAGTCGCGATTCTCCTCTTTATCTAACATTGGCATATCGACCCTCGACCATTTATACCTGAGGCATCGACATCAAATAGTGATATATCAGTCCCCGACCATTTATATCCGAGGCCCTGATAATAACTTTACTTTCCTCAAAACAATATCAGCCCTCTTTAAACCCATTGTGACATGTCACCCCTCGACCATTTGTACTCAAGGTGCACTGACATTCACCCTGAAGGGATAAAAGCCCTTGCGCAGCGGAAAACGTACAAAACCTTTAACCACGAATTAATTTAGGAACAAAATACCAATACATTGGAACAAAATTGCAACAGTAAAAACCATAAGAAAACTACTGAAAATTTACATGTAAAGCATGTTAAAACACCTCTAAACACTATAGATCTTATCTATAAAGGACCCTATTGATCCGAGATCAAGAAAACTTACTTTAGAAGTCGTTCTCGATCGTTTCACTAACAAAATCACGTTGAATCCAAAAATTCCAGTAGCCTAAACATATCCTCTTAATGCTGCAAATTACTCTTGAACACCACCACGAAGTTGCACCGATATCCTCACAGGAAAAATCGTTGATTGCTTGTGGGAGCAAGGTAAGTCTCTAGGAAATTCTGGGGAAAGAAGTGCCTCTGTTTTGCTAGAGCGCGAAAGGTACGATCTTTCTGAATGACTTGTGAGAGAATCCAAACTTAGGGTTGAGTAGTTAGAGAGTATTCTGGTGCCCACGCAAAAATCACCCAACTCCCTAAAAACCCTCAGTCCCAACGTGTACTGAGTAGTGGGAAGGGAAAAATATCTATCAATTACTTTAACTGATTGATAAAAATCAATACTAATTAATAATAAATTAATATTAGTAATAATTAATTTAACATTTAAATTAACTATCATTTATGTAAACTATATTTTACATAAACTTCCCCACTTAACCCAAAGTTTGAATTTTAACCAAATCAAATTTGATTAAATTAAATTAAACGAAATATTAATAAATTCAACAATTAATTAATATTATGATTAAATATCACATATTTAACTATATCTCTCTTAATTAAACTATAGTATTAATGTGCATCAAATGTGCATTAATTATACCCTATAGTTTTAATATGAATCAAATTCATATTTAAGTTTAATATTCGAACACCTTCGAATATTCAATTCTCCCTTATAATTTTACCTCAACGGCCTTAGTGAGCTACCGGTGGGACCTAATGGACCTACAGATCAGAAGCTCCAACGATATGAGATTAATTTGCTAAACTCATTAACCAAGTCAATCAATGTTCGTTAATTGTTGTTCACTCCACTAAAGAATCACAGGTGCACTCTTCTCACTGTAGATATATTTCTGTGTCCACGGATATTGACCATGAACAGCAAGTTAGCCCTTCACGTGTGTTCGTACCCCAGCTAGGTCAAATTATCGTTTTACCCCTGGGTTACCTCTTGGTCCTTAAGTACCAGTGCTCCTCTAATGAACAACCTGTTTGAGGTCCAACCAACAAACATAAATCCCTCTCGTGCCATAAAGAGGGTAGGGCCCATTGTTCAAGACCTAGAGTCACCACTTAAGGGAACACACCTCGACTTACCCTAATATCGGGAATGAGTGAATTCCATCTTGTAAGACTACGATCCCAGCTCCCCACTCGGTCTTGTCCCCAAAATGGTAGGCTTATTGAGTCGGCGAACAGGCCACTCTCACCCGTACAAATAAACGGACAATCCCTCATGGACAGGAGTCCATAATCCACTCAGGATTAAGGCCAAGTTGCCTAGGTCATCCTAGTGAAATAGAAACCAAGCTAACTAATGGTGTTACAGTTAGTGGTTAACTATTTCACGGTCCGGTCTTTGTGCAAACTCATTGCACAGGATACCCCCACTCGCATGTTAACTACATGAACGCGTTGGATCATTACGTTTGTATCAATATACAAAGCGGGTCGTATCCATAGTGTCACCAGGATAAGGTACCCAGCCTTATCCCTATACTACAGACCCTTTAGGCTAAAACTTGAACATTGATCTCCGTATGTCCCTACATACTATTTCAAGCCTTGTTCTATTAGCCTTGGATGTTTAGTTTATTGGATTAGGGTTAATAAGACAATATATAATACAAACATTGAATAATACATCACTTTTATTAATGTTCGGTCAAATGTACATTTACTATCTACGAGTTTTAGGGCAAAAAAACCCAACAAACTCCCACTTGAACTAAAACTCAAGTTACAGGGAAAAATATATACAATATAATCCAAGGCTGGAAATGGTACATGTATGCTGTACATTACATGAAAAGTAAATATACAAAATACAATAAACTAGGGCATCCTTACACCCATTACACATCTCCCACTTGCCCTAGATTACGCTATATACATGTCTCGCAGACCTAGACTTTCTAGATGACCCTCGAACACTTTAGCCGAGAGAGCCTTCATAAATGGATCAGCAATGTTGTGCTCGGAAGCGATCTGGGTCACGACCACATCTCCTCTTTGCACAATCTCACGAATCAGATGATACTTCCTCTCTATATGTTTACCTCTTTTGTGGCTGCGAGGTTCCTTTGAATTGGCTACAGCCCCATTGTTGTCACAATGTAACGTAAATGGGTAAGTTCATATTTGGAACAACTTCCAAATCCGTCAAGAACTTCCTTAGCCAAACAGCTTCCTTAGCCGCTTCACAAGCCGCTACATACTCAGCCTCCATCGTGGAGTCTGCTATGCATCCTTGCTTTATACTTCTCCATACTACAGCTCCCCCGTTAAGGGTGAAAACTGACCCTGACGTGGATTTCCTAGAATCCTTGTCAGACTGAAAGTCAAAGTCGGTGTTTCAAGTGAGAACTAACTCATTATCCCCAAACACCAGCATGTAGTCCCTCGTTCTCCGAAGATACTTGAGGATTCCTTTAACGGTGGTCCAGTGGTCTAACCCTGGATTTGGTTGATACCTGCTGACAATACCTACAGCATAACAGATGAACCCCATGCCTGAAAGGCAAAATGCCCCTCTTGGAGTTCTACATTGAATATCGAGCCAACATCTTGTCGATATACGTTGCCTGAGACAGAGCTAGCATTTTGTTCTTTCTATCCCGAATAATCTGGATGCCAAGAACATACTGGGCCTCACCCAAATCTTTCATTTGGAATTGAGCTGCTAGCCATTGTTTTATGTCAGACAGATATCCTACATCATTCCCAATGAGTAGGATGTCGTCAACATAAAGTACGAGGAAAGCTACTTTATTCTTGTTGATCTTCTTGTATACACAAGGCTCACCAACATTCTGGTCAAAGCCAAAAGATTTGATCGCAGTATCAAATCTGATATTCCAAGATCGGGAGGCCTGTTTCAACCCATAAATGGATCGATTCAGTTTACAAACCTTTTGCTCCTGACCTTGGGTTATGAACCCTTCGGGTTGAGACATAAAAATACTCTCGTCAAGGTTGCCATTCAAAAAAGTTGTCTTGACATCCATTTGCCATATTTCATAGTCATAAAATGTGGCAATGGATAAGAGAATTCTTATGGACTTAAGCATAGCAACTGGAGAAAAAGTTTCTTCATAGTCCACCCCTTCTCATTGGGTATAACCCTTTGTACAAGTCTGGCTTTGAAAGTCTGTACTTTCCCAACTGCATCTCTTTTCCTCTTATTGATCCATTTACACCCAATGGGTTTGACCCCTTCAGGTGGATCTACAAGTTCCCAAACTTGATTGAAGTACATAGACTCCATCTCAAGGTCCATGTCTTTGGCCCACTCGTCCTTATCTACGTCATTCATTGCCTGACGATAAGACAATGGATCTTCTACGCCGTCAACAGGTATGACTACTTGTGTTTCTGTTAAACCCAACTAGCTGTTAGGTTGTATCACAATCCTCCCACTGCGTCGAAGCTCTCCCACTTCGTGAGGATGACTAGATTGACGAGAAGAACTGGATTCTCCAACAACTCTTGTTGAACGACCAGGTTCATCAACAACCCTTGTTGATTCTTCTGTAGCTTCTCCTAATACTAACTTACTTCATGGTTTATGATCTCGAATGTCGTCTTCCTCCAAGAAAGTTGCATTTTTTGATACAAATACTTTATTATCTTGAGGGTCGTAGAAAAGACCACCTCTCATTTCTTTCGGGTATCCAACAAATTGGCATATTCTAGTACGTGGTTCCAATTTCTTAGGATTTGTCACTAACACATGTGCAGGACAACCCCAGATATGGAAGTAACGCAAACTAGGTTTACGCCCCCTCCATAACTCAAAAGGAGTTTCAGAAACACTTTTTGAGGGAACGCTGTTGATGACATACAAAAATGTCATCATTTTCCTATTAATTTTAGCTAGTTTTATGCTTGAATTGTGTGCTTTGATGCTATTTTCTGCTTAAATTTCAGAAAATCGAGTCAAAGAATCAAAATCAGAATTTTGAGAGATTTTGGATGATTTTGGAGACTTTTTGAGCAATTTGGAGAATTACATTGAAGATCCGAGTCCAAAAAGCCAAGAAAAATGAATTAGAAGTCGAAATTCATGAATTTCAAGTCTTAAAGTATCAAGTTGGGTCAAGAAAAGTGCCCAAAATCCATTACAATAAGTTTTTGGGCTAAAAGAAAGTTGGAGGCCCAAAAATTGAGTCAAAATTGGGCCATTATTTAAAATTCAGGGCCTAGCGTCGAGACGCTAAGCTTGGAGCGTCCCGACGCTAGGCAGCTATGCGGAAAAATCTGGAATCGCGGTAGCGTCGCGACGCTGTCTTTGTAGCGTCTCGACGCTGCGACGTCTTGGAGCCCAAAAAAGGATGACGTCAGAGCGTCGCGACGCTGTCTACGTAGCGTTCCGACGCTACGCCAACTGGGAGCCTATAAAAGGAGCCTTTTGCGTCCATATTTGGTGTGTCAATTTGTGGGTTTTCACCCTCATTCTAGAATCCACAATAAAATTGGGGATTTTTGGGAGAGTTTTGGAGCTTTGTTGAAGATCTTTGGAGCTCGAGATCGATGGAGGTCGGTGCGGGATCGAGGAGATCGACACTTTTATGAGCATTTCTCTTCCTTTTTCCTTTATGCTTTAGTTTCTAGAATTGTTGTGATTAGGAATTATTGAATTTTAGTGATTATGAGTAGTAAATTCCTAAATTCTATGAGATTGATTTAGATGTTGAACCTCTGTTGAATTAATGAATTGATGTGGTTTAATTGTCATTATTGTTCATTTGTGCATTTTGTCTGTAATGCTTTTAATCAACTGATCACTGATTAAATGAATCGTTACTACGTGGAAACTCGACGGAGAAAAGCTTAGACTAGAACTGAATGCATGACTAACAGTTATTTACCCGGGTGACACGGGAAAAGATAAATAACGTTAGAGGTTGTACTGAAGGGTCGTAATGCCATGCAAAGTAAATAAAGATGAGACTAAAAGGAGATTCTTTATTGAAAGGTATGAGATAGGAGGAGATCGACAGGAGAGTCCTTGTTATTAGGCTTCTAGAATTATGAATCAAATGATTAGTTAATCCATATTAGTTAATTGATTATGCATTAAAGGTCCAATTGATGAAATCTACCACTCTAGAATTATCCCTCCAAATTGTGTCGCCATTTATCTTTTGCTTTCTAGATTAGCTTTTATTATTCTTTTCAGCATTAGATTTTGTTCTCTAAATAAAGCTAAGCAAGATTATTCGCGGTAATTAATTGAATAAATCCAATCCCTGAGGATTCGATACTCGGAATACTTTCCGTTTTATATTACTTGCGGCCCGTGCACTTTGCGTGCAACAAGTTTTTGGCGTCGTTGTCGGGGATTGGCTAATTTCATTCAATTAATATTGTGAAGAAATTGCTTGCTTCAGATTAAAGGTTTTATTTTGCTTTCTTTATTTTTATTTTTATCTTGGTCCATTGTTCTTGTTGTGCATTTAATTGGTGTTTGCATCTGACTGAAAGCCTGATTATTGGTTATTTATTGTTTTAAATGGCTTTTTATAATTTTGGGTGGCCCGTTAGGGAATCTGAGCCCGAAGAACCAACACCATCTTTCAATTTTTTCCTTTTGAAATTATTCCCCTTTAGAAGAAAAATCTCCCTTAGAGCGCTTACTTCAAGATTGTATCGAGGATAATAGAGTCATGAATTTTTCTCTAGAAAAATCCCTAGGGAGATTGCATCCCCAAGAGGATGAGAGTGAACTGCAATCCGCTTCCATAGAAGAAAAATCTTCCTTAGAGAGATTGCTTGAAAATTTTATCCAAGAGTCTAGAGCCATGAATTTAGAATTAGAAAAATCTATGGAGAGGCTCCAAACCCAAAGGGATGATAGGGAAGTAGGAACCACTTCCATAAAGTGTCTAGTGAGTCGTGTGGCCAGTGATTCATTAGCACCCATTCAGGAGCCTGATTTTTTCGATTTTGCTAAAGATGAGCATATAAGGGTCAGTTGTTTAAATAGTGAGGAAGAATTGGATAGTTCTAGCACCCAACAAGAACAAGTTTGTGAGGAAGAAAAAGAAAATGAGTCTGTAGTGTTTGAGGAGTTTCAAGAGATAGAGTTTAAGGTTGAAAGGCCTTTGTCTGTTCTATCCTCTCCATCCTCTCTTGATAACGAGTGTTCTTTTTCTTGTTCTCACGAGTCAGTGTCGGAGTCAGAGTCCATTTATTTTGATCTTTCTCCTTTTATGCTTTTATTAAAAGAAAATCCCAAAAATATTTATGCTCACGGGTCCCATGAAAAGCTAGTAAGCTTACTAACAATAGTCTGCTTCATTGATTCAAGGAAGAAGGGCCCGAAGAAATACGAGAATTTTTACGTGCCTTGAAAGACTACACAAACTCGTCTAGATAAGAGACGTTAAACAAGCGCTTCTTGGGAGGCAACCCAAGTTTAGTTTTCTGTTAATTTTCTTTTCTGTGTTTTCAAATTATTTTTTTTTTAGTTTTAGCATGTTGATCTTCTGTTCCCGTTGATCAATTTTTGAAGAAGCTCGAGACCACATTTTCTTCCAAAAACAACCCCAATGAATGTTGAAGAATGACATCCATGATTTCTCTCACATTCCAGGGCAGTTTCGTTCTCCCTTTATCTTTTTAATTGTCCTTATGCATGCTTAATTAGTTTAAAAAATTGATACATTGAGGGCAATGTATGATTTAAGTTTGGGGGGAGGCTTTGTTGTTCTGATCTGAGCGAAAAATTTCATGATGATTCTATTGCATCTGTTTTGATGAGGACGGTCTATGATATGATCTAGATAATGAATTTTGTTCAATTTTTGTGAAATATGAAAGCATGTTCAAGATTCATGTAAATTTAAATTTATTTCTTTGATTTCCTTGCACATGTTGAGCACTTAGCCTACTTATATGGTTTTGAATGCTTAGAATTGGATTATATTATCTAGATGTTTGTTGTCACTCCGATAGGCTTAAGATCTGATTTGAAAGATTGAACTGCATGAAAGTCTGTAATGTTTCACTTGGGAGAAAAATCATGTTTATTAGCCTGCAAAAAAAAATTGAAAAATATATATATATGAAAAAAAAGAGGGAAAAGAAAGAAATTGAAAAAAAAAAAAAGAGAATGCTCCACTTTCTTGATAGCGTTAGTAACCAGGGGCATTCATGACACCCATCGTTTGCCTTTGCATGAAAGCGCTGGAAAGAAATGAGCATGTCTCGGCATCCTGAAAGATGAGGCGCTCGTAGTTGGATGCTTTCATCACCAATGTTGGCAAGCCAGAACGAAGGCGCTACATCTAAAAGGATTCTAAAAAAAAAATGCAAGTTTCGGGGAGGCATACCTCATTGTTTCAGGCACCTTAGTGGGATATTGCTTACTTGATTGTTGGGAAGCTGGATAATTAGAGATTAGGGCCAATGTAGGGGGAAGATGAACTGAGGATTTTATAAACCTTTTCTATGCTAGTAAAGACCTAACAAGGGCGGCTCGCACACACACACCCAAGGGATGAAGAGTTTAAATTTAAATTTCGTGATGAATGAATATGTTTTAATATTTCCTTTAATTGTTATAGTTCATTATTTTGATCATTGAGCTTAGAGTCATGCATTTGCAATAGTTGAATCATACTAATGGTTTTAGCTTTGCTCGGGACTAGCAAAGGTTTAAGTTTGGGGGTGTGATGACATACAAAAATGTCATTATTTTTCTATTAATTTTAGCTAGTTTTATGCTTGAATTGTGTGCTTTAATGTTATTTTCTGTTTAAATTTCAGAAAACCGAGTCAAAGAATCAAAATCAGAATTTTGAGAGATTTTGGATGATTTTGGAGACTTTTTGAGCAATTTGGAGAATTACATTGAAGATCCGAGTCCAAAAAGCCAAGAAGAATGAATTAGAAGCCAAAATTCATGAATTTCAAGTCTTAAAGTATCAAGTTGGGTCAAGAAAAGTGCCCAAAATCCCTTACAAGAAGTATTTGGTCCAAAATAAAGTTGGAGGCCCAAAATTGAGTCCAAATCGGGCCATTATTGAAAATTCAGGGCCTGGCGTCGAGACACTAAACCTGGAGCGTCCCGACGCTAGGCAGCTATGCGGAAAAAATTTGGAATCGCGGTAGCGTCGCGACGCTGTCTATGTAGCGTCTCGACGCTGCGACGCCTTGGAGCCCAAGAAAAGATGACGTCAGAGCGTCGCGACGCTATGCCTGCTGGGAGCCTATAAAAAGAGCCTTTTGCATCCATATTTGGTGTGCCAATTTGTGGGTTTTCACCCCATTCTAGAATCCACACTAAAATTGGGGATTTTTGGGAGAGTTTTGTAGCTTTGTTGAAGATCTTTGGAGCTCGAGATCGATGGAGGTCGGCGCGGGATCGAGGAGATCGACACTTTTATGAGCATTTCTCTTCCCTTTTCCTTTATGTTTGAGTTTCTAGAATTGTTGTGATTAGGAATTATTGAATTTTAGTGATTATGAGTAGTAAATTCCTAAATTCTATGAGATTGATTTAGATGTTGAACCTCTGTTGAATTAATGAATTGATGTGGTTTAATTGTCATTATTGTTCATTTGTGCATTTTGTCTGTAATGCTTTTAATCAACTGATCACTGATTAAATGAATCGTTACTAAGTGGAAACTCGACGGAGAAAAGCTTAGACTAGAACTGAATTCATGACTAACGGTTATTTACCCGGGTGACACGGGAAAAGATAAATAACGTTAGAGGTTGTACTGAAGGGTCGTAATGCCAGGCAAAGTAAATAAAGATGAGACTAAAATGAGATTCTTTATTGAAAGGTATGAGATAGGAGGAGATCGACAGGAGAGTCCTTGTTATTAGGCTTTTAGACTTATTAATCAAATGATTAGTTAATCCATATTAGTTAATTGATTATGCATTAAATGTCCAATTGATGAAATCGACCACTCTAGAATTATCCCTCCAATTTGTGTCGCCATTTATCTTAGATTAGCTTTTTATTATTCTTTTCAGCATTAGATTTTGTTCTCTAAATAAAGCTAAGCAAGATTATTCGCGGTAATTAATTGAATAAATCCAATCCCTGTGGAGACGATACTCTATACTCAAAATCACTATATTACATGTGACGACCCGTTCGCTTGCGGAATTCAAAATTGTTGTCAACAGCTGTTAAGAATATGTACTGCAGTCTCTACTGCATACCCCCAAAACGAGCTAGGCAATTGAGCATAGCTCGTCATAGATCGAACCATGTCTAACAAGGTTCTATTTCTCCTTTCTGATACACCATTTTGCTGAGGTGTACCAGGTGCTGAGAGATGGGATTGGATTCCATGTTCTATCATATAATCCTGGAATCTTTGATCCAAATACTCTCCGCCTGGATCTGATCGAAGTATTTTGATTGTTTTACCCAACAGGTTTTCTACCTCAACCTTAAACTCTTTGAACTTTTCAAGAGCCTCAGACTTATGGCCCATTAGGTATAAGTAACCGTATCGAGAATAATAATCTATGAAAGAGATGAAATATTCAAAACCACATCGAGCCTTTACATTCATTGGACCACAAAGATCCGGATGTATCAGTTCAAGTGGTTCTTTGGCCCTATAACCTTTTCCAGTAAAAGGCCTCTTGGTTATTTTACCCTCGAGACACGATTCACAGGGTGGTAAATGATTCACACGGTTCTTTGGCCTTATAACCTTTTTAGCCTTTTTTAGAGTTCTTTAGTAGGAAAATTTTGGTGAGTTTTGGGGAGCACTCTAGGAGGCTCAAGGTGTGCTCGGAGGGACTCCAAGCGCCTGCGACGGGGTATTCGACGGTCATTTACTTTCCTTTTATTTTGCTCATATTTATGCTTTCCATTGTATATATTGTGAATATTTAAGCTATGTATAGCTAAACCCCAATTTGGGGTCTTGAAATGAAATTATAGTTAAATGTTGTTATAATGGCCTATCTCTTGCCATGTTTACTAACTATTTGAATGGATGCTCGTAATGTTGTATGCAATCTGGCCAGTTGTATATTGATTTGATTCTTAATGGAGACTCGACAGAGAGAAATTAGGATAGATCATAATCCATGCAACTATTTTAGTTGCCCGTCGTGACAACGGGATTAGTTGATTAACTTAGATTCCTAAAATGAATCAGAGTGTAATAGTTAACGTATTTTAATGGCGCTAAGGGCACTTAGGTTGTTAAAATAGATTAATTATAATTAGGAGAGACCGACAGGGGAACCTATGTGACTAATGGAGATTCTAGGTTTATAATTAGTTGCGCAACGAGATAGGATAATTGTAATAATTATTTAGCTAGTAATTGATTTTCAAGACCCTATTTCCCATTTAAAAACTCTTTCTCCATATATTTTATTTCTTGATTGATCAATTTGAATTCCTTAATCGCTTTAATTTTTAAATTCATTTTAATTTCATGTTTTTGTCCTTAAATATTATTTCTCTCTAGTATCTTTAGTGTTCAAGGAATTTATTGCTTTGTTTAATTTTCGCTTCACCTCCCTGTGGATTCAATACTCGGAATATTTTTGTTTTATATTACTTGCGGCACGTGCACTTGCGGTATCAATGGCAGTGTGAACGCACCCAACAAGTTTTTGGTGTCGTTGTCGGGGAGGTTTGATTTTTAAGCAAAATAATTTTTTTCTTGACATTAAAAAGAATGGGATAAATAGTAATTTAGGATTTAAATATTTTTTTCTTGTGAATATTATTTTATTTTTGTTGTTGGTTGGTTATTTTGATTGTTTGAGTATTGTATGCGAAGACATAAGGTGGTTGAATTGTTTCCTTTTAATCTTGAAATTACCAAGACACTCAGATCTATTCATAGAGAGAGAAGACTAACGGAAGTAATGGCCCATCAAGATGAAGCTCCCAAGGCAATCAGAGACTTTTTACAGCCAGTCTTCCCAACCGAAAATTCAGGCATCGTTTACGCCCCGATCCAAGCTAACAATTTCGAGTTAAAGACAGGACTGATCCAGATGGTGCGAGACAATTCTTTTAAGGGACACCCTTCGGAGGACCCACATTCGCATCTGCGATCATTCTTAGAGATATGCGGGACGGTAAAGATGAATGGAGTTCCGGCCGACGCGATAAGATTGAGGTTATTCCCATTTTCTCTTCAAGATAAGACTAAAGATTGGCTCGAATCAGTTGAGACGGGCAGTATCAGCACATGGGACGGGCTTGCCCAGGAAATCCTGACAAAATTTTTCCCGTCTGCCAAGACTACGAAGCTCGGACTAAGATTGAAACATTTAGGCAGTTAGATGAAGAGCAACTATACGAGGCATGGGAGAGGTATAAGGAGATGCTTAGGCGATGCTCGCAGCATGGCTATCCAGATTCGCTCCAGGTGCAGTTATTTTACAATGGACTGAATCCCTCCACCAATACAGTTTTAGACACATCAGCAGGTGGAAGTTTTCTTTCCAAGACAGTGAAGGAAGCCAAGGATCTTATAGAGGAAATGGCAGCAACCAGCTACCAATGGCCAATTGAAAGGGGGGCAATTTCTAAGAAGGCTGACATTTATGAATTAGATGAGTCAAGCTCTCTGAAAGCACAAATGACATCATTGACAAATGCGCTGAACAAGTTGACTTCATCTGAGGTGGTGAAGTCCATTTCCACCTTAGCTGAAGGATATTCAACGAAAGAGAATCAAGATGTGGAAGAAGTTCAATATGTGGGGAACAAAGCATTCATTCAAGGAGTACCGAACTTCTACCATCCCAGTGTGCGCAATCATGAAAACGTTTCGTACTCCAATACCAAGAACGTATTACAACTACCACCAGGATTTGCTTCAACCAGTTTGCCAGAAAAGAAGAGCAACCTAGAGGAGATGGTGGCCATGTTTATCAAGGAGCAGAAGGTGTTAAATGTGAATCTCCAGACAGCAGTTAATAACCACGACACAGCTCTAAAAAATATGGAAGTTCAGATAGGCCAAATAGCTTCAGCGGTGAATGCCCTTTAGAAAGGGAAGTTTCCAAGCGACACTGAACTGAATCCTAGAGAGCAGCGAAAGATGGTGACACTGAGAAGTGGTAGACAGCTGGAGGTCAGTTTAGAGAAAAAGAAGGAAGATGAGAAGAGCATGGATGAAGATAGAAGGGCTGAGGCACAAATAACCTCCTCTGAATGTTAGGATTGGTGCCCTAAAACTCGTAGATAGTGAATGCTAAACAAAATTATTCAATAAAGACGTTATCGAGATTAATTCAGTAAAGTCATTACTGAATAAAGTAAATTGCACATTTAATAAACCCAAATTCAATAAACAAAGATCCATGGCTATAGGATGAACACTTGAGCTTTATGTAGAGACATAAAAGTGGATCAAGCTCGAGTAATAGCCAAAACGGTCTATAGTATAGGGATAGGGCTAGGTACCTTATTCTGGAGATGTTGGATCGGTATGACAACCCTACAGGGGGGTGAATAGGGTTTAATTAAATTTTATAAACTTTTTATTATGGTGGGCCCAATTTAAACAAATAAGTGAACTTTTTACAAATAATTAATTTTAACACAAATTGATCAACAAATTAGAAATATGTTTCAAGCACAACGAATAATTCCAAATGTAAATATTGTTCATAAACATTAACAATAAATTATAGGAATTAATTTCATGCAAATAACGATAAAGAAGATTAATTGCAAAAATTAAATAGTGGAGGGTTAGAGAAAATAACACCGGAAATTTATAGTGGTTCGGCAAACGGCCTACTCCACTCCCCAAGCTCCTCTTGGGTATTCGATTCAAGAACACGACTCTTTTTTCGGGAGCAAGAACAAACCCGATCCTTTCCACGGTTTATGATCAAACCGTTACAACCTCTCCTTTTGGGGCTCAAAAGCAACCCTTACAAGATTTTAAAATTTCAAGAACAAAATTGCAAACTCTCTCAAAGAGTGGATATACAAATTTTCGCTCACAAATTTGTAAGAAAAATTCTTATAAATTAATGCCCTCAAATGGCTAAGAAAAATAAAATTGAAAGCTAAAAAATTCTCTAAAAAATAAAATCTCACAATAAATTTAAATGAACATTGAAGAATTTGAGAGAAAAAACATGTAGAAATTGGAGAGAATTTAGAGAGGGAAATTGTTCTTTAGTTTGTGAAAGAATGGGGGTATAAATAGGAAGGAGATGGAGTTGAAAGATTTTTTAAATTGAGGTTAATTTGGACGATTGGATTAAGGTTGAAGAAAAATAAAGGGTGGAGATTAAAAGTAAAAAGAAATTTAAAATAATAATATAATATAAATTTATAATAATAATAATAATAATAATAAAGAAAATTTCTTTTTAAATTTTAAACACTCCAACGGTCAAAACATTAAAAACATAATAATAATAATAATAATAATAATATATGTAAACAAAAGTTCCAACGGTTATAAGGATTTTTTTTTTTAAAAAATAATATTATATATATGAATTCTGCCACGGCATTAAATGCATGACTTAATTTGATTTTTTTTTTTTTAAATTTATAACCGTTTGACAAAAGAAATTATATATATATATATATATATTTAAATAACCAAAAAGGGCCACATGTGTCACTCTCCCATAGCTCCACGTGTCGTCGTCTGATTGGTCCATTAATGCTGACTCAGCCCGCCACATCATCGCCTCGGGTAATTTTCGTTAAAGCTTGTTTCGGTCATAACTTCTTCGTTTTAGCTCCGATTTGAATTATTCAAGAGGCGTTGGAATCGTTTTGCCGAGCTCTACGCTATGGGCACATTAAAACACTGAAATTTTCAATAATTAAAAATTGAGTTTGTTATCATCAAAACATTGATTAATTAATTAATTAAAATTAATTAATTTGAGATTAAGGGCCAAAAAGCCAACAATCTCCCCCTTTTTGATGATGACAAACCATACAAGAAAAATTACTTGAAATACATGTAAACCATAGGTAGTACATAATAAAATTCAACATATCACCATAAAGATCATTCTTGATTATTACTCAAAAATAAATTCTCCCCCTAACCAATACAAGAGATAATTTCAATACGAAGTCCAACATATCATCAAAATGATCATTCTTAAATTTTACTCAAAAATAAATTCTCCCCCTAATAAATACAATCAAAATCATAACAAATTTATAACATATTTTTCTTAATCTTCTCCCCCTTTGGAATCATCAATAAGCATAATTAAGAAAAATTTAGAACCACATAAATGATTCCCTTAAAAAACATGAACCTGAATTTAGCACAACTCTCCCTAAGAATACTAACACATGCTTTTCATATCTTCCCCTATCAAAATGCCTTTTAAAAAAGATGTAACAAGAAAATTGAGAAGCATTAATAATAAGAAACTCGAAAATAAAAGTTTACTTCAAAGATTACTTACTCCCCCTAAGTAGATAAACAATATGCATATAAGAGGGGTAGAGTTTCGAACATACCTCGATAAGCTTTAACAACAATAAGTTTTACCTTTTTCATCTTCTTGTCAAGTTTGGTGGATGTGCTCATATAAGTTTTTGCAAAATTTACTTCAATGAATTTGTCTTTGAGTAACTTCTCTCAACATATTCACTTCAAACTTACAAAACATATACTTAGAAAATACTTTAGTTATACTTTTCACATAAGAAGGAATAAAAAGCAATATCATGAAAATCATATAAATTGTACAACTCCCCATAAAAATATGCATTCCCTCATTTTTTAAAAAAATCAATAAATATCAAGGAGATGAAACAGCACAAGGAAAATCGTCCACACAATTTTGCACAAGATAAAAAAATATCATGTTAGATCAATCTATTTCAAGCAGATCGATCATCGATAAATTTCACAGAATTTTCATTCAAGAAAATATGGCATAAGTGAAGTGAAATTCCAAATAGAAATTTGATTCTCATGGTTAAGCACATAAACAAAATTTTCATACACAAAGGATACATAAGCAAATTAATCATAGAAGAATCAACTTTTCATCTTATCAAATCCAAGAAACATTTTAAAACATCATCATGATACCAAAATATGAAATGTTATAAAACAAGCATATCATCATTTAGGCCACGTAAAAAGAATTTATCAAATAAACATTTGCAAATGACACCATAAAAAGATTAACTAAATAAACACTAATTAATACCAATTGTTTTTGTGGATAGGTCATCACAACTCATAAAAAAAATCAATCATGTATAGACAAGAAACATCATAAAAGAAAATATTGATACCAATTGTGGTTGATCATAGGTTAACCACGATCTACGTCATAAAGAAAATATCGATCAAATATGGACAAAAAAATCACAAAAAAATAAGTAAGCACTTTTAAGCAACAAGCTAACAAAATTTTAGAGAATAAATCAATTTCATAGATACTCCCCCTATGAAAAAGAATTCAACAACTATTTTCAAACAAAATTTAAAAACAATCAAATTTTCAAAAAAAAAAAAAATAGCTAGAACAATTTTGAAATAAATTTCCAAAGTAAACATATGGTTCATGGCCAAAAAGCATTTAATCAAATTATTCGAAAACAACATACATCCATCAATAACAATAATTCTTATTTTCAATATTTGGACAAATCATTGACCAATGAATTAGATAAATATCAACAAAAAATCAATAATCTAATATCATGCAAAATATATATTCAATAATTTCTCATGACATATAATCCAAATTTAAATAAAAAGAAATAAAGATTATGGATAAATCTCAAGAACATTCTACCACAAATTTTAAAGAGCATTAATAATCCACTAATCCATAAATATTCAAGCAATACACATAAATGTCAATAATATTTTCAAGTATCTCATAGACATTTAATCTAATAATTAACAAAATTCAAGAAACGATATTTCACTCTCTAACCTATCAAGAAGATATAATTTTCATATCAATAAAATAATAAACTGAAAAGATACAAAGTTACCACAAATATCTTTTTCTTTGATGTGTTCAAGCAAGCCACTATGTTGCTTTATTGAAATTTATTTCCAAATTATAAGACCAAAGCAACCACTTGCTTATTGAAATCACACCTACAAAGACAAAGCTCAACCAAGAGATCTTGGTACCCATTTCTTGGGTCCTTCATTGTTAGTGAGCATTGATTTTGGAACCGATTTCAAATTTGTTCCAACACTTTTAGCATTCATTTTTGGCAAACAACAAATATCAAATTTATTATCAATTTTGCCACAATTTTTAGACAAGAATTTCTTCTTAATAATTTGATTTTGCATAATATTTTTCTTTAAGAAATCCTTCCTTGGAGCATTTTTCAATTTAAAACAATTTTGTCTAATATGACCTTTAACTCCACAAAAATGACATGTAGGTACAAATGTAGATTTTACATTCATATCATTAACCTTTCCATGCATATGTAAAAACTTAGTACTATGCACACATTTAGATTTTGTATGAACGTGCTTAGGCAATAATTTAGCATTATGCAAAAAATTAGTTCTAGCATAAGCATGTTTAGGCACAATATTCAATTTTACATGCATATTTCTATCATTTCCATGCTTATTCTCATTATGGGCCAATTTTGAGCTAGCATGATATTGTCTAGGTACAAATTTTGAATTTCCATGTACATTTCTACCCTTTTCATGCTTTGGCACAAATTTATTTTTAACAAAATTAGACACATTGTGCAAAACATCTTTTGGCATAGAATGAGTAGTTTGAGCATATTTTAATTTAAAGCAATTAGGTCTAATGTGACCTTCAACACCACAATGATGACAAATAGGTAGAAAACTAACTTTAGTATTCTTAAGAACAATATTAGGCATATTAAGCTTAGGCACAATAGGAGATGCTTTAACAAATATAGTTTTAGAACTTGAAGGAGTAGAGCATTCATCAATGTAGCCTAAACCTCTTTTATCACCAAAAGGCTTGCCTAATTCAATTATCTTGTCTAATCTTTGAGCACCTATAGTCAACTTCTTAATGGTATATTTTGCAATTTCAAGCTCTTTACTAGCAAGCATTTATTTTTCTTCAAGCACATGCAAAAAATCATTTTTCTCACAATTATCAAATTCAAGAAATTTAATTTTGTCAATAAAGGAAAATTTCTCTTTTTCTAAATATGTATTGCTAGTTTCCAAAATAGCAATTTCACTTTTCAAACTAAAAATTTTATCTTTTAATTCCAAAGAAAAAGATTCAATTTTCTCATTCTTGTTTCTCAAATCATTCAATTCATTTTTTAATTCACAAGATAAAGATTTGAGATCCCCATTTTCTTTTTCAAGAAATTTATTTCTATTAGTCAAAGTATTTTTCTCAACACAACAATCATCATGCAAAACATCATTAGTAGTTCTATTTTTCAAGCAAGTATTTTCATCTATCAAAGATTTATTTTCAATAGACAAAGCTTTGTACTTCTTTGATAGTGTCACATATTTAGAACTAACTTTTTCTAAATCATTTTGCATATTCTCAAAAGCATCATATAGTTCATCATATGAAGGGGATTTTCGATTTACCTCAACCTCATCGGTTTCGACATCGCTCCCATCATTCGAATGAACCATCAAGCATAAGGAGGATCCATCACATTTTTCTTTTTCTACTCCATGAAATTTTTCTTGATTTTGTGAATTGTAATTCTCCTTCACATCAAATAAATCATTAGAAGTACAAGGAGAAATTTTAACACTATAAACATCATCAAGAAATTTCCAAATATCATATGCATATGTAAAATGTGAAATTTTATCACATAATTTTTTATCTAAAGCACAACATATGATATTTATAGCTTGAGCATTTAAAGAAAGCATTTCATCATTTAATTTTGATTTTGATAAATCATTTTCACAAACATACCAAATATCAAAATCAATAGCAAGCAAAAACGTTTTCATTCTATGGCTCCAAACATCATACTTTTTATCATCAAACAATGGAGGTTTATCAATACAATAACTTTCCATGAAATCTAAAGTTGTCATAGCTCTTAGCAATTAAGCTTATAAAGAAAAAAAATATTTCAAGAAGAGCAACCCGCTCTGATACCAATTGTTGGATCGGTGTGACAACCCTAGAGGGGGTGAATAGGGTTTAATTAAATTTTATAAACTTTTTATTACGGTGGGCCCAATTTAAACAAATAAGTGAACTTTTTACAAATAATTAATTTTAACACAAATTGATCAACAAATTAGAAACATGTTTCAAGCACAACGAATAATTCCAAATGTAAATATTGTTCATAAACATTAACAATAAATTATAGGAATTAATTTCATGCAAATAACGATAAAGAAGATTAATTGCAAAAATTAAATAGTGGAGGGTTAGAGAAAATAACACGGGAAATTTATAGTGGTTCGGCAAACGGCCTACTCCACTCCCCAAGCTCCTCTTGGGTATTCGATTCAAGAACACGACTCTTTCCACGGCTTAGAGTTCAACCGGTACAATGTTCTTTTTTTGGGAGCAATAACAAATCCGATCCTTTCCACGGTTTAGGATCAACCTGTTACAACCGCTCGTTTTTGGGCTCAAGAGCAACCCTTACCAGATTTGAAAATTTCAAGAACAAAATTACAAACTCTCTCAAAGAGTGGATATACAAATTTTCGCTCACAAATTTGTAAGAAAAATTCTTACAAATTAATGCCCTCAAATGGCTAAGAAAAATAAAATTGAAAGCTCAAGAATTCTCTCAAAAATAAAATTTCACAATAAATTTAAATGAACATTGAAGAATTTGAGAGAAGAAACATGTAGAAATTGGAGAGAATTTAGAGAGGGAAATTGTTCTTTAGTTTGTGAAAGAATGGAGGTATAAATAGAAAGGAGATGGAGTTGAAAGATTTTTGAAATTGAGCTTAATTTGGACCATTGGATTAAGGTTGAAGAAAAATAAAGGGTGGAGATTAAAAGTAAAAAAAAAATTAAAATAATAATATAATATAAATTTATAATAATAATAATAATAATAAAGAAAATTTCTTTTTAAATTTTAAACACTCCAACGGTCAAAACATTAAAAACATAATAATAATAATAATAATAATAATAATAACAATAATAATAACAATAATATATGTAAACAAAAGTTCCAACAGTTATAAGGATTTTTTTTTTAAAAAAAAATTATTATATATATGAATTCTGCCACAGCATTAAATGCATGATTGAATTTGATTTTTTTTTTTAATTTATAACTGTTTGACACAAGAAATTATATTATATAATATATATATATTTAAATAACCAAAAAGGCCCACATGTGTCGCTCTCCCATAGCTCCACGTGTCGTCGTCTGATTGGTCCATTAATGCTGACTCAGCCCGCCACGTCATCGCCTCGGGTAATTTTCGTTAAAGCTTGTTTCGGTCATAACTTCTTCATTTTAGCTCTGATTTGAATGATTCAAGTGGCGTTGGAATCGTTTTGCCGAGCTCTACACTATGGGCACATTAAAACACTGAAATTTTCAATAATTAAAAATTGGGTTTGTTATCATCAAAACATTGATTAATTAATTAATTAAAATTAATTAATTTGAGATTAAGGGCCAAAAAGCCAACATGAGACACTATGAGACGCGACCCACTTTATAGATTGTATAGACGATGTGATCCTAAATCGTCCATGTAGAGACATGCGAGTGGAGGCGTCCTATGCAATGAATTTGCATAAGACCAGGACCGAGAAATAAGTCACTCTCGCTTTATAACACCGTTTACTGACGAGACTGACTATTTCATGCGATGACCTAGGTAATTCGATCTTAATCCTGAGCTAACTATGAACTCATGTTTATTCGGGCTTATCCTTAGATCTGCATAGAGGAGAGTGGCTCAGTATTGCCGACTCAATAAGCCTCCCATTTTAGGGATAGGAACGGGTAGATAGCTGGGGACATAGTCATGCGAGAAGGAATTCACTCCTACCCAAATTAGGGATAGCAAAGAGGTTGTTCCCTTAAGTGCTGACTCCGGGGCTTGAACAAAGGGATCCCGTCCTCTCATTGGCCCGAGAGGGACTCGGTTTATTGTTAGGACAATAAACCAATTGTTCATTAGAGGATCAATGGGACTTAAGGAACTAGAAGTACTATAGGGGTGAAACGGACTTTTGACTTAGCTATAGCTATGAACAACCAGTGAAGGATCGACTTACTAATCATGGTTAAATCAAGTGGACGGAAATATATCTATAGTGAGGGGAGTGCAACTATCGGGCTATAGTGGAGTGTCTCGGTAGCTAACGAATGGTTGTTAAGCATGGTTAATAAGATTAGTCGATTAGTCTCAAATCGTTGGAGCCCATGATCTATAGGTCCATTAGGTCCCCCTACTAGCTCATATCGGAACAAAGCCTAGAACAAAAGATATGATTCTTTGAATCGTTCAAAATCGGGAAAAAAGGTATTATCGTAAATTGTGTTTGACACAATTATTTAATTATGAATTAAATTAGAAAATGAGAGATAAAGTATTTAAAAGTTTTTTGAATACTATATATATATGTATTAGGAATCATATATATTGAATTGCACAAGGTAACAAAGATTAATTGGATTAATCAGATCATATTAATTTGAAATGTTTCAAATTAATTACCAAGAAATTAATTTCAATTTAGAATTGAAATTGGGATAAATTTGCAAGCTTCAAATTGGAATTCGAAGTTGAAGTTAGTGGAATAAGTTGGATTCCCACTCTTGCATGATCATTCAAAGTGGAAAGACAACTCACTGTAACGCCCCAGGAATTTAAAAGCTAACCCAGCGACATTACTAACTCCTAGACCAAAACAAACCGTGAGCACCGAAAATTTCGGCAGCATAACGGCGTACATTGGACTAACCCAAAATTTTTCTACACCTGCTGAACAAGAAAAACACTTCTACAAGCAATACTAAACTACTTCCCACTTCACATCTCAGCAGAACATAAACAGAACCAACAGACAAACAGATCTCGCACAAACAAGTATTAGCTAAAGCCAACTACATCTTTAAACAAAATCTTGAAACGACACCTCCTGCGCAACAACTTATTAAACCACTAACTGAATGAAACAATGGAGTTCTTTTAAAACGGAAACAACTTATTCAAGGGATCAACAAGAATGAATCAGGACTAACCAAACTAACAACTTTCAAAAACAGCAACACAACTGTCCTAACTAAAATCTAAGGAAAATAAAATCAAGAACATCGATACTAATTATGGTTCCTCCTCATACGCCTCCTCCGCATCACCATGGTCCACGCAGTGATCATAACCTGCAAAATCTGGTAGTTGGGGGGAGAGAGGAGGGGGTCAGTACACTAAGGTACTGGTAAGCAGCCCCTACCTGAGTAGCCATCAAACAGCAAACAACAAACAACATGCTCTTCATGCGCAAACAACATGCTTTTCAAAGCGGTAAACATAATATCATTCTCAAAAGCTAGTAAAACAAATGACTCTCCTAAGCCATAACTCATGCATCTTTCTATATGCAACTTGCTAACCACTCAAGCTCCACGAGCTCACTCAACGCTCCTATTTAGCCCTCACATGGCTCTCCAAGACTGATCCTTCGAGTCGCACTGTCCCCTGACCATTTGTACCCAGGGCCACAATGCTCTCTACGGAGCTCGGCGTTTGACCCTTGACCATTTGTACCCAAGGCCTCAAACTGTGCATCGCCCCTTGACCATTTGTACCCAAGGCGCACCGATGACTTAGCAAAGTATTGGCCCTTCTCCAGGCACCCAACACATGCTCTCTAGACTCATCACACCGACCCTTGACCATTTGTACCCAAAGCCTCGATGCTCCTCTTAACCAATGGTGACGTGCCACCCCTCGACCATTTGTACCCGAGGTGCACTGACACTCACCCAACTTTCTTGTCTTTCACACTTTAGGTCCCTGACCTATAACTCACATCTACTAGAATGCATATGCCCTGCAACATGCTTCTAGACTCATGCATCATGCCCACAAAGCATATACGTGCAACTACACATGCTCTCGTCCATGCTTAACTCATATGCACAAATAGAACCAACATGCTTGCAACCATTCATCACGCAACAACGATTCATGCTTTTCCACAGAATCATATACATATATATATATATATTCAAAGAACAAGAACAAGAGAACAATTATAAGACCAGGAAACATTCAGCATGCAACACACAGTCAAACAGACTTCAACAAGTAGGAACTACTTACCGGAAGCTCAAACGCTCCTAAACAATCCTAAAGGACTAATGGAACAACTGGAAGAGCCTAAAGAGCTCCAACTACAAGCAACAATTACCAAGGGTTAGGAATTGATAAACAACACCCTAGAGACTTAATAAAGGAAGGTAAAGGGTGCTGGAATTTACCGCTTAGTGCTCAAACAACCTTGAGAACAAGCCGACTTGTGTTCGAAACGACCCAACAACCAAGATACCAAGTCACCGGGTTATGGGTAACCAAAATCAAGGCCTTTCGGGTTGTGGGTACTCACTGAGCACGATCTTTGAGATCAAATGCTCGATGAACAGCAACCGAACACACTTAAATCCTGCAATTATAAAGTCGATAACGAATGGGTATCGATTACTTAAGCTATAGAACCAATAACAGCATTGAACCTTACCCAACGGACCCGATATCACGCAAGACGGGTTGCAACAACCTCGAACAATGCACTAGAACGATCCTTGGGCAGTGGGTATTCAAGTTTACAGTGATTCGAACCCAATCGATCACTTAGACGGCGCTGCAGAATAGAATTTCAATGCTATATTAGAATTTACAGCACCTAATCCATTGGGTACCTAATTTTAAGCATCAACAGAACATGGGTAAGCGTTTAAACTTACCGGAATTGTTAGGTGACGCTGTAACGACCCAAAACAGAGCGAAAACGCTGCTGGACAGCACACCCACTGACGGAAACGACCGGATTCTTGCATGGGTTATCCAAAAAGAGCAATGGGAGATTAGATTGAACCTTAAACCAACTAGAACGAAGGAAAACAGACTTACCCACAAGCTACCTTGGCTGAAAACGCAAGGAGACAACACGAACACAGCGAGACGGAATAGCGCGAAGGCTTTACGCGCGGCTCACGGCTGGCGGCGACCTTCACAACGGCTGGGCTTCACGAACGCTCGAGCTGGGACGGAAAACGGCGAGAGAGATAGAGAGGAAGAAGAGTTGCTGCTGGCGGCGACGGCGGCTGCTCGCTTGGAGAAGAAGACGCGCGAAGAGATAGGGGCGCTGCGACGAGAAGGCGACGGCTTGAGGCTCGAACGGCGGCTTCCACACGAACCAGAAATCGAGAGAGAGAGAGATTCGCGACGAGGGAGACGCGCGACGGCTGCTGCGCGACTCAGACAGCGGCGACGCTACACCACGACCAGGATAGCGCGACGAGCACGACGGCGGCGGCGACAGGGACTCGGGCGGCGGCGCGGCGGTTGGGCGGCTGCACAGGGGAGAAGAACACGAGATTTTCTGAGGGGGGGCTGAGCGGCTGCTTCTCACGAAAAGGAGGAGGGAGAAGGAGATAATATTTGCTTTAGGGTTTCTTTTTCCCTTATTTCTTATTCTTTTCTTTTAAAAGACCTAAGAGAAGAAATCCCAACTTATTTAGGAATAAGGTCTTATCTAGGATTTTTATTTAAAAACCCCAACTTAATCCCTTAAAAGACTTGGGAAAGAAATTAACCCAATTGATTTAGGATTTGGGTCTTTTGATATTTAAAATAAATATCAAATATTAAACCTCTAACTTTAGGAAACTTAAAGATTTAATTAAAAATCTCTTTCCCCTAAATTTTAGAAATTTAGTTTAACGACCCAAGGCCAAAGTTAAATTCTAATTTCCCCAAATTAGAATAAGAACGCCCAGTAAATACCAAAACGGCTCGATTTCGAAACGCGGGGCGTTACAATCTCCCCACCTTAAGAGCTTTCGTCCTCGAAAGACTCCAGCTCGAACAACTCAGAGAATTAGGCTCAAACTTCACCTACTTCTTCCTGGTAGCTCCTTCCGCTCTATGGTTCGCCCATAGCTCTTCTACCAAAACATCGATCTATCTTCTCAAACCTTCGCTTCCTTGGATAGAACCTTGACAGACTTCTCCACCACAAATGTCAAGTCCTCGATCGACGACAGGGGTTCAGAATTCACACATGCGAAGGATTACGCACGCATTTCACAACGTGGACACATAGACACATCATGCACAGTTGACGTGGTCGGTGATAACGCCAACCTGTAAGCAACAAGCTCGATGCGCTCCAAGACCTCATAAGGACTAATGAACCCAAGCTAAGCTTCTTATCAACAAGCAAAGAACCCTTTCGACGACACCACGTGCCAGAACACATGATCACCCAAAACTGAACTCCAGAACTCGAAAGAGCTCGCCTAACCACACTGGTGGACTGGCCTTGACTCCAACTCACACTCCACAAGGCACTTAACACCAGAGGCTTTGCTCCGCAAACCATTTCCTTCTAGGATTCCAAAGCTCAAAACTGAGGCACAAAAGGAACAGTTGTGTATGCATTACAACAACTCCTGGGACGAGTTGTGTTGAGCATACAACCCTTGAAGCAAAACTCGCTTACCGGCAACTAGACCAAGTGCATTAAGAACACTAAAGGTCTGACAAAATCCAGATCGAACTCGGATCTTGCACGATCTACCGGAACTTAGCCATATGCATGAGAAAGCCAACTTCACTAGCAAAGTTGGAGCTAAGCTAGCTGCTTCAGCACAACACACATGAGGCTCATTCCAACGATGCCACTTGAAGGAACACTTGCTGTTAACGTCAGCTTAAACCTTTGAGCTTGACATAACCACAACCCACCTTCAATGACCTCAAGAATGCTCATCCCGGTCCTACGGAAGGCTTCATCAACACTTCACCAACTTAAACTCACTTAGTTGGTAAGTTTCAACCCAACTTCAAACAGGCATTACTGAAGAAGGAAACAACTACTTTGGAACGGCTTCCGCTGCACCAACTCACCTTTTTCAAACCATCCTTCAAGAACGGCTACGAGATGGAACTTCCTTATAACTGCACACCAAGGTAACTTGTCAAGACGACAACTGACGTGGTGGTCATGACTCGATACAGATTCTCACTATCTCCTTGGCTTTGGATTGAGGTCTCTCTGCATGAGGGAATTGCTCTAACTCTTGGTTTGAGAACCAACACCATTGAGCATCGCCACGAGCAAATCCAAAAACCTCGAGACTTGATTCACGAAACCCAAGCAACGGCAAGGCTATTTATGAGTCCGAAGACATAACATAAGCTTGCAACGTTCAATCACACTTGGATTCTTAGGCATCCTCTTGAACGAAAATACCTTGACCTTCATCAGAGATTGGATGCAAACTATCCTAAGGAAACCTTCTGCTAAACTCAAAGGAAATCTTCAACTCCTTAGAAACCCGACGACACTAATCGAGCCTTGAACGAACTGAGGAACAGAAGATCTAAGCACCACGAAGCACCCATAAGAGTTGCAAAGCTATTTTAGCCCGAGGACCTCACAGCAAGCTTGCAACACTCAAACTTGATTTTGAAAGCCACTTTGGAACAAAGATTCCATGATCCCAACTAAGAAGCTAGATCACAAAATTATTCTTGGAAAATCCCTTTTTCCCTTGAAGCTAGCCTTTTCAGGGAAATTAAAATAACAAGGCACCAAAAGAGGATACCCTAGCAATTCTAGCTTCAAGATTTGCTGACAAACAATGCCAAAAAACGAAGGAATGATCCATGCATACTCACATCAACGAACAGATATGCACAAGACAAGCATAAATCATAAGAACAAGATTTCAGAACCAGAAGATATAGACTTGAGAAGAGAAAGGATTACTAACCTTGAGCGAGGGGTACGCTAACTCCCCACCTTAGGAGCTATCTTCATCATCAGAATCGTCGACATCGTAAAGCTCTGGGTATTCTGCCTTGAGTTCCTCATCGGTGACGCAGGGCAAGAACTCCTCAGCGTACGCACTAGATCTTGACGAAGAACTTCTGACCTTCTGACTAGCTGCAAGCACTTCCACTTCGCTCTTCTTCTTGGCACCAGATGACGTGCCAACCTCTTGGGACTGCTCCGTCCTGGGGATGTCCCTATCCAGCATCCGAGCGCTCGCTAAGGCTGCTGCAAAGGTGGCCGGTCGACCAAGCCGGACCAAACCTCGAATTTCTGCGCGGAGCCCATTAACGAATCGGTTGATCCTAATCTCCTCGGTGGCAACCAACCCTGGGACTCGGCAGGATAACTCTTCAAACCTTCTGGCGTACTGCTCCACAGACAAGGTCCCTTGAACACGAGAGACAAACTCTGCTTCTTGCTCAACACCAGCAAAACGACAACCAAAATGGTCCCGCACAAGACCTTTGAACCCCGACCAGGAAATGGGATTCTCTGGGCGGTTCTCGGTTTGACCCACAACGTTCCACCAAGTGCGTGCGTGGCCTTTGAGCATAAAGGCAGCTCCTTGGACCCGCTGTTGGGCATTAGCTCCAAGAAATTGAAATATCGCTTCCAATGCGGCGGTCCAATCTACCACTGCTTCAGAACTATCCGAGTGCCCATCGAATGAAGGAGGCTTCGCCTTCATGAAACTCTTGATAAACTGCACATCTTCGCCATGAGCAGGAGCTCCATTTGCACCGACGTGCTGCAGGTTGTTCAGGAACGCATTGCCAAGCATCGCCTGCAATGCCTCTGTTGCCAGCACAGGAGGCGCTGGGGGAGGAACAGGAGGATTCGCCTCAGGATGCGAATTAACCTCGGGAACGTCTGGGGGGCCAGAACGTCCACTACCTTGACTGCTACTGGAACTCATCGCTGAAAGGAAACGATGAACTCACTTAAGGAACACTCCTTAGAACTAGAATAGAAGGGGTTAACCTCAGACTAAGGCATAACCCTAGGCTCAAAACGAACAACCTAAGCCTGCTAACAAGCAACATCGCACAAACAATCACAAGGAAAACCAAAAGCTATCTAGCCAACTATGGGAGCATCCTAATCTAGCTACCATACAACAAGCAACATAGGAAAACAACATGCTCAACAAGGCATACAAGTCACGCAATAGGGAAACAAGCAAGCCACAATAATTATGCAAACAATACAGTAAATCAAAAGAATCATGGCAACATATTAATATCTTAACCAGACCAACGTACCTGGTGATGGAGAGGAGAACGAGGAAGACCATAACCCTAAACATCCAAACAACCTAGATTTCCTAGGTCAGTCTACAGGAACAACTCTGCTCTGATACCAACTGTAACGCCCCAGGAATTTAAAAGCTAACCCAGCGACATTACTAACTCCTAGACCAAAACAAACCGTGAGCACCGAAAATTTCGGCAGCATAACGGCGTACATTGGACTAACCCAAAATTTTTCTACACCTGCTGAACAAGAAAAACACTTCTACAAGCAATACTAAACTACTTCCCACTTCACATCTCAGCAGAACATAAACAGAACCAACAGACAAACAGATCTCGCACAAACAAGTATTAGCTAAAGCCAACTACATCTTTAAACAAAATCTTGAAACGACACCTCCTGCGCAACAACTTATTAAACCACTAACTGAATGAAACAATGGAGTTCTTTTAAAACGGAAATTACTTATTCCAGGGATCAACAAGAATGAATCAGGACTAACCAAACTAACAACTTTCAAAAACAGCAACACAACTGTCCTAACTAAAATCTAAGGAAAATAAAATCAAGAACATCGATACTAATTATGGTTCCTCCTCATACGCCTCCTCCGCATCACCATGGTCCACGCAGTGATCATAACCTGCAAAATCTGGTAGTTGGGGGGAGAGAGGAGGGGGTCAGTACACTAAGGTACTGGTAAGCAGCCCCTACCTGAGTAGCCATCAAACAGCAAACAACAAACAACATGCTCTTCATGCGCAAACAACATGCTTTTCAAAGCGGTAAACATAATATCATGCTCAAAAGCTAGTAAAACAAATGACTCTCCTAAGCCATAACTCATGCATCTTTCTATATGCAACTTGCTAACCACTCAAGCTCCACGAGCTCACTCAACGCTCCTATTTAGCCCTCACATGGCTCTCCAAGACTGATCCTTCGAGTCACACTGTCCCCTGACCATTTGTACCCAGGGCCACAATGCTCTCTACGGAGCTCGGCGTTTGACCCTTGACCATTTGTACCCAAGGCCTCAAACTGTGCATCGCCCCTTGACCATTTGTACCCAAGGCGCACCGATGACTTAGCAAAGTATTGGCCCTTCTCCAGGCACCCAACACATGCTCTCTAGACTCATCACACCGACCCTTGACCATTTGTACCCAAGGCCTCGATGCTCCTCTTAACCAATGGTGACGTGCCACCCCTCGACCATTTGTACCCGAGGTGCACTGACACTCACCCAACTTTCTTGTCTTTCACACTTTAGGTCCCTGACCTATAACTCACATCTACTAGAATGCATATGCCCTGCAACATGCTTCTAGACTCATGCATCATGCCCACAAAGCATATACGTGCAACTACACATGCTCTCGTCCATGCTTAACTCATATGCACAAATAGAACCAACATGCTTGCAACCATTCATCACGCAACAACGATTCATGCTTTTCCACAGAATCATATACATATATATATATATATATTCAAAGAACAAGAACAAGAGAACAATTATAAGACCAGGAAACATTCAGCATGCAACACACAGTCAAACAGACTTCAACAAGTAGGAACTACTTACCGGAAGCTCAAACGCTCCTAAACAATCCTAAAGGACTAATGGAACAACTGGAAGAGCCTAAAGAGCTCCAACTACAAGCAACAATTACCAAGGGTTAGGAATTGATAAACAACACCCTAGAGACTTAATAAAGGAAGGTAAAGGGTGCTGGAATTTACCGCTTAGTGCTCAAACAACCTTGAGAACAAGCCGACTTGTGTTCGAAACGACCCAACAACCAAGATACCAAGTCACCGGGTTATGGGTAACCAAAATCAAGGCCTTTCGGGTTGTGGGTACTCACTGAGCACGATCTTTGAGATCAAATGCTCGATGAACAGCAACCGAACACACTTAAATCCTGCAATTATAAAGTCGATAACGAATGGGTATCGATTACTTAAGCTATAGAACCAATAACAGCATTGAACCTTACCCAACGGACCCGATATCACGCAAGACGGGTTGCAACAACCTCGAACAATGCACTAGAACGATCCTTGGGCAGTGGGTATTCAAGTTTACAGTGATTCGAACCCAATCGATCACTTAGACGGCGCTGCAGAATAGAATTTCAATGCTATATTAGAATTTACAGCACCTAATCCATTGGGTACCTAATTTTAAGCATCAACAGAACATGGGTAAGCGTTTAAACTTACCGGAATTGTTAGGTGACGCTGTAACGACCCAAAACAGAGCGAAAACGCTGCTGGACAGCACACCCACTGACGGAAACGACCGGATTCTTGCATGGGTTATCCAAAAAGAGCAATGGGAGATTAGATTGAACCTTAAACCAACTAGAACGAAGGAAAACAGACTTACCCACAAGCTACCTTGGCTGAAAACGCAAGGAGACAACACGAACACAGCGAGACGGAATAGCGCGAAGGCTTTACGCGCGGCTCACGGCTGGCGGCGACCTTCACGACGGCTGGGCTTCACGAACGCTCGAGCTGGGACGGAAAACGGCGAGAGAGATAGAGAGGAAGAAGAGTTGCTGCTGGCGGCGACGGCGGCTGCTCGCTTGGAGAAGAAGACGCGCGAAGAGATAGGGGCGCTGCGACGAGAAGGCGACGGCTTGAGGCTCGAACGGCGGCTTCCACACGAACCAGAAATCGAGAGAGAGAGAGATTCGCGACGAGGGAGACGTGCGACGGCTGCTGCGCGACTCAGACAGCGGCGACGCTACACCACGACCAGGACAGCGCGACGAGCACGACGGCGGCGGCGACAGGGACTCGGGCGGCGGCGCGGCGGTTGGGCGGCTGCACAGGGGAGAAGAACACGAGATTTTCTGAGGGGGGGCTGAGCGGCTGCTTCTCACGAAAAGGAGGAGGGAGAAGGAGATAATATTTGCTTTAGGGTTTCTTTTTCCCTTATTTCTTATTCTTTTCTTTTAAAAGACCTAAGAGAAGAAATCCCAACTTATTTAGGAATAAGGTCTTATCTAGGATTTTTATTTAAAAACCCCAACTTAATCCCTTAAAAGACTTGGGAAAGAAATTAACCCAATTGATTTAGGATTTGGGTCTTTTGATATTTAAAATAAATATCAAATATTAAACCTCTAACTTTAGGAAACTTAAAGATTTAATTAAAAATCTCTTTCCCCTAAATTTTAGAAATTTAGTTTAACGACCCAAGGCCAAAGTTAAATTCTAATTTCCCCAAATTAGAATAAGAACGCCCAGTAAATACCAAAACGGCTCGATTTCGAAACGCGGGGCGTTACAATAACTCACCTCATGCATTGTTGCATGTATTGATGCTTGGACACTTAGAATCCACTTTGGCTTGCAAGACTACCATGTGTCTTGTGTCTTAGAGGTTCTCCTTGCATGGGATATCTCTATAAGTAGTGTGTGAATCAGATTCATGCCTAAGTGAGCCATTTCCTTACTGTTATGCTGCTGGAATTTGGACTCAAACTCTCTCATTTTCACATACTTCTCTATAGCTTGATTCTTCAAGCATTCCCTTCCCTTTCCCTATCTTTATAGACTCCCACAAGTTGTTCTTGGCCCGGAGAATAGTAGGGAAGACTCTAAGGGTTGTCCTAAGAAGATTGGTGAAGAAAAGAATCCAAGGAAGGTCTACCAATTGAGTTGCAAAAAGGTTGGTTCTTCTTAACTCTCTGTTATGGATTCGTTAGATCAAGCATGCTTTAGGAGTAAAATTGATGTAGTTAGGTGCTTCTGATCTTCAATTGCTTCCGCATGTGTTATATGAACACCTTCAATTGGTATCAGAGCATGATTAGAGCACTTAACTTGCATTAATTTTGCTGTGGTGTGTACCATTTTGAAATTAATTTTTCTGGGTGCTAAAGTGGACTTTTCTGGTTTGGAAATTTTTTTGAGCTTTCATTTCTTCATGAAATTGTAATTGCTCGGAAATGTATGAGCATTAATGTGTGTTCAAGGGTCCGTCATTTTTATAGAGTCAATAGAGTCCATATAGGCTGTAAAATCGAAGAAATCTAGAGAAGACGCAAGCAGAAAACGCAGACAGTGGTTGCTGGTCGCGAGAGCGTCGGGACGCTGTTCATATAGCATTCTGACGCTGTAGAAAAATTTCATCCGGGCGCTGTTTTTTCCAGATTCGGTTCGGTCCAGCTGTTGTGTTTGGGTCCGGTTCGGTCTGCTCAAGCCGGCTCAGCCTCTTTTCACACATTTCAAGCCCGGTTCAATCCTTGGAGGATCAGTTTGGGGCGGTTCGAGTTGCTCGGGATCATTACAAGCTTTTGATAATAATTATTATTGTAATAATTAGTTAATTGCTTGTTTATAATTGCCAAACCAATCCACTTTAGGTTGTTTTTAATTTATTTATGAATTGTGATTGTGTGATTAAATTAGATTAATTATATGTGCATTATGAGCATGTCATATAGTTTTAAAACCCCACCATAGGAAAGCATGATCATGCATTAATTCAATTATTATAAGAGTTATTAATAATTACTAATGCATAAAAGAAATTTCATGTTAATTAATATAAATGTTATATTAATTTAGGGAGATTCATGCTTGAATGGTTAATTTTCAAATTGATTAATTCTTATAATATTTATTTTTATTAAAAGATAAAATTAACCAAGCATGAAGCATGAAATTTCTTTAGTTTGTTTATAAGTGTTATATTCAAATTAGACTTGTTATGGATTGATTTTATAATTGTTATAAAAGAGATAGAAATCTAAAATCTACAACAAGATAAAATGCATGCTCACTTAGGTTAATGAACCTCCAAATCGATCAACTTGCATAGTTTAGGTCGATATCTTGTAAAACAACGGTTACGAGAGAACTCACCCGACAAGATGCTGTCTAAGGTTGGAGGTATTTAAGTTGACGGTTTACGGAACACCTCCTACCTGGGCATGAGTCGGTTCTTGCGTTAAGTTAACTCGAGTTTTATGAGCATGCGTGAGCGAGGTGAGGTTTTAAAGTGTTTTCACCTAGACATCGTAGTATAAAGGGTTATACACACCTAGACATAGGTTGTTTCTAAATCATGCTTTTTTTATAACTTGAATGATTGATTTTTATATGCTTTAAAACACCATTAGAAAGCATGTTATAGGGTTAATTCATTAAAAGTTATAAGAGTTATAATAGTTAATGAATAGAAACCGTAAAACCTATAACAAAGAGTTGCATGCTAACATAGGATCTTAGGATCTTGTCATTCTTTAAATCATTTAAAATGAAATAGACCTAAGACCGCCTTTTCTAATAGGATTAGAAATATGTCTTACTTAGATTTTTTAAATAGTTTTAAAATTCGAGTAAGTAGGACATAAGATCTTGGTTATAAGGGAACTCTCCTGGCAAATGGTTCGGAACCTGAGTTGAATTAACAATAGTCTTACTAGCATGCAATGTCACTAGGTTATTAAAAGAGTTTAATTCACCTAGACATTTAGTGTAAAGACCTTGTTTAATAAGGCATAGACTTAGATAGATTCATTTAGTCGGAATTTACCTAAGTAATAAACCCTAAAACCTTACGACACTTCAGTGGGAGGAAAAGAATAGAAACGAAATATTCATATTAAGTTTCTACTCTCACATCCCCCTGAGTTCACACCGTGAGATCCATGCTTGGCCTCGAGGCGCCTTGGGAGCGTCCCCCTACGGATGGTGTTTGCATGGGTTAATATGAAGGTGAATGGGGAAAGTGTTGATAGTAAGTGGGAGAAGGAAACATGTCAAATGTATCCTGCGGTCTCCATCATTAGGTTGCACCGTGAGATTTCTATGCGCTGCCTGCGAGTCGCCCTGGGAGCGATCACCCTACGGAGGGCTTACGCATGGGATTTAGAACAACGCAAACTCCATAAATGGATAGGGTTTCCTAGGGCCATTCCCAACATTAGCTTTTCCCTACGGTGGCATTGTTGGGGCCACCCTCTGCGATCTGAAAATGATGGTAACACTTACAAGATGGTCTTGACCAAATTAACGTTAGCTAATAACTATTGGAGTAAGAGTTATTCTGGTAATAGTATTTGGCCGAGATTGTCTCGATTCAGAGGAGGAGTAGTTGACTGCCCTACGGGAACGATTATTCTAAACCCCTGAAGTATCGTTGCAAAATAAATCAATTGTATATATATGTCGAAAAACGTATGTGGTTTGTCAAATGCCAAATTAAACGGTTTAGTACATACGACTAAGAATACTTACTTAAACGCTAAACACGTGGCAAACATTTTAGGTTTTGTCTCAATTGAGGAATGTCCTCAAACTAACTGCTTAGCTAAGAAAAACATGATCCACGACTCTAAATGCGATTTATTAGTCTTGGAAACGTGTTTAGTGGAAAACGACGATTTGCCTGGATACTTGATTCAGGTGCCACTAATCATGTATGTTCTTCATATCAAGGAATGAGTTCCTGGCAACAACTAAGAGCTGGAGAGATGACTCTTAAAGTTGGAACAGGAGAAGTCATCTCGGCTATTGCAGTGGGAGACATAAAATTATTCTTCACCAAGGAACGTTACATGATATTAGATAACGTGTACATAGTTTAGAAAATTAAAAGAAATTTGATTTCTTTATCTTGTTTATTAGAACAAGGTTATTCAATTTCTTTTTCTGTTAATGAAGCGTTCATAACTAAAAGAGGTATCGATGTTTGCTCTACAAACATGAAGAATAAATTGTATGTTTTGAGACCAATTGAGTCTAACGCTATTTTAAATCATAAGATGTTCAAAACTGCTGAGACTCAACCTAAAAAACGAAGAGTTTCTCAAGATACCTATCTCTGGCACTTGAGGTTAGGCCATATCAACCTCAATAGGATTGGGAGATTGGTCAGAAGTGGACTTCTAAGCAAGTTAGAAGATGACTCGTTGCCTCCTTGTGAGTCATACCTTGAGGGCAAGATGACGAAACGACCTTTTACCGGAAAAGGTTATCGTGCCAAAGAGCCCCTAGAGCTCATTCATTCGGACCTCTGAGGACCAATGAATATTAGAGCTCGAGGAGGGTAAGAATATTTCATTAGTTTCATTGATGATTATTCGAGGTACGACTATCTCTACCTGATGCATCATAAGTCCGAAGCTTTTCAAAAGTTCAAGGAGTACAAGGCCGAGGTTGAGAACCTATTAGGTAAGATTATAAAAACACTTCGATCCGATCGAGGTAGAGAGTATATGGACTCAAGTTTTCAAGACACTGTTTGATAGAGCATGGAATTACGTCCCAACTCTCAGCCCCTGGTACACCTCAGTAAAATGGTGTATCAGAATGGAGAAACAGAACCTTGTTGGACATTGTTCGTTCGATGATGAGTTATGCTCAGTTGCCTAACTCGTTTTGGGGTTATGCAGTAGAGACTGCAGTTTATATTTTGAACGTAGTTCCCTCAAAGAGTGTTTCTGAAACACCATTTGAGCTCTGGAAAGGTCGTAAAGCTAGTTTACGACATTTCAGAATTTGGGGATGCCCAGCATACGTGCTAGAAGCAAACCCAAAGAAATTGGAGCCTCGTTCTAGATTTTGCCTATTTGTAGGCTATCCCAAAGAAATGAGAGGTGGATACTTCTTCGATCAAGAGGAAAATAAAGTACTTGTATCGACAAATTCTACATTCCTAGAAGAAGACCACCTCAGAGACCACAAGCCACGAAGTAAAGTGGTTTTAAGTGAACTATCTAACGAAGCTACAGAAACATCAAGAAGAGTTGTTGATGATGCTGACACCTCAAGTCAATTGCGTCCTTCTCGAGAAATAAGAGAACCTCGTCGTAGTGGGAGGGTTATTAGACAACCTGATCACTATTTGGGTTTAACTGAAACTCCAGTCGTCATACGTGATGACAAGATCGAGGATCCATTAACCTTTAAACAAGCAATGGGTGACGTTGACAAGAACGAGTGGATTAAAGCCATGGACTTGGAAATCAAGTCCATGCATTTTAATTCAGTTTGGGATCTTGTAGATCAACCTGGAGGGGTTAGACCCATAGGGTGCAAATGGATCTACAAGAGAAAACGAGACGTTGCTGGAAAGGTACAGACCTTTACAGCACGACTTGTGGCAAAGGGTTTTACCCAGCGGGAGGGGATTGACTATGAAGAAACCTCCTCCCCTTTTGCCATGTTGAAGTCGATCCGGATACTTTTATCTATTGCCACGTTTTATGATTATGAAATATGGAAAATGGATGTCAAGACTGCCTTTCTGAACGACAATCTTGAAGAAAGTATCTACATGTCTCAGCCAGAGGGGTTCATTGCTCAGGATCAAGAGCAAAACGTTTGCAAGCTTAAACGATCCACTTATGGGTTAAAGCAAGCGTCTAGATCTTGGAACATGAGATTTGATCCTGCAATCAAATCTTATGGCTTTGAACAAAACGTTGATGAGCCTTGTGTTTACAAAAGGATCATCAACAACTTCGTAGCTTTCTTAGTATTGTATGTGGATGATATCCTACTCATCGGGAATGATATAGGTTATCTCACTGACATTAAACTATGGCTAGCAACTCAATTCCAAATGAAAGATTTGGGTGAGGCACAATTTGTTCTAGGGATCCAAATTGTTCGAGACCAAAAGAACAAAACGCTAGCCCTGTCTCAACCGTCTTATATCGACAAATTATTGGTTAGATATAAAATGCAAAATTCCAAGAAGGGACTATTATCTTTCAGGCACGAAATAAATTTGTCTAAGGAACAGTGTCCTCAAACACCTCAAGAAGTTGAGGACATGAGACGTTTTCCCTATGCCTCTGCAGTAGGCAGCCTAATGTATGCCATGTTGTGTACAAGGTCTGACATTTGTTATGCAGTAGGGATTGTCAGTAGATATCAATCCAATCCAGGATTCAATCACTAGAAAACCGTTAAAAATATCCTCAAGTATCTAAGGAGAACGAGGGACTATATGCTCGGGTATTGTTCCAAGGATTTGATCCTTACAAGATACACTGATTCTGACTTTCAAACCGATAAAGATTCGAGGAAATCTACATCGGGGTCAGTATTCATTCTAAATGGATGAGCAATAGTATGGCGTAGCATCAAGCAAGGATGTTTTGCAGACTCGACCATGGAGGCCGAATATGTAGCTGCTTGCGAAGCAGCAAAAGTGGCAATAAGGCTCAGGAAGTTCCTAACTGACTTGGAAGTCATTCTGAATATGTATCTGCCTATCACCTTGTATTGTGATAACAGTGGTGAAGTTGCAAACTCAACAGAACCTCGCAGCCATAAGAGAGGCAAACACATCAAAAGGAAATATCATCTCATCAGGGAGATTGTGCACCGAGGAGATGTGATCGTCACAAAGATAGCGTCGGAGAAAAATATAGTTGATCCATTCACGAAGGCCCTCACGGCTAAAGAGTTCGAGAGTCATCTAGAAGGTCTAGGTCTGCGAGATTTGTATGGAAAATAATCTAGGGCAAGTGAGAGAATTGTAACTGGTATCTGATGCCCTGGTTTATTGTATTTATACATTGTAATACGTTTTATGTAATATACATGTATTTTATACACCCACTGCTGTTATGGATTATAGTACATCCCACTGAACTAGAGTTTTAGTTTAAGTGGGAGATTATTGGGATTGGTGCCCTAAAACTCGTAGATAGTGAATGTTAAACAAAATTATTCGATAAAGGCGTTATCGAGATTAATTCGGTAAAGTCATCACTGAATAAAGTAAATTGCACATTTAATAAACCCAAATCAAATAAACAAAGATCCATGGCTATAGGATGAACACTTGAGCTTTATGTAGAGACATAAAAGTGGATCAAGCTCGAGTAATAGCCAAAACGGTCTATAGTATAGGGATAGGGCTGGGTACCTTATTATGGGGACACTATGAGACGCGACCCACTTTATAGATGGTATAGACGATGTGATCCTAAATCGTCCGTGTAGAGACATGCGAGTGGGAGCATCCTATGCAATGAATTTGCATAAGACTAGGACCGAGAAATAAGTCACTCTCGCTTTATAACACCGTTTACTGACGAGACTGACTATTTCATGCGATGACCTAGGTAACTCCATCTTAATCCTGAGCTAACTATGAACTCCTGTTTATTCGAGTTCATCCTTAGATCTGCATAGGTGAGAGTGGCTCAGTATCGTCGACTCAATAAGCCTCCCATTTCAGGGATAGGAACGGGTAGATAGCTGGGGACATAGTCGTGCGAGAAGAAATTCACTCCTACCCAAATTAGGGATAGTAGAGAGGTTGTTCCCTTAAGTGCTAACTCTGGGGCTTGAACAAAGGGATCCCACCCTCTCATTGGCCTGAGAGGGACTCAGTTTATTGGTTAGACCATAAACCAATTGTTCATTATTGGATCAGTGGGACTTAAGGAACTATAAGTACTATAGGGGTGAAACGGACTTTTGACCTAGCTATAGCTACGAACAACCTGTGAAGGATCGACTTACTAATCATGGTTAAATTAAGTGGACGAAAATATATCTATTGTGAGGGGAGTGCAACTATCGGGCTATAGTGGAGTGTCCCGGTAGTTAACGAATGTTGGTTAAGCTTGGTTAATGAGATTAGTTGGTTAGCCTCGAATCGTTGGAGCCTATGATCTATAGGTCCATTAGGTCCCCCTACTAGCTCATATCGGAACAAAGCCTGGAACAAATGATAAGATTCTTTGAATCGTTCAAAATCGGGAAAAAGGGTATTATCGTAAATTGTGTTTGACACAATTATTCAATTATGAATTAAATTAGAAAATGAGAGATAAAGTATTTAAAATTTTTTTGAATACTATATATATATGTATTAGGAATCATATATATTGAATTGCACAAGGTAACAAAGATTAATTAGATTAATCATATCATATTAATTTGAAATGTTTCAAATTAATTTCCAAGCATTCCCTCCCCTTTCCCTATCTTTATAGACTCCCACAAGTTGTTCTTGGCCCGGAGAATAGTAGGGAAGACTCTAAGGGTTGTCGTAAGAAGATTGGTGAAGAAAAGAATCCACGGAGGTCTACTAATTGAGCTGCATAAAGGTTGTCTTAACTCTCTGTTATGGATTCTTTAGAACAAGCATGCTTTAGGAGTAACATTGATGTAGTTAGGTGCTTCCAATCTTCAATTGCTTCCGCATGTGTTATATGAACACCTTCACTGAAAGGTCCCAACATCCTTCTAACTCTGTTGATTTTAATTCTGATGTTTCTAACTCTTTTGCGAGAAAGAAAAAAGATGAAAAGCAGAATGAAAGGCATGACGAGCAACTGAACGAGGAAGAAGTGATCCCATGCAACCATCATCATAAAGGCTCGCACATTAGCCCGCCCAAGCGGACGGGCGAATGTCCAACCTTTGACTATAGGGAGTTACCTTTTCCTCAGCGTTTTAAAAATGTTAAATTAGATGAGCAATTTCAGAAATTCCTAGAGATGTGTAGAAAGTCGTCAGTGAACATTCCCTTAGTAGATGCCTTGTATAATATGCCTAATTACGGGAAGTTCATGAAAGAAATGTTATCTAGGAAGAAAAGCTTGAAAAAAGAGGTTTTTAGGTTGTCTGAAAACAGTAGTACCATAGTTTCTAGAAAGATGCCTTCTAAAAAAAAAGAAGGTAAATCATCAACTGTAGACATTTCATTCTCAAAAGCAGGCAATTCTAATTCATTCTCAAAATCAGGTAGATCTAAATCAATTAGCTCATTCTCAAATAGAGGGTCATCAAAAAATGCATTATAATTAAAATCCTCATCATCCATAGGTGCCTCTCCTAAGCCTAGGCAAAGATTATACTCTACCTCTCCATCATCGTTAGTCAAATATTCAGGACCAATAGAAAAACATGTATGCAAACTACATACAGACTCATTTTGGCCAAAAATAATAAAAACGACATTTTCATCATCAATGTTCAAGGTAAGCTTACTTGTATGCACACTAATCTCAGCTTTACCTGTAGCTAAGAAGGGTCTGCCTAAAATGATAGGTACCTCTCTGTCTTCGTGAATGTCAAGTACCACAAAATCTACAGGGAAGATAAATTTATAAACCTTCACCAGCACGTCCTCCACAACACCCATCGTGATAAAGGAACTATCTCAATTATGTTTCAGAACTCCCAATATTTTAGGTGAACCCCCACAACAATAATAAGAATAACCCCATTTAACAAAATGATAGACAACCCCAAGAAAGCTAAACAGATTTGGCTTGGAAGGATGATCAAAAATCAAGAAGAAAGGAGAACTCATTCCTAACTTCAAGATTTCGAACTCTTCACAATCTAATTGATCAAACTAGATTGAAAGTCCTAGGCATGCATTCTAAACACAAGAACACAAAGAAAGCTTAAAAGCTTGAGAGAGACTAAAGTCAATATGAAATTTCATTCAAATTCAACTTGTTGTTCAAATGAGAAATTACATCCATATTTATACTAATTGAAAAGACACCATGAAAGGATACAACACTTCATGTATGTAGTCTAGATTCAACTCCAACCTTTCAAGTCCATACATGAACCATCATAAATATAGATACATGAATTAAATAGGTACATAATGCATTAAATATGATGCATGAATCTAGATTTTTAGATTCATTGTGCCTTTTGGTTGAAAGGATGCCTTTGTTACGCTTGAAAGGATGCAACTTTTCACCATAGTAATTGATTGAGTTGGTTCATCACTTATTTCATTATCATTCCGCCCTTCTTCGAGAAGATTCGTCCTCGATTCTAAACGTTCTTCTTGTAAAGTAGCTTTGTAGTCATCATCTCGATCTTGTGAAATAAGTTTGAATGAATCATCTCTTCTAGGATCAAATGTGTATGTTCTTCGTGAAGAACTCATTCGTCGTTGATCAAAATTTTCAAACTTGACAATCCAACATGATTTGATTGATACATCAAAAACACTTGGAAAACAAACCTCACACTCATGACTTTTTTTACTTAAACACTTTTTTTCACATCCACTCTTTTCTTTTTCATGTTCCTCCTTTTTCTCCAACATCTCACTTTTAACACACTCTATTTTCTCTCTTTTTTTACTCACCTCACTTTTTTCTATTTTCACACTTTTCACACTTTCCTCGATTTTCTCACTCTCTCAATTCACCTCACTTTTCTCTTTAGATTTTACCTCAACCTCATTCTCAACACATACATCAACCATACCCGTGTCTTTTATACTAACCTTGTCTTTTGTACCTTCCTCTTCTTGATTTTGATGATCACCCCATTTTGAATGTATTGGTCATCATCATCTTGAGGTGGTAAACAATCTCTGTCAATTTGATTGGATTGTGCAGCTTGAGCCTTCTTGGCTTGGTCTCGTAAATCCATCTCTTTGCATATGTCAATATAATAACTCATGGCTTGACGTATCTCGGCTAAATTATGTCGAACACCGTTCCAAAATTCGGCATCAATTTTGTAGGTTTCACGACGTCTTCTTCTTTGGGAAAACATGACTGAAAAGAAGAAATGAACCTCACTGCACTCCCTCGCGTATTTACTCTCTTGGAAGATGAAAGGTCACTCGTTTTTTTCACTCAAAATATGTAGAAATAATCTTGAAGATTTCTAAAATCTCAAACTTCTGCAAGTCCTGTAGTATTCTTATGAGAATCATGCAAGAACACATCAATAAAGCCAAGAATGTGAAAAGTCACAAAATCTCAAAGTTAGAAAAACAAGTTTGGAAATATGCAATGGACAAAAAATATTTTTTTTTTCCACTTTTTTTTTCGAAGATAAAGAGTCACACGAAATGGATAGATTGAAATTTGGAAGAAAGAAAAATTAGATAGAATGGAAAGCAAGTAAAGATATAATCTGTTTAAAGCCAAAGCTCTGATACCAAATAATAAAAGAAACTACCTCAATTATGTTTGAGAACTCCCCTTATTTTAGGTGAACCCCCACAACAATAATAAGAATAACCCCAATTAACAAAATGATAAGACAACCCCAAGAAAGTTAAAAAGATTTGCTTGGAAGGATGATCAAAGATCAAGAAGAAAGGAGAACTCATTCCTAACTTCAAGATTTCGAACTCTTCACAATCTAATTGATCAAACTAGATTGAAAGTCCTAGGCATGCATTCTAAACACAAGAACACAAAGAAAGCTTAAAAGCTTGAGAGAGACTAAACTCAATATGAAATTTCATTCAAATTCAACTTCAACTTGTGTTCAAATGACAAATTACATCAATATTTATACTAATTGAAAAGACATCATGAAAGGATGCAACCCTTAATCTATGTGGTCTAAATTCAGCCCCTAACTTTTCAAATCCATGCATGAACGTTCATAAATACAAGTTCATGAATTCACAAGATACATAATACATTACATAGGTGAATGAATATGGATTTTAGATTTGAATAGTTGTCTTTCCAAGCTTGAATGGATGCAACTCTTGGTCATTGGAGCTTGTGGCACAATGATTGCCTCATGATTGGATTTAATTGAAGTTGACACCCATGGAGCTTCATTCGAGCTTGATTGAGTTGGTTGAGCTTCGAATTCTTCTTCTTGAGCTGGTGGAGCTTGAAATTCTTTTCTAGCTCTTCTTGATTGCTTTTTTTTTCCTTTTTTTTCAGCAAGTAAAATGTATGAAGCAAAGATAAAAAGATGAAGAGTCCCAAGAAATGAAAAATGAGAAAAGATGTAATGATTCAAAGAAGAAAGAAAGATGAGATAGAAAGGAAAAACAATTAAAGATATAATCTGTTTAGAGCCAAAGCTCTGATACCAAATGATAAAGGAACTACCTCAATTATGTTTGAGAACTCCCCTTATTTTAGGTGAACCCCCACAACAATAATAAGAATAACCCCATTTAACAAAATGATAGACAACCCCAAGAAAGCTAAACAGATTTGGCTTGGAAGGATGATCAAAAATCAAGAAGAAAGGAGAACTCGTTCCTAACTTCAAGATTTCGAACTCTTCACAATCTAATTGATCAAACTAGATTGAAAGTCATAGGCATGCATTCTAAACACAAGAACACAAAGAAAGCTTAAAAGCTTGAGAGAGATTAAACTCAATATGAAATTTCATTCAAATTCAACTTGTTGTTCAAATGAGAAATTACATCCATATTTATACTGTAGACACCGTATTTGGTCCGGCTTGATTTTCAGTAATAATGTTTGAAGGTTTCCAATATTTGGTTGTCAATTTGTTTTTTCTTGTATGTCAACAAGAACATAGCTCAACTGGCATAAAGTTGCATTGATAACCACGATGTCTGTGGTTCAAACCCCTCTTCTCATATGTTTTTATCAAAAATTCGTTTTTTTATTTTTATTTATTTATTTAATTTTTGTATTATTTTTTTTTTGGTCTTCCCCATTCCTATTCAAGGGGAAGCTTACCTATTCAAAAGAATTTGCATGGCTCTCATTTTTTTATTTATTTTTTATTTTTTTTATTTTTTCCACCATTTTCTCATTCATCCTCCCCCTAATTTAGTAACCCTTCGAGTATAAAAAGGGGGGAGATGGAGGATGAAGGAAGGGGAAAAACAAGAAGAAGGAGAGGAAGTTTAGAGTAAAAGTGAGCTTGAGAGAGTTTAGGCATTTGAGAGAGTTTAGGGTTTAGGGTTGGCATTTGAATAAGAGTTTAGCTTAGAGAGTGATAGGAAAGGGGAGAAAAAAAAAGAGAAGAAGTTTAGAGTAAAAGTGAGCTTGAGAGAGTTTAGGCATTTGAATAAGAGTTTAGCTTAGAAAGTGATAGAAAGAGAGAAAAGAAAGTGGAAGAGGAAAAGAGGAAAAAAGAGGGGGAGGAAGGAGTATACGGGGAGAGAAAACATTGGGTAAGAAAGAAGGAGAAAAGAAGGAAGAGAGAAGTAAAAAAGGTGGGGTTTTGTTTTTCTATTTCCTTTGTTTTTTTTTTTTTTATTTTTGTTGTTGTTGTTATTATTATTATTATTATTATTATTGTCATCATTATGATTATCATTTTTAATTTCTCTCTCATTTTAGTTCACTTTTTGCACTTTGCCAACTTCATTTTTTTAAACTTTCTAATTTATTTGTTTTTTCCTTTCATTCTCCAAATTGCTTTAATCTAATCTTTAATTCTGCTTGGTCAATTTCAATTATTGTTATTGTTTTGATTTTCTTTTGAAAGGGATTATGGGAACTGAGTAATGTGCCTTCGTGGAGTCCAACTCCCGTGTAGGTGTATGAAAATTCTCATTTTCCCTTTTAAAAGAATTTACTCTTTGAATAATTTTTCTTCTTTTACATCCTTTTTATTTAAAAAAAAATATTTTTAGTAAACATAATCATGTACACCCATGTTCCTTTAATTAAAAGGGAGATTAGGCATGATTTATATTAAATTGGATATCCAACTCATAATGTTTAATCCTTGCTTTATTTCTAAAGTTAAGGTACAAACGAATGAGACATCTTGTGTTCATTATTGCATTTTGAGTTTTATTTTCATATTTATCATTTTTTTAAGAAAAATAAAATAAAGGACTGTTTTTATTCATTTAATTGGACAATTTAAGATACTGTGGTAATCGTTTTCTTAAACGGGTGTTGTAGGGTGCTAATACCTTCCCTACACTCAAACGACTCTCGAACCTAATTTCTGGTTTTCTAAGACTAGTTTTGTTTTTTATTTTAAAGGTGACCAATCACACCCTCAATGATTGGTGGCGACTCCTATTTTCTTCTAAAAAACCGAAGAAAGGATGTCAGCCGCTCCGCGTCGCGATGACGTTGCGACAGCTTGGCGACTCCGCTGAGGATTTTGAGGGTCAAGCCATGAATATCTTTATTGTCCTTTGAATTGAATTTTTCTTCAGGTCCTTTTGTTATTGTTTTGTTATTTATTTATTTTGTTTTCCTTTATAATATGATTGGTTTGGCATATTGTTATTCACTTGTCTATTACCATTTTTTTTTTATGTTGTAATTACTTTATCTTAGTTATGTCATTCATTTGCATGTCATCTTATTGTTACCATTTTTTTTATGTTGTAATTGTTATGTCATTCATTTGTATGTCATCTTATTAATCATGCATTTCACACACTTTCACTAGCCTTCTACCCGGGCTCTGCCTTAGGACTAGACTCGGAGACTGAGTAGTGTGACCTTCGTGGAATTTCGATTCCCGTGCAGGCGCATGAAATTCTCCACTCAAGCCTACTACATCGTTAAATCGGTGGGTAAGCTTGGGGACCTTTTCTAGGATGCCTTAGAGTTAAACTCCACTCATATAGTTCTAGGATTTGACTTATTACATGCATTATTGTCAAAGTTTATTTATTTATTTATTTTTCTTCTTTCCCTTGTATCTTATATCAATTTTCAATTTTCGCTCATTGAAAGTATCCTTTGAAATCTCTTTTAATGTAGTTAAGAAAATTGTGCAAATTAAATTAACAAGATTTTTCGATTATTTGCATTGGCAGAAACTAAAGTATGAGTAAAATATAATCACCCCCTCCAATACAAGAAATGGGTATAGAAGATCAAGCAACAGTACGTCAATGGTCAGAAAATGTACAACAAATCCACGGAGATTCTTTAGTAGAAAATGTTGTTTCTCAATTTAAGGATGTCAGTTTTCCAGAAAGTCAATTAGAAGCAGTGAAACAGACTTGGGAAAAATTAACTATAGATAGAAAGGCTAAATTTACAAGCAAATATGGCCATCTAGCTCAGCTTATGTATGTACAAGTTAATTATTCTGTATTAAAAGCTTTGATTCGACATTGGGATCCAGCCTACAGATGTTTCACATTTGGCTCAATTGACATGACTCCTACAATAGAGGAATATTAATCCCTTCTGCATATGCCAGTACGAACAGAGGTTGAAGCTTATTCTTACGATCAAGAGCTTACAATGAAAAGAGCATTATCTACTCTTTTGGGCAAGATTCGTACAAGCGACATTGAGAAACAAGTAAAGATAAAAGGAGAGAACACATGCCTACCCCTGGACTACATCCTTACTCTTCAACAAAAATTTGCAAATGAAGACAAGGAGTTAACTTTACTGGCATTATGTATCTTTAATGTTGTTTTGTTTCCTAAAGTATGTGGATATGTTGAGGAACGCGTGGTCAAGTTGTTTGCTAAGATAGAAATAGGAGTTGATCCCATCATTCTTGTATTGGCAGAAACTTTTCGTTCATTAAATTATTGCAGAACAAAAGGAACAGGAAGATTTATAGGGTGTGCACCATTATTGTACATTTGGGTCCTTAGTCATGTGAAGTGTCCACCCGAATTCAAATGTCCAGAGATCAAATTTTCAAGTTCCTGGAATAAGCTGCAAAATCCCGTTTCAGAGTTCGTGCAATCAGGTTGGAGTTCATCCTCCCCTGAAAGGAGCGCTTGGGAAGCCTTTTTCTCCGAACTAAAGATAGAAGATGTAATATGGAGAGCCCCTTGGATGTCAACTAGGCCAATGATCTATAAATGTGGTAAATTTCAAAGTTTACCTCTTTTGGGTCCTTGGGGATGTATATCTTATGCTCCTTTATTGGTAGTACGCCAAATTTGGGTCCGACAATTCATCCCTGCTAAGCATGAGTTGAAGGATTTCGAATTTGCTTATGATAAAGGCTTCTGTAAAGATAGAATTCAGAAAATTGTGAAAGCATGGAAAATGATCACTAAAATCCAGAGTGGTCAGTTTCATGATGATACCACAGAGGCGTACAAAACATGGCATGCGAACAGAGCTAAAACCGTGCTTGTGTCACCAAAAATGAAAACCAAGATAAAACTTAATGCAAAGGTGATACCAGATCAACAGACAGAACAAGCAGCACGTGAAAAGGAATGTGATGAATTGAGAAAAGCGAATTCATCATTGGTTCAAGAAAATGAAAGGCTGCAATTGGAGGTAAAGCAAGGTTTGTTGCGCAATGTTGAACTAGAAAAAGAGTTAAACCGATTAAAGGGCAGTGTCAGCAAACAAGAACAGTTAGAAAAAGAAATTTCAGCATTAGACACAGAGGCCCGCGACCTGAACAGAAGAATGCATCGATTAAGAAGGGATAATGAAGTCTCCAGAGCAACTCTCAAGTCAAGGAATGACCAAGTTTTGAAGCAACAATCTGAGATTGCGTCACTTCATGAGTTGATGAAAGAGCTCGAAGATTGCATTAGTTTGAGGAACCAAACGATTACTGAGGTAGAAGAAAAGAATGGAACGCTATGTCGAACAATTGACGACCTACAATTAACGCTCAAGATTAGAGAAGATCAACTAGGGGAGCTCATCAACAACAACAAGGGTCTAAGAGAGTCCGTTCAGTCACTTAATGTTCGCCTCGGTAAGTATCAGGATGCCACTGATAGATTAATGAAAGACTATACCTATTTAAAGGTGCAATACGACAGATTAAGCGATGATTTTGGGTTTGCGAGACAGAACCACGCGACACTACGAAGTAAAGCGGAACATATGCTCACTCAGATTAGGAGAGTCACTCAAAGGGCAGATGAACTAGCAGAAGATGCACGTACTCTCTCTAAAGTCATAGCACGTACACAGCCGAATAGCAAGAATGTGCTCAAGTTTCTGGGAAAACTTCGTATAAGTTTAGAATATTGGGGGCAATTTTATTAACTCTTTACTTTAGTTTATGTTTTATTTAGATAGTTGAAATATCTTGTAATTCAATTATGCACAAATTTTGCTGCTACATTGTTTTATCATTTTCCAATTTAATATCAAAGCCATTTTTTTTCTTCTTCTCTTCTATCACTTTTTTTTTTCTTTGTTGTTTCGTTTTATCTTTCTCTTTTCTTACACTAAAATCTCTTTTCATTAAAAATATAAACAGAATCATAAGATAGCTCGGTCACCTCGAATCCACCGCACCTACGTCACAAGATACAGGACAAGGATCATGGAAGAGCAGAGCACTGAGATGGAGAAAACAAGGAAAGATATTGAGGAATTACGAGAAAAAATGGATGCCATTCTTGTCGCCCTAGAAAGAGGAAAAATAATACCTGATATTGCTCAGTCCAGCCATACAATGAACGACTCTCCAATCCAGCAATCAACAGAGGGTACTACTCCAAAATATCATCCATTGTACAACATTCCAGTAGAGCAGCACCCGTTTCCATTTTTCAAGAATGAGCAAGTGCATGTACACAATCAACATGGATTTTCACTACCCACAGAGATACCTCCCAAGGTGACCATTACAGTTCCCAATTTAGATGATCCTGAAATCAGAAAAGAGCTAACGGGAGGTGAGAAAGTCTCTTCTAGTGAAAAACTTGAAGTCTTGGAGGAAAGATTAAGGGCAGTAGAAGGAACAGACGTCTTCGGAAATATAGATGCGACCAAGCTATGCTTGGTACCAGATGTAATCCTCCCTCCAAAGTTCAAGGTGCCCGAGTTTGAAAAGTATGATGGAGCATCCTGCCCTAAAAACCATCTCATCATGTATTGCAGGAAGATGGCAGCATACGTCCAAAATGACAAACTGTTAATTCACTGCTTCCAGGACAATCTTATTGGTCCAGCATCTCGATGGTATATGGAATTAGACAGCACTCATATATGTTCATGGAAGAATCTAGTCGATTCATTTTTAAAGCAATATAAGCACAACATAGATATGGCTCCTGATCGCCTAGACCTCCAGAGGATGGAAAAGAAGAGCACAGAAAGCTTTAAAGAGTATGCCCAAAGGTGGAGGGATACTGCTGCTCAGGTGCAACCACCTTTAGCTGATAAGGAGCTGTCAACCATGTTTATTAATACTCTCAAATCTCCTTTCTATGATAAGATGATTGGGAGTGCCTCTACCAATTTCTCTGACATAATGACAATTGGAGAGAGAATCGAGTACGGAATTAAGCATGGAAAGATAACTGATACAGCTGGATCATCAACAACGAAAAAGGGGGTTCCATCGAAGAAAAAAGAGGGAGAAGTTCAGATGATTGGTTTCAATTCAAGACAGCCATACCCTAATGCCGGAGTGCCACAATATCACTATCCACCTCCATATGTTTACCCTCAACCCTATATCAATAATACGTCAGCCCAATACTCATCCCCTTACGTCCAAAATCCTCGTCCTACTCAAGGCTACCAGCCTCGGAATCAACAGAACACTCCTTATGTCCAAGGACACCAAAACAATAAAGGCGTCCATAGACAGACTCATTTTGATCCGATTCTGATGACATATACCGAACTTCTACCCCAACTCTTCCAGAATAATCAGCTGGCACCCGTGCCAATAGACCCAGTAAAACCACCTTACCCAAAGTGGTATGACCCAAATGCCCGTTGCGACTACCATGCAGGAGCAATTGGACATTCCACTGAAAACTGTACTGCACTCAAGCATAGGGTGCAAGCATTGATCAAGGCAGGATGGTTGAACTTTAAGAAAGAAAATGGTCCAGATGTCAACAACAATCCTCTACCAAACCATCAGAATGCACAAGTAAATGCGATAGATCAGGTTCATGGAGCTGATTTGAAAAACAATGTTGAGAGCATAGTTACTCCCATGGGAGAACTATTCAAGATATTATTCAGTAATGGATACATTGGAGTAGAACGTCTCCAATCGGATCTGGGTGTCAGAGCATACGATGACAGTTTGATGTGTTCTTATCACACTGGGGCAAAAGGGCATTCTATCGACCAATGTCCTCATTTTCGTTTGAAGGTCCACGAGCTGTTAGATTCACATTTTTTAACAGTTTCTCAAAAGATGACTCAGCTCCCTCAGTATGGGGAAGTTGATATTATAGAAGAATGCTCAAGGTTGTCTCTCAAGCCAAAACCGTTAACAATTTCTTATCGCGAGAAGCCCAATACCCCAAATTCCAAGCCAAGACCGATTACCATCCAGATTCCGACTCCCTTTGAATATAAAAGTTCAAAAGCAGTACCTTGGAACTATGAATATAAGGTAACTGTTGATTCTGAACCCCTTCCAATCCATAATATCAGTGGGATAGGAGGTCTAACACGAAGCGGGAAGTGCTATACACCAGAAGACCTATTGAAACCCAAGGGTAAAGAAAAAGGAAAAGCCAAGATCACTGAAGATATCAAGGATAAAATAGAAGAACCCATTGTAGCGAAGAACCTAGATGTTAAACAGCCAGCATCTGAAGAGGACATCCAAGAATTTTTGAAGTTGGTTAAACAAAGTGATTATAAAGTGGTTGAACAGTTAGGTCGAACCCCTGCAAAGATTTCCATACTAGCTTTGTTACTGGCTTCAGATACGCATTGTAAGAGTTTGTTGGACATTTTGAATCAAACTTATGTTACGCAGGATATTACGGTGGACAACTTGGATAATATTGTTGGAAACATAACTGCATCCAGTTCAGTAACCTTCACAGATGATGAGTTACCACCAGAAGGCACCGGACACACTAAAGCCTTGCACATTACAGTTAAGTGCAAAAATTTTGTTGTGGCAAAAGTTCTAGTTGATAATGGTTCCTCCTTGAACATAATGCCTAAATCCACGTTGGAGAAATTGCCTGTTGATATGTCTCATATAAGGCCCAGCACTATGATCGTACGAGCTTTTGATGGGGCACGTAGTGAAGTTGTTGGAGACATAGAAGTGCCCATCCAGATAGGTCCATGCACCTTCGATATAACCTTTCAGGTTATGAGCATTAATTCGACCTACAGCTTCTTGTTAGGGCGTCCCTGGATTCACTCAGCTGGAGTGGTCCCATCATCATTACACCAAAAACTTAAATTTGTGGTCGACCGCAAACTAGTAATCATATCTGGGCAAGAGGATATCTTAGTGTCAAGACTCTCTTCAATGCCCTACATAGAAGCAGCAGAAGAGGTTTTTGAGTCATCATTTCAAGCTTTTGAGATTGCAAATGCCACAACTTTATACGGAGAGATAGGGAAAATGGAGCTGCAACTTTCAAAACTCTCCTTAACAGGAAGCAACCAAAGCCTCGAAAATTTGTTGAATATGTCGAAAAATATGAAGAGGTTTGGTTTGGGATATAAACCAAGCAAAAAAGATATGATTAAAGCACACAGGCAGGAGAAAGAAAAACGACTGGCTAGATTGGAGAACCGTGAGCTGAAGTATCAAATGAATATCATTCCTCATCTTCATGATACCTTCATCTTTGCTGGAATAATTCATTCGAAATCTCAAGACCCTGCAGTCATGGCTATAATCGAACAGAAAAAAGAAGCCGGTCCCTTAGTTTATCTGTGCCCAGAAGACTTTGAACTCAATAATTGGACTGTAATGGAGCTACCTGTTGGTCGGTATCCGCAAGCGCACGGGCCACAAGTAATATAAAACGGAAAGTATTCCGAGTATCGAATCCTCAGGGAGGCGAAGCGAAACTTAAGCAATTAATTAAAATTCTCTTGAGCACTGAAAATACTTAGGTAAAATAATATTTAGGAACTACGCTCATGTAAAAAGAATTTGAATTTAAAATGACTTAATTAAAACAAATTTGATCAATCAGAAATAAAATGTGGAGAAAGAGTTTTCTTTAAGCGGGAAGAGGGGTCTTGAAAATCAATGGTTAGCTAAATAATTGCTATAATTATCCTATCTCATTGCCCAACTAATTATAAACCTAGAATCTCCGTTAATCACATAGGTTCTCCTGTCGGTTTCCCCTAATTGTAATTAATTCATTTTAACAACCTAAGTGTCCTTAGCGCTATTAAAAATCATTAATTATTACACCCTGATTCATTTTAGGAATCTATGTTTAATCAACTAATCCCGGTGTCACAACGGGCAATTAAACTAGTTGCATGGATTATGATCTATCCTAATTTCTCTCTGTCGAGTTTCCATTAAGAATCGAATCATTACACAATTGGCCAGATTGAGTAAAGCATTAAGCACATCCATACAAATAATTAGGACATGGGCAAGAGACAAGAAATTATAACAATATTGCAACTATCATTTCATTTCAAGACCCCAAATTGGGGTTTAGCTACACATAATATTCACAATAATTACAAGGGAAAGCATAATAAAAGGCATAAAGGAAAAGGAATTGACCGTCGAAAAACCCCTTGCTGACGCTTGGAGCCCCCGCTGACTACTCCTCGAGCCTCTAGAATTGCTCCCCAAAATTCCCCAAAAATTCCCACTAGAAGAACCCTCTCAAAAAGGCTCAAAAGCCTTGAGAGGGGCTCCAAAAAAGGAGTCTTAAGAAAGGAAAGAAAGGAATTGGAAAGATGATTGAATGATGATTTGATTGATGATTCCAAATGAGGCACCAAGGGCTCCTATTTATAGGCCTGGAAAAGGGGTAGCGTCGCGACGCTGCCTTGCCAAGCGTCGCGACGCTGCTGCGCACGCGGCTTGGGCAACAAGAAAGGGCAGCGTCGCGACGCTGCCTTGCTAAGCGTCTCGACGCTGTCCAGATTTTTCAGAAAATCAGCTTCCTTTTTGGGCTGATTTTTGGGCCTTCTTCTTCATTTCTCTTGGACTTTTCCTCATGGATGTCTTCTTTGGGCTTCATACTTTGATTTGGGCTATAATTCCATCAATTTTGGCTCTTTTTCTCCCAAAATCATCATTTATGCTCCTAAAGACAAAATAACAAAATTCAATAAATATATTCACTAAAAACACAATTAAAGCACCAAAAAGCTTAATAATTTGAGGCTAAAATAGCGACATTTCTGCTCGCTATCACTACCATCATTTGTTAATGAGATATCAAAGTAATTTTTAAACTTTTTGTTTATTTTTTGTTTTGATGATTTATGTGTTCTATGTCAATATTTCATTTGTTAATGAAGAAGCATTTTTTTCCCTTCATTTCCTATCATCCAATGAATCTCTCTTGTGTCTACTTCTTTTAGCATTGATTTCATTTATTTCATTCCTTCCTTTTACCTTCTTTCATCACACTGAATAATCCATTTCTTAAACAGCGAAATTGGGATTGAAAGCGTTAATGATCTTAAATACGAACTTGATTCTCCTACATACGATGTTGAGTCGAATGAGAGAACAAGTGGTAATGAGGAAGATCTAGAACTTACTCCTGAATTGTTGAGAATGATTGAAGAAGAAGAGAGGATATTGGGACCACATGAAGAGTTGATAGAGACGATTAACTTGGGATATCAAGTAGAGATTAAAGAAGTTAAAATCGGGACCAACATGTCTGCTGAAAGCCGTCAAGGGTTAATAACATTGCTTCATGAATACATTGATGTTTTTGCCTGGTCTTATCAAGATATGCCTGGTTTAGACGCAAGTATTGTGGTGCATCATTTGCCACTTAAGCCTGAATGCAAGCCAGTGAGACAGAAGTTACGCAAGATGAAGTCAGACATGTTAATCAAAATAAAAGAGGAAGTCATGAAACAAATTGATGCAGGATTCTTAACAGTTGCTAATTATCCAGAATGGGTAGCTAACATTGTGCCAGTACCTAAAAAAAATGGACAGGTCCGAATGTGTGTTGATTATAGAGATTTGAATCGAGCAAGCCCAAAGGATAACTTCCCACTTCCTCATATTGATGTACTGGTAGATAATACAGCTGGATTCTCAACTTTTTCCTTTATGGATGGATTCTCAGGTTACAATCAAATCAAAATGGCACCTGAAGATCAAGAGAAAACTACATTCATCACATTATGGGGAACCTTTTGTTATAAGGTCATGCCGTTCGGATTGAAAAATGCTGGGGCAACCTACCAACGGGCCATGGTTACTCTCTTCCATGACCTAATGCATAAAGAGATCGAAGTGTATGTTGATGACATGATTGCTAAGTCAAAACCAGGGGAAGAGCATGCAACCATTCTCCGAAAGTTATTCGAGCGATTGAGAAAATTCAAGTTGAAATTGAATCCGAGTAAATGCACATTTGGGGTCACTTCTGGCAAGTTGTTGGGTTTCGTCGTAATCCATGAGGGAATTAGAGTTGACCCAGACAAAGTCAAAGCCATTCTAGAAATGCCACCACCACGTACTCAAAAAGAAGTCAGAGGTTTCTTGGGAAGATTGAATTATATTGCAAGATTCATATCACATCTTACAGCAACATGTGAACCAATCTTCAAGCTACTTCGTAAGAACAATACATGCATATGGAATGACGACTGTCAAAAAGCATTTGAAAAGATCAAGCAATACCTACAAAACCCTCCTGTTCTTGTACCTCCAACTCCAAATCGTCCACTTATCCTATATCTTATAGTGACGGAAAATTCAATGGGGTGTGTACTGGGACAGCATGACAGTTCAGGCAGAAAAGAGCAAGCCATATATTATTTAAGCAAAAAGTTCACTGATTGCGAAACCAGATATTCTCTTTTAGAAAGAACTTGTTGTGCTCTAGCTTGGGCCGCTCGTCGTTTGAGACCATATATGTTGTACTACACAACATGGCTTATCTCAAAGATGGATCCTATCAAATACATCTTTGAAAAGCCGTCTTTGTCTGGTAGAATTGCTAGATGGCAGGTTCTTTTATCCGAGTATGATATTGTCTATGTTACTCGAAAGTCAATAAAAGGAAGTGCACTAGCCGATCATTTGGCCGAGCAACCTATAGACGATTATGAACCAATGAAATTTGATTTCCCTGATGAATTTGTCTCCACTATAGTGGTGGAAAAAGAAATATCAGACTTGGAAACATGGACCATGTTGTTTGATGGGGCCTCCAATGAGTTAGGTCATGGGATAGGTGTTGTATTAATATCACCTGAAGGAAAGTTGTTCCCTCTCACCGCCAAACTAAGTTTTGATTGCACTCATAATATGGCTGAATATGAAGCTTGTTCTATGGGTATCCAAACTGCATTGGATATGAAGATAAAGAAACTTCGAGTCTTGGGAGATTCTATGTTGGTGATTCACCAATTGAGAGGAGAATGGGAAACAAGAGACACTAAGCTACTGCCTTATAAAAAGCTTATATTAGATTTGTCTCATAAATTTGAAGAAATCACTTTTGACTATTTACCAAGGGAGAGTAATCAGATAGCAGACGCCTTGGCTACGCTTGCAGTCATGTTCAACATAGACCCCAATCATGAGGTACAACCTATTAAGATGGGAAGGGTAGATGTTTCAGCCTCCTGCATGAATATAGAAGAAGAGTTTGATGACAAGCCGTGGTTTCAAGACATCAAACATTATTTGAAATGTGGAACCTATCCTCTGAATGCCTCAGAAAATCACAAGCGCACACTTAGAAACTTAGCAATGAAGTTCTTCCTAAATGGAGAAATACTTTACAAAAGAAATCATGATATGGTACTTCTAAGGTGTGTAGATACAAATGAAGCCAACATGATTATGAAAGAAATTCATGAGGGAATTTGCGGCACCCATGCAAATGGACACATGATGGCCAGACAGGCATTAAGGGCTGGCTATTACTGGTTAACCATGGAAGCTGACTGTATCAAATATGCCCGAAAATGCCACAAATGTCAGATTTACGCAGATAAAGCTCATGCTCCAGCATCTCAGTTGCACGTTATGACGACACCATGGCCATTTTCCATGTGGGGAATGGACGTTATAGGCCCTATTGACCCAAAAGCCTCAAACGGACATCGATTCATCTTGGTGGCAATAGATTATTTTACCAAATGGGTAGAAGCAATGTCCTATCGAGAGGTGACGAAAGGAGTTGTGATCAAATTCATCAAGAAGGAGATTATATGTCGCTATGGTCTTCCTGAGACCATAGTATCTGATAATGCACGAAATCTGAACAATAAATTGATGACTGAGTTATGTGAGCAATTCAAGATCAAGCATGTCAACTCAACTCCGTATAGACCAAAGATGAATGGAGCAGTGGAAGCTGCCAATAAAAACATAAAAAGGATTGTGCAAAAAATGACTGTGACGTATAAAGATTGGCATGAAATGCTTCCTTTTGCATTACATGGATATCGCACATCGGTTCGCACTTCAACTGGGGCAACACCATTTTCATTAGTTTATGGTATGGAAGCTGTTCTTCCCATTGAAGTGGAAATTCCATCATTAAGGGTCCTCATGGAGACTAATTTAGAAGAGGCTGAATGGATCCAAAACCGCTATGAGCAGCTCAACTTTGTTGAAGAAAAGAGATTGACAGCATTGTGCAGAGGTCAACTTTACCAAAGACGAATGATTAAAGCCTATGATAAGAAAGTGCGTCCTAGAGTATTCAGAGAAGGGGATTTAGTCTTAAAATGAATTCTTCCTTTTCTAAAAGATCACCGAGGCAAGTGGACCCCAAACTATGAAGGACCATTCGTGGTGAAGAAAGCTTTCTCTAGAGGAGCTTTAGTCTTGACTAACATGGATGGTAATGAGCTGCCAAGTCCAGTTAATTCAGATCAAGTTCGAAGATATTACGCATAGGCTACTTGTGTATCAAGGGATTCGGCAAAGTTGCGGGAATTCAACAAGTGTCTAGGAGAATTACGCTTCAATTTCTATATCATGTTTAAGAGGTTACTTTTGTCTCAAGTTCTAGAACCTTAACATTGACACATATGTCTATTGAATCTTAGTCATAAATCAAAGTTCCCTTCTCGAAGCATGGCATATCTTGTCCATTTTTCTCCCCTACTCTCCATAATATTTCCTCAACTATGAATGTTTGGCATGTTTACCTTTATTATCATTACAATTGAATAAACAAAAAGTTACATAAACGCGATATTTCAAATCAATGGTGGTAACTTAAACGATTCGATGTGAAATACATATGTCCAAACAAAGAATCCAAAGGCAATATTTTTCCAAGAGCACCGTGATCATGAAGGTTGATGGAATGTCATCATGGAGGACAAAACCGTCATTTCAACATGACAAAGTCTTGAACTCGGGCAAAACGATTATTTTTGTCTTCTCAAACTGGGGCAAAACCATTATTATTACAGGAGCAAAGTCGTTATGGATACATTTTTGGTCATCAAACAAAGAACAAGTTGTTTAGCGAGTTCATGATCCAATTAAGGTCTATTACCAAGAGTGATGCGAATGGCGTGCCCGAGCTATCAAATATCTTTTAAAGAAATTTGTATCATAGTTTTCGGATAGTGCTAAATCCGCACCCCATGTATTCAAGCATTCAAGTTTAGCGTGCATTGCAAAGAAAATTTATTTTCGGTTAAATCGAACCCAACTATTCAGTCGAGGTCGAAGCCTGTGTCAATCCAGGTCCATTTCCAGTTTTTCGGTTAAATTGAACCCGACTATTCAGTCGAGGTCGAAGCTTGTGTCAATCCAGGTCCGTTTTAAGTTTTTTTTTCTCGGTTAAATCGAACCCGACTATTCAGTCAAGGTCGAAGCCTGTGTCAATCCAGGTCCGTTTTCAGTTTTTCTCTCGGTTAAATCGAACCCGACTATTCAGTCGAGGTCAAAGCCTGTGTCAATCTAGGTCCGTTTTATGTTTTTTCTCTCGGTTAAATCGAACCCGACTATTCAGCCGAGGTCGAAGCCTGTGTCAATCCAGGTCCGTTTTCAGTTTTTCTTTTGGTAAATCGAACCCGACTATTCAGCCGAGGTCGAAGCCTGTGTCAATCCAGGTCCGTTTTCAGTTTCTCTTTCGGTAAATCGAACCCGACTATTCAGTCAAGGTCGAAGCCTGTGTCAATCCAGGTCCGTTTTCAGTTTTTCTCTCGGTTGAACCAAACCTGACTATTGAATTGTGGTCGATACCTGATTCAAATTCTTACCAAACAAATCTTTGCCTCCCCAGTACTTAGTCTCTTTCCTTTGTCTACCCTTTCAATCCTTCAATGATACACAAAGGGGGGCAAACTGTAGACACCGTATTTGGTCCGGCTTGATTTTCAGTAATAATGTTGAAGGTTTCCAATATTTGGTGGTCAATTTGTTTTTTCTTATATGTCAACAAGAGCATAGCTCAACTGTCATAAAGTTGCATTGATAACCATGAGGTTTGTGGTTCAAACCCCTCTTCTCATATGTTTTTATCAAAAATTCTTTTTTTTTTTTATTTAATTATTTTTTTTTGGTCTTCCCCATTCCTATTCAAGGGGAAGCTTACCTATTCAAAAGAATTTTCATGGCTCTCATTTTTTTATTTTTTTTATTTTTTTAATTTTTTCCACCATTTTCTCATCCATCCTCCCCCTAATTTAGTAACCCTTCAAGTATAAAAAGGGGGGAGATGGAGGATGAAGGAAGGGGAAAAACAAGAAGAATGAGAGGAAGTTTAGAGTAAAAGTGAGCTTGAGAGAGTTTGGCATTTGAGAGAGTTTAGGCATTTGAATAAGAGTTTAGCTTAGAGAGTGATAGGAAAGGGGAGAAAAAAAAGAGAAGAAGTTTAGAGTAAAAGTGAGCTTGAGAGAGTTTAGGCATTTGAATAAGAGTTTAGCTTAGAGAGTGATAGAAAGAGAGAAAAGAAAGTGGAAGAGGAAAAGAGGAAAAAAGAGGGGGAGGAAGGAGTATACGGGGAGAGAAAACATTGGGTAAGAAAGAAGGAAAAAAGAAGGAAGAGAGAAGTAAAAAAGGTGGGGTTTTGTTTTTCTATTTCCTTTGTTTTTTGTTTTGTTATTATTGTTGTTGTTGTTATTATTATTATTATTATTATCGTCATCATTATGATTATCATTTTTAATTTCTCTCTCATTTTAGTTCACTTTTTGCACTTTGCCAACTTCATTTTTTTAAACTTTCTAATTTATTTGTTTTTTCCTTTCATTCTCCAAATTGCTTTAATCTAATCATTAATTATGCTTGGTCAATTTCAATTATTGTTATTGTTTTAATTTTCTTTTGAAAGGGATTATGGGAACTGAGTAATGTGCCTTCGTGGAGTCCAACTCCCGTGTAGGTGTATGAAAATTCTCATTTTCCCTTTTAAAAGAATTTACTCTTTGAATAATTTTTCTTCTTTTACATCCTTTTTATTTAAAAAAAAAATATTTTTAGTAAACATAATCATGTACACCCATGTTTCCTTTAATTAAAAGGGAGATTAGGCATGATTTATATTAAATTGGATATCCAACTCATAATGTTTAATCCTTGCTTTATTTCTAAAGTTAAGGTAAAAACGAATGAGACATCTTGTGTTCATTATTGCATTTTGAGTTTTATTTTCATATTTATCATTTTTTTTAAGAAAAATAAAATAAAGGACTGTTTTTATTCATTTAATTGGACAATTTAAGATACTGTGGTAATCGTTTTCTTAAACGGGTGTTGTAGGGTGCTAATACCTTCCCTACACTCAAACGACTCCCAAACCTAATTTCTGGTTTTCTAAGACTAGTTTTGTTTTTTATTTTAAAGGAGACCAATCACACCCTCAATGATTGGTGGCGACTCCAATTTTCTTCTAAAAAACCCAAGAAAGGATGTCGGCCGCTCCGCGTCGCGATGACGTTGCGACATATACTAATTGAAAAGACACCATGAAAGGATACAACGCTTCATGTATGTAGTCTAGATTCAACTCCAACCTTTCAAATCCATACATGAACCATCATAAATATAGATACATGAATTAAATAGGTACATAATGCATTAAATATGATGGATGAATCTAGATTTTTAGATTCATTGTGCCTTTTGGTTGAAAGGATGCCTTTGTTAAGCTTGAAAGGATGCAACTTTTCACCATAGTAATTGATTGAGCTGGTTCATCACTTATTTCCTTACCACATCGGGTGGGTAATCGATCTATCAGCAAGCTGGAGAGTGACGTCAGTGTCCTTCATTCCTGTTAAACCAAACTTCCTGTATATAGAATAGGGCATCAAATTTATACTAGCACCTAGATCACCCAAAGCCGTATTGAAAGATACTTCTCCTATAATTCAGGGAACAGTAAAACTCCCTAGGTTTTTTTGTTTAGAAGGCATCTTTCCAGAAACTATTGTACTACTACTTTCAGATAATTAAAAAACTTGTTTTTTCAAACTTTTCTTCCTAGAAAGCATTTCTTTCATGAATTTCCCATAATTAGGCATGTTATACAAAGCATCTACTAAGGGAATATTCACATAAAATTTGATAAACATCTCTAGGAATTCCTGAAACTGCTCATCTAATTTAACATTTTTAAAGCGTTGAGGAAAAGGTAACTCCCTGTAGTCAAAGGTTGGACATTCGCCCCTCCGCTTGGGCGGGCTACTGTGCGAGCCTTTGTCATGATGGTTGCATGGAACCACTTCTTCCTCGTTCAGTTTCTCGTCATGCCTTTCATCTTTTTCTTTTCCTGCAAAAGAGTTAGAAAAACCACAATTCAAATCAATAGAGTTAGGAGGATGTTGGGACCTTTCAGAGGAGACTTTTTGTGCCTCAGCCCTTTCATCTTCATCCTTGCTCTTCTCTTCTTTCTTCTTCTTTTTCTGAACTGATCTCCAACTGTCTACCACTTCTCTCTGTCACCATCTTGCACTGCTCTCTTGGATTGGGTTCAGTGTCGCTTGGAAATTTTCCCTTCTAAAGGGCATTCACCGCTGAAGCGATCTAACCTATCTGAACTTCCATATTTTTTAGAGTTGTATCGTGGTTATTGACTGCCGTTTGGAGATTCACATTCAACACTTTTTGTTCTTTGATAAACATAGCCACCATCTTCTCCAGGTTACTCTTCTTTTCAGGCGTACTGGATGATGCAAAACCTGACGGTGGCTGCAAAACATTCTTCGTGTTCGAGTACGAGAAGTTTTCATGATTGCGCAAACTGGGTGGTAGAATTTCGGTATTCCTTGTGTAAATCGTTTGTTTCCCACGTACTGGACCTCTTCCACATCTTGACCTTCCTTCCTTGAATACTCTTCAGCTAAGGTGGAAATGAACTTGACCACCTCAAATGAAGTTAACTTGTTCAGGGCGTTTGCCAAAGATGTCATTTGTGCCTTCAACGAACTCGACTCATCTAATTCATAAATTCCAGCCTTCTTCGAAATTGTCCCCCTCTCAGTCGACTAGTGATAGTTTGTTGCTGTCATTTCCTCTAGCAGATCCTTGGCTTCCGTCACTGTCTTGGAAAGAAAACTCCCACCTGCTGATGTGTCTAAAACCGTCTTGGTGGAGGGATTCAATCCATTGTAAAACAACTGCACCTGGAGCCAATCTGGGTAGCCATGCTGCAGGCATCGTCTATGCATTTCCTTATTTCTCTCTCATGCCTCGTACAACTGCTCCTCGTCAAGTTGTCTAAACGTTTCGATCTCAGTTCGGAGCTTCGTAGTCTTGGCAGGCGGGAAAAATTTTATCAGGAAAGCCTGGGCAAGCTCATCCCATGTGCTTATAATGTCCGTTTCGACTGATTCGAGTCAATCTTTTGCCTTGTCTTGCAGAGAAAACGGAAATAACCTTAATCTTATAGCGCCGGCCGAAACTCCATTCATCTTTACCATCCCGCATATCTCCAAGGATGATCACATATGTGAGTGTGGGTCCTCGGTGTTGGGTTTTATGCCCTAAAACTCGTAGAAAGTGAATGTAACCGTTGACCGGATATTAATGAAATAATATTGATATATTTTTCCATTAAATGTTATTAGTTATTTTATATTGGTCTTTGCCTAAAAATAACCCTAATCCAATAAACTAGACATCCTAGGTTGTAATATGAGTCTTGAACTATATGTAGCGACATATGGGATCATTGTTCAAGAAACAGCCTAAAGGGTCTATAGTATAGGGATAAGATTGGGTGCCTTTATCCTGGCGACACTATGGATACGACCCACTTTGTATTTGATACAAACGTTATGATCCAACGAGTTCGTGTAGGAGACATGCGAGTGGGGGTATCCTATGCAATGAGTTTGCATAAGACCGGACCGTGAAATAGTAACCACTGGTTATAACACCGTTAACTAGTTGGTTTTCTATTTCACTAGGACGACCTAGACAACTTAGTCTTAATCCTGAGTTGATTATGGATTCCTGCTCATGAGGGACTATCCTTTGAGTTGTATGAGTGAGAGTGGCCAATACGCCGACTCAATAAGCCTACCATTTTGGGGACAAGACCGAATGGGGAGCTGGGAACATAATCGTACAAGATGGAATTCACTCCTTCCCGACTTTAGGGAAGCAGATGAGTGTTCCCTTAAGTGGTTACTCCGAGTCTTGAACAAAGGGCCCTACCCTCTCAATGGCACGAGAGGGTTTTTTGTTTGATGGTTGGACCACAAACAGGTTGTTCATTAGATTAGAACTGATACTTAAGGAAATAAAAGTAACCCAGGGGTAAAACGGTAATTTGACCCAACTGGTGTTACGGACACTCGTGAAGGACTAACTATCTATATCCGTGGAAATAAAAAATATGTCTACAGTGAGAAGAGTGCAACTGTGAGTCTATAGTGGAATGTACACACAGTTAACGAATATTGATTAATTTGGTTAATGAGTTTGACCAATTAATCTCATATCGTTGGAGCTTCTGATCTGCAGGTCCATTAGTTCCCATTGGTAGCTCATAAAGTAATTCGAGGCAACTAAGTAATAAATGTAAATTGAAAATGTTCAATTTACTAAGGGAAACAAATATAATATATATTGATATATTATTATGAGAGAAATTAATATTTGAAGCAATTCAAATATTAATATAAATTTATGGAAGTTTGAAAGAGTTCAAATAATGAATTAATTAATTTAAGGCCTAAAATCTATTTGGACAAATTAATTAATTCAAGGCCGGAAATTAAATATGTGATATTTAATTGGTGGTTAATTAATTAAAGAATTCATTAACTGGGAATTAATCAATTATGGAAATAATTAATCACTTAAGGAAGTGATTAATCATTTGTGGAAATGATCTAATCACTTATTGAAGTAATTAGTCATTTGTGGAAAAGATTAATCAATTATGAAATTGATTGATCATGGATTGATTAAATAAGGAATAAGATTGAATTGATTTTGGAAAAGATTGATTTAATTGAATATTTTATTCATGACGTCTCTTCTATAAATAGAACACTAGACCTAATTGGTCCATGACACTCAACTCTTGCTCTTAGACTCTCAAGACAAGACCTACAATTCTCTCTAGCCTCCCTCTTAGAGAAAGACTCCCACAAGTCTTCTGCCTCCTAGACCTGGAGACATACCGGTGTAACCTCTGTGGTTATTGTGTCTTTAAAGAAGAATTTTCCAGCAAAGAAACTATAAGGAGGCTACTGCGTTTTCGATCGTAGGAGCGTCGTTGGCGAAGAACGGTCAAGTCTACAACGAAGGTTTGTAACGGTTCTTCCCCTTTTCTTTAGAAAAGCATGAAAATAAATTTAGATTTATTTTTCAGCATGTTTAAACAAATTTTCCAGCAACTTTAAAGTAAGTCCAAAGTTTGTTTGAGTTTTTCGTAACGGTATTTTAATGTTAATTAATATACGACGTAAGGTCCAATCGATGCGTTTCCGCTGCGTGGGGGCTTTTATCCCCTTCAATCGGCATCAGAGCCATCGTTGTCCCTATTAATTAATATTAAAAGTTGCGATAGGCTCTAATAGGTGGGATTTATGCATAATGTATGTTCGGTCGATTGGACCTTACGCCGTATATTAATTACCATTAAAATACCGTTACGAAAACTCAAACTAACTTTAAACACACTTTAAAGCTGCTGGAAAAATTGGTTTAAACATGCTTAAAAATAAATCTAAATTTATTTTCATGCTTTTCTAAAGAAAGAAAGAAGAACCGTTACAAACCTTCGTTGTAGACTTGACCGTTCTTCGCCAACGACGCTCCACGAACGAAAAACACAGCAGCCGCCTTTGATTTTCTTCACTAGAAATTCCTTCTTTGAATGACACAATAACCACAGAGGTTACACCGGTATGTCTCTAAGTCTAGGAGGCAAAAGACTTGTGGGAGTCTTTCTCTAAGAGGGAGGCTAGAGAGAATTCTAGGTCTTGTCTTTGAGAGTCTAAGAGCAAGAGCAAAGTTTCAAGTGTCATGACAAATTAGGTCTAGTGTTCTATTTATAGAAGAGAGACCATGAATAAAATATTCAATTAAATCAATCTTTTCCAAAATCGATTCAATCTTATTCCTTATTTAATCAATCCATGATCAATCAATTCCATAATTGATTAATCTTTTCCACAAATGACTAATTACTTCCATAAGTGATTAGATCATTTCCACAATTGATTAATCACTTCCTTAAGTGATTAATTATTTCCATAATTGATTAATTCCCGGTTAATGAATTCTTTAATTAATTAACCACCAATTAAATATCACATATTTAATTGCCGGCATTGAATTAATTAATTTACCCAAATAGATTTTAGGCCTTAAATTATTAATTCATTATTTGAACTCTTTCAAACTTCCATAAATTTATATTTGAATTTCTTCAAATATTAATTTCTCTCATAATGATATATCAATATATATTATATTTGTTTCCCTTAGTAAATTGAACATTTTCAATTTACATTTATTACCTAGTTGCCTCAAATTACTTTATGAGCTACCAGTGGGACCTAATGGACCTGCAGATCAGAAGCTCCAACGATGTGAGATTAATTGGTCAAACTCATTAACCACATTAATCAATATTCGTTAACTGTGTGTTCATTCCACTATAGACCCACAGTTGCACTCTTCTCAATGCAGACATATTTTCTGTGTCCACGGGTATAGACCAATATCGACTAGTTAGTCCTTCACGAGTGTCCGTAACACCAGCTGGGTAAAATTACTGTTTTACCCCTAGGTTACCTCTATTTCCTTACGTACCAATTCTCCTCTAATGAACAACCTGTTTGTGGTCCAACCATCAAACAGAAAAACCTCTCGTACCATTGAGAGGGTAGGGCCCTTTGTTCAAGACTCGGAGTAACCACTTAAGGGAACACTCATCTACTTCCCTAAAGTCGGGAAGGAGTGAATTCCATCTTGTACGATTATGTTCCCAGCTCTCCATTCGATCTTGTCCCCAAAGTGGTAGGCTTATTGAGTCGGCGTATTGGTCACTCTCACCCATACACATCAAAGGTCAGTCTCTCATGAGCAGAAGTCCATAATCAACTCAGGATTAAGACTAAGTTGTCTTGGTCGTCCTAGTGAAAAAGAAAACCAACTAGTTAACAGTGTTATAACCAGTGGTTACTATTTCGCGGCCCGGTCTTATGCAAACTCATTGCATAGGATACCCCCACTCGCATGTGTCCTACACGAACGCGTTGGATCACAACGTTTGTATCAAATACAAAGTGGGTCGTATCCATAGTGTCGCCAAGATAAGGCACCCAGTCTTATCCCTATACTATAGACCCTTTAGGCTGTTTCTTGAACAATGATCCCATATGTCGCTACATATAGTTCAAGACTCATATTACAGCCTTGGATGTCTAGTCTATTGGATTAGGGTTATTATTAGGCAAAGACAAATATAAAATAACTAATAACAATTAATGGAAAAAATATATCAATATTATTTCATTAATATCCGGTCAACGGTTACATTCACTATCTATGAGTTTTAGGGCATAAAACCCAACAAACTCCCACTTGAACTAAAACACTAGTTAGTGGGATGTAAATGCAATAATCTAAAGCTGGAAATGTCATGTATATTAAAAATAATACAATGAACTAGGGCATCTTTATGCCCATTATACATTTCTCCCACTTGCCCTATATTAGATGGCATACATATCTCGTAGACCTAGACCCTCTAGATGACCCTCAAACACTCTAGCCGTGAGAGCCTTCGTAAATGGATCAGCGATGTTGTGCTCAGAGGCAATCTTAGTGACGATCACATCTCCTCTTTGCACAATCTCCCGTATCAGGTGATACTTCCTCTCGATGTGTTTACCTCGTTTATGACTTCGAGGTTCTTTTGAGTTGGCTACATGCAGCCCCACTGTTGTCACAGTATAGTGTTATGGGCACGTTCATATTCGGAACCACTTCCAAATCAGTCAAGAACTTTCTAAGCCATACTGCCTCCTTAGCTGCTTCGCAAGCTGCTACATGGTTGAGTCTTCGATGCATCCTTGTTTGATGCTTCTCCATACTACTGCTCCTCCATTGAGGGTGAATACTGATCCTGATGTGGATTTCCTTGAATCCTTATCAGCTTGAAAGTCAGAGTCAGTGTATCCAGTAAGAATCAAATCCTTAGCTCCATACACAAGCATGTAGTCCCTCGTTCTCCGAAGATACTTGAGGATATTCTTAACCGCTCCCCAGTGGTCCAATCTTGGATTAGACGGATACCTACTGACTACTCCCACTGCATAACATATGTCAGGCCTAGTGTAGAGCATAGCATACATTAAGCTGCCCACAGCTGAGGCGTAGGGAATGTGTCTCATGTTCTCAACTTCTTGAGGTGTCTTAGGAGATTGTTCCTTAGACAGGTGTACCCCATGTCTGAAGGGTAGTGGTCCCGTCTTGGAGTTTTGCATCAAATATCGAGATAACATCTTGTCAATATACGTTGCTTAAGACAGAGCTAGCGTTTTGTTCTTACGATCCCTAATGATTTGGATTCCCAGAACATATTGAGCCTCTCCCAGATCTTTCATTTGGAATTGGGCTGCTAGCCATTTCTTAATGTCAGTGAGGTATCCTACATCATTCCCAATGAGTAGGATATTGTCTACATAAAGTATTAGAAAAGCTACTTTCCTTTTGTTGACTTTCTTGTACACACAAGGCTCATCAACGTTTTGGTCAAAGCCAAAAGATTTGATTGCAGTATCAAATCTAATGTTCCATGATCTGAACGCTTGTTTCAATCCATAAATGGATCGATTGAGCTTACAAACCTTTTGTTCCTGACCTTGGGCTATGAACTCTTCGGGTTAAGACATGAAGATATTCTCTTTAAGATTACCATTCAGAAAGGCAGTCTTGACGTCCATTTGCCATATTTCATAGTCATAATATGTGGCTATGGATAAGAGAATTCTTATGGACTTTAACATGGTTACAGGAGAAAAGGTTTCCTCATAGTCAACCCCTTCCTTTTGGGTATAACCCTTTGCCACTGGTCTAGCTTTGAAGGTCTGTACCTTTCCTGCTGCATCTCTTTTTCTCTTATAGATCCATTTGCACCCTATGGGTTTTACCCCATTTGGTAGATCTGTAAGTTCCCATACAGAATTGGAGTGCATTGACTCCATTTCCAGGTTCATGGCTTTGACCCATTCATCCTTATCTTCGTCATTCATTGCCTGTCGATAAGACAATGGATCCTCAATGCCATCATTAGGTATGACGACTTGAGTTTCAGTTAAACCCAAGTAGCGGTCAAGTTGTAATACAACCCTCCCACAGCGTCGAGGCATTCCCAACGTTTGAGATGGACGGGATGGATCTGAAGAACTAGTTCCTTCATCAACTCTTGTTGAAGGTACAACTTCATCAACAACTCTTGATGATTCTTCAGTAGCTTCTCCTAATATTATTTTGTTCCGTGGTTTATGATCTCTCATGTGGTCTTCCTCTAAGAAAGTGGCGTTTGTTGATACAATCACCTTATTTTCTTGTGGGTCGTAGAAATAACCACCTCTCGTTTCTTTAGGGTAACCAACAAATTGGCACAGTTTTGAACGAGGTTTCAGTTTCTTAGGATTTGTCACAAGCACGTGTGCTGGACAACCCCAGATGCGAAAGTGATGCAAACTAGGTTTATGCCCCTTCCATAATTCGAAAGGTGGTTCAGAAACACTTTTCGTGGGAACATTGTTCAAGATGTATACTGTAGTCTCTACTGCATACCCCCAAAACGAGCTCGGCAATTGAGCATAGCTCATTATTGATCGAACCATGTCCAACAAGGTTCTATTTCTCCTTTCTAACACACCATTCTGCTGAGGTGTACCAGGGGCTGATAGTTGAGATTGGATTCCATGTTCTATCATATAATCCTGGAATCTTTGATCCATATACTCCCTCCTCGATCAGATCGAAGTACTTTAATAGATTTACCTAATAGGTTTTCAACTTCAGCCTTAAACTCCTTAAACTTTTCAAGGGCTTCAGACTTATGTCCCATTAGGTATAAGTAACCATATCTTGAAGAATCATCTATAAATGAGATGAAATATTCGTACCCTCCTCGAGCTTTTACATTCATTGGACCACATAGATCCGAATGTATTAACTCTAAGGGTTCTTTGGCTCTGTAACTTTTTCCAGTAAAGGGTCTCTTGGTCATTTTTCCCTCGAGACAAGATTCACAAGGTGATAGTGAATCATCTTCTAACTTACTTAGAAGTCCATTCTTTACCAAACGACCGATCCTATCGATGTTTATATGACCAAGTCTAAGATGCCAAAGATGAGTATTGTTACTTGATGGAGAAATCTTTTGCCTTTTACTTTGAGTTTCAGCAGTTTTAAATAATTTGTGATTTAAAAGTGCTTTGTTTTCGGTTGGTCTTAAAACATACAAGTTATTTTCCAATTTGGCTGAACAAATAAGTACACCATTTTTATAAATGAACGCTTCATTCATATCAAAAGTAAATGTATACGATTGTTCAATCAAACATGAAATAGAAATTAAGTTCCTCTTAATCTTGGGAACGATTAACAAACTTTCTAAAAGTAAGAATCTATTTCTAAAAGATAACTTCGCAGCTCCCACTGCTTTAGTTGAAATGACTTCTCCAGTCCGACCCTGAGTGTCATTTCCCTATCGTTCAACTGTCGAAAGGAACTATTTTCTTGAAAAGAAGAGCAAACATGATTAGTTGCTCCTGAATCAAGTATCCAGGTAAACTCATTATGTTCTACCAGGCATGTTTCTAAAACCAGTAAATCAAATTTACCTTCCTTTTCCTTCTTTTTCTCAACAAGGTACTTTGGGCAGTTTCTCTTCCAATGTCCATCTACATTGCAGTGGAAACACTTGCCCTTATCTGCCATAACTTTGGCTTTTCCCTTGCTTTTAGCTGCAGTACTGGGAGCTTTCCCCTTGTTTCCTTTCTTCTTCTGAGTTTTCTTTGAAGAAGTGGCTACAAATTTAGTTCTAGAGGATGAACCCTTCTCGAACTTTCTTTTAGAGTGAACAACTTTTGCCTCTCCTTCTATCTGTCCCTGGTTCTTAAGAAGAGACTGATAGAGTTGTAGCTCATTCAGGAGGCTAGTCAGGTTGAATGTTATTTTATTCATCATTGCATTGCTTCGAAACTGTAGAAAACTTTTCGGAAGAGATTCTAAGATGAATGCAACCTGACTACGCTCATCTATGACCGCCCCGTTTGCCTCTGCCACGTTGAATTGGACCATCATATCCAGGACATGCTCCCGAACAGACGCGCCCTCTTTCATGAGACAGCTATAAACGTATTTGAGAGCGTCATGGTGGAGTTGGTAGGACGGTTGTCCAAACATCTCCTGGAGAGAGTTCATAATCTCCCTCGCTGTTACCATGCCCTCATGCCTTTTAACCAAAACTTCAGATAAGCTGGCTAAGATATAGACGCGAGTCTTATCATTGGCCTTTGTCCAGCGGTCATAAGCATCCTTAACTGCTTGGGATGCATTACGAGCAGGGGCTGGAGGACAATCCTCCGTTAAGACGAACCGCAGATCATCGACAAAAAGAATCGTATTCAGGTTCGACTTCCACGTAGCATAATTTTCGTCGGTTAATTTCTCATTTTTAAGCAGAGAGACAATTGAGGAAGAAATTGCTGAAATTTAAACAAACAATGAGCGTATTAGTTATCTTTGCCTTAACCCATCATACAAGCAATGAATTGCACACAATCCAATCAATTTAGCAAAACAGACAATCACAGAACCCTAAAACTATTGATTTAGTTTTGCAACGATGTTTCAGAGGTTTAGAATATCAGCCACCGAAGGGTGATCAGGTACTCCTCCTTTGAAATGAGACACCTCTCAGCTAATTCTAATTCAAGAATAACTCATATTCCTATAGACATTAGCCACCGTTGTTCGGTCAATGATTTGTTAACACTTTTAACTCATCCTCGTAAGTGTAACCCTCCCACTTTCAGATCTCAAAGGCACGCACCAACAGGCTACCGAAGGGAAAGACAACTGTTGGTGATTAGCCTAAGAGCTCTTATCCTTTTTCAAGAGTTCACGATGTTCTGAATCCTAAGACCAGGCCCTCCGAAGGGATGGTTGCGCCAGGACAACCTGCAGGCGGATCATAGGACTCTCACGGTGTGAACTATGGGCGGAGACCGAGGGATACGTTGACACGTGTCCCGCTCCCACTTACTCTAGACATTTTTACCATTCACCTTGATATTGATTCATGCAAACACTTTTCGAAGGGAGGCTGCTCCTAAGGCGACTCGAAGCTGAGCATGAATCTCACGTTGTGAATATAGGGACATAGGAGCAAAACTTGATTTAAATCTCGTTTTGTAATTTTCCTCCCACTGAAAATGTCCTAAGGTTAATATAGGGTTGTTTAACTTAGATAGTATTCTGCTAAGTCAATCTATCTAAGTCTGATCCTATTATAACAATTATGGAAAGGATTCAACTGCAATCTTTTGGGTGAATTAAACTTCTTTTAATAAACCCAACATTGCAAGTCAACATTACTATGGTTAATTCAACTCAATGTTCGGGTCAGTTCCCAGGTAGGAGGTGTTCCACAAACCGTCAACTTAAATACCCCCAGACTTAGACAGAACTTTACCGAGAGAGTTCCCTTATAACCTCAGTAATGTAAGGTCTTTACTCTAAAGATCTAGGTGCAGTAAACTCTTTTAATAAACCTAGTGACATTGCATGCTAACATTTAACTATGATTAATTCAACTCCGGTATTCCAGGTCGGTTCCCAGGTAGGAGGTGTTCCGTAAACCATCAACTTAAATACTCCCAGCCTTAGACAGAACATTACCGATGGAGTTCCCTTATAATTATAGCAATGTTTTTCCTACTTAGTCAATTAAAACTATTTTTAACTCTAAGTAAGAAAAGATTCTAATCCTATTAGAAACTGATCTAGGTCTAATTAATTTTAAACAATTTAAAATTAATCCAATTTATCCTATGATCTTATGTTTGCATGCAAATCTTGATTATAGATTGACGGTTTCTAATCATTAATATTAAATAACTATTTCAAATTTTAATGATTAATCCTATAACCAAGAATCTAGGGTTTAATTCATTCAACAATCTCATTCAAATTAAATAATTAAACCACAACAATTGCATGAATAATATTATATTATTAACTATGGATGTTTCATGCTTCATGCAATATTGATTTTCTTTTATTATAACAATTATAAGCCAATCAAGAAAATCAATCAAGCATGCTTCATTCATCACATTAAACATAACTATTTATATTTAATTTAAGTAATGACATGCTTCATGTTTTCCAATTTTTCATATAATTAATATACACTTATATTAAAAAATATGAAAACAAATTCATGCATTTAAACATACATTATAACAATTTATAATATATAAAAAATGCAGGAGCATGTTTATAACCTAAGGTGGGATTAAATATTCTATATGACATCCATAAAGCATATAAATAGCAATTGAACCGGTTAATTTTTGCCCCTAGGATAAAATAAAGCATTAAATTACATTAATTTAGCTAAATTCTATCCTAAAAATCCTTGCACAGCTCCGGAATTTTGTCTATACATCACAAACCGACTCGAACCACCTCGAACCGGCCTCCAAAATCATGAACCATGCCAAAAATTGGCTGAACCGGGCCAATAACACAGAAAATCGGGTTGATTCAGCAAAGAAATACAAAACCAGACCGATTTCCCGGTCAGGATCCCGGTTGGGTTTCCCAGTTGGGATTCCCGGTTGGGATTCCCGACCGGGAAATTTTCCAGAAACCCTATTTCCATCGATTTCTCTGTTATGCACTCTGTTTTTCCGATTTCCAGCGTCGTTCTTCATGATTTTCGCCCAAAATCATCTCGATCTCCGTCGATAATAGCCCTAAATCTAGACACGGATTTACAGGGACTCGATTTACATAAAATACCCAAAACACCGGGCCTTACATGATCAAAATCACATAAAATTAAAATCTATGGCCATAAAATTAACCCAAACAGTTCAACGCAAACCGAACATACATTATGCATAAATCCCACCTATTAGAGCCTATCGCAACTTTTAAAATTAATTAATAGGGACAGCGATGACTCTGATACCAATTGAAGGAAATAAAAGTCCCCATGCAGCGGAAGCGCATCGACTGGACCTTACGCCGTATATTAATTAACATTAAAATACCGTTACGAAAACTCAAACTAACTTTAAACACACTTTAAAGCTGCTGGAAAAATTGGTTTAAACATGCTTAAAAATAAATCTAAATTTATTTTCATGCTTTTCTAAAGAAAGAAAGAAGAATCGTTACAAACCTTCGTTGTGGACTTGATCGTTCTTCGCCAACGACGCTCCACGAACGAAAACGCACCAGCCGCCTTTGATTTTCTTCGCTGGAAATTCCTTCTTTGAATGACACAATAACCACAGAGGTTACACCGGTATGTCTCTAAGTCTAGGAGGCAAAAGACTTGTGGGAGTCTTTCTCTAAGAGGGAGGCTAGAGAAAATTCTAAGTCTTGTCTTTGAGTGTCTAAGAGCAAGAGCAAAGTTTCAAGTGTCATGACCAATTAGGTCTAATGTTCTATTTATAGAAGAGAATACATGAATAAAATATTCAATTAAATCAATCTTTTCCAAAATTGATTCAATCTTATTCCTTAATTAATCAATCGAGATCAATCAATTCCATAATTGATTAATCTTTTCCACAAATGACTAATTACTTCCATAAGTGATTAGATCATTTCCATAAATGATTAATCACTTCCTTAAGTGATTAATTATTTCCATAATTGATTAATTCCCGGTTAATGAATTCTCTAATTAATTAACCACCAATTAAATATCACATATTTAATTCCCGGCCTAGAATTAATTAATTTGCCCAAACACATTTCAGGCCTTCAATTAATTAATTCATTATTTGAACTCTTTCAAACTTCAATAAATTTATATTTGAATTTCTTCAAATATTAATTTCTCTCATAATAATATATCAATATATATTATATTTGTTTCCCTTAGTAAATTGAACATTTTCAATTTACATTTATTACTTAGTTGCCTCAAATTACCTTATAAGCTACCAGTGGGACCTAATGGACCTGCAGATCAGAAGCTCCAACGATGTGAGATTAATTGGTCAAACTCATTAACCACATTAATCAATATTCGTTAACTGTATTCATTCCACTATAGACCCACAGTTGCACTCTTCTCACTGCAGACATATTTTCTGTGTCCACGGATATAGACCAATATCGACTAGTTAGTCCTTCACGAGTGTCCATAACACCAGCTGGGTCAAATTACCGTTTTACCCCTGGGTTACCTCTATTTCCTTAAGTACCAATTCTCCTCTAATGAACAACCTGTTTGTTGTCCAACCATCAAACAGAAAAACCTCTCGTGCCATTGAGAGGGTAGGGCTTTTTGTTCAAGACTCGGAGTAACCACTTAAGGGAACACTCATCTGCTTCCCTAAAGTCGGGAAGGAGTGAATTCCATCTTGTACGATTATGTTCCCAGCTCCCCATTCGGTCTTTTCCCCAAAGTGGTAGGCTTATTGAGTCGGCGTATTGGCCACTCTCACCCATACAAATCAAAGGACGGTCTCTCATGAGCAGGAGTCCATAATCAACTCAAGATTAAGACTAAGTTGTCTAGGTCGTCCTAGTGAAATAGAAAACCAACTAGTTAACGGTGTTATAACCAGTGATTACTATTTCGCGATCCGGTCTTATGCAAACTCATTGCATAGGATACCCCCACTCGCATGTCTCCTACACGAACGCGTTGGATCACAACGTTTGTATCAAATACAAAGTGGGTCGTATCCATAGTGTCACCAGGATAAGGCACCTAGTCTTATCCCTATACTAAAGACCATTTAGGCAGTTTCTTGAACAATGATCCCATATGTCGCTACATATAGTTCAAGACTCATATTACAGCCTTGGATGTCTAGTTTATTGGATTAGGGTTATTATTAAGCAAAGACAAATATAAAATAACTAATAACAATTAATGGAAAAAATATATCAATATTATTTCATTAATATCCGGTCAACGGTTACATTCACTATCTACGAGTTTTAGGGCATAAAACCCAACACGATTTGTGTTGAACTGTTTAGGTTAATTTTATGGCCATAGATTTTAATTTTATGTGATTTTGATCATCTAAGGCCTGATGTTTCAGGTATTTTATGTAAAATCGAGTCCTATGTAAGTCCGGGTCTAGAATAGGTTTTTATGAGATGAAAATCGAAGTAATCGTCGCTGAAATCGGAAGAAAAATCGAAGAAATTGTGAGTTTCGGCCAAGAATCTGCTTCTAGACGCAACAACATCGGGAAGCTACTTCAACAGCATCTTGACGCTGTCTCGATATCGCAGGCGCTCAGGTAAGGAAAGTGCACAGCGTCAGGACGTTGTGTTGATAGCGTCTCGACGTTGTCACGATGGCGGCGCGCATTAGGGCTTCAACAAGCGCGACTCATGAGGCTGGGCTGGGACCTATTTGTTCCGGTTAAGCCAATTTTTGGCATGGTTCGTGATTTTGGAGGTCGGTTCGAGGTGGTTTGGGGCGGTTCGTGTTGTCTAGACCAACTTTTGGAGCTGTAGAAGGATTTTAGGATAGAATTTAGCTAAAATTATTGTAATTTAATGCTTTATTTTATCATAGGGGCCAAAATTAACCGGTTCAATTGCTATTTATATGCTTTATGGATTGAAGGGATAAAAGCCCTATGTGCAGCGGAAAAACACAGAGACCTTTTCGAATAATAAAACGTCGATTGGGATACCAATACGACGGCAAAAATCATGAATTTACAGCGACAATAATAGATAAAAATACTGCTGTAAAAACAGATACAAGCATGCATAATCATCGGAATAATTCTAGATCTAATCTAGAATTGGGTCCTATTGACCCTAGTTCAAGAAGAACCTTACCCTTGATGAAATCCTTGAACTTTTCGCCAAATTCTCTCTGAATTTCTCCCAAAATCAGCAGCGGTCACACCTTGATTTTGCTGGAAAAATCGCACGAACACTACCAAAAGGATACACCGGTATTCTCCAAAAGGATATTCCGTTAGGTGCTTGTGGGAGCCAAAAAACTAAGGATTTTCTCTGGATCAATTCTCTGAGAGAGAATGCAGACTGAGAGAGAGCAATTGAGAGGGAGGGATGGGGCGTGAGAAGCGTGAGTGTGAGAGCGATATCTGCAACTGCTCTGACCACGTCTATTTAAAATTATAATATCAGATAACTGATAAATCAGTTATCTGATATTTTAATTAATTATAATTTTAAAACATAATTTTAAATTATAATTAATTATATTTTAATTAATCTAAATTAATTAAAATAACATTAATTTAAATCCAATTTAAATTAATATCCCTCTTACCTTATATTTTAATTAAATCAAATTTAATTAAACTAAATTAATTAATTAATTCGAAATTAATTAATAAAATAAAATAAAATTGAACATCACATATTCAATTACTATTTTCTCTCTCAAAACTATAGTATTAATATACATCCAATGCATATTAATTATAACCTATAGTTTTAATATGAACCATTTCACATATTCAATTACTATTTTCTCTCTCAAAACTATAGTATTAATATACATCCAATGCATATTAATTATAACCTATAGTTTTAATATGAACCATTTCATATTTTAGTATAATATTCAAACACCTTTGAATATTCAATCCATCCTTAGAATTTTACCTCAACGCCCTAAATGAGCTACCGGTGGGACCTAATGGACCTACAGATCAGAAGCTCCAACGATATGAGATTAGTTGGTTAAACTCATTAACCAAGTTAATCAATATTCGTTAACTGTGGTTCACTCCACTAAAGAACCACAGCTGCACTCTTCTCACTGCAGATATATTTCTGTGTCCACGGATATTGACCGTCAGCAGCAAGTTAGCCCTTCACGTGTGTTCGTACCCCAGCTAGGTCAAATTACCGTTTTACCCCTGGGCTACCTCTTGGTCCTTAAGTACCAGTGCTCCTCTAATGAACAACCTGTTTGTGGTCCAACCATCAAACAGAAAACCCTCTCGTGCCATAAAGAGGGTAGGGCCCTTTGTTCAAGACCCGGAGACACCACTTAAGGGAACACACCTCTACTTACCCTCATATTAGGAAGGAGTGAATTCCATCTTGTAAGACTACGTTCCCAGCTCCCCATTCGGTCTTGTCCCCAAAATGGTAGGCTTATTGAGTCGGCGAACTGGCCACTCTCACCCGTACAAATCAAAGGACAATCCCTCATGGACAGGAGTCCATAATCCACTCAGGATTAAGGCCAAGTTGCCTAGGTCATCCTAGTGAAATAGAAACCGAGCTAACCAACGGTGTTATAGTTAGTGGTTAACTATTTCGCGGTCCGGTCTTTGTGCAAACTCATTGCACAGGATACCCCCACTCGCATGTCAACCACATGAACGTGTTGGATCACTACGTTTGTATCAATATACAAAGCGGGCCGTATCCATAGTGTCACCAGGACAAGGTACCCAGCCTTATCCCTATACTACAGACCCTTTAGGCTAAAACTTGAACATTGATCCCCGCATGTCCCTACATACTAGTTCAAGTCTCATTCTATTAGCCATGGATGTTTAGTTTATTGGATTAGGGTTAGCAAGACAAGATATAATACAAACATTGAATAATACATCACTTTATTAATGTTCGGTCAAATGTACATTTACTATCTACGAGTTTTAGGGCATAAACCCCAACAAATTGAAGGGATAAAAGCCCTATGTGCAGCGGAAAAACACAGAGACGTTTTCGAATAATAAAACGTCGATTGGGATACCAATACGACGGCAAAAATCATGAATTTACAGCGACAATAATAGATAAAAATACTGCTGTAAAAACAGATACAAGCATGCATAATCATCGGAATAATTCTAGATCTAATCTAGAATTGGGTCCTATTGACCCTAGTTCAAGAAGAACCTTACCCTTGATGAAATCCTTGAACTTTTCGCCAAATTCTCTCTGAATTTCTCCCAAAATCAGCAGCGGTCACACCTTGATTTTGCTGGAAAAATCGCACGAACACTACCAAAAGGATACACCGGTATTCTCCAAAAGGATATTCCGTTAGGTGCTTGTGGGAGCCAAAAAACTAAGGATTTTCTCTGGATCAATTCTCTGAGAGAGAATGCAGACTGAGAGAGAGCAATTGAGAGGGAGGGATGGGGCGTGAGAAGCGTGAGTGTGAGAGCGATATCTGCAACTGCTCTGACCACGTCAGGCCATGGATGTCATATAGAATTTTGGGAAAAATACACCTTTGGTCCCTGAGGTTTGGGTTAAGTGACACTTAGGTCCCTGAGTTTTGAGATAAGTAGCACTTTGGTCCCTACCATCAATTGTTCTGTTAAATCTTAACCGCTACTGACGTGGCTGTTCACACGAGATTTCAACAAAGAAATTTAATTCGTGGAAATGAACTTGATTTTATTGATTTTGTATGTATAAGTGTTACAATCTCTAATATTTATCCTCTGATGCTTTCTCTCAAAATATGGAGTCTGATCTGAGGGCCGACAAGCTTGATCTCAGACAGAGGAAGTTTGAATCTTCAACTTGTATCTTGATGAAGAAACGGTTGATTCTTTGGAGTCTTTCAGTCGTTGGATCTTCTGAGTCTTGAGATGGTCGAATTCCGAATCTTTGATCTTCTGAATTCTCTGAACTCTCTGAGTTCTGAAGACTCTGGACCTTGGGAGAATGCTCTGGGCTCTGGCTTCTCTGACTCTGTCTGAATGCCCAAAATGAATGGTGGCCTCCTCTATTTATAGAGTTTGATGGAGGGCTTGGGCTTAGGCTATGTTTGGGCTTTAATCCAACTTATTTTTAATAAAATTGGATTATTTTAATTTAGCCCAATTTCTTCGATTATCTCGAGTCACATTAGTCTCGAGTCCAATTGCCACGTGGCATAATTTGATTGGACTCGACTTATGTATCAATAATAGACAAGTGGCTTTGTTTGATTTGCCGAATTTTAATGTCTATTAATTTAATTTAGGGACACGTGTAAATTTGTAATTGGTCCCAAAATTATTTTATCATTAATTTAAATTAATGACGTGGTCATTTGTAATTGACCAAAATTTCTCACCCAACAAATGCCCCCTTTTCGAAATTTATGCACCTATATGCGTGCATGGATTTTGAAAAGCATGGTTTGTGAGAAAAATATATGACGTTTAGTCATAACTTTAATTTGTGTCGATAGGCGAAATTAATTAGAATATTAATTTATAATTCCAAATAATTTCGTTTTCGCTACCAACATTGATTTTAGGCAAATTTTGAATTTTGATTTCCAATACTTTTTTTTTTTTTTTTGAAATTGGAAAATTAATTTTCGCCAAAATTGCCACAATTTTTTTTTTCTTTACCTTGGACATGAATTTGGAGGTAGATAGGTACTTTGAACAAGAATTGGAGGTCTCTTGGCTTGTCAATTTTATTAGGCCAAAAATTCTCTCTTGATTCATGTAATTTGGAGGCAATTTTTTTCCTAAATAGCAATTGTAGGAAATTCATTGCCATATTTGATTAGGTAAAAATTTCCTTGGCCAAAAAGCAACTTTTCCTTATGTGTTTGACCTAATTTCTCCCTTATAAATTGAATAAGTTGTATAGGTCAAGACACAAAGCCATTCAAGCAAGAAGTTAGGTAAGAAAAAAAATTCTCTTCTCTTTAACTTCTCTTTTATTTCTTTCATTTGACTTTAAATGCTCATGTATTTTCTTCTTTGTGTAGGCCTTGAGTTCGAGCAATAATCTCCCTTCGTGCCTCTTTGTCGCGTCGTCGGTAAGTCAAAGAACGAACTTAGACTTTTTTTTTTTAGTGCCGTAAGTTGCAAAAAAAAAAAAAAAAATCAATCTTTTCTTTTTTTTTATATATAGAACTGCATTTAGATTGTCGCGACTTCATGTAGCTGAGATTTTTTTTCTTTCGCGGCCACTGCTTCAGCTTGTTTTCACACACACATGATATATTTTTTTTAGAGAACACACATATGACATATGATAGTGCTGCTGTGAGTTTCCAATACATCTATTTTTCCTTTTTTTAATTCATAGAAATTAATGCACATACACAGTAACTTGAAGGATTCATCTTTTTCTCTTTTTTATGCGCACCTGCAAATTCAAACAAGATTTTTTTTTCGCCGCTTGCGCGCAACACATATACATTTTTTTTTCTTCAGATGCAACCAAAGTTTGATTTTTTTTGTTTTGTTTTAATTTTTTTTTTTATTTCCATACATGTCTAGCATTAACCACCATCAATTTCTTTTCTGTTTTAATGACATTTGTGTCCCAACCGCAAGATTTGTCTTCTTTTTTTTTTTTTTTTCAATTCTTTCGGTGCGGCACAACTGCCATAAATGTTGCAGCCGCCTAAGGTGTTTTAACCCTTTTTTTTTCTGCAAAACCAAACATTCAGTTTTTTTTTTTTTTCAAAATTTTTTTTTGTCAATTTTCAACTTTCTTCAAAATTCCCCCCCCCCTTTTTTTTAATTGACGCGGGTCCATTTTTTTTTTTTTTTTGTGTTTCTTTGTTTTTACTAACACCGCCATACTTTTTTTTTCTTTTTCTTCATTTTTTTTCTTTTCCATTCTTTTTAATTATGCACTGCAACATGATTTTTTTTCTTTCCTTTTGAGTTCAATATTTCCTCTTTTTTTTTCTTAATTTTTTTTATAGGAATTGAAATCAACAAATTTACTAGACGATCTCCTTAGACACAACATCAATCTTTGTCCACCACTTGAAAGGTATATACATACTCAATTTTTTATTTTTTGAATATACATATATTTCATTGGCGTCTTTATTGCATGTGCACATATGAACTGCTTTGACTGTTCCGTAGAGCTTTTTGTCTCCTACTTTTTTTTTTTTTTGCACACATATTATTGCAACTTGTTTCTTTCTTGCTTGAATGTGTAAGCATCGTGCAACTGTCGTCACCAAATTCACTTGCAGTGATTTCACTCCTGCTAGACCAGTCCCCTATTTTATTGGGTGATCTGAGTAACCTGCAGGGGTAGTCACCAGATTTGCCTACAGTGATGTACTCCTGCTAGACCAGTCCCCATTTTATTGGGTGAACTGAGTAACCTGCAGGGGTAGTCACCAGATTCGCCTTCAGTGATGCACTCCTGCTAGACCAGTCCCCATTTTATTGGGTGATCTGAGTAACCTGCAGGGGTAGTCATCGGACTTGCCTTCAGTGATGCACTCCTGCTAGACCAGTCCCCATTTTATTGGGTGAACTGAGTAACCTGCAGGGGTAGTCATCGGACTTGCCTTCAGTGATGCACTCCTGCTAGACCAGTCCCCATTTTATTGGGTGATCTGAGTAACCTGCAGGGGTAGTCACCAGATTTGCCTAAAGTGATGTACTCCTGCTAGACCAGTCTCCATTTTATTGGATGATCTGAGTAACCTGCAGGGGTAGTCATCGGACTTGCCTTCAGTGATGCACTCCTGCTAGACCAGTCCCCATTTTATTAGGTGATCTGAGTAACCTGCAGGGGTAGTCACCAGATTTGCCTACAGTGATGTACTCCTGCTAGACCAGTCTCCATTTTATTGGATGATCTGAGTAACCTGCAGGGGTAGTCATCGGACTTGCCTTCAGTGATGCACTCCTGCTAGACCAGTCCCCATTTTATTGGGTGATCTGAGTAACCTGCAGGAGTAGTCACCAGACTCACCTAAAGTGATTCCACTCTGTCTGGACCAGTCGTTTTGATGACTATAGTGTCTTATAGAGTTGATTATATATTTTTTTGTATGATTGATTATTCATGCATCACTTTCTTGCCTTCATAACTTCTTGGATAAAACTGTCTTTTTTTTTGTGTAGAGAAACTTATCTCCATCATGGTGTATTTCACTGAGCACCCTGATCCTGAGAAGAACTGCTTAGTCATCTTGAAGGATAGAGATCAGCCTGTCTAAAATGGCGTTATTCTTCCCGTAGGAGAGACAATATGCGATAATTTTAGGGGATCACAACATTGCCTGGATAATTCAACCTCCTTGTCTAGATGGTTAGAAGAAAGACTTTTGAGTCACGACTCTTCATTGAAGGCGTGGTTTTTTAGAGTCTCCAATACATAGCAAGGTGCCGGGTGAAAATCCAGAATCAACTTTAGGTCGTCGAATTATTGGCGACGAACAAGTTCGTTGGGGTAATTCAATAAGAATTCATGGAGAATTCTTTTATATTCCTGATTATTGGGAATGGTTAGAGGTCGTAATTTCTTTAAACACGCCGATACTGAAGAAGGCTCGTTTGTTTGATGCTGTAATGGCTTCCCTATACACTTATGATCGCAATAATGATATAGTTCGAGCTTTTTGTGAAGCATGGTGTCCATCCACAAATACACTTCACACATCATCAGGAGAGTTGTCTATCTCTCTATGGGACATGTGGAGATTAGGAGGTCTTTCCATCAAGGGTAGGTTTTATGATGAAGTTGTCCCTTGCTGTAAGGAATTATTAGGCTCGCTTGATCGAGAGGATGAAGATTGCCCGAAAAGTTGTGAGTACCTTTTTACCGCGTACTATCACATTGCATCTCAACAACGCGATCGCCTTCAAATTCCTATCAAATCGTGGATTTCTTTCTGGTTCAAAGGAGATTCGAAATATGAAAAACCTCCTTCCCGAAAGTCGAAGAAGACTTCTCGTCCACGTCAGACCCATAATCCGAATGGGGCTCCTATCAAGCGTCACAGTTGGTCTGAAAAAGAAATGGATCTATTTTGCATGTTGGGCGTAGAAGATGAATTGAAAGATAAGACATACTTGGCTGCCTTTCTTTCTTGTTGGTTGTGCGCATTTGTATTTCCCGATCAACGTGCTTCTCTTCGTCCAGAAGTTTTTAAAGTTGCCAGTCTTATGGCTGAAGGTTACGTTTTCAGTCTTGTTGTTCCTGTTTTGGCCAATATTTATCATGGACTTGGCCAGATTCACAGTGCATCTCCTTCTGCTGGATTTTCAAAGGCTTGTTTCCCTTTGCACTATGTCCATGCTTGGCTGGCTTATTATTTTAACACGCATTACAAAGTCCCAGCACCTGTCATTGGCCCGATGATGGTTGAGTTTTCTGGCGAGGGTGGGGCTAAGTAGTTTAACGATTTTGAAGCCCGTGTACATATTCACAAAGGTAAATATGTGTCATGGTATGCGAGTCTTCAAGCCAGAAATACAGTCGAGCTTTTGAAAGATGACGGGAAATTATCATTTTGGCTTTCTTCATTCTTCATAAGCATTCGGTCGTGTTTCTTGTCTTCATGCTGTGGATCGTTGATGGTTATTGAAGTTTATAGTCCTTGTCGATTTAGTCGACAATTTGGATTCTATCAAGACATACCGAATGACTTGGGTAAAGAAATTCCTGAGGTAAATTTAGCGAATGTGTTACGTCTTTGGAGGATATGCACTCAAAGAGAAACATTATCCCAAGTATACCTTCCTGCTCGTGCAACGAAACCACACACTCAAGTTACTTAACGCTATAGAAGTTGGTGGTTAGCCAAGCATGGGAATTATCTTGAAGAAGGCATACAAAAGTTGGTGGACAGTGCTTCTCCTTTTCCCTCTAAGCCCAAGTTTCCTAAAAAGGTTGGTAATGACAACGGAGGCAAAAGGATTCGCATGTTTGAACCTGGTGAATTTTGCTCTAAGGATAATGATGGTAGTCAGAGCAGTAGCAGCGATCATCATTGGAAAAGGCCTAAAAAGTACAATCAACCCTCAGTATGTGAAGATGAACTTTTTGATGGAGTTCCCAGCGCCTCACAATTTCCTGCACTCCCTACACTCCTGGTAAGTGTTTTCATTCCTTCTTCGTTATAATATTTTACTACTATTATTATCATTATTACTTAGTATTTTTTTTTTTTGCAGTCACCTTTAAATGATCACTTTATAGAAGCCGAGGGGCATCACAGTCCTCCTTCTTTTGTGAGTCCAGACGTTTTTAATTCTGTAGCTGCGCGTGTGAGCAATTTCAAAGCGCCAACGAATAGAGTCGTGATTCAATCTTGTCATCCTGCAATTGATGAAATTCCTGAACAAAAGAAGACAACGACTCATGCAGCTGCGTCTGAGATCTCTGATTACTGTGCTGACGATGTCATTTCCAACTATAGGAAACAGTCTGCCCTTGCCCTGTGGGAGAGCATACACCCGAAGATCATACACGCTCCGTTCGACAAAATACCTTGCCTTAAACAAGAGGCAGTCAATATATTTCATACAATTTCTGAGATTCGTGTACCCGGCTTGGATTCTCTTAAAGAAATTGTAAGTGCGTATTTTAAGAAGGTAGAGAAGTATAACCAGCTACAGTCTTCATTTTCTTCTCAATTAACTTTGGAGAGTAAGAATCGTCAACTGGAAGAGACTAGGTTTAGCTTGGAGAAGATACTATACAGTGAAAGTGAACTACTCACCGCGAAAGGTTCACTTCAGCAACAAAATCTGCAAACATTGCGAGAAGAAGAAGAATTGGAAGCTAGGCTTGAAACTGTGAAAGCTAAGCGAGTTGAGATTTCTAAGTCAATTATCGAGAATGAGGATCTTTTACAACAAAATCAACTCGAGGCTTCCAAACTGCGAGGAACTATAAGTAGTATTGAAGATGCCCCTGTTCTTACTGATGCAGATGCTAAAACTCTGACGATACTTCGTGGAATGTTGGAAGATGCACAAGAAGAGTTGAAAAACTACAAGTGGATGCCGTGATCATACTTCAATTTCTTTTTGTAGCAATTTTTTTTATTATATTTTTTTTTATTTTTATCTTTTTTTTTTTTTTTTGATATCGAAGATGTATCCTTTTTTTTTAATAGGAAAACTTTGTCATTCAATATCAGACTTGTTTCTCATCATAATTCACTTACCATTTTGTTGTATTATTCAAGAATGAATTTTCTTTTTTTTTTTTTATTTTTTTTACCAACATGGGATAATGATTTTTTTTTATTTTATGGACTGAACTTAAAGTTTCCTTCAAGTTGCCTACGTACCCATTAATATATGGGATCAAGTCATAACGTAGTTCAGGGTACAAATTTGATTCTTTTTTTTTTTTTGGGGCGTTCACCTTTTTAACTCATGTGGGCCAGGAGTATCATGTAGTTTATACTCTTACGATAAGGAGTATTACATTTTAAGCATAATATTTCTTGAGAAACTTGCCGTTGATTGGGCCAATTTTGAGTCCGTCTTTGTCAACTATCTTATATGCTCCATTTGTGTAGACTTCTTTCACAACGTAGGGTCCGTCCCATTTAGGTGTAAACTTGTGTCCTGTATGTCGAGTCGTGATGATAGGTCTTCGAACTGCGAGTACAAGCTCACCAACTTGAAATGAACGAGGTCGAACCTTTTTGTTGAAAGCTTTAGACATGCGCGCTTGATAGCATTCCAAAGCTTGTTGAGCATCCAGTCTTTTCTCATCTAATGCCTCTAACTCTTGAAGACGTAACTTAGCATTGTCTTCTACAGTCAAACCTTCTTGCACCGCCATTCGCAACGATGGGATCTCTCTTTCTAGAGGGAGAACAGCTTCTACTCCATAGACGAGAGAGTAGGGTGTGGCTCCTGTTGGAGTACGATAAGTGGTCCGGTACGCCCATAATGCTTCACCAATTCTTTCTTGCCAGTCTCTCTTCGTCTTGGAGACTACTTTCTTCAACAAGTTGCATAATGTCTTGTTGAATGCTTTGGCCAACCCATTCGCAGCAGCATTGTACATGGACGAATTATATTGTTTGAAGCCAAACTTTTCACATAACTTGTCCATCAAACTGTAAGAGAACTGTCTTCCATTATCTGTCACGATGCGATGAGGAATGCCATATCGATAAATGAGATAATTACGAACAAAATCTGCTACATTTTCTTTCTTTGCTTCTTTTAATGCAACAGCTTCAGCCCATCTTGAGAAATAATCAGTTCCTGCAAGGATATAAGAGTGTCCTGCCGATGATTTGGGTGTTATAGGACCAACAAGGTCAAGCCCCCAAGCTTCAAATGGCCATGAAGCTACAGTTGGGTGGAGCGGCTCTGGTGACTGATGTATGAAGTTGGCGTGAAATTGACAAGCTTCACACCTCTTTGCATATTGCATCGAATCCTGAACCATCGTAGGCCAGTAGTAGCCCATTCTCTTTAGTTGAAAATGAAGCTTTGGCCCGGATTGATGAGCTCCACAAACACCTGAATGTGCTTCCTCTAATGCCTGCACTGATTCATCTTTTCCCAAACATCGAAGATAAAGGCCTTCATATGAGCGACGATATAGGGTATCTTTGTAGTAGATAAATCGAGATGCTCTTCTTCGTATCTTAGTCTTATGACGCGTCTCGACAGGAAGCTTTCCATGCTATAGGTAATCTATAATCGGCTGTCGCCAATCTTCTTCTTCAATCACATAGACAGATATTGCATTCGTTTCTTGACTTCCCTTTTCAATTGGAGGCACAACCCATCTTTGGCAGAGTGGAATGTTTAGAACTTCAACTTCTGAAATCGTCAGAGCAGTGGCTAAATTTGCCAATGCGTCAGCCTTTGTATTTTCAGATCTTGGAACATGTTCTATCGTCACACTCTCGAAGCTTTCCAATAATTGGTTGGCGTAATTGAAGTAAGGTATCAAATCTTCATGTTTTGCCTCATATTGGAGCAACAATTGATTGACTATCAATTTTGAATCTCCAAAAATTTCAATGTACGTCACCCCAATCTCTTTGGCTATTTGAAGACCAATGATGAGCGCTTGATATTCAGCGACGTTGTTCGAGCACACTTCTCCAAATGTGAAGCTATATGGCAACATATGTTTTTCAGGCGAAATGAATATTACTCCTGCCCCTGCGCCATTCCTTCGAGCTGCTGCGTCAAAATACATAGTCCAAGGCTCGGCCAATTCAATGTAGAATATCTCCTCGTCAGGCAAGGCTTCAGATAATTTCCAGTCTGACGGTACCGGGTGGTCTGCTAAGAAGTCTGCCAAGGCTTGCCCCTTCACTGCCTTTTGCGGAACATAGACAATGTCATATTGCTGAAGTAAGATCGCCCACTTAGCCAACCTCCCTGAGATAATTGGTCTAGACAAGACATACTTAATCGGATCAGCCCTTGCCACCAAGTGCACCGTGAAGGCTTGCATGTAATGTCTCAGTTTGTCAATGGCAAAGAAAAGTGAAAGGCACATCTTTTCGATGGGTGAATAATTTAGCTCTGCCCCATTCAAAGTTCTACTTAGATAATATAAAGCACATTCTTTTCCTTTCTCTCCCTCTTGAGCAAGCAATGCCCCAAGTGATCTTTCTTGTGCAGCAATGTACAATATCAACGGTTTTCCTGCAATTGGCGAGCTTAAAACGGGAGGATTAAGCAAATATTTTTTAATGCTATCAAAAGCATTTTGACAAGCTTTATCCCATTCAAAGGTTATGTCTTTTCTCATCAGTCTTTGAAATGGCTGACATCGACCTGCTAGATTGGAGATGAACCTTCTGATATAGGCCAGGCGTCCTTGGAGACTTCTTAATTCTCGCAAGTTTCGTGGTTCTGGCATTTTCTGAATGGCGTCAATCTTTGATTGGTCGATTTCAATTCCTCGATGCCTTACTACGAAACCAAGAAACTTTCCTGATGTCACACCGAAGGCACATTTAAGAGGATTCATTTTCAACTGGTACTTTCTCAAACGGTCAAAAACTATCTTCAAATCTTGCAAGTGGTCCTCTCGTTTCTTGGATTTGACCACGAGATCATCAACATAGCACTCAACGCGTTTGTGGAGCATATCATCAAAGATCTTCTGCATGGCTCGTTGGTAAGTTGCCCCGGCATTCTTTAATCCAAAAGGCATCACCTTGTAACAGTATATTCCTTTTGGAGTTCGAAATGCTGTCATCTCTTCATCTTCAAGGGCCATTCGAATTTGATTATACCCTGATGATCCATCCATGAAAGATAAGGCTTCATGTCCTGTAGTGGCATCAACCATAAGTTCAGTGATGGGCAATGGAAAATCATCTTTGGGACATGCATTATTCAAGTCACGGAAATCCACACATACCCGCAGTTGTCCGTTCTTCTTTTTGACTGGCACAATGTTTGCGATCCATGTTGGATATTTCACTTCTCGAATGAATCCCGCCTCTATCAACTTGTTGACTTCAATTTCAATTTGAGGAACGAGCTCCGGTCGGAAACGCCTTTGGGCTTGCTTAATAGGTCGATATCCTTGTTTAATCGCAAGATGGTGGACTGCTATTTTTGGATCGAGTCCTGGCATCTCTTTGTACGACCAAGCAAAGACATCTTTATATGTAACGAGCAAATTCAAGTATTCACGTTCCTCTTCAGCACTAAGTGATGCACTGATGAATGTCGGGCGCGGTTCTTCTGTCGTACCCAAGTTTACCTCTTTGAGTTCATCAATTGTTGATTGACTGCCATCTTCTAACGATGCGGGTGCTTCTTCAGCATTTTCTTCAGAAATTTCAGTATCTGGCATTTCTTCGAAAGAAATATGGCAGCAATTGACATGTTCTTCTTCAAGCTCTTGGTTCAACTTCGAAGGGTTAGTTAGAATGACTAACTGTCGCTTTACTTTTAAAGCACCTTCTGTATTTATGAGAACAAAAGGTTTTCTCTTCATCCGTGAAGGAACAGTACTGGAAAATCCGTTGTTGTCATTCATCTCGTCGGATTCATCTGTTTCAAGACTTTTCAACTTTCCCTTGCATTGGCCATAGGTTGCTTGAAGGCGATCGAACACGGATCTCGGCGGTTCATCTACTTTCTTCGATGTAGACACACTCAAACGCTGAAACACTGAACGTCGGGTAGGAGTAGAAGTTTTGCTCTGACCTTCCTTTTCCGAAGATGAATATTTCAGCCGCTGATGAACTGAAAGACGAGTAGTCGACGCTTTAATGCGATCGAAGACAGAGATTTTCTGGCTATCATCATTCTTTTTATCTTCTGGATCGCCCATCTCTTCTATCGTTATGTGATGTGCATCTACAACTTTCCATTTTCTGGTTATACGAACTGGCTCTGGGGGATTGTACCCTAGTCCGGCTCTCGAGGATGATATGGCATAACCTTCTTTTTGGAGCTTCTTCTGTGTCAGAGAAGGCTCAGATCTCCCATCGAAGATTTTTGGACTTTTAAACTCAGTATGAGTTGAAAAGTCGTATCCTGCCTTTTCTAGGAGTTTGTATGCATTTGGATCAAATCCAGCCTTCGTTCGTCTTTCCGGCAAAGTCACTTTGGTACGATTCGTCTTTGATTCCTGAATCTCTTGCTTAGTAATTGCTGTCAGGGGCGTGGTGAAATTTTCTTTTAGAATCTCCACATCACCAATCTTCAAAATTCCTGAACATTCTATGAATGGTGATTCCCCTTTCTTGCGTCGAGATAAAGGAACGTAGCGCAATATAGGGACATTTGACGATGCCTCTTTCTTTGGAGCTTTCGATTTTGCAGGGTGAGTGAATGTTTCCTTTGATTGAACTTCATAAGCATCTACTTCTTTGATCGACTCCTTCTTCGCATTCTTTGGATGCTCTATTTTCTGACTTTCAATCAGAGGAATCTCACCTGGGATGATTTCTCCTGCTTTATCATTCTGCATATAAAACTTTGCATCTGCAAAGTGGGATTCTGCCTCTGAGAATGGATTAGTACCGGCTTCAACTTTCTTGACACCGTCTTGATAGAACTTGAAACACTGATGAAGTGTAGAAGATATTACTCCGTTTCCATGAATCCAAGGACGACCTAACAATAACTTGTAAGTGGTCTTGGAATCTATGATATGGAATAAAGTGTTGGCCTTCAAATCTACAATAACAAGCTCCAAACGGATCATACCGATTGCTCGTTGGCCACCTTGGTTGAAGTCTTGAATGACCAACCTACTATTTGATAGCTCGTCCATTGAAATTCCTATCTGTGTCATGGTTGACTTAGGCATTATATTCACCGCAGATCCATCGTCGATAAGAATTCGGCCAACTTTTTGCTCTCGAATATATCCGGAGACGAATAAGGGCCTATTATGAGGCTTCGATCCCAATATCAAGTCTTCATCTGTGAAGCTAATGGACATATAACATGAGGCACATTTGTGTTCTTGCAGGCCTGGGACGTCTGAAATGTTAGAACTTGTCAATGTTTCAACAATAGCATCTCTGGTTGCTTGAGGAAGTGACAACAAATCATCTATTGTAAATGAAGGTGAATCTTCTGGCCTTGTCATCACTTGAGATGGACTTGAGGAAGAATCACCCTCTTCGAATGCATTGACAGCATGACATGTGACTATCTCAGGGACGTTCTCATGATCGTCATTAAGAAAGTTCTTCGGGAAGAAATCTTTAAGGGTCACTGGTTGTCGAGACATAACAAAATCTTGATTCTCTTCGACAACTAGTTTAGGCTTTCTCAAACCTTTTATCTTTCTTTTCTGTTTTTGTGACATGTTCTTTTTCCTGTAGTTTCGGAACATGTGAGGCTCTCTTTGAGCGGAATGTTTCTTTTGCTTCTTTCGACGAGTTACCAAAGTCCATCCTTCGTCTTCATTTTCAACAGACTCAAGTTGGTCTTGGCAGATGTCTCTTGCAGATTTTTGCTGAAGCCAAATAACAATCGGCTCTAATGTCCCAAACTGGATCAAACTTGCTACTGAATCATGAACTGGGCTTGGAGCTACTTGGTTGTTCAGATTCGTTGCTATCGTCGCATGATTTGATTGAGCTACCTCATCAAGATCTAACTCAATCTTCTTTTCTTTAGCTAATTTCAAGATTAGCTCCTTCAGGACGAAGCACTTTTCCACCGGGTGACTGATGACTCGGTGATATTTGCAGTAGTTGGGATCATTAACTCTCCCCATCTCTTCTGGTCGCTTGCATTCTGGTAGCTCAATAAGTTGTTTCTCCAGGAGTTGTTCTAACATATCTGAAATGTCAGAATCTGGAAAAGGGTAAACTTTCTCTTGCCTTTCTTTCAAGGTCAGACGACGTCTTTCACCTCCCTCTTGTTGTTTCTCTATCTTCTTTTCTTTTCCTTTCGACGAAAACTTGAAAGGAGCTGCATTGACTACCATTGACTCTTTCGTAGTGCTTTTAGTAGCTTTCTCAGTATTTTTAACTTCTTTCTTTTCTTTCCTGCCTTCGGGGACAACACAATCTTTGTTCCCTCTAGTAGCAATGCTCAATTCCATGTCATGAGCGCGAGTTGCCAACTCCTCGAAAGTGCGGGGTTTTATTCCTTGCAGGATATAGAGGAGTCCCCAATGCATGCCTTGGGTGCACATTTCAACAGCAGACAATTCGGTAAGCTTGTCCTTGCAATCTAAGCTCAAAGCTCTCCAACGGTTGATGTAGTCAAGAACCGGTTCACCTTTCCGTTGTTTAGTGCTAGTGAGCTCCGTCATACTAACGGTTCGTCTTGTGCTGTAGAAGCGGTTGAGGAACTCCTTCTCAAGTTGTTCCCAACTATCGATAGTCTCAGGCTCAAGATCGGTATACCAGTCGAAAGCATTCCCCTTCAGTGTTCGTACAAACTGCCTGACTAGTTGGTCTCCTCTAGTACCAGCGTTTTCACATGTCTCGACGAAATGAGCAACATGCTGCTTGGGATTGCCCTTCCCGTCGAATTGTTGAAACTTTGGTGGCTGGTATCCATGAGGCATTCTCAGATTGTCGATTCTCTTGGTATATGGCTTGGAATACAAGAGAGAGTTCTGAGCCGGTCCACCATATTGAGCTCTGATGGAATTCATGATCATATCCTGGAGCTGCTGAACGGACAGTGAAGCAATAGAAGCGGAATGTTGTGACTGATCTTGTGCAATGATTTTTCCCTTGTCTTTGATGGCAGTGGTCTGACTCGACTCAGCAACATCCCGACTTTCCATCTGGTTCCTGAGAGAGGCGATTTCTTGGTCTTTCTCTTCGACTATCTTCAGTAACATGCTGATTTTCTTCTCAACTTCAGCCATCCGTTCTTCACTAGTTCCAGCATCAGTCATCATAGCAGACATCACATCAGGACCGGATGTTTCGTTTGGTTGCTGAGAAGAAGAGATGAATTTGCCAAGCATCAGATTTTCTGCAGCGGCGATTTCAAGTTGAGCAGATTCTGTCATGCGTCTCAACATCTTGTTTGCAATGACAGGAGTTTGGCTGTCTTCGTGTTGGGTTTCCTTGGAGCGACTACGAGTAATTGGCCCCACATAGGAGTTGCTTGAAGCAGCGATCTTTGAAGAAGCTTCTTCGGAAGTCATGATTTCTTTGCGAGAAAAAGAGATGAGAGGTAGAGATGGTCCCACTGGGCGTGCCAATTTGTTCACACGAGATTTCAACAAAGAAATTTAATTCGTGGAAATGAACTTGATTTTATTGATTTTGTATGTATAAGTGTTACAATCTCTAATATTTATCCTCTGATGCTTTCTCTCAAAATATGGAGTCTGATCTAAGGGCCGATAAGCTTGATCTCAGACAGAGGAAGGTTGAATCTTCAACTTGTATCTTGATGAAGAAACGGTTGATTCTTTGGAGTCTTTCAGTCGTTGGATCTTCTGAGTCTTGAGATGGTCGAATTCTGAATCTTTGATCTTCTGAATTCTCTGAACTCTCTGACTTCTGAAGACTCAGGACCTTGGGAGAATGCTCTGGGCTCTGGCTTCTCTGACTCTGTCTGAATGCCCAAAATGAATGGTGGCCTCCTCTATTTATAGAGTTTGATGGAGGGCTTGGGCTTGGGCCCAATCTTTGGGCTTAGGCTATGTTTGGGCTTTAATCCAACTTATTTTTAATAAAATTGGATTATTTTAATTTAGCCCAATTTCTTCGATTATCTCGAGTCACATTAGTCTCGAGTCCAATTGCCACGTGGCATAATTTGATTGGACTCGACTTATGTATCAATAATAGACAAGTGGCTTTGTTTGATTTGCCGAATTTTAATGTCTATTAATTTAATTTAGGGACACGTGTAAATTTGTAATTGGTCCCAAAATTATTTTATCATTAATTTAAATTAATGACGTGGCCATTTGTAATTGACCGAAATTTCTCACCCAACAGTGGCACTATTATTTTAATAAAAAAAAATTATTTTTTAATTTTTTTAAATACAAAATATTAAAATAATAAAATATTATTAGTTTATCTTTTTTTTAATACTTTTCTCCTCTTTCTCTTTCTTCCTCTTCCCCACTTCCTTCTCCTAACTTCTTCTTCCCAACTTCATCTTCTTCAACTCCGGCAACCGGCCGCCGGCGAGTTTTTTTTTTTTAATTTCTTTCTTTCCCTCTCCTCTCTTCTCTCTTCTCTTCCCTTTCTTCACCTTTTCTTTTCTTTTTTTTTAAATATAGAATAGGGAGAGGGAGGAGCCTCCTCCCTCTCCCTCTCCCTCTCCCTCTTCTATATTTTAAAAAAAAAAAAAGAAAATGTGAAGAAAGGGAATGAGAAGAGAGAAGAAAAGAGAGGGGAAGAAAGAAATTAAAAAAAAAAAATTGTCGGTGGCCGGCGGCGGCAACCGGCAGCCGGAGTTGAAGAAGATGAAGTTGGGAAGAAGTTAGGAGAAGGAAGTGGAGAAGAGGAAGAAAGAGAAAGGGGAAAAGTATTAAAAAAAGATAAAATAATAATATTTTATTATTTTAATATTTTTGTATTTAAAAAAATTTAAAAATATTTTTTTTATTAAAATAATAATGTCACGTCAGCAACCGTTAAGATTTAACAGTAAAATTGACAGCAGGGACCAAAGTGCTACTTATCTCAAAACTCAGGGGTATTTTTGTTGAGTTTGAAAACTCAGGGACCTAAGTGTCACTGAACCCAAACCTCAGGGACCAAAAGTGTATTTTTCCCTAGAATTTTTAATCCCACCTTAGGTTATAAACATGATCATGCATTTAATTATATATTATAAATTGTTATAATGTATGTTTTAAAAGCATGAAATTATTTTCATATATTTTTTTAATATAAGTGTATATTAATTATATGAAAATAATAAAGCATGAAGCATGTCATTACTTAGATTAAATATAAATAGTTATATTTAATGTGATGAATGAAGCATGCTTGTTTGATTTTCTTGATTGACTTATAATTGTTATATTAAAAGAAAATCGATATTGCATGAAGCATGAAACATCCATAGATAATAATATAATTGTTATATTATTCATGCAATTAGTATGGTTTAATTATTTAATTTGAATGAGATTTTTGAATGAATTAAACCCTAGATTCTTGATTATAGGATTAATCATTAAAATTTGAAATAGTTCTTTAATATTAATGATTAGAAACCGTCAATCTATAATCAAGAATTGCATGCAAACATAAGATCATAGGATAAATTGGATTAATTTTAAATTGTTTAAAATTAATTAGACCTAGATCAGTTTCTAATAGGATTAGAATCTTTTCTTACTTAGAATTAAAAATAGTTTTAATTGACTAAGTAGGAAAAACATTGCTAAGATTATAAAGGAACTCCACCGGTAATGTTCTGTCTAAGGTTGAGGGTATTTAAGTTGACGGTTTACGGAACACCTCCTACTTGGGAACTTACCCAGAATACCGGAGTTGAATTAATCATAGTTAAATGTTAGCATGCAATGTCACTAGGTTTATTAAAAGTATTTAATGCACCTAGACCTTTAGAGTAAAGACCTTACATTACTGAGGTTATAAGGGAACTCTCTCGGTAAAGTTCTTTCTAAGGTTGGGGGTATTTAAGTTGACGGTTTACAGAACACCTCCTACCTGGGAACTGACCCGAACATTGAGTTGAATTAACCATAGTAGTGTTGACTTGCAATGTTGGGTTTATTAAAAGAAGTTTATTTCACCTAAAAGATTGCAGTTGAATCCTTTCCATAATTGTTATAATAGGATCAGACTTAGATAGATTGACTTAGCTGAATTCTAAGTTAAATAACCTATATTAACCTTAGGACATTTTCAGTGGGAGGAAAGTTACAAAACGAGATTTAAATCAAGTTTTGCTCCTATGTCCCTATATTCACAATGTGAGATTCATGCTCGGCTTCGAGTCGCCTTAGGAGCGGCCTCCCTTCGGAAAGTGTTTGCATGAATCAATATCAAGGTGAATGGGAAAAATTTCTAGAGTAAGGGGAGCGGGACACGTGTCAACGTATCCCTCGGTCTCCGCCCCTAGTTCACACTGTGAGAGTCCTATGATCCGTCTGCAGGTTGTCCTGGCGCAACCATCCCTTCGGAGGGCCGGATCATAGGATTCGGAACATCGTGAACTCCTGAATAGGATATGAACTCTTAGGCTAATTACCAACAGTTGTCTTTCCCTTCGGTAGCCTGTTGGTGCGTGCCTCTGAGATCTTAAAGTGGAAGGGTTACACTTACGAGGATGAGTTAAAAGTGTTAACAAATCCTTGACCGAACAACGGTGGCTAATGTCTATAGGAATATGAGTTATTCTGGAATTAGAATTAGATGAGAGATGTCTCATTTCAGAGGAGGAGTGCCTGATCACCCTTCGGTGGTTGATATTCTAAACCTCTGAAACATCGTTGCAAAACTAAATCAATAGTTTTAGGGTTCTGTGATTGTCTGTTTTGCTAAATTGATTGGATTGTGTGCAATTGTTTGCTTATATGATGGGTTAAGGCAAAGATAACTAATACGGTCATTGTTTATTTAAATTTCAGCAATGTCTTCCTCAATTGTCTCTCTGCTTAAAAATGAGAAATTAACCGGCGAAAATTACGATACGTGGAAGTCGAACCTGAATACGATTCTTGTTGTCAATGATATGTGGTTCGTCTTAACGGAGGATTGTCCTCCAGCCCCTGCTCGTAATGCATCCCAAGCAGTTATGAGTGCTGAACAAAGGCCAATGATAAGACTCGCATCTATATCCTAGCCAGCTTATCTTATGTTTTGGCTAAAAGGCATGAGGGCATGGTAACAGCAAGGGAGATTATGACGCTCTCAAATACGTTTATAGCTGCCGCATGAAAGAGGGCACGTCTGTTCGGGAGCATGTCCTGGATATGATGGTCCAATTCAACGTGGCAAAAGCAAACGGGGCGGTCATAGATGAGCGTAGTCAGGTTGCATTCATCTTAGAATCTCTTCCGAAGAGTTTTCTATAGTTTCGAAGCAATGCAATGATGAATAAAATAACATTTAACCTGACTAGCCTCCTGAATGCGCTACAACTCTATCAGTCTCTTCTTAAGAACAAGGGACAGATAGAAGGAGAGACAAACGTTGTTCACTCTAAAAGAAAGTTCGAGAAGGGTTCATCCTCTTGAACTAAATCTGTAGCCACTTCTTCAAAGAAAACTCAGAAGAAGAAAGGAAATAAGGGGAAAGTTCTCGGTACTGCTGCTAAAAGCAATGGAAAAACCAAAGCTACGGCAGACAAGGGCAAATGTTTCCACTGCAATGTAGATGGACATTGGAAGAGAACTGCCCAAAGTACCTTGCTGAGAAAAAGAAGGAAAAGGAAGATAAATTTGATTTACTAGTTTTAGAAACATGCCTGGTAGAACATGATGAGTTTACCTGGATACTTGATTCAGGAGCAACTAATCATGTTTGCTCTTCTTTTCAGGAATATAGTTCCTTTCGGCAGTTGAACGATGGGGAAATGACACTCAGGGTCGGAACTGGAGAAGTCATTTCAGCTAAAGCAGTGGGAGCTGCGAAGTTATTTTTTAGAAATAGATTCTTACTTTTAGAAAGTTTGTTAATCGTTCCCAAGATTAAGAGGAACTTAATTTCTATTTCATGTTTGATTGAACAATCGTATACAGTTACTTTTGATGTGAATGAAGCGTTCATTTATAAGAATGGTGTACTTATTTGTTCAGCCAAATTAGAAAATAACTTGTATGTAATAAGACCAACTGAAAACAAAACACTTTTAAATCACGAATTATTTAAAACTACTGAAACTCAAAGAAAAAGGCAAAATATTTCTCCAACAAGTAACAATACTCATCTTTGGCATCTTAGACTTGGTCATATAAACATCGATAGGATCGGTCGTTTGGTAAACAATGGACTTCTAAGCAAGTTAGAAGATGATTCACTACCACCTTGTGAATCTTGTCTCGAGGGAAAAATGACCAAGAGACCCTTTACTGGAAAAGGTTACAGAGCCAAAGAACCCTTAGAGTGAATACATTCGGATCTATGTGGTCCAATGAATGTAAAAGCTCGATGAGGGTACGAATATTTCATCTCATTTATAGATGATTATTCAAGATATGGTTACTTGTACCTAATGGGACATAGTCTGAAGCCCTTGAAAAGTTTAAGGAGTTTAAGGCTGAAGTTGAAAACCTGTTAGGTAAATCTATTAAAGTACTTCGATCTGATCGAGGAGGGGAGTATATGGATCAAAGATTATAAGGTTACCCTTGAAAAGTGCTTGTGACAAATCCTAAGAATCTGGAACCTCGTTCAAAACTGTGCCAATTTTTTGGTTACCCTAAAGAAACGAGAGGTGGTTATTTCTACGACCCACAAGAAAATAAGGTTATTGTATCAACAAACGCCACCTTCTTAGAGGAAGACCACATGAGAGATCATAAACCACGCAACAAAATAATATTAGGAAAAGCTATTGAAGAATCACCAAAAGTTGTTGATGAAGCTGGACCTTCAACAAGGGTTGATGAAGGAACTAATTCTTCAGATCCATCCCGTCCATCTCAAACGTTGAGAGTGCCTCGACACAGTGGGAGGATTGTATTACAACCTGATCGCTACTTGGGTTTAACTGAAACTCAGGTTGTCATACCTAATGATGGCATTGAGGATCCATTGTCCTATCGACAGGCAATGAATGACAACGATAAGGATGAATGGGTCAAAGCCATGAACCTGAAAATGGAGTCAATGCACTCCAATTCTGTATGGGAACTCACAGATCTACCAAATGGGGTAAAACTCATAGGGTGCAAATGGATCTATAAGAGAAAAAGAGATGCAGCTGGAAAGGTACAGAACTTCAAAGCTACACTAGTGGCAAAGGATTATACCCAAAAGGAAGGGGTTGACTATGAAGAAACTTTTTCTCCTGTGGCCATGTTAAAGTCCATAAGAATTCTCTTATCCATAGCCACATATTATGACTATGAAATATGGCAAATGGACGTCAAGACTGCCTTCCTGGATGGTAATCTTGAAGAGAATATCTTCATGTCTCAACCCGAAGGGTTCATAGCCCAAGGTCAGGAACAAAAGGTTTGTAAGCTCAATCGATCCATTTATGGATTGAAACAAGCGTCCAGATCATGGAACATTAGATTTGATACTGCAATCAAATCTTTTAGTTTTGACCAAAACGTTGATGAACCTTGTGTGTACAAGAAAGTCAACAAAAGGAAAGTAGCTTTTCTAATGCTTTATGTAGACGATATCCTACTCATTGGGAATGATGTAGGATACCTCACTGACATTAAGAAATGGCTAGCAGCCCAATTCCAAATGAAAGATCTGGGAGAGGCTCAATATGTTCTGGGAATCCAAATCATTAGGGATCGTAAGAACAAAACGCTAGCACTGTCTCAAGCAACGTATATTGACAAAATGTTGTCTCGATATTCGATGCAAAACTCCAAGAAGGGACTACTACCCTTCAGACATGGGGTACACCTTTCTAAGGAACAGTCTCCTAAGACACCTGAAGAAATTGAGAACATGAGACACATTCCCTACGCCTCAGTTGTGGGCAGCTTAATGTATGATATGCTCTGCACTGGGCTTGACATATGTTATGTAGTGGGAGTAGTCAGTAGGTATCAGTCTAATCCAGGGTTGGACCAATGGGGAGCGGTTAAGAATATCCTCAAGTATCTTCGGAGAACGAGGGAGTACATGCTTGTGTATGGAGTTAAGGATTTGATTCTTACTGGATACACTGACTCTGACTTTCAAGCTGATAAGGATTAAAGGAAATCCACATCAGGGTCAGTATTCACCATCAATGGAGGAGCAGTAGTGTGGAGAAGCATCAAACAAGGATGCATAGCAGACTCAACCATGGAGGTTGAGTATGTAACAGCTTGCGAAGCAACTAAGGAGGCAGTATGGCTTAGAAAGTTCTTGACTGATTTGGAAGTGGTTCTGAATATGAACGTGCCCATAACACTATACTGTGACAATAGTGGGGCTGTAGCCAACTCAAAAGAACCTCGAAGCCACAAACGAGGTAAACACATCGAGAGGAAGTATCACTGATACGGGAGATTGTGCAACGAGGAGATGTGATCGTCACTAAGATCACTTCGGAGCACAACATCGTTGATCCATTTACGAAGGCTCTCACGGCTAAAGTGTTTGAGGGTCATCTAGAGGGTCTAGGTCTACGAGATAAGTATGCAATCTAATCTAGGGAAAGTGGGAGAAATGTATAATGGGTATAAGGATGCCCTAGTTCATTGTATTATTTTAATATACATGACATTTCCAGCTTTAGATCATTGGATTTACATCCCACTAACTAGTGTTTTAGTTCAAGTGGGACTTTGTTGGGTTTTATGCCCTAAAACTCGTAGATAGTGAATGTAACCGTTGACCGGATATTAATGAAGTAATATTGATATATTTTTCCATTAAATGTTATTAGTTATTTTATATTTGTCTTTGCCTAAAAATAACCCCCTAAACATCCTAGGCTGTAATATGAGTCTTGAACTATATGTAGCGACATATGGGATCATTGTTCAAGAAACAGCCTAAAGGGTCTATAGTATAGGGATAAGACTGGGTGCCTTATCTTGGCGACACTATGGATACGACCCACTTTGTATTTGATACAAACGTTATGATCCAACGCGTTCGTGTAGGAGAAATGCGAGTGGGGGTATCCTATGCAATGAGTTTGCATAAGACCGGACCGCGAAATAATAACCACTGGTTATAACACCGTTAACTAGTTGGTTTTCTATTTCACTAGGACGACCTAGACAACTTAGTCTTAATCCTGAGTTGATTATGGACTCCTGCTCATGAGGGACTGTCCTTTGATTTGTATGGTTGAGAGTGGCCAATACGCTGACTCAATAAGCCTACCATTTTGGGGACAAGACCGAATGGGGAGCTGGGAACATAATCGTACAAGATGGAATTCACTCCTTCCCGACTTTAGGGAAGCAGATGAGTGTTCCCTTAAGTGGTTACTCCGAGTCTTGAACAAAGGGCCCTACCCTCTCAATGACACTAGAGAGTTTTCTATTTGATGGTTGGACCACAAACAAGTTGTTCATTAGAGGAGAACTGGTACTTGAGGAAATAGAAGTAACCCAGGGGTAAAACGGTAATTTGACCCAACTGGTGTTACGGACACTCGTGAAGGACTAACTAGTCGATATCGGTCTATATCCGTGGATACAAAAAATATGTCTGTAGTAAGAAGAGTGCAACTGTGAGTCTATAGTGGAATGTACACACAGTTAACGAATATTCATTAATTTGGTTAATGAGTTTGACCAATTAATCTCATATCGTTAGAGCTTCTGATCTGCAGGTCCATTAGGTCCCACTGATAGCTCATAAAGTAATTTGAGGCAACTAAGTAATAAATGTAAATTGAAAATGTTCAATTTACTAAGGGAAACAAATATAATATATATTGATATATTATTATGAGAGAAATTAATATTTGAAGAAATTTAAATATTAATATAAATTTATGGAAGTTTGAAAGAGTTCAAATAATGAATTAATTAATTTAAGGCCTAAAATCTATTTGGGCAAATTAATTAATTCAAGGCCGGCAATTAAATATGTGATATTTAATTGGTGGTTAATTAATTAAAGAATTCATTAACCGGGAATTAATCAATTATGGAAATAATTAATCACTTAAGGAAGTGATTAATCAATTGTGGAAATGATCTAATCACTTATGGAAGTAATTAGTCATTTGTGGAAAAGATTAATCAATTATGGAATTGATTGACCATGGATTGATTAAATAAGGAATAAGATTGAATCGATTTTGGAAAAGATTGATTTAATTGAATATTTTATTCATGGTCTCTCTTCTATAAATAGAACACTAGACCTAATTTGTCCATGACACTCAACTCTTGCTCTTAGACTCTCAAGACAAGACCTAGAATTCTCTCTAGCCTCCCTCTTAGAGAAAGACTCCAACAAGTCTTTTGCCTCCTAGACCTGAAGACATACTGGTGTAACCTCTGTGGTTATTGTGTCTTTAAAGAAGAATTTTCCAGCAAAGAAACTTTAAGGAGGCTGCTGCGTTTTCGATCGTAGGAGTGTCGTTGGCGAAGAACGGTCAAGTCTACAACGAAGGTTTGTAACGGTTCTTCCCCTTTTCTTTAGAAAAGCATGAAAATAAATTTAGATTTATTTTTCAGGATGTTTAAACAAATTTTCTAGCAACTTTAAAGTATGTTTAAAGTTTGTTTGAGTTTTTCGTAACGGTATTTTAATGTTAATTAATATATGGCGTAAGGTCCAATCGATGCGCTTCCGCTGCGTGGGGGCTTTTATCCTCTTCACTCAGAAGGATGTCCCTTAAAAGAGTTATCACGTGCCATCTGAATCAATCCTGTCTTTAATTCGAAATTGTTAGCTTGGATCGGGGTGTAAACGATGCCTGAATTTTCGGTTGGGAGAACTGGCTGTAAAAAGTCTCTGATTGCCTTGGGACCTTCATCTTGATGGGTCATTGCTTCCGTTAGTCTTTTCTCTCTACGAATAGATCTGAGTGTCCTGTTAATTTCAAGATCTAAAGGAAACAATTCAACAACCTTATGTCTTCACATGCAACACTCCCAATCAATCAAAAGAACCAAACAAAAACAAAAATAAAATATTTACAAGAAAAATAAAAGAAATATTCACAACCTAAATTACTATTTATCCTTTTCTTTTGAATGTCAAGAAAATTTTGATTTGCTTAAAAATCAAGCCTCCCCAGCAATGGCGCCAAAAACTTGTTGACGGGTTTATACCAACGGTGCCGCAAGCGCACGGGTCGTCACAAGTAATATAAAACGGAAGAATTCGGAGTATCGAATCCACAGGGAGGCGAAGCGAAAATTCTTTTGAACACTAAAAATACTTGGGAGAAATAATATCTAGGGACCGAAACATGCAATTTAAAGAGAATTTAAAAACCAAGCAATTAAAGAAATCAAATTGCTTAATCAAGGAAAATAAAATATGGAGAAAGAGTCTTTAATGGGAAGTGAGGTCTTGAAAATCAATTATTAGTTAAACAATTATTATAATTATCCTATCTCGATGCCTAACTAATTATAATCCTAGAATCTCCGTTAATCACATAGGTTCTTCTGTCGGTCTCCCCTAATTGAAATTAATTCACTTTAACAACCTAAGTGTCCTTAGCGGCATTAAAATTCATTAATTATTACGCTCTGATTCATTTTAGGAATCTAAGTTTAATCAACTAATCTCGTTGTCATGACGGGCAATTAAACTAGTTGCATGGATTATGATCTATCCTAACTTCTCTCCATCGAGTCTCCATTAAGAATCGAATCAATACACAACTGGCTAGATTGCATAGAGCATTAAGTGCATCCATACAAATAATTAGTAAAAAAGGCAAGAGATAGACAGTTATAACAATATTTAACAACGAGATTAGATGATTAAACATAGATTCCTAAAATGAATCAGAGTGTAATAGTTAACGTATTTTAATGGCGCTAAGGACACTTAGGTTGTTAAAATAGATTAATAATAATTAGGGGAGACCGACAGGAGAACCTATGTGACTAACGTAGATTCTAGGTTTATAATTAGTTGGGCAACGAGATAGGATAATTGATTTTCAAGACCCTCTTTCCCATTTAAAAACTCTTTCGCCATATTTTTATTTCTTGATTGATCAATTTGATTTCCTTAATCGCTTTAATTTTTAAATTTATTTTAATTTCATGTTTTGGTCCTTAAATATTATTTCTCTCTAGTATCTTTAGTGTTCAAGGAATTTATTGCTTTGCTTAATTTTCGCTTCACCTCCCTATGGATTCGATACTCGAAATATTTCCGTTTTATATTACTTGCGCCCAGTGCACTTGCGGTATTACTAGCGGTGTAAATGCGCCCAACACTCAACGCTACCCTTTCGAATGGGGGCCTTGAACCTTGTCTTCTTTTATTCATTTCTTCACTTGATTTTATTCTTTTTGCATCCAAATCACCGATATTCACCGAAACTTCAATTTCCGTCAAAATATTTGATTCCTACAAAATTAATCCAAATGTACATAAAATTTGCCAAATAATCCTCAAGACTAACACTAAAAATACTATAAAATATAGCTCAATAATTGAGCTATCAATCGGTTTCTATTACGCTTCCGCTTACGGAATTACGGAATTTCAATCCTTCAAAAGGTACTAAGGCCAAATCCCTATCCTTTCGCATACAAAGTCTAACCTAACCTAAAATGGAAAATAAAAGAAAACAAAACAAAACAAATAAGGAAAGAAACTAGAAAAAAGAAATAACTAAATCTAAATAAGGAAAATATATTCTAGAAAAGGAAAAGACAAACAAATAAGGAATGCAAAAACAAATATGACAAAAACTATTAAGGAAACTAACAAATAAGAAAAAATTAATCAAATAAGGAAATAACTAAAAAGGGAAATTACAACATGGAATCAAAACAAATAAGGAAAAACTAAATATGGAAAGAAAGCAAATAAGGAAAAAAATGCAACCTACCTAAAAAAAATAAAAATAAAAATACACCATAAATTAAGACCAGACAATTTTTCACGATATCAATTTGACTAACTACGCCAATCCCCAGTCATGACGCCAAAAACTTTATGTCGATTTTTTCCTTCTGCAAGCGCACGAGTAAAGTTTTAATATAGTGATTTCGTGTTAACAAGTGTCGTCCTTTGGATTGGGTTTCTAATCAAATTAATTACCGCAAATACTTATGTTCAATTTTATCTCGGGAACAAAACTTAGTGAGAATGAATAAAACAAGAAACAAAAGCTGATAATTATGGAATTCCAATGATGAAAAACTCTGAAGGAATTGATTTCACCTATTGGGGTTGTGAACTAATTAATGGATGTATGACATGCAATGACTCATAAATCTAGAATTTTCTATTCTCATATTTATCTCTCAAGCAGCATAAATAATTCTCACACATATGATTAAGTCGATATCCCTATCTAGATTTATTCACATGCTTGGTTGTAATTAAATCCTATTAGTAATTTCTACAACTATCCTAAATCTCTCAATTTTAGGATTATTATAGTTATGCAATTCAATTATCTAAACGAAGTCCCCTCTCCTGAGCAATAATTAGATATAACATCGATTATCTCATGGCCAGTGAATTAAAGCATTAACGAGATTGCATAAATGAGTCAAAAACAATAAACATCCATAAATTAATTCAACAACACCCAAAGGGTTACATCAATCCCTAAGATAAAGAACTTAGCTACTCATACACGGCGTTACGATGTAAATTAAGTCTAAAACAACTATTAAAACAACTAAAGTAAGGAGAGAAACCAGATACAACACTCTTGTCGCCGAAACCGCACATCCCCGTCACGATCTCCACGAGCCTAGCCTTGAACCTCGCTCCTCTACCTTGCTTAAGCTCCCATAGAAGATCTTTAGTCGAATTTAGGGCTAAAATTGCATCAAGTGAACTCTCCTTTGCCATAGCACATCATATTCTATTTATAAGGAAAATATCGATAGCGTCGAGACGCTATAGGGGCAGCGTCGCGATGCTATGCTTTTACCATCCATTCTGTTTAAGGAGAAACTGAGAGCGTCGAGATGCCCAGAGAGCAGTTTCAGAAATTCCTAGAAATGTTTAAAAAATTGTCTGTGAATATTCCCTTAGTAGATGTCTTGTATAACATGCCTAATAATGGGAAATTTATGAAAGAAATGCTTTCTAGGAAGAAAAGTTTGAAAAAATAAGTTTTTAAATTGTCTGAGAGTAGTAGTATCATTGTTTCTCGAAAGATGTCGTCTAAATAGAAAGACCCAGGGAGTTTTACTGTTCCCTGCACTATAGGAGAAATATCTTTCAATAGGGTCTTATGTGATTTAGGTGCTAGTATAAATTTAATGCCCTATTCTGTTTATAGGAAGATTGGTTTAACAGGAATGAAGGAAACCGACGTCACTCTCCAGCTTGCTGATAGATCGATTACCCACCTGATGGGTGTTGTGGAGGACGTGCTGGTGAAAGTCAACAAATTTATCTTCCCTGTAGATTTTCTGGTACTGAACATGAAGGAGGACAAAGAGGTACATATTATTCTAGCAGACCCTTCTTAGCGACTTGTAAGGCTGAGATTAGTGTGCATACAAGTAAGCTTACCTTGAATATTGATGATGAAAAGGTCGTGTTTAGTATTTTTGGCCAAGATGAGTCTGTTTATAGTTTGCATACATGTTTTTCTATTGGTCCTGAATACTTGACTGACGATGATGAAGAGGTAGAGTATAATCTTGGCCTAGGCTTAGGAAAAGTGCCTATGGATGATGGGGATTTCACAACATCTCGACGTTGTGCTCTTTGCCGCTAGAATTACTTATGGAAATTACTAGCTTCGAGATGCCCAGAGAGCAGAGAGAAGCGTTTCAACGCTAGCTCTCGGATGTGCCTCATTTTATAAGCCTCCAACTTTGATTCTTTTCGGTTCTTTGGCTTTTTTTAGCGTCCCGAACACCCGATCAAGTCCATTTTCTCGATTTAGCTCCAATAATTGATTCCTACAAATAGAACACAAAAATGCATAATTTTGGCCAATTTAATCTTAAAGACTAAGTAAAATAGATAGAGAAAAATTTCTTGCTATGCTTGCTATCAATATTTTGCTGTTATTTTATTCATAAAAACAATGGCCTTTTATATACATGGATTAGCCCAATTTATGGCAAAATTGAAGACTGAATATATTTAGAATAAATGGTCAAAATTATGGCAAGAATCATAGAATTTAAGTGCAAGAATCATGGAATTGATGTGCTGCAATAACTTTAACATTAGTGAATTTTATCATTCACCAGTGTGGAATTTTGTAAAAAATAGGGACCACGTTGAAGAAATACCCTAGTAGGGACAGAAGGACATACATGTTGAGATAGAAAATGAATGGATTAAAAGCATTCACATGTTTCAAAAGCACACAACCTTATCTTACAAAAGGTTGAATTCCATGGATAAATAGAACACAAAATTTGATAGTTTGAGGCAAGTAGATAACCAGAAGAAGAAAGAATTCGGGAAAGATTGAGAGAAACTTGAAATGGCACTCCCAAGATTTGCTGCGTTCAAATCAAGTCACAATGGGAAGTATCTGAATTGCGTGCCAGCAGATGATGAGACAATTCCCAACTACGTGCAATACGGTTCAGATGAAATTGCAACAGCATACACGAAATTCTCAATTGAGGCTGCCAGCACTGGAAAAGATCTGTTTCATATAAGAAGCATTTACAACCAAAAATACTTGAGAATCGAATCCACAAGCGAGCAATGGATTACTGCAACGGCTGTGGAGGTAAATGAAGAGCAATCAGATTGGGCTAGTACTCTGTTTCGAATTGCTTGCAGTTCTACAACTGGATCATATGAAATTATCCATGTCCACTATGGGAGACCTGTGGACTTGAGCAATGATTTACCAAGCCGTCCAAATTGCTTGTACATTTACTCAGATAGTGTCAGCCGTGAGAACCATGCGGTCCTCGATTGGGAAACAATGGTATTGTTCCCACAACATGTGGTGTTCAAAGGCGACAACGGCAAGTATCTCAAGATCCACAATCAAGATTATCATGATTTTTTGAGGTTTTACGAAACTGATCCTCACGTTTCGTCAGTACAGCACGAGGTGTTCGTTACAAGTGATGGCAAACTCCGCATTAAGGGCCCGAATAACAAATTCTGGAGAGCGGCTCCAACTTGGATTTGGGTCGACTCGACCGACGAGACGAGTAATGATTCAAATACCTTGTTTCAACCTTATAAAATCAGTAAAAATGTCGTAGCCCTCCGCAACTTGGGGGCGAACTACTTTTGTAAGAGATTAACGGCTGATTGGAAGGAGGATTGCCTTGATGCAATTGACAGTAGCATGTCCAAATATACTCGAATGACGGTCGAAGAGGCTATTCTTTCACGATCAGTCTATAATGTTCAATATCGACTTTCAGAAGGCAGGATATATGGGGAAACTATTATCTCTATGGACTTCCAAGGAGCCGTGAATAATAGCAATGAAACAAATACTTTGAGCTTGGAGTTCTCTTATACCAAGGAAGAGAGCCAAAATTGGAGCGCCAACCTTGCAGCGGAATTAACATACACCATGACAATGGATGCCGGGATTCCATTAATTGTGGATGCCCAAATTGAAATTTCAAGTCAATTTTCAGGATCCTATACTTGGGGAGAAACTCATTCCACGTCTGAAGTATTAGGGGACACACATGAAATTGAGGTACTTCCAAGGACTGCAGTAAAAGTGGGTCTTGTAGCAACCAAAGGTTATTGTGACGTTCCCTTCTCATACACTCGACGTGATGTTCTTATTAGTGGAGAAGTTAGGATTACAGAGCATGATGACGGTCTATTCACAGGCGCTAATAGCTACAACTTCCACTATGATGCTGGTGATGTCAAACGTTTACCAACCACCTAATTTCGACCCTTACCGTCAACTCCTGCTTATTTCTAGTGGTTTATTTATACTAAATTTCGTAAATAAGTGGTCACCATGTGTGATCCACATAAATAAACCACATCAGAAAGTAAGCACAACAATGATGTGTGGATTTTTTAGGGGCCCATGAAAGGTAAATCTTTGCCTACACTTCATTGTAGTATGAAGCTTTTTCTGTTTATTATTATTATTATTATTATTTTTTTTTTATGTCTCCACATCACATGTGGGATGAGGCTTCCAATCTCTTATCCGTAAAAGAAAGTTAGGATACCTTAACCACTATTATCTATGCTCGCATTTGATGTTTGTAGTATGAAATTATGTATTGGAGTTGCTATTTCTAATATTACACTATGTTCTTAAATTACACCATGGGTGTGTTTGGATTAACTTTTCAAGTGTTTAATTTTGAAAAAAAAATCATTTTGAAAAACTTTCTAGTGTTTGGCAACCACTAAAAATGACTTATTAGAAAATGAGATTGGTAAATAAATAATTTTGAGACAAACACTTAAAACCAACTTTTTGTTAAGAGTCTTTAGTATATAATAACATATGTATAAAAACACGAGGAAATGTAACCAAACATATGAGTGTTTAAATTCTAAACAATTTTTATATAAAATGTTTTTTTAAGAATGCATTCTTCAAAAACATTTAAATTAAAATGTATTCTAAGCAAATCGTATGGTTGATTGGTTAGTTGGAAAGAGGGCGCAATGACAGAGGGACCAGTAAGAGATAAATAGAAAAGAGGTTTGGCAAGAGATAAAAGGGAAAGAGGAGAGGTAAGTGTGGATTTAAGAGCTAGACAAGTGGTTTTTAATTTCTTTTGTCTTTTTATTATTATTCTTGAGCTCAAGTCGTGGGCTTGACATGTTAAGAGAGACGTGGTTTTTTGTTTCCATTTGACGTCAATAAATTTGATATCTGCATAAAGGCGAATAAATATTTATATTATACCATACAAATATAAAGAATAACAACAAAATATGAATTTAATATTTTCTTTTTTTTTTTAAGAAAATAAACTTAATATTAATTATAAGAACATCTAACATATTTTAAAAAAATTCTAAAATACATATTTATTAATTTAGATACTTAATTTGTACATAAATATCCAACAACATCAACATTTTCATAAAATTGTGGCATCGACATTTTCTTATATATAGATTTTTAAAATTGAATTTGTTTGGCTTAGAGGTTTAGGGTTCGCCTTTAGAGACATAGAGAATTACACTAAAAGGAAAAAAAAATCGAAGGAGAGAGAGTTGTGAGTCGAGTAGAGGATGGTTGGAGGGAGGGTGTAGCACTTCGACCAACCATCATTCAAAATTGATTTCGATTAGTAGTTGTTTAGGACTGATCGACCAGTGCCTATTTGATCGATAAAGTTAGTAAAGTCATACTTAAAATCAATAACAGAACGAGAGAATTGGGGGAGATAAAACTCTATTTCATTCATCATCAACGGATTTTCAGGGCACATATATACACTTTATGAATATTCAATGATTAAGAATAAAAGAATGGAGAAATAAAGGAGAAGGACAGATGTTACAAATACACTGGATAACCAAATGACAGAAAGAAGTAGCTGGTAATTAATTTGTTACTTTCCGAACATTCTGGATTTCAGAGTGCAACCCATCCTTGATAATGGGCTGGCCTAACTCTCCTTCTCCATCCTTACAAACTTGGCCCAATTTCCTCTTTTCCTCAATATCCCCCCTCAAACGAGAGGGTAGTTCCAGTACCTTGAGTATGAATCTTAAAAACTAAAACTGAGAATGAGTCAACGATTTTGTAAGACAATCGACAAGCTGATCACTAGAAGGATTATACCGCACCTCAAGTTTTCCGCGAAGAACAAGGTCATGTACAAAGTGAAGGTGTTCATAAACACATGCAGAAACAATTGAAGATCAAAAGCACTTAACTCAATCAATTTTACTCCTAAAGCATGCATGTTCTATAAAAGACAGAACAGAAAGTTAGAGAACACCAACCTTTTGTAGCTCACTAATGTGGAACTCCTTGTGGTGTTTTCTTCTCCTATGCTCATTGGACAACCTCTAGAGTCTTCCCTACCATTCTCCGGGCCAAGAACGACTTGTGGGAGTCTTATAGAGATATGGAATGTGAAGGGACTGCTTGAAGGTACAAGCTCTTGAGAGATCTATGGAGGTGTGTGTGTTTGAGAGTAAATTTCAGCAGCATAACAGTAGGTAATTCACTTTCTTCTACTTTGAATCTGATTCATGCTCCTTATATAGACATCTTCCATGCAAGGACTAGCCTCATGACACAAGACACATGGTAGAATTGTATGTATAAGTGGATGCTAGGTGTTTAATTCACAACACATGCAACTAGTGCATGGTTGTGTTGTTTTCCACTATCCATCAACATGCAAGAGTGGGAATGCCACTAAATCCACTAAAATAGAATCTTCATTCTGAATTTTTCAGCATGCAATTTACCAAAATTTCAATTATAAATTGAAATTGATTTATTGGTAATCCATTTGGGACATTACCAAATCATTTAATATGATTAATCCAATTAATAATTGTTGCGTTGTGTAATCCATTATATATGATGCCTAACATATATATATTGTATTTAAAACACTTTTAAATACTGGTACACTGGCAAAAAGAAAATTAAGCAATGAGAATGAAATCTTCGTGGAAGACTCTGAATTCAAGAACACCTTCTTGATTGTTCTGCAACGATGAACACCACTATAAAGCCTTCCCCGTTATTCTCTGAGATGGGAACGAGATTGTGGGATCTCGTCATTCTTGAATTTGGGAAGAGATCACAGAATCCAACCCTCTGTGTTTTCGCGTTGAGAGAGAATGAGAGAGTTGGGGAAGAGAGATTTTTCTTAGATTATGCAGAATGAGATTGTGCACCTAGACCCTGTATTGTGAGATTTATATTTGGTTAACCAATAACCAATTAAATAAAATCAAAATTAATTAATTAATTTAATTAATTAAAATTAATCCGAATAATTAATTAAATGCTAATCAATTAATCATATTAATAAATCAAGCATATGTACATTTAAATGCTCTTGCATAATACATTGTTTTAATTAATTTTAATTAAATCACATTTAATCAAATCAATTAAACCAATCAATTATTAATTCACAACTAATCAATTCTTTGATCAATTAAATATCACATATTTAATTAATTGAACATTTGAATCATATTCAAATTTGCATCTCTCTTATAACCTATAGTTTTAATATGAATCATATTCGGATTAAAATAAATTTATACATTTAATTTAATTAAATCATATTTAACTAAATTAAATTTAGAAATTAATTAATTTTATAATTAATTAAATAACATCCATATTTAATTAATTACATATTAGAATCATATTCTAATATATCTCTCCTATATTATATAGTTTAATTAAATTACATTTAATTTAAACTAAATTGAATAATTAATTAATTCATAATTAATTAATTAATTATATATTCGAACTCCTTCAAATATATTATTCTCTTAATTTAATAAAGTTTAATCTCACATTAAACTTTATATTATAATGTACCACCATACATTATATTAATTGTATTTCATACAATTAACTTGATTTCGAAATTGAATTTGAACAATTCAAATTTTTTTCAAGATAATTTGTTCCCAATTACTCTTTACGACTAGCAGGGGGACCTAATGGACCTACAAAAGCCCTAATAATATGAGGTTAACTGACTAAACTCATTAATCGAGTTAACCAATATTCATTAACTATGGGTCACTCCACTAAAGACCCACAACTGCACTCTTCTCACTGTAGAATATTTTTGTGTTTACGGATATTAACCAATAACGTTAAGTCAATCCTTCACGAGTGTTCGTAACTACAGCTGGGTCAAATTACTGTTTTACCCCTGAGTTACATCTAGATCTTTAAGTACCAGTGCTCCTCTAATGAATAACCTGTTTATGGTCCAACCAGTAAACAGAAAGTTCCTCTCGGGCTAGTGAGAGGGTGGGATCCCTTTGTTCAAGACTCGGAGTAACCACTTAAGGGAACACTCATCTACTTCTCCTAGAAGCGGGAAAGAGTGAATTTCATCTTGTGTTGTCATGTCCCCAGCCCCCACTCGGTCTTGTCCCCAAGAAGGTAGGCTTATTGAGTCGGCGTGCAAGCCACTCTCATCCGTTCTAATCAAAGGACAACCCCTCGTGAGAAGGAGTTCATGACACACTCAGGATTAAGACTGAGTTACCTAGGTCATCCTATTGAAACAGTAACCTAACTAGTTAACGGTGTTACATCTAGTGGTTTACTATTTCGTGGTTCGGTCTTATGCAAACTCTTTGCATAGGATACCCCCGTTCGCATGTCTCCTACATGGACACCTTGGATCAATACGTCGGTATCGAATACAAAGTGGGTCATATCACATACTGTGACCAGGACAACCTTATCCTTGTACTATAGACCTTTTAGGTTGTTACTTGAACATCGATCCCCATATGTCCCCACATACTAGTTCAAGTTACATATCAACAACCTTGGATCTTAGTTTATTGGATTTGGGTTATATTGTGCAATTTTAGACTTAAAATGACAATAACACTTTATTGATACAAGTATATAATTCGTTAACATTCACTATCTACGAGTTTTAGGACATAAAACCCAACAGGTCTCGACACTGATGAGGCTCTAAAGGCAGAATGGTCATTTTCCACTTTAGTTTTGCTCATTTAGGCCCCGAATCGCTTCTAAAGCTCCGATGAGGACCTTATCACATATTATACTCATTTTAAAGTATTTTTCGCAAGAAATTCAACTAAGAGAAGCAAATTGGGAGATTCTAAATGTATAACAAATTAGACCGATCAATGATACAAGCGTTAATTCCCCCTGATCGTAGACATGGCTAATCTGGCTAGTTCCCAATGCGGGCTAAATTAATTAACCGACCAGGTAATTAGTTTAGACTAGAATCGAGCTAAGTGTGTTGGTCTGTTTGTGATAGTGGAACACGACTCTCTGGTAAACAGGAGTACGTCGGGGTTAGATAGTTAATTTAAATCACTAGATAATCAATGAATAAAATTAATCAAATAAAACACTGAGTGCAACCCCGATTGCAGTAATCCTTGTGGTAAGATTAACCTGCCCATCTTTTTTTTTTTTTTTTTTGCAATTTACTTCCTTGCACTTTTTTTTATATCTTTATTGCTTTCTCCAATTGAAGGGATTGGTTCCCATAGCGGAAGCGCATCGAAGCTTATGTCTCAATTTAAATTAGATATTGCACAAAACAGTATAATTTAAATTAGATATTGCACAAAACAGTATAGGAAAAACACACAACAATTCATTGATTCTCTAAAGTTAAGCCTTATGTTCTACAGGGAAAAGAAATTAACTTACACTTGCAGACTATTATTCACCAACAATCGAAGCAAACAAGTTCTCCCTCAACGTGCGGCAAACCCGAACTCTCCACAAACACAAATTAGCAGCCACTGACACAACCTAAAGGACTTTCCGACTATTCTCTAGCAAAAATCGACTTGTGGGAGTCTTCTTTTTAAAAGGTAAGGGAAATCAAGAGAGTTTGGTGAGTCTAATTTTCAGGAACCTTAAAAATGCAACCACTTGCATTATTTTACAGCAGAGAGAGGGAGGGAGACACTCACCACCTCCCAACAATCATGATGGGAAAATTTTCCCTTAAATAAAAATTAATTTATTATATTTATTAAATCAAAATTTAATTAATTCAATTAATTTAACTCCATCCAATCTAATTAAATGAATATAAAGTTTTACTTTAATTAATCAATTCAATTAAATCATATTTTCTTAAATTAAAATAATTAAACTAATAAATTAATTAATTCAATATTAATTAAATATCATATATTTAATTAATCATTTATTTAAATCATATTCAAATGCACCTCTCCCATAACATACAATTTTAATATGAATCCAATTCATGTTAATTATTATTCTCTCATATTAGATAGTTTAATTTTGAATCTAATTCAAAATTAACTTTATATTATAATTTATCATTATACAATCGATTAATGGTATATTATACAATTAATCTATACTTTCAAAATTATTTTGAACAATTCAAAATCTTTCAACAAATAATGATCTTTGTTTACCTTTTGTGAGCTAGTAGGGGACCTAATAGATTTACATATTAGAAGCTCCAATGATACGAGATTAATTAATTAAACTCATTAATTGAATTAATCAACGTTCATTAATGGTGGATCACTCCACTAATGACTCATAGTTGCACTCTTCGCACTATAGAATATCTTGTGTCCACGGATTTAGCCATTACTAGTAAGTCAATCCTTCACGTGTGGTTCGTAATTACAGCCAGGTCAAATTATCGTTTTATCCCATGTAATTAGCTCTTGCTCCTTAAGTACCACTGATCGTCTAATGAACAATCTGTTTATAATCATACCATAAACTAAGTCCTTGGGCCACTGAGAGGTTGGGAACTAATGGAGAGGTTTGTCGAGGTCTCTCAACCAAATGAAATTTATAAACTCCGCCGCCTAGCTACTTTGCATTAGTAGTGGTCGGGTCGTCTATAGGGAAGGGAGTTCTCTAGTTAAAATTGAGTTTTTTTGTGGGAACAAAAAGGGGGGTTTGAAAAATAAAACAAAAAGATAGGAATGGTAAAAATAGATGTTGGAGAGAAAACAAATATGCAAGGATAGAATTTTGATTGAAAACAGATGAATGAAATGATCGCAAGATTTGGTGTTTCCTGCTAGACCATTTGGGACTTGGCTTCCTAGTTTGATCTAAATATTAACTTTATCAATTTAAATTCGAGCTTGATATTGCTTCTTGGTTACTTGAAGGACCCTCCTAACTAACTTGTGTCTGTCAATTATTTAATCTGTAACCCCGTAATTAAATTAATTAACCAATTGAGAATACGCCCGCTACCCCTCATGCATAACCTGATTACCATCTAAGTAATTTCTAATTAATTTAGCATAAACAATTCGAAACCTCACAGTTCTCTAGCTAAATTAATTGGGTAACGTACAAGGGTCCAAAATTTGAATGATTAATTCAAACAAACATTCAAGATTAAATAACTACAACCTTCTCATGCTTCTTAGGCCTATCAAGAATCTACACTAAGAACCGAAAGGTAGAATAACGTTCTTCTTGCCTCAACCTAGTGGCTATCCTATGAGGCGTCAATTCAAATGAACAACATAAAATACATTGATTTAAACAAGAAACATGAGAATAATCCAGTCAAATCCTTAAAATTCGAATTACAAACCATCAAACTTAGCAAATATACAAAATAGATCCAACAGTCAACTAAATCCAACGACACAATGAGTTTAGCTACACATAGTGTAAGAAAACAACGAAATCAATCCAATAAAATACATGCTAAATGGTCTATAATTCTAACGGAATGAAAAATAACAGAAAAAAATGAGCTAAATGAAATTATTATTGAAATTCTAACCCTATCAGTGCTAAAAACTGAAACCAGTATTTAAACTAGGCTTAGAACGTCTGATAGCTCACAAAATGAGCTTTTTTTCCCAGTATTTATTAGTTAGTCTTTGAGATTTTTTTGAAATAAGTTAGTCTTTGAGATTAATTTGGTGATTTTCATTTACTATTATGTTTATTTTGTAGGAAATGAGTTATTGGATGAATTGTTGAATTAGGAAGATGATCTAACACTTTGGAAGTTGAAGAGGCAAAGAAATTGAAGTAAGATTTGTTGGGTTTTATGCCCTAAAACTCGTAGATAGTAAATACAACAATTGACCGAACATTAATAAAATAATATCGATTTATTTTCAATATAGTGTCATTGTTTATATTATGTTTGTCTTGCCTAAATAACCCTAATCCAATAAACTAAGGTCCTAGGCTGTTATATGAGTCTTGAACTGTATTTGGGGACATATGGGGATCGTTGTTCAAGATACAACTTACAAGGTTGATAGCGCGCATAGCGAGCTATCGTTTCCTGTTTATTTTAGTTAGTTCGAGTATTATTCGGCCAATTTAATGCACTTTCATGTTCTTTTTGTAGGAATTGATTATTGAAGCTAAATCGAGAAATTGGAGTTGATCGGGTGTTCAGGATGCTTAAAGAAGCCAAAGAAATGAAAATGAATCAAGTTGGAGGCGGTAAAGGCGACAACATCGTGACGCTGTCAAGATTTTCCTTATCAGAATAAGGAGGCAAGTGACACCGTCATAGCGTCTCGGCGCTGTCGACAGATTCCTATAAATAGAATCTTATGTTCTACGGCTAAGGGGAGTTTAATTGGAGAGATTTTAGCCCTAATTTCTACTAGAGACTTTATGTTGGAGCTGAAGCAAGGCCAAGGAGTGGGAACCGAGCTTGAATACGTGGAGATCGTGACAGGGACGTGTCAGTTTCAACAAATTCAAGAGTTTTCCTTTCTTTTTGATATCTAGCTTTTATTGTAACGCCATGTATGTGTAGCTAGACGTGTTTCTTATTGATTGATGTAGTCATTTATGTTTATGGATTAATTAATGGATTCAAGAGTTTTCCTTTCTTTTCCTAAACCTTTTGTTTTATTGGGGTCTTATGGATGGGCCATTGATAGCTTGTCGATGCCATCTCCTCCAACAATTCCCTTGCATCTGTTATTGTCTTTGAAAGGAAACTTCCTCCTGCAGATGTGTCAAGGACAGTTGTAGTCGAACTATTAAGACCATTGTAAAATAACTATAGCTTGAGCCAATTTGGATATTCGTGCTGTGGGCATCTTCTAAGCTTCTCCTTGTATCTCTCGCACGCTTCATAAAGTTTTTCATCGTTGTTCTGCCTGAACATCCCAATCTCCATGCGAAGTTTGGTAGTTTTGGCAGGTTGGAAGAACTTGGTGAGGAATGACTGGGCTAACTCGTCCCATGTGTTAATGATCCCTAGTTATAGTGATTCCAACCAGTCTTTGGCCTTGTCCTACAAAGAAAAAGGAAAAAGCCTTAGTCGAATAGAATCAGTCGTTACAACGTTCATTTTCACAATCCCACAAATTTCCAAAAATGACCGAAGATTGGAGTGTGGATCTTCAGAAGAGTGCCCCTTGAATGAGCAGTCCCTTGCCATTTGGATAAGTTCAGTCTTCAGCTCGAAATGTTTCGCTTGGATAGGTGCATACACAAGATGACATGCAAAAATGTCATCATTTTCCGATTAATTTTAGCTAGTTTTATGCATGAATTGTGAGCTTTAATGTATTTTTATGTTGATTTTGTAGAAAACCGAGTTCGAGACGCAAAACCAAAAAATTTACCAATTTTAGGTATAAAAAGAAGACTTTGGGCCACAAAAGAAGAAAAGAAAAGAGAACATTTGAAGTGGAAACCCAAAAGCCCAAAAGAAATGAAGATTGAAGGCAAAATCTGTGCTTAGGGCTTCTAGAAGGCCTAGCGTCGCGACGCTGTCCGCGTAGCGTCGTGACGCTGCACCAACTTCTGCAACAAGAAAGCTATGACGTCACATCGTCGCGATGCTGTGCGTCTTGGGCAGCAAGCTACCTCGTTTCCTTACCTATAAATAGCCCTTCTCCCAATGGTTCAAATCATCCCATTTTGGAGAGCTGTCCCCTTGCTCAATAGAGAGAAAAAGTGAGAATTGTGAGGAAAAAGGTGGGAATTGATCGAGATTCCAAGGCTCGAGAATCGATATGATCGTGATGGGAGCTTTGGATCAAAACTACGATTATTTCTATCTTATATCTTTGTCGAGACGTTCTAGCCCTAGCGTCGAGACGCTAGGCCTTCTAGAAGCCCTAAACGCGAATTTTGCCTTCAATCTTCATTTCTTTTGGGCTTTTGGGCTTTTGGGCTTCCACTTCAAATGTTCTCTTTTTTTTCTTCTTTTATGGCCCAAAGTTTTCTTTTTATACCCGAAATTGGTAAAATTCTTGGTTTTGCGTCTTGAACTCGGTTTTCTACAAAATCAATATAAAAATACATTAAAGCTCACAATTCATGCACAAAACTAGCTAAAATTAATAGGAAAATGATGACATTTTTGCATGTCATCAACTATCCTCGAATTTTCTATGGGTAACACTTGCTGTAGGAAATTTCTAATCGTGTTGGGCATTTCATCTTGTTGGGATATATCTTCTATCAGTTTTCTTTCTCTCCTGATTGCTCTAAGGGTGCCAAAAACTTGAAGACCGCAAAGCGCACGAGTCAAGTAACATAAAACGGTAATTGCATGACTAAAGTAGAATTTCTGAGATCGTGAAAAAAATTTAGAATTACTTTAGAAGTTGTTAGAAGAACAAAACCCAAAGTCTTGAAATAAACCATAAGAGAATTCACTATATTGAACCCCACAACGGGATTTAGCTACACATGATGGAATAACATGCAAATAAACAACTTTTCATTGAAATAAATGAATAAGGTGTAGTAGCTAAAACTAGGGTTTTTTCTTTTATCCAATCCTTCTAGAGTTCGCTCGACACTCTACTCTCCTTTAGAAGTGGGAATAGGGTGAAAATCTCTACAAACACTCAAGTTTGATGTCTAACTTAAGGTTAGAATTCAGTCATCTAAGAAGGACCACGGGCATTCATACTCATGGGCGTCTACTAGGGTTCTGTCACCACCATCTTCTTCCCAGTGAGTTCTGCTTGTGTTTTCTTTTGACTTTCATTCTTTTATAGAGTAAAAAGTTGTTGGGGAGTCACGAAATTCATGCTAGTAGATAGCTCAGTCAGTTTCAGAGTCAAAACAACCAATTAGTTGTGTGAAAAGCTTGTTTAAAACAACTCGCGATGGACTCAGACTTTTCTATCAAAATTATGTTTTTGATCAAAATTATATGTAAAAAATTTGAACCTTCATCTAATGAGCTAGTGATAAGGGTAAAAAATATTCCTATTTTACCCTTATATTTAGCTCATTTCCTTGTCAAAATTATATATTTTCAATCAATTTTACTATTCTTGAGCTCAAAAGATGTTATAGTTGATAACTTAGGGAGTTGAGAGTCACATTTGTCAAATTATGCACATTTGTGCTTAAAAAGACTCAATTTGATAGGAATTTGACTAAGTTTCATGTTGTGCGGAAAAAGCAGAGGAAGTTGGAATTTACCCAGAAATGCAACTGCGTTTCTAGGAAGGACAAAATGGAATGCGGCTGCCTTTCTAGAAAAATAGAGGTCATTCCAAATTCGTCGCAGGTCGTTTTGAACGAGACTTTTGCTGACCTAACCGACCGTTTTCACCCCGAAATCGACTGGGCTACCTACCAGCACCATTTTTGCAGCTCCTCAACCACTTCCCACACTATATAAGCCCTTGATTCGTAGAGAAATCCAAGCAGAACTCATTTGGAAGAAGAGGGTGGTAATAGAACCCTAGTTGAGGCCTATGAGTAGGGATGCCCGAGGTCCTTCTTAGATGACTGAATTCTAACCTTAGTTAGACATCAAACCTTAGGGTTTGTAGGGATTTTCATCCAGTCCCACTTGTAAAAGCAAGAGAGTTGAGTGTCGAGCGAACTCTAGAAGGATTGGATAAAATAAAAAACCCTAATATTTAGCTACTACCATTATTTCCAACACCTGTCACTTTTCATTCCTTTGTATTCTTTACATGTTATTTTCAATGGAAAGTTGTTCATTTGCACTTTATTCCACCATGCTTAGCTAAATTTCGTTGAGAGGTTCAATATGGTGAATTCCCTTATGGTTCAATAGCTTGAAAGTGTTTATTCGCTTAAGTTTATATTCAATGCATGTCATTCTTTATTGATTATCATTCTGATATTGCTGAGTTTAAATTGATCACTTAGACTTTGCATGCAATATGAGTTTGATCTCGAAAGGGACAAACGATATCGGTTCTCATAAAGGTGATATAGGGGAAAAATCTCGAAAGAGATTGTTCTGTGGTATAGGGCAAGCTGCCTAAGGCACCCTATATCAACTATAGGGTTATAGATTGCATTTGTGAATTATCTATGTCAGAGTCGAGTCACAGAAATGTGCATAACAGTACTCGCTTAGCCTTCTAACGGTTCTTGGGAGCAAGGTCAAATACGAGTTAAATCTGACCCAATGTATTGATTAGGCTTAAGTTGAATAATCTATGATTAAAGTTATTGACCTTTGGGATGAAACTTTATTGAATACATCGTTTTATTTATTATTGCTATTTCTTTATTTATTTAATTTTTTTATTTATCTTCCAAAAATCAATAATCAATTATTTCTTTGGTTACCTATTTTAAGCAATCATTTGAGCAGTTTCTTCTTCAAATCTGAATTTCCAACTTAGTCATGTGGGATCGATACCCTTGGAATACTTCTAAGGTTTTTTTATTACTACATGCGATAGTGTATACTTGCACTAAGGTTGGCTGAGTTTATCATTATTATTATCTATTATCTTATCTCACATCCATCATTCAGCCTCTACCGCACCAGCTTGCCAGGAACATCCGCTTGATAGCCTCATCCTTCACTCGAGCATAGGTCTAATAGTCCTTGTTCTACTCCTTTTTTCTTTTGGCCTTTTCTCTCCCTCAAGTTTTCTTCCTCTTGTTTCCTAACTTCCTTCTATTTATTAACTTCTTGAAACATAAGCAAACAAATCGAAAAGTTCAAAAGCTCAATTATGTTACCTTTTTCTATTTGGCCTTGCTCCAAAGAACCGTTAGAAGGCTAAGCAAGTACCGTTATGCACATGTCTGTGACTCGACTCCGACATAGATAAATCAAGCATGCAATCTATAACCCTATAGTTGTTATGGGGTGCCTTAGGCAACCTCGACCTATAACACTGAATACGCTCTTTCCAGCCATTTCTCCTATATCACCTTTATGAGAATCGATATTGTTTGTCTCTTTCGAGTATCAAACTCACATAGTATGCAATGTCGAAGTGATCAATTTAAACTTCAGCAAAATTTAGAATGATATTCAATAAAAAATGACATGCAAAGAATAGAACTTAAGTAAATAAACACTTTCAAGTTATTTTAACCATAAGAGAATTCACTATATTGAACCCCTCAACGGGATTTAGCTACGCATGATGGGATAAGATGCAAATAAAAAACTTTTCATTGAAATAAATGAATAGAGAATGCAAGGAAATGAAAAGTAGTAAAAGCTGGAAATAAGGTGCAGTAGCTAAAACTAGGGTTTTTTCTTTTATCCAATCCTTTAAGAGTTCGCTTGACACTCTACTCTCCTTTAGAAGTGGGAATACGGTGAAAATCTCTACAAACACTCAGGTTTGATGTCTAACTTAAGGTTAGAATTCAGTCATCTAAGAAAGACCACGGGCATCCGTACTCATGGGCATCTACTAGGGTTCTGTCACCTCCCTCTTCTTCCCAATGAGTTCTGCTTGTGTTTTCTCTTGATTTTAGTCCTTTTATAGAGTAAAAAGTGGTTGAGGATTCACAAAATTCATGCTAGCAGGTAGCCCAGTCAGTTTCGGAGTCAAAACAGCCAGTTAGTTGCGTGAAAAGCTCGTTTAAAACAACCTGCGACGGACTCGGACTTTCTTTTTCTGGATAGAAATCGGTCGCATTTCAATAGCATTTTGACGACATTTCACTGTTTTCCTCTGTTTTCTGCAAAACACCAGAACTAAGTCAAATTCATACTAAAATGAGTTCTTTTAAGCACAAATATGTATAATTTGACACACGTGACTCTCAAAGACCTAACTTACTAACTCCTACACTCTTTAGGCTCGGGAATAGTAATTTTGTCTGAAATCATACAAGTTTGGAAAAGAAATAAGCTAAAAATAAGGGCAAAATATGTATATTTTTGACACTTATAAACCTCACATCCCACTATTGGAGGAGTCCTTGATAGAAAGCTTTTGTAAAGGGTTGACACCTGACAATAGAAGAATACTAGATTCAACTAGTGGTAGTGATGTGCTTGGTACGGTACCCAGTGAGGCATGGGAGATTATTACAAAACTGGCAGATTTCACTCGGTTTCGTGCCACCTCCCATGGTAATTAAGCTTCAATGAGAGCCCTGGAATTGCAAGTTGGCCAGCTAGCTAATGAGTTGAAGGCACGACCTCAAGGGAAGCTTCCTTCAGATACTGAGCACCCTAGAATGGAAGGTAAGAAGCAGGTACAAGCAGTGACTTTGAGGAGTGGTAAGTCACTAGAAGAGAGAAAATAGCCTAGTAAAACCCAAGATGTAGAGAAGAATTGTGATAAAAATGTTGTTGTTGAAAAAGAGATGGAGTCTGGTAAAGGTGCTGGAGGCAGCAATAATGATGTTGGAGCAACTGCTCCTGTGCCAGATGTGGAACCACCTTATGTGCCGCCCCCACCTTATGTACCACCTCTACCTTTTCCACAAAGGCAAATACCTAAGAATCAGGATGGTCAATTTAAGAAGTTTTTAGAGATTCTTAAGCAATTGCATATAAATATCCCTTTAGTAGAAGTTATAGAGCAAATGCCTAATTATGCTAAATTTCTTAAGGATATTTTAACTAAAAAGAAGAGGTTAGGTGAGTTTGAAACTATATCTCTTACTAAGGAGTGTAATGCTATTCTTAAGAATGGGCTACCAACCAAGGCTAAGGATCCATGATCATTTACTATACCTATTTCAATAGGTGGAAAAGAGTTAGGTAGAGCACTTTGTGATTTAGGTGCAAGCATTAACCTTATGCCTCTTTCGGTCAATCGAAAGTTAAGTATTGGTGAAGCTCGGCCTACCACAATCACACTCCAACTAGCTGATAGATCTACCACATATCCAGAGGGTAAGATTGAGGATTTCTTAGTAAAGGTAGATAAATTCCTATTTCCTGTTGATTTTATTATCTTTGACTATGAAGCAGATAAAGATGTCCCAACTATTCTTGGTCGTCAATTTTTGGCTACTAGTAGGGCATTGATAGATGTTCAAAAAGGGGAATTAACAATGAGGGTTTATAATGAGGAAGTGAAATTTAATGTTTTTAAGGCCATGAAGTGCCCAGATGTAGTGGAAGAATGTTCTTTCGTTAGGATTCTGGAGAACACAATTGTTGAGACAACAATGCAGGATTCAACAAATAAACATTTGGAGGGTCATGGAGAGGTTAGTGTAGATGATTTAGAAGTTTGTTCTTTAGAAAGAAAAAATGAAAAAGAGGTCTAGGTGTGAGGATGTTTTTGAGTCCTTAAAATTAGATGAAAGGAAAGCTCCTCCTATTAAGCCATCCCTGATTGAGGCACCAACTTTAGATTTGAAACCCTTGCCGGATCATCTAAAGTATGTGTATAATGGGGAGGGTGAGATGCTGCCCATTATTGTTGCATCAGATTTAATGCTAGCGGATGAGGAGGCCTTAATAAAGTTGTTGCAGCAATATCGCAAAGCAATAGGTTGGACATTAGCTGACATTCAGGGAATTAGCCCTTCCTTTTGTATACATAAAATCACTCTAGAGGAGGGATCCTTTAGGAGTATTGAGCAACAGATAAGGCTTAACCCTACAATGAAAGATGTTGTTAAGAAGGAGGTGATTAAATGATTGGATGCTGGGATTATTTATCTGATTGCCGATAGCAATTGGGTAAGCCCTGTCCAATTTGTTCCTAAGAAAGGAGGTGTCACGATGGTCACTAATAAAGACAATGAGTTGATCCCAACCAGGACAGTGACTGGTTGGAGGATTTGCATGGATTACAGGAGGCTTAATAAGGCCACCCGTAAGGATCATTTCCCTCTACCATTTATTGACCAAATGTTGGATAGATTGGCTGGTCAAGCCTACTACTGTTTCTTAGATGGTTATTCTGGGTATAACCAAATTACCATTGCACTTGAGGATCAGGAAAAAACCACATCCACCTACCTTATGGGACGTTTGCTTTTAGGGGAATGCCTTTTGGCCTTTGCAATGCTCCATCAACATTTCAACGGTGTATGTTAGCAATTTTTTATGATATGGTTGAGTCCACTGTAGAGGTATTTATGGTTGATTTTTCAGTTTTTGGAGGGTCTTTTCAAAGTTGTTTGGATAATTTAGGTAAGGTGTTAAAGAGATGTGAGGATACCCATTTAGTTCTTATTAGTTTTTATTTATGTTTGTTTCCTTTCTTTTGTTTTATAGGAGTATATGACCTATTCTTGTGGAAAAGCACTCTTGTGAGGCATGGTGAACCATTCCCTTCCAACCATCGTGCTAAAATCAGCGGAGATTTTCTATTCCCCTTACCTTTTGTCCGTTAGTTTTTCATGTTTAGACACAATGAGGACAATGTATCATTTTAGGTTGGGAGTGGAGTGCCTTGCATGCATGTGTTTGGTTGAGTCTTGATGCACCTGAGCATCAAACTATTCCTATTTTGCATGTTGTATTATATTGCTCTATGCTTATTTGATTGAGGCAATGCATCAGAGAATTGGACCTATTTTATGAGCAATTTTTTTAAAAAAAAAATTAGAGCTTGATTGTTAGGATGATCTAGTTGGCTTTTTTATGATTATGACAATCAACGATGTGTCATTCTACCAATTTTTATTACTTTTCATGAGTTGTAAACATGTTGCCCAAAATTGAGCCTTTATAAAACTTTTCTAGTATTTTTCTTGCAAAGAATGAACCTTAGTGTGCTTAGGATTAGTTTGAAAAACTAGGAGAGAATTATTTGATCCATATGCTTGTTGTCACCTCGATTGGTGTGGGGATTCTCCTTCTAGTAATCAAAAACTTGATGGCTTGTAATGCTTTTCTTAGGAATGATAAAAGAAAATATGCATGCTATGCTTAAAAGTAAAGTCATTCTTGTTGAATAAAAAATGAAAGAAATAAAAAGACTAGTCTTGTGTGCACTTTGCACCACATAAAATTGTTAAGGCAAAAAGAGCTACCCTTATTGTGATTAGTTAGGCCAACCAAGGGTTAAACTCGAGTTATGGGTTCCTGCAATGGGTGTGTGAAAGCTAGTGTCATCTTATAAATGCAAAAATATAATTTGTTTCTATTTTCAGGAGCCTAGTAATGTATTACTTGCTTGATTGTTCTAATTGTTTGAATGCTTGTTCCTAGTGCCAGTGTAGAGGGAAGATACGTTGAAGGTTATATAATCCAATTTCTAGTTAGTAAAATTGGTTATAGGTAGAATAAGTGTGAGCTTGAGCAAGAGATTCCCTGAAAATTTTTATTTGTCTCTTTATTGGGCTATATGTGCATGTCTCTTGATTGCAATATTTTTGGCATTTTAGGCATTCAGATTGGAGTTATAAAATTGCAACTATTGAATCCTATTCTTTTGTTTTATATGCTTGCTCGAGGACTAGCAAGGTTTAGGATGGGGGTATTTGATAGGACCAATTTAGTACTATTTATTTGTTCTTAATCTAAGCTTGTTAGACTTGATTTTACTCTTTATTTGTACGTTTTGTACATAAATTGTGCATTGAAGGCATTGGGGATGAATCACACAACTTGGAGCTAAATCGAACAATTTAGAGCGTTTTTTAACTAACTTGGAATCCACGGATCTCGAGGAGGTGAGAAGACCCGAGCGAATCGAGAGGAGCCCGAGGAATAGTGCCGAGGAGTCAAAGGTTCGAATCCCTAACTATGCAAGCAAAAGGAAGACAAAAGAAAAGAAGTGAAGACGCGCTAGAAAAGGCCACAGCGTCGAGACACTATGGCTCGATTTGTTTTCTTTGGCTTAAAGGTGGCTCTACACTCAACGTCTCAACGCTACAACTAAAATCTGTATAAAAACCCTCGTCTTCTATTCCACCGTAGGTCGATTTTTAGCATAATTTTCTAGTTTCTTTGTATTTTACTTTCCAGACCTCGCTTTGTATGTTTCTGAGTTAATTTTGATTGTTTCTTGTTTATTCCATTGTAATTTGTAGCGAGATTTAGTCGTTCTAACCGCTGACTAAACCCGTTGATGCCGATTAGGTGATTTTTTGGTTAATGTATGGTATTGTTTTGAGAGATTCTGTTATGAACGAATTTATATTTAACTTACAATTGTAGTTTGGATTCGATTTGTACAATAAGCATGCACAATCAGTTAGATTGACGCCCTAAATCGCAACTCGTATGTTTTTGTTTATTATTTGCTATATTGTAGTGCATAGATTGATTCATGGGCAGGGGTCCCATGAGCAGTTCTCTGACTTTTTTGCTCTAGATGACAGGTCTAGGATCCAAAATAGCGTTAGAAATAATTTATGCCTAATTATTTCTAGTGTTGGGTTTTATGTCCTAAAACTCGGGGATAATAAATGTAACAAAGTCAACTGGTATCAATAAAGCGTTATTGAGGTTATTCGATTTCTGGTTCTCAAATAGTTGTTATTAATTATGTATTAATTAACCCAAATCCAATAAAATAGAATCCTTGGTTATGATATGAACACTTGAACTTTATGTGGTGACATAAGAGTGGATCCAGTTCAAGTAATAGCTTAAACGGTCTATAGTATAGGGATAAGACTGGGTACCTTATCCTAGGAATAACTATGTGACGCGACCCACTTTGTTTTAGTACAAACGATGCGATCCTAATTCTTTCATGTAGAGACATGCAAGTGGGGACGTCCTATACAAAAGAGTTTGTATAAGATCGGACCGCGAAATAAGTCCCCTTCACTTCGTAACGTCGTTTACTGTGAAACTGACCATTTCAAAGAGATGACCTAGGTAACTCGATCTTAATCCCGAGCTAACTATGAACTCCTGTTTATTCGAGATTATCCTTTGATTTGCATGGGTGAGAGTGGTTCAGCTTCGCCGACTCAATAAGCCTACCACTTTAGGGATAAGACCGAGTAGATAGCTGGGGACATAGTCCTGCAAGATGGAATTCACTCCTACCCGTCTTTAGGGATAGTAGAGAGGTTGTTCCCTTAAATGCTGACTTTGGGATGTGAACAAAGGTGCATTGCCTTCTCATGGGCCCGAGAGGTTTTAGGTTTAGTGGTGGGACCGCAAACCAATTGTTCATTAGGGACTTAGTGGAGGCTTAAGGAACAAGAAGTGCTATAGGGGTAAAACGGACTTTAGACCTAGCTATAGTTACGAAGAACCTGTGAAGGGTCGACTTACTAATCATGGTTATATCAGGTGGATAGAAATATATCTACAGTGAGGGGAGTTCAGTGAGGGGAGTTCAGCTACGGACTATAGTGGAGTGTCCTGTTAGTTAACGAATGTTGGTTAACTAGGATTAAAATAGTTCAACCGGTTAATCTCGGATCATTGGAGTCCATGATCTTTAGGTCCATTAGGTCCCCCTACTAGTTCAAACGGATTAAACCTTAGAACAATAGTGGTAAACAAATTTGAAAACGTTCAAATTCAACTTAAGGATATATTGTTAATTATATTTGATATAATTTAACATATCGGTTTAATTGTTAATTAAACTATAATTGAAGAGACATGATATATTTAAATGTTGTTTAAATATAGATAATGTGTATATGATACATGTTCGATTTGATGTTACATATGAATTAGGATTCATATTCGATCGACCGGTATTTGAGAGAAGTAGAGAAAATGTGTAATTATTTAATGTAATATTTGATATTATATTAAATAAATATAATTAATTAAAATTATTTAATTAATTATTAATTTTGTTTAAAATTAATTGTATGAATTAATTTTACATGAAATTAATTATTGAAAAATTGGTTTTTCTTCAAAATGAATTCTTCCATCAAATGACACCAAATTGAATGACATTGTTGATGCAATGTTTGATTTGACGACACCTAATCTATCTTCTTCTTTCATATAAATTCAATGTCCCACTTCCATGATAGAAGAGTGCTCTTGGCTCAATGAATTCAGCATTAAAAACATGCCTAATCTCTTAAAATGAAAACTCCATGGCTGAAAGGTATTTCTTAAAACCCATATCATTTTCTCCTAAATTCATCACTCTCAAGCTCCCACAAGCTCGTTCTGAGGCCAAAGAATAGAGGGGAAGATCTCGGTGGTCGTCCACAATGTATTCGTGCTAAGAATCATCCAACGAATCGGTTTAATTTGAGCCCCAAAGTTAAGTATTCTCACTACCCTGTTTTTTGAATATTTTACAGCATGTTTTCTCTTGCGAGATTAAAGAAATTAAGTGCCCAAGATCAATAATCGCTTCCACTCAAGTGTCGTACACTCCTTAAATTGGTATCAGAGTGTGGTTTAGACGTTTAATTTCCATTAATTTTGAGTTTGGTGGGTGAATTTCAATTGTTGAATATGCTAGGTTCCTAAAGTCGATGAACTCGGTTTTTGCATCAATTTCTAATTCAATTCGTTGATTTAAATTGTAATTGCCTATATGAATATGGGCTTTAATGTGTTGCAAGGAGTTTGTAATTAAAGATTTGAGAGTCAATAGAATCCAAAGAAGGTTGTAATCGAAGAGAGAAGGAGAGATGCTTGACTGACCGAAGAACAGGGGCTGAAGAACATTGCTTTCTTGAAATCTCTGGGTTTAGAGAAAACATTGCGGTTCTCGGGTTTGCGGTCCGGTTCGCGAGTTCTGTTCTGCTGGTTCGCACGGTTCATGTTGCCCAGGTCCGGTTTTAGCTCAATTCTTCATTTCAGAGGCTGGTTTTGTACATTTTCGGTCTGGTTCAAGGCTTTTAAGGCTAGTTCACTTGAATTTCTTCATTTAAACGTCTGGTTCAGGCTCAATTTTGATGGTTCAAGCAATTTTATAAATTTTTGGGCTATTTTGAAGTGTTCAGGAGCAATCCAAGGTGTTTAATAAATTATTATTGTAATAATTTAGTTTATTTGCTTGATTTAGATGCCAAAACTAATCCACTTTAGTGTGTTTAATTATTTATGTATTAGGAATGTATGTTATAATTAAATTAGAATTGAATATGCATAATCTATGTCATATAGATTTAAAATCCCACCATAGGAAAACATGTACATGCATTAGTAATTAATTATAAGAGTTATAATAAAAAGGAATGCATGTTAGGTTTCATGATAGATGCATGTTGGTTGTTTTAATTTTTCGTTTATGTTCATGGATGTTTTAATATAAGCGTTATATTAATAAACGAAAACGAACAACCATGCAGCATGAAACCACCTTAGCATAGATGAATGTTATAGGTAGTCTATATTATAAAGTGTTGTAAAATCGAGATAGACGTTAAAACCTATAACCAAGATAAATGCATGCTCACTTAGGGTTAACAAAATCTAAATCTTGAATGACTCGCATAGAATAGGTCGATATCTTGTAAAGCTAAGGTTACAAGAGAACTCACCCAGTAAGATGTTGTCTAAGGTTGGAGGTATTTAAGTTGACGGTTTACGAAACAACTTCTACCTGGGCATCGAGCCGGTACTTGAGTTAGGTTAATCCAGTTTTATGAGCATTCGTGAGTGATGTGAGGTTTTATCACCTAGAAATTATAGCGTAATAGTTATGTCGTTAGAAATCACCTAGACATAGGTAATTTTAAAATGTTTATACTTTTTGAATGGTGTTTTATCTTCTATAACTTAAAATTTGATTGTTATATGCCTTCGTCACCATTAGAAGCAAATTATAGGATTAATTCATTAAAATTTATAATAGTTATAAGGTTAATGAATAGAAACCGTTAAACCTATAACAAAGAGTTGCATGCTAACATAAGATCTTAGGTAGCATGAATTAATTTTCAAACGTTTAAAATCGATTAGACCTAAGATCACTGGTTTCTAATAGGATTAGAAATGCTTCCTACTTAGTGTGTTTAATAGAGTTAAAATTTATTAAGTAGGATATAAGGCTATGGTTATAAGGGAACTCTCCCGGTAATATGGAACTTGAGTTGAATTAACCACAGTCTTATTAGCATGCAATGTCGCTAGGAAATTAAAAGGGTTTAATTCACCTAGACATTAGAGTAAAGACCTTATTTTAAAAGGTTATATAAGGCATAAACTTAGATAGAGTCGTTTAGCCAGAATTTACGTAAGTAAAATCACCCTAAAATACATAGGACACTTCAGTGGGAGGAAAAGTATAAAAACGAGATGCTCATATCGAGTTTTTACTCTCACGTCCCCCTTTGTTCATACTGTGAGATCCATGCTCGGTTTTGCCTCTTTTTAGTACGACCTCCCTTTGGAGAGTGTTTGCATGGGTCAATACCAAGGTGAATGGGGAAAGTGTTCATAGTAAGTGGGAGAAGGACGTGTGTCAACGCATCCTACGGTCTCCTCCCCTAGGTTGCACCGTGAGATTCTTATGATCTGCCTGCATGTCGTTTTAGCGTGACCATCCCTTTGGGGTGCTTGGTCATAAGTTTCGGAACACCGCGAACTCCAGGAATGGATAAGGTCTCTTAGGGTAATGACCAACAGTTGACTTTTCTATTGGTAGCTTGTTGGTGCGTCTCTCTGGAATCTGAAACTGGGAGAGTTACACTTACGAGATTGAGATCCTGACCAAACAAATGGTAACTAATGTAATATTTAGGCATTGAGATGTTCTGATATTAAGAATTGGTTGAGATAAGTCTCAATTCAAAGGAGTAGCTGATCACCCATTTGACGACTGTTGCTCTAAACCTTTGAAGTATCGTTGCAAAAGAATTATGATTCATAGGGTGCTTAATTACTTTTGCTAAATTTGATTGGATTATATAATGGGTTAGGTATTAGAGAACCGATTTGAATTTATTTGTTTATATTTTAGCAATAGGCTCTATAGGCCTCGTCTATTCGACAAATTAATTATTGGTATAAAACATACAAACTTAAACACTGAGATCGTGGTAAGTGATTTGAAAACGATCTTAAAAGGAGGAATGTCCTCAAGGTGTTATGTCTAACTCATCCTCGAAATGTTCGAAATAAAGATGACATAGCAAACTGCCTAACCAATAAGAACATGATCCCAAGATTCAAAATATGATTTATCCATCTTGAAAACGTGCTTAGTATGAATAGTGATTCAACCTGGACACTCGGTTCAAGGCTCACTAATCACGTATGTTTTGAAAGGATTCGAATTCCCAATTCCGTTACAGCGGAAGCAATTGGACCGTTTCGTAGTTAATTTTGTTCTACAAAATATCAATACATTGGCAAAAGGTTAAGCGATGAGAAACATACATCCGTTGACGACTCTGAATACTTCAACGCCTTTCTTGATTTTGGACCGAGCGTCAACAATTGGGACACCACCAATTGATCTTCCCCGCTATAACTCTGAGATTAGGAACGTAGTTGTGGGACTACCTAATCTTGAATGGGAAAAACCCTAGAGAGAAAATTCTCCCTAGAGTTCTTGAGTTGAGAGAATATGAGAGGGCCTTATGGTGGCCATATGTTGTGGTACCTAAACCCTAGGGTTAGTGTTCTATTTATAGGAGAAAGGCCATGAATAAAATATTCATTTAAAATCAATTATTTCCTTAACTGATTTAATCTTTTCCATAATCAATCAATTCCATAACCAATCAATTCCATAATTGATTAATCTTTTCCATAAATGATTGATCACTTCCATAAGTGATTAATCATTTCCATAATTGATTAATTACCAATTAATTAATTCTTTAATTAATTAATCACAAATTAAATATCATATATTTAATTTCAGACCTTCTATTAGTTAATTAATTAATTACCTAATTAAATATCATATATTTAATTTCAGGCCTTCAATTAATTAATTCCATAATATGAATCAAATTCATATTAAAATTTGAACTCCTTCAAATTCTCTTATATCCTATAAATTTAATATGAATCAAATTCATATTAATATTTGAACTTCTTCAAATATTTATTTCTCTCATACACTATAGTTTAATTAAATCTCATTTAATTTAAACTAAATTGAATAATTAATTAATTCATAATTAATTAATTCATCTTCTAATTAAATACCATGTATTTAATTAGACATATATTTGAACTCTTTCAAATATATCAATCTCTCAATATAATAAAGTTTAATCTCAAATTAGACTTTATATTTTAATGCATCACTATACATTATATTAATTTGTATCTCATACAATTAACTTAATTCCCAATATGAATTTGAACTATTCAAATTCTCTCAAGATATATTTGTTCCTAATTACTCTTTACGAGCTAGCAGGGGGACCTAATGGACCTACAGATCAGAAGCTCCAATGATATGGGGTTAACTGATTAAACTCATTAATCAAGTTAACCAATTCATTAACTGTGGGTCATTCCACTAAAGACCCACAACTGAACTCTTCTCACTGTAGAACATTTCTGTGTCCATGGATGTAGACCTATGCCGGTATGTCAATCCTTCACGAGTGTTCGTAACCACGGCTGGGTCAAATTACCGTTTTACCCCTGTGTTACATCTGTCTCCTTAAGTACCAGCGCTCCTCTAATGAACAACCTGTTTATGGTCCAACCATTAAACAGAAAGTCCCTCTCGGGCCAGTGAGAGGGCGGGATCCCTTTGTTCAAGTCCTGGAGTCACCACTTAAGGGAACACTCATCTACTTCTCCTAGAAGTGGGAAGGAGTGAATTCCATCTTGTGTTGTCATGTCCCCAGTCCCACACTCGGTCTTGTCCCCAAGAAGGTAGGCTTATTGAGTCGGCGTGCAGGTCACTCTCACCCATACTAATCAAAGGACAACCCCTCGTGAGAAGGAGTTCATGACACACTCAGGATTAAGACTGAATTACCTAGGTCATCGTATTGAAACAGTAACCTAACTAGTGAACGGTGTTACATCTAGTGGTTTACTATTTCGTGGTCCGGTCTTATGCAAACTCATTGCATAGGATACCCCCGCTTGCATGTCTCCTACATGGACGCCTTGGATTAATACGTCTGTATCGAATACAAAGCAGGCCGTATCACATAGTGTTACCAGGATAAGGTACCCAGTCTTATCCTTGTACTATAGACCTTTTAGGTTGTTACTTGAACACCAATCCTCGTATGTCCCCACATACTAGTTCAAGTCACATGTAAACAACCTTGGATCTTAGTTTATTGGATTTGGGTCAAATTGTGCAATATTTAACAATAACACTTTATTGTAGAAACTCAATTACACTTTATTGAAACAAGTATACAATTTGTTTACATTCACTATCTACGAGTTTTAGGGCATAAAACCCAACAAACTCCCACTTGAACTAAAACTCTAGTTTAGTGGGATGTACAATAATCTATACAGCATTGGGTGTATAAATACATGTATAAAACATATACAATGTACAAATACAATAAACTAGGGCATCACTATACCCATTACATAATGGTATCACTATACCCATTACATTTCTCCCACTTGCCCTAGATTACACCTTTGTACATATCTCGTAGATCTAGACCTTCTAGATGACCCTCAAACACTTTAGCCGAGAGAGTCGTTGTAAATGAATCAGCAATATTTCATTCAATGTAATGTGTCTACTTGTCTTAGGTTGCAATGTTCTTTTGAATTTGCCACAACACCACTATATCACTATAAAGTGTGATGGGCAAGTTCACATTTGGAACACATTCCAAATCAATCAAGAACTTTCTAAGACATACAGTCTCTATCGCTGCTTCACAAACAGCTAATTTTCCGACCTATACGGTCAAGACTGTAACTATGTCATACTATAGCTCCATCGTAAAGAGTGACCACAAATACTGATGTAGATTTCCTCAAGTCCTTATCAGTCTTAAAATCTGTGTCAGTGTATCCTGTAAAGATCAAATCCTTAGTCCCATACACGAGCATATAGTTCCTCGTTCTCCTCGAATACTTGAGGATATTCTTAACGGTTTTTCAATGATTAAATCTTGGATTAGATTGATACTTACTGACAATCCCTACTGCATAGGGCATTCGTCTCATGCCCTCAACCTCTTGAGGTGTCTTAGGAAACATTTTCTTAGACAAAAGAATTCCATGTCTGAAAGGTAGTGAACCCTTATTCGAATTCTGCATCTTATATCTAACTAACATCTTGTAGATATAAGACACCTGAGACAAGGCTAGCCTTTTGTTCTTACGGTTCCTAAACAATTTGGATCCCAAGAACAAACTCAGCTTCTCTCAAATTTCCACTTGGAAATGAGCTGCTAGCTCCTTTAATGTCAGTAAGATAACCTACATCATTCCCAATGATTAGGATATCAATCATATACAATACTAAGTAAGCTACTGAACTATTGATGATTACTTGTAAACACAAGACTCATTAATGTTCTGATTAAAGTCAAAAGATTTGGTCTCTTTATCAAATCTTATAGTTCAAGATTGAAATGCTTAGGTTAATCCATGAATGGATCACTTAAGCTTGCAAAACCTTTTGCTTTCGATCTTGCTGTATGAACCCTTCTGGTTAAGACCTTTAATGTCTCGTTTTCTCTTGTAAATCCACTTGTAACTAATAGGTGTTACCCATCAAACAGATCTACAAGATTCCAGATGGAAGTGAAATACAAAAGACTTCATTTCTAGGTCCATGACTTTAATCCATTGGTCCTTGTCAACATCATTCATTTTCTTTCTAAAAGATAATGAACCCACTATGCCATCATCAGGTATGATGACCTAGGCTTCAAACAAGCCCATGTAACGTTCAGGTTATCAAACAACCCTCCCACTACATTGAGGCAATCTCAACTATTGAGATGGATGTGACTGACTAGATGCACTGATCCATCAACAACTTTTGTTGAACAGGCAACCTCATCAACAACTCTTGTGGATGTTACTGTAGCTTCATTAGTTAACTTACTTAAATCGACTTTACTCTGTGGTTTATGATTTTTTTTATGTGAACTTCTTCTGAGAATTTAGCATTTGTCGATACAAATTCTTTATTCTCTTGTGAATTGAAGAAGTATCAACTTCTCGTTTCCTTTGGGGTTGCCTACTACAGTATGCAATGCAGTCAACACTACATGACCCCAAAACGAGCCAAACAATTGAGCATAACTCAACATGGAATGAACCATATCCAATAGGGTTCTATTTCTCCCATATGAGATTTAAGGTGTGATCCAATGTACTATCAAATAGTTCTGGAATCTCAAATCCCTATACTCAACACTTTGATCAGATCGAAGTGTTTTTATCATCTCACCTAACAAGTTTCCAACTTCAGTCCTAAGCCCCTTCGAATATCTCAAGAGCTATAGACTTAAGTTGCATTAGGTAAAGATACTCATACCTTTGAATAATCATCCAAAAGAGATGAATTATTCATGCCCTCCCACTGCTTTAACATATTGAACCACAAGGATCCAAATGTACCAGCTCCAAGGGCTCTTTGGCTCTTAGATCTTTTCCAGTAAAAGATCTATCAGTCATTTTGACCACAAGGCATGACTTGCAAGGTAGTAGAGAGTCATCTTCTAACTCGCTTAGAAGTTCACTCTTGACCAGTCTCCCAATCAAATTGAGATTAATATGGTCTACCTTAGAACCAAAGAAAGGTATTTTCCTTTAGGAGAAATCCTTTGCCTCTTTTCACATTGAGTAATAGCAGTCTTAAACAACCCAGTGTTCATGATTGCTTTACTATTGATTAGTCTTAAAACATTTAGGTTACTTTTCAGTAAAGCTAAACAAATGTCAACTCCCTTTCTTGAAACAAAACTGCGTTAGCAGAGAAAGGTAAAGAGTAACATTGTTCCAGCAAATAAGACACATAAATCAAATTTCTTTTTATCTTAGGAATTACATACACATTATCTAATAATATGTATTTTCTCCCACTGAGAAAAATAACTTAATGTTCCCCACTGATATAGCTAAAATAACCTCTCTAATTCTAACTTTGAGAGTTATTACACAAGCAGCAAGCTCTTGCCAGGAACTTATTCCTTTAAAAGTAGAACACACGTGATTTGTGGCCCCTGAATCAAGTATTCAGGGAGAATCACTATTCTTCACTAATCCCGTTTTCAAGACAAGTAAATGAAAATTACGGTATTGAACAAGTTCTCCTTTTGCTAAGCAAGGTTCTATGTCTTATTCATCAAGAACAATTCTTAATGAATTAAACATATGGGGCATGAGGACATTCCTCAGTTAAGAATAATCCTAGACTTATTTACCACAATTTGTCGTTTAAGCCTGTTGTATTACCGTTATTCATAAAGTGACGTAAGATAATACACATAAAATTATTATATAATTGCTGAAGTAACAAATTGCTTGTATTATTAATTGCACTAACCCATCACAAAAAATCCAATCAAATTCTGCAAAAACAAATAAGCAATCAAAGAAACCCTATAAAACTATTGATTTAGTTTTTGCAACGATACTTCAAAGGTTTAGAACAACAGCCACCGAAGGGTGGTCAACTTCTCCTCCTCTAAATTGAGACAATCTCAACTAAACTCTAACACCAGAATAACTCATATTCCGTCAGCGTTTAGTTACCGTTGTTCGGTCAAGGGTTAGTTAACACATTTAACTCATCCCCGTAAGTGTAACCCTCCCACTTTCAGATCTCAGAGGCACGCACCAACAGGCTACCGAAGGGAAAGACAACTGTTGGTGATTAGCCTAAGTGACCCTATCCTATTCAGGAGTTCACGGTGTTCCAAATCCTATGATCAGGCCCTCCGAAGGGATGGTTGCGCCAGGACAACCTGCAGGCGGATCATAGGACTCTCACGGTGTGAACTAGGGGTGGAGACCGAGGGATACGTTGACACGTGTCCCGCTCCCACTTACTCTAGACATTTTTCCCATTCACCTTGTTATTGATCCATGCAAACACTTTCCGAAAGGAGGCCGCTCCTAGGGCGACTCGAAGCCGAGCATGAACCTCACGTTGTGAATATAGGGACGTAGGAGCAAAACTTGATTTGAATCTCATTTTGTAATTTTCCTCCCACTGAAAATGTCCTAAGGTTAATTTAGGGTTGTTTAACTTAGATAAAATTCGACTAAGTCAATCTATCTAAGTCTGATCCTATTATAACAATTATGGAAATGATTCAACCACAATGTTTTAGATGAATTAAACTTCTTTTAATAAACCCAACATTGCAAGTCAACATTTCTATGGTTAATTCAACTCAAGTTTCGGGTCAGTTCCCAGGTAGGAGGTGTTCCGTAAACCGTCAATTTAAATACCCCCAACCTTAGACAGAACTTCACCGAGAGAGTTCCCTTATAACCACAGTAATGTAAGGTCTTTACTCTAAAGATCTAGGTGCATCAAACACTTTTAACAAACCTAGTGACATTGCAAGCTAACATTTAGCTATGATTAATTCAACTCCGGTATTCCAGGTCAGTTCCCAGGTAGGAGGTGTTCCGTAAACTGTCAGCTTAAATACCCACAGCCTTAGACAGAACATTACCGGTGGAGTTCCCTTATAATCATAGCAATGTTTTTTCTACTTAGTCAATTAAAACTAATTTTAATTCTAAGTAAGAATAATTCTAATCCTATTAGAAATATGATCTTAGGTCTAATTAATTTTAAACATTTTAAAATTAATTCATTTATCCTAAGATCCTATGTTTGCATGCAATTCTTTGTTATAGGTTAACGGTTTCTATTCATTAATTTTATAACTATTATAAATTTTAATGAATTAACCCTATAACATGCTACTATGGTGAATAAATTAACAATCAAATTCTAATTAATTTATAAAACCATACATTAGCATAACATACCAAAAATTATAACAATTATATTAATCTAAGGTAATGTCATGCTCAATGCAATTTAATTTCCTTTTAATTAACCTAACTCTTAAATTAATTATACAAGAGAATTAAAATTAATTATTACCATTTTCATACATTAACATAACATTTATATTAATAGCTCATGAAAAAATAAGCATGTTAATTACTAATATAAATATAACTCTTATATTTTTAAACTAAAGTAATTTCATGCTTAATGCAAATTAATTTCCTTTTAATTAATCTAACTCTTAAATTAATAACCCAAGAAAATTAAAATAAGCATTCACATTTTCATACATTAACATAACACTTTATATTAATAGCTCATGAAAATAAACAAACATATAAAATACTTTCATAAATATAACTTTTTATATTTTTACTAAAGTAATTTCATGCTCAATGCTTCTCAATTTTCATCCATTTAATCATAAAAATTTATATTAAATACCCATGAAAATTAAATTCATGCATTATACTTATATTATAACAATTATAATTGAAAATGCATGAATATGCTTAACCTATGGTGGGATTAAAAACTATATGACATTCATAAAGCAATTTAAATAGCTAAGTAGACAGGTTTTGGCATCCTAGGACACAAAACAATAGAAAAATTACATTAATCAATCTATTAAAGTCATATCCTGCCGTGAACCAGCTCAAAACAGCCTCGAACCGCGTCCATACCCTTCGAACCGGCAAGAAAACAAGATGAACCAAGCTGAACCGTGCAAAACCAGCCTCAAAAGTGCTTGAACCGGCCAAAATCTTGCTAAACCGGACCAAAAATCACTCAGACCGAGCAAACAAAGTCAAAAAACCCGCGAACCGGTCAACAAGCTCCTAAACCGCTTGAACCGAACGAACCTCGCTTGAACTGCGCCTCCTCAGCTGGACCGCACACGAAATTAATAAAAACAAAACAAAACGTTAATGTTAACACAAAGCTGGTTGTGCCTCAGTGGTGGACGTGGTTACGTTCAACGTGCTAAGTAAATGCTTGCGCGCGAGTTCGAACCCTGGCAACTCAAAACTCGTTTTCTATTTTTTTCAGCACGCAAAAATTGGCAAAAAACATGCGCGCGCCCACATTCGAACCACCGCCCTCACGCTCTAGTTCGAGCCCCAGTTGCCACAAAACGTTTTTTTTTTATTATTATTTTAACGATTTTCCAGCCCGTTTTTCTTCGATTTTCTGGGTAATTTGACGCAAACTCTCGGCTTTTTTCAGAAAACTGCAATTCCAGCCTCGATTCTTTTCCAAATTTGGCTCCAATTTGGATGCAAGTTCACCAAAATATTTACATAACTCATATTCACGGACTTACAGACTCAAATATGCAACAAATCACCCAAAACAACGGGCCCTTACATGATCAAATCAATGAAAAATTGCAAATTCTAATGCCAAAAACTCTAACCATCTACTAGCAAACCATTATACATCAAATGCACAATTAAATCCCACCAATAAACCAATGCAAATTTTGTAAAAACAAAATCAAGCATACGATCGGCTCTGATACCAATTGAAAGGATTGGAATTCCCAATTCCGTTACAGCGAAAGCAATTGGACCGTTTCGTAGTTAATTTTGTTCTACAAAATATCAATACATTGGCAAAAGGTTAAGCGATGAGAAACATACATCCGTTGACGACTCTGAATACTTCAACGCCTTTCTTGATTTTGGACCGAGCGTCAACAATTGGGACACCACCAATTGATCTTCCCCACTATAACTCTGAGATTAGGAACGTAGTTGTGGGACTACCTAATCTTGAATGGGAAAAACCCTAGAGAGAAAATTCTCCCTAGAGTTCTTGAGTTGAGAGAATATGAGAGGGCCTTATGGTGGCCATATGTTGTGGTACCTAAACCCTAGGGTTAGTGTTCTATTTATAGGAGAAAGGCTATGAATAAAATATTCATTTAAAATCAATTATTTCCATAACTGATTTAATCTTTTCCATAATCAATCAATTCCATAATCAATCAATTCCATAGTTGATTAATCTTTTCCATAAATGATTGATCACTTCCATAAGGGGGTGTTTGGGGTACTGAATAGGTTATAATAAGGGAGTTATTATAACCTATTCAATGTTTGGGGCACCAACAAAAATAATTGGTGAGGTGGGTTATTTTAACCCCCGATTATTTTATCCATTTTCTACAGTAACCATTATTCAACCCACTACAGTAACTATCTCCTCACTTCTTCCATGCGACTCCTTGACTTTTCCGACGACCGCCGGCCGCCGTTAGCCGGCGAAGTTTCCGATGAATTTTCCGACGACCGCCGATGACTTTTCCGGCGATCGCCGATGACTTTTCCGGCCACCAATTTTTTTTTTCCATATTTCTTCTCAATTTCATTTTGAAAAATATAAAAAATAAAAATAAAGAAAAAAAACATCAAAGGTTGCCGGAAAAGTTGTTGACAACATCGAAGGTTAATCAACTTAAAAAAAAAACATTCAAACGAAATTATATTTACCACACTCAAGTTTATTTCAAATGATTTTATTGATTAAAAAAAAAAACTAATATGATTTTTGAACTAAACATTTACAATTTTTATTTTGACAATACTAAAAGTTAATTAATATGATTTTTCTATACCAAGACCTAAACTTTTTTGCTTTGTAACAAAAAAATAAAAATAAAAAAACATAACCCTAAATCAAATCAAAGTGTTGTATATCATAAAAAAACTAGAAAAAGAAAACAGTCAGTTTGAACCTTTGATTCAGAACCTCATGTTAAAACAGATCAACACTCCAAACACAGATTATTTTATCCCAGATTAAAATAATCTGCACCCCAAACACAGATTAAAACATAACCCTAAAGTGATTAATCATTTCCATAATTGATTAATTATCAATTAATTAATTCTTTAATTAATTAATCACCAATTAAATATCATATATTTAATTTCAGACCTTCTATTAGTTAATTAATTAATTACCTAATTAAATATCATATATTTAATTTCAGGCCTTCAATTAATTAATTCCATAATATGAATAAAATTCATATTAAAATTTGAACTCCTTCAAATTCTCTTATATCCTATAAATTTAATATGAATCAAATTCATATTAATATTTGAACTTCTTCAAATATTTATTTCTCTCATACACTATAGTTTAATTAAATCTCATTTAATTTAAACTAAATTGAATAATTAATTAATTCATAATTAATTAATTCATCTTCTAATTAAATACCATGTATTTAATTAGACATATATTTGAACTCTTTCAAATATATCAATCTCTCAATATAATAAAGTTTAATCTCAAATTAGACTTTATATTTTAATGCATCACTATACATTATATTAATTTGTATCTCATACAATTAACTTAATTCCCAATATGAATTTGAACTATTCAAATTCTCTCCAGATATATTTGTTCCTAATTACTCTTTACGAGCTAGCAGGGGGACCTAATGGACCTACACATCAGAAGCTCCAATGATATGGGGTTAACTGATTAAACTCATTAATCAAGTTAACCAATTCATTAACTGTGGGTCGTTCCACTAAAGACCCACAACTGAACTCTTCTCACTGTAGAACATTTCTGTGTCCATGGATGTAGACCTATGCTGGTAAGTCAATCCTTCACGAGTGTTCGTAACCACGGCTGGGTCAAATTATCGTTTTACCCCTGTGTTACATCTGTCTCCTTAAGTACCAGCGCTCCTCTAATGAACAACCTGTTTATGGTCCAACCATTAAACAGAAAGTCCCTCTCGGGCCAGTGAGAGGGCGGGATCCTTTGTTCAAGTCCTGGAGTCGCCACTTAAGGGAACACTCATCTACTTCTCCTAGAAGTGGGAAGGAGTGAATTCCATCTTGTGTTGTCATGTCCCCAGCCCCACACTCGGTCTTGTCCCCAAGAAGGTAGGCTTATTGAGTCGGCGTGCAGGCCACTCTCACTCATACTAATCAAAGGACAACCCCTCGTGAGAAGGAGTTCATGACACACTCAGGATTAAGACTGAATTACCTAGGTCATCGTATTGAAACAGTAACCTAACTAGTGAACGGTGTTACATCTAGTGGTTTACTATTTCGTGGTCCGGTCTTATGCAAACTCATTGCATAGGATACCCCCGCTTGCATGTCTCCTACATGGACGCCTTGGATTAATACGTCTGTATCGAATACAAAGCAGGCTGTATCACATAGTGTTACCAGGATAAGGTATCCAGTCTTATCCTTGTACTATAGACCTTTTAGGTTGTTACTTGAACACCAATCCTCGTATGTCCCCACATACTAGTTCAAGTCACATGTAAACAACCTTGGATCTTAGTTTATTGGATTTGGGTCAAATTGTGCAATATTTAACAATAACACTTTATTGTAGAAACTCAATTACACTTTATTGAAACAAGTATACAATTTGTTTACATTCACTATCTACGAGTTTTAGGGCATAAAACCCAACATGTTCTTGTCAAAGAATGAGTTCCTAGCATTAGTTGTGAACTGGTTGTGATGACTCTTTAGAGTTTATATAGAATAGCTCATCTCGGCTAAGACAGTGGGAGACATAAAGTTATTCTTCTGTAAGGAACGATACATATTATTTGATGTATATAGTTCCTAAGATTGAAAGGAATTTTGATTTCTATTCTTTTTTGCTAGAACAAGGCTAGTTTGTTACCTTTTATGTATGAACCGTTCATTTCAAAAAGGATGCCAATATTTGTTCTACAAACATGAAGAATAACATATATGTTTTAAGATCAATAGATTCTAGAGTGATTTAAATCGTGAGATATTTAAATCGCTCATAATAAACTAAAAGGAAACTTGTTTCTCTAAAGTACATGCCTTTGGCACTTGAGGTTAGACCATGTGAAAATTCAATAGGATCGAAGTTTGGTCCAAAATGAACTTCTAAAGAGGTTAGAAGATAAATCATTACCTCAAAGTCATGCCTCAAGAGTAAGACGACTTACATAAACCTCTTACTAGAAAAAGATTATCATGCCAAAGGAACCCTTAGAGCTAATGCATTTTGATCCCCGAGGCCAAATGAATACTAAAGTTCAAACAGGGTATGAATATTTCATCAGTTTCACTGATAAATTATTCAAGGCATGTTTATCTATACCTAATCCGTCATAAGTCCGAACTCTTGAAAAGTTCAGGTTGTAAAACACTAAGGTTACAAACCAAATTAGGTAACACGATAAATGACACTTCGATCCGATCGAGGTGGAGAGTATATGGACTTAATATTCTAGGTCTATTTGATCAAACATGGAATTATGTCCCAACTCTTAACACCTAATACATCATAGTAGAGAGGTGTATCGGTAAGGAGAAACAGAACCTTGTTTGACATGGTTCATTCGATGATGAGTTGCCTAAATTCGTTTTGGGATATGCTATAAATACTACAATTTAAAATGCCAATATGGTTCTCTTCAAAAGAATGTTCATGGAACATTGTTTGAATTTTGAAAAGAGCATTAAGTACATTTATGTTGTTTCAGAAGCTAGGGATGTCTTGCAAATATGATTAAGACAAATCCAAAGGAACTAGAACCTTATTTGAAAGTACGCCTATTTCTAGGTTATCCCAAAAGAAACGAGATACAGATGCTTCTTAGTTCAAAAGAAAGTATTTGTATGGACAAATGTATGCTTTGTTACAAGAAGACCACATTAGAGATCACAAACCATGTAGTTAAATAGTGTTAAGTAAGTTAGTGAAGCTACAAAATGAATTCAACAAAGAGTTGTTGACTAAACTGGTCAAACAACAAAGAGTTAATGATCAAACTAGTCCTTCAACAAAGGGTTGTTGATCAAACTGGCACATTAAGTCTGTCTTGTCCTTCTCAATTGTTGAGAGAGCCTCAACACAGTGGGAGGGTTGTTAATCAACCTAATGAATACTGTATCAGTTTAACTGAAACTCTTATTATCATATCTGATGATGATATTGAGTATCCACTAACTTTTAATCAGGTAATGGATGACATGAATAAAGACAATTGAGTCAAAACTATGAACCTTGTAATGGAGTATGTGTACTTCAATTCAGTCTGGTGCTGACAATAAGAGTTCATAGTCCAAGATCTAGAGCAAAAGGTTTGCGACCTTCACCGATCCATATGTATGGATTGAACTAAAGGTCTCGATCTTGAAACATGAGGTTTAATACATGATTAAATCTTATGGTTTTGACCAGAAAATTATCAAGCCTTGTGTCAGTAAAGAAATTATAAATAGTTTAGTAGCTTTCTTAGTTTAGTATGTGCTTGATATCCTATTTATTGAGAATGATATAGGTTATCCAACTGACATTAGAAGTGAGCTAGCAAGCCTAGTTCCAAATAAACGATTTGGAAAGACTTAGTTTGTTCTTAGAATCCAAAACGTTCGCAATTGAAAGAACAAATCGCTAGTTTTGTCTCAAATATCTTATATGGACAAAAGTGTTGGCTAGATATAATATTAGATTTCCGAGAAAGGTTGGTTACCTATCCGACGTGGAATTCATTAATCACAGGAACAATGTCCTGAGACACCTCAGAAGGTTGAGGATTTGAGACAGATTCTCTATGCCTCGAAAAACAGTTGTCTGGCTTGGCATATGGTATGCAATAGGGAATGTCAGTAGATACCAATTTGGTTCAGGGTAAGGACTTTGGACTGCAATAAAAATATCCCCAAGTATCTTAGGAGAACGAGGAATTATAAGCTCGTGTATGGTGCTGAGGATCTAATCCTTACAGGATACACTAATTATGCCTTGCACTCCGATCAGGATTCGTGGAAATCCACATCGCCCTTAATAGGGAGCTATATAATGGTGTAGCATCAAGAAATGATGCATTACAGACTTTATCTTGAAGGCCAAGTAAGTTGCTGCTTATGAAGCGAGCTCAGAAGTCTGTAGAACTTAGGAAGTTCATTATGAAAGTTGTTCCAAATATAAGGCGAATGTATAGAATGCAAACGTATATCTCATCTAAGAGATTATCTGCAGAGGGGATGTGATTGTCACGACGATAGACTCAGAGTAGGATATTGCTTAACCATTTACGAACGCCCTCATGGCTTCAAGTGCTCGAGGGACAACTAGATGGTCTAGGTCTACGAGTAATGTACAAAGGATAATCTAGGGCAAGTGGGAGATATGTAATGGGTATATTGTTGGGTTTTATGCCCTAAAACTCGTAGATAGTGAATGTAACCGTTGACCGGATATTAATGAAATAATATTGATATATTTTTCCATTAATTTTCATTAGTTATTTTATATTTATCTTTGCCTAATAATAACCCTAATCCAATAAACTAGACATCCAAGGCTGTAATATGAGTCTTGAACTATATGTAGTGACATATGAGATCATTGTTCAAGAAACAGCCTAAAGGGTCTATAGTATAGGGATAAGACTGGGTGCCTTATCCTGGTGACACTATGGATACGGCCCACTTTGTATTTGATACAAACGCTGCGATCCAACGCGTTCGTGTAGGAGACATGCGAGTGGGGGTATCTTATGCAATGAGTTTGCATAAGACCGGATCGCGAAATAGTAACCACTGGTTATAACACCGTTAACTAGTTGGTTTTCTATTTTACTAGGACGACCTAGACAACTTAGTCTTAATCCTGAGTTGATTATGGACTCCTGCTCATGAGAGATTGTCCTTTGATTTGTATGGGTGAGAGTGGCCAATACGCCGACTCAATAAGCCTACCACTTTGGGGACAAGACCGAATGGGGAGCTGGGAACATAATCGTACAAGATGGAATTCACTCCTTCCCGACTTTAGGGAAGCAGATGAGTGTTCCCTTAAGTGGTTACTCCGAGTCTTGAACAAAGGGCCCTACCCTCTCAATGGCACGAGAGGGTTTTCTGTTTGATGGTTGGACCACAAACAGGTTGTTCATTAGAGGAGAATTGGTACTTAAGGAAATAGAGGTAACCCAGGGGTAAAACGGTAATTTGACCCAGCTGGTGTTACGGACACTCGTGAAGGACTAACTAGTCGATATTGGTCTAGATCCGTGGACACAGAAAATATGTCTGCAGTGAGAAGAGTGCAACTGTGAGTCTATAGTGGAATGTACACACAGATAACGAATATTGATTAATGTGGTTAATGAGTTTGACCAATTAATCTCACATCGTTGGAGCTTCTGATCTGCAGGTCCATTAGGTCCCACTGGTAGCTCGTAAAGTAATTTGAGGCAACTAAGTAATAAAAGCAAATTGAAAATGTTCAATTTATTAAGGGAAACAAATATAATATATATTGATATATTATTATGAGAGAAATTAATATTTGAAAAGTTCAAATATAAATTTATGGAAGTTTGAACGAGTTCAAAATAATGAATTAATTAATTTAAGGCCTAAAATGTGTTTGGGCAAATTAATTAATTCAAGGTCGGGAATTAAATATGTGATATTTAATTGGTGGTTAATTAATTAAAGAATTCATTAACCGGGAATTAATCAATTATGGAAATAATTAATCACTTAAGGAAGTGATTAATCATTTATGGAAATGATCTAATCACTTATGGAAGTAATTAGTCATTTGTGGAAAAGATTAATCAATTATGGAATTGATTGATCATGATTGATTAATTAAGGAATAAGATTGAATCAATTATGGAAAAGATTGATTTAATTGAATATTTTATTCATGGCCTCTCTTCTATAAATAGAACACTAGACCTAATTGGTCATGACACTTGACACTCTTGAAAGACAAGACCTAGAATTCTCTCTAGCCTCCCTCTTAGAGAAAGACTCCCACAAGTCTTTTGCCTCCTAGACTCAGAGACATACCGGTGTAACCTCTGTGGTGATTGTGTCAATCAAAGAAGAATTTCCAGCGAAGAAAACCTTAAAGCGGCTGCTGCGTTTTCGTTCGTTGAGCGTCGTTGGCGAAGAACGGTCAAGTCTACAACGGAGGTTTGTAACGGTTCTTCCTCTTTTCTTTACAAAAGTTTTTAAAAAATAAATTTAGATTTATTTTAGCATGTTTAAACCAATTTTACAGCGGCTTTAAAGGTTGTTTAAAGTTTTGTTTGAGTTATCGTAACGGTATTTTAATGTTAATTAATATACGGCGTAAGGTCCAATCGATGCGCTTCTGCTGCGTGGGGACTTTTATTCCCTTCATATATGAGATGCCCTAGTTTATTGTATTTTACATGTATTGGTACTTGTTAATACAAATCCACTATGGTTCTGGATTGTTGTACAACCCACTAGAGTTTTTAGTCCAAGTGGGAGTTTGTTGGGTTTTATGTGTCCTAAAACTTGTGGATAGTAAATGTAACAAAGTCAACTTGTATCGATAAAGCGTTATCGAGGTTATTCGATTTTTGGTTGTCAAATAGTTGTTTTTAATTATGTATTAATTAACTCAAATCCAATAAACCATAATCCATAGCTATGATATGAACACTTGAACTTTATTTAGTGACATAAGAGTGGATCAAGTTTAAGTAATAGCCTAAACAGTCTATAGTATACGAATAAGATTGGGTACCTTATCATGGGAAAAATTATGTGACGCGACCCATTTTGTTTTAGTACAAACGATGTGATCCTAAATCGTTCATGTAGAGACATGCGAGTGGGGGCGTCCTATACAAAAGAGTTTCTATAAGACTGGACCGCGAAATAAGTCACTTTCACTTTATAACGACGTTTACTGTGAAACTTACCATTTGAAAGTGATCAGCTAGGTAACTCGATCTTAATCCTTAGCTAACTATGAACTCCTGTTTATTCAGGATTATCCTTTGATTTACATGGGTGAGAGTGGCTCAACATTGCCGACTCAATAAACCTACCACTTTAGGGATAAGATCGGGTAGTAGCTAGGAACATAGTCCTTCAAGATGGTTATATCGGGTGGACAGAAATATATCTACAATGAGGGGAGTTTAGCTACGGGGTATAGTGGAGTGTCGCGTTAGTTAATGAATGTTGGTTAACTAGGATTGAAAGAGTTCAACTGGTTAATCTCAGATCGTTGGAGCCCATGATCTATAGGTCCATTAGGTCCCCCTGCTAGCTCAAACGGATTAAACCTTAGAACAATAGTGGTGAACGAATATGAAAACGTTCAAATTCAACTTAACGAGATATTATTAATTATATTTGATATAATTTAACGTATCGGTTTAATTGTCAATTAACCCATAATCTAAGAGAGAATATAATATATTTAAATGTTGTTTAAATATAGATAATGTGTATATGATACATGTTCGGTTTGATGTTACATATGAATTAGGATTCATATTCGATCGACTGGTATTTGAGAGAAGTCGAGAAAAGGTGTAATTATTTAATGTAATATTTGATATTATATTAAATAAATATAATTAATTAAAATTATTTAATTAATTATTAATTTTGTTTAAAATTAATTGTATGAATTAATTTTACATGAAATTAATTATAGAAAAATTAGTTTTTCTTCAAAATGAATTCTTCCATCAAATGACACCAAATTGAATGACATTGATGATGCAATGTTTGAATTGAAGACACCTAATCTATCTTTTTCTTTCATATAAATACACTGTCCCACTTCCATGATAGAAGAGTGCTCTTGGATGAATGAATTCAACATTAAAAACCTGCATATTCTCTCAAAATGAAAACTCCATGGCTGAAAGTTATTTCTTAAAACCCATGTCATTTTCTCCTAAATTCATCACTCCCAAGCTCCCACAAGCTCGTTCTAAGGCCGGAGAATAGCGGGGAAGATCTCAGTGGTCATCCACGATGTATTCGTGCTGAGAATCATCCAACGAATCGGTTTAATTTGAGCTCCAAAGTTAAGTATTCTCGCTGCCTTTTTTTTTTTTTTGAATATTTTACAACATGTTTTCTCTTGCAAAATTAAAGAAATTAAATGTCAAAGATCAGTAATCTCTTCCGCTCGAGTGTCGTACACTCCTTCAATTGGTATCAGAGAGTGGTTTAGGCGATTAATTTTCATTAATTTTGAGTTTGGTGGGTGAATTTCAATTGTTGAATATGTTTCATTGCTAAAGTGGATGAAATCGGTTTTGGTATCAATTTCTACTTCATTATTTCGTAGCAGAAGCGTACCGTAGATCCAAAACAGTTTAATTGACGATCAAAATACAGTACGATCAACAATAAATTTTACAACAACTATTAACTTTGAAATCCTGTAAAATTAGGCTTCTAGCATGCTGAAAAACATATTAAATCTTAGATCTGATCATGCTTTTTCAAATGAAAAACTCATAGAACAAGAAAATTTACTCCTTTTGACGACTTAACCGGTAACACCAACACCTTGGACAGATTACAGCAGCAAGTGACCATGTTCTTGGTTAGATTTTTTCTCTAAATGCTCCACAAACACGAACACCACCACAAGATTCAGCTGGTGCTAAGGGTTTGTGAATAAGGTTGCTTGTGGGAACTATTCACTGAAGCGAAAGGGAGGAAAATTTCGTTTTGTGAGTTGCAGAGAGTGAGCGTGAGCGAGATAATGAGCGTGAGAGAAGGAAAAAAGATAACCTAATTCTCTAACCTCCCTACATCTCATGCGTGACGGAGAGAAAGAAGTGGAATTATCGCATGACTAGGAAAAACATAACTGATCTCTTCAGTTATCTGATTTGTTAAATTAATATTAAATTATAATTAATTAATTTAATTAATAACTAAATTAATTAAAATAATAATATTAATAAAATTAATGATTAATTAAATCATATTTAATTAACCAAATAATTTAAATCATATTTAAACGGAAATCCCTAACATAACATATAGTCTTAATGTAATTAAATTAAATTAAATTAAATTAAATAATTAATTAATTTTTTAATTAATTAATTATTAAATTGAATATCACATATTCAATTATATTTCTCTCATATAAGCTTTTTTTGAAACAGTTAATATAAATCCAATTCATATTAGATTTTGAACTCTTTCTCCCACAAATTAATTTTTAATCTATATTTAAAATAAATTTATATTATAATGTTCAACGAAAATAAAAACTTTATATTATAATGTATCTCCATACATTATATTATTTCCCTCAGTAAATTTACCTCAATACCCTTTATGAGCTACCGATGGGACCTAAGGGACCTACAGATCATAAGCTCCAACGATATTAGATTAATTTTCTAAATTCATTAACCAAGTCAATCAATATTCGTTAACTGTGGTTCACTCCACTATAGAACCACAACTGCACTATTCTCACTATTGATATATTTTTTGTGTCCAAGAAAATGGACTAATAACAACAAGTTAGTCCTTCACGAGTGTTCGTAACACCAACTGCATCAAATTACCGTTTTACCCCTGGATTACCTCTACCTCCTTAAGTACTAGTGTTCCTCTAATGAACAACTTGCTTGAGGTGCAACCAACAAACAGAAATCTCTCTCGTGTCATTGAGAAGGCAGGGCCCTTTGTTCAAGACCCGGAGACACCACTTAAGGGAACACTCATCTACTTACCCTAGAGTCGGGAAAGAGTGAATTCCATCTTGTGCGATTATGTTTCCAGTTCCCTACTTGGTTTTGTCCTTGAAATGGTAGGCTTATTAAGTCAGTGAGCCAGCTACTCTCACCCATATAAATCTAAGGACAATCCCTCATGAAAAATAGTCCATAACCCACTCAGAATTGAGACTAAATTGCCTAGGTCATCCTAGTGAAATAAAAACCTAACTAGTTAACGGTGTTATAGCTAGCAGTAACTATTTCGCAGTCCGGTCTTATGCAAACTCAATGCAAAGGATACCCCCAATCGCATGTCCCTAATCACATGTTCTCAATCAATGCGTTTGTATCAAAAACAAAGTGGGTCGTATCCATAATGTCACCAGGATAAGGTACCCAGCCTTATCCTTATACTATAGACCCTTTAGGTTGTAACTTGAACAGTGATCCCTGTATGTCCCACATACAGTTCAAGTCTCATACAAACAACCAAGGATGTTTAGTTTATTGGATTAGGGTTATGTAAGCAAGACAAACATAATACTAATAATAATAATTTATTGAATAATACATCAATATCTTTTTATTAATGTTCGGTCAAATGCTACATTTACTATCTACGATTTTTAGGGCATAAAACCCAACAAACTCGTCCCGTCAAATTTTGCATATATCCTCTCTTCTCATGATATAAAACAAGGAAGACAAGCATATAATTTTTCTTTTAATCTCACACTCACTTACTCATTTTACCACTCATTTTCTTTTGTTTAGGCATATTTTCTTTCTTTTCTCCTAGGCAAGATACAACATGCTAATTTGCAGACATTTGACTCTCTAGCTCATCCCTACACCTATCGGGGTGAAAACAAGCATATGAATTCTATAATTTTCTCTTAAGCCTTCAAACTAATTCTATGCATGCATGAAAAGTCCTACAAATGTTTTAAAAACGCTCAATTTCGGGCAACATGCTTACAACTCATCAGGAGCAATAAAATAGGCATAAACGACATGTCATGGATTTTCATAGTCTAAGAAAAACAACAATGTCATCCAAACATTAACTCACAATTTTTAAAAAAAAATCTGCTAAAAAATAGGTCTAATGCTCAGATGCATGGTCTCAATTCAGTAAAACCAAAACAAATAAAATAACATATGAAAATAAAGTTAAAGTAGTCTGACACTCAAATGCATCAAGACTCAACCAAAACATATGCAAGCAAACCATGCGAAGCACCCCACCCCAACCTAAATGCTACATTGTCCTCAATGTAATACGGAATAGAAAGAATAAGAGACAATGCATAAAGGGAACAAAAAACCTCCCTTAATAGAATATCAACTGTAACGCCCCGCGTTTTGAAATCGAGCCGTTTTGGTATTTACTGGGCGTTCTTATTCTAATTTGGGGAAATTAGAATTTAACGTTGGCCTTGGGTCGCTAAACTAAATTTCTAAAATTTAGGGGGAAAGAGATTTTTAATTAAATCTTTAAATTTCCTAAAGTTAGAGGTTTTAATATTTGATATTTGTTTTAAATATCAAAAGACCCAAACCCTTCCTAATCAGTTTTAATCCCGAATTCTTTAAGAGCTAAAATTTGGATTAAAATCCAAATTGGTGTTTTGAAATCGAATCTTAGATAGTCCTAATTCCTTTTTAAATTGGGCTTTCTTTGGTCCAAGTCTTATTTCAAGTTTAAGAGCAAGGGTTTTTGTTTTAATAAAAAAAAGAAGAAACCCTAAAAGCATCTCTTTTTCCCTCTCTTTATCGTGTAGCAGCCGCCAGCCCCCCTCTTCTCTCCTCCCTCATTTTCGTTGAGGTAGCAGCCACCCCCTTCTTCAGCTTTTTCGTCCCGCCGACCAGCACCCCCGCGCCACCGCTGCTGCTCCAGTCGCCGCCGCCAGTGGTTGAAGCCGTCGCCCTGCCTCCCGTCGTGCTGCCGTCTGTCCAGCTCGCGCCGTGGTTGTCGTCTCTCCCTCTGCGCGTCTCTCTCTCTCGCTCGCTCGTTCTTCCTCTCTATCTCTCTCGCCGTTTTCCGTCCCAGCTCGAGCGTTCGTGAAGCCCAGCCGTCGTGAAGGTCGCCGCCAGCCGTGAGCCGCACGTAAAGCCTTCGCGCTATTCCGTCTCGCTGTGTTCGTGTTGTCTCCTTGCGTTTTCAGCCAAGGTAGCTTGTGGGTAAGTCTGTTTTCCTTCGTTCTAGTTGGTTTAAGGTTCAATCTAATCTCCTATTGCTCTTTTTGGATAACCCACGCAAGAATCCGGCCGTTTCCGTCAGTGGGTGTGTTGTCCAGCAGCGTTTTCGCTCTGTTTTGGGTCGTTACAGCGTCACCTAACAATTCCGGTAAGTTTAAACGCTTACCCATGTTCTGTTGATGCTTAAAATTAGGTACCCAATGGATTAGGTGCTGTAAATTCTAATATAGCATTGAAATTCTATTCTGCAGCGCCGTCTAAGTGATCGATTGGGTTCGAATCACTGTAAACTTGAATACCCACTGCCCAAGGATCGTTCTAGTGCGTTGTTCGAGGTTATTATAACCCGTCTAGCGCAGAAGCGGGTCCGTTTGGGTAAGTTTCCTTGCTGTCCCTTTGCTTTTAGCGTTAAGGGTTGCTGCCCAATAGTTATCCAAGCCTTAAAACCATGTTTTAATCGATACCCATTCATTATCGACTTTATAATTGCAGGATTTAAGTGTGTTCGGTTGCTGTTCATCGAGCATTTGATCTCAAAGATCGTGCTCAGTGAGTACCCACAACCCGAAAGGCCTTGATTTTGGTTACCCATAACCCGATGACTTGGCATCTTGGTTGTCGGGTCGTTTCGAACACAAGTCAGCTTGTTCTCAAGGTTGTTTGAGCACTAAGCGGTAAATTCCAGCACCCTTTACCTTCCTTTATTAAGTCTCTAGGGTGTTGTTTATCAATTCCTAACTCATGGTAGTTGTTGCTTGTAGTTGGAGCTCTTTAGGCTCTTCCGGTTGTTCCATTAGTCCTTTAGGATCGTTTAGGAGCGTTAGAGATTCCGGTAAGTAGTTCTTACTTGTTGGAGTCTGATTGACTGTGTGATGCATGCTAAATGTTTACTCGCTTTATAATTTCTCTTATGTTTCGTGCTTCTCTGAGTATACGTATATATGTATGTTACCGTTGAAAAGCATGACTTTTGTTGCTTAATGATTAGTTGCAAAGCATGACTTTTGTTGCTTAATGACTAGTTGTAAAGCATGACTTTTGTTGCTTAATGATTAGTTGCAAAGCATGACTTTTGTTGCTTAATGACTAGTTGTAAAGCATGACTGTTGTTGCGTGTTGATTGGTTGTAAGCATGTTGGTTTGTTGCATATGAGTTAAGCATGGACGAGAGCATGTGTAGTTGCACGTATATGCTTAGTGGGCATGATGCATGAGTCTAGAAGCATGTTGCAGGGCATATGCATTCTAGTAGATGTGAGTTATAGGTCAGGGACCTAAAGTGTGAAAGAAAAGAAAGTTGGGTGAGTGTCAGTGCACCTCGGGTACAAATGGTCGAGGGGTGGCACGTCACCATTGGTTAAGAGGAGCATCGAGGCCTTGGGTACAAATGGTCAAGGGTCGGTGTGATGAGTCTAGAAAGCATGTGTTGGGTGCCTGGGGAAGGGCCAATGCTTTGCTAAGTCATCGGTGCGCCTTGGGTACAAATGGTCAAGGGGCGATGCACAGTTTGAGGCCTTGGGTACAAATGGTCAAGGGTCAAACGCCGAGCTCCGTAGAGAGCATTGTGGCCCTGGGTACAAATGGTCAGGGAACAGTGCGACTCGAAGGATCAGTCTTGGAGAGCCAAGTGAGGGCTAAATAAGAGCGTTGAGCGAGCTCGTGGAGCTTGAGTGGTTAGCAAGTTACATATAGAAAGATGCATGAGTTATGGCTTAGGAGAGTCATTTGTTTTACTAGCTTTTGAGCATGATATTATGTTTACCGCTTTGAAAAGCATGTTGTTTGCGCATGAAGAGCATGTTGTTTGTTGTTTGCTGTTTGATGGCTACTCAGGTAGGGGCTGCTTACCAGTACCTTAGTGTACTGACCCCCTCCTCTCTCCCCCCAACTACCAGATTTTGCAGGTTATGATGACTGCGTGGACCATGGTGATGCGGAGGAGGCGTATGAGGAGGAACCATAATTAGTATCGATGTTCTTGATTTTATTTTCCTTAGATTTTAGTTAGGGCAGTTGTGTTGCTGTTTTTGAAAGTTGTTAGTTTGGTTAGTCCTGATTCATTCTTGTTGATCCCTGGAATAAGTTGTTTCCGTTTTAAAAGAACTCCATTGTTTCATTCAGTTAGTGGTTTAATAAGTTGTTGCGCATGAGGTGTCGTTTCAAGATTTTGTTTAAAGTTGTATTTGGTTTTAGCTAATACTTGTTTATGCGAGATCTGTTTGTCTGTTGGTTCTGTTTATGTTCTGCCGAGCTGTGAAGTGGGAAGTAGTTTAGTATTGCTTGTAGAAGTGTTTTATGCATAGCAGGTTAAAGAAAAATTTTGGGTTAGTCCAATGTACGCCGTTATGCTGCCGAATTTTTCGGTGCTCACGGTTTGTTTTGGTCTAGGAGTTAGTAATGTCGCTGGGTTAGCTTATAAAATCCTGGGGCGTTACATCAACAGTGGTCAGAAGCTGGCTGGATCAAAATGATTTCCCTCAAACAAAGAAACAAACAAAAAGAAAAAGGATAAAAAAAACTGTGAGAAGCCAGGTGAAACCGCGTCACTCCTCATCCTCAAGAGACTCGTAAGGTGGCTGTGGAGGTGACAATGACTGTCATGACAATGAGGCAACTAAGCACTATGGTAGTAAGCGAACTGTGCCTCTGAACATCGAAAATGTCTCCCCTCTCTACGCTGCTGGCTCTGCTGCACAAGTCTCAACTGCTCCAACCTCTCATCCAATGCCTCAAGTGTGAGAGGTGGATGTTCAAGGTGGGGCTGCTCCTCTGGCTCTTCTGGTTGGTCATCCTGTTGTGACAGTGGTGTAGGATTGGAATTTCCTAATTCCGTTAGCGGAAGCAAATTGGGATTGTTCGTAGTTAATTTTGTTTGCTCCAAAATACCAATACATTGGTAAAGATTTAGAAAACTATTCTAAATCAATTTATTAAGGCTAAGCATACAACCTTAAAACTAATCTAAAGGGGAGAAACAAACACACCGTCGGTGTCGTCTCTGAAATATCGAGAGCGCCTTTCTGGATTTCATAGGAACCAAACGTCAACAATTGGGACACCACCAATTGATCTTTCCTGCTATGACTCCGAGATTAGGAACGTAGTTGTGGGACCACCCAATCTTGAATGGGAAAAACATAAGAGAAAAAAGTTCCTCTTTGTGTTCTTCGTTGAGAGAATATGAGAGAGTGGCTATGGAGGCTAGAGAGAATGCATGAGTGAAATCTTGTGGCCTTATTTTTATATCAACTAAACCCTAGATTTAGTGTTCTATTTTTAGGGAAAAAAGGTCATGAATAAAATATTCACAAATAATCAATTATTTCCATAAGTGATTAATCTTTTCCATAATGGATTAATTCCATAATTGATCAATCATTTCCATAAATGAGTAATCATTTCATAATTGATTAATCATTTCCATAATTGATTAATTACTTTGATAAGTGAATAATCATTTCCATAATTGATCAATTACCCGATAATTAATTAATTACTCAATTAGATATCATATATTGAATTTCAGGTCTTCTATTAATTAATTAATTAATTACTCAATTAAATATCATATATTTAATTGTCATACCTTCAATTAATTAATTCTATAATATCAATCAAATTCATATTAAAATTTGAACTCCTTCAAATTCTATTATATCCTATAAATTTAATATGAATCAAATTCATTTTAACATTTGAACTTCTTCAAATATTTATTTCTCTCATAATTTATAGTTTAATTAAATCACATTTAATTAGACTAAATTGAATGATTAATTAATTCATAATTAATTCATTAATTTACTAATTAAATATCATATACTTAATTAGTCATATATATGAACTCATTCAAATGTATAATTCTCTCAACTAATAAAGTTTAATCACAAATTAAACTTTATATTATAATGTATCACTATACATTATATTAATTGTATCTCATACAATTAAATTGATTCCCATATTGAATTTGAACTATTCAAATTCACTCAAGATATAATTGTTCTTAATTACTCTTTACGAGCTAGCAGGGGGACCTTATGAACCTACAGATTAGAAGCTTAAATGATATGAGGTTAACTGATTAAACTCACTAATTAGGTTAACCAATATTCATTAACTTTGGGTCATACCACTAAAGACCCACAACTGAACTCTTCTCACTGTAGAATATTTCTCTGTTCATGGATATAAACCTATAGTAGTAAGTAATTCCTTCACGAGTGTCTGTAATCACAGCTGGGTCAAATTAACGTTTTACCCCTGTGTGACATCTGTTTCCTTAAGTACCAGTGCTCCTCTAATGAACAACTTGTTTATGGTCCAACCAATAAACAGAAAGTCCCTCTCAGGCCAGTGAAAGGGCGAGATCCTTTGTTTAAGTCCCGGAATCACTACTTAAGGGAACAATCATCTGAATGGGATAAAAGCCTCGGTGCAGCGAAAGCGCATCGATAGAACCTTGTGTTGTATATTAATAAACATTAATATACCAATATGAATAGGCAAAAACCAACTTTGATAATGCTATAAAGTTGCTAGAAATTGATATAAACATGCTCAAAAATAAATCTAAATTTATTTTCATGCTTTCTTAAAGAAAGAAAAATAATCGTTATAAACCTTCGTTGTAGACTTGACCGATTTTCACCAACGATGTTCCTAAGGGTTGAAAACGTAGCAGCCTCTTGGAAATCCTTCGTTGGAGACTATTGAGGAAGAAATTGCTAAAATTAAACAAACAATGACCGTATATTACTTATCTTTGCCTTAACCCATCATACAAGCAAAGAATTGCACACAATCCAATCAATTTAGCAAAACAAGCAATCACATAACCGTAAAACTATTGATTTAGTTTTGCAACGATGTTTCAGAGGTTTAGAATAGCAGCCACCGAAGGGTGATCAACTACTCCTCCTGTGAAATGAAACATTTCTCAGCCAATTCTAATTCCAGAATAACTTATATTCCTATAGACATTAGCCACCGTTGTTCAGTCAAAGATTTGTTAACACATTTAACTCATCCTCGTAAGTGTAACCCTCCCACTTTAGATCTCAGAGGCACGCACCAACAGGCTAACAAAGGGTAAGACAACTGTTGGTAATTGGCCTAAGAGTCCCTATCTTATTAACGAGTTCACGGTTTTCCGAATCCTATGATCAGGCCCTCCGAAGGGATGGTTGCGCCAGGACAACATGCAGGCGGATCATGGGACTCTCACGATGCGAACTAGGGGTGGAGACCGAGGGATAAATTTACACGTGTCCCGCTCCCACTTGCTTTAGACATTTTTTCCATTCACCTTGTTATTGATCTATGCAAACACTTTCCGAAGGGAGGTCGTGCCTAAGGCGACACGAAGCTGAGCATGAACCTCATGTTTTGAATATAGGGACGTAGGAGCAAAACTTCATTTAAATCTTGTTTTGTAATTTTCCTCCCACTGAAAATGTCCTACAGTTTATTTAGGGTTATTTAACTTAGATAAAATTCGGCTAAGTCAATCTACCTAAGTCTGATCCTATTATAACATTTATGGAAAGGATACAACCGCAACGTTTATAGGTGAAATAAACTCGTTTAATAAACCCAACAATATTGCAGGTCAACATGACTATGGTTTATTCAACTCAAGGTCCGTGTTAGTTCCCAGGTATGAGGTGTTCCATAAACCGTCATCTTAAGTACCCCCAACCTTAGACAGAACTTTTCCGAGAGAGTTCCCTTATAACCATAGTAATGTAAAGTCTTTACTCTAAAGATCTAGGTGTATTAAACTCTTTTAACAAAACTAGTAACATTGCATGCTAATTGCTTGCGAAATGCAAGCTATTTACCCTCAAAATTTAGGCTAAAAGAAGGCGAAAAGAACCTCCAATGCGTTACCTTAGCGCATAAAGAAAAGGAAAAGTGCTTTGATATAAGCGGCACACTATATTTGTGTATGCGATAAGAAATTATAAATACAAAGCGCTAACGCAACTAATCTGGACATTTTAAAGTATCTTTTTCAGCGCAGGCACACTTTCCAAGATGATCAAGAGACAGAAAAAGATGGGTGAAAAGACAAGCGCCGGCGCAGCCAGAGAAAGTAGGCAAAAAAAAAGGAGATTAGAAAGGCGCAAGTGGCCTAATGATGATTAAGCGCTGACACAACTAGCGCAAGTGGCCTAATGATGATTAAGCGCTGACACAACTAACGCAAGTGGATTGCAAGTTGGCCGTTGGTGACTTGAAGAAGTTAGCTTCCCTCACCTATAAATAGAAATCACCTGCTCAAAGGACAAGGAGAAAATGGCGAGATGAGATTATCATTGTAGATCATTAGCAGACCAATTAAGAGAAAAGAGAAGAAGGAAGGAGAAGAAACTCACAAAGGAATTGCAGAAATCAGTAAATGGGAGCATACTTGTGTGTAATGTATCATTTCATGTATCTCTATTTTGCTCTCATGAGCTAAATCTTCTCTTCAAGGCTTAGCACAGGCACCTCATGCAGCAATAAGTACAACTTGTAAGCTCATATTTTGGTTCAATTGAAACATTGTTTGCTTTCTACTTAGTTGTGTTAATCTTTTCATTGCTAATTCCCGCTTGGCCAGCTGGATGCGGTATCAGTATGATAAATCCTTGACAGGTAATGCATATGGATCCCTCTAAGTAGAGCAAGTTAGCACATGTCATGTATTCTTGGTAGCATTTAATTATTACCACTAAAAGATATTGCATGCTTGAGCTTCGATTGCGTTGTGACTAACGCAATCCCTTGTAAGTATTAAGAGAACTAAACTTCACGCATAAGCTAGTCAAAGAATCATTTGTTAGTTTATTGCTAAAACGCATAAGGAGTACCAGAAGGAAAACTTAATGATTTTTTCTCGCTTAGGCATTAATGGATCAATTAATCAAAATTAGCGCTTCAAGTCTCTTATAAACGCATGAGGTTGCTACCGCAACAGCCTTGATACTTCTCGCATTGAACCCCTTTCCTCAATTTATATTATTTTCTTCCCGCAATACAGCTATTATTCAAACTACACCAATCATTTTTTTTACTTCCATAGCATGTTGAGAAATTAAATCAGTGAATATATAATTTTTGTTCCATTTCCCTGTGGATTCGACCCTGAACTCATCAGGTACTACTTGATTTAGTCAGTTTATACTTGGATTGATTTAAATCTACGACTATTTTACCAACTATACTGACAGCCAATCAAGTTTTTGGCGCCGTTGCTGAGGAACTGGCAACAAAAGTTTATTCCAGCTTTCACTAAATTAGTACTCACAGTGCTTCCTGTTGAGTCTTTTTCTCCAAATAAGAATTGCATGCGTGCTTCCTGACGAATTGAATTCGAGGTAGATCCTGAAATCGATAGAACATACCACAGAAGAAAAAGAAATCGAAAACCTCGAAGGCAAACAAGGGAAATGGCAGCACCAAACCAACCAAATAGACCATTAAACCCCATCCAAATGGCCGATGATAGGGCCAGAGGAATTAGAGATTATGCAGCACCTGCAACTTGCAATTTCAATCCAAGGATAATTCAGCCCACTCTAGAAACAGAGAGGTTTGAACTAAAACCTGCTATGTTTCAAATGTTAACAGCTGCAGGACAATTTGGAGGAAGTACATCGGAAGATCCTCACTCTCACCTCAAGTCATTCTCAAGTCATTCCTTGACATTTGCAACAAGTTTATCATCCCAGGAGTTACACCAGAACAACTTCAGGTCATATTATTTCCTTACTCTCTGAGAGATGCGGCGAAAGTATGGTTAAATCAGCAGCCAGCAAACTCCATCACAGCATGGAATGTTTTGGCAGAAAAATTCCTAGAAAAATACTTTCCACCTACCGCAAACTCCAGATTGAGAAAGGAAATAATGACATTCACGCAACTAGATGATGAAACATTGAGCGAAGCTTGAGAACGATTCAAGAGCCTGCTACAAAGATGCCTGCATCATGGTTTACCACTGTGCATTCAGCTAGAGACTTTCTACGTAGGTGTTAACAAGAATTCACAAATCTTGGTAGACTCATCCGCAAATGGTGCACTACTCAGAAAGACTTATGATGAAGCCCATGAAATTCTAGATCGAATTGCACGAAATAACTATGAGTGGGGATCTGCGGAAGATAGGCGACGAAGATCCATTAAGGCCAATTCAGGAAGTTTTGAAGTAGAGCCTATGACGTTAGTCAACGCAAAAATTGAGGAGTTAACCTTAAAATGGATGCGCTCACATCTAGCACCGCACCCTTGATTGTGCAACTCAACGCATTTGGATGCGGAATTTGCGGTGAACGACACACGCATGAAGAATCCGAAAAGAAGGGCACAGCCAGTCGCAAGAAGAAAAAGTAACGCAAGAAGAAGAATCCGAAAAGAAGGAAGCGCACGCATAAAAAGAGCCTGACGCATATAAGCCCACACTACCTTTCCCGCAAAGGTCGGAAAGAAGAATGATGAGGCTCAGTTTAAGAAGTTTTTGAATGTTTTGCGAGAATTGCATATCAATGTCCCACTTGTGGAGGCATTAGAAAAGATGCCAAGCTATGCTAAATTCTTGAAAGACATTCTAGTGAATAAAAGGCCATGGAAGGAGTTTGAAACGGTTGCGTTAACAAGTGAATGTAGCGCGATACTTGCCAACAACCTTCCCCCAAAATTGAAGGATCCGAGCAGTTTCACAATTCCTTGCTCGATAGGAGGAATTGATGTTGGCAAAGCATTATGTGACCTGGGCGCAAGCATCAATCTGATGCCATTATCTGTCTACAACCATTACACATCAGTTAGCAGATAGATCTGTAGTCCACCCTGAGGGAAAGATCGAAGACATATTAGTCAAAGTTGACAAATTTATTTTTCCTGCAGATTTCATCATTTTGGACTATGAAGCTGACAAAGAGATTCCCATTATTTTGGGAAGACCATTCCTTGCCACAGGACAAACTCTGATTGACGTACAAAAGGGAGAACTGACAATGCGCATGAATGATCAGAAGGTTGTCTTTAATGTTCTCTCTTCCCTAAAATATCCTGATGATTCCAAGGAATTCAACATGGTAGCCCGCATAGATGTATGCTCTCCGCAAGAATTACTTTCAAATGCGGCCAGTTCCACAGAAGGAGGAACCAAGGAAGATCAGGAAAGAGGAATCCGCATCTTGTCACCGCATTAGGAAGTTACCCACATATTGGACATGGAAGGAAGAGTTCCCACCCTGCCTTCCATAATGCAACCTCCTGCACTAGAACTTAAACCCTTGCCGACGCATTTGAAGTATAGATTCTTGGGGGAAAAAGAATCACTCCCAGTCATAATCTCATCGAAGCTTGATTCATCGCAAGAACATCTACTGATGGAAGTTCTCGCAAGACACAAGGAGACCATTGGGTGGAGTTTAGCAGATATAAAAGGTATCAGTCCTTCTTATTGCATGCACAAAATTCGTTTGATAGATGAATCCAATGAATTCATTGAGAGACAAAGAAGGCTAAATCCCGCAATGATGGAAGTAGTGCGAAATGAGATAATTAAATGGCTCGACGCAGGTGTGATATACCCCATCGCAGATAGCAACTGGGTGAGCCCAATCAAATGTGTGCCTAAGAAGGGAGGCATGACAGTGGTGGCAAACTCAAACAACGAGCTAATTCCATCCCGCACCACTACAGGTTGGCGCATCTGCATGGATTATCGCAAGCTGAATGCGATCACCAAAAAGGACCATTTTCCTTTCCTATTCATTGATCAAATGTTAGACCGACTTGCAGGACAAGCTTACTATTGTTTTCTAGATGGGTACTCAGGGTATAATCAAATCACCATTGCGCCAGAAGACCAAGAGAAGACAACCTTCACCTGCCCATATGGCACCTTTGCATTCAGAAGGATGCCTTTTGGACTGTGTAATGCGCCTGGAACGTTTCAGACGTGTATGATGACAATTTTTTCCGAACTTCTAGAAAAATCTGTGGAAGTTTTCATGGATGACTTCTCAGTAAATGGGAAGTCTTTCGCAGACTGTCTGAAGCAACTGGAGCAAGTATTAGAAAGATGCAAAGAAACCCACCTTGTGCTGAATTGGGAAAAAATCCATTTTATGGTAGAAGAAGGCATTGTCTTAGGTCACCGCATATCAAGCGCATGTATTGAAATAGATAGGGCTAAAATTGATGTCATTGAGAAATTACCACCTCCTACATCAGTAAAGGGAATTTGCAGCTTCCTGGGACATGCAGGATTCTATCGCACGTTCATCAGAAACTTCTCACACATTACAAAGCCACTTTGCGCATTGCTGGAAGCTAATAGGAAATTTGAATTTTCGAACGAATGCGTTGAAGCATTTGAAAATCTGAAGCATGCATTAGTGAGTGCACCTATCCTTGCAACCCCAAACTGGAAGGAGCCCTTTGTCGTGATGTGTGATGCCAGTGATGTGGCAGTAGGTGCAGTGTTGGCACAGAAAAAGGAAAAAAATCTTCACCCCATTTATTACGCCAGTCGAACATTAACTGAAGCACAAAAAAATTACACAACAACCGAGAAGGAATTATTGGCGGTTGTATATGCGTTTGATAAATTTCGTGCTTATCTGATTGGCTCTAAAGTCACATTTTACACAGACCATGCGGCAATAAAATATCTTATCGCAAAGAAGGACGCAAAGCCGAGACTGATTAGATGGATTTTATTGCTGCAAGAATTTGACCTAGAGATTAAAGACAAAAAGGGGAGTGAAAATTTAGTTGGTGACCACTTGTTGCGCTTAGAAGACAATGGGAAGGAAAAGGCGCTGAGAGTCCCTAACACAGAAGAATTTCCTGACGAAAAGCTTTTTGCAATCAAGGAAGAAGAACCGTGGTTTGCAGACATTGCAAATTACCTTGCTGCAGGAATCCTGCCAGAAGAATACTCTGCGCAACACCGTAAAAAATTCTTTCACGAGTTAAAATTTTATTTATGGGATGACCCTTGTCTCTATCGCAGAGGATCTGACCAAATTCTAAGGAGATGCATTAGCCATAAAGATGCGCTGAAAATATTGAAAGATTGTCATGAAGCGCCTTATGGAGGCCACTTTGGAGGACAACGCACAACAGCCAAAGTTCTTCAAAGCGGCTATTGGTGGCCCACCTTGTTTCAAGACGCAAGAAAACACATCGAAGGTTGTGATAGATGTTAGCGCACTGGAAACATCAGCGCAAGAAATGAAATGCCTCAAAACTACATAATAGAAATAGAGCCATTTGATGTATGGGGCATTGATTTCATGGGACCTTTCCCATCATCGCAAGGGAACCAATACATTCTCCTCGCAGTGGACTATGTGACAAAATTGATAGAAGCAATCGCCTGCTTTAGAAACGATGCGATAACTGTGACAAAATTCCTAAAAAGGAATATTTTTACAAGATTTGGAGTGCCACGCAGGTTGATTAGTGATGAAGGGACCCACTTCATAAACAGGATCATGGAGAAGTTATTGCGAAAATACAATGTCAAACACCATATCGCAACAGCTTACCACCCGCAGAGCAATGGTCAGTGGAAGTTTCAAATAGAGAGATAAAAAGAATTCTTGAGACGGTTGTAAATATCAGCAGAAAAGATTGGGCGCATCACCTAGACGATGCACTATGGGCATATCGCACTGCATTCAAAACACCCATAGGCGCATCTCCATATGCGCTGGTATATGGAAAAGCATGACATCTACCATTAGAGTTGGAGCGCAAGGCGCATTGGGCAATGAAGTGCCTAAATTTTGACTTAGAAGCCGCAAGACAAGAACGATTGCGCCAACTGGCAGAATTGGAAGAATTTAGAAGGAATGTATACGAGAATGCCAAGATAAATAAGGAAAAACAAAAGCAATGGCACGACCGTAAGATACTCAAAAAGGATCTCAAGGCAGGTATGAAAGTATTATTGTTTAATTCACGTTTACGACTCTTTCCAGGTAAACTAAAATCCAGATGGTCGGGACCCTACATAGTTCATAAAGTTTATCCATATGGGGCAGTAGACCTACATTCTACAGATGGGAAGAGAATTTTCAAAGTTAACGGGCAAAGAGTAAAACCATATATCGAAGGAACTTTGAATAAAGAAGTTGAGATGATCCTTCTGAAGGATCCACCTTGAAGAAGCCACACAAGATAGGTCCAGAAGGGAAGTGCTCTGAAATGCGCCAGGACCTAGCGCATTGAGCACTAACAGGTCATAAGTTGTAAATATTTTCTTTCCGCATACTTTAATTCTTATATATATTTTTTGATAGGTTGAGCTTTAGGGAGACAATCCCATCGCATGTGTTTTTGGTTTAAGTAAAAATCGCTGCGTTAAGAAACTTTTGTGCCTAGAAGGAAATCCCACCGCATGTCCAATCACACCCGCATCTCCACCTCACGCGGTAATAATCATATTAGCATTTAATGAGGCGCACTAATCCCTGTTTTTCTCACATTACCCAAGGCAACCGCTCACGTTCCTCCATGATAATCATGATCTCCCACTCTAGTGAGATGCGAAAGGTTGTCAGTACCTAGGGACGCATGCCTTGCGTTAACTATAAAAGGAAAAAAGCTTCTGATGGCTTCTTCCTCATTTCTTGCGCCTCCTTCGTACCAGAAACCCTAAACCTCCAACAAAAACTTTCGAAATTCCTTCTCTCCTTCCCCGAAGAACAGCCATGCCTGACTCACAAAACCTCTCCATCGCCGGATATGCGGATGATGCCCACTCTTCGCCGGAAGTTGAAGGGCCAAACAGAGATGTGATCATCTCTTCGGATGAAGAAGGTGACAACCAAAACCTCGCCCACATGGAAGAAGAAGAATCGGAAGTTGTGAACGGAGAACCTCCCCAAACCAGCACAAATGCCCAACTCCCTGCCGCACCTTCAACCTCCGGTGGCGATGAAGTGCTCAACATCGCCCCACTAGACACATCCACCTTCTCCATCCAACCTGTCAGTTTTCAGCCAGCCTCAAGCATTCCCACCCCTCGAAACCTCACTCCTTTTTCATCTCCATTCCCATCGATTCCCCTCCTTCCAGCCGCAAACCCTTCCTCTACCGTAACCCAAACCACTGAGCCTTCCCCTTCCTGTTTCCCAACTAACACCATTTCCTCACCTCTTCCTTCATCTTCTTCCACACTCCCACAATTCTCAGAACAGCAAGTCGCTGCATGGAACGACTTGCTGCAAGAACTCGGCGAAGAAGGCAATGAAATTCGCCAAAGAGAAGAATGAGAACGTGCTGCCGCAGAGTCTACCGCAGAAAGCAGAGGCTGAAGCAAAGGACTGGGGAAAGTTTCAGGAGGAAAGAGGATTCAGTTGCCCCCTACCGCAGACAATGACTGACCAGATTTCCCAACGCAAATGGGAAACAGTCTGCGAGAATCCAGGAACCTATGCCCCTGCGCTGGTCCACGATTTCTTCCACGCACAATGGCGAGATGAGATTGATGAAGTCGTTGTGCGCGGACACGCCATCGCATTCTCCTCAGCGCACATAAACAGCGTCTATGAGCTGCAGGACATCCCCAGCGCAGAAGGGAACCAGCTGCTCGACTGCTTGGATGACGACTTCCTCAACGTAGTCCTTCTTGCGGTAGCCAGACCTGGGGCTAAATGGGATGGGCATGGCGCAAAGAGGACCCTGAAATCACAGCTATTGGACTTCGAGGGAACCCTGTGGATGCACTAGATCAAGAATCGCATCATGCCTACAACGCATGACGCAACTCTTAGCCTTCAACACGTGATCCTGGTGTACTGCATCATGAAGGGTACGCCAATCGATTTGGGTAAGGTCCTTGTCGAAACTTTGCGACACACCGCCGCAAAGCCAAGAGGTGCGCTATTCTGCCCTGGCCTCGTCACCTCCCTATGTCGCGCATAAAATCTCCTTCCCGCAGCTGATGAAGAAGTAAGGACAATGCTGAATGATTTTGATGAGCAATGGTGGACGTGTGTGACTGGCACGTGAGATAGGCGGTTGCAAGGTGGCAGCCAAAGACCTTTAGCCCCTGCAGCGCAACCCATTGAACCAGCGCCTGAAAAGCAAAAGAAGAAGAGGCGCAAGGTCACCGCAGGACGATACCCTCGCCCAGCCGCGCAAGGTCCTAAACAAAAATCTCCGGCACAAGAAAGCATTGTCTGCGCTGAGCTTCAAAATGCGCCACCGCCACCTCCACCTGTTCAGCACTCACCTCCCCGCATCGACGCGATTACTGAAGAAGTGGCTGAAAACCCCTTACCCAGTCCTCCTCGCGCAAATGACATCCTCGAACCAACCCCTGAAATCGCAACATCAGGCGAAGGTGCAGCTGCCAAACCACTTGATGTTGACACAGCCCTCATCTTCTCAGAGCTGCGGCAAATGTTCCAAGAAGTCACGGAACCTTTGCGTCTGCAACAAGAAAAGCTGTGTCAGCAACAGGCGCTGCTACAAAGACAACAAGAGGAGCTGTCGCAAAGGGTAAACGCCTTGCTCCTATTTTTGACGCGCTGGACGAATTCCTTTGGCCGCCTGCCTGTCACACCAAATCTATTTGCACGGCCAACGCAAAGACCAACAGCCGCAGGGCCTTCTCAAATGTGGCCACAAAACATTCCGCCGGTCCCAAGGTTCCCTAAACAACCACCGCCACCACCGCAGGAATAAACTTATCTTTTTCTTTTGTTTTAAATCAATGTATGCGCCATATTTATAATTCCATTGTCGAATTACATAAATATATCTCACTGCGTATTTCTTATCACTTTTTCTCTGCCTTACATTTTAATGTCTCTTTATCTCTTAAATTCTTTGCGTTAACTCCTTTTGTCTTAATCAACGCATCTGACTTCTGATTTTTTCTTGTCCACATTACCTCATTCGATTTAACCTTTGTCTTCATTTTCCTCAGAACATAAGGCAAATTCCTTCGCATTTTCACCTTACCGCAACTCAACCTCTATTTTCTTCTGTCCATGCGCTCCAAAGTAAGTTTGGGGGACAATGGGGACATTGTCCATCTTAAGTTTGGGGGAGTCGGCACATAAGTATTAAAAATAACGAATGCGTTCCTCTAGGAATGCGGCCTGTTTTTATCCAGGGGCATTTATGACACCCATAGTTTGCCACTGCGCGAAGAAAAACGCATCCTATGAGCGTTAAGGGCAGTAAAAAAATGCAATACCCGTAGTTGGATACCTTTCATCACAAATGTGGGTAAGGCAAAACGAAAGTATGCGTTTTGATGTCCATTCGATGTCCAATTGTTTGCTTTCAAAAAAAACAAAAAAAATAAACAAAAAAAATAAAAGAGAGAGAAGTTGAACGTATGCGCCCAGGACAAGCAAAATGGGTTGAGTTATAGCAAAGAAGAATCTAAGCGCAAGGGACCTGCCTTAAGCAATGAAGAAAAATTTGACAAAAGTCAAATCTACTGGAGTAATGCCTACAAGAGAAAAGAGGTAGAAGGATGCCAAGATCACAAGCCATAGAGAGTTAAGTAATTCTCCCAAAGTAGATAATAGGCATTGCTTGAGGACAAGCAATAGTTTAAGTCTGGGGGTTTAATTGCTTGCGAAATGCAAGCTATTTACCCTCTAAATTTAGGCTAAAAGAAGGCGAAAAGAACCTCCAATGCGTTATCTTAGCGCATAAAGAAAAGGAAAAGTGCTTTGATATAAGCGGCAGGCTATATTTGTGTATGCGATAAGAAATTATAAATACAAAGTGCTAACGCAACTAATCTGGACATTTTAAAGTATCTTTTTCAGCGGAGGCACACTTTCCAAGATGATCAAGAGACAGAAAAAGATGGGTGAAAAGACAAGCGCCGGCGCAGCCAGAGCAAGTAGGCGAAAAAAAAGGAGATTAGAAAGGCGCAAGTGGCCTAATGATGATTAAGCGCTGACACAACTAACGCAAGTGGACTTGCAAGTTGGCCGTTGGTGACTTGAAGAAGTTAGCTTCCCTCGCCTATAAATAGAAGTCACATGCTCAAAGGACAAGGAGAGAATGGCGAGATGAGATTATCATTGTAGATCATTAGCAGACCATTGAAGAGAAAAGAGGAGAAGGAAGGAGAAGAAACTCACAAAGGAACTGCAGAAATCAGTAAATGGGAGCATACTTGTGTGTAATGTATCATTTCATGTATCTCTGTTTTGCTCTCATGAGCTAAATCTTCTCTTCAAGGCTTAGCGCAAGCGCCTCATGCGGCGAAAAGTACAACTTGTAAGCGCATATTTTGGTTCAATTGAAACATTGTTTGCTTTCTACTTAGTTGTGTTAATCTTTTCATTGCTAATTCCCGCTTGGCCAGCCGGATGCGGTATCAGTATGATAAATCCTTGACAGGTAATGCATATGGATCCCTCTAAGTAGAGCAAATTAGCGCATGTCATGTAGTCTTGGTAGCATTTAATTATTACCACTAAAAGATATTGCATGCTTGAGCTTCGATTGCGTTCTGACTAACGCAATCCCTTGTAAGTATTAAGAGAACTAAACTTCACGCATAAGCTAGTCAAAGAATCATTTGTTAGTTTATTGCTAAAACGCATAAGGAGTACCGGAAGGAAAACTTAATGATTTTTTCTCGCTTAGGCATTAATGGATCAATTAATCAAAATTAGCACTACAAGTCTCTTATAAACGCATGAGGTTGCTACCGCAACAGCCTTGATACTTCTCGCATTGAACCCATTTCCTCAATTTATATTATTTTCTTCCCGCAATACATCTATTATTCAAACTACACCAATCATTTTTTTTACTTACATAGCATGTTGAGAAATTAAATCAGTGAATATATGATTTTTGTTCCATTTCCCTGTGGATTCGACCCTGAACTCATCAGGTACTACTTGATTTAGTCAGTTTATACTTGGATTGATTTAAATCTACGACTATTTTACCAACTATACTGATAGCCAATCACATGCTAACATTTGACTATGATTAATTCAACTCCAATATTCCGGATTAGTTCTCAGGTAGGAGGTGTTCGGTAAACCGTCATCTTAAGTACCCCCAGCCTTAGACAAAACTTAACCGATGGAGTTCCCTTATAACCATAGACATTTTTTTCCTACTTAGTCAATTAAAACTATTTTTAATTCTAAGTAAGGAAATAATTCTAATCCTATTAGAAAATGATCTAGGTTTAATTAATTTTAAACAATTTAAAATTAATTCAGTTTATCCTATGATCTTGTAACGACCCAACTTCTCATTATTAATTTATAGGGTCTTTACCACATGCATGCCTACATAGTTTTAGGAAAATGGTTGTTGGAAAATAAACATTAACACAAAACATTTGACATTTTAAAGAAAGAAAGCCTTTCGACCTGGGATCCCAAATAAAACAAGAAACTTGTAAAAACTTCATTAAAACAGAGGTTATCAACAAAAATATACATACATATTTAAACCCTTAAGAACCGCCATCTACAAATCTGACTAAAAGAAAAATGAGGAACTAAACTACGCAGAAGTCAAGTTCACATATTTTCTATGGCTCGTCAGCAGCAATCCGTCACATGCTTTGTATGTCCTTGTTCATACCTGAAAGGAAACATTTTGAAAAGAATGAGTATTAAAAATACTCAGTAAGCAACACTACTCTTGGGAGGAGATGTAGAAGCATTACATGGATAACTTGAGGTTAGTTTTTGTTAAAGGTCCTATTAGTCATTTCATTTCATTTCGTTTGACTTATCATGATGTACGGGTCACGTGGACAATTAACCAGCCTGTCACATGCTTACCAACTCAGTAGAGATGCACAAGTGGGAATTGCAAGAGATCTCTACTCCTACTGGTGGTAGAAGGCACCCAGTCAGTGAAGCCAAGCCTCTCACCCATCAAGGCACCTATGTGTGCATAGCACTTTAACTACCAACTCACTTCTGGGGCGTCCATGGGTTTTTAGTCGGAACTTTACTCCCACAGATAGTAGATGGTACCTAATCTGCGAAGCCGAGTCCTGCCCATTTACCTCCTCATCTCAGTCTATAAACACCTCAATCCTAGGTGTTTAATTGCCACGGTCCCTACTGTGATAAGTAACCTGTCCTCATTTCGTATTAGGGCCCCTGTTAACAGAGTCTGATTTAACTTGCAACCTAACCATCAAGTTTCTTTCCCATAAAGGTTTCTGAAGGGCTAATTTCACATGTACTAACTACCTCGCCTTTCATCTCATTCATGCACATATATCATAACTAACATCCAAAACACTAAATAGAAAAAAGCATTTGTATAGTTTAAACAGCCAACGACCAAAACCAGCATATCATAATCCAAGTGACATTACTAAACTTAGCCTCGTTATTCACTGTAATGCTACCGAAAATTCGGCAACATAACGACCTACGTATAGCTGACCCCAAATTTTCTTTTCACCTGCAAACAAGAGAATACACTTCTATATTCAAACTGCCCAACTACAAACTTCCACAACACTTCTGATCAATAGAATATACTCCGAACTTCCACAAAACAAAGCGAGACCACCATATAGAACATCCTATCTTCCCCAAAATAGAGCATTTAGAGCATACAAAACTTATCCAACCAGAGCATTCTAAACATAAAGCAGACAAAGTATTCAACACAACTGGAACATTCCTCATAATCTAAGCGTTTGATACTTTTGAACCAACATTATATTCAGAGTATACCATTCAGACAAATGCACATAATCAGGATGTTCAGTAACACCAGAACACACATAATCCAACATCTCATAACTCAAACCATACATGAACAACAATTCATATAAGTACTCCCAGCCTAGTCAAGACTATTCAAGTAGTAAGGTTACTTACTTCATGTAATTTGGATCCTTAACTTGGGCCGCCTAAACAGTCCAACAATGAGCCAATTTCGACCTTAATTAACAATCAGTTCTACAACACAAAACTTTCCCAGAATTAGGAGAAAATTTTCTACTAACTTTCCCTTAGCCTACAACCGCTAACGAGACAAATTCAGAGAAAGAAATTCACCTAAACAACACTTTAATCTTGTTGGTTTTGTCTTAATTCAGTCTTAATTTGACGGCTCGAGCTCCAATCTCAATGGGTACTATAGATTAAGATCCAAACATTAATGTGTATCAATTAAATGTTATAAACAATCCGAAAAAGATTTGATTCTCACTTACCCAAAGTTGAACTCGCTTTAAACCCTCGAAAAATGAATACCCACTTGCTACACTATCAACAACGAACCGAAACTGCTGAAAAGAGGAAGAAAATATTGTTGTCTGCACCGATCTATTTGCTGGAAAATGTCCAAGCCACACGACGACAACAACTTGCACAAAGGAGGAGAAGATCACAAGGGATAGAATGAAGGAAGACCCACGCAAATTCCTCTGTAGACGACGTTGCAACCTGCTATCGTGGGTCACATATGACGCAGAAGGCTTGCAGCGGCGTGGGTCTAAGCGACGACGACCAAATCTAGGCACAACGGAGGCGACAGAGAAACGATTGGAGGAATGGGCAGCGACGATTTGTTCGATTGCAGACTAGAGAGAGCAAGTGAGAGAAAGAGGGTGTGAGTGATGAGAGAGCAAGAGATTGAGAGTCAGGAGGAGAGACGGTGGCTACTGCTTGTTTACCGAGAGGGAGAGGAGAAAAATGGGCGTGGGTTAGAGAGGAAAAGAGGGAAAAAAATCGGGAGAGGGAGTGTTTTTTTAGGGAGTGAAAAAAAAAACTGATTTTCCCTTTTCATTTTTTTTTCTTTTCCTTTTCTTTCCCTCTAAATAAGGATTGTTACATATCTTATGTTTGCATGCAATTCTTAATTATACATTGATGGTTTCTAATCATTAATTTTAAAGAACTGTTTCAAATTTTAATGATTAATCCTATGATCAAGAATCTAGGGTTTAATTCATTCAACAATCTCATTCAAAGTAAATAATTAAATCATACTAATTGAGTCGCATGAGAAATAATATAACAATTACATTAATTACTATGGATGTTTCATGCTTTATGCAATTTTGATTTTCTTAGTATAACAATTATAAGCCAATCAAGAAAATCATCCAAGCATGCTGCATTCATTACATTAAACATAACTATTTTATATTTAATCTAAATAATGACATGTTTCATGCTTTATAATTTTCGTATTACTAATATATACTTATATTTAAAAATATGAAAATATCCATGCATTTAAAACATACATTATAACAATTTATAATATATAAATAAATGCGTGAGCATGTTTATAACCTAAGGTGGGATTAAATATTCTATATGACATTTACAAAGCATATAAATAACAATTGAACCAGTTAATTTTGGCCCCTAGGATAAAATGAAGCATTAAATTACAATAATTATTGTTAAATTCTATCCTGAAATCCTTCTGCAACTCCAAAATATGATCTAGACATCACGAACCGGCCTAAAAAATCACGAACCAAGTCAAATCCAGCTAAACCGGACGAAATCGGTTTGCGCCCAGCCAGACCATGCAAAACGGATCACCCAGCTGCCTTGAACCGGCCCTTTGTGAAACCCTAATGCACGCCGCATGTTGCCTGAAATCGCGGTAGCGTCGAGAAGTTGTGAGAATAGCGTCTCGACGCTGTTACGTCTGGAAGCAGAATCTGGGCAAAAACAATGTTTGTTCTTCTTTTTTCTCTCTGATTCCAACCGCGATTTCTTCGATTTTCATTTCATAAAAACTTAATCCAAACCCGAACTTAGATAGGACTCGATTTTACATAAAATACCCTAAACACTGGGCTCTTACATGATCAAATCACATAAAAAAATAAAATCTATGGCCATATAATTAACCTAAACAGTTTAATGCAAACCATATATTCATTCTACATAAATCCCACCTATTAGAGACTATCAAAAATTTTAATATCGATTAATAGGGACAGCGAATGCTCTGATACCGATTGAAGGGGATGAAACCCCCGGCGCAGCGAAAGTGCATCGATAGGAGCTTGCGTCGTATATTAATAAACATTAAAATACCGATACGAATAGGCAAAAACCAACTTTAATCATGCTATAAAGTTGCTAGAAATTAATATAAACATGCTGAAAAAAAAATCTAAATTTATTTTCATGCTCTCTTAAAGAAAGAGCTGAACCGTTACAAACCTTCATTGTAGACTTGACTGATTTTCGCCAACGATGTTCCTAACGGTTGAAAACACAACAACCTCTTGGAAATCCTTCGCTGGAATTTTTCTTCTTCAAGGACACAATAATCACAGAGGTTACACCGGTATGTCTCTAAGTCTAGGAGGCAATAGACTTGTGGGAGTCTTTCTCTAAGAGGGAGGCTAGAGAGAATTGTAGGTTCTAGTCTTGTGAGTCTAAGTGCAAGAGGGCTACTAAATCATTAGGTCTAGTGTTCTATTTAAAGAGGAAAATCCATGAATAAAATATTCACATTAAATCAATTGTTTCTATAACTGGTTTATTCTAATCCATATTTAATCAATCCATGATCAATCAATTCCATAATTGATTAATCTTTTCCACAAATGACTAATTATTTCCATAAGTGATTAGATCATTTCCATAAATGATTAATCACTTCCATAAGTGATTAATTATTTCCATAATTGATTAATTTTCAATTAATTAACTTTTTAATTAATTAATCACCAATTAAATATCACGTATTTAATTTTCGTCCTTGAATTAATTAATTTTCAAAATTAATTTCAGGCCTTAAATTAATTAATTCATATTTGAACTCTTTCAAATTCCTAAAAATTTAATATGAATCAAATTCACATTAATATTTGAAATTTTTTCAAATATTTATTTCTCTCATAATAATATATCAATATATATTATATTGTTTCCCTTAGTAAATACTTTCAATTTACATTTATTACTTAGTTGCCTCAAATTACTTTATGAGCTACCAGTGGGACCTAATGGACCTATAGATCAGAAACTCCAACGATGTGAGATTAATTGGTCAAACTCATTGACCAAATTAATCAATATTCGTTAACTATGTGTACATTCCACTATACACACACAGTTGCACTATTCTCACTGCAGACATATTTTCTGTGTCTACGAATATAAACCAATAACGACTAGTTAGTCCTTCACGAGTGTCTGTAACACCAACTGGGTCAAATTACCGTTTTATCCTTGGGTTACTTTTATTTTCTTAAGTACCAATTCTCCTTTCATGAACAAACTGTTTGTTGTCCAACCATCAAACAGAAAACCCTCTCGTGCCATTGAGAGGGTAGGGCCCTTCGTTCAAGACTCGAAGTCACCATTTAAGGGAACACGCATCTGCTTCCCTAAAGTCGGGAAGGAGCGAATTCCATCTTGTACGATTATCTTCACAGCTCCCGACTCGGTCTTGTCCCCAAAATGGTAGGCTTATTGAGTCGGTGTATTGGCCACTCTCATCGATACTATTCAAAGGACAATCCCTCATGAGCAGGAGTCTATAATCAACTCAGGATGAATACTAAGTTGTCTAGGTCGTCCTAGTGAAATAGAAACCTAACTAGTTAACGGTGTTATAACTAGTGGTTAATATTTCGCGTTTCGATCTTATGCAAACTCATTGTATAGGATACCCCCACTCGCATGAATCCTACATGAACGTGTTGGATCATCGTGTTTGTATCAAATACAAAGTGGGTCGTATCCATAATGTCACTAGGATAAGGCACCCAGTCTTATCCCTATACCATAGACCTTTTAGGCTGTTTCTTGAACAGTGATCCCCATATGTCGCTACATATAGTTCAAGACTCATACTACAACCTAGGATGTCTAGTTTATTGGATTAGGGTTATTTTAGGCAAAGACAAACATAAAATAACTAATAACACTTAATGGAAAAATACATCAATGTTATTTCATTAATATTCGTTCAACGATTACATTCATTATCTACGAGTTTTAGAGCATAAAACCCAACATCATCTACTTCTCCTAAAAGTGGGAATGAGTGAATTTCTTCTTATGTTGTCATGACCCCAACATCCCACTCGGTCTTGTCCCCAAAAAGGAAGACATATTAAGTCGGCATATAGGTCACTCTCACCCATGCTAATCAAAGGACAATCCCTCATGAGAAGCAGTTCATGACACCTTAGGATTACGACTGAGTTACCTAGGTCACCCTATTGAAACAGTAACCTAACTAGTTAACGGTGTTACAACTAGTGGTTGACTATGTCGTGGTCCGGTCTTATGCAAGCTCATTGCATAGCATACCCCCACTCGCAAGTCTACTACATGGACACTTTGGATCAATATGTCTTTATCAAATACAAAGCGGGTCGTATCACATAGTGTTGCCATGACAAGGTACCCAGCTTATCCCTATACTATAAACCTTTTAGGTTGTTATTTGAACATCGATCCTCGTATGTCCCCACATACTAGTTCAAGTTACATACAAACAACCTTGGATCTTTGTTTATTGGATTTGGGTCATATTGTGCCATACTTAACAATAACACTTTATTGTTGAAACTCAAGAACACTTTATTGAATCAAGTAAATAATTTTTTTATATTCACTATCTACGAGTTTTAGGGCATAAAACCCAACAAGTGGTGGGTGGTGGGCTAATCTGAGTCTAGGCTCCCTAAATCTGGTCAAAATGAAATTTCTATCTATCACAGCCCCAGGATGACTCAACTCTTCACGAGGGTTCCACTCGACCCCAGCATTCCTACTGATGGTTGTGATAAGGGAAGGATGTGATAGCGAGCATAGCTAGCTATGTTTCCCTAATTAATTAAGCTAGTCTTTTATATTTAATTGGCCAAAATTATGCATTTTTATGTTCTTTTTGTAGGAATCATGTTTCGGAGTTAAATCGAGAAATTGGAGCTAAATAAGTGTTCGGGACATGAATATTGGCTAAAGAACGGAAAAGATTCAACCAAGAAGAAGTCAAAAGAGAGCCATCCGTAGGCCAGCGTCGGGACGCTGCTCTTGGAGCGTCTCGACGCTGCCTTTCCTTTTCTGAATTGAGCGGCAACAGATTTGGGGAGCCCAATTGGTGAGATTTTAGCCCTAATTTCGACTAGAGACCTTTTGTGGGAGCTAAAGGCAAGGCCAAGGAGCGGGAATCAAGCAAGAAGACGTGGAGATCGTGACGGAGAAGTGCCGGTTTCGACGGATTCGAGTTTTCCTTTCTCTTTCCCTTAACTCTTGTAGTTTTTATGGCTTTTCTTTCAATTAGTGTTTGTAGTTTAAAGACTATGAGTTGCTAGTTGTTTGTCTTAGGGATTGATGTAGTTGTTTTAGTTTGTTGGATTGATTTGTGGTATGAATATGCATTTATTTTACCTATGCAATTATGGTTAAATGCTTTCAATTACTTGATCACTAGTTGAATGATTTGAGTGTTGAATCTTGCTCGGGAGAGGGGATTTGGCCTAAGACTTACTTTATTTAATTGCATGACTAAAGTAGAAATTCTAAGTTTGTGACGAGATTTGGAATAACTTTAGAAGTTTCTTGAAGAACTAAACTCAAAGCCTTGCATGTTAATGAACTTAGATAGGGATATCAAGTTGGTTGCATGCATGAGAATCAATTATGCTCGGGAGAGATAGTTGTGATAAAAGGTTCCTAAACTTGGTAGAATAATCGCATGTTAAATTCATCCCATTAATTAATCCTCAATCTTAATCAATGAAATCAATTCCCTAAGAATCTTTCCATTTGAGTCTCCACTTTTATTTTATGCTTTTTGTCTTTAGATTTATCTTTATCATTGAGTTTTGCTCCCTAAATAAAATTGAACAAAAGTATTCGCAATACTTAATTTGCTAGAAAACCAATCCAGAGGACGACACTCGTTTTACACGAAAACACTATATTATTACTTGACCCGTACACTTGTGGTAAGCAAATTGCACATCAAATTTTTGGCGCCGTTGCCGGGGATTGGCATATTTAGTTAAATTAATATCGTGGAAAAATTGTTCGGTCTTAATTTAGGGTGTATTTTATTTATTTTTTATTTTTATTTTGTAGATAGATTGCATTTTTTCCTTGTTTGTTTATATTTTCCATATTTGTTGCATTCCTATTTTAGTGTTTTCCTTATAATTTTTTTTTCTTTCCATATTTACTTTTCTAATTTAGTTTTTCTTTTAGTTGTGTAATCTTTTCCTTATTTGTTTTTTGTGTTATTTTCTTGATTTTTTTTCTCTTTATTTAGATATTTTTCCTTGTTAGTCTTTTGCCTTTATTGTAATTTTCCATATTTGTTTCTTGTTTTCCTTAATTAGATAGTACTTTCCTTTTCTAGATTATATTTTCCATATTTAGATTTTTCCATATTAGATTTTTTTTGTTTGAGTCTTTGTCATTTGTTCTTGTTGGGTTATTATTTGATTGGAAGTCTAATTATCATTGTTGCTTTAATTGATTTGAATGGCTTTTGATTCAACACCATATTCCAATTTTTCATCTGCAAGTTATACCCCTTTAAATGAAAATTCTTCCTTGGAAAGCATAGTTCAAAATTATATTGAGGAGTTTGGAGTTTAAAAGTTGATGAAATCATAAGAGGACTTCAAGCTCCACAGGAAGCTAGTGAGGTGGGATCCACTTCCATAAGTTGTCTAGTGAGTCATGTGGCCGATGATTCATTGGCACCCATTCATGAGCGTAGTTCTTTCGATCTTGATGAGGATGAGCAGTTAGGGGTGAGTTGCATGAATAGTGGGGATGAATTGGTGAGTTGGAGCACCTATCAAGAACATGGTTGTGAGGAAGAAAAAGAAAATGAGCTTGTAGTGTCAGAGGAAGTTCAGGAGGTAGAGTTTGAGGTTGAAAAGCCTTCGTCTGTTTTATCTTCTCCATCCTTTGTATATTTTGATTATTCCTTTTTCTATTCTCACGAGTCAGTTTTAGAGTCAGAGTCTCTTTATTTTGATCTTTCTCCTTTTATGTTTATTTTAGTCAAAAATACCAAAAATAATTCTATTTCAGGGGCCCATGAGAAGCTGGTAAGCTTGCTAGCAATAGTGAGTTTTATTGATTCAAGAAAGAAGGGTCCAAAGAAATACGAGAATTTTTATGTGCCTTGACAGACTGCACGAGCACGTCGAGCTAGAGACGATAAACAAGCGCTTATGGGAGGCAACCCAAGTTACTTTTTATTGTTTTTTATGTCTTGTTGTTTTTGTTTTGTAGGAGTTCCCGTGCTCTTGTCTTTGCCAAGCAATCATGAAAAGGTCATCATTCCAGGGTAGTATCGTTCATTCCTCCTACTCTTTTATTGTTCTCATGATTGATTCTGCTTTATTTTCTTTATACATTGAGGACAATGCATGCTTTAAGTTTGGGGATGGAATAACATGTTTGTGGAGCCCTTGAGCATCTGAGTTCGGGCTATAGTTTTGAGCTTCCTTTGAATTGAGCATATGGTTGTTTTCTGGAAGTTTTAGGATGTTTTCGAGCTATTTTGGAGTCCCTGAGACAACGTGAAGCCAAAGGCCTTAATCGGAGCGCTTGGACACCATCATTGGAGCCAAAAGGATCAAACAATAAATTTCATAAATTGGGCAAACCCGAGAGCAAGCGTCTCCACGCTATAATGCCAGCGTCTCGACGCTGCCCCCATTTCAACCCTCGGACGGGAAGGGCCAACGTCGAGACGCTAGCTGATAGCACCTGAAATGTGTTATCTTATTACCTTTAATTTGATCTTGTTATTGTGCATTTGATTGTTTAATTGTTTGTTTGACAGGAATTCGAGCACAAGAAGACAATTAGACATTTATGTTAATTTGGCGCTAACTCGGAAGTTTTAGGATGTTTTTCGAGCTATTTTGGAATTACCGAGATGACGTGAAACTAAAGGCATCGACCGGGGCGCTTGGACACCGCCATTAGAGGCAAATGGACCGAATAAGAAATTGTGCAAATTGGGAAAACCCGAGAGCAAGCGTCTCGACGCTATAATGGCAGCGTCCAGACGTTGCCTCGATTTCAACCCTCGGATAATAAGGCCAACTTCTAAATGTGGGCGATAATTATAAATTCGTTAGGTTTCGTCTTTTTAGCAACTAGTCACTTTTTAGCCATTTTAGATAAATTTCCTCTGTAGCTTTTCATTCCTTTTAGTCCAGAACTGAGTTTTTCCCAAGTTTCTTCTTTATTTTACTATGAATCCCTGTTATTATATTGATTTCACTTGTAGCATGAGGGCCTAAACCCCTTAGATTATTGGATCGGTATTTTCTTTAGACCCTTTGTGACAATTAGTTGAACTTGTTGGTGCCCTACTTTCTATTATGTGGATTTATTTTGAATTGCATCTTAGTTTCTTGTTTAGACAATCATGCATGTATATCGATTTAAGTTTTGACGTCCCTTGAATTGAATATGAGCATGATCTAACTGTTATTCATAGATAGCCACTAGATTGAGGCAGATCCATCGCTAGTTTGATGGTAGCCTAGCTTAGACTTCCGATAGGCTAAAGGAACTAAGAAAAGTTAGGTTAATTAAACTAATGAAATTGAAATCCTAATTGAGTTAATTAATTCCAGGCCTAGCACCTTAATGCATAATCAATTAACAATTTTGAGGAGTTATCTGGTTGTTAAATTGGCTAATTAGATTTAGGCTGAGGATTTATTGCTAAGTATGAGAGGCGGCAAGCACAATTAAAATAATTAACTAATTTTGTTGGTCGTGGAGTATCGAGTAGTTTAATTAGTTAAGGACAAGCTGAGTAGGTGGATTATCTGAAAAGCTAAGAAGCATTCCGGGAAATTTAATTAAATCCCAAAATAATTTTGAGCAAGTGATGAAATTAAATTCACAAAGTGTTCCAAGGAATAACCAATTCGATAGTGCCGTCTTTTATTTGACTCCATTCGATTTTTGCTTCTGTTTGATCCAGTTGCATACTATTTTCCCTTTTTCGGCATTTTTACTTTTCCTTGCTATTTCTATTTTGGTTAGTGACAAACCAAAACCTCCTTTTTTGTACCAACCCCCTGTTTAGCGAAAACCCAAAAATTAATAAAGATCACCCTGAATTTTCGTGTCGAAGACCCGATCACTACGTACTGCAAAGTAGCATAGAGCCGGAGTTTATAAATTTTATTTGGCGACAAGGTATTGACAAACTCGACCGACCACTGGCTTTAGCGTCTTGACGCTGGCGATAATTATAAATACTATTCTTTTTGTGTTTTTAGTCGCTAGGTCACATTCTCGGTCGTTTTCTCTCAATTTTCTCTATAACTTTTTGTTCCTTTCAGTTCAGAATCAAACTCTACTCAGGTTTTTCATTACTTTTACCATGAATCTTTGTTTTTCCATTGATTTACGTTGTAGCATGAGGGGTTAAACCTCTTATATTGTTGGAATGGTGTTTTCCTTAGACCCTTGTTATATTTAGTTGAACTTCCTGGTTCTTTCTTTCTGTTTTGTGTATTTTTCATTGCATCTTAGTTTCTCGATCAAACAATTATACATGTATGTCGGTTTAAGATTTGACGTCCCTTAAATATAATATGAGCATGATTTAACTGTTACTTGTAGATAGCCACTAGGTTGAAGCGGATCCATCGCTAGTTCGATGGTAGGCTAGCGTAAACTTCCGATAGGCATAAGAAACTAAGAGAAGTTAGGTTAATTAAATTAGAGAATTTGAAATCCTAATTTAGTTAATTATTTCCGGGCCTAACACGTTAATGCAATTAGTTAATTAGCAATTTTGAGGAGTTATCTGGTTGTTAAAATGGCTAATTAGATTAGGCTGAGGATTTATCGGTCTAAGCATGAGAGGCAACGGGGGTAAATAAAATAATTAACTAATTAAGGGTTTCGTGGAGTATCAGATAGTTTAGTTGGTTAAGCACAACCTGAGTAGGTGGACTATCTGAAAAGCCAAGAAACATTCGAGGCAATTTAATTAATCACCAAAATCATGTTTAGAGCAAGTGATGAAACTAAATGCACGAGGTGTTTTAAGGAATAACCAATCCGGCAGTCTCGTCTTTTAATTGATTTCATTCGATTTTTACTTCTGCTTGATCTCTTTGCATGCTATTTACCCTTTTTTCGGTATTTTTACCTTTCCTTGCTATTTTTATTTTATTTCGGTTAGTGACAGACCAACCCCCCTTTTTTCGTTTCAACCCCCCTGTTTAGCGAAAATCTAAAAATTAATTCAGATCACCCTTCCCCTGTGGATGACCCGACCACTACCTACTGCAAATTAGCAAAGAGCTGGAGTTTATAAATTTATTTGGTCACGAGGATTCGACAAACTCGCCCAACCACCCATCCCTCTCAAGATAAGAAAGGTCGTAATATCGGTTTATCGAGGTAGAGTCGAAGGGAATAGTTCTACCCCGAACAAAGGAAGAGGTGGAGCCCTTTACCATGTCGACAAAGAACACCCTAACTACAAAACTACAACGGCTTCAGGGTGTCTTGCTTGAAGGAGTGTAAATCACTCAAGCGGAAGAGATTGACGATCTTGGGGGTTTAATTACATTAATTTTTCTAACTAAAAAGCATGCATTTTAAATCGAAAAAAAGAGGCAATGAAAACTTACCTTTGTAGCTTGAATTCTTCAATTCCATTGGATGATTCTTCACACGAACACGTTGTGGACTACCACCGTGATCTTCTCCGCTATTCTCTCGCCATAGAACTACCTTGTGGGAGCTAAAATGTGATGAATTGAAAGGGAGAAAGAATGGGTTTTTAGAGAGAGACCTTTCAGCCATCATTTTGAATTTTGGAGAAAGATTAAATCTTTGCATCAGTTTATCCAGCCAATCTGATTATCATTCATGAAGAAGACAACAAGCTTTTATATGCAGAGATCAATGATGGTGGAACTTGATTTGTCACCTAATCTGGTGTCAAATCCTTATAAAATTGGGTGAATTCCATTCATGCTAATAAGCCACCGAAAATTGAAATTCTAAATTTCATTTTTATTTCAATAATTTCAAAATTAATATTAATTTAAGTAGTTAATTTTAAATGAGATTATTTTCATAATTAATTAAACGTTTTTAATTAATTATATTTATGTAACCAAATTAAATAAATGTCCCAATTTCAATTTCTCTCAAAACCGATAAAGTTCAAACTGATGATACATATCTACGATGTTTAAATCCTATTTAAATATTTTCAAGTCTCTCTATAGTCTAATTCATAATTGGACTATTAACTCATTAAGTAAATCGTATATAGTTAATGTGAACTCCCTATATTGAATTTGACATTTTCAAATTCTTTCATCACTTTTGTTCTAAGGTTGATTCCGTATGAGCTAGCAGGGGGACCTAATGAACCTACAGATCATGGGCTCCAACGATACGAGATTAATCGGCTAAACTCATTAACCTAGTTAACCAACATTCGTTTAACTAACGGGAAACTCCACTATAGCCCGTAGTTGCACTCCACTCACTGTAGATATATTTTTGTCGACCCGATACAACCATAATTAGTAAGTTGACCCTTCACATGTTGTTCGTAACAATTTGTTTATGGTCCAACCATTAAACACAAAATCCTCTCATGTCAGGAGAGAGCGGTGCGCCTTTTTTCAAGACCTGAAGTCAGTACTTAAGGGAACGACCTCTACTATCCCTACAGGCGGGTAGGAGTGAATTTCATCTTGCAAGACTATGTCCCCAACTATCTACCCAGTCTTATCCCCAAAATGGTAGGCTTATTGAGTCGGTGATGTTGAGCCACTCTCAGCCATGCAAGTGAAAGGATAATCCCAAATAAACAGGAGTTCATAGTTAGCTCGGGATTAAGATCGAGTTACTTAGGTCATCGCATGAAATAGTTAGTTTCACAATAAACGGCGTTATAAAGGGAAGTGACTTATTTCTCAGTGTTGGTCTTATGCAAATTCATTTCATAGGACGCCCCCACTCACATGTATTTAATTGAACGATATAGGATCACATCGTTTGTATTAAATACAAAGTGGGTCGTGTCTCATAGTGTCCCCAAGTTGTAGAAGGATATCCTATCTAAGAAGCGTAAGCTAGGAGAATTTGAAACAGTCACACTCAAAAAGAATTGCAGTGTTTTGATTACAAGCAAGGTGCCGCCAAAACTTCAAGATCCAGAAAGTTTCACCATTCCTTGTGTGATTGGAGGAAGAAGTTGTTGGACGAGCTCTATATGATTTGAGATCCAGCATCCACTTAATGCCCCTATCAATCTTCAAGCAGCTAGGAATTGGGGAAGCAAGACCAACCACTATAATTGTACAGTTGGAAGATAGGTAGATCGAAAAGCCCATTGGGAAGATAAAAGATGGCAACTTTCTTGTACATGGTGGAGAAAACGTCAGAAGTATTTTGGATGATTTTTCCGTATCTAAAATTTCATTTCAAGATTGTTTGTAGAATTTGGAGCAAGTCCTAAGAAGATGCGAAGAGACAAACTTAGTACTAAACTGGGAAAAATGTCATTTTATTGTATGCGAAGGAATAGTACTAGGCCATAAGATCTCTCGAAGAGGAATTGAGGTGGACAAAGCCAAGGTTGAAATCATTGCAAAATGAGGACCCGCCGGGTTCTACAGAAGATTCATCAAGGACTTCTCACAAATATCAAAACCATTATGTAGGTTATTAGAGCTTGACAGGAAGTTTCATTTTGATCCGTAATGCATCAAGGCCTTTGAGAAGTTAAAAGATGCATTAAGTTTGGCCTCAATAATAATTGAACCTGACTGGAGTCAGCCGTTTGAACTTATGTGTGATGCAAGCGACTTTGCTGTAGGAGCTGTGTTGGCGCAAAAGAGGAACAAGATAATACATCCTATCTACTTTGCCAGCAAGACAATGAACAAAGCTCAAGTCAATTATACTACCACAGAGAAAGAATTGCTCGCAGTAGTGTTTTCTTTTGACTAATTCAGATCCTACCTCATTGGCACGAAAGTCATAGTCCTGACTGATCATTTAACATTGAAGTATCTTTTATCCAAGAATGATTCAAAACCTTGCCTAATTAGATGGATCCTACTTCTGAAGGATTGAAATTCCCAATTCCGTTATAGCGGAAGCAATTGAACCATTCGTAAATTAATTTTGTTCTACAAAATACCAATACATTGGCAAAAAGTTAAGTACGAGAAACATACCTCCGAAGACGACTCTGAATTCTTCAACGGACACCACCACAAGGGCTTCCCCACTATAACTTTGAGATAGGGAACGTAGTTGTGGGACTACCTAATCTTGAATGTGAAAAACTCTTAGAGAGAAAACTTCTCTCTAGAGTTCTTGAGTTGAGAGAATATGAGAGAGAGGTCATAACCTTTCCTTTTATAAGAGAGGAAACCCTAATGTGAGGTTAGGAAACAATCTTGACCGTTAGATCAAGATCAATTAATTAATTGATTAAATCAATTAATTAAATGTTAATTAATTAATCATATTAATTTATTAATCTCATGCACATTTAAATCTTATTTAAATGTAGTTCCCTCACATAAAATATAGTTTAATTAAACTTAATTAAATCGCATTTAATTAATTCAATTAAGCTAATAAATTAATTAATTAATTCGAATAATTAATTAATTTCATAATTAAATATCACTCATATATAATTAATTACAAATTAGAATCACATTCTAATAATTCCCTCATAGACTATTGTTTAATTAAATCTCATTTAATTTAAACTAAATTGAATAATTAATTCATTCATGATTAATTAATTCATCTTCTAATTAAATACCATATATTTAATTAGACATATATTTGAACTCTTTCAAATATATTAATCTCTCAACTTATTAAAGTTTAACTCAAATTAAACTTTATATTAAAATGTATCACAATACATTATATTAATTGTATGCAAACTACACACAGACTCATCATGCCCAAAGATACTAAAAATGAAATTTTCATCTTCGACGTTCAAGGTAAGCTTACCTGTATGCACACTGATTTTGGCCTTACCTGTTGTTAAGAAGGGTCTGCCTAGAATAATGGGTACCTCTCTGTCTTCCTGCATGTCGAGTACCACGAAGTCTACAGGGAAGATAAATTTGTTGACATTCACCAGCACGTCCTCCACAACACCCATCGGGTGGGTAATCGATCTATCAGCAAGCTGGAGGGTGACGTCGGTGTCCTTCAATCCTGTTAAACAAATCTTCCTGTACACAGAATAGGGCATCAAATTTATACTAGCACCTAGATCGCACAAGGCCCTATCGAAAGATACTTCTCCTATAGTGCAGGGAATAGTAAAACTCCCTGGGTCTTTTTGTTTAGAAGGCATCTTTCCAGAAACTATGGTACTACTACTCTTAGATAATTTAAAAACCTATTTTTTCAAACTTTTCTTCCTGGATAACATCTCTTTCATGAACTTCCCATAATTAGGCATGTTATACAAAACATTTACTAAGGGAATGTTCACAGATAATTTTCTAAACATCTCTACGAATTTCTGAAACTGCTCATCTAATTTAACATTTTTAAAGCGCTGAGGAAAAGGTAACTCCCTGTAGTCAAATTTAGGACATTCGCCCCTCCGCTTGGGCGGGCTTATGTGCGAGCCTTTGTCATGATCGTTGCACGGAACCACTTCTTCCTCGTTTAGTTGAACGAGGAAAATTGATCAACCACGGAAGCAAATAAAATGTGGAGAAAAAGCTTTTAATGGGAAGTGGGGTCTTGAAAATCGATTATTAGCTTAATAGTTAATACAATTATCCCATCTCGATTTCCAACTAATTATAATCCTAGAATCTCTGTTGATCACATAGGTTCTCATGTCGGTCTCCCCTAATTGTAATTAATCAATTTTAACAACCTAAGTGTCTTTAGCGCCATTAAAATTCGTTAATTAATACGCTTTGATTCATTTTAGGAATCTAAGTTTAATAAACTAATCACGCTGTCACGACAGGCAATTAAACTAGTTGCATGGATTATGATCTTTCCTAACTTCTCTCCGTCGAGTCTCCATTAAGAATCAGATAAATATACAATTGGCCAGATTGCATGCAACATTACGAGCATCCATACAAATAATTAGTAAAAAAAAGGGCATGAGATAGGCAATTATAATAACATTTCACTATAATTTCATTTCAAGACCCCAAATTGGGGTTTAGCTATACATAGCTAAAATATTCAAAAAAAAATTACAATGGAAAGCATAAATATGAGCACAATAAAAGGGAAGGAATTGACCGTCGAACACCCCGACGCTGGCGCTTGGAGTCCCTCCAAGCACACCTTGAGCCTCCCCAAAATTCCCCAAAATTTTCCCACTAAAGAACTCTAAAAAAGGCTAGAAAGCCTTGCCAGAGACTCCAAATGATCCAAGGAAAGAAAGGAAAGAATGGAATGAATAGTGATTGATGGTAAAAAATGGCACCAAGGGGCGCTTTTTATCGGCTCGGAAATGAGGTAGCGTCGCGACGCTGTGACATCATCGACTTGCCGGCCAAGAAATGGGACAACGTCGCGATGCTGTGACGATTCCAGAACAGTCCACGCGGTTTGGGCTTTGATTTTGGGTCTTTCTTCATTTCTTTTTGGATCTCTTCTTCAAGGTTGATTTTTTAGGCTCCCCCTTGACCCATGATGGAATTTGGGCTTGAATGTCTCCTTTTTGGACATTTATTTCACCAAAATCCATAATTTGCTCCTAAAGACCAAATAACAAAATATTTTAGATTTCTTCATTAAAAACACAATTAAAGTGCTCAAAAGCTTAATAATTTAAGACTAAAATAGCGACATATCTGCTCGCTATCTATGCAACCCCAAGAACAACCCAAACCACCAAAACAAGAGGATCAACCTGTGCTCGAGGAACTGTTCGAGCATCAGAATGAAACTATACCGAGGACCTGTTCGAGCACAAGGAAAATAAGGAGCAGCAAGCTTCAGAAGACGAAAATGAGATCCTAGAAATTACCAACGACCAAATGCCTGAGAGGGGCAGGCATGAAGACAGTGAAACTGAAAGGAAGAGCAAAAATAAGTAAAAAATCAATGCACCCCTCAGAAGTCCAAGCATCAGGGGAGAAACCATTGTGCAACCCAGAGCGCAAACACCTCCACCACCACAACTTGAGAAGACAAAGTCCTCCCCACCAATGGCACCAAAGACAAAGAAGTCTCCAAGCAAGAATCAAAGGGTGGAGAGGCTAGTGAAGCCTTATGCTGAGGCACCTGCTCACCTAGCAATCATGAAGAAGAGGGCCTTGATGTGCGAGAAGGCTTTCTCGACTAAAACAGACCCACTTTCTGCTTTTATTGTCAACATTCTACACAAGTATAGCTGCGCCAAATTGAACAAGGAACCAAAGGCAGCTTCTATCCCCCTGGTTTGAGAGTTCTACATGCAGATTGGGGAAGAGAAGTAGACAATCATGTTCCTATGAGGTCGAGTGGTGGAATTCTCGGCCAAAATAATCAATCGGATATTCTGATTGCCTTCCCTCTGATATCCAGCTGGCAACCAGGCTATTGAGGAACCAACAGCTGAGCACTTGGAGGAGGCACTGTCTATGGTGGCCCATGAAGGCATAAAGTGGCAAAAGTCTAGAACGGGGGTCCGGACTCTACTCTCTGGAGATTTGAAGCCAGAGCCAGCAGTATGGCTCTACATGATCAAGAATAGAATGATGCCCACGACACATGACACGACAATCTACCAAGAACGTGTCATGTTGTTATACAAATTATATACAAAGGCTTGGATCTCAACCTTGGACGAATTATTTAGAGGGAGATCCAAGCTTGTGGTCACAAAAATGTGGGCAGATTGTTCTTCCCAAGTTTGATCGCGAAGTTATGCAGGCTTGTGGGAATTGAGCTCGAGGAGAAAGAAGAAAAAGAGGTCGCCAGAACTTCAATCGACTTGAGCTTGATCAAAAAGCTCATCATAAACTCAAAGCTGAAGGTGACTTCTCCAGAAAAGAAGGCTAAATCAACTCTTCCTACAACCCAAGTGCTAAAATCTCCAAAAACTGACACAACAGCTGAAACGCCAGATGAGGCCTCAAATTAGCAACCTAATAGGACAGAAAAAGAAGATGCGGCCGCAAAACAGCCGCAAAGCTCATTTGATCCAACTCTCCCGCAACAGCCTCGAGATAGTATGGCGGCTGTAAGCACAGATCTAGCATACATAAAAGCCCAGTGGCAGTACTACATTGCATATGCACAGCTTAGGGACCACGTCCTACATCAAATCTGCAATGGACTGGGGATAAACATTGATGAGCAGATGCCACCATTCCCCAACATAGACTTGGAAATACCTAAAGGCGATGGAGCCGGCCCTTCCAACGCCTAAGGGAGTTTTCTTTTCACTCTCTATTTTGTGTTGATTAATTTTTTTAGGAGAAATGAAAAAAGGACTTTATTTTTGCTTAGTTAAGTTTGTTAGCTTCTTTTGTTTCTTGCATTTTTGCATTTTTAGATAGGTCGTTTTATTTGTTTCTTCTGACTTGAAATTTTATTTGGTAAACTCTAAAAAAAAGTATATCTCTAAAAAGGTATTCAAAAGATTTTTAAAAGAGAAATGTGCTTAGTTGGTTTGTCGATTTTTTAGCGCCCTTAATGATGATAATTAAAGTTGTTTTAGTTCTTTAAATGCTTTAGTAACTTCAAGTTTTTCAAAGCATGACGTCTGAATAAACTTTTCTCTCCATAACACATTCAAATCCAAACTCATGTACCTTAGGCTTTAACTACCAACACCTTTAGGATGTTTAGACTTGATCTTAGCTTGTAAATCCTTTTTAGTCTCTCTTACTTTGATCTTCATGTTAGTCAATGAGGACATTGAACCATTTAAGTTTGGGGGGGAGGGGGGCAGTTTTTTACTTTTGTACTCTCTATTGTATTATGATTGCGTATTGGTATTGGTAAAAAAAGAGTAGAAAAGGCAAGGGGATACTCCTCCTTCTCGAATAAACCAAGTAACATTATTGATACATTTTTAATCACTTTCCATTTTGATTCATAATTTTTACCAACTATTTTTTTAAAAAAAAAATTAGACTAATAAAAATTGATACAGGGGGAGGTCAATACGAATAATTGAGGTCAATAAGAATAAAAATTAGGGAGAAAAGAAAAAATGAGGTCAATAAGAATAAAAATAGTTTTTTTAAGAAATCGAAGAAATGAGAGTTTTTTTTTTCTTAGATGTTTTTTTAAAAAAAAAATCTATTTTTATTCTTATTTACCTCAATTTTTCTTCTCTCCCTAATTTTTGATGTATAAATTTTTATTAGTCTAATTTCTTACTAAAAAAATTATGTTGGTAAAAATTATGAATCGAAATGGGAAGTGATTGAAAATGTATCAATAATGTTGTGAGTTTAGAACGATAATTTTTCAATTATAATTATGTTATCGATTATAACATTCCAATAATTTGATTTATAGAATAAAAAACGTAAAAAAAAAAAAAAAAAACAAAAACAAAATATTAAAATATAAAAAATTAATTTTCAAAATTTGTAAAAAAAGAAGGAATGACCACGAATTAAAAAAAAAACAGAATGAAATTAAAAAAAATAAAAATAAAATTGTTGAATCCGTGGGTTGAAGCCATGGATTCAAGGGTTGACTGGTCATCAACCCACATATTCAAATAAAGACAAAAAAAAAGTGTCTTCTTTCTTCAATTTTGTCCAGAAGACCGTGCTTTTGCCAATTTTTTTTAAATGTATTTTTTTTTTCTAATGAACCCCAAAATAAGGAAAATATAGTTATTTTTTAAAAGATTGGAAATAATATGTTGGGGTATATGTCCTAGAACTCAAGTTTTGTTATCCTTTATAAATAAAGATGTTATTCAGTGAAATTATTCATTCTATACAATAGAAACATCCATGGTTATAAAATGAGATACTTGAACTATATCTTGGATATAGACAGGGGTCAAGTTCAGGTATATAACTTAAATCGTCTATAGTAAAATAAATAAGGTTGGGTACCTTATTTTGGAAACACTATGGATGCGGCCTACTTTGCAAATGAAGCAAACGACGTGATCCTGATTCGTTCATGTAAAGACATGAAAGTAGGGGCATCTTGTGCAAAAGATGTTTACACAAGACGGGACCGAGAAATAAGTCACTCTTACTTTATAACGTCGTTTATTGTAAAGACTGATTTTTTTAAACGATGACCTAGGTAACTCGATCTTAATCCTGAGCTTATTATGAACTCCTGTTCGTTTAAGGTTGTCCTTTGATCTTTATGGGTGAGTGTGGTTCAAAAACACCATTCAATATTCCTACCATTTTGGGGACAACAATAGATGAATAGCTGGGGACATAGTAATGCAAGATGGAATTCACTCCTACCTGTTTTTAGGGATAGTAGAAAGGTTGTTCCCTTAAGTGCTGAATCCGAGGCTTGAACAAGGGGCCCCACCCTCTCATTGGCCTGAGAGGGACCTCGTTTATTGGTTGGACCATAAACGAATTTTTCATTAGAGGACCAATGGACTTAAGGAATCTAGATGTTCTATAGGGGTAAAACGGACATTTGACCTGTCTATAGTAACGAACAACCTGTGAAGGATTGACTTACTAATCATGGTCATATCGAGTGGACGGAAATATATCTGCAGAGAGGGGAGTTCAACTACAGGGCTATAGTGGAGTGTCCCGATAGTTAACGGAAGTTGGTTAACTAGTTTTAAAAAAAAGGGTTTTAACTATTTTGACCTCGCACCGTTGGAGCCCATGATCTGTAGGTCCATTAGGTCCCCTTGCTAGCTCGAGATTAACTTTTGGAATAATATAATGGAATAAAAACGAATTGTTTTTAAAGTTCATGATTGAGAGAAAATGAAATAAAATAATAGGTATTGATAATACGTTGGGTTTTGCGAAAACCGAGCGTATATGGATTTTGGTATAAATAAACCGAAAACATGAATAAGGATTCATGTTAAGAAAAATAACATTTCAGAAATGTTCGGGAAAAGTGGCAAAATATTAATTTAATATTAAGATATTAAATTAATAATTAATTAATTATTTAATTAATTAATTTTAAAATTAATTTTGAATTAATTTAGAAATTAGAAAATTGAAAAAATAGTTTTTCAATTTTCAAATATTAATTAAATAATAATTAGTGGGAAAATTCAAGATAAACATGATTTAATTAAAATCAAAATCAAATTGATTTTTTGGAGGTGGAGTGCATGGTGACCAAACCCATGCACTCACCTCCTTTGGGCCACTTAATCCTCCATTAAAATGGAGATGATTTGGTGGCAAATCTTGGGCATTTTCTTCAGCTTGAATCCCTCTATAAATATGAAGAAGAAGGCTGAAAGAAAGGAGCAAGAGAGGAGTTGAATTGCTGCCAAAATCCATGCTCAAACCTATGATGTTCCTAAGCTCGTTTTTCACCATTTCTCTCTAAAATTCCATCACTTGAGGATCCCACAATCCATTCAAAAAGCTTTAGGATAGCAAGGAAGGCCCTGTGGTAGTTCTTGACTCATTGGTGAAGGAAAACAAGCAACCAATCCAACCAATTTCTCCATTAAAGGCAAGGTAGGTTGCTGTCTCTGTTTTTCTTCTCATGAACAACATGTTTTAATTGATCAAATTGAGCTTATTAAGAGTTCTAGATCCAAAATTGCTTCCGCTTTTCTCATATTAACACTTTCATAATAGTCTTTTTAAAAACATTTCCTACGATCCTCACCAAAAATCACTTGGGAATCCTATGTGGTTGATTAAGAAGCGATTGATTAAGTATCACTTAAGGTGATTTTGAGTTCTTCCCAAGATAAGCTTTTCTTCTTTGGTCAAACATCACGATTTTAAAATAAAAGTAATATTGGGACATAAGTGCATTTGGTCATTCTAAAATCATTTCTAAACTTGTCTTTAGTGTTGATGCGATGAAGATAACTCTCCAAGAGTTTAGCATGTCTTGAAGTTGATGCTAGGGTCAATATCGAGACTTCGAGACAACCCCATGGTTACACTAAATGAGATTGATCACGTGTTGTTATTGATGGTCCCAATATTGTTTGTAGGTATTCGATAGGAAAAGAAACATAATCAAATAATAGGATTAATCATGTGTTGTTATTGATGATCGTAATATTGTTTGTAGGTACATTCGGTAGGAAATAAAGAACAAAAGCAATCTTATCTCCCTATAATTATAGGAGGTTATAGAATTAGTATTTGAAATGAAATCTACAAAGGCCATTCAAATTATTGATAATGGTCCAAGTTTTAAATTATTTGGTAGGAAAGAAAACAAAATAACTTTATCTCCTTGCAAAGATAGGGTTCTAGAATCAGTGGTGTGTAATGAAATTTACCCAAGGCCATTCAAATCATATCTAAGATTGGAAAAAGAATTGCAAACTTTTTGAAAATTAACATTGCAGAATTTTTTTTTCTTGCAAAAACTCTTGTCTCCAAAAATCGGAATATAAAATTCTTGTACGCTTGTGTACACTTGTCGGGTTGGATAAGGTTATAGGTGATTTTCTTTGAACCAAACCAATCCTTCGAATAGTAAATTCGTCCAACTGATCAAACCAAGAGATAATTGAGAATTTGCAATAATGTACATAAAATATTACAAATATAAAACCTAAAAATATCATAACTATAGAAAGACTTAGAATATATATAATTACCGTAAAATAAAAGGTATGTAAATTATTACAATTAATGTGATGGTGAAAAAACTAAGCACATGGTTGTAGTTGAATCTGTGGCTTCAACCCACGTATTCAACTTTTTTTTTTTTAATTTCAATTTTTCTTTTCAGTTTTTTTTTTTAATTCGTGGCTCATTCTTTTTTTTTTTACAAATTTTGAAAATTAATTTTTTAGTTTAATATTTTTTTTTATGTTTTTATTTTATAAATCAAATTATTCGAATATTATAATCGATAACATAATTATAATTGGAAAGTTATCTGTTATAGGTAATTTTCGACCACACAGATGCACAAGGAGTTGACGACGACAATCGGGCAGAGATAGGGCCAAAAGATCGATCTAGGGGAAGGCCGGACCAAAGGGTCGGGCCATCAGTGCCCGACCCATATGGTCGACCTCGGCAAAAGGCCGAGGCCGACCATTCGGCCCGCTTGCACGGGCCGAGCCCGGTGACCTCTTTTCGGTCCCTGATACCCCGGGTCGCCCCGGTTCCACCTGGTTCGTCCCGAAACACCTCCGAATTCCTAAAAACCCTAGAAGGACAAACAAATATAAAAACTCCTCTTCACCACGGAAGAAGGGTTCTGAAACTCTACTCTTGACTCTCCCATTAGTATCTATAGCTTCTCCTTGGTTTTCTAACTTAGGCATCGGAGGCGGTGTGGCTTAAACCACGCCGGTGTGTAGCGGTTTTTGTTGGTCTTGTAGGTCACGTCTTCCCCGTTTTTTACAAATTCACTGTTGGTGTCACGTGAAGGTCAGGTGAGTCTTCCGTCCGGATTTTGGCATCAACAGTTGGCATCGTCTGTGGGGAAGAGGTGCTTGCCAGTTCAAACCGCGCGCCGGTTGTGGCCTGTAGGATGGATCGAATTCAGAAACTAGAAGGAAACCTAGGGTATGAGCAGAAAACGCTGAACCAGACTGGGGCCGACCTTGGTAGGGAAAAGGCCGACCCTAACTTTAGAAACTGTTGTAGGGATCTGTGTGTCCACGATGCTGTTGTACCTGACCCAAGAGGACAACCAGTAGAAGAACTGGAGTCTGTGCCACTAACATCCGAGGAAAGGAGAGTGAACATCGGCACAAGATTGTGGGCTGAGCAGAGAGACAGACTGATCGATTTCTTGAGGGCTAATGAAGATTTGTTTGCATGGTCACACGAAGATTTGCCGAGAATTGACCCGGAAGTGATGGTTCACCGGTTAAACGTGAACAAGGATTTCAAGCCGATAAAGTAGAAACGAAGAGCATTTAATTCAGAGAGGAATGAGGTTATTGCCAGTCAAGTGGATGAGTTGCTTAAGGCGGGGTTCATCCGAGAAGTTCATCATCCCCAGTGGTTTTCTAACGTGGTACTGGTAAAGAAGGCTAACGGGAAGTGGCGGATGTGCATCGACTTCACCAACCTAAATAAGGCGTGCCCAAAGGACAGCTATCCTTTGCCAATGATCGACCAGTTGGTTGATGCCACAGCAGGGCACGAGATGCTGAGTTTTATGGATACATACTCAGGGTACAACCAGATTAGAATGCACAAGCCCGATCAGGAAAAAACTTAATTTATCACCAGTCGAGGGTTGTATTGTTACAAGGTCATGTCGTTCGGTCTAAAGAACGCCGAAGCGACATACCAACGGATGGTAAACCACATGTTCGCTCCGCTATTGGGAAAGAACATGGAGGTATACGTGGATGATATGCTAGTGAAGAGCTTGAAGTCTCAATGCCATGAGTCTGACCTTAGTGAAGCTTTCCAGATGCTCCGAAAGTATCAAATGAAACTAAACCTGAGTAAATGCGCTTTCGGGGTAATGTCTGGAAAGTTCCTAGGGTTCATGGTACATCAGAGGGGGATAGAAGCAAACCCAGACAAGATCAGAGGAATCATGCAAATGTCTTCCCCGACCAATCTCAAGCAGCTTCAAAGCTTGAACGGGAGGATTGCCGCATTGAACAGGTTTGTTAGTAGATCAACTGACAGATGCTTACCCTTCTTTAAAAATTTTGAGACAGGGATCACGTTTCGAATTGACTGGAGAGTGCGAAAAGGCTTTTCCAGAGCTGAAGGACTATATGAGCTTGGCCTCGCTCTTGGCCAAGCCGCTCTCTGGCGACGAGCTACTGCTCTATGTCGCGGCCTCGAATACGACTGTAAGTTCTACACTAATCAAAGAAGAAGGGAAACTCCAGCGACCCATGTATTATACCAGTAAATCGATGGTTGGAGCAGAAACTAGATACCCCCAAGTGGAGAAGCTCGCTCTGGCCCTAGTTACGTCGGCCAGAAGATTGCGTCCGTATTTCGAAGCCCACAAGGTAACAGTCTTGACCAATTTTCCTCTAAAACAGGTATTGCAGAAGCCAGATGCCTCGGATCGCCTCATGAAGTGGGCAGTTGAGCTGAGTGAGTATGACATCAACTACAAACCTCGGACTGCCATGAAAAGGCAAGATGTGGCAGATTTCCTAGCAGAATTAACGACTGCCGAGGAGGAGGCCGACCCTCAGAGGTCCGAGGCCGAGCAGAGCAAGTCAGGCACAGAGGTCAATATGCTGAGTGTAAGGGAGGTAAAACAGACTTGGACACTCTTTGTAGACGGGTCTTCTAACACCAAGGGTTGAGGAGCAAGAATTTTGCTAGAATACCCTGATGGAGGAAGATTTGAGTATGCCCTGAGATTAAACTTCAAGGCCTCAAATAATGAGGCTGAATACGAGGCACTCCTGGCGGGATTGGGGTTAGCAAGGGAGATCAGAGTCTCAGACATCATGGTTTAAAGCGATTCAGAACTAATCGTGAAGCAGATGTTGGCATAATATCAGACTAGGGAACAGAGAATGAGTAAGTACTTATCCAAGGCCAGGGAACTGCTGTCCAACTTTGACAAGTGGGAGATCAAGAAAATTCCGAGGTCTCAGAACGCCAACGCAGATTCACTGGCTCGCTTGGCGGCTGCCCATGATACAGAGTTGAGTAGGACTGTGCCAGTTGAGGTTTTGTCTGAGCCTACGGTATGTACAGAGGAGATTCTCGAGACAGATGGCCGAGCAGAGGCCAAGGCCGAGCCTAAGGACAAGTCAGAGGCCGAGACCGAGCCTGAGGATAAGTCCGAGGCTGAGGCGGAAGATCCAAGGTTTGAGGTCTAGGATCCTGTAGATGGGGAGGGCATCCCATCAATTGAAACTGAGCCCTCCCCTGAAGCAAGAGAAGCTTTATGGATGGATCCGATCCTTGATTACTTAGGGAAAGGCGAGCTACCAACAGAGAAGACAGAGGCTAAAAAGGTTCAGAGGCGAGCATCGCATTTTGTGTTAAGAGAAGGGAAACTATATAAAAGAGGCTACTCGATGTCGTTGTTGAGGTGCCTTCCCCCAAGTGATGCTAACTACGTTATGAAAGAGATACATGAGGGGGTGTGTGGAAACCATTCAGGAGCAAGGTCACTGTGTCACAAGATAATTAGGCAAGGTTACTACTGGAAACCTATGTTGCAAGATGCTAGGTGTTTCACGAGATCTTGCGACCAATGCCAGAGGTTTTCACCCATTCCAAGGCAACCACCTGAGCCCTTAACGAGCATTATCAGCCCATGGCCGTTTGCGCAATGGGGAATAGATCTGATCGGACCTCTTCCCCAAGGTAAAGGGCAGACCAAGTATGCAGTCGTGGCTGTGGATTATTTCACAAAATGGGCAGAGGCAGAACCGCTAGCAACCATAACCGAAAAGAAAGTTACGGACTTCATATGGAAGAATATTGTGTGTTGATTTGGGATTCCTAATGTAACGCCCTAGGCCCAGGATTCAGAATTCGGTTTCGACACCTAAGGCCCCGACATTCCCCTGCGACCTGGCCACGTTACCATACTCATCTTAAACTGCTTCCAAGAGTGAAGATTGTCCCCACAAACCAACACGGGGTCCTTTTAGCATGCTTTGTCCTCACTCACATGCTTCCTAGGAAAATTCCCAGGAGGTCACCCAACATAGAACTTCTCAAAGCCAAGCACGCTTAACTTCAAAGTTCCTATGATTGAGCCACCGTAAAGGAAGGTGCACCTTGTTGGTATAGGTAGTATCTATCAATTCTTTTAAGCTTATCTTGAACATATTTTCATGTCCTCAAGATCCCTCTCATTCGGATGTGACCTCGGTTCATTCATGTACCCCTCCTAACTCGGGTGTTACATGCCCACCAGCTTCTGCCTTGGTTCGTCCCCGAACCACATCCTACTGGGAGAGGTTCCGCTCTGATACCATCTGTAACGCCCTAGGCCCAGGATTCAGAATTCGGTTTCGACACCTAAGGCCCCGACATTCCCCTGCGACCTGGCCACGTTACCATACTCATCTTAAACTGCTTCCAAGAGTGAAGATTGTCCCCACAAACCAACACGGGGTCCTTTTAGCATGCTTTGTCCTCACTCACATGCTTCCTAGGAAAATTCCCAGGAGGTCACCCAACATAGAACTTCTCCAAGCCAAGCACGCTTAACTTCAAAGTTCCTATGATTGAGCCACCTTAAAGGAAGGTGCACCTTGTTGGTATAGGTAGTATCTATCAATTCTTTTAAGCTTATCTTGAACATATTTTCATGTCCTCAAGATCCCTCTCATTCGGATGTGACCTCGGTTCATTCATGTACCCCTCCTAACTCGGGTGTTACACCTAACACCATCATATCAGATAATGGTAGGCAGTTCGACAATGCCGCCTTCAGAAAATTCTGCTTAGATTTGGGCATAACGCATCGGTGTTCATCCCCAGCTCATCCACAAGCTAATGGCCAGGAGGAGGTTGTGAATAAAATAATCAAGCATAATTTGAAAACGAAGCTTGAAGGGCTAAAGGGGTTATGGGCTGAAGAGCTCCTGCGTGTACTGTGGGCGTATCGGACAACAGCACGAACCTCAACAGGAGAAACGCCATTTTCCCTTTCATTCGGGACAGAGGCAGTAGTCCCAGTGGAGATCGGCATTCCCTCCCCCAGGATAGAGCAATTTAGTGTGCAGGGGAATGATGAGGCTATGAGATTGAACTTGGACCTCCTAGACGAACATCGTGACATGGCACGACTTCGAGTTAAAGAGTATAAAAATAGGATTGCCAGGTATTATAACACAAAAGTGAAAAGGCGCACTTTCAAGGAAGGAGATCTAGTACTGAGAAAGTCATGCAGAACACCAGGGATCCCAATGCAGTTGCACTGGGACTAGCATGGAAAGGACTTTACCAAGTTAGCAAAGTGGTCTGCCCCAGCACCTATGCCTTGGTTGACGGTAACGGGAAACCAACTCCACACCCATGGAATGCAGAACACTTGAAGATTTACTATCAGTAACCACAAAAAAACAAGTGGCAGGCAATGCCACCACTGCGGGAAGGCCTAGGCCGACTAGGAGCAATTCCTTTTTCTATATATGTTTACTTTACAATAGGACTGTCTGTCATTTTTCTCACTGTAAAACATGTGAACATTTGCGAATTCAATAAAATTTGCTATATTGTGTTTTGCATAAAGCAGGGTGTGACGCGTATGGCCAGACGAGAATAATTCTTGCAGAGGCCAAACTTTCACACTTCCCCAGGCAAGAGTGATTCTTGCGGAGACTGAATTCCTGCAGAGAGGTTGACGCATGTCCTCAACCTCCACAGGTCCCCAACAGAGTGTACGCACCCTTGGGATGGAAAACAAGCAAGCGAACAATATAGAGGAGTTGGTCGGCCTTATGCCAAGGCCAAGGCCGAGCTCCACCTTTAGAGGTCTAGGTACGAAGTTAGTTTCTCCTTACTCAAAAAATGCATGTCGAAGATATTGAATGCATATTTTGAGTGGGGGGTTGGGAATAAGGACAAACCAAGTCCATCATAGTCATAGTCCATAGTTTTGGGATTACTTACTTTCATTTTGTATAGCACATGTCCATAGTTTTTCCCCATGGTACAATGCAGATGCTTGCAAATTTAATAAAGTTCTTTATACTGTGTTTTTGCCAAGCATTTTTCCATAGGATGTGGTGCATGTGGCCAAACGAGAATGATTCTTGCAGAGGCCAAACTTACGTACTTTCCCTTGGAAAGAGACTAAACTCTTGCAGAAAGGTTGACACATGCCCTCAACCTTTCCAAGTTTCCCCAGAAGAGTGTACGCACCCCTGGGATGAACACAACAGCTTGAAGAGAGGCCCGGGAACTTTCTAGGCCTCCCCAAGCTTTTCCCCAGAAGAGTGTACGCACCCTTGGGATGACCACGATGCTTGAAGAGAGGCTCGGGAATTTCCTAGGCCTCCCCAAGCTTTTCCCCAGAAGAGTGTACGCACCCCTGGGATAACCACGATGCTTGAAGAGAGGCTCAGGAATTTCCTAGGCCTCCCCAAGATTTTCCCCAGAAGAGTGTACGCACCCCTAGGATGAACACAACAGCTTGAAGAGAGGCCCGGGAACTTCCTAGGCCTCCCGAAGCTTTTTCCCCAAAAGAGTGTACGCACCCCTAGGATGACCACGATGCTTGAAGAGAGGCTCGAGAATTTCCTAGGCCTCCCCAAGCTTTTCCCCAGAAAAGTGTACGCACCCCTGGGATGAATGCAGCGCTTGAAGAGAGGCTGAGGTATTTCCTTGGCCTTCCCAAGCTTTTCCCCGACTGAGTGTACGCACCCTCGGGATGGATACAAAAGAGAAAATTAGCAACCAAAGCAGAGGAAATGCTCGACCTCATGCCAAGGTCGAGGTCGAGCGTCCCAGCTCAAAAGCCAACCCTCAGGCACCCATTCAAAGCAGCAAGGAGATGTCCGACCATGGAGCGAATTTACACATAAGTCCAACCATGAAGCAAGCGTACACATGATGTCAAAACATGGATTGGCCTCATGTCATGGTGATAACTGTCCGAAAGGTAGTTATTTAGGCCTTAATTCTATAGGGATTTGTGTGTCTTTTGTGCTTAACAGGGTTGCTTTTAGATGAATATTATATGTTTTAATCCATTTGGAAGAATGGAGGCTTTGAAAGTGATTTTGTGCAGAAAATATTGTTGAGCGACTGGAGGGAGCAAATTCTGTGCTGCAGCAAAACTGGGAGCAAAACTGCCACGTCACAGCTCGTTAGCCAAGTTGACAAACCGACTTATGTTGAGTTATTTTCGGGATAAAGGAGCGAGGAGAGCCTGCCATGTGTCCAATTTAACCTAATTCTCATCTTATAAAAGGAGGAGCCGTCAAAGATAAATGGATTCACGATTTGGAGACCAAATCAATCGGTTGGAGGCTGAATTGACGGCGGAATGGAAATCTAAAAAGACCATTTGCGATTCCACTCAAGGAGACAAAGTTCTTCCATGTTCTCGGTGGTTTGGAGCAACCGTTTCATCCCCACTTGCTGAAAATGATTAGTATCTCTTGTGTATTTCGTATTATGGATGTGCTTATCGAGATTGTAACGTGTTTTATGTTTTCAATCATGAACTAATTGCTTTGTAGGCATAGGTTAAGAATTATGTGGTTGTTATATTTATAAATCTGGAAATTCTATTTGATCATGATCATCTTGAATTATTGTTGATCTTTATTTTCATTATGTGCCTGCCTAGCTAGCGATGTATAGCTTCTCTTAGTTTCAGGGATGATTTAGGAGTCGTGTGACGATAATTCATGCTAGATCATTGTGTATTGGTGAACGCCAGTGACTGAGTTAGGGATAGCCAGTTGCCTAGTGCTTGATCGGTAGAGCTTCATTGGTTTTGAAACATATTCCAAAAAATCCAGAGTTTCGGGAGGATCCTGCTGATAATACTGCAGGAGATTGACGGATCAAAAGAATTGCTGGAGCATCTTTATAGCAATTACAGAAGTCTTAACCTGTGTCTGTTTCCATTCTGTTTTCTCTAGTTGTAATCACTTACTGCTTTCGCATATCTTTTGTTTCAGCAATTTAAAAACCCAATCAATTTAACCAACCATTTGAAATCACTAAAAAGGCAAATTAAATCAATAGAGGTAGGCATTTCAAGACTCTGTGGATACGATAAATGCTTATCACTTGCTACTAGATTGTGTATACTTGCACAATATTCTGGAGTTAATTTATCTCATATTTTTAACCACTCCAGAGTTGCAACACAAGGCCGAGACCGACCATCCACCTTCAAATGGCCAGGGGGCTAAGTATTAAGCTAACAGGGGTCCGAGTGCGAGGCCGACCCTATCCCCCTCCTTCAGTTTTCTTTTGCAGAAATTATTTTTTCAATGCAGGATTGTGAAGTCTTCTGTTTTTCTTGTTTTCAATTATGGAGAAGCCCTAGATCTGGTATGAAGAACTCTGAATGACCAAGTACGGGGGTCTCGCTAAGCTAAGATGGAAAATGCTGTGCTCGGCCTCTTCCCGAGGCCGAGGCCGACCAGAGAGGCCCTCCAACCCCTTCTGTAACTTCTCATTCTTCTCATTTCCATTTCACCTAACCCCTATTCAAGGAGTTTCTACTTTGTATAGTTTGTCCTATCTTGCAGGATAACAAAGAAGTCATACCAACGTCAGCACGAGACAAGAGTTGTACTCTTAAATGGGGCTTAAGGAGCTCGGCCTATAGCATTAAGTCGCACTTGAATCCCAATTCAAGAGTGGGGGCTTAATGTTATAGGTAATTTTCGACCATACAGACGCACAAGGAGCTGACGAGGACAATCGGGCAGAGGTAGGGTCGAAAGACCGACCCAGGGGAAGGCCGGACCAAAGGGTCGGCCTCGGCAAAAGGCCGAGGCCTACCATTCGGCCTGCTTGCGCGAGCCGAGCCCAGTGATCTCTTTTCAGTCCCTGATACCCCGGGCCGCCTCGGTTCCGCCTGGTTCGTCCCGAAACACCTCCGAATTCCTAAAAACCCTAGGAGGACAAACAGGTATAAAAACCCCTCTTCACCACGGAAGAAGGGTTCTGAAACTCTACTCTTGACTCTCCTCTTACTATCTATAGCTTCTCCTCGATTTTCTAACTTCGGCATCGGAGGCGGTGTGACTTACACCACACCGGTGTGCAACGGTTTTTGATGGTCTTGTAGGTCACGTCTTCCCTAGTTTCTACAAATTCACTGTTGGTGTCACGTGAAGGTCAGGTGAGTATCTATCTGGATTTTGACATCAACATTATCGTTATAAATTTATAACATTATTGATACATTTTCAATCACTTCCCATTTTAATTCATAACTTTTACCAACTATTTTTTTTTCAAATAAATTAGACTAACAAAAACTGATACATAAAAAATTAGGGAGAAAAGAAAATTTGAGGTAAATAAGAATAAAAATAGATTTTTTAAAAAAGTATCTAAGAATAAAAACATATAGGTTTTTTTTTTTTGTTTCGTTATCTACGTTCTACAAATAGTTTCAAAATTCTAGCCAAGTTTTGAAATTTAAAAGAAAGCAGCTTTCAAAAACTTGTTTTAATTTATATGTTTCTTAAGAAAAATTAACATGGTAAAGAAATGATAAGAACACAAACACATTTTGTAGCAACCAGTGATTTGAAAAAAAAAAAAAAAAAGAAAAGGGAAAGACGGGCAGAAGCCCGGTCAAAGAAAAAAAAGGAAATGGGGGGGAAACTTTCCCCCCAATTCGGTCATTTGACCGTGCATAAAAAAAAAAAAAAAAAAAAAAACTAAATTCTTTCTCTCTCCCTCACGTCCGTCTCTCCCTCCCTCACGTTAATCTCTCTCTCCCTCGCTCCCTCTCAGTCGCCGCAAGCCGACGCCGCCGCCGCCTCACGTCGCCGCCTTCAACCGCACGCCGCCGTCGTCGCCTTCCTCCGCCGCCGCCGGTAATGTTTCTTTCTCTCTCTCTCGTTTCTCTCTCTCTCTCTCTCTCTAACACGTCTCTCTCTCGGTTCTCTCTCTCCCTCGCAGCCTCTCTCTCTCCGTCTGCACGTCAAGCCAACGCCCGACGCCGCCACTCGCCTCCCATCGCCGTGAACTGCCCGGCGCCGCCGCTCGCCTCCCGTCGCCGTGAACTACCGCAGCCGTTGTGTCCAGATCTTTTTGTTCTTCGTCGCTCGGATCTGATTACCGTCGTCACTGCCTTAAGACAAATAGCCACACGTCTCTTGCGCGTTTGACGATTTCAGTTAGTGGGTAAGTGAGATATAAGGTGTTTTGGTCTATTTAATGTGTAATCATGGATGCCCATTGAGTTTAGCTTCCGATTTCAAGGTGCCCGTGGTGTTTGGAGGCCGAATTATCGAATTTGAGCGATTTGGGACTGCTGGACAGCAAGCTGCGATTCTGTTTGGGTAAGCTTTGGTTGTTAATTTTTACCCCAAATGTAGTGGGTTCTTAGTTGAATGCTTGGTTAGAGTCCATAGTTAATTAAGAGTTCATTTCCTTGTTGTAGCTTGCTTAACAACCTTGGAGTTAAGGGATTTCATGGAGGTTAATCAAGTATCTCCTTCACTAAGGTAAGTAGCCGTTGGAATAAATTCTCTGCTTTAAACTCATTTAAATTGAGTATGGTTTACTATAGCATGAGTTGGATTTAAACCTTAAGTTGTCCCTTGGAATGTAAGTAGCTTTTGGATTTTTATTTGCAAGTTTAGTCCCTGTTGCTTGTTATGGGATTTGATAAACGCCTAGCCTGAGCTTTTGAACTAGTTCTTTGAGGGATTAGCCCGCTAGCATGAGATAAGTTGTGAACCTTGGACTCGTTTTGGGTTTCTATGCGATTAATAGTTATTGCATTGTAAAAACACGTTGCGACATGGAGGTTGAGTTTTCTTTAGCATGTCTGATACTGTTTTGGGATGGAATTGTATTTCTTAGTTGTTTTGGAAGCATGCTCGATTGTATGGTTTTGTTGTTATGCGTATCTGAATGGTTGTGGATGCGGGGTCTATCTCGCTCTGACTTTTAGCAAATTGTGGTGCCTTGCAGCTTGTGTGGTTGGATAATCTGAATCGTAGAAGTGTTTATTTTCCCTGTCAGGTGAATAGGAAAATTTTGGGTTCCCTCTGCGTGTGTCGTTATGCTGCCGAATTTTCGGTAGCCTCATGGCGGTTTGGAAATCATATTTACCTTGAGGGAAAGGATTAGGAAAGAGAAAGGAATAAGCTAGTGCCTTAGACGAGGGTCGTGTCAATTAAACACCTAGGACTGAGATGTAATAGACTGAAATGAGGGGCTTAATGGGCGGGACTTGGCTTCGCAGTCTAGGTGCCATTTACTAACTGTGGAAGTAACTTCCCGACTTAAACCCATGAACGCTCCACCAGTGAAATGGTAGCTTAGAGCGCTACGCGCCTATTAGTGCCTTGAGGGATGAGACTTAGCTCCACTGACTGGGTGCCATCTACCATCAGTAGGAGTAGAGACCTCCCAAAACCCCCACTCGTGCACCATCAGTGTGTTGGCAAACTTATATATTTATAGGTGTACTAATTGAACACGAGACCCGAACTGCAAATGCATGAAATGAAATGAGATGACCTAACCCTAAGGCCCTTAACTCGAATAAAATGTTAAAGCCTTGATTGTTACTTACTGAGTATTTTCTTAAATACTCATTCTTTTCCCTTACATACAACTGCAGGTAGAGGTAAAGGTGTGCAGTACGCGTGACGGAGAGCTGCTGAGCCATGGATCTCCTTTAGGATAGTCTTCCGCATTTTTACGTTTTGAAATTCTCCTTTGAACTTGTATTGAATGATTTACGTTTTATTCCGCTTTAAGTTTGTTTGATTTACTAAAGGTTTTGTTTATTCTGTTTTAAACTCGGATCCCAGATTGAAATTTTCGCAAGTTTCTAAGTATGGTTTCTTTAAATGGAAATTTTCCGCTGTTCTTAGAAGTAGAATGAAATGCATGTAGTAACGGCCTTAGGATCTAGGCATGAAAAGTAGGGTCGTTACACATTTTTTAAAAACCAAATAGTTATCAAAATAATAGAGTGGTTGTGGTCAAGTTTTTTTTTTCTCTCACCTTAATATGAATAAAAATCTTTAGTCAACTTCTGTTAGCTGAGCCATCCGTAGTTGGTATTCAAAACTGATAATAGATATACAGTTTAATAACAGTTGATTAATTAATCATAAAAGTATTAAAAAATATAAGTAAATATGAAAATTAAACAATTAATGTTAGAAAGGTTCGTGAATCCAATTTACTACATTGGAATTTTATCGCCTTCTTAATTTTTTTTAAAAAAATATTCTTAGATTTAAAAAAATCGAAGAAAAGAGAGTGTTTTATTCTTAGATGTTTTTTAAAAAAATCTATTTTCATTCTTATTTTCCTCATTTTTTCATTTCTCCCTAATTTGTGATGTATCAATTTTAATTAGTCTAATTTAAAAAAAAAATAGTTGGTAAATCGAAATAGGAAGTGATTAAAATGTATCAATAATGTTGTAAATTTAGAATGACAATTTTCCAATTATAATTATGTTATCGATTATAATATTGCAATGATTTGATTTATAGAATAAAAAACCTAAAAATAAAAAAAATAAAAAATAAATAAACTAAACTAAACTAAATATTAAAAAAAATAATTTTAACAATTTGTAAAAAAAAAAAAAAAAGAAGGATTTAGCCACGTATTAAAAAAATGGAATGAAATTAAAAAAAAAAAAAAAAACTAAAAAGTTGAATATGTGGGTTGAAGGACCAGATTCAAAGGTTGACTGGTAATTAACCCACAGATTCAAATAAATACAAAAAAAAGTGTCTGCTTTCTTCAATTTTTTCCAAAAGACCGTGCTTTTGCCAATTTTTTTTTTCAATGTAATTTTTTTTTCTAATGAACTCCAAAATAAGGGAAATAGAGTTATTTTTTAAAAGACATGAAATAATAGTCTTTTTAAAAACATTTCCTATGATCCCTCACCAAAAATCACTTGGTAATCCTAAGTGGTTGATTAAGAATCACTTTAAGGTGATTTTGAGTTCTTTCCAAGATAAGCTATTCTTCTATGGTCAAACATCACGATTTTAAAATAAAAGTAATTTTGGGACATAAGTGAATTTGGTCATTCTAAAATCATTTCTAAACTTGTCTTCAGTGTTGATGCGATGAAGAGAACTCTCCAAGTGTTTAGCTTGTCTTGAAGTTGATGCTAGGGTCAATATCGAGACTTCGAGACAACTCCATGGTTACACTGAATGAGATTGATTCACGTGTTGTTATTGATGGTCCCAATATTCTTTGTAGGTATTCGATAGGAAAAGAAACAAAATCAAAGAATAAGATTAATCATGTGTTGTTATTGATGATCTTGATATTGTTTGTAGGTATTCGGTAGGAAAAAAAAGAACAAAAGCAATCTTATCTCCCTACAACTATTGGAGGTTATTGAATTAGTATTTGAAATGAAATTTACAAAGGCCATTCATATTATTGATAATGGTCCAAGTTTTAAATTATTGGGTAGGAAAGAAAACAAAGGAACCTTATCTCCTTGCAAAGATAGGGTTCTAGAATCAGTGGTGTGTAATGAAATTTACCCAAGGCCATTCAAACATATCTAAGATTGGAAAAGGAATTGTAAACTTTTTCAAAAACATTGCAGAATTTTTTTTCGTGCAGTAGGTATTGTTGTAAAAAGTCTTGTACGCTTGTGTACATTTGTCGGATTGGATAAGGTTAGGTGATTTTCTTGGAACCAACTCAATCCTTCCAATAGTAAATTTGTCTAACTCAAACCAAGGGATCATTCAGAATTTGTCATAATGTACGTAAAATATTACAAATATAAAACTTAAAAAAAATCATAACTATAGAAAGACTTATAATATGTGAGTATCAATATAATTACCGTAAAATAAAAGGTATGTAAATTATTACAATCAATGTGATGGTGAAACGACAATGCTCCGGATTCAACTTTTTTTTTTTTTAATTTCAATTTTCCTTTTCAGTTTTTTTTTTTTTTTAATTCGTGGCTCATTCCTTTTTTTTTTTTTTTTTACAAATTCTGAAAATTAATTTTTTATTTTAATATTTTTTATGGTTTTATTCTATAAATCAAAGTATTCGAATATTATAATCGATAACATAATTATAATTGGATAATTATCATTCATTATTGAGACATTTTCAATCACTTTCCATTTTAATTCATAATTTTTACCAACTATTTTTTTTTAAATAAATTAGACTAATAAAAATTGATACATAAAAAAATTAGGGAGAAAAGAAAATTTGAGGTAAATAAGAATAAAAATAGATTTTTTTAAAAAAAAAATATCTAGGGAAAAATACACTTTTGGTCCCTGAGGTTTGGGTTAAGTGACACTTTGGTCCCTGAGTTTTCAAACTCAACAAAAATACCATGAGGTTTGAGATAAGGAGCACTTTGGTCCCTGCCATCCAATTTGCCGTTAAATACTAACAGAATGTTGACGTGAGCACATTTTTTTAATTAAAAAAATTCCTTTATTTATTTTTAAATAAAAAATAAATAAAAACAATAAAAATATTATTATTTTTTATTATAATATTATTATTTTTCAATCTCTCTCTTTTTCCCTCCTTCTTCATCCTAACCCTCCACTCTCCTTCATCTCTTCCCACATCTGACTTCTTCTTCTCTAAGTCTCCAGGGACCGGCGACCGGCGGCTGGCCACCGCTCGCCGCCGCCGACATTTTTTTTTCTTTCCCTTTCTTCTCTTATCCCATTTTTCTTCCTTTAAAAAAAATAGAATAAGAGGACCTCCTCCTCTGTTTTCGGCCGGAAAGGAAGGCGGAGGAGGTCCCTCCTCCCTCTTGTATATTTTTTTTTTAAAAAAAAGAGAAGAAGAAAAATGGAGTAAGGGAGAAGAACGGAGAAGAAAAGAGAAAGAAAGAAAAAAAAATTCGTCGGCGGTGGTGGCGGTGACAGCGGACGGTGGCCGTCGGTCGTCGGATATAGGAAGAAGAAGAATAAGGAAGAGGTAAAGAGGAAGAAGATGAAGAAGAAGAAGAATAAGGAAGAGGTAAAGAGGAAGAAGATGAAGAGGAAGAAGATGATGAAGAAGAAGGAGGAGGAGAGAGAGGGGGATAATGAATATTAAATAATAATAAAATAATAAAATATTAGTATTTTAATATTTTTTATTTAAAAAAATTAGAAAAATATTTTTTTTTGAAAATAATAGTGCCATGTCATCAGCCGTTTAGATTTAACAGAAAAATTGACGGCAGGGACCAAAGTGCTGCTTATCTCAAATCTCAAGGGTATTTTTATTGAGTTTGAAAACTCAGGGGCCAGAGTGTCACTTAACCCAAACCTCAGGGACCAAAAGTGTATTTTTCCAAAGAATAAAAACATATAGGTGTTTTTGTTTCGTTATCTACGTTCTACAAATATTTTCAAAATTCAAGCCAAGTTTTGAAAATTAAAGGAAAGAAGCTTTCAAAAACTTGTTTTAATTTATATGTTTCTTAAGAAAGATTAACATGGTAAAGAAATGATAAGAACACGAACACATTTTTTAAAAACCAAATAGTTATCAAAATGATATAGTGGTTGTGGTCAAGTTTCTTTTTTTTTTTCCCTGTCCTTAAGATGAATAAAAATCTTTAGTCAACTCCTGTTAGCTGAGCCATCCGTAGAGTTATTCAAAACTTATAGTAGATAAATAGTTTAATAACCGTTGATTAATTAATCATAAAAGTATTAAAAAATATAAGTAAATACGAAAACCAAACAATTAATGTTTGAAAGGTTCGTGAATCCAATTTAATACATTGGAATTTTATCGTCTTCTTAATTTTTTTAAAAACATATTCTTAGATTTATAAAAATTGAAGAAAAGAGAGTGTTTTATTCATAGATTTTTTTAAAAAAATCTATTTTTATTCTTATTTTCCTCAAATTTTCTTTTCTCCCTTATTTGGATTGTATCAATTTTTATTAGTCTAATTTCTTTAAAAAAAAAATAGTTGGTAAATCGAAATGGAAAGTGAATAAAATGTATCAATAATGTTATAAATTTAGAACGACAATTTTCCAATTATAATTATGTTATCGATTATAATATTGCAATAATTTGATATATAGAATAAAAAACCTAAAAAAAAAAATTAAAAAAAAAAAACTAAACTAAACTAAATATTAAAATAAAAGAAAATAATTTTCAAAATTTGTAAAAAAAAAAGAAGGATTGAGCCACGTATTAAAAAAAACACAATGAAATTAAAAAACAAAAACTCAAAATGAAAATTGAAATTAAAAAAAAAAAAAAAAACTAAAAAGTTGAATATGTGGGTTGAAGCAACAAATTCAAGGGTTGACTGGTAATTAACTCACAGATTCAAATAAATAAAGAAAATGGTTTGCTTTCTTCAATTTTTTTCGAGAAGATCGTGCTTTTTACAATTTTTTTTAAATTTATTTTTTTTTTCTAATGAACCCCAAAATAAGGGAAATAGAGTTATTTTTTAAAAGACATGAAATAGTAGTCTTTTTAAAAACATTTCTTACGATCCCTCACCAAAAATCACTTGGGAATCCCAGGTGGTTGATTAAGAAGCGATTGATTAAGAATCACTTAAAGGTGATTTTGAGTTCTTCCCAAGATAAGCATTTCATCTTTTGTCAAACATCACGATTTAAAAACAGAAGTAATTTTCAGACATAAGTGAATTTGGTCATTCTAAAATCATTTCTAACTCTACTACAAAAACAGGTTTTAATGACGGACAGAAAAAGGGATGCGGACCCTTTAATGACGGACGAAAAACACGCGCTACTTTTAATGTCGGATGTGTATTTTTCCGAAAAATCTACCTTTTCATGACGGGCATTGTCCGTCATCAAAAGCCCCATTTTAATGGCGGGCAATGCCGGTCCTTAAAGGTTTTTTTTTTTCTAAATTTAAAAAACACGAATAAAAAGGAAAAAACATTTTTTCTCTCCCTGATGGTTTTCACGGCTGAAAGTCAAACCCTCGTCTTCTTCACCTTATAACCCTCGACAGCGACCAAATCTTCCACGACAGCTTGGACGGCGACCAGATCTCACCGACGACGATCAGACGTCCGACGGCAGCTTGGACGGCGACTGGACGGCTACATTTTTTAGCTTCCTTCCCTCACAATCGACGACCAGGTGACGATTTGAAGATCTTTTCTCCCGTGGGTTTCTCGTTATGAAGCTTCTCTTTTGGTAGTTCCTACATTTCCTCATTACTCATTTCAAATGGGATGAAACTTTTACATTTTATGTCAAACCGCTCGTATTCCGAACATGTCTCAGAATCCCTTGCAAGCTCTCTTTCAAACTGCTCAAAAGATTTCAACTTCCATTCAAACCCATCTCTCAAATCTTCTTTCCCAGCCATCCCACCATTCACGCCCCAATCAAAAACCTCTTTCTTCTCCATCTTCGTCATCCTATGCAGCTCCCTCATACACTGATGCCACTTATTTGCAATCTGATGACATTCTCAAAAGGTATTTTAAAATTTCTCTTCATTTCTTTCCTTCTGTAGCCTGCTGTTGAATTGTAATTCCAAAATTTGATTGTTGGAGATGTAGTTTTAGTGAATGGGCTTGATGCTCTGTAAGTATTTGATAAAAGTTCTGAAAGAAAAACAACGGGCTTTTCTTTTGCCATTTCCACGTTGTTGTATATTATAATGTATAGCATGTCCATTTAGTATCTAATTCCTTCGGGTCATTTTAGATTGTGTGTTTTTGCTTGGTATCTTTTTAAGAATCTCTCCCCAGGTTGAGAAATTGCTTTTGTATCACACATTAAGATTTAATTTCTCATGATCATCACTAAGCAGATACTAATTTTCAAGGTAATCTAAAAATGGAGCTTGGTTTACAAGAACGTTGGGTATAACAAGGGACTGATTGAAGAAACAAAATGAAATCTATTTTAACGCAAGCTTGTCCTACTTGTTGATTACTATTGAGAAACTTTTAAACTCGTTCAGTTGCAATGATCATTCGGCTATGTTATGTTTCAACTTCTTTGGTTAATGTCTATAGAGCTGAATTTGAAATTATCTTGTTGGTTTGGTTTTGATTTGATAATTTATATGAGAAAAGCCTGCTGCACCCGTAACTAAGGAAGCGCTTGGAAGGGCTACCTGGACTTTTCTTCACATCCTTGCCGCCCAGGTTTACTCAACAATGTTGTTATTTCGTATTCCATCATTGGCCTGTGAAATCTCTCTTTTTTTTTTTATTTTGATTCTTTTTATATTTCTACATGCAACATTCCTAGTATTATTATCTAGGTCTGTATTAGTACTAAACTAAAACATGCTCTTGAATTTTTAGTAGTGCTTCCCCAAGAATGTTGAGGAATTACCAAATCAATTCGTTTGTGTTCATTCTTCCAAATGCACGGGTAAATTTTTTTTTGTTAAAATTAATTTGGTATAGGCTATTGGCTATGATTTGGCAAATTTGGTAATAAGAACAGAAGAAATCTCAAGGATAACGCACAGAATGGACATCAATTCTTTCTTTGGGAAATTTGGCCTCTTTATGACATAACTTTTAACAGAACCCTGTAATTCTTTCTTTTCTTCATGCTCTTCTCCAACTGAAGTTGTTTCTTTAAGCTCATTGGCTTTGTGTCTTCCCTTTTTTTTTTTGTGTGTGTGTGTGTTTGTGTATCTCTAATTTGAAGAAACAACCTTCCACCCCGTTCAAGCATCAAGAGAAAACAAATATTTTTACATTTTATGTCTTCTTAATGTATGTCATCTGAACCTATAATGAGCTTACCACAAAATGTATGTCATCTGATTTTATTTTTACATTTTACATGCATAAACTTGAATCATAACCAATATCAGTTGTTCTGATTCTGGTCTCCCAATAATTGGAGTACACAGAAATATCTAGCATGAACACCTGCCTCTCTCCCTCGTTGTTTACGTGCCCTTTAGTTCTTTGACCTATGTCCTGGCCCCTTGGTACGAGGATTTACATTTGATCTCATGGTTGTCAACATTTCTCTTTCTATAATGAATGTTTGAAGTAAAAGACGTCATTTTTGTTTCTTATTTTGGTTGTCTGCTAGGCTTTGCATGCATCTGACCTTTTCTTAGATGCCTTACCCTAAAGGTTTCAACTCGCTGGTCTGCTTTTTCTCATCAATGGCAGATCAAAAATAAAATAAGCCTCGTGTGGTGTGCCCAAATTCTATTTGCCTATTTTTTAATTTTAGAGGGAAATTTGTTGCAGGTGTTATGAAGACATTCCACTTCAGGAGTTGCAAGCGACTCAAGAACAACAAACCATTCAAAACCTTTGTGATACACTCAGAACCATCCTCCGTTTGTAGTTTTGAAGTGATTTCGAGAGATGATAAAGTTAGAGGAGTGAACTTAGGAGGATAGTTGGTCATTGACGGTTGGATTAAGCATCCACACTGCCACTTCATGCCCCTTTATAGGTGTTACTGGGAGAGATTATCAACGGGTATTGGGTGTTTTCGTGATGTTCAAAATCTTATTCAAAAAGGATGTTAGCAAGATTCTCAAGCGCAAGGATTGTGATGCCGGCCAAAGGGGTACTTTCTCTCTTTTTCTCCATTTTCCATATCTATTTCTTATTGTTGTTTGAATTTTGGTGTTTTTACAAATTTTCCCTTGTTTTACGGATTGTTGATTCTAAATTTTGGTCCACATCGGATTCTAATGTTACCCAAACTTGTATGCTTATTTTCTTGTTTCGATGGTTCAATTCTTGTACATTTGGGGTTCTTTTCCTATTGGAATAGTAGTTTTACTTGAAGCATTAAACATGCAAAGTTTTCTACTGATTGATTGAATCAAACATTATTGATATTGTGGGTATTATGTGGTATTGTATCGTGGTTGAATTCTTTTAACTTTAACATTTGTAATGGTGGAATATTCCAAAATGAATTATATTTTGCATGGACTACTTTGTTCTTTTACTGCATATTTACATGATTTTTGAAGTTGTAAAGATAAGGAATCTTGGAATTTTTGAAGTTTTAAAGATAAGGAAATCTCGGAAGTTTTGGTTTAGTTGTTATGTTCATAAGTTTCAATAAGTTAGTTCAATGAGTTAGTCTTGTTTACTTTTAAGCTCACAATTCAGCGACGTGCCTAATACAACAAAGATCAAGCTGCAGCAAAGACTTTTTCTACAGTAAAAAATGGCTGGAAGCTGCTGAAGGTATGTATGATAAATGGTTCAAGGATACTAGACTTGCTACTTTGCATAGCTCCTTTGTATTTCATTATTCTTTCAGTTTGGTAGCTTTGTTGTTAGACACTCTAATTGGCCATGATCTTCAAGGTGCAGATGGTATACTAGTTCCAAGTGGTTTTGGTGATAGAGGAGTGGAAGGTAAAATCCTTGCAGCAAAGTATGTTTGAAAAAACAAAGTTCCTATTTATCTGGAATTTATGTTATTAGGATGTCCTTATTTCGGTTGTAACCATGTGCCATTTTGATTTGGGTTTAATAGTTGATATTCATTCTTGTTACATGTTTTTGGTTTGTGTATATATTTGTGCTGGTTTTGTTGTTTTTTTAGTGTTGCATTATATACAAAATAGGAGTTTGTCTAGGGAATTGTCTATATGCTCACTGTTAAGCTTTGGTTTGATAGAAGAGTAAGTAAAATAAAAACAAACTAATTTCATTGATGAAATTAATCGGATTGTTCTGGGAGCCTCTGCAACTTTGAAGTTTTTTATGTTTACCATCATTATTTTAAGGATGAGTTTATTATCCATTAGAATTGTGAAAAGTATTAAAAGTAAGCATCATTTTTAAGCTATAGCGAACTCTTTTTTAGGTTGTAAGTTCAATCAAGTGGCTTAAGGATGAGTTGGATCTCAATGCTCTCAACAATTCAGGTGGCCGGTGAGGGAAGGGTAATGAGAAAGTTGCTATAGTCCAAAGAACTACTACTCTATATCCTTCTTGAATGAAGGGTGTAAGTGTTCTACTTAGGATTGAAATAGGACTTAAGGACTTGGCAAAACAATCCGATTACATTTTGTCTATTAATTTACCTCAAAATAGATTCAAATGGGTCATATGTGTTATTAGCTTTTTATCTTGGAGTTGGAGATGCAGTGGGATGGTTATCAAAACATTGTTCTTGACATTAAAACTAAACTCGATGTTTCTTTACCAGTATAGATAATAAGCCACTCCATGTCAGTTCCAAAGTGGAGTTGAAACGAAGAGAGAAGCAACAAAAGAAGGCCAAAATTTCCCCTGATGGTGAGTTGCAAAAGCGGAAGGAGGTTGTACATTGTGTCACACACCATGAGATATATGGATGTTATCAATAACAGGTTATTCTATATACCCTTAATTTTTCGAATCCCTTATATCGATTTATGGGTCTTCAAATCGTGCGATGAAGAGGAAAATCAATGTCTCTTATAATAATAATTGGTGTCTGCAAATTTTGTTCACTTATACTGATAAGATTGAAATATTTTGCAATGTTTATTTGTTTAAAGTTGGAAGTAATACAAAATTGGGATTGTGGTATCAAGTGCCCTTTGATGGTTCATGAAATTTTTGTTTGCCGATTGTTTTTTAGAGTTGTCAATATAATTTTCAATGCAATGAGGTGGAAAACTGCAATGCATTATTCTTCAACTATAAGACCAAAACCACACAAATATATTGCAGTTGGATGGTTTTTCATAAAGATTTTGACTTTATTGTAACTCATTTTCCTTCTCCAAAAGGGGGGAAAACTAAATTAACAAAACTCTAACTAAATCTCAAGTGCTTCAGCTTCTATCCTTCATTATTTTTTGTATTTGTTGTAGATTTGATTCTTCTTTTCACTTGTAGATTTGATTCTATCTTTCATTATTTTTTGTATTTGGTGTAGATCAGTCACTACCACTAGTCGTAATCTCAGCTTTAGTGTTGGTGCCAAATGAAATTTTTTTTTGTTTATTAGGATGGTGAAAGTATGGAGCAACTTTATCCTTCTCGCTTCAAGAGCATGCCTTTGTCTTTTTTACCTTTAGATAAACAAAGCTTTTGATGTGGACTTTTCCTACCGCAAGCGCACGGGTCAAGTAATAATATAGTGTTCGTAAATACGAGTGTCGTCCTCTGGATTGGATTTTTAAGCAAATCAAGTATTGTGAATTATCTTGCCCAATTTTATTTAGGGATCAAAAAGTGATGAAAAGATGATAATAAAACCAAATCAAAGCAAGTAAAAAGAATGGAAATTCAATTGGGAAAACTACTTAGGGAATTGATTTCGCCGATTTCGTTTAGGATTGATTTTAAAGAATAAGTTATTATGCACAATGAAATTATGAGCCAAAGACCCTTTTATCACAACTACCTCTCCCGAGTATAATTGATTCTCATGCAAATTAACCAACTTGATATCCCTATCTAAGTTTATTAATATGCAAGGCAATGAGATCTTTTAACCAATTCTAAAGTTAATCTAAAACCGTCAAGAATTAGAAAGTAAACTTTATTCATGCAATCTTGAGTAAGTCTAGATCAAATCCCCTCTCCCGAGTTAGATTCGAAACTTAAATCATCCAACTAATGGCCAATTAATTGAAAGCATTAAATCAAGATTACAAACACAATAACATTGCACAACTTAAACCATAAATCAATCCATAAACTTAATCAACTACATCAATCCCTAAGCTACAAGTTTAGCTACTCATGAATGTAAATACAAGCTCAACTAAACATGTGAAAGCCATAAATCTAACTAAAGGAAGGAAAGAGAAAAGAAAACTCAATGTAGGCCGAGTCCCGACGTCCCCGTCACGATCCCCACGAACAATGGGTTGATTTCCAAGTCTCTCCCTTTGTTTTCAGCCTCCAAATGCTCTATTCTGTCCTCTTTACGGCTCCAAAAGGTCCCAAATCGAACTCCCCTCAAACCTAGCCGAAAATAAGCTTTTATTCTGTTTTTTCGTCTTAGCGTCGAGACGCTGTCAAGACAGCGTCGCGACGCTGCCTCTTATACGCGCGTTCTGAATAAGGAAAAACGGTAGCGTCGGGACGCTTCCTATCATAGCGTCGCGACACTGTGGGCTTTACGCGCCAAATCTGATATGGAATGTGAGCGTCGAGACGCTCAAGAGCTAGCGTCTCGACGCTAGCCTGCTGTTGACCAAGATTTGACTTTTTTCCTCTTTTACTCTTTTCATTCCTTTGCATCTTTTCACGCCCCGAGCACCTGATTAACTCTAATATGGCAATATAGCTCCAATCAACCATTTCCTACAAAATAAACATTAAAGCACAATAAAATGGCCCAAAAATCATAAAAGACTAGCTAAATTAAATAAGTAAAGATAGCTAGCTATGCTCGCTATCAAATACCCCCAAACTTAAGCTTTTGCTAGTCCTCGAGCAAACTCTAAATCAGACATACAATGGAAGAATGGATGCAACAATCATAACTCAATCCTCAAGGCTCAAAAGTCAATAACCAAGCAAGCAACAGATATGCACACAAGGACCAATGAGGGAGACAAATTAAAATTTTTCCAAAATTAACTTGCACAAGCGAGATCTAACTCAACAAGATAAGACTCTACTAGCCCGGGATTGGATTATTAAACTCTCAACTCATCTTCCCTCTACACTGGCACTAAGGTTTCACTAATGAGTTAATGCAACAAATTAGTTTGTTTATCTCCATACTTAGGTGCTTTTAATTAACAATTAAATTAAGCATTTATATGTGGCACTAGCTTTCACACACCCATTGCAGGGACCCTTAACCTGAGTTTTCTCTGGTTGGCCTAACTGATCACAACAGGGGTAGCTCTTTTTGCCTAAACTTTATTAAACATTGCATATTGCGCGCATAAGTCATGACTTCTTTCTTTTTCAACAATAACAACAAGAATGATTTTTCGTTATGAACATGATAAGCAGATATTCTTTTCTTTTCTCCTAAGCAAGATCAAACATGCTAATTTGCAAAAAATTAACTCTTTAGCTCTACCCTACACCTATCGAGGTGACAACAAGCATATGAACCCAATAATTCGCTCCTAAGCATTCAAATCCAAATCTAGCCAAGACAGATACTCTACTCATGCAAGCCATCTCCTAGAAAAATTTTAAAAAGTCTCCCTTTTTGGGCACTTATGCTTACATCTCATCACAAGCTTGAAAATTGACAAGAAAGCCTATCCTAGGACATCATAATCATGCAAAAGTAGCATCCAGAAAACAACCATATGCATAATTCAAAGAAAGCTCAAAACTATAGCCCGAACTCAGATGCTCAAGGGCTCCACAAACATGCTAATCCACCCCCAAACTTAAAATATGCATTGTCCTCAATGTATAAAGAAAATAGGGCATAAACAAGCATGAGAACAATAAAAGAATGACAAGAGTGAAAAATACTGGCCTGGAATGATGATGACTTCTGGACTGAAAGCTTGGAATCTTGAAAGCTTGAAAGCAAAGGAGAGAAAGAAAACAAGACCTACAAAACAAAAACAAACAATAAATCAAAAAAAAAAAAGAAAACACACTAACTTACTTGGGTTGCCTCCCATAAGCGCTTGTTTAACGCCATTAGCTCGACGTGTTTGTCCAGTCTGTCAAGGCACATAAAAATTCTCGTATTTCTTTGGGCCCTTCTTCCTTGAATCAATATAACCAACAATCGCTAGTAAACTTACTAGCTTCTCATGAACAGAATTATTTTTGGTATTTTTGGATAAAAGAAGCATAAAAGGAGAAATATCAAAATAAAGAGACTCTGACTCTAAAACTGCCTCGTAAGAATAGAAAAAAGAACAATCAAAATCTATAAAGGATGGAGAAGATAAAACAGATGAAGGCTTTTCAACTTCAAACTCTACCTCCTGAACTTCCTTTGACACTACAGGCTCATTTTCTTTTTCTTCCTCACAAACATGTTCTTGATAGGTGCTCCAACTCTCCAATTCATCCCCACTATTCATGCAACTCACCCCTAACTGCTCATCCTCATCAAGATCGAAAGAACTACGCTCATGAATGGGTGTCAATGAATCATCGGCCACATGACTCCCTAGACAACTTATGGAAGTGGATCCCACCTCACTAACTTCCTGTGGAGCTTGAAGTCCTCTAATGATTTCATCAATTTTTAGACTCCTCGCTCTAGACCCCTCTATATAATTTTGAACTATGCTTTCCAAGGAAGAATTTTCATTTAAAGGGGTATAACTTGAAGATGAAAAATTGTAATATGGTGTTGAATAAAAAACCATTCAAATCAATTAAAGCAACAATGATAATTAGGCTTTCAATCAAACAATAACCTAACAAGAACACATGACAAAGACTCAATTTAAATATGGAAAATATAATCTAGAAAAGGAAAGAAAATAAACTAATATGGAATGCATAAATAAATATGGAAAACACAAATAAGGAAACTAATCTAGAAAAGGAAAAAACAAGAACAAATAAAAAAAAGATTACACAACTAAAAGAAAAACTAACCTAGAAAATCAAATATGGAAAGAAAAAACAAATAAATAAGGAAAAAAATGCAATCAACCAAAACAATAAAAATACACCATAAATTAAGATCAAGCAATTTTTTCACAATATCAATCTAGCTAAATGTGCCAATCCCCGGCAACGGCGGCAAAAACTTGATGTGGACTTTTCCTACCGCAAGCACACGGGTCAAGTAATAATATAGTGTTCGTAAATACGAGTGTCGTCCTCTGGATTGGATTTTTAAGCAAATCAAGTATTGTGAATTATCTTGCCCAATTTTATTTAGGGATCAAAAAGTGATGAAAAGATGATAATAAAACCAAATCAAAGCAAGTAAAAAGAATGGAAATTCAATTGGGAAAACTACTTAGGGAATTGATTTCGCCGATTTCGTTTAGGATTGATTTTAAAGAATAAGTTATTATGCACAATGAAATTATGAGCCAAAGACCCTTTTATCACAACTACCTCTCCCGAGTATAATTGATTTTCATGCAAATTAACCAACTTGATATCCCTATCTAAGTTTATTAATATGCAAGGCAATGAGATCTTTTAACCAATTCTAAAGTTAATCTAAAACCATCAAGAATTAGAAAGTAAACTTTATTCATGCAATCTTGAGTAAGTCTAGATCAAATCCCCTCTCCCGAGCTAGATTCGAAACTTAAATCATCCAACTAATGGCCAATTAATTGAAAGCATTAAATCAAGATTACAAACACAATAACATTGCACAACTTAAACCATAAATCAATCCATAAACTTAATCAACTACATCAATCCCTAAGCTACAAGTTTAGCTACTCATGAATGTAAATACAAGCTCAACTAAACATGTGAAAGCCATAAATCTAACTAAAGGAAGGAAAGAGAAAAGAAAACTCAATGTAGGCCAAGTCCCGATGTCCCCGTCACGATCCCCACGAACAATGGGTTGATTTCCAAGTCTCTCCCTTTGTTTTCAGTCTCCAAATTCTCTATTCTGTCCTCTTTACGGCTCCAAAAGGTCCCAAATCGAACTCCCCTCAAACCTAGCCGAAAATAAGCTTTTATTCTGTTTTTTCGTCTTAGCGTCGAGACGCTGTCAAGACAGCGTCGCGACGCTGCCTCTTATACGCGCGTTCTGAATAAGGAAAAACGGTAGCGTCGGGACGCTTCCTATCATAGCGTCGCAACGCTGTGGGCTTTACGCGCCAAATCTGATATGGAATGTGAGCGTCGGAGCTAGCGTCTCGACGCTAGCCTGCTGTTGACCGAGATTTGACTTTTTTCCTCTTTTACTCTTTTCATTCCTTTGCATCTTTTCACGCCCCGAGCACCTGATTAACTCTAATATGGCAATATAGCTCCAATCAACCATTTCCTACAAAATAAACATTAAAGCACAATAAAATGGCCCAAAAATCATAAAAGACTAGCTAAATTAAATAAGTAAAGATAGCTAGCTATGCTCGCTATCAGCTTTAAATAAGTAGGATTACTAACTTCATTAGTTTTCACTAGCTACTAAGAAATGAAGCTTCTATCAAAATCCAAAGTCTAATACACTACTATGAAAACTTGTATTGACTTTTTGTTACTGTATGTGCATATCACATGTTGCTAAAGCATGCTATATTTCATTTGCAAATTTTATAATCTCACCTTGTTTTACATAGGTTTTACATAGAATAGTTGCTAAAGTAGAGGAAGTAGGAACATGTGTGATTTTGGTTTGGCCCAAGGCTGTAAAAGACTTAACAAGTAAAAAAAATCCTCAATATCTTTTGAACCTAGTAATATCCAAAATAATAAAATGGTTTGAACTGATTGAACTGATTGGAGGAGGAATTGGCGGGAGTTCTTGGCATCGTATCTCTCAATTCCTTGTAAAATTATCTAAAGGAATGTACTGTGATGCTTGTCATTGGATATAGAGTTTAAGAAATATTGATTTGAAATGGTTTTATACATGTAGTATAGTATGGGAATATGTCACTTGTTGTATATGTAACTTGTTGTTCATTGATTAAAGTTTTGCAGGCTCTTTTTCTGGACAATACATATGGAGTTGAAAATTGTTATTTTTTGTGGTTGTGTATGCTCAAGATCTTCTCTTTGGCCCTTAAGGTGGTACTTAGTAGCTTTTGTACACTTTTTCAATATGAAGGGAATTTTGTTTCTTGTATAAAGAGTTTACTATGTATCTTCAAATAAAAGGGAGAAGAATTTTTTTTTTAAGTGTAGGATGTGCTTGTTCTACTAGTTTCAATGTTAAGCTCATTTCTTTTAAGTGTAGGATTCCTTATTTCGGTTGTAAGGCGATGGATATTTATAGTTTTTCTATCATTAAAAGTCTGTCACTTATTAGTTTTTCATGTTAAAACTAACTTGCTTAGTTTTAAGATATTTGGGGTCTTGTTGTGAACTGAAGTGTTGTGAGGCTGTAGTTGGGTGATTTTTTTTCATATAGAAGTGTGTTTTTCTTGTTTAACAGATTTAAAAATTTTTGGGTTAGTCATATGTATGTCGTTATGCTGTCCAAATTTCTAGAGAAACCGGTTAGAATTAGGATAGATGATTTAGTAATGTCTCTAGGTTAAGTTTGTTATGTGATAATTATATGTTTGTTATGTGAGTTCTTGTTTTGGCGTTGTATCGAACCTAATTACAATTTGTTTTTTTAGGTTATTCAAGTTTGATGTACGAGCAAGATTATGGTGACAAGAATGAAAGTGAGATGTACGAGAATTTTTGTTTTTTGGTGTAGATGTAGACTTTTAATCATAGGTGTTTAGTAATTTTGAGGCTTTTTACTGTAAGTGTTTGTAATTTTATTCATATATCAAACTTATATGAATAAAAATTGTATGAACAAATTTGGTTCATTGGCTTATTCGAATGAAATTTGACAAATATTTGATTTCTATACAATTTTGCACATTTAAGATTAAGATTACTTTCTTTATAGGTTGACAAATGAAGAAAATATTGTTGGTATGCCACCGGACAACCAACAAATTTTTTTATTAAATTATGAACAAAATGATGACGGGCAATGCCTGTCATTAAAAAATATATTTAATGACGGACTTTTAATGACGGACACCTTTAATGACGGACTTTTGGTTGCAAAATATCCTTTAATGACGGACTTTTCATGACGAACGTCTTTTAATGATGGGCATTGCCCGTCATTAAAGATATGGTTGGTTGGAAAATACCCTTTAATGACAGACTTTTGATGACGGACGACTTTTAATGACGGGCAACGCCAATCATGAAAAACGTCCGTCATTGTACCTTGTTATGACGGACAGCTTTTAATGACGGGCATTGCCCGTCATTAAAAGTCGCCCGTCAATAACAAGTTACGACGACACTCGTATAGATCACGGACGCTGCCTGTCATGAAAAGTCTTTAATGACCGGCATTGGCCGTCATTAAAAGTGATTTTTGTAGTAGTGTAAACTTGTCTTCAGTGTTGATGCGACGATTAGAACTCTCCAAGAGAGTTTAGCATGTCTTGAAGTTGATGTTAGGATCAATATCGAGACTTCGAGACAACCCCATGATCATGTGTTGCATGTTATTGATGGTCCCAATATTCTTTGTAGGTATTCGATAGGAAAAGAAACAAAATCAAAGAATATAATTAATCATGTGTTGTTATTGATGATCCTAATATTTTTTGTAGGTATTCCGTAGGAAAAAAAGAACAAAAGCAATCTTATCTCCCTACAATTATAGAAGGTTGTTGAATTAGTATTTGAAATGAAATCTACAAAAAGGCGGTTCATATTATTGATAATGGTCCAAGTTTTAAATTATTTGGTAGGGAAGAAAACAAAAGAACCTTATCTCCTTGCAAAGATAGGGTTCTAGAATAAGTGGTGTGTTATGAAATTTACCCAAGGCCATTCAAATCATATCTAAGATTGGAAAAAGAATTGCAAACTTTTTCAAAAACATTGCAGAATTTTTTTTTTTCGTGCAGTAGTTATTGTTGTAAAAAGACTTGTACGCTTGTGTACACTTGTCGGGTTGGATAAGGTTAGGTGATTTTCGTGGAACCAACTCAATCCTTCGAATAGTAAATTCGTCTAACTCAAACGAAGGGATCATTGAGAATTTGTCATAATGTACCTAAAATATTACAAATATAAAACCTAAAAAAATCATAACTATAGAAAGACTTATAATATGTGAGTATCAATATAAATGCCGAATAAAAGGTATGTAAATTGTTACAATCAATAATGTGATGGTGAAACAATTTGAAGCCACGGATTCAATTTTTTTTTTTTTTTTTTAACTTCAATTTTTCTTTTCAGTTTTTTTTTTTTTTTTTTTTTTTTTTTTTTTTTTTTTTTTTTTTTTAATTCGTGGCTCATTCCTTTTTTTTTTAATAGATTTTGAAAATTAATTTTTTATTTTAATCTTTTTTATGTTTTTATTCTATAAATCAAATTATTCGAATATTATAATAGATAACATAATTATAATTGGAAAATTATCGTTCTAAATTTATAACATTATTGATACATTTTCAATCACTTTCTATTTTGATTCATAATTTTTACCAACTATTTTTTTTTTTAGAAATTAAACTAATAAAAATTGATACATAAAAAATTAGAGAGAAAAGAAAAATTGAGGTAAATAAGAATAAAAATAGACTTTTTAAAAAAACATCTAAGAATAAAAACATTTAGGTTTTTTTGTTTCGTTATCTACGTTCTACAAATATTTTCAAAATTCAAGCCAAGTTTTGAAAATTTAAAGAAAGCAGCTTTCAAAAACTTGTTTTAATTCATATGCTTCTTAAGAAAGATTAGCATGGTAAAGAAATGATAAGAACACAAACACAATTTTTAAAAACCAAATAGTTATAAAAATGATAAAGTGGTTGTGGTCAAGTTTTTTTTTTTTTCCTCTCTCATTAATATGAATAAAAATATTTAGTCAGCTTCTGTTAGCTGAGCCATTCGTAGTTGTATTCAAAACTGATAGTAGATATACAGTTTAATAACAGTTGATTAATTAATCATAAAAGTATTAAAAAATATAAGTAAATACGAAAACCAAACAATTAATGTTTGAAAGGTTCGTAAATCCGATTTAATACATTGAAATTTTATCGCCTTCTTAATTTTAAAAAAAATATTATTAGATAAAAAAAAATCGAAGAAATGAGAGTGTTTTATTCTTATATGGTTTTCAAAAAATCTATTTTTATTCTTATTTTCCTCAATTTTTCTTTTCTCCCTAATTTGTGATGTATCAATTTTTATTAGTCTAATTTCTTAAAAAAAAAAAAAATTAGTTGGTAAAAATTATGAATTGAAATGGAAAGTGATTGAAAATGTATCAGTAATGTTGTAAATTTAGAACGACAAGTTTTGTAACGCCCCAGGTTTTAATAAAATCTAACCTAGTGACATTAGTAAACTTCTATTCAAACTAACCGAGAGCTTCGAAAACTTCGGCAGCAAAAACAGCATACATAGGACGAACCAAAATTTTTAATAACATGTTAAACTAAAAACAACACTTCTAAATCATTCCATTCTACCTCACAACTCAACAAAAACAACTTCATACTAGAATACGAGTCAAATCTCGCATCTTCACCCAACAACAGAACCTAAATTCTTCTAGTGCAAGCATACTTTTAACTTTCTAAAAACAGTTCGACTTTATTAATCATAAACTTATTTACAACCTAGTGGGAAACATGAAATCTAAACATGCTCAACAACAAGAAAAACTAAATCAACCTAGCTATAAATAATAGATTCAACCTATCAACAGTTGATTGAGAACTATCCTATCCAACAAAAAAAAAATATAAACAAACAATGGACCCCTGTGGTCATCCCTCTTGAACCTTCTCGTCTACATCACCAAGCACATAAAACTCGTCACCTGCATAATCTGAAAATGTTGGGGGGAAGGAAGGGGAGGGGTATCAGTACATTCACAGTACTGGTAAGTAGCTCACACCCTGGGAGCCACCAACCAACAAACATCCACAACAACATGTTATCCACACACATCATGCTTGTAAAGCGATAAACAACCCAACATGCTCTAAAACACGAAAATAACAGCCAACACATGCTCATGCAAAAATGGGACGACAACATGAATCAACGCATCATGCTATACACCCCCACATGGTTTCCGCGCCATGCCCGCACACTCACACGTGATTTCCGCGTCACGCTCTGCACTCACACCCACACGTGATTTCCGCGTCACGCTCCACACACACACCCAACACATGATTTATGCGTCATGCTCCGCCTCTCCCCAATGATCACACACTATGCAGACACGACTCACATGCAGCAAAGCCCACTAACAACAACTTTCTCAAACATAACCAATAATGCTTAAAGTACCTCTTGCTTAAAAAAACAACATATCAACATGCTTAGCTCACATAACGGAATATATATGTATATATATCAAACACGAAACATATAAGCAAGCAAGCAACAAGTGACATGCTCAAGCAAACAAAAAAGCCCACCCAGATCGAAACTACTTACAAAGCTAAAACACTCCTAAATAGCCAAGAGCCGCTCCTAAAATGATCCAACAATCTCCTGAAAAAAAGAATTGCAAAGCTTTAAAGCTAACTCAATTCAATCTATACTAGAAGCCCAAAAGTGCTTAAAAAGGAACGCCCTTACCGAATAGGACCCTTAAGCTTGATTCAAACGCTTCAAAGTGGCCTAGGATCACAAATAGGGAGATTCTAAGCATTAGAAACCGATTTAGACTAATTCAAGAAGATTCACAAAAAGTTTCAGCACTAACACTTTACCCAAAATGAACTTTGGTTCTTGGTCATGGGATACTTAAATTAGTCTAAATTGATTTGAACTACGAGAAACAACTTAACAACTATAGGAATCGATTTTTAGTACTAAGAAGGGTATTCAAAAGGCTTCAAGGCATCGGAAACCTTACCGGATTGCATAAACGAGCCAAGAAGCTTGCTGGAATTTGCCAACCAGCACCAAAATCCTTTGATTAAGCGTTGTCTGAGATCCAAATTGAATTGAAATTGAAGCTAAATGACACCCAATGGTTACAACCTATTCTAAAACAACTTAAATGAACTCTAAATATTTTAAGAGTCCTGAAACTTACTGATCAACGCCCAAATGGCCTTGAATATGTGCTCATTTGTGTTTGAACAACTCGACAACTATGGTCCCGTGTCGTCGGGTTATGGGTAACCCAATACAAGGCCTTTCAGGTTGTGGGTACTTGCTGAACACCATTTTTGAGTCCAAGCACGCGCTAAACATTGATCAAACATACTTAATTCTGCAATTAGAAGCTAAACAAAATGGGTAGCTCAAATTAACGCTTTATGGGTCATGGGTAACTTAAATTCGAAGCCAACAAGGAACAGGTTCAGGCGAAAGCTTACCAAACGACACCAAAACAACTTGAATCGCGCAGGTTCTTCCAGACTGCGGAAGGCGAAGTTGGGTCTCGTTGCTGGAAGCTCGCTGGAGCTCACTGCCTTCACGAAAGACTCACTTAAGAGGAAAATCGCAAGGGATGAAGTCGAACGTTGCTATGCTCGGACCAAAAAGAACGCGAGAGGGAGAGAAACGTGCGATTTCTCGTGTGGGTCTTGCTGACGGCGAGAGAAATCAAGCAAGGGAGATACCACACCGACTGCTGAACACGAGGAGAAGAAACAGGAGGAAGAGAGACAACGGGGACGGGAAAACGGTGAGGGCAAGCGACGGAAGCGCGAGATGAGGATGGCGGCGCGAGGTGGTGACGGTGCAAGGCGGTGGCGCAGAGAGAAAAAGAAAGCAGATGGGGCGACGCAGGTTTCGTGGGTGGTTGGGTTCCGATGAAAACGAAGGAAGAGAGAGTAGGAGGCGGCGGCACAAGGAGAGAGAGAGGCTGCCAGAGATGTTCACGCAAATGAGAGAGAAAGAGAGAGAGTGTAACGCCCCAGGTTTTTATAAGACTAAACTACTAACCTAGCTGCATTACTAACTCCTCATGACAAACTAACCGAGTGCTCCGAAAATTTCGGTAGCATAACGACATACATTTGACTAACCCAAAATTTTTCAATCACCTGCTAGGACAAGATTAACACTTCTATAACATTATTCAACAACTCCACCATACTACAACACATCTGAACTACACAAAACTAACAGCCAGTCAGGCCTCGCATCAACAACTACTAACTAACCGGAAACATAACTGTAACAGAGCTTATAACATTAATTCATTCAAAACAAACTTAATGATTAACCACTAAAAGAATAAATGGAGTTCTTTAAAACAAACACAACTAGACCTAGAGTTAACAAGAATAATCAGATCTAAGCCTAACAGGACAACAACTGTCCAACCAAATTAAGCAACAACTATCCGATATGAAAATAAAATGAAAACAATGCAACTAGCTAAGGTCCTAGGTCCATTCTCATATGCCTCCTCAGCATTACCATGGTCCACGCAGTCTTCATAACCTGCCAAATCTGGTAGTTGGGGGGAGAGAGAGGGAAGGGGGTTAGCACACTAAGGTACTGGTAAGTAGCCCCTTCTACCTGAGAAGCCATCAAACAACAAACAAGCAACCAACATGCTCGTCATGCGCACACAATATGTTTCTGAAAAGCGGTAAACACAATGTCATGCTCAAAAGCTAGTAAAAACAAATGACTCTCCTAAGCCATAACTCATGCATCTCTCTATGCAATTCGCTAACCCCACAAAGCTCCACGAGCTCACTCAACGCTCATGTTTAGCCCTCACATGGCTCTCCACACGTGATTTCCGCGTCACGCTCTGCCAAACTCTCCAAGACTGACCCTTCGAGTTGCACCGACCCCTGACCATTTATACCCAGGGCCTCGACACTTCTCTACAGAGCTCGACAATCGACCCTTGACCATTTATATCCAAGGCCTCGAACTGTGCATCGACCCTTGACCATTTACACCCAAGGCCTCGATGACTAAGCAACGTATTGACCCTTGACCATTTATACCCAAGGCCTCAATACTTGCCTCAAGACACCGACCCTTGACCATTTATGCCCAAGGCCTCGATGACTAAGCAACGTATTGACCCTTGACCATTTATACCCAAGGCCTCAATACTTGCCTCAAGACTCATCACACTGACCCTTGACCATTTATGTCCAAGGCCTCGATGACTAAGCAACGTATTGACCCTTGACCATTTATACCCAAGGCCTCAATACTTGCCTCAAGACTCATCACACCGACCCTTGACCATTTATACCCAATGCATCGATGCTCCTCTTTATCTAACATTGGCATATCGACCCTCGACCATTTATACCCGAGGCATTGACATCCAATAGTGATATATCAATCCCCGACCATTTATACCCGAGGCCCTGATAATCACTTTACTTTCCTCAAAACAATAACAGTCCTTGACCATTTATACCTGAGGCCCTGATATCTCAATCACAATGCTAGTTCTCTTTAAACCAATGGTGACATGTCACCCCTCGACCATTTGTACCCGAGGTGCACTGACATTCACTCATCTTTCTCTTTTTCACATTTTAGGTCCCTGACCTTTTTTCTCACAACTATCTAGAATGCAAATGCCCTGCAACTAGCTTCTAGACTCAAGTACTAAGCCCACCAAGCACATACATACAAGTTCTCATCTCACGCATAACTCATGAGCGAACAACAGAACTAGCATGCTTTACAACCGAACATCACAACAACAATCCACACTATTCAGAGATTTCATATATACATAACAAAGAAGCAAGAAACACTTTACATTATATGTAAGCGTAAAAACAAAAGCACGGAAACAGTTATAAAGCAAGTAAACATACAACGTGCATCATGCAATCACACAGACTTTAACAGGTAAGAACTACTTACCAAAAATTGAAGAATGCTCTAAAGAACTCGAAAGGCTCCTATAACACCCTTGACCAATTCTAAATGATCCAGATAAGCTCCTAAGCCATCAAGATGAAGAGGTTAAAACTTAACTCATTAACCTGAAACAACTAAACAGGTGCCTAAGGGAAAGAACTTACTCAAGATCAACCTTAGGTCCTTAGGACACTGCTCAAAGTGCTTCGTCATCGAGAAAGCTCTAAATCAACCCAACTACAAGAACGAATTTTTAGATAATATGATTTTAAACTCCACTTAAAAGGGCATTAAAAATCTTAAAGGCGTTGGGAACCTTACGGAACTACGCTAAACAAACCAACAACTTGCTAGAAGTTCTCGATCAACACGCAAATCCTTGAACACGCATTGCCCGAGACCTGAATTGGTTCAAAACAACAATTTTAAGAGCGCCCAAAGATCACAAGCTATCCTAAAGCTACTAAGATGAATTCTAAAGCTTTAAGGGCGAGAAAACTTACCCAAAAGGACCCGCTTTCAACTAGACGGGTTATCCTAACCCCGGACAGCGTGTTAGAACGCTCTTTGGGCAGTGGGTAATCGAACTCAAGTGATTCGAACCCAATCGAACATTTAGACAGCGTTGTAGAATAGAATTTCAATGCTATTTTTGAATTTACAGCACCTAATCCATTGGGTGACTAATTTTAAGCATCAACAAGACATGGGTAAGCGTTTAAACTTACCGGAATTGTTAGGTGACGCTGTAACAACCCAGAACAGAGCAAATCGCTGCTGGATAGCACACCTACCGACTGAAACGGCCGAATTCTTGCGTGGGTTATCCAAAAAAAAGCAATGGGTGATTAGATCCAACCTTAAACCAACTAGAACGAAGGAAAAGAGACTTACCCACAAGCTACCTTGGCTGAAAACGCAAGGAGGTGGCACGAACACAACGAGACGGAACAACGCGAAGGCTTTACGCATGGCTCACGGTCGGCGGAGACCTTCACGGTGGTTGGGCTTCACGGTTGCCCGAGCTGGGACGAAAAACGGCGAGAGAGAGAGAGGAAGAAGAGTTGTTGCTGGCGGTGACGTGACAAGGACACCGACGGTGACGTCGCCGCCAGCAACGGCGGTTGCTCGCGTGGAGAAGAAGACGCACGGAGAGACAGCGGCGCTGCAACGAGAAGGCGACGACGCGAGGCTCAAACGGCGGCGACGCTGAAGCTTCACGGCAAAGGCAATAAGAAATTGAGAGGGGGGATGGACGCACGCGGGAGAGAGGGCTGAAGGGAGGGAGAAAGAATTTAGGGCTTTTTTTTTAATTTCCTTTTCTTTTTCTTTAAATAAACCTTAGTTAAAAGAAAGCCCAATTAATAAAGGAATTAGGATTTCAATTTAAATCCCCAATTTGAATTTTAATCCCAATCTTAGCTCCTAAAGAATTCAGGATTTAAACTGATTAAGAGGAGTTTGGGTCTTTCGATGCTTAAAATAAATATCAATTTTTAAACCTCCAAACTTCAGAAATTTAAAGATTTAATTAAAAATCTCTTTCCCCTAAATTTTAGAAATTTATTTTAACGACCCAAGGCTACACTTAAATTCTAATTTTCCAAGTTAGAATAAGAACGCTTACAAATTCAAAAATGATTTAATTTCGAAACGCGGGGCGTTACAATGAGGGGGCTGCCGGAGAAGACATTTCAGGAGGGGGGGGGGGCGGGTCAGACGCGCGAGGGAGAGAGGAAGGGAGAGTGAAGGTGAGGCAAAATGATTTTACTTAGGGCTCCTTCTTTTCCTTTTTTTCCCCTTAATTCCAATAACTGCCCACTAATTAGAGAAAAATATGCAAACTTCCTTCCCCACTAACCTGCTAAAATTAACTGACCAATAACCACTTAGCACCAACACACGAGAAGGGAAAAATCTCAATTAGATTTAAAATATCAACTGAAGGCTATAATTAAATTCTAATTTCTTTTCCAAATTAGAATTCAAACCCGTTTGATCCAAAATGGCATTGATAGCGAGCATAGCTAGCTACTTTTACTTATTTAATTGAGCTAGTCTTTTATGATGTTTGGGCCATTTTACTGTGCTTAATTGTTTATTTTGTAGGAAAGCGTTGATTAGAGTTAAAACGTGGAATAAGAACTAATCGGGTGTTCGGGACGTGAAAAGATGCCAAAGAACCAAAAAGATTCAAGTATCAAGGAGCCAAGAATGGGCATTCTGCCCATTAGCGTCGAGACGCCACTCTTGGAGCGTCTCGACGCTACGTTTCCTTAATGAGAAGATGCGGCAGACCCACAGCATCTCGACGCTGTGATAGAAAGCGTCCCGACACTATCGTTTTTCCTTTTCAGACACGCGCGTAAAAGGGGCAGCGTCGAGACACTGTCTTAATAGCGTCTCGACGCTACGACGAAAATCTGCTATATAAGCTTAATTTCGGCTAGGTTTTGGGGACTTTCCATTTACGGACTTTTGGAGCCGACATTAGAGCAGAAAGAGGACAAAATTGAGCTGAAGCAAAGGGGATTAGTTGGAAATCAACCCATTGTTCGTGGGGATCGTGACGGGGACGTTCGGTCTCGACCTACAACGAGTCTATTTTCTCTTTTCCCTTACTTTAGATAGTTTTTATGGCTTATTTAGACTTAGTTTATATTGTAATGAGAATTATGTGTAGCTAAGTTAATTCTTAGGGATCGATGTAGCCGTTGAGCACGTTTTGGATTGATTTACGGTTTTTATGTTATTGATGTCATTTATGCATATGTTGTATGCTTAATGCTTTCGATTTACTGGCCATAAATTGATTGATGTGTATATTTGAATCTAACTCGGGAGAGAGGATTTAAATTAGTAATCAATATGCATAACTAGAATTTAGCTAAAAATCGGGAGATTAAGGTTAATTCTAGAAATTGTTATAAAGGTTAGCCTTATTGCCTTGTATGTTTATTGAATTTAGAGAAGGATATCGGGTTCAATTGCATATGAGAGAATCATGTATGCTTGGGAGAGATATGTGTGATTTTAGTTGCCAAGATTTATGAATCATAGCATGTGTTAATCCGTTTATTAATCCATAACTCCAATTGGTGAAATCAATTCCCTAAGACAAATTATTCCCATTTGATTGTCATTTTTTACTTTAGTTTTGTATTTGATTAATTCACATTCTTATTCAATTTGATTCCCTAAATAAAATTGGTCAAAAGTATTTTCGATAATTAAAATTTGGCTAGACACCAATCTAGAGGACGACATTCGATTGCAAAATCACTATATTATTACTTGACCCGTACACTTGCGGTTAGCAAATTGCACATCAAGTTTTTGGCGTCGTTGCCGGGGATTGGCATATTTAGTCAATTTTAATGTCGAAGAAAAATTGTCCGGTCTAATTTTAGGGTGTATTCTATTTTGTTGCTATTTTTGTTATTTTTGTTTTAGGTAGATTGCATTTTTCCTTTATTGTTTTTCTTTTCCATTCTTAAATTTTTCCATATTTAGAGTTTTCCTTATTTGTTTGAATTTCCCATTGTTAGAGTTTTAGTTTTTCCTTTTAGATTAGTTTTTCCTTATTTGTTAGTTTCCTTATTTGTTTTTGCCATATTTATTTTTGCATCCCGTATTAGTCCATTTTTTTCCTTTTGTAGATTATATTTTCCTTATTTAGATTCATTATTTCTTGTTCTTGTTTCTTTCCTAATTTATTTTCGTTCCTTTTTCTTTTATTTTCCTTTTTTAGGTTAGATTAGATTGTGCATGCGAAAGATTAGGGAATTGGCCTTAGTTCCCTTGGATCAAGAAATAGAAAGAACATTCAATAGACTTCGAAGGGAAAACCAAGAAAATATCCAAATGGCCAATCCTAATCCTGAGGAGCCTAAGCCCATCAGGGACTATTTTCAGCCGATATTTCACGAGCAACAGTCGGGGATTGTCTATGCCCCAATTAATGCTAATAATTTTGAGTTGAAAACAGGTCTCATTCAGATGGCTCGAGACTGTGCTTACAGAGGATCACCCATGGAGGATCCAAATTCTCATCTGAAATCCTTCCTAGACATCTGTGGGACGGTAAAGTTAAATGGTGTTTCTGAAGATGCCATTCGCTTACGTTTATTTCCTTTTTCGTTGCAGGACAAGGCGAAGGACTGGTTACAATCTAGTCCACCTGGGAGCATTACCACTTAGGATGCTTTGGTCCAGGCATTCTTAAAGAAGTTCTTTCCTCCTGCCAAGACGGTCAAGCTAAGGACCGAAATTGGGACATTCCAGCAACATTTCGATGAGCAGCTGTTCGAGGCTTGGGAGAGATTTAAAGAGCTGCTAAGGAAGTGCCCTCAGCACGGATACCCTGACTGGTTACAGGTTCAATTATTTTACAATGGATTAACTCCTAGCACGAAAACTATTGTTGATGCAGCTGCAGGTGGGACTCTGTTGTCCAAAACTGTTGAGAGTGCTAGGACTTTGTTAGAGGATATGGCCACCAACAGCTATCAGTGGCCATATGAGCGGTCGAGACCCAAAAAGATTGCTGCTGGAGTGTTCGAGGTTGACAACGTAAGTGCACTTCAGGCGCAGATGTCTTCCTTGGCTAATGCATTTTTAAAATTTTCAGGTTCAGGGAATGCTCAATCAATTGAGTCTGCAGCCGCCCTTGCATCCCAGACTCAGGGGGAAAATCTCGAGCAGGTTCAGTATGTTTCGAATTATAATTCTAGGGGGTATAATAATAATTCCACACCTACACATTATCACCCTAGCAATAGAAATCATGAGAATTTTTCCTATGCTAATAATAAGAATGTTTTCAATCCTCCTGGCTTCACTCCTCAAAGTCAAGAAAATAAGAAATCTTTAGAAGACCTTGTTGGAGCTTTTATTGCAGAATCAAGTAACAGGTCAAATAAACTTGAGGAGGCCGTTGTTGGGACCGCAAGCGCACGGGTCGTCACAAGTTATATAAAACGGAAAGTATTTCGAGTATCGAATCCTTAGGGAGGCGAAGCGAAACTTAAGCAAATAATTAAAATTCTCTTGAGCACTGAAAATACTTAGGCGAAATAATATTTAGGGACCACTTCATGCAATAAAAAGATTTAAATTCAAGATGATTAATGAAAACAAATTGATCAATCGAAAAATAAAAGTGGAGAAAGAGTTTTCTTTAAATGGGAAGAGGGGTCTTGAAAATCAATGATTAGCTAAATAATTGCTATAATTATCCTATCTCATTGCCCAACTAATTATAATCCTAGAATCTCCATTAATCACATAGGTTCTCCTGTCGGTTTCCCCTAATTGTAATTAATTCATTTTAACAACCTAAGTGTCCTTAGCGCTATTAAAAATCATTAATTATTACGCTCTGATTCATTTTAGGAATCTAAGTTTAATCAACTAATCCAAATGTCACAACGGGCAATTAAACTAGTTGCATGGATTATGATCTATCCTAATTTCTCTCCATCGAGTTTCCATTAAGAATTGAATCATTACACAATTGGCCAGATTGAGTAAAGCATTGAGCAGATCCATACAAATAATTAGGACATGGGCAAGAGACAAGAAATTATAACAATATTTTGACTATCATTTCATTTCAAGACCCCAAATTGGGGTTTAGCTACACATAATATCCACAATAATTACAAGGGAAAGCATATTAAAGAGCATAAAAGGAAAGTAATTGACCGTCGAAAAACCCCTCGCTGACGCTTGGAGCCCCGCTGACTACTCCTTGAGCCTCTAAGATTGCTCCCCAAAATTCCCCAAAATTTTCCCACTAGAAGAATCCTCTAAAAAAGGCTCAAAAGCCTTGAGAGGGGCTCAAAGGGAGCCTAAGGAAGAGAGAAAGGAAGAAATTCCTATTTGGAATGATGATTGATGAGGAATGAGGCACCCAAGGGGTGCCTTTTATAGGCCTGGAATAGGGGTAGCGTCGCGACGATGCCTTGCTTAGCGTCTCGACGCTGTCCAGATTTCCAGATTTTTCAGCTTCCTTTTTGGGCTGATTTTTGGGCCTTCTTCTTCATTCCTCTTGGTCTTTTCTTTATAGATGTCTTCTTTGGGCTTCCAATTGCTTCAAACTTTGATTTGGGCTATAATTACTTCAATTTTGGCTATTTTTCTCCCAAAATCACCACTTATGCTCCTAAAGACAAAATAGCAAAATTCATTAAATATATTCATTAAAAACACGATTAAAGCACCCAAAAGCTTAATAAATTGAGACTAAAATAGCGACATTTCTGCTCGCTATCAGCCGTGATTGCAATAAACACTACTGTTAATGGTCATTCTGCAGCAATCAAGAATATAGAGACTCAGCTGGGACAACTGGTAAGTGTTGTCAACTCTATGAATACAGGTAAAGCCCCAGTTGAACAGGAGAAATCTTCATTGGAGTTCTGCAAGGCCGTGTCTGTGCATCATGAGAAGGAGATTCAATTAGATGAGGAGGATGAGACTACTGAACCAGAGGAACTCACAGGAGGAGTTGAAGAAGGCACCACCTCAAACGAAGCTGAAAAGCTTAATCCTGAGCCTTCTATCCCTTCTCCTACTGTTTTAGTTCCTAAATCAAAGAAAAAGAAAAATTCTAAAGTTAAGTTTGAAAAATTTTTAGATGCTTTTATGGGTTTGCATATTAATATTCCTTTTTCAGAAGCCTTGGAGCAGATGCCTCACTACAGAAAATTCATGAAGGAATGGCTCAACAAGAAGAAAAAGGAAAAGCAGTTGGAGACTGTATATTTAGCATCAACGTGCAGTGCTCGTGTCCAACAGGGAGTACTAGAGAAATTGTCTGACCTAGGGAGTTTTACTATTCCTTGTAATTTTGGTACTTATTCTTGTAGAGCACTATGTGATCTAGGGGCCAGCATAAATATTATTCCATTATCTCTGTGCAAAAAGCTTAACATAGGAGACATAAAATCTACTTCTGTTAGACATAAAATCTCTGTGCAAAAAGCTTAATATTAGTCCATATGGGATTGCTGAGAATATTCTGATTAAAGTAGGTAGATTTTTCCTTCCTGTTAATTTCTTTGTGCTAGATATTAAAGAGAATTCTGCTATGCCTATTATATTAGGGAGACCTTTCCTTGCCACAGGGAGAGTTATAATTGATATTGAGCGCAGGGAGCTAATCATCAGAGTTCAACAGGAGAAAGAGGTTTTAAAAGCTTTTGAGGACCCCAAGAACACATTAGATACCATGTTGGTGGGCTACAGAAGAGGTGCTAGGAAGAGCACCAGTGATGGAAAATCTTACAGGAGACCACCCTGATGCATAGTTGATCAACACGTCGAGCTAAAGACGTTAAACAAGCACTTATGGGAGGCAACCCAAGTGAGTTAGTTATTTCTTTTCTTTTTTGAGTTTTATTTTTTGTTTGTGTCTGTTTTGTAGGTCTGGTTTTCTTTCTCTCCTTTGCTTTCAAACTGTCAAGATTCCAAGCATTCAGTCAAGAAGTCATCATCATTCCAGGCCACTATTGTTCACTCCTTTCATTCGTTTATTGTTTTCATGCTTGTTTATGCTTTATTTTCGTTATACATTGAGGACAATGCATACTTTAAGTTTGGGGTTGGATTAGCATGTTTGTGGAGCCCTTGAGCATCTGAGTTCGGGCTATAGTTTTGAGTTTTCTGTGAATTATGCATATGGTTGTTTTCTGGATGCTACTTTTGCATGATGATGATGTCCTAGGATAGGCTTTCTTGTCAATTTTCAAGCTTGTAATGAGTTGTAAGCATGAGTGCCCAAAAAGGGAGACTTTTTAAAATTTTTCTAGGAGATGGCTTGCATGAGTAGAGTATTTGTCTTGGCTGGATTTGGATTTGAATGCTTAGGAGCGAATTATTGGGTTCATATGCTTGTTGTCACCTTGATAGGTGTAGGGAAGAGCTAAAGAGTTAATTTTTTTTTGCAAATTAGCATGTTTGATCTTGCTTAGGAGGAAAGAAAAGAATATATGCTATTTATGCTCATAAAGAAAAATCATTCTTGTTGTTACTGTTGAAATAAGATAATAATGCCATGGCTTGTGCACAATATGCATTGGTTAATAAAGATTAAGGCAAAAAGAGCTACCCCTGTTGTGATCAGTTAGGCCAACCAGAGAAAACTCAGGTTAAGGGTCCCTGCAATGGGTGTGTGAAAGCTAGTGCCACATATACATGCTTAATTTAATTGTTAATTATAAGCACCTAAGTATGGAGATAAACAAACTAATTTGTTTCATTAACTCATTAGTGAAACCTTAGTGCCAGTGTAGAGGGAAAATGAGCTGAGAGTTTAATAATCCAATCCCGAGTTAGTAGAGTCTGATCTTGTTGAGTTGGATCTCACTTGTGCAAGTTAATTTTGGAAAAATTTTAATTTGTCTCCCTCATTGGTCCTTGTGTGCATGATTCTTGCTTGCTTGACAATTGACTTTTGAGCCTTGAGGATTGAGTTATGATTGTGGCATCCATTATTCCATTGTATGTTTGATTTGTAGTTTGCTCGAGAACTAGCAAAAGCTTAAGTTTGGGGGTATTTGATAGCGAGCATAGCTAGCTACTTTTACTTATTTAATTGAGCTAGTCTTTTATGATGTTTGGGTCATTTTACTGGGCTTAATTGTTTATTTTGTAGGAAAGCGTTGATTAGAGTTAAAACGTGGAATAAGAATTAATCGGGTGTTCGGGACGTGAAAAGATGCCAAAGAACCAAAAAGATTGAAGTATCAAGGAGCCAAGAATGGGCATTCTGCCCATTAGCGTCGAGACGCCACTCTTGGAGCGTCTCGACGCTACGTTTCCTTAATGATAAGATGCGGCAGACCCACAGCGTCTCGACGCTGTGATAGGAAGCGTCCCGACGCTATCATTTTTCCTTTTATGACATGCGCGTAAAAGGGGCAGCGTCGAGACACTGTCTTAATAGCGTCTCGACGCTACGGCGAAAATCTGCTATACAAGCTTATTTTCGGCTAGGTTTTGGGGACTTTCGATTTGGGGACTTTTGGAGCCGACATTAGAGCAGAAAGATGACAGAATTGAGCTGAAGCAAAGGGGATTAGTTGGAAATCAACCCATTGTTCGTGGGGATCGTGACGGGGACGTTCGGTCTCGGCCTACAACGAGTCTATTTCTCTTTTCCCTTACTTTAGATAGTTTTTATGGCTTATTTAGACTTAGTTTATATTGTAATGAGGATTATGTGTAGCTAAGTTAATTCTTAGGGATTGATGTAGCCGTTGAGCACGTTTTGGATTGATTTACGGTTTTTATGTTATTGATGTCATTTATGCATATGTTGTATGCTTAATGCTTTCGATTTACTGGCCATAAATTGATTGATGTGTATATTTGAATCTAACTCGGGAGAGAGGATTTAAATTAGTAATCAATATGCATAACTAGAATTTAGCTAAAAATCGGGAGATTAAGGTTAATTCTAGAAATTGTTATAAAGGTTAGCCTTATTGCCTTGTATGTTTATTGAATTTAGATAGGGATATCGGGTTCAATTGCATATGAGAGAATCATGTATACTTGGGAGAAATATGTGTGATTTTAGTTGCCAAGATTTATGAATCATAGTATGTGTTAATCCGTTTATTAATCCATAACTCCAATTGGTGAAATCAATTCCCTAAGACCAATTATTCCCATTTGATTGTAATTTTTTACTTTAGTTTTGTATTTGATTAATTCACATTCTTATTCAATTTGATTCCCTAAATAAAATTGGTCAAAAGTATTTTCGATAATTAAAATTTGGCTAGACACCAATCTAGAGGACGACATTCGATTGCAAAATCACTATATTATTACTTGACCCGTACACTTACGGTTAGCAAATTGCACATCAGGCATACTTTCGAAATGCGGGGCGTTATAGACTCCCAACCTTTAAAAACTTTTGTCCTAGAAAGTTACTCGCCTAGCCACTTTGAGCGAATGACCTTGATCTCAAACTTTTCTTCTCAAGGTACTTATTACTGGTGGCTTTCAGCTATCAAGCCACTTTCTACTAGAATGCCAAGGTTTTGAATTACGACACAAAAAGGATCATTGATGAACATCCTCAACAGTGACTCCTGAATCAAGTTCTCGAACCTACACCACTTGTAGCCAAGCTCGCCTACCGACAACTCGACAACGGTGCAAGAAGAACTTAAATGGTTTGGCAAAATCAAAACTAAGCTATCCATTTTGCACATACACATAGAGTTCCTTTTCCTTAAAGCTACTTGAAGGAACACAGGTCGCCAATGTCAAACTCAAACCCTTGCACTTGATACCTTTACAGCCTCCTTTTCATTATTGGCAACTTGTATCCTTGCCCGATACTGCGGGTGGCTTCATTAGCAAACTTCACCAACTTTGAGCCCACCTTGTTGGTTATTGATAGCGAGCAGAAATGTCGCTATTTAGTCCCAAATTATTAGGCTTTGTTGTGCTTTAATTGTGTTTTTATTGAAAATATTTAATGTATTTTGTTATTTGGTCTTTAGGAGCAAAGTTGTGGATTTTGGTGAGAAAAGTGTCCAAAATGCAGCCATTGAAGCCCAATTTCAATGCTTGGGTCAAGGGGAGTCAAAAGAGGCCAACCATGAAGATAAGGTCCAAAAAAGAAATGAAGAGAGGCCCCAAAAGAAGCCCAAATCTGCGCATGAATGATTTGGAATCTCTGCCTAGCGTCGAGACGCTGTGAGGACAACGTCGTGATGCTGTCCATTTCTTGGTCGGCAAGTCGATGACGTCACAGCGTCGCGACGCTCTGCCATGTAGGGTCGCGACGCTATCCCCTTTCCAAGCCTATATGAGGCTCCCCTTGGTGCCTCATCTTACAATCAATCATCATATTCTTCCATTCCTTTCTTGCTTTCTTGGCTCCTTTAGGAATTTCTCTCAAGGCTTTCTAGCCTTTTTGAGAGTTTCTTTAGTGGGAAATTTTTGGGGAGCATCCTAGGAGGCTCAAGGAGTTAGGGGTGTTCAAAAAACCTGACAACCTAAACAACCCGAACTACCCAACCCAAATTGTAAGGGTTGGGCTGGGTTTGGTTTTTTTTTTTTTCGGTTTGGGTTGGGTTTAAATTTTATAAAACCGAAAATTCGGTTCTGTTCACGGGTTTAGAAAATTTTGGCTCGGTTCAACCCAAACTGAACCGAATATATAGAATATTTTCTGTATATTTAACATATCATTTGTTTGGCTTAGTGGTTGTTGCCTTCTCCTGTATTCTATGTTGATTTTATTTATATATTACTTATTGATGTTTTTTTAATATTATTTCTTTTTATGTTTTTTTCTTTTCCGTTTTTTTATTTTTTTCAATGATAACTTGTTGTTTGTGTTTTTTTTATTTATTTAATTATTCAAATTTAAAATAATTATATATACTTTTTTTCCCTTCAAAACTTCATAAAGCCAAGTATTATTTTTTTCTTTTCTTTTTTGTTTTTTTAACTTCCTTTTTATTCAATCTAAATAATTTAGACTTTTATGTCTTGAAATTTAAATTATAGTATTGTGGATAAGCATAAATCTTTTAAAAAAAAATTTTAAGTATTTAAAAAAAAGAGAACCCGGTGTCGCAATCCAATCGTGAAGGTACGACCGTGACACCCGGCAACCCAACCCAACCCAACCCGAATTTTTTGGGTTGGGTTGCCATATACATTCGGTTTATTCGGGTCGACAACCCGACCAACCTGAATTTTTGGGTTGGTCCAAAAAATCCCCCCAACCCAACCCAACCCAACCCGTGTACACCCCTACAAGGAGTGTTCGAAGGGACTCCGAGCGGCAGCGAAGGGGTTTTTCGACGGTCAATTCCTTTCCTTTTATTATGCTCTTAATTATGCTTACCATTGTAAATTTTGTGGATATTTTAGCTATGTATAGCTAAACCCCAATTTGGGGTCTTGAAATGAAATTATAGTTTAAATGTTGTTATAATTACTTGTCTCTTGCCCTTTTTCCTAATTATTTGTATAGATGTGCTTAATGCTTTATGCAATCTGGCCAATTATGTAATGATTCGATTCTTAATGGAAACTCGACGAAGAGAAATTAGGATAGATCATAGTCCATGCAACTAGTTTAATTGTCCGTCGTGACAACGGGATTAGTTGATTAAATGATTTTTAATGGCGCTAAGGACACTTAGGTTGTTAAAATGAATTAATTACAATTAGGGGAAACCGACAGGAGAACCTATGTGATTAATGGAGATTCTAGGATTATAATTAGTTGGGCAATGAGATAGGATAATTATAATGAATGTTTAGCTAATAATTGATTTTCAAGACCCCACTTCCCATTAAGAACTCTTTCTCCATATTTTATTTTCTTGATTGATCAAATTGACTTCTTTAATTGCTTTGATTTTTAAAATCTCTTTAAATTCATGTTTTGGGTCCCTAAATATTATTTCGCCCAAGTATTTTTAGTGCTCAAGGAATCTTTGCTTGCTTAAATTTCGCTTTGCCTCCCTGTGGATTCGATACTCGGAATTCTTCCGTTTTATATTACTTGTGACGGCCCGTGCACTTACGGAGAACTCTCAACAGTTATATGTAGCTCAACATTACCAACTAGGCACTGCTAAGGTTGAACCAAACAATTCTATCAAGACTTTCGCTGCCAACTCAAAATTTGAACAATCCATACTTCTTAGCAATGGCTACGAGACTTATTGTTGCCCTACTAAGTACATCCATGATAGCCTTTCATGATGACAACTAAAGTTGTGGTCATGACTCTATCAATTTCCAACATCTCGTTTGTCCTTGGTTGAGATCTCGCTACATAGATAATTGCTTAACTTTTGGTCTTTGAATAAACCAACATATCGTCAAGAACATTGTCACGAGCAAGTCCAAAAGGACCTTGAGACTTGGTTCACGAAGTTCAAAACGAAACAAGGCATTATCGAGTCCGAAGATATATCAAAAACTTTTAACGCTCATACTTGGTTTTTGAGGGCCATCCTTGAATTGCTAAATTTCTTGACTTTTAAACTATGAAGCCAAGATGCAAAACCAACCTAGGAACTTCCTTTTCCTTGCAATTGGCCTATACTAAGACGTTCACCCAACTTCACCTTTTACAAGAAAATTTTCGATGACTTAGGGTATAACTCTCACTTGACAGAGCCTTGAACCCAACTCACTAGCTTGGGCTAATTTACTAAGATATAGAAGATCTAACTAAGCCATTAATACGAATAAAAATCTTTAGTCATCTTCTGTTAGCTGAGCCATCCGTAGGTTTATTCAAAACTGATAGTAGATATATAGTTTAATAACAGCTGATTAATTAATCATAAAAGTATTAAAAAATATAAGTAAATACGAAAACCAAACAATTAATGTTTGAAAGGTTGGTGAATCCAATTTAATACATTGGAATTTTATAGCCTTCTTAATTAAAAAAAAAAATATTCTTAGATATAAAAAAAATCGAAGAAATGAGAGTGTTTTATTCTTAGATGGTTTTTAAAAAATCTATTTTTATTCTTATTTTCCTCAAATTTTCTTTTCTCCCTAATTTGTGATGTATCAATTTTTATTAGTCTAATATGCTAAAAATTATGAATCGAAATGGGAAGTGATTGACAATGTATCAATAATGTTGTAAATTTAGTACGACAATTTTCTAATTATAATTATGTTATCGATTATAATATTGTAATAATTTGATTTATAGAATAAAAAACGTTAAAAAAAACTGAACTGAACTAAACTAAACAAAATATTAAAATAAAAAAAATTAATTTTCAAAATTTGTAAAAAAAAAAAAAAAGAAGGATTGAGCCACGTATTAAAAAAAATACTGAAAATGAAAATTGAAATTAAAAAAAAAAAAAAAAAAAAACTAAAAAGTTGAATCCGTGGGTTGAAGCCATAGATTCAAGGGTTTACTGGTCATTAATCCACAGATTCAAATAAAGACAAAAAAAGTGTCTGTTTACTTCAATTTTTTCTAGAAGACTGTGCTTTTCCCAATTTTTTTTTACATGTATTTTTTTTTTCCTAATGAACCCCAAAATAAAGTGAAATAGAGTTAGTTTTTAAAAAAACATGAAATAATAGTCTTTTTAAAAACATTTCTTACGATCACTCACCAAAAATCACTTGGGAATCCTAAGTGGTTGATTAAGAATCACTTAAGGTGATTTTGAGTTCATCCCAAGATAAGCTTTTCTTCTTTTGTCAAACATCATGATTTTAAAATAGAAGTAATTTTGGGATATAAGTGAATTTGGTTATTCTAAAATCATTTCTAAACTTATCTTCAGGGTTTATGCGATGAAGAGAACTCTCCAAGAGTTTAGCATGTCTTGAAGTTGATGCTAAGATCAATATCGAGACTTCGAGACAACCCCATGGTTACACTGAATGAGATTGATCACGTGTTGTTATTGATGGTCCCAATATTGTTTGTTGGTATTCGATAGGAAAAGAAACAAAATCAAAGAATAGGATTAATCACGTGTTGTTATTGATGGTCCTAATATTGTTTGAAGGGTATTCAGAACAAAAGAATCTTATCTCTCTACAATTATAGGGGGTTATTGAATTAGTATTTGAAATGAAATCTACAAAGGCCATTCATATTATTGATAATGGTCCAAAATTTTTAAATTATTTGGTGGGAAGAAAACAAAAGAACCTTATCTCCTTGCAAAGATAGAGTTCTAGAATAAGTGGTGTGAAATGAAATTTATCAATGGCCATTCAAATCATATCTAAGATTGGAAAAGGAATTGCAATTTTTTTAAAAACATTACAATTTTTTTTGTGCAGTACGTATTGTTGTAAAAAGTCTTGTATGTGTGTACATTTGTCGGGTTGGATAAGGTTAGGTGATTTTTTTGGAACCAACTCAATCCTTCGAATAGTAAATTCATATAACTCAAACCAAGGGATCATTGAGAATTTGTCATAATGTACATAAAATATTACAAATATAAAACCTAAAAAAATCATAACTATAGAAAGAATAATAATATGAGTATCAATATAATTACAGTAAAATAAAGGTATGTAAATTATTACAATCAATGTGATAGTAAAACTGTTGGGTTTTATGCCCTAAAACTCGTAGATAGTGAATGTAAACAAATTGTATACTTGTTTTAATAAAGTGTTATTGAGTTTCTACAATAAAGTGTTATTGTTAAATATTTCAGAATTTTACCCAAATGCAATAAACTAAGATCCAAGGTTGTGTATATGTAACTTGAACTAGTATGTGGGGACATACGGGGATCAGTGTTCAAGTAACAACCTAAAAGGTCTATAGTATAGGGATAAGGCTGGGTACCTTATCCTGGTAAGACTATGAGATACGACCCGCTTTGTATTCAATACAGACGTATTGATCCAACGCGTCCATGTAGGAGACATGAGAGCGAGGGTATCCTATGCAATGAGTTTGCATAAGACCGGACCACGAAATACTAAACCACTAGATGTAACACTGTTAACTAGTTAGGTTACTGTTTCAATATGATGACCTAGGTAACTCAGTCTTAATCCTGAGTTTGTCATGAACTCCTTCTCACGAGGGATTCTCCTTTGATTAGTATGAGTGAGAGTGGTCTGCACGTCGGCTCAATAAGCCTACCTTCTTGTGGACAAGACCGAGTGGGGGTTGGGGACATGACAACACAAGATGGAATTCACTCATTCCCACTTCTAGGAGAAGTAGATGAGTGTTCCCTTAAATGGTGACTCCTGGTCTTGAACAAAGGGAGGTCGCCTTCTCATTGGCCCGAGAGGGACTTTTTGTTTAATGGTTGGACCATAAACATGTTGTTCATTAGAGGAGCATTGGTACTTAAGGAGCCAGAGGTAACAAAGGGGTAAAACGGTAATTTGACCTAGCTGTAGTTACGAACACTCGTGAAGGATTGACTTACCGTTATTGGTCAATATTCGTGGACACAGAAACATTCTACAATGAAAAGAGTGCAGTTGTGGGTCTTTAGTGGAGTGACCCACAATTAATGAATTTTGGTTAACTCAATTAATGAGTTTAGTCAGTTAACCTCATATCATTGGAGCTTTTGATTTGTAGGTCCATTAGGTCACCTGCTAGCTAGTAAAGAGTAATTGGGAACAATTTTTCTTGAAAGAATTTGAATAGTTCAAGTTCAATTTGGGAATCAAGTTAATTGTATGAGATACAATTAATATAATGTATTGTGATACATTATAATATAAAGTCTAATTTGAGTTAAACTTTATTAAATTGAGAGATTAATACATTTCAAAGAGTTCAAATATATGTCTAATTAAATATATGGTATTTAAGTAGAAGATGAATTAATTAGTCATTCAATTTAGTTTAAATTAAATGAGATTTAATTAAACTATAGTCTATGAGGGAATTATTAGAATATGATTCTAATTAATTAAATATTGGTGATATTTAATTATGAAATTAATTAATTGATTAGTTTAATTGAATTAATTAAATGCGATTTAATTAAGTTTAAACTATATATTATGTGAGAGAATTATATTTAAATAAGATTTCAATGTGCATGAGATTAATTAATCAACATTTAATTAATTGATTTAATCAATTAATTAATTGATCTTGATCTAACGGTCAAGATTGTTTCGTCCTAACCTCACATTAGGGTTTCCTTTCTTATAAAAGGAAAAGTTATGAGAACTCTAACCCTAAGGTCTCATTCTAGCCTCCCACTCATATTCTCTCAACTCAAGAACTCTAGGGAGAATTTTCTCTCTAGAGTTTTTCCCATTAAAGATTAGGTAGTCACACAACTACATTCTTAATATCAGAGTTATAGTGGGGAAGCCCTTGTGGTGGTGTCCGTTGTAGAATTCAGAGTTGTCAGACGAAGGTATGTTTCTCATCGGTTAACTTTTTGCCAATGTATTGGTATTTTGTAGAACAAAATTAATTTACTAACGGTACAATTGCTTCCACTGTAATGGAATTGGGAATTTCAATCCTTTAGCAACAACTAAGCTCATACCCAATATATGGAACAATGAAGATGGTTGTAGTTGAATCTATTTTAAGTGGTTGTAGTTGAATCTATTACAATCAATGTGATAGTGCAACAACTAAGCTCACACCCAAATCGTTCAAAACGGGTTCCTATGTGTCCCCAACAGGCGGATCAAATTTGAGTAAAATTGAACGGTTGAAACTCCAACCATTGATATCTTTGTGAACGTTGTTGTTGAAAATCTGACCTGCACTACTCTCCCTGCTTCTCTTCGTTTTTCTATGTGTTTTTATGTATTTTCAACTGTTGTCTCTTTTCTTAGGTAATCTGTTATGAAAGGTAAAAACCCTAGACTTACAAGACAAGCCAACTCATTTAACCTCAATTGGGCTAAAACACATAACCCGACATATTGGGCTCATAAACACAAGTTAAGCTGGACACCCACAACAATCTCCCCCTCCAGCCCATCACGGAGAAGACACAATCACATCCATGATCACTTGAACCTCATCTTGACAAGCTTACTAGAAAGCTCAATCTTGCTTCTAGGAACTACCTTAGTCAACATATCTACACTATTATTTTCAGTGTTGACTTTCTTCAGTTTCATTCTCTTCTCGTCAATCACATATCGCAACCAATGATATCTAATGTCAATGTGTTTGGTGCGAGCATGATACATTAAATTCTTGCTCAAATCCACAATACTCTGACCATCACACAGAATACTACATACTCATGTTGCTTCAAACCCAACTCTTGAAGGAACCTTTTAAGCCATAACATCTCCTTCCTTGCTTCCACTGCTGCAATATACTCTGCCTCAGTTGTGGACAATGCTACACATTTTTATAGCTTGGATAGCCATGAGATGGCTCCCCCTGAGAATGCCTCTCTAGGGGTCGCATTGGTGTAAAATGACAGGGTTGCAGACTGAAATTAAACAAAGCAATATAACAAAATTGAATTAGCAAAAGCTTGCAAGTGGAGGCAAGTCAAACACAATAGAGAGGCAGAGTCTTGAATTCCAAAATATGATTAACTTGTTTATCCTGACGGCTAATTATTGATCTAATTTGATTATAAATCTAGAACCTTTTTGCAAACATAAATCCCGGGAGGGTAACACATGTGGACATATCTAATTAGAGGAAGATAATGCATTACATGTTGTTTGGTTGCGTTAGGAATAACTCAATAGCAGAGGATATTTAGTGAATATGTCTTGGTTGTCTTAGGGATAATTCAACCACTTGTAAGCATATTGATATCACCTAATTCATGCTATTTTATTACCTCTAATCTAAGTTTGTTAGAAGAATTTTATGCTTCGATTGTCTTAATTTCCGGTACTTTGAGCATAGGTAGGAATGGGAGCTAACCACATGATTTGGTGTTGATTCAGGCCAATTAGGGAGTTTTTTAGCCATCTAGAAGTTCCTGGATGACGAAGGTGAAAAGACCCGAGCGGATTAAACCGGGCCTGAAGAATTACACCGAAAGTCAAAGGTTGAAGTCCCATACCGAGAAAGACCAAGACAAAACCGAGAAAAAGGCATCAAGGCTAGAAAAGGGGTCAGCGTCGAGATGCTGATCCTGGGTCTCGACGTCGACACGATTACGAAACAAATGAAAAATCCACTAGCGTCTCAACGCTAGGACGTTTATTATAAATAATAGGGCTCGGTTTAGTCTGTCGTTAGGTTAGAATTTTCATATTTTTATGATTCCTCTCGCCTCTTTTTAGTTTTCTTATTTGTTTAGACCTTTCAGGGTAATTTTTAATGTATTCTTTTGGGTTTGTTTATCGTTTTCCTTTCTTTATGAGTAGCTAAATCTACCAGAATCGTTGGATTGAGATTATGCTTTGACTGTATTGAATTCTTGGCTAAGTTTTCTGGTATATATACAAGATCTTTGCTGTTTATATGTGTTTTCATGTAATCTTTTTCAAACCAATGCATATTATTAAGATCTTAGAATTGACAACTCTAGGAGATTAGTTTTGTGTATTCTATCAGTTATTTGAGATAGCCACTAGGTTGTGGCAAGTCCATCACTAATCTAGCATGTTTAGTGTAGACTCTTGATAAGCCTAAGGTGCATGATAAAAGTTGTGTTCATTGAATCTGATTTTTAATTATATTTGATTAATGCGATTCCAGACCCTTGTGTTTAAAGCGACTAATGTATGGAAGCAATCACGAGATCTCGGGTTGTTTATTTTAGATTAGTTAGTTATAGTTTGGCGATCATCGTGCTATGCATGCGGGGTAGCGGGCAGATATCTAAATTTAATTAATTATATTACATGCAGGATTCTGGGTTAATTAATTAATTAAACACAAGTTAGTTATGGGGATCCTCTAAGTAACCAAGAAGCACTACCGGGCTCATTTAAACTGCATGGAATGATTTTTAGAGAAAACTAGGAAGCCAAGTAACAAGTCGTTCATGCATAATACCCACAATCCAACGATCCTTTGCCTTTATTGAGTTTTATCTTAATATTTATCCGTTGCATGTTTTTTTTTTAATCAACTCAATTTTTATATTCAATATTTTATTTTATTTCATCGCATTGCTTTTTCAAAACCCCCTGTTGTGTCTAACACAAATACCTACACTCCACTAGAATCCCTGATCAGTCTAATTTGTTATACATTTAAAATCTCCCAATTTGCTTATCTGAGTTTAATTCCTTGCTAAAAATGCTTTAAAATGAGTATAATATGTGTATAGGTCATCAGCGGAGCTTTGGAAGAAATTCGAGGCTTAAATGAGTGAAACCAGAGTGGAAAATGACCATTCTTCCTCTAGAGCCTTGCTAGCGACGAGACCCTCACCAAATAAGGAATCCCTGATCAATCGGGACGCCATGCAAATAAGGAAAGAACTTGGAGATCAAGCTGGGACTCAGCGTCTCGATGTTGCAATCCTAACGTCTCGACGCTAGGCAAATCTGAGAGATACTTTCCTATTCTGAAGGGGCAGTGTCGCGATGCTGTGACATAGCTTCTCGACGCTGTCGATTTTTCAAATTTGAAATTTTCCAAATTTTCTCCACGATTTTTCCAGATCTGAAGCTCCCTTCAGCACCAAGCTACCACGATTTGAAGGCAAAGAAGTCCTATAAATAGAGTGTCTTGGTTTAGGTTTAGAATCATCCCTCAATTCACAAATCACTACAACATTGTTGACCATAATTCTTGCTTTTCTCCATCATTCTTCTTAGTTTTAGTTTTTTTTCCTTGCTTTCCATGATGTATTCCATGAAGAATTCAGCTTGTTCTTGTTCTTGTTACATGAGCAGCTAGACTCTTCATTCATGTAATCGGGACGTCAAGGTGTAAGTTTAATTTCTTTTAATGAAATCTCTTGTTTGAATTCTCAAAGCATGTTTATGTGAATTTAGTTCTTTGTTTATAACTTTAGATTGTAGTAGGAAAGATTGACAACCTTGACCACGCCCTATCTAAATTTACTTGCTAAATCTAAGTAGCAAATAGGCTAACGTTTTGATATTCCTCATACGTCCCTAGAACTAAATTATTTAATCAATTGTGATTGTGGTTTGTTGGTCGTTGCATGTGAATTAATTTGACTAGATCCCAATGCGGTTTAGATTAGTTAATCGGCCAATTAATTAATTTAAACTAGAATCAAACTGAGCGTTTGCATGTTTGTGATAATAGGATCATGGCTCTCGGGTTGTTGTCGAAGTATGCCGGTCTTAACCTTGTTTTTAACTAATCAGTGAGATTAATGATTTAATTGAATTAAACTTACCATGACAATCGCAGTTACACGTGTTGGGTTTTATGCCCTAAAACTCGTAGATAGTAAATGTACATTTGACCGAACATTAATAAAAGTGATGTATTATTCAATGTTTGTATTATATATTGTCTTAATAACCCTAATCCGATAAACTAAACATCCAAGGCTAATAGAATGAGGCTTGAACTAGTATGTAGGGACATACGGGGATCAATGTTCAAGTTTTAGCCTAAAGGGTCTGTAGTATAGGGATTAGGCTAGGTACCTCGTCTTGGTGACACTATGGATACGACCCGCTTTGTATATTGATATGATGTGGAATTTTCCTACCGCAAGCGCACGGGTCAAGTAATAATAAAGTGTTCGTATAAACGAGTGTCGTCCTCTGGATTGGATTTTTAAGCTAAAACAAGTATTGTGAATTATCTTGCTCAATTTTATTTAGGGAACACAAAGTAGTGAGTGGTAGATTGAAAACTAAATCAAAACAAGCAAATAACAAACAATGGAGATTTAATTGAAAGAACACTTAGGGAATTGATTTCGCCAAATTAGCCTAGGATTGATTTTAAGGAATAAGTAATCATGCACAATGGAATTATGAGCCTAAGAACCTTTAATCACAATTACCTCTCCCGAGTATAATTGATTCTCATGCAAATTAATCAACTTGATATCCCAATCTAAGTTTATTAACATGCAAGGCATTGAGTTCTTTTGACCAACTCTAAAGTTAATCTAAAATCTGTCACGAGCTTAGAATATAAACTTTAGTCATGCAATCTTGAATAAGTATACATTAAATCCCCTCTCCCGAGCAAGACTCAAAACTTAAATCATTCAACTAATGGCCAATTAATTGAAAGCATTAAATCAAGATTGCATACATAATAACCATTGCACAACTTATACCATAAATCAATCCATAAAATAAATCGACTACATCAATCCCTAAGCCAAAAGTTTAGCTACTCATACATGGCGTTACAAGCTCAACTAAACATGAAAAAGCTATTAAATCTAGCTAGAGATAAGGAAAAAGTAAGGAAACACTTAATGTCATCGAACCCAACACGTCCCCGTCTCGATCTTCGCACCACCAAGTGAGATTCCCAGTCCTCGTCCTTGCTTCAGCTCCCACAGTAGGTCTCTAATCGAAATTAGGCCTAAAATCTCTCAATTTGGCCTCCCCCAATCCGTAGCAAGAAAAGAAAGTTAAATAGGAAAATCTGCGACAGTGTCGAGACGCTGTCAAAACAGTGTCGCGACGCTGCCTCTTAAACGCGCATTCTGAATAAGGGAAAAACGGTAGCGTCGAGACGCTATTGTCACAGCGTCGAGACGCTGTGACGCTGCCGCCTCTAGTAATTAAGGAAAACTAGCGTCTCGACGCTCCAAGAGTGGCGTCTCGACGCTGATAGGCAGATTGCCCTATCTTGGCTCCTTGTTGCTTGAATCTATTCAGTTCTTTGGCATCTTTTGACGTCCCGAACACTCGATTGACTCAAATTCCACGCTTTAGCTCTAATCAATACTTTCCTACAAAATAAACAATTAAGTGCAATAAAATGGCCAATAAATCATAAAAGACTAGCTAAATTAAATAGGTAAAAATAGCTAGTTATGGTCGCTATCATGATACAAACGTAATGATCCAACGCGTTCATGTACTTGACATGCGAGTGTGGGTGTACTGTGCAATGAGTTTGTACAAAGACCAGATCGTGAAATAGTTTAACACTAACTGTAACACCGTTAGTTAGCTCGGTTTCTATTTCACTAGGATGACCTAGGCAACTTGGCCTTAATCCTGAGTGGATTATGGACTCCTGTCCATGAGGGATTGTCATTTGATTTGTACGGGTGAGAGTGGCCTGTTCGCCGACTCAATAAGCCTACCATTTTGGGGACAAGACCGAGCGGGGAGCTGGGAACATAATCTTACAAGATGGAATTCACTCCTTCCCGATATTAGGGCAAGTAGAGGTGCGTTACCTTAAGTGGTGTCTCCGGGTCTTGAACAATGGGCCCTACCCTCTTTATGGCACGAGAGGGACTTCTGTTTGTTGGTTGGACATCAAACAGGTTGTTCATTAGAGGAGCACTGGTACTTAAGGATGGAGAGGTAGCAAGGGGTAAAACGGTAATTTGACCTAGCTGGGGTACGAACACACGTGAAGGGCTAACTTGCTGTTGACGATCGATATCCGTGGACACAAAAATATATCTACAGTGAGAAGAGTGTAGCTGTGGTTCTTTAGTGGAGTGAACCACAGTTAACGAATATTGATTAAATTGGTTAATGAGTTTAGCCAATTAATCTCATATCGTTGGAGCTTTTGATCTGTAGGTCCATTAGGTCCCACCGGTAGCTCCATTGGGGCGTTGAGGTAAATTTCTAAGGGGAGTTATATATTTGAAGGAGTTCAAATATTTTATTAAAGTATGAATATGATTCATAATAAAAACTGTAGGTTATAATTAATGCTCATATGATGAATATTAATTCTATAGTTTAGTTGAGAGAAACATAATTAAATATATGATATTTAATTGAAATATTAATTAATTTGATGTTTTAATTTAATATTAATTAAATTATGATTTAATTAAGTTATATTAAAACTATAGGTTATGTGGGATGTGTGCATGAAAGTGTGTTCATGTGTCAATAATTAAATTAAATACTTTTATTATTATTTATTTAATTTAATTAACTGGTCAGTTAAAGAACTGACCAGTCAACCACTCCCCTAACCCTATACACGTGAATAGGAGGGTTTTAAAGGAGTGGGAAGTTATTCATTCAGACTATTTCTCACGCTAATCTCTTGCCCTCTCTCACGCACTCTCTGAATCCCTCTGCAGAACTATATTCTCTGTTTTTGGTCACTTTACAGAGACCCAGATTTCTCCCAAAGGCTTAGAAATTTTGGTTCCCACAAGCCTCTCAAAACATAATCCTAGGAGGATACCGGTGTATCTCTTTTGGTGGTGCTCACAACATTTTTACAGCAAGATCTAGGTCCTTTTGGTTGTTGGAATTTTGTGCAAACATCAAGGGAAAAGGCAAAACGTTCAAGAATTTCTACAAGGGTAAGTTATTCTTGGACTAGGATCGATAGGGTCCAATTCTAGGTTAGATCTAGGATTTTTCATCCTTGTACAACATGTTATATATATATATTTCAGCATGGTTTAAATTAGTTTAAATTGTTGTAAATTAATCGTTTGCAAATTGTATCGGTATTTTAATCTAAAGAAAATACAGTGTGGTTTTGTGATTGTTTCCGCGGCCAAGGGTTTTCATCCCTTCAATTGGTATCAGAGCTAGGTTTGTATATTTTTCTTATTGATTAAAATTTGCGATTTGCTGTTATGGTGGGATTAAATGCATAGTGTATGTATTGGTTTGCGATAAACTGTTTTGGTTTAATTTGGCCTTAGATTTACAACTTTTTTATTGATTTGATCATGTAAGGCCCCTGCGTTTTTGGGCAAAAATCTGTAAATCGAGTCTGTACTAGTCCGGGTCTAGAATAGGTTGAAGATCGGTGAAGAACGCGGTATCAATCGAGGCCAATTGGAACTGTTTAGCCGCTGTTTTTTGCCCAGAATCGAGCTCCAGATGCAATAGCGTCGGGACGCTAGGCCTATAGCGTCCCGACGCTATTGCGATTTCACCCAGCTAACGGTTGAAATCGCGCCAGCGCCGGGACGCTATCCCTTCAGCGTCTCGACGCTGTCGCGATTTCGTGCGGCAGTTGTTTTTCCGTGAGAACGTGTGCTGAAACCCTAATGGGTGGTTTGGTTCGTGCTGTTAGGGTTGAGTTGGGACCGGTTTGGTCCAGTTCAACCTGGTTTTTGGGCGGTTTGGGATTTTCAAGGCCGGTTCAAAGCGGTTCGGGTCGGTTCGTGGATTCTATACCAATTATGGAGCTGTATATGATGTAATAGGATAGTTTTAAAGCTTTAATTAGTGTAATTTTTGCTTTAATTATCCTACAGGCCAATTAAACCGGTTTATTCGCTATTTAAATGCTTTGTGGATGTCATTTAAATATTAATCCCACCTTAGGATATAAAACATGCTCATGCATTATGTATTTTATAATGTGATTATAATATTTGGATGATAATGCATGGATTTTCATGATTTATTTAATATATAGTTGAGTTATATTAAATTCATGAAAATGGAAAAGTGTGATGCAAGCAATTACATAGTTTTAATATAAGAGTTATATTAAAATGAATTGTTTGCAGCATGCTAATGTGATTTACCATTTTTGGCAATAATAAAATTGTTTATTTATTAAAAATGGAAATCAAGTTGCATTGAGCATGATACATCCATAGGTTAATATAAGAGTTATATTAATTTCATGCAATGCAAAGTTATATAGTTTAAATTTTATTAATTAGAATATGATTGTCAATTGATTTAAACTATAGTATGCATGATTATAGGGCCAATCATTAAAATTTTGAAATAGTTTAATATTTATGATTAGAAACCGTCAATCTATAATCAAGATATGCATGCTCACATAGGATCTTAGGTTTAAAATGTATTAATTTTAATGAGTTAAAATTAATTAGACCTAAGATCATTTTCTAATAGGATTAGAAATTCTTACTTAGTTTTAAAATAGTTTTAATGAACTAAGTAGGACAAACATTCCTGAGATTATAAGGGAACTCTACCAGTGAAGTTTTGTCTAAGGATTGGAGGTATTTAAGTTGACGGTATATGGAACACCTCCTACCTGGAAACTGATCTGGAACACCGGAGTTAAATTAATCACAGGTTAATGTTAGAATAATGTCGCTAGGTAAATTAAATTTGTTTAATACACCTAGACATTAGGTCTTATTATAATAGTTATAATAGGACTAGACTTAGACAAATGACTTAGCCGGATTTATCTAGGTCTAATCAAAACCCTAAAATAACCGATAGGTTACTTTAGTGGGAGGAAAATTACAAAACTTGATTTAAATCGAGTTTTGCTCCTGCGTCCCGGTATAGTACACACCGTGAGATCCATGCTCGGCTTCGTGTCATCGTAGAGCGGCCTCCCTTCGGAGAGTGTTTGCATGGGTCAATACCAAGGTGAATGGGGAATGTAACTATAGTAAGTGGGAGCGGGACGCGTGTCAACGTATCCTTCGGTCTCCACCCTTAGGTCACAACGTGAGATTCCTATGATCCGCCTGCGTGTTGCCCTGGAGCAACCACTCCTTCGGAGGGCCTGATCATAGGATTCGGAACACCGTGAACTCCTGAAAAGGATAGGATCGCTTAGGCTAATTACCAACAGTTGTCTTTCCTAACGGTAGCCTGTTCGTCCGTGCCTCTGAGATTTGAAAGTGGGAGGTCACACTTACAGGGAGGAGTTAATTGTTAACAAATCCTTTACTGAACAACGGTGGTTAATATCTAATGGAATATGAGTTATTCTAGTATTAGAAATTAACTGAGAAGAGTCTTATTTTAGAGGAGGAACAACTGATCACCCTTCGATGGCTGTTCTTCTAAACCTCTAAAGCATCGTTGCGAAACACAATCATAGTTTTATTAGGGTTCTTTGATTGTTTGTTTGCAAAATTGATTGGATGTATGCAATTGTTTGTATTGCTTGTGTGATGGGTTAAGGCAAAGATAACTAATACGGTCAATTGTTTGTTTTTTCAGCAATGTCTTCCTCAATTATTTCCTTGCTTAAAAACGAACAACTTACTGGTGAAAACTTTCCACAATGGAAATCGAACTTAAATACCATACTTGTGGTTGAGGATTTAAGGTTCGTCTTAACGGAGGAATGTCCTCCCGTTCCCCCTCGCACTGCCGCTCAGGCAGTACAAGACGCCTATCAACACTAGACTAAGGTCAACGAAAAGGTCAAAGTCTACATACTGGTCAGCTTATCTGAAGTATTGGCCAAGCATTATGAAAACGTGGAAACTGCCAGGGAGATTATGAATTCCCTGCAGGAGATGTTTGGACTTCTGTCCTACCAGCTCCACCACGACGCCTTGAAGAACGTCTTCAATGCCAAAATGCAGGAAGGTCAATCTATTCGGGAACACGTCCTTGATATGATTAACCAATTCAATATAGCTGAGGCAAATGGCGGGGTTGTCTGCGAGCGCAGTCAGGTTGCATTCATCCTTCACTCGCTTCCAGCGAGCTATCTGTCTTTCAGGACGAATGCGAGCATGAATAAGATTCAGTTCAACTTGACTACCCACCTCTTGGAGTTATAGATTTATGAGTCCTTGTAGAAAAGCAAGGGCAAAAATGTGGTTAAAGGAAAGGCCAATGTGGCCCATTCCAAAAAGAAGTTCCTGAAGGGTTCATCCTCAGAGACTAAATCTGTACCCCAGGCTTCTTCATCGAAGCAGATACAGAAGAGGAAGGGAGACAAGGGGAAGGCTCTTGCACAGGCTGTGCAAGGGAAGGAAAGGCCAAGGTCGTGGCCGACAAAGGCAGGTGCTCCCACTGCAACGCAAATGGTCATTGGAAGCGGAACTATCCCCATTACCTTGCTAAGAAGAAGAGAGAAAAAGAAGGTAAATTCGATTTACTTGTGTTAGAGACTTGTCTCGTAGAACATGATGAGTTTGCTTGGATATTGGATTCGAGAGCCACTAATCATGTTTGCTCTTCTTTTTAGGGAAATAATTTCCAGCAGCTGGCAGACGGTGAAATGACGCTCAAGGTTGGAACAGGAGACGTTGTTTCAGCTCGTGCAGTGGGAGCTGCAAAATTATTCTTTAGAAATAAGTTTTTGATTTTAGAGAACTTGTACTTGGTTCCTAGAATTAAAAGGAACCTTATTTCTGTTTCAACTTTACTTGAAAAATGTTATTCAATTTCGTTCTTGCTTAATTAAGCTTTAATTTCAAGGAATGGAATTTACATTTGTTCAGCTAAGCGTGAGAATAATTTATTTGTGTTAAGACCAACTGATGCTAAGGCTATTTTAAGTCATGAAATGTTTAAAACGGCCGAAACGCAAAACAAAAGGCAAAAAGTTTCTCCTTTAAGTAACAACACGTATCTTTGGCACCTTCGTCTTGGTCATATTAACATCGATCAGATCGATTGTTTGGTTAAAAATGGACTTCTAGCTGATGTAGAAGATACATCTTTGCCACCCTGTGAATCGTGTCTCGAGGGTAAAATGACCAAGAGGCCTTTTACTGGAAAAGGTTATAGGACCAAAGAACCACTTGAACTGATACATTCGGATCTTTGTGGTCCAATGAATGTAAAGGCTCGAGGGGGTTATGAATATTTCATCTCTTTCATAGATGATTATTCACGGTACGATTACTTGTACCTGATGGGCCATAAGTCTGAGGCTCTTGAAAAGTTCAAAGAGTTTAAGGCTAAGGTAGAAAACCTGTTAGGTAAAACGATTAAAACACTTCGATCAAATCGAGGTGGAGAGTATCTAGATCAACGATTCCAGGACTATATGATAGAAAATGGAATCCAATCCCAACTCTCAGCACCTGGTACACCTCAGCAAAATTGTGTATCAAAAAGGAGAAATAGAACCTTGTTAGACATGGTTCGATCTATGATGAGCTATGCTCAGTTGCCTAGCTCGTTTTGGGGGTATGCAGTAATGACTGCAGTACATATTCTAAACAACGTTCCCTCAAAGAGTGTTTCTGAAACTCCTTTTGAGTTATGGAAGGGGCGTAAACCTAGTTTGCGTTACTTTCGAATCTGGGGTTGTCCTACACATGTGTTAGTGACAAATCCTAAGAAATTGGAACCTCGTACGAGAATATGCCAATTTGTTGGATACCCGAAAGAAACAAGAGGTGGTCTTTTCTACGACCCTCAAGATAATAAAGTATTTGTATCGACAAATGCAACTTTCTTGGAGGAAGACCACATTCGAGATCATAAACCACGAAGTAAATTAGTATTAGGAGAAGCTACAGATGGATCAACAAGGGTTGTTGATGAACCTGGTCCTTCAACAAGAGTTGCTAGAGAATCGAGTTCTTCTCGTCAATCTAGTCCTCCTCACGTAGTGGGAGAGCTTCGACGCAGTGGGAGGGTTGTGATACAACCTAACCGCTACTTGGGTTTAACGGAAACACAAGTAGTCATACCTGATGACGGCGTAGAAGATCCATTGTCTTATCGTCAGGCAATGAATGATGTAGATAAAGACGAGTGGGCCAAAGCCATGGACCTTGAAATGGAGTCTATGTACTTCAATCAAGTTTGGGAACTTGTAGATCCACCTGAAGGGGTCAAACCCATTGGGTGTAAATGGATCTATAAGAGGAAAAGAGATGTTGCTGGGAAAGTACAGACTTTCAAAGCCAGACTCGTAGCAAAGGGGTATACCTAACGAGAAGGGGTGGACTATGAAGAAACCTTTTCTCCAGTTGCTATGCTTAAGTCCATAAGAATTCTCTTATCCATTGCCACGTTTTATGACTATGAAATTTGGCAAATGGATGTCAAGACAGCTTTTTTGAATGGCAACCTTGACGAGAGTATTTTTATGTCTCAACCTGAAGGGTTCATAACCCAAGGTCTAGAGCAAAAGGTTTGTAAACTTAATCAATCTATTTATGGGTTGAAACAGGCCTCACGATCTTGGAATATTAGATTTGATACTGCGATCAAATCTTTTGGTTTTGACCAGAATGTTGATGAGCCTTGTGTGTACAAGAAGATCAACAAGAATAAAGTAGCTTTCCTCGTACTTTATGTTGACGACATCCTACTCATTGGGAATGATGTAGGATATCTGTCTGACGTAAAAGAATGGCTAGCGACTCAAGTCCAAATGAAAGATTTGGGTGAGGCCTAATATGTTCTTGGCATCCAGATTATTCGGGATAGAAAAAACAAAACGCTAGCTCTGTCTCAAGCAACGTATATCGATAAGATGTTGGCCCGATATTCGATGCAGAACTCCAAGAAGGGTTTGTTGCCTTTCAGGCATGGGGTTCACTTGTCTAAGGAACAGTCTCCTAAGACACCTCAAGAAGTTGAGGACATGAGACGAATTCCCTACACCTCAGCAGTGGGTAGCTTAATGTATGCCATGCTATGCACGAGGCCTGACATCTGTTATGCTGTAGGGATTGTCAGCAGATATCAGTCAAATCCAGGGTTAGACCACTGGATCGCTGTTAAAGGAATCCTCAAGTATCTTAGGAGAACGACGGACTACATGCTAGTGTTTGGGGCTAAAGAGTTAGTTCCCATGGGATACACCGACTCTGATTTTCAATCTGACAAAGATTCTAGGAAATCCACGTCAGGGTCAGTGTTCACCCTTAACGGGGGAGCTGTAGTTTGGAGAAGTATAACTCAAGGATGCATAACAGACTCCACGATGGAGGCTGAGTATGTAGCTGCTTGTGAAGCAGCTAAGGAAGTTGTTTTGCTAAGGAAGTTCTTGACAGATTTGGAAGTTGTTCCAAATATGAACTTGCCCATTACGTTATACTGTGACAACAGTGGGGCTGTAGCCAATTCAAAGGAACCTCGCAGCCACAAACGGGGTAAACACATAGAGAGGAAGTATCATCTGATTCGAGAGATTGTACAGAGAGGAGATGTGGTCGTGACCCAGATCGTTTCCAAGCACAACAATGCTGATCCGTTTACAAAGGCCCTCTCGACTAAAGTGTTCAAGGGTCATCTAGAAAGTCTAGGTCTGCGAGACATTTATATAGCGTAATCTAGGGCAAGTGGGAGATGTGTAATGGGTGTAAGGATGCCCTAGTTTATTGTATTTTGTATATTTACTTTTTATGTAATGTACAACATATATGTACCATTTCCAGCTTTGGATTATATTGTATATACTTTTCCTGTAACTTGAGTTTTAGTTCAAGTGGGAGTTTGTTGGGTTTATGCCCTAAAACTCGTAGATAGTAAATGTACATTTGACCGAACATTAATAAAAATTATGTATTATTCAATGTTTGTATTATATCTTGTCTTAATAACCCTAATCCAATAAACTAAACATCCAAGGCTAATAGAATGAGGCTTGAACTAGTAAGTAGGGACATACGGGGATCAATGTTCAAGTTTTAGCCTAAAAGGTCTGTAGTATAGGGATAAGGCTGGGTACCTTGTCCTGGTGACACTATAGATACGACCCACTTGGTATATTGATACAAACGTAATGATCCAACACGTTCATGTAGTTGACATGCGAGTGGAGGTATCATGTGCAATGAGTTTGCACAAAGACCGGACCACGAAATAGTTTACCACTAACTGTAACACCGTTAGTTAGCTCGGTTTCTATTTCACTAGGATGACCTATGAAACTTGGCCTTAATCCTGAGTGGATTATGGACTCCTGTCCATGAGGGATTGTCCTTTGATTTGTACGGGTGAGGGTGGCCTGTTCGCCGACTCAATAAGCCTACCATTTTGGGGACAGGATCGAGTGGGGAGCTGGGAACATAATCTTACAAGATGGAATTCACTCCTTCCCGATATTTGATCAAGTAGAGGTGTGTTCCCTTAAGTGGTGTCTCCGGGTCTTGAACAATAGGCCCTACCCTCTTTATGGCACGAGAGAGACCTTACCCTCTTTATGGCACGAGAGGGACTTCTGTTTGTTGGTTGGACCTCAAACAGGTTGTTCATTAGAGGAGCATTGGTACTTAAGGATGGAGAGTAGCCTAGGGGTAAAACGGTAATTTGACCTAGCTGGGGTACGAACACACGTGAAGGGCTAACTTGCTGTTGACGGTTGATATCCGTGAACACAGAAATGTATCTGCAGTAAGAAGAGTGCAGTTGTGGTTCTTTAATGGAGTGAACCACAGTTAACGAATATTGATTAAATTGGTTAAGTAGTTTAGCCAAATAGTCTCATATTGTTGGAGCTTCTGATCTGTAGGTCCATTAGGTCCCACCGGTAGCTCCATTGGGGCGTTGAGGTAAATTTCTAATGGGAGTTATATATTTGAAGGAGTTCAAATATTTTATTAAAGTATGAATATGATTCATAATAAAAACTATAGGTTATAATTAATGCTCATATGATGAATATTAATTCTATAGTTTAGTTGAGGGAAACATAATTAAATATATGATATTTAATTGAAATATTAATTAATTTGATGTTTTAATTTAATATTAATTAAATTATGATTTAACTAAGTTATATTAAAACTATAGGTTATGTGGGATGTGTGCATGAAAGTGTTCATGTGTCAATAATTAATTTAAATACTTTTATTATTATTTATTTAATTTAATTAACTGGTCAGTTAAAGAACTGACCAGTCAACCACTCCCCTAACCCTATACACGTGAATAGGAGGGTTTTAAGGGAGTGGGAAGTTATTCATTCAGACTATCTCTCACGCTAATCTCTTGCCCTCTCTCGCGCACTCTCTGAATCCCTCTGTAGAAAAATATTCTCTGTTTTTGGTGAGTTTGCAGAGACCCAGATTTCTCCCAAAGGCTTAGAAATTTTGGTTCCCACAAGCCTCTCAACACATAATCCTAGGAGGATACCGGTGTATCTCTTTTGGTGGTGCTCACAACATTTTTACAGCAAGATCTAGGTCCTTTTGGTTGCTGGAATTTTCTGCAAACATCAAGGGAAAAGGCAAAACGTTCAAGAATTTCAACAAGGGTAAGTTATTCTTGGACTATGATCGATAGGGTCCAATTCTAGGTTAGATCTAGAATTTTTCATCCTTGTACAACATGTTTTATATATATATTTTAGCATGGTTTAAATTAGTTTAAATTCCTGTAAATTAATCGTTTGCAAATTGTATCGGTATTTTAATCTAAAGAAAATACAGTGTGGTTTTGTGATTGTTTCCGCTACCAAGGGTTTTTATCCCTTCAACATGATCTTTGAGGTATTGATTTCTTTCCTTTTTACTTGATTCTCTTACTTTACTTATTTAATATTTTCCATAATTATTGATAACTTGCAAAAAGCAAGTTATTAGTCCCTTAAACTTAAGCTAAAATAAGGCTAAAAGAAACAAAGATGCGTTGCTTCAGCGCAAAAAGAAAGAAAAAATGTGATAGTTTTGAAGGGAATAAAAGTCCCCACGCAGCGGAAGCGTATCGATTGGACCTTATGTCGTATATTAATTAACATTAAAATATCGTTACGAAAAACTCAAGTAAACTTTAAACACATTTTAAAGTTGCTGGAAAATTGGTTTCAACATGCTAGAAATAAATCTAAATTTATTTTCATGCTTTTCTAAAGAAAAGGGGAAAAACCGTTACAAACCTTCGTGGTAGACTTGACACGACGCTCCAACGAACAAAACGCAGCAGCCTCCTTTGTGTTTCTTCGCTGGAAAATTCTTCTTTAAAGACACAATAACCACAGAGGTTACACCGGTATGTCTGTAAGTCTAGGAGGCAAAAGACTTGTGTCTAAGAGGGAGGCTAGAGAGAATTCTAGGTGTTGTCTTGAGAATCTAAGGCAAGAGCAGAGTGTCATGGACCAATTAGGTTTAGTGTTCTATTTATAGAAGAGAGGCCATGAATAAAATATTCAATTAAATCAATCTTTTCCAAAATTTATTCAATCTTATTCCTTATTTAATCAATCCATGATCAATCAATTCCACAATTGCTTAATCTTTTCCTCAAATGACTAAATACTTCCATAAGTGATTAGATCATTTCAATAAATGATTAATCACTTCCTTAAGTGATTAATTATTTCCATAATTGATTAATTCCCGATTAATGAATTCTTTAATTAATTAACCACCAATTAAATATCACATATTTAATTTCCGACCTTGAATTAATTAATTTTTCCCAAATAGATTTTATGCATTAAATTAATTAATTCATTATTTGAACTCTTTCAATCTTCCATAAATTTATATTTGAATTTCTTCAAATACTAATTTCTCTCATAATAAAATATCAATATATATTATATTTGTTTCCCTTAGTAGATTGAACATTTTCAATTTACTTTTATTACTTAGTTGCCTCAAACTACTTTTTGAGCTACCAGTGGGACCTAATGGACCTGCAGATCAGAAGCTCCAACGATGTGAGATTAATTGGTCAAACTCATTAACCACATTAATATTCGTTAACTGTGTGTTCATTCCACTATAAACTCACAGTTGCACTCTTCTCACTGCAGACATATTTTCTGTGTCCACGGATATATACCAATATCGACTAGTTAGTCCTTCACGAGTGTCTGTAACACCAGCTGGGTCAAATTATTACCGTTTTACCCCTAGGTTACTTCTATTTCCTTAAGTACCAGTTCTCCTCTAATGAACAACCTGTTTGTGGTCCAACCATCAAACAGAAAACCCTCTCGTGCCATTGAGAGAGTAGGGCCCTTTGTTCAAGACTCGGAGTAACCACTTAAGGGAACACACATCTGCTTCCCTAAAGTCGGGAAGGAGTGAATTCCATCTTGTACGAGTATGTTCCCAGCTCCCCATTCGATCTTGTCCCCAAAATGGTAGACTTATTGAGTCGACGTATTGGCCACTCTCACCCATACAAATCAAATGACAATCTCTCATGAGCAGGAGTCCATAATCAACTAAGGATTAAGACTAAGTTGTCTAGGTCGTCCTAGTGAAATAGAAAACCAACTAGTTAACGGTGTTAAAACTAGTGGTTACTATTTCACGGTCCGGTCTTATGCAAACTCATTGCATAGGATACCCCCACTCGCATGTCTCCTACATGAACGCGTTGGATCGCAGCGTTTGTATCAAATACAAAGTAGGCCGTATCCATAGTGTCACCAAGATAAGGAACCCAGTCTTATCCCTATACTATAGACCCTTTAGGCTGTTTCTTGAACAATGATCCCATATGTCGCTACATATAGTTCAAGACTCATATTACAGCCTTGGATGTCTAGTTTATTGGATTAGGGTTATTTTTAGGCAAAGACGAATATAAAATAACTAATAACAATTAATGGAAAAATATATCAATATTATTTCATTAATATCCGGTCAACAGTTACATTCACTATCTACGAGTTTTAGGGCATAAAACCCAACAAGTTTTATTCGACGAGCTATATTTATGTATGCTGTAAGAAATTATAAAATATAGGGCGTTAACGCAACTAATTCATTTGTTTTACAAAGTATCTTCTCAGTGCAGGCACACATCCCAAGATGATCAAGAACATAATGAGAGGGATGAAAAGACAGCGCTGACACAAACCGACGCAACTAACGCAAGTGGGTGGAAAAAGGGCTGAAAAGTTGCAAAAATTGACTAATGATGATCAACGCAAGTGGCTAGTTGCTTGGAGAAGTCATCTTCCCTCACCTATAAATAGAAGATTAGATATCAGGAAGAGATATTCATTTTTTCTTTTGGACAAAAGGAGAAAAGAAGGAAGATCACGGGAGACCACAGGATGTAGTGTTGAGGAGCAACCTTGTGTTTGTAATGTTTTATTGTATCATGTGTTGTTTTGCTCGCATGAGCTAAAACTCTTCTTCAAGGCTTAGCGCAAGCACCTCATGCGGTGATAAGTATATCTTGTAAGCGCATATTTTTGAGTTAAATGAAACATTAATTGCTTTCTATTTAGTTGCGATGCTATTTTCATTACTAACTCCTGCTTGGCCAGCCGGATGCGGTAACAACATGCTAAATCCCTGACAGGTAACGCATGCGGACATCTCTAAATAGAGCAAGTTAGCTCATCTCATGTAGTCTTGGTAGCAATGAAATACTACCGCTAAAAAATAGTGCATGAATGAGCTTAGACTGTGTTGTGACAAACACAATCCCTTGTAAGTTTTAGAGAACTACACCTAAAGCATGAACTAGCGAAATAACCAATTGATAGTTTGTGCCAAACGCAGAAGGAGTACCGGAATGGAAACTTATTAAATTTTCTCACTTAGGCATTAATGGATCAATTACTCAAAGTATGCGCTAGAAGGTTCTTATAAACGCATGAGGTTGCGACTGCAACAACCTTGCTTTTATTCTCCTTGCGGATTCTCCTTTTACTCTCGTCGCATGTTTTATTTTATGCAAATATTTACTTTTCAAATATACCAAATCTCTTGTTTACTATTTTAAAATAGTATCATACATTTTTTAGTTTAGGTCAGTAAATATTGTTAAACGCTTTGTAAATATCCCTTCCCTGTGGATTCGACCCTGGTCTTACCAGGTACTACTTGATTTTGTCAATTTATACTTGGATTGACTATTATCTACGACTATATTTCTAAACATACTCACAAGCAATCAAGTTTTTGGCGCCGTTGCCGGGGAAGGCAACAAAATTTTTAATAATTTTTCTGATTTGACACTCCGTCGAGTACTTTTTCTCCATGTAACCAGAGGTTGTATGTGTGCCGCCCGACAAATCAATTTCAGAGTGGATGCTGAAATTGATAGAACATATCTCAAAAGGAGAAGAAATCAAAGAACTCGAAGAAAATCAAAAGAAATGACAGCACCTAATCAACCAAACACCATTAAATCCCATTCAGATGGCCAATGATAGGGCCAGAGGGATTAGAGACTATGCAGCCCCTGCAAATTGTAATTTTAATCCAGGGATAGTTCAGCCCACTCTAGAAACAAAAAGGTTTGAATTAAAACCCGTTATGTTTCAAATGCTGACAACTGCAAGACAATTTGGAGGAAGTCCAGCAGAAGACCCACACTCTCATCTAAAGTCATTTCTGGATATTTGCAATAAATTTATTATTCCATGAGTAACGCATGAGCAATTGCAAGTTATCCTATTTCCTTACTCATTAAGAGATGAGGCGAAAGTATGGCTCAATCAACAGCCAGCAAATTCCATCACAACATGGAATGATCTGGTTGAGAAATTTCTAGAAAAATACTTTCCACCCACCACAAACTCTAGATTGAGGAAGGAAATAAAGACTTTTACGCAAATGGAATGTTTCAAGAGTTTGCTACAGAGATGCCTGCACCATGGACTACCATTATGCATCCAGCTAGAGACCTTTTATGTCGGTTAGAACAAGAACTCGCAAGTTTTGGTAGACTCATCCGCAAATGGTGCACTACTCAAAAAAACGTATGACGAAGCTCACGCAATCCTCGATCGGATTGCACACAACAATTACGAACGGGGCACTACGGAGAAGAAGGAGACCCATTAAAAACAGCTCGGGAAGTTTTGAAGTTGATCCAATAACCTCAGTAAACGCAAAGATCGATGCATTGACCATGAATATGGATAGCATGACACCTCTGATCGCGTAACTCAACGCAGTGGGGTGCGGGATCTGCAGTAAAGGACACACACATGACCAGTGTCCTTCAAACCCAGAATCAGTTTTCTATGTTGGACCGCAAGGAGCCGTGCGCAACAACCGATTTTCAAACACTTACAACCCAGGATGGAGAAATCACCCGAACTTCTCATGGAATGGTGGCACAAATAAACAGCCACAACAAGGTAATAATAACCCTGTGTCCAGATTATTTAATTCTAACAATGATCAATCATAACAGGGATATTTTCAGCGCAACACAGACAGTGGCAACCAAAGAGCATCTACTTCGAATGCGCTGGAAACAATGATGAAGGAGTTCATGGCGAGTCAGAAAGAGTATATGGCAAAGAATGATGCAGTGGTGCAGAGCCAAGTCGCATCTCTACGTAGTATGGAGATTCAAGTTCGCCAGCTTGCGTCAGAATTAAAGAATAGACCTGCAGGCGTATTGCCCAGCAATACGGAGGAACCAAAAGGGAAGGAGCACTGCCATGCAATGACTCTTCGCAGTGCAAAACAGTTGCAGGTAAATGACCCTACCCCAACGCAGGACAATTTGCCTAAAAGTGCAACCGTAGAAGATAACAACTAGACGCAAGAAGAAAAAATAGCTGAGGAAGAAGAATCCAAAAAGAAGGAGGCTCACGCAGAAAAGGAGTCTGACGCATATAAGCCCGCAATCCCTTTTCCTCAAAGATTGCGAAAAAAAATGACGAAGCTCAATTTAAGAAATTTTTAAGTGTCTTGCGAGAGCTGCATATCAACATCCCGCTTGTGGAGGCATTAGAAAAGATGTCTAGTTATGCGAAATTCTTGAAAGACATTCTGATGAATAAACGACAGTGGAAAGAGTTTGAAATTGTTGCGTTGACAAGTGAGTGTGTAGCACAATACTTGCCAATAAGCTTCCACCAAAATTGAAAGATCCTCGAAGTTTCACGATTCCTTGTTTGATAGGAGGAGTCGATGTTGGCAAGGCATTATGTGACCTGGGCGCAAGCATAAATTTGATGCCATTATCTATTTACAAGCGTCTAGGGATCAGAGAAGCAAGACCAACAACCGTTACACTCCAATTGGCGGACAAATCTGTGGTCCACCCAAAAGGAAAAATTGAAGACGTTTTGGTCAAAGTGGACAAGTTTATTTTTCCTTCAGATTTTATCATACTAGACTATTAAGCTGACAGAAAAGTTCCCACTATCTTAGGAAGACCATTCCTTGCAATCGGACAAACATTGATTGACGTGCAGAAAGGAGAACTGACAATACGTATGAACGATTAGAAAGTGGTTTTTAATATTCTCTCTTCATTAAAATACGCTGATGACAACAAAGAATGCGACATGGTAGCTCGCATAGATTTATACTCTCCACAGGAGATTCTACACTCAAATGCATTTAGCCCCATGAGAGAAGAGAACAAGGAAGAACAAGTGGAAGAGAATTGCACCATAGTGCAACATGAAGAATTTATCCATGCACTAGATCTGAAAGAAAGAATACCCACTTTGTCTTCCATAGCGCAACCCCCTACGCTAGAACTCAAGCCATTACCAACGCATTTGAAGTATAGGTTTTTGGGAGAAAATGAATGACTCCCAGTTATCATTTCATCGAAGCTAGATCCATCGCAAGAGCACCTTTTGATGCAAGTCCTCGCAAAGCACAAAAAGGCCATTGGATGGAGTCTAGCAGATATTAGAGGAATTAACCCATCATACTGCATGCATAAAATTCGGTTGCTAGATGAATCCAATGAATTTATTGAACGACAAAGAAGGCTAAATCCTACGATGATGGAAGTCGTGCGAAAAGAGATTATGAAGTGGATCGACGCAGGTGTGATATATTCTATCGCAGACAGCAGATGGGTAAGCCCAGTACAATGCGTGCCCAAAAAAAGGAGGAATGACAGTGGTAGCTAGTGCAAACAATGAGTTGATTCCATCTCACACCACTACAGGAAGACGCATATGCATTGATTACCACAAATTTAACGCAATTACTATGAAGGATAATTTCCCTCTTCCATTCATTGATCAGATGCTGGATCGACTTGCGGGACAAACATATTATTGTTTTCTCGATGGGTACTCTGGGTACAATCAAATTACCATTGCGCCAGACGACCAAGAAAAAACTACATTCACCTGCCCATATGGCACCTTTGCGTTCAGAAGAATGCCTTTTGGGTTGTGTAATGCGCCAGGAACATTCCATTGATGTATGATGGTCATCTTTTCAGATCTACTAGAAAAATCAGTGGAAGTTTTTATGGACGACTTCTCAGCTTATGGGAAGTCCTTCACAGACTGTCAAACGCAGCTAAAACAAGTGTTAGAGAGATGCGAAGAGACTCACCTAGTGCTGAATTTGGAAAAATGCCATTTCATGATAGAATAGGGCATTGTCCTAGGTCATCGCATATCCAGCGCATGAATTGAAGTCGACAAAGAAAAAATTGATGTCATTGAAAAGTTGCCACCACAAACCTCTGTAAAGGGAATTCGAAGTTTCTTGGGACACGTAGGATTCTACGACAGGTTTATCAGGTACTTCTCACATATTACAAAGCCCCTATGCGCACTGCTAGAAACAAATAGAAAATTTGAGTTTTCAGAGGAATGCGCCAAGACATTCAAGGATCTGAAACTTGCGTTAGTCAGTGCACCCATTCTCTCAACTCCCGATTGGAAGGAACCTTTTGTCTTAATGTGCGATGCTAGTGACGTGGCAGTTGGAGCAGTATCGACATAGAAAAAGGAAAAGATTCTGCACCCTATTTATTATGCCAGCAGAACATAGAATAAAGCACAAACAAATTACATGAAAATATAGAAGGAATTATTAGCGGTTGTTTATGCGTTTGACAAATTTCGTGCTTATTTAATTGGCTCCAAAGTCATTGTTTACATAGATCATGCAGCGATAAAATATCTAATCACAAAAAAAGACGCGAAACCTAGGTTGATTAGGTGGGTCTTATTGCTGTAGGAATTTGATCTAGAGATCAAGGACAAAAAAAGGGAGTGAAATTTGGTCGTAGATCATTTGTCACGCTTGAAGAATCCTGAAAGGATAGTTGCGTCAAGAATCCATATCACAGAAGAATTTCCTGACGAGAAGCTTTTGATGATTGAAGATGAAGAGCATTGGTTTGCAGATATCACAAACTATCTCGCCGCAGGTGTCTTACCAACGGAATATTCATTGCAACACCGTAAGAAATTTTTTCATGAATTAAAATTTTATTTATGGGATGTGTCTATCGTAGAGGACCTGACCAGATCATCAGAAGATGCGTTAGCCATAAAGATGCGTTGAAGATATTGCGAGCATGTCATGAAGCTCCGTATGGAGGACACTTTGGAGGCAAACACACTGCGACTAAAGTTTTACAGAGTGGTCATTGGTGGCCCACCTTGTTCCAGGACGCAAAGAAACACGTCGATAGTTGCGACAAGTGCCAACGCACTGGCAATATCAGTGCAAGGAACAAGATGCCACAAAACTATATCATAGAAATTGAGTCGTTTGATATCTGGGGCATTGATTTCATGGGACCTTTCCCATCGTCGCAAGGATACCAATATATCCTTCTCGCAGTTGACTACGTCACAAACTGGGTGATTGATCAAATTGACTTCTTTAATTGCTTTGATTTTTAAAATCTCTTTAAATTCATGTTTTGGGTCCCTAAATATTATTTCGCCCAAGTATTTTTAGTGCTCAAGGAATCTTTGCTTGCTTAAATTTCGCTTTGCCTCCCTGTGGATTCGATACTCGGAATTCTTCCGTTTTATATTACTTGTGACGGCCCGTGCACTTACGGAGAACTCTCAACAGTTATATGTAGCTCAACATTACCAACTAGGCACTGCTAAGGTTGAACCAAACAATTCTATCAAGACTTTCGCTGCCAACTCAAAATTTGAACAATCCATACTTCTTAGCAATGGCTACGAGACTTATTGTTGCCCTACTAAGTACATCCATGATAGCCTTTCATGATGACAACTAAAGTTGTGGTCATGACTCTATCAATTTCCAACATCTCGTTTGTCCTTGGTTGAGATCTCGCTACATAAATAATTGCTTAACTTTTGGTCTTTGAATAAACCAACATATCGTCAAGAACATTGTCACGAGCAAGTCCAAAAGGACCTTGAGACTTGGTTCACGAAGTTCAAAACGAAACAAGGCATTATCGAGTCTGAAGATATATCAAAAACTTTTAACGCTCATACTTGGTTTTTGAGGGCCATCCTTGAATTGCTAAATTTCGACTTTTAAACTATGAAGCCAAGATGCAAAACCAACCTAGGAACTTCCTTTTCCTTGCAATTGGCCTATACTAAGACGTTCACCCAACTTCACCTTTTACAAGAAAATTTTCGATGACTTAGGGTATAACTCTCACTTGACAGAGCCTTGAACCCAACTCACTAGCTTTGGCTAATTTACTAAGATATAGAAGATCTAACTAAGCCATTAATACGAATAAAAATCTTTAGTCATCTTCTGTTAGCTGAGCCATCCGTAGGTTTATTCAAAACTGATAGTAGATATATAGTTTAATAACAGTTGATTAATTAATCATAAAAGTATTAAAAAATATAAGTAAATACGAAAACCAAACAATTAATGTTTGAAAGGTTGGTGAATCCAATTTAATACATTGGAATTTTATAGCCTTCTTAATTTTAAAAAAAAATATTCTTAGATATAAAAAAAATCGAAGAAATGAGAGTGTTTTATTCTTAGATGGTTTTTAAAAAATCTATTTTTATTCTTATTTTCCTCAAATTTTCTTTTCTCCCTAATTTGTGATGTATCAATTTTTATTAGTCTAATATGCTAAAAATTATGAATCGAAATGGGAAGTGATTGACAATGTATCAATAATGTTGTAAATTTAGTACGACAATTTTCTAATTATAATTATGTTATCGATTATAATATTGTAATAATTTGATTTATAGAATAAAAAACGTTAAAAAAAACTGAAGTGAACTAAACTAAACAAAATATTAAAATAAAAAAATTAATTTTCAAAATTTGTAAAAAAAAAAAAAAGAAGGATTGAGCCACGTATTAAAAAAAAAACTGAAAATGAAAATTGAAATTAAAAAAAAAAAAGAAAAACTAAAAAGTTGAATCCGTGGGTTGAAGCCATAGATTCAAGGGTTTACTGGTCATTAATCCACATATTCAAATAAAGACAAAAAAAGTGTCTGTTTACTTCAATTTTTTTCTAGAAGACTGTGCTTTTCCCAATTTTTTTTACATGTATTTTTTTTTTTCCTAATGAACCCCAAAATAAAGTGAAATAGAGTTAGTTTTTAAAAAAACATGAAATAATAGTCTTTTTAAAAACATTTCTTACGATCACTCACCAAAAATCACTTGGGAATCCTAAGTGGTTGATTAAGAATCACTTAAGGTGATTTTGAGTTCATCCCAAGATAAGCTTTTCTTCTTTTGGCAAACATCATGATTTTAAAATAGAAGTAATTTTGGGATATAAGTGAATTTGGTTATTCTAAAATCATTTCTAAACTTATCTTCAGGGTTTATGCGATGAAGAGAACTCTCCAAGAGTTTAGCATGTCTTGAAGTTGATGCAAAGATCAATATCGAGACTTCGAGACAACCCCATGGTTACACTGAATGAGATTGATCACGTGTTGTTATTGATGGTCCCAATATTGTTTGTTGGTATTCGATAGGAAAAGAAACAAAATCAAAGAATAGGATTAATCACGTGTTGTTATTGATGGTCCTAATATTGTTTGAAGGGTATTCAGAACAAAAGAATCTTATCTCTCTACAATTATAGGGGGTTATTGAATTAGTATTTGAAATGAAATCTACAAAGGCCATTCATATTATTGATAATGGTCCAAAAGTTTTAAATTATTTGGTGGGAAGAAAACAAAAGAACCTTATCTCCTTGCAAAGATAGAGTTCTAGAATAAGTGGTGTGAAATGAAATTTATCGATGGCCATTCAAATCATATCTAAGATTGGAAAAGGAATTGCAATTTTTTTAAAAACATTACAATTTTTTTTTGTGCAGTAGGTATTGTTGTAAAAAGTCTTGTATGTGTGTACATTTGTCGGGTTGGATAAGGTTAGGTGATTTTTTTGGAACCAACTCAATCCTTCGAATAGTAAATTCATATAACTCAAACCAAGGGATCATTGAGAATTTGTCATAATGTACATAAAATATTACAAATATAAAACCTAAAAAATCATAACTATAGAAAGAATAATAATATGAGTATCAATATAATTACAGTAAAATAAAGGTATGTAAATTATTACAATCAATGTGATAGTAAAACTGTTGGGTTTTATGCCCTAAAACTCGTAGATAGTGAATGTAAACAAATTGTATACTTGTTTTAATAAAGTGTTATTGAGTTTCTACAATAAAGTGTTATTGTTAAATATTTCAGAATTTTACCCAAATGCAATAAACTAAGATCCAAGGTTGTGTATATGTAACTTGAACTAGTATGTGGGGACATACGAGGATCAGTGTTCAAGTAACAACCTAAAAGGTCTATAGTATAGGGATAAGGCTGGGTACCTTATCCTGGTAAGACTATGAGATACGACCCGCTTTGTATTCAATACAGACGTATTGATCCAACGCGTCCATGTAGGAGACATGAGAGCGAGGGTATCCTATGCAATGAGTTTGCATAAGACCGGACCACGAAATACTAAACCACTAGATGTAACACTGTTAACTAGTTAGGTTACTGTTTCAATATGATGACCTAGGTAACTCAGTCTTAATCCTGAGTTTGTCATGAACTCCTTCTCACGAGGGATTCTCCTTTGATTAGTATGAGTGAGAGTGGTCTGCACGTCGGCTCAATAAGCCTACCTTCTTGTGGACAAGACCGAGTGGGGGTTGGGGACATGACAACACAAGATGGAATTCACTCATTCCCACTTCTAGGAGAAGTAGATGAGTGTTCCCTTAAATGGTGACTCCTGGTCTTGAACAAAGGGATGTCGCCTTCTCATTGGCCCGAGAGGGACTTTTTGTTTAATGGTTGGACCATAAACATGTTGTTCATTAGAGGAGCATTGGTACTTAAGGAGCCAGAGGTAACAAAGGGGTAAAACGGTAATTTGACTTAGCTGTAGTTACAAACACTCGTGAAGGATTGACTTACCGTTATTGGTCAATATTCGTGGACACAGAAACATTCTACAATGAAAAGAGTGCAGCTGTGGGTCTTTAGTGGAGTGACCCACAATTAATGAATTTTGGTTAACTCAATTAATGAGTTTAGTCAGTTAACCTCATATCATTGGAGCTTTTGATTTGTAGGTCCATTAGGTCACCTGCTAGCTAGTAAAGAGTAATTGGGAACAATTTTTCTTGAAAGAATTTGAATAGTTCAAGTTCAATTTGGGAATCAAGTTAATTGTATGAGATACAATTAATATAATGTATTGTGATACATTATAATATAAAGTCTAATTTGAGTTAAACTTTATTAAATTGAGAGATTAATACATTTCAAAGAGTTCAAATATATGTCTAATTAAATATATGGTATTTAAGTAGAAGATGAATTAATTGGTCATTCAATTTAGTTTAAATTAAATGAGATTTAATTAAACTATAGTCTATGAGGGAATTATTAGAATATGATTCTAATTAATTAAATATTGGTGATATTTAATTATGAAATTAATTAATTGATTAGTTTAATTGAATTAATTAAATGCGATTTAATTAAGTTTAAACTATATATTATGTGAGAGAATTATATTTAAATAAGATTTCAATGTGCATGAGATTAATTAATCAACATTTAATTAATTGATTTAATCAATTAATTAATTGATCTTGATCTAACGGTCAAGATCGTTTCGTCCTAACCTCACATTAGGGTTTCCTTTCTTATAAAAGGAAAAGTTATGAGAACTCTAACCCTAAGGTCTCATTCTAGCCTCCCACTCATATTCTCTCAACTCAAGAACTCTAGGGAGAATTTTCTCTCTAGAGTTTTTCCCATTAAAGATTAGGTAGTCACACAACTACATTCTTAATATCAGAGTTATAGTGGGGAAGCCCTTGTGGTGGTGTCCGTTGTAGAATTCAGAGTTGTCAGACGAAGGTATGTTTCTCATCGGTTAACTTTTTGCCAATGTATTGGTATTTTGTAGAACAAAATTAATTTACGAACGGTACAATTGCTTCCACTGTAATGGAATTGGGAATTTCAATCCTTTAGCAACAACTAAGCTCATACCCAATATATGGAACAATGAAGATGGTTGTAGTTGAATCTATTTTAAGTGGTTGTAGTTGAATCTATTACAATCAATGTGATAGTGCAACAACTAAGCTCACACCCAAATCGTTCAAAACGGGTTCCTATGTGTCCCCAACAGGCAGATCAAATTTGAGTAAAATTGAACGGTTGAAACTCCAACCATTGATATCTTTGTGAACGTTGTTGTTGAAAATCTGACCTGCACTACTCTCCCTGCTTCTCTTCGTTTTTCTATGTGTTTTTATGTATTTTCAACTGTTGTCTCTTTTCTTAGGTAATCTGTTATGAAAGGTAAAAACCCTAGACTTACAAGACAAGCCAACTCATTTAACCTCAATTGGGCTAAAACACATAACCCGACATATTGGGCTCATAAACACAAGTTAAGCTGGACACCCACAACAATCTCCCCCTCCAGCCCATCACGGAGAAGACACAATCACATCCATGATCACTTGAACCTCATCTTGACAAGCTTACTAGAAAGCTCAATCTTGCTTCTAGGAACTACCTTAGTCAACATATCTACACTATTATTTTCAGTGTTGACTTTTTTCAGTTTCATTCTCTTCTCGTCAATCACATATCGCAACCAATGATATCTAATGTCAATGTGTTTGGTGCGAGCATGATACATTAAATTCTTGCTCAAATCCACAATACTCTGACCATCACACAGAATACTACATACTCATGTTGCTTCAAACCCAACTCTTGAAGGAACCTTTTAAGCCATAACATCTCCTTCCTTGCTTCCACTGCTGCAATATACTCTGCCTCAGTTGTGGACAATGCTACACATTTTTATAGCTTGGATAGCCATGAGATGGCTCCCCCTGAGAATGCCTCTCTAGGGGTCGCATTGGTGTAAAATGACAGGGTTGCAGACTGAAATTAAACAAAGCAATATAACAAAATTGAATTAGCAAAAGCTTGCAAGTGGAGGCAAGTCAAACACAATAGAGAGGCAGAGTCTTGAATTCCAAAATATGATTAACTTGTTTATCCTGACGGCTAATTATTGATCTAATTTGATTATAAATCTATAACCTTTTTGCAAACATAAATCCCGGGAGGGTAACACATGTGGACATATCTAATTAGAGGAAGATAATGCATTACATGTTGTTTGGTTGCGTTAGGAATAACTCAATAGCAGAGGATATTTAATGAATATGTCTTGGTTGTCTTAGGGATAATTCAACCACTTGTAAGCATATTGATATCACCTAATTCATGCTATTTTATTACCTCTAATCTAAGTTTGTTAGAAGAATTTTATGCTTCGATTGTCTTAATTTCCGGTACTTTGAGCATAGGTAGGAATGGGAGCTAACCACATGATTTGGTGTTGATTCAGGCCAATTAGGGAGTTTCTTAGCCATCTAGAAGTTCCTGGATGACGAAGGTGAAAAGACCCGAGCGGATTAAACCGGGCCTGAAGAATTGCACCGAAAGTCAAAGGTTGAAGTCCCATACCGAGAAAGACCAAGACAAAACCGAGAAAAAGGCAGCAAGGCTAGAAAAGGGGTCAGCGTCGAGATGCTGATCCTGGGTCTCGACGTCGACACGATTACGAAACAAATGAAAAATCCACTAGCGTCTCAACGCTAGGACGTTTATTATAAATAATAGGGCTCGGTTTAGTCTGTCGTTAGGTTAGAATTTTCATATTTTTACGATTCCTCTCGCCTCTTTTTAGTTTTCTTATTTGTTTAGACCTTTCAGGGTAATTTTTAATGTATTCTTTTGGGTTTGTTTATCGTTTTCCTTTCTTTATGAGTAGCTAAATATACCAGAATCGTTGGATTGAGATTATGCTTTGATTGTATTGAATTCTTGGCTAAGTTTTCTGGTATATATACAAGATCTTTGCTGTTTATATGTGTTTTCATGTAATCTTTTTCAAACCAATGCATATTATTAAGATCTTAGAATTGACAACTCTAGGAGATTAGTTTTGTGTATTCTATCAGTTATTTGAGATAGCCACTAGGTTGAGGCAAGTCCATCACTAATCTAGCATGTTTAGTGTAGACTCTTGATAAGCCTAAGGTGCATGATAAAAGTTGTGTTCATTGAATCTGATTTTTAATTATATTTGATTAATGCGATTCTAGACCCTTGTGTTTAAAGCGACTAATGTATGGAAGCAATCACGAGATCTCGGGTTGTTTATTTTAGATTAGTTAGTTATAGTTTGGCGATCATCGTGCTATGCATGCGGGGTAGCGGGCAGATATCTAAATTTAATTAATTATATTACATGCAGGATTCTGGGTTAATTAATTAATTAAACACAAGTTAGTTAGGGGGATCCTCTAAGTAACCAAGAAGCACTACCGGGCTCATTTAAACTGCATGGAATGATTTTTAGAGAAAACTAGGAAGCCAAGTAACAAGTCGTTCATGCATAATACCCACAATCCAACGATCCTTTGCCTTTATTGAGTTTTATCTTAATATTTATCCGTTGCATGTTTTTTTTTTTAATCAACTCAATTTTTATATTCAATATTTTATTTTATTTCATCGCATTGCTTTTTCAAAACCCCCTGTTGTGTCTAACACAAATACCTACACTCCACTAGAATCCCTGATCAGTCTAATTTGTTATACATTTAAAATCTCCCAATTTGCTTATCTGAGTTTAATTCCTTGCTAAAAATGCTTTAAAATGAGTATAATATGTGTATAGGTCATCAGCGGAGCTTTGGAAGAAATTCGAGGCTTAAATGAGTGAAACCAGAGTGGAAAATGACCATTCTTCCTCTAGAGCCTTGCTAGCGACGAGACCCTCACCAAATAAGGAATCCCTGATCAATCGGGACGCCATGCAAATAAGGAAAGAACTTGGAGATCAAGCTGGGACTCAGCGTCTCGATGTTGCAATCCTTACGTCTCGACGCTAGGCAAATCTGAGAGATACTTTCCTATTCTGAAGGGGCAGTGTCGCGATGCTGTGACATAGCTTCTCGACGCTGTCGATTTTTCAGATTTGAAATTTTCCAAATTTTCTCCACGATTTTTCCAGATCTGAAGCTCCCTTCAGCACCAAGCTACCACGATTTGAAGGCAAAGAAGTCCTATAAATAGAGTGTCTTGGTTTAGGTTTAGAATCATCCCTCAATTCACAAATCACTACAACATTGTTGACCATACTTCTTGCTTTTCTCCATCATTCTTCTTAGTTTTAGTTTTTTTTCCTTGCTTTCCATGATGTATTCCATGAAGAATTCAGCTTGTTCTTGTTCTTGTTCCATGAGCAGCTAGACTCTTCATTCATGTAATCGGGACGTCAAGGTGTAAGTTTAATTTCTTTTAATGAAATCTCTTGTTTTAATTCTCAAAGCATGTTTATGTGAATTTAGTTCTATGTTTATAACTTTAGATTTTAGTAGGAAAGATTGACAACCTTGACCACGCCCTATCTAAATTTACTTGCTAAATCTAAGTAGCAAATAGGCTAACGTTTTGATATTCCTCATACGTCCCTAGAACTAAATTATTTAATCAATTGTGATTGTGGTTTGTTGGTCGTTGCATGTCAATTAATTCGACTAGATCCCAATGCGGTTTAGATTAGTTAATCGGCCAATTAATTAATTTAAACTAGAATCAAACTGAGCGTTTGCATGTTTGTGATAGTAGGATCATGGCTCTCGGGTTGTTGTCGGAGTATGCCGGTCTTAACCTTGTTTTTAACTAATTAGTGAGATTAATGATTTAATTGAATTAAACTTACCATGACAATCGCAGTTACACGTGTTGGGTTTTATGCCCTAAAACTCGTAGATAGTAAATGTACATTTGACCGAACATTAATAAAAGTGATGTATTATTCAATGTTTGTATTATATCTTGTCTTAATAACCCTAATCCAATAAACTAAACATCCAAGGCTAATAGAATGAGGCTTGAACTAGTATGTAGGGACATACGGGGATCAATGTTCAAGTTTTAGCCTAAAGGGTCTGTAGTATAGGGATTAGGCTAGGTACCTCGTCTTGGTGACACTATGGATACGACCCGCTTTGTATATTGATATGATGTGGAATTTTCCTACCGCAAGCGCACGGGTCAAGTAATAATAAAGTGTTCGTATAAACGAGTGTCGTCCTCTGGATTGGATTTTTAAGCTAAAACAAGTATTGTGAATTATCTTGCTCAATTTTATTTAGGGAACACAAAGTAGTGAGTGATAGATTGAAAACTAAATCAAAACAAGCAAATAACAAACAATGGAGATTTAATTGAAAGAACACTTAGGGAATTGATTTCGCCAAATTAGCCTAGGATTGATTTTAAGGAATAAGTAATCATGCACAATGGAATTATGAGCCTAAGAACCTTTAATCACAATTACCTCTCCCGAGTATAATTGATTCTCATGCAAATTAATCAACTTGATATCCCAATCTAAGTTTATTAACATGCAAGGCATTGAGTTCTTTTGACCAACTCTAAAGTTAATCTAAAATCTGTCACGAGCTTAGAATATAAACTTTAGTCATGCAATCTTGAATAAGTATACATTAAATCCCCTCTCCCGAGCAAGACTCAAAACTTAAATCATTCAACTAATGGCCAATTAATTGAAAGCATTAAATCAAGATTGCATACATAATAACCATTGCACAACTTATACCATAAATCAATCCATAAAATAAATCGACTACATCAATCCCTAAGCCAAAAGTTTAGCTACTCATACATGGCGTTACAAGCTCAACTAAACATGAAAAAGCCATTAAATCTAGCTAGAGATAAGGAAAAAGTAAGGAAACACTTAATGTCATCGAACCCAACACGTCCCCGTCTCGATCTTCGCACCACCAAGTGAGATTCCCAGTCCTCGTCCTTGCTTCAGCTCCCACAGTAGGTCTCTAATCGAAATTAGGCCTAAAATCTCTCAATTTGGCCTCCCCCAATCCGTAGCAAGAAAAGAAAGTTACATAGGAAAATCTGCGACAGTGTCGAGACGCTGTCAAAACAGTGTCGCGAGGCTGCCTCTTAAACGCGCATTCTGAATAAGGGAAAAACGGTAGCGTCGAGACGCTATTGTCACAGCGTCTCGACGCTGTGACGCTGCCGCCTCTTGTAATTAAGGAAAACTAGCGTCTCGACGCTCCAAGAGTGGCGTCTCGACGCTGATAGGCAGATTGCCCTATCTTGGCTCCTTGTTGCTTGAATCTATTCAGTTCTTTGGCATCTTTTGACGTCCCGAACACTCGATTGACTCAAATTCCACGCTTTAGCTCTAATCAATACTTTCCTACAAAATAAACAATTAAGTGCAATAAAATGGCCAATAAATCATAAAAGACTAGCTAAATTAAATAGGTAAAAATAGCTAGTTATGGTCGCTATCATGATACAAACGTAATGATCCAACGCGTTCATGTAGTTGACATGCGAGTGTGGGTGTACTGTGCAATGAGTTTGTACAAAGACCGGATCGTGAAATAGTTTAACACTAACTGTAACACCGTTAGCTAGCTCGGTTTCTATTTCACTAGGATGACCTAGGCAACTTGGCCTTAATCCTGAGTGGATTATGGACTCCTGTCCATGAGGGATTGTCCTTTGATTTGTACGGGTGAGAGTGGCCTGTTCGCCGACTCAATAAGCCTACCATTTTGGGGACAAGACCGAGCGGGGAGCTAGGAACATAATCTTACAAGATGGAATTCACTCCTTCCCGATATTAGGGCAAGTAGAGGTGCGTTCCCTTAAGTGGTGTCTCCGGGTCTTGAACAATGGGCCCTACCCTCTTTATGGCACGAGAGGAACTTCTGTTTGTTGGTTGGACATCAAACAGGTTGTTCATTAGAGGAGCACTGGTACTTAAGGATGGAGAGGTAGCAAGGGGTAAAACGGTAATTTGACCTAGCTGGGGTACGAACACACGTGAAGGGCTAACTTTCTGTTGACGATCGATATCCGTGGACACAAAAATATATCTACAGTGAGAATAGTGCAGTTGTGGTTCTTTAGTGGAGTGAACCACAGTTAACGAATATTGATTAAATTGGTTAATGAGTTTAGCCAATTAATCTCATATCGTTGGAGCTTTTGATCTGTAGGTCCATTAGGTCCCACCAGTAGCTCCATTGGGGCGTTGAGGTAAATTTCTAAGGGGAGTTATATATTTGAAGGAGTTCAAATATTTTATTAAAGTATGAATATGATTCATAATAAAAACTATAGGTTATAATTAATGCTCATATGATGAATATTAATTCTATAGTTTAGTTGAGAGAAACATAATTAAATATATGATATTTAATTGAAATATTAATTAATTTGATGTTTTAATTTAATATTAATTAAATTATGATTTAATTAAGTTATATTAAAACTATAGGTTATGTGGGATGTGTGCATGAAAGTGTTCATGTGTCAATAATTAAATTAAATACTTTTATTATTATTTATTTAATTTAATTAACTGGTCAGTTAAAGAACTGACCAGTCAACCACTCCCCTAACCCTATACACGTGAATAGGAGGGTTTTAAAGGAGTGGGAAGTTATTCATTCAGACTATTTCTCACGCTAATCTCTTGCCCTCTCTCACGCACTCTCTGAATCCCTCTGCAGAACAATATTCTCTGTTTTTGGTCACTTTACAGAGACCCAGATTTCTCCCAAAGGCTTAGAAATTTTGGTTCCCACAAGCCTCTCAAAACATAATCCTAGGAGGATACCGGTGTATCTCTTTTGGTGGTGCTCACAACATTTTTACAGCAAGATCTAGGTCCTTTTGGTTGTTGGAATTTTGTGCAAACATCAAGGGAAAAGGCAAAACGTTCAAGAATTTCTACAAGGGTAAGTTATTCTTGGACTAGGATCGATAGGGTCCAATTCTAGGTTAGATCTAGGATTTTTCATCCTTGTACAACATGTTATATATATATATTTCAGCATGGTTTAAATTAGTTTAAATTGTTGTAAATTAATCGTTTGCAAATTGTATCGGTATTTTAATCTAAAGAAAATACAGTGTGGTTTTGTGATTGTTTCCGCGGCCAAGGGTTTTCATCCCTTCAATTGGTATCAGAGCTAGGTTTGTATATTTTTCTTATTGATTAAAATTTGCGATTTGCTGTTATGGTGGGATTAAATGCATAGTGTATGTATTGGTTTGCGATAAACTGTTTTGGTTTAATTTGGCCTTAGATTTACAACTTTTTTTATTGATTTGATCATGTAAGGCCCCTGCGTTTTTGGGCAAAAATCTGTAAATCGAGTCTGTACTAGTCCGGGTCTAGAATAGGTTGAAGATCGTTGAAGAACGCGGTATCAATCGAGGCCAATTGGAACTGTTTAGCCGCTGTTTTTTGCCCAGAATCGAGCTCCAAATGCAATAGCGTCGGGACGCTTGGCCTACAGCGTCCCGACGCTGTTGCGATTTCACCCAGCGAATGGTTGAAATCGCGCCAGCGCCGGGACGCTATCCCTTCAGCGAACGGTTGAAATCGTGCGACAGTTGTTTTTCCGTGAGAACGTGTGCTGAAACCCTAATGGGTGGTTTGGTTCATGCTGTTAGGGTTGAGTTGGGACCGGTTTGGTCCAGTTCAACCTGGTTTTTGGGCGGTTCGGGATTTTCAAGGCCGGTTCAAAGCGGTTCGGGTCGGTTCGTGGATTCTATACCAATTATGGAGCTGTATATGATGTAATAGGATAGTTTTAAAGCTTTAATTAGTGTAATTTTTGCTTTAATTATCCTACAGGCCAATTAAACCGGTTTATTCGCTATTTAAATGCTTTGTGGATGTCATTTAAATATTAATCCCACCTTAGGATATAAAACATGCTCATGCATTATGTATTTTATAATGTGATTATAATATTTGGATGATAATGCATGGATTTTCATGATTTATTTAATATATAGTTGAGTTATATTAAATTCATGAAAATGGAAAAGTGTGATGCAAGCAATTACATAGTTTTAATATAAGAGTTATATTAAAATGAATTGTTTGCAGCATGCTAATGTGATTTACCATTTTTGGCAACAATAAAATTGTTTATTTATTAAAAATGGAACTCAAGTTGCATTGAGCATGATACATCCATAGGTTAATATAAGAGTTATATTAATTTCATGCAATGCAAAGTTATATAGTTTAAATTTGATTAATTAGAATATGATTGTCAATTGATTTAAACTATAGTATGCATGATTATAGGGCCAATCATTAAAATTTTGAAATAGTTTAATATTTATGATTAGAAACCGTCAATCTATAATCAAGATATGCATGCTCACATAGGATCTTAGGTTTAAAATGTATTAATTTTAATGAGTTAAAATTAATTAGACCTAAGATCATTTTTTAATAGGATTAGAAATTCTTACTTAGTTTTAAAATAGTTTTAATGAACTAAGTAGGACAAACATTCCTGAGATTATAAGGGAACTCTACCAGTGAAGTTTTGTCTAAGGATTGGAGGTATTTAAGTTGACGGTATATGGAACACCTCCTACCTGGAAACTGATCTGGAACACCGGAGTTAAATTAATCACAGGTTAATGTTAGAATAATGTCGCTAGGTAAATTAAATTTGTTTAATACACCTAGACATTATGTCTTATTATAATAGTTATAATAGGACTAGACTTAGACAAATGACTTAGCCGGATTTATCTAGGTCTAATCAAAACCCTAAAATAACCGATAGGTTACTTTAGTGGGAGGAAAATTACAAAACTTGATTTAAATCGAGTTTTGCTCCTGCGTCCCTGTATAGTTCACACCGTGAGATCCATGCTCGGCTTCGTGTCATCGTAGAGCGGCCTCCCTTCGGAGAGTGTTTGCATGGGTCAATACCAAGGTGAATGGGGAATGTAACTATAGTAAGTGGGAGCGGGACGCGTGTCAACGTATCCTTCGGTCTCCACCCTTAGGTCACAACGTGAGATTCCTATGATCCGCCTGCGTGTTGCCCTGGAGCAACCACTCCTTCGGAGGGCCTGATCATAGGATTCGGAACACCGTGAACTCCTGAAAAGGATAGGATCGCTTAGGCTAATTACCAACAGTTGTCTTTCCTAACGGTAGCCTGTTCGTCCGTGCCTCTGAGATTTGAAAGTTGGAGGTCACACTTACAGGGAGGAGTTAATTGTTAACAAATCCTTTACTGAACAACGGTGGTTAATATCTAATGGAATATGAGTTATTCTAGTATTAGAAATTAACTGAGAAGAGTCTTATTTTAGAGGAGGAACAACTGATCACCCTTCGATGGCTGTTCTTCTAAACCTCTAAAGCATCGTTGCGAAACACAATCATAGTTTTATTAGGGTTCTTTGATTGTTTGTTTGCAAAATTGATTGGATGTATGCAATTGTTTGTATTGCTTGTGTGATGGGTTAAGGCAAAGATAACTAATACGGTCAATTGTTTGTTTTTTCAGCAATGTCTTCCTCAATTATTTCCTTGCTTAAAAACGAACAACTTACTGGTGAAAACTTTCCACAATGGAAATCGAACTTAAATACCATACTTGTGGTTGAGGATTTAAGGTTCGTCTTAACGGAGGAATGTCCTCCCGTTCCCCCTCGCACTGCCGCTCAGGCAGTATAAGACGCCTATCAACACTAGACTAAGGTCAACGAAAAGGTCAAAGTCTACATACTGGTCAGCTTATCTGAAGTATTGGCCAAGCATTATGAAAACGTGGAAACTGCCAGGGAGATTATGAATTCCCTGCAGGAGATGTTTGGACTTCTGTCCTACCAGCTCCACCACGACGCCTTGAAGAACGTCTTCAATGCCAAAATGCAGGAAGGTCAATCTATTCGGGAACACATCCTTGATATGATTAACCAATTCAATATAGCTGAGGCAAATGGCGGGGTTGTCTGCGAGCGCAGTCAGGTTGCATTCATCCTTCACTCGCTTCCAGCGAGCTATCTGTCTTTCAGGACGAACACGAGCATGAATAAGATTCAGTTCAACTTGACTACCCACCTCTCGGAGTTATAGATTTATGAGTCCTTGTAGAAAAGCAAGGGCAAAAATGTGGTTAAAGGAAAGGCCAATGTGGCCCATTCCAAAAAGAAGTTCCTGAAGGGTTCATCCTCAGAGACTAAATCTGTACCCCAGGCTTCTTCATCGAAGCATATACAGAAGAGGAAGGGAGACAAGGGGAAGGCTCTTGCACAGGCTGTGCAAGGGAAGGGAAAGGCCAAGGTCGTGGCCGACAAAGGCAGGTGCTCCCACTGCAACGCAAATGGTCATTGGAAGCGGAACTATCCCCATTACCTTGCTAAGAAGAAGAGAGAAAAAGAAGGTAAATTCGATTTACTTGTGTTAGAGACTTGTCTCGTAGAACATGATGAGTTTGCTTGGATATTGGATTCGAGAGCCACTAATCATGTTTGCTCTTCTTTTTAGGGAAATAATTTCCAGCAGCTGGCAGACGGTGAAATGACGCTCAAGGTTGGAACAGGAGACGTTGTTTCAGCTCGTGCAGTGGGAGCTGCAAAATTATTCTTTAGAAATAAGTTTTTGATTTTAGAGAACTTGTACTTGGTTCCTAGAATTAAAAGGAACCTTATTTTTGTTTCAACTTTACTTGAAAAATGTTATTCAATTTCGTTCTTGCTTAATTAAGCTTTAATTTCAAGGAATGGAATTTACATTTGTTCAGCTAAGCGTGAGAATAATTTATTTGTGTTAAGACCAACTGATGCTAAGGCTATTTTAAGTCATGAAATGTTTAAAACGGCCGAAACGCAAAACAAAAGGCAAAAAGTTTCTCCTTTAAGTAACAACACGTATCTTTGGCACCTTCGTCTTGGTCATATTAACATCGATCAGATCGATTGTTTGGTTAAAAATGGACTTCTAGCTGATGTAGAAGATACATCTCTGCCACCCTGTGAATCGTGTCTCGAGGGTAAAATGACCAAGAGGCCTTTTACTGGAAAAGGTTATAGGACCAAAGAACCACTTGAACTGATACATTCGGATCTTTGTGGTCCAATGAATGTAAAGGCTCGAGGGGGTTATGAATATTTCATCTCTTTCATAGATGATTATTCACGGTACGATTACTTGTACCTGGTGGGCCATAAGTCTGAGGCTCTTGAAAAGTTCAAAGAGTTTAACGCTAAGGTAGAAAACCTGTTAGGTAAAACGATTAAAACACTTCGATCAAATCGAGGTGGAGAGTATCTAGATCAACGATTCCAGGACTATATGATAGAAAATGGAATCCAATCCCAACTCTCAGCACCTGGTACACCTCAGCAAAATGGTGTATCAAAAAGGAGAAATAGAACCTTGTTAGACATGGTTCGATCTATGATGAGCTATGCTCAGTTGCCTAGCTCGTTTTGGGGGTATGCAGTAATGACTGCAGTACATATTCTAAACAACGTTCCCTCAAAGAGTGTTTCTGAAACTCCTTTTGAGTTATGGAAGGGGCGTAAACCTAGTTTGCGTTACTTTCGAATCTGGGGTTGTCCTACACATGTGTTAGTGACAAATCCTAAGAAATTGGAACCTCGTACGAGAATATGCCAATTTGTTGGATACCCGAAAGAAACGAGAGGTGGTCTTTTCTACGACCCTCAAGATAATAAAGTATTTGTATCGACAAATGCAACTTTCTTGGAGGAAGACCACATTCGAGATCATAAACCACGAAGTAAATTAGTATTAGGAGAAGCTACAGATGGATCAACAAGGGTTGTTGATGAACCTGGTCCTTCAACAAGAGTTGCTAGAGAATCGAGTTCTTCTCGTCAATCTAGTCCTCCTCGCGTAGTGGGAGAGCTTCGACGCAGTGGGAGGGTTGTGATACAACCTAACCGCTACTTGGGTTTAACGGAAACACAAGTAGTCATACCTGATGACGGCGTAGAAGATCCATTGTCTTATCGTCAGGCAATGAATGATGTAGATAAAGACGAGTGGGCCAAAGCCATGGACCTTGAAATGGAGTCTATGTACTTCAATCAAGTTTGGGAACTTGTAGATCGACCTGAAGGGGTCAAACCCATTGGGTGTAAATTGATCTATAAGAGGAAAAGAGATGCTGCTGGGAAAGTACAGACTTTCAAAGCCAGACTCGTAGCAAAGGGGTATACCCAACGAGAAGGGGTGGACTATGAAGAAACCTTTTCTCCAGTTGCTATGCTTAAGTCCATAAGAATTCTCTTATCCATTGCCACGTTTTATGACTATGAAATTTGGCAAATGGATGTCAAGACAGCTTTTTTGAATGGCAACCTTGACGAGAGTATTTTTATGTCTCAACCTGAAGGGTTCATAACCCAAGGTCTAGAGCAAAAGGTTTGTAAACTTAATCAATCTATTTATGGGTTGAAACAGGCCTCACGATCTTGGAATATTAGATTTGATACTGCGATCAAATCTTTTGGTTTTGACCAGAATGTTGATGAGCCTTGTGTGTACAAGAAGATCAACAAGAATAAAGTAGCTTTCCTCGTACTTTATGTTGACGACATCCTACTTATTGGGAATGATGTAGGATATCTGTCTGACGTAAAAGAATGGCTAGCGACTCAAGTCCAAATGAAAGATTTGGGTGAGGCCTAATATGTTCTTGGCATCCAGATTATTCGGGATAGAAAAAACAAAACGCTAGCTCTGTCTCAAGCAACGTATATCGATAAGATGTTGGCCCGATATTCGATGCAGAACTCCAAGAAGGGTTTGTTGCCTTTCAGGCATGGGGTTCACTTGTCTAAGGAACAGTCTCCTAAGACACCTCAAGAAGTTGAGGACATGAGACGAATTCCCTACACCTCAGCAGTGGGTAGCTTAATGTATGCCATTCTATGCACGAGGCCTGACATCTGTTATGCTGTAGGGATTGTCAGCAGATATCAGTCAAATCCAAGGTTAGACCACTGGACCGTCGTTAAAGGAATCCTCAAGTATCTTAGGAGAACGAGGGACTACATGCTAGTGTTTGGGGCTAAAGAGTTAGTTCCCATGGAATACACCGACTCTGATTTTCAATCTGACAAAGATTCTAGGAAATCCACGTCAGGGTCAGTGTTCACCCTTAACGGGGGAGCTGTAGTTTGGAGAAGTATAACTCAAGGATGCATAACAGACTCCACGATGGAGGCTGAGTATGTAGCTGCTTGTGAAGCAGCTAAGGAAGCTGTTTTGCTAAGGAAGTTCTTGACAGATTTGGAAGTTGTTCCAAATATGAACTTGCCCATTACGTTATACTGTGACAACAGTGGGGCTGTAGCCAATTCAAAGGAACCTCGCAGCCACAAACGGGGTAAACACATAGAGAGGAAGTATCATCTGATTCGAGAGATTGTACAGAGAGGAGATGTGGTCGTGACCCAGATCGCTTCCAAGCACAACAATGCTGATCCGTTTACAAAGGCCCTCTCGACTAAAGTGTTCAAGGGTCATCTAGAAAGTCTAGGTCTGCGAGACATGTATATAGCGTAATCTAGGGCAAGTGGGAGATGTGTAATGGGTGTAAGGATGCCCTAGTTTATTGTATTTTGTATATTTACTTTTTATGTAATGTACAACATACATGTACCATTTCCAGCTTTGGATTATATTGTATATACTTTTCCTGTAACTTGAGTTTTAGTTCAAGTGGGAGTTTGTTGGGTTTATGCCCTAAAACTCGTAGATAGTAAATGTACATTTGACCGAACATTAATAAAAATGATGTATTATATCTTGTCTTAATAACCCTAATCCAATAAACTAAACATCCAAGGCTAATAGAATGAGGCTTGAACTAGTAAGTAGGGACATACGGGGATCAATGTTCAAGTTTTAGCCTAAAAGGTCTGTAGTATAGGGATAAGGCTGGGTACCTTGTCCTGGTGACACTATGGATACGACCCACTTGGTATATTGATACAAACGTAATGATCCAACACGTTCATGTAGTTGACATGCGAGTGGAGGTATCCTGTGCAATGAGTTTGCACAAAGACCGGACCGCGAAATAGTTTACCACTAACTGTAACACCGTTAGTTAGCTCGGTTTCTATTTCACTAGGATGACCTATGAAACTTGGCCTTAATCCTGAGTGGATTATGGACTCCTGTCCATGAGGGATTGTCCTTTGATTTGTACGGGTGAGAGTGGCCTGTCCGCCGACTCAATAAGCCTACCATTTTGGGGACAGGATCGAGTGGGGAGCTGGGAACATAATCTTACAAGATGGAATTCACTCCTTCCCGATATTTGATCAAGTAGAGGTGTGTTCCCTTAAGTGGTGTCTCCGGGTCTTGAACAATAGGCCCTACCCTCTTTATGGCACGAGAGAGACCTACCCTCTTTATGGCACGAGAGGGACTTCTGTTTGTTGGTTGGACCTCAAACAGGTTGTTCATTAGAGGAGCACTGGTACTTAAGGATGGAGAGTAGCCTAGGGGTAAAACGATAATTTGACCTAGCTGGGGTACGAACACACGTGAAGGGCTAACTTGCTGTTGACGGTCGATATCCGTGAACACAGAAATGTATCTGCAGTAAGAAGAGTGCAGTTTTGGTTCTTTAATGGAGTGAACCACAGTTAACGAATATTGATTAAATTGGTTAAGTAGTTTAGCCAAATAGTCTCATATCGTTGGAGCTTCTGATCTGTAGGTCCATTAGGTCCCACCGGTAGCTCGATTGGGGCGTTGAGGTAAATTTCTAATGGGAGTTATATATTTGAAGGAGTTCAAATATTTTATTAAAGTATGAATATGATTCATAATAAAAACTATAGGTTATAATTAATGCTCATGTGATGAATATTAATTCTATAGTTTAGTTGAGGGAAACATAATTAAATATATGATATTTAATTGAAATATTAATTAATTTGATGTTTTAATTTAATATTAATTAAATTATGATTTAATTAAGTTATATTAAAACTATAGGTTATGTGGGATGTGTGCATGAAAGTGTTCATGTGTCAATAATTAATTTAAATACTTTTATTATTATTTATTTAATTTAATTAACTGGTCAGTTAAAGAACTGACCAGTCAACCACTCCCCTAACCCTATACACGTGAATAGGAGGGTTTTAAGGGAGTGGGAAGTTATTCATTCAGACTATCTCTCACGCTAATCTTTTGCCCTCTCTCGCGCACTCTCTGAATCCCTCTGTAGAAAAATATTCTCTATTTTTGGTGAGTTTGCAGAGACCCAGATTTCTCCCAAAGGCTTAGAAATTTTGGTTCCCACAAGCCTCTCAACACATAATCCTAGGAGGATACCGGTGTATCTCTTTTGGTGGTGCTCACAACATTTTTACAGCAAGATCTAGGTCCTTTTGGTTGCTGGAATTTTCTGCAAACATCAAGGGAAAAGGCAAAACGTTCAAGAATTTCAACAAGGGTAAGTTATTCTTGGACTATGATCGATAGGGTCCAATTCTAGGTTAGATCTAGAATTTTTCATCCTTGTACAACATGTTTTATATATATATTTTAGCATGGTTTAAATTAGTTTAAATTCCTGTAAATTAATCGTTTGCAAATTGTATCGGTATTTTAATCTAAAGAAAATACAGTGTGGTTTTGTGATTGTTTCCGCTACCAAGGGTTTTCATCCCTTCAACATGATCTTTGAGGTATTGATTTATTTCCTTTTTACTTGATTCTCTTACTTTACTTTTTTAATATTTTCCATAATTATTTATAACTTGCAAAAAGCAAGTTATTAGTCCCTTAAACTTAAGCTAAAATAAGGCTAAAAGAAACAAAGATGCGTTGCTTCAGCACAAAAAGAAAGAAAAATGTGATAGTTTTGAAGGGAATAAAAGTCCCCACGCAGCGGAAGCGTATCGATTGGACCTTATGTCGTATATTAATTAACATTAAAATACCGTTACGAAAAACTCAAGTAAACTTTAAACACATTTTAAAGTTGCTGGAAAATTGGTTTCAACATGCTAGAAATAAATCTAAATTTATTTTCATGCTTTTCTAAAGAAAAGGGGAAAAACCGTTACAAACCTTCGTGGTAGACTTGACACGACGCTCCAACGAACAAAACGCAGCAGCCTCCTTTGTGTTTCTTCGTTGGAAAATTCTTCTTTAAAGACACAATAACCACAGAGGTTACACCGGTATGTCTGTAAGTCTAGGAGGCAAAAGACTTGTGTCTAAGAGGGAGGCTAGAGAGAATTCTAGGTGTTGTCTTGAGAATCTAAGGCAAGAGCAGAGTGTCATGGACCAATTAGGTCTAGTGTTCTATTTATAGAAGAGAGACCATGAATAAAATATTCAATTAAATCAATCTTTTCCAAAATTTATTCAATCTTATTCCTTATTTAATCAATCCATGATCAATCAATTCCACAATTGCTTAATCTTTTCCTCAAATGACTAAATACTTCCATAAGTGATTAGATCATTTCCATAAATGATTAATCACTTCCTTAAGTGATTAATTATTTCCATAATTGATTAATTCCCGATTAATGAATTCTTTAATTAATTAACCACCAATTAAATATCACATATTTAATTTCCGACCTTGAATTAATTAATTTTTCCCAAATAGATTTTATGCATTAAATTAATTAATTCATTATTTGAACTCTTTCAATCTTCCATAAATTTATATTTGAATTTCTTCAAATACTAATTTCTCTCATAATAAAATATCAATATATATTATATTTGTTTCCCTTAGTAGATTGAACATTTTCAATTTACTTTTATTACTTAGTTGCCTCAAACTACTTTTTGAGCTACCAGTGGGACCTAATGGACCTGCAGATCAGAAGCTCCAACGATGTGAGATTAATTGGTCAAACTCATTAACCACATTAATATTCGTTAACTGTGTGTTCATTCCACTATAAACTCACAGTTGCACTCTTCTCACTGCAGACATATTTTCTGTGTCCACGGATATATACCAATATCGACTAGTTAGTCCTTCACGAGTGTCTGTAACACCAGCTGGGTCAAATTATTACCGTTTTACCCCTAGGTTACTTCTATTTCCTTATGTACCAGTTCTCCTCTAATGAACAACCTGTTTGTGGTCCAACCATCAAACAGAAAACCCTCTCGTGCCATTGAGAGAGTAGGGCCCTTTGTTCAAGACTCGGAGTAACCACTTAAGGGAACACACATCTGCATCCCTAAAGTCGGGAAGGAGTGAATTCCATCTTGTACGAGTATGTTCCCAGCTCCCCATTCGATCTTGTCCCCAAAATGGTAGGCTTATTGAGTCGACGTATTGGCCACTCTCACCCATACAAATCAAATGACGATCTCTCATGAGCAGGAGTCCATAATCAACTAAGGATTAAGACTAAGTTGTCTAGGTCGTCCTAGTGAAATAGAAAACCAACTAGTTAACGGTGTTAAAACTAGTGGTTACTATTTCACGGTCCGATCTTATGCAAACTCATTGCATAGGATACCCCCACTCGCATGTCTCCTACATGAACGCGTTGGATCGCAGCGTTTGTATCAAATACAAAGTAGGCCGTATCCATAGTGTCACCAAGATAAGGAACCCAGTCTTATCCCTATACTATAGACCCTTTAGGTTGTTTCTTGAACAATGATCCCATATGTCGCTACATATAGTTCAAGACTCATATTACAGCCTTGGATGTCTAGTTTATTGGATTATGGTTATTTTTAGGCAAAGACGAATATAAAATAACTAATAACAATTAATGGAAAAATATATCAATATTATTTCATTAATATCCGGTCAACAGTTACATTCACTATCTAAGAGTTTTAGGGCATAAAACCCAACAAGTTTTATTCGACGAGCTATATTTATGTATGCTGTAAGAAATTATAAAATATAGGGCGTTAACGCAACTAATTCATTTGTTTTACAAAGTATCTTCTCAGTGCAGGCACACATCCCAAGATGATCAAGAACATAATGAGAGGGATGAAAAGACATCGCTGACACAAACCGACGCAACTAACGCAAGTGGGTGGAGAAAGGGCTGAAAAGTTGCAAAAATTGACTAATGATGATCAACGCAAGTGGCTAGTTGCTTGGAGAAGTCATCTTCCCTCACCTATAAATAGAAGATCAGATATCAGGAAGAGATATTCATTTTTTCTTTTGGACAAAAGGAGAAAAGAAGGAAGATCACGGGAGACCACAGGAAGTAGTGTTGAGGAGCAACCTTGTGTTTGTAATGTTTTATTGTATCATGTCTTGTTTTGCTCGCATGAGCTAAAACTCTTCTTCAAGGCTTAGCGCAAGCACCTCATGCGGTGATAAGTATATCTTGTAAGCGCATATTTTTGAGTTAAATGAAACATTAATTGCTTTCTATTTAGTTGCGATGCTATTTTCATTACTAACTCCTGCTTGGCCAGCCGGATGCGGTAACAACATGCTAAATCCCTGACAGGTAACGCATGCAGACATCTCTAAATAGAGCAAGTTAGCTCATCTCATGTAGTCTTGGTAGCAATGAAATACTACCGCTAAAAAATAGTGCATGAATGAGCTTAGACTGTGTTGTGACAAACGCAATCCCTTGTAAGTTTTAGAGAACTACACCTAAAGCATGAACTAGCGAAATAACCAATTGATAGTTTGTGCCAAACGCAGAAGGAGTACCGGAATGGAAACTTATGAAATTTTCTCACTTAGGCATTAATGGATCAATTACTCAAAGTATGCGCTAGAAGGTTCTTATAAACGCATGAGGTTGCGACTGCAACAACCTTGCTTTTATTCTCCTTGCGGATTCTCCTTTTACTCTCGTCGCATGTTTTATTTTATGCAAATATTTACTTTTCAAATATACCAAATCTCTTGTTTACTATTTTAAAATAGTATCATACGTTTTTTAGTTTAGGTCAGTAAATATTGTTAAACGCTTTGTGAATATCCCTTCCCTGTGGATTCGACCCTGGTCTTACCAGGTACTACTTGATTTTGTCAATTTATACTTGGATTGACTATTATCTACGACTATATTTCTAAACATACTCACAAGCAATCAAGTTTTTGGCGCCGTTGCCGGGGAAGGCAACAAAATTTTTAATAATTTTTCTGATTTGACACTCCGTCGAGTACTTTTTCTCCATGTAACCAGAGGTTGTATGTGTGCCGCCCGACAAATCAATTTCAAAGTCGATGCTGAAATTGATAGAACATATCTCAAAAGGAGAAGAAATCAAAGAACCCGAAGAAAATCAAAAGAAATGACAGCACCTAATCAACCAAACACCATTAAATCCCATTTAGATGGCCAATGATAGGGCCAGAGGGATTAGAGACTATGCAGCCCCTGCAAATTGTAATTTTAATCCAGGGATAGTTCAACCCACTCTAGAAACAAAAAGGTTTGAATTAAAACTCGTTATGTTTCAAATGCTGATAACTGCAAGACAATTTGGAGGAAGTCCAGCAGAAGACCCACACTCTCATCTAAAGTCATTTCTGGATATTTGCAATAAATTTATTATTCCATGAGTAACGCATGAGCAATTGCAAGTTATCCTATTTCCTTACTCATTAAGAGATGAGGCGAAAGTATGGCTCAATCAACAGCCAGCAAATTCCATCACAACATGGAATGATCTGGTTGAGAAATTTCTAGAAAAATACTTTCCACCCACCACAAACTCTAGATTGAGGAAGGAAATAAAGACTTTTACGCAAATGGAATGTTTCAAGAGTTTGCTACAGAGATGCCTGCACCATGGACTACCATTATGCATCCAGCTAGAGACCTTTTATGTCGGTTAGAACAAGAACTCGCAAGTTTTGGTAGACTCATCCGCAAATGGTGCACTACTCAAAAAAACGTATGACGAAGCTCATGCAATCCTCGATCGGATTGCACACAACAATTACGAACGGGGCACTACGGAAGATAGAAGAAGGAGACCCAATAAAAACAGCTCGGGAAGTTTTGAAGTTGATCCAATAACCTCAGTAAACGCAAAGATCGATGCATTGACCATGAATATGGATAGCATGACACCTCTGATCGCGTAACTCAACGCAGTGGGGTGCGGGATCTGCAGTAAAGGACACACACATGACCAGTGTCCTTCAAACCCAGAATCAGTTTTCTATGTTGGACCGCAAGGAGCCGTGCGCAACAACCGATTTTCAAACACTTACAACCCAGGATGGAGAAATCACCCGAACTTCTCATGGAATGGTGGCACAAATAAACAGCCACAACAAGGTAATAATAACCCTGTGTCCAGATTATTTAATTCTAACAATGATCAATCATCACAGGGATATTTTCAGCGCAACACAGACAGTGGCAACCAAAGAGCATCTACTTCGAATGCGCTGGAAACAATGATGAAGGAGTTCATGGCGAGTCAGAAAGAGTATATGGCAAAGAATGATGCAGTGGTGCAGAGCCAAGTCGCATCTCTACGTAGTATGGAGATTCAAGTTCGCCAGCTTGCGTCAGAATTAAAGAATAGACCTGCGGGCGCATTGCCCAGCAATACGGAGGAACCAAAAGGGAAGGAGCACTGCCATGCAATGACTCTTCGCAGTGCAAAACAGTTGCAGGTAAATGACCCTACGCCAACGCAGGACAATTTGCCTAAAAGTGCAACCGTAGAAGATAACAACTAGACGCAAGAAGAAAAAATAGCTGAGGAAGAAGAATCCAAAAAGAAGGAGGCTCACGCAGAAAAGGAGTCTGACGCATATAAGCCCGCAATCCCTTTTCCTCAAAGATTGCGAAAAAAAATGACGAAGCTCAATTTAAGAAATTTTTAAGTGTCTTGCGAGAGCTGCATATCAACATCCCGCTTGTGGAGGCATTAGAAAAGATGTCTAGTTATGCGAAATTCTTGAAAGACATTCTGATGAATAAACGATAGTGGAAAGAGTTTGAAATTGTTGCGTTGACAAGTGAGTGTAGCACAATACTTGCCAATAAGCTTCCACCAAAATTGAAAGATCCTCGAAGTTTCACGATTCCTTGTTTGATAGGAGGAGTCGATGTTGGCAAGGCATTATGTGACCTGGGTGCAAGCATAAATTTGATGCCATTATCTATTTACAAGCGTCTAGGGATCAGAGAAGCAAGACCAACAACCGTTACACTCCAATTGGCGGACAAATCTGTGGTCCACCCAAAAGGAAAAATTGAAGACGTTTTGGTCAAAGTGGACAAGTTTATTTTTCCTTCAGATTTTATCATACTAGACTATTAAGCTGACAGAAAAGTTCCCACTATCTTAGGAAGACCATTCCTTGCAATCGGACAAACATTGATTGACGTGCAGAAAGGAGAACTGACAATACGTATGAACGATCAGAAAGTGGTTTTTAATATTCTCTCTTCATTAAAATACGCTGATGACAACAAAGAATGCGACATGGTAGCTCGCATAGATGTATACTCTCCACAGGAGATTCTACACTCAAATGCATTTAGCCCCATGAGAGAAGAGAACAAGGAAGAACAAGTGGAAGAGAATTGCACCATAGCGCAACATGAAGAATTTATCCATGCACTAGATCTGAAAGAAAGAATACCCACTTTGTCTTCCATAGCGCAACCCCCTACGCTAGAACTCAAGCCATTACCAACGCATTTGAAGTATAGGTTTTTGGGAGAAAATGAATGACTCCCAGTTATCATTTCATCGAAGCTAGATCCATCGCAAGAGCACCTTTTGATGCAAGTCCTCGCAAAGCACAAAAAGGCCATTGGATGGAGTCTAGCAGATATTAGAGGAATTAACCCATCATACTGCATGCATAAAATTCGGTTGCTAGATGAATCCAATGAATTTATTGAACGACAAAGAAGGCTAAATCCTACGATGATGGAAGTCGTGCGAAAAGAGATTATTAAGTGGATCGACGCAGGTGTGATATATTCTATCGCAGACAGCAGATGGGTAAGCCCGCCCAGTACAATGCGTGCCCAAAAAAAGGAGGAATGACAGTGGTAGCTAGTGCAAACAATGAGTTGATTCCATCTCACACCACTACAGGAAGACGCATATGCATTGATTACCACAAATTTAACGCAATTACTATGAAGGATAATTTCCCTCTTCCATTCATTGATCAGATGCTGGATCGACTTGCAGGACAAACATATTATTGTTTTCTCGATGGGTACTCTGGGTACAATCAAATTACCATTGCGCCAGACGACCAAGAAAAAACTACATTCACCTGCCCATATGGCACCTTTGCGTTCAGAAGGATGCCTTTTGGGTTGTGTAATGCGCCAGGAACATTCCATTGATGTATGATGGTCATCTTTCCAGATCTACTAGAAAAATCAGTGGAAGTTTTTATGGACGACTTCTCAGCTTATGGGAAGTCCTTCACAGACTGTCAAACGCAGCTAAAACAAGTGTTAGAGAGATGCGAAGAGACTCACCTAGTGCTGAATTTGGAAAAATGCCATTTCATGATAGAATAGGGCATTGTCCTAGGTCATCGCATATCTAGCGCATGAATTGAAGTCGACAAAGAAAAAATTGATGTCATTGAAAAGTTGCCACCACAAACCTCTGTAAAGGGAATTCGAAGTTTCTTGGGACACGTAGGATTCTACGACAGGTTTATCAGGTACTTCTCACATATTACAAAGCCACTATGCGCACTGTTAGAAACAAATAGAAAATTTGAGTTTTCAGAGGAATGCGCCAAGACATTCAAGGATCTGAAGCTTGCGTTAGTCAGTGCACCCATTCTCTCAACTCCCGATTGGAAGGAACCTTTTGTCTTAATGTGCGATGCTAGTGACGTGGCAGTTGGAGCAGTATCGACATAGAAAAAGGAAAAGATTCTGCACCCTATTTATTATGCCAGCAGAACATAGAATAAAGCACAAACAAATTACATGACAATTGAGAAGGAATTATTAGCGGTTGTTTATGCGTTTGACAAATTTCGTGCTTATTTAATTGGCTCCAAAGTCATTGTTTACATAGATCATGCAGCGATAAAATATCTAATCACAAAAAAAGACGCGAAACCTAGGTTGATTAGGTGGGTCTTATTGCTGTAGGAATTTGATCTAGAGATCAAGGACAAAAAAAGGGAGTGAAATTTGGTCGTAGATCATTTGTCACGCTTGAAGAATCCTGAAAGGATAGTTGCGTCAAGAATCCATATCACAGAAGAATTTCCTGACGAGAAGCTTTTGATGATTGAAGATGAAGAGCCTTGGTTTGCAGATATCACAAACTATCTCGCCGCAGGTGTCTTACCAACGGAATATTCATTGCAACACCGTAAGAAATTTTTTCATGAATTAAAATTTTATTTATGGGATGTGTCTATCGCAAAGGACCTGACCAGATCATCAGAAGATGCGTTAGCCATAAAGATGCGTTGAAGATATTGCGAGCATGTCATGAAGCTCCGTATGGAGGACACTTTGGAGGCAAACACACTGCGACTAAAGTTTTACAGAGTGGTTATTGGTGGCCCACCTTGTTCCAGGACGCAAAGAAACACGTCGATATCAGCGCAAGGAACAAGATGCCACAAAACTATATCATAGAAATTGAGCCGTTTGATATCTGGGGCATTGATTTCATGGGACCTTTCCCATCGTCGCAAGGATACCAATATATCCTTCTCGCAGTTGACTACGTCACAAAGTGGGTGGAGGCAATCACTTGCGTTAAGAACGATTCTGCGACCGTGGCGAGATTCCTCAAAAAGAATATTTTCACAAGATTTGGTGTGCCACGCAAACTTATTAGTGATGAAGGGACCCATGTCACACCCCCTCCCGGACCACCTCTAGCTTAGCCCGAAAGACGGCGTGAAGCCAACAGACATAATCACCTCTAACGATCCCTGTTGACCCTACTGAAACTTTGAACCTGATAAACATACTAATCATGGACATAAAATATATTCCATATGAACCACAACATAACGGAAACCCCGAAAACATATCAACATACACGAGGTGTCACCATGACATATCTCGGTTTGGAAATAACCTGGTATAGATATCATAACCAAAGACATGTACAACTAGGATTTACACAACCACGACCTCTAGGACTAAATTATCCAATCCTTACAAAACATTTACAATATGAACGGACTCAATTTACAACTCCACCCACGTACTGAAGCTTGATCCGGAACTTTCAGCAGACGTTGGCAGTGTATCAGGCACCGGGAGCTCGATCTCTACCTGAAAAGTGGAAAAACATTTTGAAAGAATGAGCTACGAAGCCCAGTGAGTGACTAACTTTAAAACTCTAAATCCGGAAGTCAAAAACACGAGATAAACCTTTGAACGTATAAATATGCTCAATCAAAGCGTTTAACATAGACGTGTAATGGAAAAGGTTTCCTAAAATATCTCGCAAGTTCGTCAATAAAAATCTAGCAAGGCATATCAAGTACATCAAACGTTTTAACTAACATGACCGATCTACGTTGTGTAGGGCACGCCCAGTACAACCAACGTTATTAGTCCTACGATGTAGTGGGGCCCGCCCAGCACTCCCATCGTCTTTGTCGTAGTGGGGCCCGCCCAGCACTCTCAACGCTAGGTAATCAGAATAGCGCGTGCCAAAATCGCGACAGCGTCGCGACGCTGTCTGCGTAGCGTCGCGACGCTGCGACAACTTCTGCCCCAAGACAACATGACGTCACAGCGTCGAGACGCTGTGACGTAGCGTCTCGACGCTGTCGACTTGCTCAGCAAGAAATGTCCAGCCCCTTGTGCTATAAAAAGGGCCCTTCCCTTTGGTTCAAATCATCCCAAATTTGGGGGAGCTCTCCCCTAGCTCAATAGAGAGAAAAAGTGAGAAGAATTGTGAGGAAAAAGGTGGAATTGGGCGAGATTCCAAGGCTCAAGATTCGAGATGATCGTAGCGGGAGCTTGGGATCAACTTATCGGTTATTTCTTCCTTACTTCTTTATAATTCCTTGTTGTAATTTGAGTTAGGCCTATGGATCAAGATCATTTTGGCAAAATTATTTCCATTTGTGAGTAGATCTTGAGACCTAGGGCCGTTATTCTAGTTAATTGGATATTGTAGCGCAATTACTTTGATTATGTAATGAAATTCTCCATATTTCATCTATGCAATTATTGCTTAATGCTTTTAATCTCTTGATCACGGATTAATTGATATGTTGGTCTAAATTGATACTCGACAGAGAGAAATTAGATTAGATCCAAATTGCATGGCTAACGATTGCTTGGAACACGAGAGTGAAAGAGAATTGTTAGAAATTGATTATGAAGTTGCTTAATGCCATACTATGATTAACTAAGGAGATGGACACATAAATTAGTTATGATGGTATGAGATGTGGAGGAACTTGAAAGAGAAATCCGCTTAAAATTACTTCTAGATTTATGGAATTGAAGATTATTAGTTACATACATCCATGTAATTGAGCTACAAATCCAAGAAACTAGATAACACCCTAGGTCAAGTTCCCTTATTTGGTTATTTTCATTTCATTATTGCATGTCTATTTTTATTAATTCCTTAAATTTTCGCACTATCATTCGAGTTGATCTTCTAAATAAAATTAAAACATGATGATTCTTGGTACTTAATGGAATTAATTCAATTTCCCTGAGGATTCGATACTCGGAATACTTTCCGTTTTATATTACTTGCGGCCCGTGCACTTTGCGGCCATCAGACACCCAGCTCACCGCCGCTCCATCGTCCTCCGGCGCAAAAGAGGTACTCAATATCACCCATCTGGACACTTCGACCTTCGTCGTCCAACCCGTCAACCTTCAACCCGCCATAAATCTAGCCACCCCTCGTAACCTAACTCCATTTTCCTCTCCTTTCCCATCTGTTTCCATTCTTCCACCTCCCAACTCTTCCACAACCCTGACCTCAAACACCGCCCCTTCCTCTTCCACAAGTCCTACTCTCCCACATTTTTCTGAGCGGGAAGTGGCCACATGGAATTTCCTGCTGGGAGAACTAGGAGAGGACGACAAAGCAATTCGCCAACGAGAAGCTGAGAAGGTCGTCGCAGAAGATAATGCACGCAAAGTCGCCGCAGATGAAGCGACGACAAAAGAAACTGAAAGCTCCAGCAAGCAGGCGGAAGATCCGGCTGCCGCAAAAATCACTGCAACCAACCTAGCGATCATTGCGACAGCCACATGGACGTTGAAATGTCTGATTGCGAGGATGAGATCCCCCTCACTCTTCGCCGCAATATCCAGCCCACAGGGGTAGTCTTCCGAGAACCTTCGGAAAGGCCTACGGCGGCCCCAAGTAAGAAAAGGAAAGCGCCCACTGCATCCAAAAGCAAAGGAAACGAAAAAGTGGGCGTAGGAAAAGAGAAGGCGGGCGACAACTGGGGCGAATTTCAAGAAGAACGTGGATTTAGCTGCACCCTCCCGCAAACTACGACCGATCAAATTTCCCAACGCAAATGGGAAACTGTTTGCGAGAATCCCTACTCATACACCCCTACACTAATCCACGATTTCTACCGAGAGCAGTGGGAAGAAGAAATGGACGAAGTACTGGTTTGGGGCCATTCACTCGCATTCTCCTCCGCCTTTATCAACAACGTCTACGAGTTGCGTGACATCCCAAACGCAGAAGGGAATGCGCTCCTCGACTGCCTCGACGAAGACTTTCTCAGCACAATCCTTCTTGCAATGGTTAGACCTAGGGCTAAATGGGATGGGCACGGAGTTTCGAGGATCCTCAAATCGCAACTGCTAAACTTCGAGGCGACCTGCTGGATGTATTGGGTGAAAAATCACATCATGCCCACAATGCATGATGCCACACTGAGCCTTCAACTGGTAATTTTTGTTTATTGCATTATGCAGGGCACCCCAATCGACATGGGCCAAATCCTCGTCGAAACATTGCGCCAAACCGCCGCAAAACCTAAAGGCACAATGTTTTGCCCAGGCCTTGTCACATCTTTATGTCGCGCATCAAATCTCGTACCCACAGCAGAAGAAGAAATCCAAACTATGCGGAAGGATTTCGACGACCTTTGATGGGCACGTGTAACCAGCACTTGCAACAAGCGTCTGCAAGGGAGCACGCAACAACCACCAGCCCTCGCATCCCAACCCACCGAGCCTCCTCATGAGTCTGAACCACAAAAGAAGAAGAGACACAAACAGCCTGTGAGCAGACACAAACCATCAGCCGCAAGAACCCCTCATTCAACTTCTTAGCGTAGGAACACACTGTCTGCGCCCCACCTAAGGGATCCTTGCCACAATCGCAAGTAAGTTTGCCACAACCTCCACCGCCATCATCACAGCCCATTGACCTGAACCCACCTCCTCCGCAACCCACTGAAGACTTGCGATCAGAGGAAGTTTTGGAAAGATCTTTGTCTATGATGTGGAATTTTCCTTACCGCATGCACACGGGTCAAGTAATAATAAAGTGTTCGTATAAACGAGTGTCGTCCTCTAGATTGGATTTTTAAGCTAAATCAAGTATTGTGAATTATCTTGCTCAATTTTATTTAAGGATCAAAAAGTAGTGAATGAAAGATATGAAAACTAAATTAAAACAAGTAAAAAGTGGAAATTCAACTGGAAGAACACTTAGGGAATTGATTTCGCCGATTTAGTCTAAGATTGATTTTAAGGAATAAGTTATTATGTACAATGAAGTTATGAGCCTAAGACCCTTTAATCACAACTACCTCTCCCGAGTATAATTGATTCTCATGCAAATTAACCAACTTGATATCCCTATCTAAGTTTATTAACAAGCAAGGCAATGAGATCTTTTGACCAATTCTAAAGTTAATCTAAAACCGTCACGAATTAGAAAATAAACTTTAGTCATGCAATATTGAGTAAGTCTATGCTAAATGCCCTCTCCCGAGCAAGAATCAACACTTAAATCATCCAACTAATGGCCAATTAATTGAAAGCATTAAATCAAGATTGCACACATAATAACCATTGCACAACTTAAACCATAAATCAATCCATAAATTCAATTGACTACATCAATCCCTAAGCTACAAGTTTAGCTACTCATGATTGGTATTACAAGCTCCACTAAACATAACAAAGCCATAAAATCTAGCTAAAAAAAGGAAAGAGAAAGGAAAAACTCAATGTATGCCGAGACCGAACGTCCCTGTCACGATCCCCACGAACAATGGGTTGATTTCCGCCTTGATCTATCTTGTTCAGCCTCAATCCACTGTTTTCTCCTCTGTTTTACGGCTCCAAAAGTGTCCAAAAGAGTTCCCCTAAAAACCTAGCCGAAAAGAAGCATATATACTATTTTTTCGTCATAGCGTCAAGACAGCGTCTCGACTCTACCTTCAAAAACGCGTGTTCTGGAATGGAATTTGCACAGCGTCGAGACGCTGCGACCGTTTCGCGCTTATACCGATAAGGAATGCTAGCGTCGAGACGCTTAAGGGCTAGCGTCGAGACTCTAGTCCGCAATTGACTGAATTTTGACTTTTTTCCTCTTTGACTCTTTTTCATTCCTTTGCATCTTTTCACGTCCCGAGCACCCGATTAACTCCAATATTGCGCTATAGCTCCAATCAACAATTTCCTACAAAATAAACAATTAAGTGCAGTAAAATGGCCCATAAATCATAAAAGATTAGCTAAATTAACTAGGGAAAAATAGCTAGCTAGGCTCGCTATCAGTCTAGACCTCCTCGCAATAATGAAATACCTGTGCCAACCACCACACAACACGAAGCATCTGCAAGCACAAGTCAGCCTGCGGCTGATCTCACCATTGATGTAGACGAAGCCCTTATCTTTTCTCAGATGCTGAAGATAGTTCAAGAGGTCGTAGAGCCCTTGCGATTGAAGCAAGAGCGAATGTGCTAACAGCAGGAGTTGTTGCGCCAACAACAGTTCGAACTATCTCAAAGGGTCAATGGCTTAGTCCTTTTCCTCATGCGATGGACTGAAGGTTTTGGCGCATGCCAGTCACGTCCAACCAGTTCGCTTAGCCAGCTAGACAACAAAGACCTCCTCGTGCAGGCCCATCACAAATGCAGGGAATCATGCCTCCACCTGCGCCAAGGCACCCAAGACCACCTCCACCTCCACCTCCACCACTGCAGGAATAGAAGTCACTCACTTAATTTTCTTACTTTATTTTGTTCCCTTTAAATGTATGCGTCCTTGTTTTATAATTTTGTATCGCATTACATTAATATATCTCGCTATTTTTCATCGTAATTTTCTCTCTGCCTTAATATAATGTCTGTATCAAGCAAATACTTTGCGTTGTCTCCTTTGTTTTCACTCCACGCATCTGAACTTCTGACTTTTCTTAAACGCATTACTTGATTGGTTTAACCTTTGTCTCCATGTCCTTAGACCATAAGGAAATTCCTTTTGCATTTTCGCCTTGCGACAACTCAGCCTTGATCTCTTTCAGCCCATGCGATCCAGTGTAAGTTTGGGGGACAATGGGGGCATTGTCCAATTTAAGTTTGGGGGAGTTAGCGCAAAAAAAAAAAATTAGCATGCGTTCCTTTGGAATGCGAAATCTTTGTAGCCAGGGGCATTTATGACACCCATAGTCTGCCACTGCGCGAAGACAAATGCATCCCATAAGCGTAGAGAACAGTAAAAAAAAATATAATGCCCGTAGTTTGATACCCTTCATCACAAATGTGGGTAAGCTAAAACGAAAGCATGCGTTTTGATGTCCATTGCCCTCATTAATTGCTTTCTAAAAACACACACACACACACACACACACACACACACACACACACACACACACACACACACACACACACACACACACATATATATATATATATAAGCAATAAAAATAATAATAAATATAGATAAAAAATTTCTATGCGCCCAGGTCATGTAGGAGAAGACTGGCTGAGTTATCGGAAGGAAGAATCTAAGCAAGGAACTTGCCTTAAGCAAGGAAGGAAATTTGGAAAAAGTTAAACCTGTTTTGAAATACACACAAGAAAACGAGAAAAAGGATGTCAAGGACCACAAGCAATGAAGAGCTGAGTAAATATCGCAGAGTGGATAATATGCATTGCTTGAGGACAAACAATAGTTTAAGTTTAGGGGTTTGATAACTTGAAAAAAGCAAGTTATTAGTCCATTAAACTTAAGCTAAAATAAGGCTAAAAGAAACAAAGATGCGTTGCTTCAGTGCAAAAAGAAAGAAAAATGTGATAGTTTTATGCGGCGAGCTATATTTATGTATGCGGTAAGAAAATATAAAATATAGGGCGTTAACGCAACTAATTCAGTTGTTTTCCAAAGTATATTCTCAGCACAGGCACACATCCCAAGATGATCAAGAACCAGATAAGAGGGATGAAAAGACAGCGCTGACACAAACCGACGCAACTAACGCAAGTGGGCGGAAAAAGGGCTGAAAAGTTGCAAAAATTTGCTAATGATGATCAACGCAAAGTGGCTAGTTGCTTGGAGAAGTCATCTTCCCTCACCTATAAATAGAAGATCAGATATCAGGAAGAGATATTCATTTTTTCTTTTGGACACAAGGAGAAAAGAAAGAAGATCACGGGAGACCACAGGAAATAGTGTTGAGGAGCAACCTTGCGTTTGTAATGTTTTATTTTATCATGTCTTGTTTTACTCGCATGAGCTAAAACTCTTCTTCAACGCTTAGCGCAAGCACCTCATACGGTGATAAGTATATCTTGTAAGCGCATATTTTTTAGTTAAATGAAACATTAATTGCTTTCTATTTAGTTGCGATACTATTTTCATTACTAACTCCTGCTTGGCCAACTGGATGCGGTAACAACATGCTAAATCCCTGACAGGTAATGCATGCAGACATCTCTAAATAGAGCAAGTTAGCGCATGTCATGTAGTCTTGGTTGCAGTGAAATACTACCGCTAAAAGATAGTGCATGTATGAGCTTAGACTGTGTTGTGACTAACACAATCCCTTGCAAGTTTTAGAGAACTACACCTAAAGCATGACCTAGCCAAAATAACCAATTGATAGTTTGTGCCAAACGAATAAGGAGTACAGGAAGGGAAACTTATGAAATTTTCTCACTTAGGCATTAATGGATCAATTACTCAAAGTATGCGCTACAAGGTTCTTATAAACGCATGAGGTTGCGACCGCAACAGCCTTGCTTTTATTCTCCTTGCATATTCTCCTTTCACTCTCGTTGCATGTTTTGTTTTATGCAAATATTTACTTTTCAAATATACCAAATATCTTGTTTAGTCTTTTAAACTAGAATCATACATTTTTGAGTTTAGGTCAGTAAATATTGTTAAACGCTTTGTGAATATCCCTTCCCTGTGGATTCGACCCTGGTCTTACCAAGTACTACTTGATTTTGTCAATTTATACTTGGATTGACTATTATCTACGACTATATTTCTGAACATACTGACAACCAATCAATTAGTTTTCTTTCCATTACTATTTTCTTTCCAAATACAAAAGGCTCCCTTTTTGGTTACCTAAAACAAATAAGGAAATTAAGATTTGTTTGCATAGACTCCCTGTTATCGACCCCGACCAATACTGCTACAAGTTAGCTTTAGAGGTTGAGGATTATAAATTTATTTGACACGACCCTCGACAAGTCGCTCCGTCAATCCTCTTCCCTGTGTTTGACCCTTGCCACTGTTACTACAGTAGTAGTTTGAGTGCCATGGAATTATCAATCTCATTTGACTCGGACCTTCGATAAGTCCCGTCACATTTAGAGTACTGCACCAATGCATGAGTTAAGCAATAGAAACGTTCTTAATTCTACGCCAAACGCATGTGTTATACTCGGAGGAAATCGCATGATTATTTCTTGCTTAGGCATCAGTATTATGTCGATTCATTTTTATGCGCTGCACTAATATCTTATTTGTCATATGTGGTTGTTGTAGTGAAAGCCTTGATAGCTCATCTATCACTGTTTTTCCTTTAACCCATAACTTTGTTTTTATATTATCGCATACCGTATCGAGAGGGAGTAGTGAAATTAGGTGAATGTTATAGCCGAACAATAGAAGTAATTAAGAAATGCACTATTTAGGGGTCACATTCATGTAAAATGACAGGGTTGCATACTAAAATTAAATAGAGCAATAAAACAAATTTGAACAAGCAAAAACGTGCGAGTGGAGGTAAGTCAAACACAATAGAAAGGCAATGTCTTGAATTCCAAAATATAATTAACTTGTTCATCCTGATTGCAAATTATTGGTCTGATATGATTATAAATCTAGAACATTCTTGCAAACATAGGATCGACTGTTGGTTTTCCCTAATTATAACTAACATTAATTAACAACTTAAGTGTCCTTTGCGCTATTAATCAAGTTAATTAAGCCCTTGTTCACTATTGATCTCTAAACCTAACAAACTACTCTCGTTGTCACTAAGAGTAGTTAAACTTAGTTGTATGAATAATGTTCACTCTTAGTTTCAATTAATTACTGCTAATATGATTGCATAGCTTTATTTAGAGAAAAAAATCTAATGTCGGAAAGATAAACTAAAAAGCTAATCTAGGAAGCAAAAGATAAATGGAGACACAATCTTGAGGGATAATTCTAGGATACTGATTTCATTAATCGAACCTTTAATTGCTTAATCAACTAGCTAATTAGGATTAATTAGACATCCAATTCATAAGTTTAGAAGCATAATATCAAGGATTCTCCTATCCGTCTCCTCCTATTCTCATGTCTTTTAATAAAGAATCTCCTTTCGATTTCCTCCTTATTTACTAAGCATAGCATTATGACTCTTCATTAAGAACCTCTAACGTTTATGACAACTTGCAAAAATCAAGTTATTTCTCATCTAAATATAAATTAAAAGAGGCTGGAAAAGACATGAGATGCGTTAATATAGTGCACAGAATCAGAGAAATGAGATAGATATGCTTTAGTTGAGTAATTACTTGATGCGATAAGATAACACAACTAATTTTGTTTGTTTAACGTAGATCCTATAGATTGTAATCTTGCCCGAGTTACTTTTGGTGCACGCACCAGAGCTATCACGTGAAGAAGGTACAATTGCATGTTGTCCGAAGCATGCGCTGACATGTGGCAGTCCATGTTAGCTCACACGAAGAAGAGTGAAACACGGAAGCAGTTGTTGGTGAAGTCAACCTCCTTGACCCTATAAATATGACCCATCTGTTAAGAAGAAAAAAAAAAAGAGGAAGAGAGCAGAGAGAAGAGATCCATCCAGTTCTGGCGCAGACAGTTATCTTTCCTGTTTTATCTTTTATATGGGCTATGTGTTTTCCTTGTAGCATGAACTAATTTCCTAGGCGCCCATGTAGCGGCAAAACTCTTTTGTATTCCTTGCTTTTGAATGAATGACATTGATGCTTTCTACTTAGATGCATTAATACTTTCATTATGGATATCCGTCTGGCCATCCGGCAGAGGTATCAACATGATAATTCCCGAGAGGGTAACACGCATGTGGAAATATCTAAGTAGAGCAAGATAATGCATTACATGTAGTCTGGTTGCGTTAGTAATAACTCAGCCGCATAATGCTTTCCGAAGGGAGGCCACTTCCAAAGCGACATGAAGTCGAGCATGTATCTCACGATATGAACAGTGGGGGACGTGAGAGTAAAAACTCGATTTAAAATATCACGTTTTTATCATTTTTCATCCCACTGAAGTGTCCTAATGTATTTTACGGTGTTTAATTTTGACTTAGATAGAATTCGACTAATAAATTTTACCTAAGTCTAGGTGATATGTCCGAAAAATGACTTAACCTATGGATGTCTAGGTGACAATTTCATATTATAACCCCACATTCCTCACGCATGCTAATAAAAACCGGGTTAACTTAACTCAAGTACCGGCTCGATCCCCAGGTAGGAGGTGTTCCGTAAACCGTCAACTTAAATACCTCAAGTCTTAGACAACATCTAACCGAGTGAGTTCTCTTATAACCTTAGTGAGTGAGTGCGAGTTTTTCGAGTCCTCATTGTAAAATAAAATTTATAACTCTAGCTCTATGCTACTTTGCAGTAGGTAGTGATCGGGTCGTCCTCAGGGAAAGGGAGTTCTTCGTTAATTTTTGGGATTTCGCTAAACAAGGGGTTTTGCAATAAAAAAGGGGGATTTTTGATTTGTCACTGACCAAAGTAATTTAAAATGCAAGAAAAAAGGGAAAACTTCCGAAAAGAAATAAATAGCATGCAAATATATTGAAGCAAAGTAAAAATTGGAGGAAATCTGATAAAAGACGGGACTGTCGGATTGGTTACTCTTTAGAATGCTTTGTGCAATTTAGTTTCAAAAATATTATGTGAAGTAATTGAAATTGCCCAGAATGCTTCTTGGCTTTTCACATAGCTGACCTACTTTGCCTGTGCTTAATTAATTAGATTACCCGATATTACCCGATAGCCCACGAACAACCTAATTAATTAATTATTGTAAATTGTGTCTGCCGCCTCTCATACTTAGACTGATAAATCCTTTGCCTAAATCTAATTAGGCCAAATTAACAACCCGATAAATCATCTAAATTGCTAATTAGTTAATTGAATGAATGTACAAGGCCCGAATTAGTTCACTAAATTAGGATTTAATTTCTCTAATTAAATTAACCTAACTTCTCTTAGTTTCTTAGGCCTATCGGAAGTCTACGCTAGGCTACCGTCAAACTAGCGATGGAAATGCCTCAACCTAGTGGATATCTAAGAATAACAAATAGACCACGCTCATATTCAATTTAAGGGACGTCAAGACTCAAAATTGATATATAAACGTGATGGTTTAATCGAGAAACTAAGATGCAATTCATATAAATCCACAAAACATAAAGTATGATTCAACAAACTCAACTAAATAGAACAAAGCATCTAAAGATACACCAATCCAACAATCCTAAAGAAACGAAAATACATGATAAAGTAAGATAGAACTTAAATGGAGAACAATTAAGAAGAAAACTGAGAGAAAACGATTGAAAATTGAGTACTTGCAGCTAAAAAGACCTAAAATACATATTTATATTTAATGGCCACGTCGAGACGCCAAGGCCAGGGTCGAGACGTCGACCCTTCCGGCTGCGGGTTGAGAAACGGGGCAACGTCTCAAGTTTGCCCAAAATTTGCAAAATCTTGAGTCGAGACACTTGCTCTTGAGTTTGCCAAAAATTTGCAAAATCTTGATTGATCCTTTTGGATCCAAAGATGATGTCCAAACATTCTGGTTGTTGCCTTTGGCTTCACGTCATCTCAGAGACTCCAAAATGGCTCGAAAACACCTTAAAAATCCCAACTTAGCACCAAAATGAAATATAGGCCTAATTGTCCTCTTGTGCTCGAATCCCTGTAAAATCAACACTTAAATCATCAAATGCACACTAACAAGATCGAATTAGAAGTAATAAGATAACATATTTTATGGGCGTTATCACTTACCTTTACAAGTTATCGACCTAAAACAAATTTTGCATTGATTGATCTTTGAGTTCGATTTAACCCTAAGTGAGCATGCTTTTATATTTGGTATAGTTTTTAAATGTTTATGTCGGTTTTATAATGATTAAAATGACATTCACCTATAACATGCTTCTATTTGATTTAAATGCCTTAAATCGAGCTAAGGAAGTTCAATGCAACATGCTTTATTCGTTTTCATTTAGTTAATATAACGTTTATATAATCGAACGATAACGTAATTAATTCCTTCAACATGAATCTAACATTAAACCTAAACATGCAACTTAATATTCTAACAAATTATAACATATTTAATGCATGTATCATGCTTTCTATTGTGGGATTTTAAATCTATATGACATGCTTTATGCATATTATAGGTTATTTAATTAAAACATACATCGATACATGCATAATTAATTAAATCACACTAAAATAGACCAGTTTTGGCAATTTTGAGCAAGCAATAACTAAACTATTACAAGTAATATGAAAAACATTGCTTGAATTGCTCTCGGGATCCTTGAACCGCTTTGAATCAACCTTCAAAGGACTGAACCGGGTCAACAAAGGGAAAAATAGGCTAAATCGGGTCAAAATGAAGTGAACTAGACTAGATTTGAACTGAACCAAGCTAGACCGAACCAAATCTGGAAAATTAGGCACGCTTCTTTGAAAATGCATCAGAGTCGAGATGTTGACTCGTCTGGTCAACTCCCGGTTCTTCGGCCAACTGAGTTCTTCTTTTCTTGATCAATTGAAGGCCTAAATGGACTCTAATGACTCTATAAAAATTACAGACTCTTCACAACACATTAATCCTCATATACATGTGAGCAATTACAAATTGATTAACAAATTTAATATAAATAAATTGCCAAAACCGTAATATATCCATTTCAGCACTCAGAAAAATTCAACATGCAAATGCTACCCACCATCATCAAATTAATGCAAATTGGGTGCCCAAACCATGCTCTGATAACAATTGAAGGAGTTAATATCAAACATGCAGAAGCAATTTTACATCTTAGGCACACAATTTCATCAATTTGATCCAAGAACACATGTTGTTCATATGAGGAAAAACAGAGCAAAAAATGCACTTACCTCTTGTAGCTCCCAATTCGTGTAATCCGAGGCATTAACTTTCACACTAATGGATCTTGGACAACCACTTAGATCTTCTCTACTATCCTCAGGCCTTGGAACGGATTGTGGGATCCTTAATTGATAGGAGTTGGAAAGGAAAGCTTGAAGTTCAAGCTTGAATAATGGGTTTGAGTGTTGTGAGAGTTTGGGGGAATTTCAGCAGCATTTCAGTACTTATGAACGTTAATTTCTTCACCTTTCAAGCATGTATATATAGAAGAAAACATGCAAAAAGGATTCCACCAAGATTGACACCAATTTGGTGCTTAATTAGGTGTCTTAAGAAGGGCTTAAGCCCATGGCTTAGTCAAAACGCACCACCTCCAAAAATTAGGCATTTTTTAATTTCCAAAATTCAAAAAATTCTAATTTTTGTTTTTAATTTAAATAATTGAAAATTTCTCACTTTCTAATTTTAATTTAAATAAATTCTTATTTAATTAAAATAATAATAAAATTAATTAATTTAATATCTTATATTGAATTAATATTATTTACTCAATCCCGACTTTTCTCCAAACGAAATTTCTCGAACACGAATCCCTATTTCACGTGTTTAACATTTAAATACATCCAACTCTCATTTTAAGTTTAATTCAAAATTAAACCAATATGTCGTTAAATATCTTATATAATCGACTTTTATACCCGACTATGAATTTGAACATTTCAAATATTAACCTATCATATTGTTCCAAGTTTTATTCCTATTGAGCTAGTAGTGGGACTTGATGGACCTATAGATCATGGGCTCCGAAAGTACAAGCATAACCGGTTAAACTCATTAACCTGGCTATTGAACGTTCGTTAGCTTCCGGGATGATTCGAACTATAATGACTTCCTATTATGCAAAATAATTAGAGATTACATCGTTGCTATGCATTAATCCAAGTATAAATCATGCATAACCAAGTAATTGAAAGTGTTAATATCTAAAAAGCGAAAGCAATTTTGGATCTTAGGCACATAATTAGTTTAATTTTATCATACTTTGCATGTTGTCCAAGAAGAAGGAAAACATAGCATTGTTTATCAACCTTGAATCAATGGAGAATTGGTTGGATTTCTTTCTTGTTTTTCTTCACCAACGAGTCACGAAACACATAAGGATCTTCCTTGCTATCCACAAGCCTTTAGAACGGATTGTGGGATCCTCAAGTGATGGAATTTGAGAAAGAAAGCTTCAAGACCAAGCTTGCAAGGTGGGTTTTGGTGAGTTTTCAATTTGGCAGCATTTCCTTATGTTTCAAGCTTCTTTTTCTTCAGCCATCTCATTCCCTTTTATAGAGGAATTAAAGATGAATGAAAGCTTCAGCAATTGACACTCAATTAACCAAAGATTAGTGGGAATTTTGGTGTCCAAGTTGAGATGAGTGCATGGGTTTAGTCACCATGCACTCCACCTCCAAAAAGTCAACCCTTTTTTAATTTAATTAAATCCATAGTTATCCTTAATTAGTTGGATAATTATTTGATATTTAATAATTTGAAAAATTAAAATTCAATTTCAATTTTCCAATTTTAAATAAATTCAAAATTAATTTAAAATAGTTATTAAATAATTATTTAATTATTAATTTAATATTAAATATTAAATTAATATTTTTCCACCAATCCCGAACATTTCCAAAATGTTATTTTTAATCATGAATCCCTATTCATGTTATCGGTATTTAAATCATATTTAAATATTAAATACTCACCTAACAGTTTTCACAAACACCCGTCGTACCGACAACGCCTATCACCTCTACTTATCTTTCTCAACATGAAATTAAAGCAATTCATATTTTATCCATCATATTGTTCTGAAGGTTAGTCTCAAGCTAGCAAGGGGACCTAATGGATCAACAGATCATGGGGTCCAACGGTACGAGATTAAACTAGCCAAACTCTTTTAACCTAGTCAACCAACATTCGTTAACTACTGGGACATTCCACTATAGCCTAGTAGTTGAACTCCCCTCACTATAGATATATTTGTGTCCATTCGATGTAACTATGATTAGTAAGTCAATCCTTCACAGGTCGTTCATTACTATAGACAGGCCCAAAGTTCGTCTTATCTTTATAGCACATCTTAGTTCCTTAAGTCCACTGGTTCTCTAATGAACAATTTTGTTCATGGTCCAACCATTAAACAAGATCCCTCTCGAGCCAATGAGAGGGTGGGACCCCTTGTTCAAGCCTTGGATTCAGCACTTAAGGGAACAACCTCTCTACTGTCCCTGAATATGGTAGGAGTGAATTCCATATTTCACAACTATGTCCCCAGCCATCCATCTAGTGTTATCCCCAAAATGGGAGGATTATTGAACGAAATTTTATGACCACTCTCACCTATGCAGACCAAAGGATAACCCTAAACGAACAAGAGTTCATAGTAAGTTGAGGATTAAGAACGAGTTACCTAAGTAATCGTATGAAATAATGAGTCTTAACAGTAAACGGCGTTATAAAGTAAGAGAGTGACTTATTTCTCGGTTCAGTCTTGTGTAAAAATCTTTTACACAAGATTCCCCTACTCGCATGTCTTTACATGAACGATCCAGGATCACGTCGTTCGCCTTATTCGCAAAGTAGGTCGCATCCACAGTGTTACCAGAACAAGGTACCCAACCTTATTCATTTACTATAGACCATTTAGGTTATATACTCGAAGTTGATCCCTGTCCATATTCACTATATAGTTCGAGTATCTCATGTTATAACCATGAATGTTTCTATTGGATTATAAGTTATAAATAAACAACTTCACTGAATAACATCTTTATTTATATAAAGGATAAAAAAACTTGAGTTATAGGACATAAACCCCAACAGTAATATCTGAAGCATTCCAGGGTCAGAACACAGCAAAGGGAATGTTATAATCTTAAGAGTACTAATCAACATATACTCATACGCATGGCACTTGAAATAAAGATGACGTAACATTGCAGTAGTGATAATGCGATAGAGAGACTAAAAAAGGTTGAGCAAGATGAAGTGAAAAAGCTGCGATGGATAAGAAAAGATAGACGCAATAAGAGTAAAAACAGAGGTAAAGACTATCAAGGCGTTGACTGCAGCAGCCACATGCATTAATGAAATCTCCTGCAACACATATTATGAATGAGATGATATTGATGCTTAAGTGAGAAATAAACATGCGATTCCCTTCTTGTATTACTCATGTGTTTGGCGTAGAACTAAGAACTTATCTGTTCACTTAATCCATGCGTTGGTGTAGTTCTCTTACTTACTTCCAAGCGACTGAATTATCCCTAAGACAGTCTAAACACATTCACGAATTATCTCTTGTGGCAACGCTAACTCTAACGCAACCTAGACTACCTGCAATGCATTATCTTGCTCTACTTAGACGTTTCTACATGTTTTACCCTTCCTGGATTTATCATGTTCTTACCACAACCAGCTGGCCAGACAGGCATTAGTAATGAAAGTATTAGCGCATCTAAGCAGAAAGCATCAATTTCATTCATTCAAAAAAATTTAACGCATACAAGAAATGTTCATCATCGCATGGGCTCCTAGGCTAAGCCTTGATAACAGAAAGTTAGCTCATGCTACTAAAGGAATACATAGTGCAATACATTTATAAGAGGAATAACTATGCTGAATAAGGTTATTCTTCTCTTCTCTGGTCTCATCTCTCTCTCTTCGCACACACCTCGTGATCAAATGGGTGACTTATAAATAAGCTTGAGGATGCTACCTTCTTCAAGTATCAGGTTTCCGTGCTCCACTCATTCCTAGCCAGGTCACAATCTGCCACATGTCAGCTCCAGCGCGGAACAAGTTGTTGATGTACCTTATCACGTGATGGTTCCAACGTCTGCAATATACGATAACTTGGGTAGGGGAAGAAACTACAGTATACATGTGTTAGATGATAGAATATATGCATTTTTCCGTTGCATCGAGGAAATTTACGTTAAGGATTCTTTTCCCGCAATTCTAAGCTTGTATGCGCTGATATGGCACATCAGTACTTTTTTTCTAGCCTTATTTAATTTAAGTTTAGGTGAGAAATAACTTGCTTTTTGCAAGTTATCAAACCCCCAAACTTAAATTATTTCTTGTCCCTAAGCAATGCCCTCTAGCCACTTTGCGAAAATAACATAGATCTAAAGATTTGCACTCAACATCCAGAATCTCTTCTAGCTTTTTCTCTCCAAAGCTATTCTAAAGAATTTAGCCTTCACTTATCTCTCCCCTAGACTTAGGATTTCTCCTTGTGCTAGACTCTCCTATCCAAAACAACGCAGACAAACCTGTTAAACTTAGGCGCATAGGGCTAATTTTTTTATTTTTTTTGAAAGCAAAAAGCATCAAATATGATCGACATCAAAACACATGCTTTCGTTTTTGTTTACCCACATCTCCGATGAAGGGCATCCAACTACGGGCATTACATGTTTTAACTACCCTAAACGCTCATGGAATACTTATGCGCTTTTGCGTAGGGGAAAACGATGGGTGACATGAATGTCCTTGGCTAGTAGAGTAAGGAAACCAGCAAAACACATTTATTAATACTAATGTTGAGCTAAAACATCTAGACAATGTCCCCATTGTCCCCCAAACTTGAACATGGGAATGCTATGCTATACTCTCAACTGGCACTGAGTGTGCTGCGACAACATTAGATCATCAGGCAACAAGAAAAATTCCTAAGGCAAAGGGGAAAGCTAAGGCAGGGAAATTCTCTGGACTGAGCTACGGTTAAAAAAAAAACTTTGGAAAATTTTAGATTCTAAGTGCTTGACAAAATAACTAAGGCAGAGATATTTTGGCGACTATGACTTGAATTAAAGGCTTTAACTCAAGATTGCGATAAAGATTCAAAGTTTTCTTTTCATTCATGCAATGGGAAAATACAAAATAAAAAATAAAGTACAACGCATCAAAAATTATTACATAAAAAAAATTCCACTCCCTTGGGGGAGGCGACGACCTGGGCATTCGAGGCGGTGGCGGTGGCATGCTTGGGCGCGGTTTAAAAAGTCTCACGCCATCTTCTCTCTGCGGTGGACGAGGCCTTAGTATAAGATTAGCTGGCACAGGAGTCAGATTACCAAAAACGCTCATCCATCGCACTAAATAAAACATTAGTGAGTCAAGGCGCGTCTTCATCTCCTCAAGCTCTTTCCTTTGCGCCCACCACTCTCTATTGGTCGACGCAACAACCTCCTCCAAATGGTTCTGCATTTTCGCATAAACTTGGCCCACATCCCCATCGATTACTTGTGGCGCAAGCGCATTTGTGTTTGCGTAAGTGTCGGTGTGCTGAGGAGGATAAGGTGTTTGCTTGTCTTGGCGCTGAACTTCTTCTTGAGAAGTCTGTTGGGCGCAGACCTGGGTTTGACATACAGACGCCAGAGGAACCTCTTCTTGATGGTGGCACCATGGAGAATCAGGATGCGACAGAGAAAGCTCTCAGTTCACAGTGCACACAATTGTTTCTTGCTATGGAGTTGAGTTTTGAGTAGAGGCTAGCGCAGCAGGCCTTGGGTTTCTCCCTGCTGTTTGTTTCTTTCTTTTCTTGGGGAGCGCTAAGGATGGAGGGATTTCTTCTGCCTTAGGTGCTACATCTGGCTCTAGAGCTGACACAGGTAGGATTCTGTTGTCGTGGGTCGTGGTTATCCGTGTCAACCATCGATCATTGATAGCGAGCATAGCTAGCTAGTTTTCCCTAATTAATTTAGCTAGTCTTTGATGATTTATGGGCCATTTTAGTGCACTTAATCTTTATTTTGTAGGAAATTGATGATTGGATCGGAGCTAAAATGTAATATTGGAGTCAATCGGGTGTTCGGGACGTGGAAAGATACAAAAGAACCGAAGAGAATCAACAAGGAAAAAGTCAAATTGGGATCAAATGCAGACCAGCGTCGAGACGCTGGCATTCCATATCAGAATAGGCGCTAAAAGGTCACAGCGTCTCGACGCTGCGAGTTTTCCTTTCCAGATACGCACGTTTTAGAGGCAGCGTCTCGACGCTATGACGAAAAAAACAGAATATAAGCTTCTTTTCGGCTAGGTTTTGGGGGACTTCGAATTGGGACTTCTTGGGGCCGAAAAACAGGACAGAATAGAGGCTATTGTGGCTGAAACAAAGGGAGCGAGGTGGAAATCAACCCATTGTTCGTGGGGATCGTGACGGGGACGTTCGGTCTCGGCCTACAACGAGTTTATTTCTCTTTTCCCTTTCTTTAGTTAGTTTTTATGGAAGTTTTAGATCATAGTCATATTGTAACGCGGTGTATGATTGGCTAGATTTTGACTCTTAGGGATTGATTTAGCTGTTGGGCAAGTTATGGATTAATTTGATGATTTATTGTTAATGATTCTTTTATGCATCATTGTATCCTTAGTGCTTTCAATTTACCGGCCATGAATTGAATGTTGTGTTTGCTTAAATCTAACTCGGGAGAGAGGATTTAGCTTAGAAATCGTTGTGCATAACTAGGATTTAGCTAGAGATCGGGAGATAATAGTTAATTCTAGAAATCGTTAAAAAGGGTTTCCTTAATGCCTTGCATGTTTATTGAATTTAGATAGGGATATCGGGTTCAATTGCATGTGGGAGAATCATGTATGCTCGGGAGAGGTATGTGTGATATTAGGTTTCCAAGATTTATGAATCATTGCATGTTAATAATCCATTAATTATTCCATAATCTCAATTGGTGAAGTCAATTCCCTAAGACCACTTTTCCCATTAGATTGTCACTTTTTGCTTTAGTTTTGTGTTTGATTCAATTATATTCTCATTAAATTTGATTCCCTAAATAAAATTGGCCAAGAGTTTTTTCGGTAATTAAAATTGGCTAGACACCAATCCAGAGGACGACATTCGAATTTAAATTCACTATATTATAACTTGACCCGTACACTTGCGGTAAGCAATTTGCACATCAATCATCAAAAGACTGACGAATTTATCTTTTTTCTTCATTGGGCACAGGAACCACGCCTGATTGAAGGCAGAGCTTTGTCACCAATGGTGCGGCAGAGGCTGAATGATGGATGTGAGATAAGATGATAAATATTGAAATAAGAATGATTCAGTCAACCTTAGTGCAAGTATACCCTATCACACGTAGTAATAACAACCTTAGAAGTATTCCAATGGTATCAATCCCACAAGGACTAATTTGGAAACTCAGATTTGAAGAAGAAAGGTAACTAAAGAAATAGTTGATGATTGATTTTTGGAAGATAAATAAACCAATAAAATAAAAAAATAACAATAATAAATAAAACGAGGCATTCAATATAGTTTCATCCCAAAGGCAATAACTTTAATCATAGATTATTCAACTTAAGCCTATTCAGTGCATTAGGTTAGAGTTAACTTATATTTGGCCTTGCTCTAAAGAACCGTTAGAAGGCTAAGCGAGTACCGTTATGCACATTTCTGTGACTCGACTCCAACATAGATAATTCACGAATGCAATCTATAACCCTATAGTTGATGTGGGTGCCTTAGGCAACTTGCCCTATACCACCGAACAATCTCTTTCGAGCTTTTTCTCGTATATCACCTTTATGAGAACCGATATCATCTGTCCCTTTCGAGATCAAACTCACGTAGCATGCAAAGTCTAAGTGATCAATTTAAACTCAGCAAGATCAGAATGATAATCAATAGCGTATGGCATGCATTGAATAGAAACTTAAGCAAATAGACACTTTCAAGCTATTGAACCATAAGAGAATTCAGTATATTGAACCCCTCAACGAAATTTAGCTAAGCATGGTGGAATAAAGTGCAAATGAACAAGTTTCCATTGAAAATAAAATGTAAAGAATACAAAAGAATGAAAAGTGACAAGTGTTGGAAATAATGGCAGTAGCTAAATACTAGGGTTTTTTCTTTTATCCAATCCTTCTAGAGTTCGCTCGACACTCCACTCTCTCGCTATTACAAGAGGGAATGAGTGAAAATACCTACAAACCCTAAGGTTTGATGTCTAACACTAACTAAGGTTAGAATTCAGTCTTCTAAGACTGACCTCGGGCATCCCTAGTCATGGGCGTCTACTAGGGTTCTGTCACCACCCTCTTCTTCCGAGTGAGTTGTGCTTGCATTCCTCTTTGAATCAAGGTCTTATATAGTGTGGGGAGTAGTTGAGGAGTTGCGAAAAATGGTGCTAGTAGGTAACCCAGTCGATTTCGGGGTCAAACGATCGATTAGGTGTGCAAAAGTCTCGTTCAAAACGACCCGCGACGAACTCGAAACGACCTCTGTTTTTCTAGAATTGCGGTAGCATTTCATTTTTGCCTTCCAAGAAATGTGATCGCATTTCTTGGTAAATTCCAGCTTTCCTCTGTTTTCCTGCACAACACCAAATTAGGTCAAATTCATATCAAATTGAGTCTTCTTAAGCACAAATAAGCATAATTTGACAAATGTGACTCTCAACTCCCTAATACATCAACTTTAACATATTTTGAGCTCGGGAATAGTAAAATTGATCTACACATGCAACTTTTGACAAGGAAATTATGAGCTAAATATAAGGGTAAAATCGGTATATTTTTTACCTTTATCATACCCCAAAACTTAACTCATTGCTTCTCCTCAAGCAATAATTAATCAGAATGTTAGAGATCAGCTTTTTAATTGCCAATAAAAATGTAAGAACTCAATATTAATTACAAACCAAAACGTTATGAAACATATGTATTTGTCAATCATGGTACTATCATCAACTTTTAAATCAAGTGACATGGAATCAAGTAAACATGTTTCTCAAGATCGTTTTCTAAAATGTTTACCTTTCTGGAGAGGGTTCTACTCTAGTGCCAGTCACAACGTCTAAGTTTCATAGGCATGAAGATTTCTATTGTTCTTTTTCGCAAAACTCTCCCTAGTCCATCCTAACCAGTGTGTTTAAACTACCTAACTTCTACTAATTGAGTCTAGTGTAGTTTTTTTAGTAAAGAAAAACAAGACTTTAGGTTCCTTGAGCATACATGAGTTACTACACCTTTTTTCTATCTCCTCCGAACTTATTTGACTACTGGTGCTCTTTTTATTCAACTTCTTTTTCTCTCAAGAGTATGCTTGTTGTCATCTTTACCTTCGTTCTCGCTTATCGACACTTTTTGGTGAACATATCTAGCTACGAGCAAAGTTCACAAGCTTGGAATAATACTCACTTCCCTAAGTAAACCTTTCATGTAGTGGCAAACCATAGGTGTCATGAATGCCCCTGGTTACCCTAAACTCTATGAAGGAGGACTAACTCTCAGTTTTTCATTTTCATTTTTCTTTCTTTTTTCTTTTTTTTTCTTTTTTTTTTGCATGATATATACTAAGCACATATTTTTCTTTTCAGTAGTTCAAACTTACAAAAAGCATAGCATAAAGCATACATATTTACAAAGTAAAGCACCCCCCCCCCCAACTTAAAATTAGACAATGTCCTCATTGGCTTTGTTTTTGAGCCAAGGCTTTGCATAAGGCTTTTTGTTTTTCAAACCGTTAAGGCTAAACTCTCCTAATGTGTTAGAAAGGTTAAACACGAGGAAGTTTAGACTTAAGAAAAATTTGTAACGAAAAAGACTAATGGAAAGCCTATGACTAGAAAACAATTCGGTTGTGACCGTGGCACTTTTGAGATAGAACAAAGCTCTAGTTATCATCATCAAGGGCTCAAAAGAAAACTCACATGTAAACATGTTTTTCCAAACCATTTTTTCAAGCCATTATTTTGTTGGGTTTTATGCCCTAAAACTCGTAATAGTAAATGTACATTTGACCGAACATTAATAAAGTGATGTATTATTCAATGTTTGTATTATATATTGTCTTGTTAACCCTAATCCAATAAACTAAACATCCATGGCTAATAGAATGAGGCTTGAACTAGTATGTAGGGACATACGGGGATTAATGTTCAAGTTTTAGCCTAAAGGGTCTGTAGTATAGGGATAAGGCTGGGTACCTTATCCTGGTGACACTATGGATACGACCCGCTTTGTATATTGATACAAACGTAGTGATCCAACGCGTTCATTTGGTTGACATGCGAGTGGGGGTATCCTGTGCAATGAGTTTGCACAAAGACCGGACCGCGAAATAGTTAACCACTAACTTTAACACCGTTAGTTAGCTCGGTTTCTATTTCACTAGGATGACCTAGGCAACTTGGCCTTAATCCTGAGTGGATTATGGACTCCTGTCCATGAGGGATTGTCCTTTGATTTGTACGGGTGAGAGTGGCCAGTTCGCCGACTCAATAAGCCTACCATTTTGGGGACAAGACCGAGTGGGGAGCTGGGAACGTAGTCTTACAAGATGGAATTCACTCCTTCCTGATATGAGGGTAAGTAGAGGTGTGTTCCCTTAAGTGGTGTCTCCGGGTCTTGACAATGGGCCCTACCCTCTTTATGGCACGAGAGGGTTTTCTGTTTGATGGTTGGACCACAAACAGGTTGTTCATTAGAGGAGCACTTGTACTTAAGGATCAAGAGGTAGCCCAGGGGTAAAACGGTAATTTGACCTAGCTGGGGTACGAACACACGTGAAGGGCTAACTTGCTGTTGACGGTCAATATCCGTGGACACAGAAATATGTCTGCAGTGAGAAGAGTGCAGCTGTGGTTCTTTAGTGGAGTGAACCACAGTTAACGAATATTGATTAACTTGGTTAATGAGTTTAACCAACTAATCTCATATCGTTGGAGCTTCTAATCTGTAGGTCCATTAGGTCCCACCGATAGCTCATTTAGGGCGTTGAGGTAAAATTCTAAGGATGGACTGAACATTCAAAGGTGTTTTAATATTAAACTAAAATATGAAGTGGTTCATATTAAAACTATAGGTTATAATTAATATGCATTGGATGTATATTAATACTATAGTTTTGAGAGAGAAAATAGTAATTGAATATGTGATGTTCAATTTTATTTTATTAATTAATTTCGAATTAATTAATTAATTTAGTTTAATTAAATTTGATTTAATTAAACTATAAGATAGGAGGGATATTAATTTAAATTGGATTTAAATTAATGTTATTTTAATTAATTTAGATTAATTAAAATATAATTAATTGTAATTTTGAAATTATGATTTTAAAATTATAATTAATTAAAGATATCAGATAACTGATATTTTAGTTATATGATATTATATTTTTTTTTAAAAAAGGGACGTGGTCAGGGCAGTTGCTGAAATCTCTCAGTCTCACGTCTCTCACGCCCATCTCTCCCTCTCTATCGTTCTCTCTCGTCTCTGCTCTCTCTCTCAGAGAATACAGAACTATTGATCCAGAAAAAATCCTCAGAATTTTTGCTCCCACAAGCACCCAACGTTAGATCCTATTAGAGAATACCGGTGTACCTTCGTGGTGGTGTTCGTGGTGATTTTCCAGCAAGACCAAGGTGTATTTGCTGCCGTTTTTGGGAGAAAATCGAAGGATTTTGGCGATACGTTCAAGGATTTCTTCAAGGGTAAGGGTTTTCTTGAACTAGGGTCATTAGGACCCAACTCTAGATTAGATCTAGAATTTTTTACTTGTTTTAAGCATGTTTATATCTGTTTTACAACAGCTATTTTATCTATAATTGTCGCTGTAAAATTTAATTATTTTTGTCGTCGTATTGATATCCCAATCGACGTTTTTATTCGAAAAGGTCTTTGTGTTTTTTCCGCTGCACAAAGGGCAATTTATCCTTTCATATTTTCCATCAAAGTTGATTTTTCAAAGAGTTTTCATAGGCTTAGAACAAAAGACAACAAGCAGATTTTTAAGAAAAGATTTAAAAACCCCAGTTTATCTAATCTATTCCAATAGCAAGCTAACTAAAAACAACCTTATGAACAAAACTACCAACAAACTAATATATCAAAGCAATAAAAACAACAACTACACAATTAAAAACAGAATTTAAACATGGTAAAACTAATAAAAGACAACAAACAACTAAATATAGAAAACAGTTTTATTCAAAAAACCAGCATGTAAAAGGGGATCAGAAAACTCCACTCGTCCTCGTCCGAGGAACTCTCTATCTCTTCATCTTCATTTTCATCTTCTTCATCATCGTCAGAATCCTTTTCTTCTTGAGACAGCAGCGATTAAGGGAAATCAGGAAAGATAGGAGCAATACTCGGGACGATAGAGAGGTAGAACTCTCTAATGGCTTCGTCTCTCTCCTTGGCATATGTCCAATAAGTCCTCAGGTTGTCCCTTATTTGATCCAGTATTTGGTAGGCAATAGTTAGGGCTTCAGATGATGGTGAGGGCCCTGAAAAAGGAGTGTGTTGTGGTGGAGAAACCGAATTCAGCCCTAATGGTGGAGTGGCTTGAGATGTGGAAACTATGTCTTTTCTTTGGACGCTGCTTTGTTGAAGCTTCCCGATCTAGGATAGGTCAATGGTAGGCCTGAAGAAGTGACGCTCCTCATCCTTACCAGGAACTATCTTCACCCTCTGACAGAGTTGGGTAATGAACGACCCAAAGAAAAGCTTCCTTGCTTTCTTCCTTCCTGATAACTTGGGTAAAGCAAGTTATTTAACCTCTAAACTCAGGCTAAATGAAGGCTAAAAGAACCTCATATGCGTTATCTTAGCGCATAAAGAAGAGGAAAAGTGTTTTGTTATAAGCGGCAAACTATATTTTTGTATGTTGTAAGAAATTATAAAATACAGAGCGCTAATGCCGCTAATCTAGTTGTTTTAAGTGTCTTCTCAGCGCAGGCACACATTCCAAGATGATCAAGAGACAAAAAAAGATGGATGAAAAGATAGCGCCGACGCAACCAGAGCAAATGGGTGAAAAAGGGGATTAAAAAGGTGAAAGTTTCCTAATGATGATCAAGCAAGTTTCTATTACTTGATGAAGTTATCTTCCTCGCCTATAAATAAAAGCATAAACGAAGAGAAAAGGGAGAGGAGAACGAAGAGAAAAGAAAGAGGAGATCAAGAAGGAACTTCAGAAATCTGCAAATGGGAGCAAACTTGTGTGTAATATTTTATTTCATAAAGTCTTGTTATGCTCACATGAGCTAAATCTCCTCTTCAAGGCTTAGCGCAAGCGCCTCATGCGGTGATAAGTACAACTTGTAAGCGCATATTTTGGTTTAAATGAAACATTGATTGCTTTCTGCTTAGTTGCGTTAATCTTTTCATTGCTAATTCCCGCCTGGCCAGCCGGATGCGGTAACAGTATGATAAATCCCTGACAGGTAATGCATATGGATCTATCTAAGTAGAACAAGTTAGCGCATGTCATGTAGTCTTGGTAGCATTAAATTATTACCGCTAAAAGATATTGCATGCTTGAGCTTTGATTGCGTTGTGACTAACTCAATCCCTTGTAAGTATTAAGAGAACTAAACTTCACGCATAAACTAGTCAAATAATCAATTGATAGTTCATTGCCAAACGCATAAGGAATACCGGAAGGGAAACTTAATGATTTTTTCTCACTTAGGCATTAATGGATCAATTAACCAAAGTTAGCTCTACAAGACTCTTATAAACACATGAGGTTGCAACCGCAAAAGCCTTGATACTTTTCGCATTGAACACTTTTTCCTCAGCTTTCATTATTCATTTTCTTTCATGCAATTAATTATTGTTTAAACTATACCAATCCCTTTTTATTCCTTGAAATTAATATCGCACGTATAGAGATTAAATCAGTAAATATTATTGACCACTTTTGTTTCATTTCCCTGTGGATTCGACCCTGGACTCATCAGGTACTACTTGATTTAGTCAGTTTATACTTGGATTGATTTAAATCTACGACTACCAAACCAATCACTCTGACTTCCAATCAAGTTTTTGGCGTCGTTGCCGGGGAAAGGCAACAAAAGTCTATAATAACAAAAGTCTATTGCTGTAGGAATTTGATCTTGAAATCAAGGACAAAAAAGGGAATGAGAATTTGGTCGCAGATCATTTATCACGTTTGGAAAATCCTGAGAAGATAGATGCGCCGAGGATCCCTATCGGAGAAGAATTTCCTGACGAAAAGCTTTTCACAATAGAAGAGGAAGAACCATGGTTTGCTGATATCGCAAACTACCTTGCCGTAGGGATATTGCCAAAAGAATACTCAGCGCAACACCGTAAGAAGTTCTTTCATGAATTAAAATTTTATCTATGGGGTGACCCTCACCTCTATCACAGGGGACCTGACCAGATCATTAGGAGATGCGTGGGAAATAGAGATGCATTGAAGATATTGGAGGCTTGTGACAAAGCTCCATATGGAAGACACTTTGGAGGCCAGCGAATCGCGACCAAAATATTACAAAGTGGTTATTGGTGGCCCACCTTGTTTCGGGACGCAAAGAAATATGTTGATAGTTGCGACAAATGTCAGCGCACTGGTAATATCACCGCAAGGAATGAAATGCCACAAAATTACATTTTGGAAATTGAGTCGTTCGATGTCTGGGGCATTGATTTCATGGGACCTTTTCCATCGTCGCAATCAAAGCAATACATACTCCTCGCAGTGGACTATGTCACCAAGTGGGTAGAAGCAATCACATGCGTTAAGAATAATACTTCGAATGTGGCAAAATTTCTCAAAAAAATATCTTTGCAAGATTTTGAGTGCCACGCAGACTGATTAGTGATGAAGGAACCCACTTCATAAACAGGGTCATGGATAAGCTATTGCGAAAATACAATGTTAAACATCATATCGCAACAGCTTACCATCCACAAAGTAATGGTCAGGCAGAAGTTTCAAATAGAGAAATAAAGAGGATTCTCGAGAAAGTCGTCAACACCAGTAGGAAAGACTGGGTGCATCACCTAGATGATGCACTATGGGCATATCACACTGCATTCAAAACACCCATAGGCGCATCTCCATATGCGCTGGTTTATGGAAAAGCATGTCATTTACCATTGGAATTGGAGGACAAGGCGCATTGGGCAATGAAACGTTTAAATTTTGATTTAGAAGCCGTAGGGCAAGAACGATTGCGTCAATTATCGCAATTAGAAGAATTCAGAAGACGTGCATACGAGAATGCCAATATAAATAAAGAAAAACAGAAGTAATGGCATGATCGAAAAATACTTAAAAATGATCTCAAGGAAGGTATGAAAGTACTATTGTTTAATTCACGTTTACGACTCTTTCCAGGAAAATTAAAATCTAGATGGTCGGGCCCCTACATCGCTCATATAATATATCTATATGGGGCAGTAGATCTCCATTCTACAGATGGAAAGAGAATTTTCAAAGTCAACGAGCAAAGAGTAAAGCCATACATCGAAGGGACTTTGAATGAAGTAGTTGAGATGATTCTTCTAAAGGATCCACCTTGAAGAAACAAAACAAAATAGGTCCAGAAGAGGAGTGCTCTGAATGCGCCAGAACCTAGTGTAAGGTGAGGGCACTAGCAGGTCAGAAGTTGTAAATATTTTCTTTCCGCATGCTTTATTTTGTTAGGTTGAGCTTCAGGAAGAAAATCCCATCACATGAGTAGCTCGCATGTTTTCTTTAACTAGAATAAAATCGCTGCGATAGTAAAATTTTGTTGCAAGCTTAGAAAGAAATCCCATCGCATGCCCAAGTCTATCCTTATTTCGTTCGCATTGACACGCAGCAATAATCATGATTAGCATTTAAGGAAACACACTAATATCTATCTTATCACGTTCTCCAAGGCTACCGCTCAAATTCCTCCATAATAATCATGACCACCCATTCTCAAGGAGTGCGAAACGGTGTCAGTACTTAGGGGAGCATGCCTTGCGTTAATTATATAGTAGGGAAGCGTTTCTGATGCCTCTTCCTCATTACCTGCGTCTCTTTCAATTCAAAACCCTAAACCCCTCCAAGTTTTCAAAATCCATTTTCTTCTTCGCACCGAAGAACAACCATGTCAGACTCTCAAAATCCCTCCATCGCCGGATACGCTGACGACGCTCATTCATCTTCGACGGAGGTAGACGGGCCGCACAGAGATGTGGTTATCTCCTCAGATGAAGAAGGAGACAACCCACAAAATATCAACCAAATGGAGGAAGACGAGCCAGAGGTCGTCGACGGAGAACCGCCTGTTGCTAACATAGACGCGCAGCTCACCACTGATCCTTCATCCTCCGGCGCAGACAAAGTACTCAACATCGCCCCTCTAGACACATCCACCTTCTCCATCCAACCCGTCACCCTTCAGGCAGCTTTAAACGTCTCCACCCCTCGAAACCTCACTCCTTTTCCATCACCCTTCCCGTCGGTTGCCATCCTTCCATCACCGAACTCTTTCACTGCCCAAACCCAAACCACAACCCCTTCCCCTTCTTCCGTCCAGATTAACACCATTTCAACACCTCTTCCACCATCTTCTTCCACGAACCCCACATTACAGCAGTTCTCGGAACAACAAGTCGCTGCATGGAACGATCTGCTAGAAGAACTAGGCGAAGAAGGCGATGAAATTCGCCAAAGAAAAGACAGAGAGCATGTTGCCGCGGAAACAAATGCAGCAAATAGAGGCGAAAGACCAAGCAATGCGAAAGCCGCACTTGCCGCAGACATCGCTGCGCACAATCTGGCTACCATCGCAGCATCCATGGAGATGTCTGATTCGGAGGATGAAATTCCCCTCACCCGTCGCCGCAATATCCAACCTAAAGGGGTGGTCATTAGAGAGCCGTGTGAACAAACTGCGGCGAGCCCGAGCAGAAAAAGAAAAATGCCCACCGCAACCAAGGATAAGGGAAAACAGAAAGTCGGTGCAAGAAAAGAGGCAGAGGCCAAAGACTGGGGGAAATTTCATGAAGAACAAGGATTCAGTTGCCCCCTGCCGCAGGCGATGGCTGATCAAATTTCCCAGCCCAAGTGGGAAACAGTCTGCGAGAACCCTAGAACTTCTTCCCCTGCGCTTGTCCACGACTTTTACCACATGCAATGGAGAGAAGAAATTGACGAGGTCCTGGTTTGCGGCCACGCCATCGCATTCTCCTCGACGCATATCAAGAGTGTTTATGAGCTCCAGGACATCCCCAACGCAGAAGGAAACCGACTCCTTGATTGCCTTGACGACGACTTTCTAAGCGCTGTCCTTCTTGCAGTAGCCAGACCTGCGACTAAGTGGGATGGCCATGGCGCCAAAAGGACCCTCAAATCGCAGTTGCTCGACTTTTGAGGCCACGCTTTGGATGCACTGGATAAAGAATCGCATCATGCCCACAATGCATGACACAACATTAAACCTCCAACGCGTGATCCTGGTCTACTGCATAATAAAGGGTATCCCACTCGACTTGGGTAAAATCCTCGTCGAATCACTGCACCACACTGCTGCAAAGCCAAGAGGTGCGTTATTTTGTCCTGGCCTTGTCACCTCCTTATGTCGCGCATCAAATCTCATGCCCACAGCTGATGAAGAAGTAAGAACGATGTGGAAGGACTTCAACGACCAATGGTGGACGCGTGTCACAGGCACGCGAAATAAGCGTTTGCAAGGCAGCATCCAACAACCTATAGCCCCCGCAGTACAAACCAGCGAGCCAGCGCCTGAGGCGCAAAAGAAGAAACGGCACAAGCAAACCGCATGCCGAAACCTTCGCCCAGCTGCACAAAGAACTTATCCTGCGCCACCACCACCCCCTCCTCGCAATAATGAGATCCCTGAGCCAGCTGCAACAGCGCAAGACTCCGCTACTGCAAGAACAAACCAGGCTGCGGCTGGTCCACCACTTGATATTGACACAACCCTGATTTTTTCAGAGCTGGGACAAATGATTGAAAAAGTCCCGGAACCCTTGCGATTGCAGCAAGAAAGGTTGTGCCAGCAACAATAACTGCTGCAAAAGCAACTAGAAGAGCTATCGCAGCGAGTAAACGCATTTCTCCTTTTCTTGACGTATTGGACAAATTTATTCGGTCGTCTGCCTATCGCACCTAATCTATTTGTGGGACCAACATCAGTGCCAAGCCCATCTGCTGCAGGCCCTTCTCAAATGCACCCACCAAGAGTTCCGCAGGTTTCAAGGTTCCCTAGACCGCCACCTCCGCCGCCGCAGGAATAAAACAAATTATCTTCTTTCTGTTTTACTTTTGTGTTAATGTATGCGCCGTATTTATAATTTTGTTTCGCAATACATCTATATATCTCACTGTTTATCTCATTACACTTTTCTCTTTCCCTTACATTCAAATGTCTTCATCTATCAAATTCTTTGCGTTAGCTCCTTTGCTGTAATTCGAGTATCTGACTTTCTGAATTTTCTTAACCACATTGCCTCAATCGATTTAACCTTTGTCTTCATTTCCTCATAACTTAAGGAAAACTCCTTCGCATTTTTGACCTACCGAAACTCAACATCAATTTTTTTCTGTCCATGCGCTCCAAAGTAAGTTTGGGGGACAATGGGGACATTGCCCATGTTTAAGTTTGGGGGAGTCGACACATAAATATAAATAATGAATGTGTTACTCTAGGTATGCGGCATGTTTGTAGCCAAGGGCATTTATGACACCCATAGTTTGCCACTGCTCGAAGACAAATGCAACCTATGAGCGTTGAGGGCAGTAAAAAAATGTAATACCCGTAGTTGGATACCTTTCATCACAAATGTGGGTAAGCCAAAGCGAAAGTATGCGTTTTGATGTCCAAATGCTTTTTGCTTAATAAATAAATAAATAAATAAACTTAAAACTTGGAGGATATATCTATGCGCCAAGGACAGGGAAGAGTGGCTGAGTTATTGCAAGGAAGAATCTAAGCGCAAGGAACCTGCCTTAGGCAATGAAGGAAATTTGACAAAAGTCAAATCTATTGGGGTAATGCGTGCAAGAAAAAGAGAAAAGAGGATGCCAAGATCGAAAGCAATAAATAGTTGAGTAATTCTCGCAAAGTAGATAATAGGCATTGCTTGGGGACAAGCAATAGTTTAAGTTTGGGGGTTTGATAACTTGCGAAAAACAAGTTATTTAACCTCTAAACTCAGGCTAAAAGAAGGCTCAAAGAACCTCAGATGCGTTATCTTAGCGCATAAAGAAGAGGAAAAGTGTTTTGTTATAAGCGGCAAGCTATATTTGTATATGCGGTAAGAAATTATAAAATGCAGAGCGCTAACGCAGCTAATCTAGTTGTTTTAAGTATCTTCTCAGCCCAAGCACACATTCCAAGATGATCAAGAGACAGAAAAAGATGGATGAAAAGACAGCACCGGCGCAACCAGAACAAGTGGGCGAAAAAGCGGATTAAAAAGGCGAAAGTTGCCTAATTATGATCAAGCAAGTTGCTATTACTTGATGAAGTTATCTTCCTCGCCTATAAATAAAAGCATAAAAGAAGAGAAAAGGGGGGGGGGAGAACGAAGAGAAAAGAAAGAGGAGATCAAGAAGGAACTGCAGAAATCTGCAAATGGGAGCAAACTTGTGTGTAATAATTTATTTCATAAAGTCTTGTTCTGCTCACATGAGCTAACTCTCCTCTTCAAGGCTTAGCGCAAGCGCCTCATGCGGTGATAAGTACAACTTGTAAGCGCATATTTTGGTTTAAATGAAACATTGATTGCTTTCTGCTTAGTTGTGTTAATCTTTTCATTGTTAATTCCCGCTTGGCCAGCCGATGCGGTAACAGTATGATAAATCCCTGACAGGTAATGCATATGGATCCCTCTAAGTAGAACAAGTTAGCGCATGTCATGTAGTCTTGGTAGCATTAAATTATTACCGCTAAAAGATATTGTATGTTTGAGCTTTGATTGCGTTGTGACTAACTCAATCCCTTGTAAGTATTAAGAGAACTAAACTTCACGCATAAACTAGTCAAATAATCAATTGATAGTTTATTGCCAAACGCATAAGGAATACCGGAAGGGAAACTTAATGATTTTTTCTCACTTAGGCATTAATGGATCAATTAACCAAAGTTAGCGCTACAAAACTCTTATAAACGCATGAGGTTGCAACTGCAAAAGCCTTCATACTTTTCGCATTGAACACTTTTTTCTCAGCTTTCATTATTCAGTTTATTTCATGCAATTAATTATTGTTTAAACTATACCAATCCCTTTTTATTCCTTGAAATTAATATCGCACGTTTAGAGATTAAATCAGTAAATATTATTGACCACTTTTTTTTCATTTCCCTTTGGATTCGATCCTGGGCTCATCAGGTACTACTTGATTTAGTCAGTTTATACTTGGATTGATTTAAATCTACGACTACCAAACCAATCACTCTGACTTCCAATCACTTTCACAAGCAAGGATTTCCTCTCTGATAATGCTCCCTATTTTTAATTCCAACCCCTTCATAATACTGTAGAGGAGCATAACTCTCTCTACCGAGATAGTGTTGTCATGGGATATTGGCATCAACCTGTTCTTTAGAAAGTGAAGCCACACTGCCGATTCTGGGTTTTTGGGTTTTGTGGTGGGAATCGGTGCGCGTGGAGCTTCTTGGTTGAGATGAACTCAAATACTCCGTCGAGGTAGCAGACATTGTCGAGGAAGAAGGAGTTCGAGTGGAAGTCCCTCCGTCTACGATCGCAGGCGAGAAACTCGTAGGTCTCGCCCTTCTCGTGTCGTGCATGGGTGTTTAGGGTTGTTCTTCTTACCGTCGAACGTTTGCTTTAGCTTCTTGGGCAGGTAGATTACTTTGAGATCGAGTAATCATGCGGGATGAAGATGATTTCGGTGTGTTCTTCATTGATCTTGCTCGTGGGTTTCAGTTTCAAGAGAGTGAATATGGAGAGTTTGGTGTTTGACTTGAATACTGAAAGTCTAAGTGGCTCGTGAAGAGGAAAATGACATAAAGTCAGCTATTTATAGTTTTTTCAATTAGGTAACGTGATGTTCATTTAAAATGATCTCACTGCCCTCTGTCTGCGTACGCATATCCCCAGTACATTGGGGAGAATTGCATACGCATATCCCCAGTACTCTGCCTTCTTTATTTTTTTTTTCTAACTTTTTCATTTTCCCTTGTATTTTTTTTTCTTTATTTTATTCACTGAAACAATCATAAACATGTTAGAAAGTTCACATGCTTAATCATGATTAATTATTTTTTTCTTTTTATTTCTTTAAAGCAGATGAATACAAAATAACTTGGACTTTTCAAAACTCCCAGGTAAATCCCCAGGGAAAGGTGTTCCCTACGGTCAACTTAAGTACCTTTTCCTAGACAGAGTACTCTTGTACATATATTTTGGAGTTCCTATCTATATTATTGGTATTTATCAATCATTATAGATCCACATAATATACAAAAACTAAATTTTCAAGAATAGTACTCATACCAGATAAATCACAAAAACATGGGCTTCATCATCTTCAATGCCCTTCCCCCGATAAGGTTTTATTCTTTGTCTATTCATGGGCTTTGAAGTGATCTCTTCTACTTCAATCTTTTTCCCACCTTTTTCTTCTTGTTCTCCAAGCAAATCTTCCAAAGTTTATCTTTTCAACATTTCATGTAGAGTGGACTGGGAGAGTTCCTCAATTTCATCAATCATAAAACACTTTCCAAGATCTCCTTGGTATTTCATTGCATCCATCACATTGAAACTGACTTGTTGATCATCGACCCTCATAATCAACTCTCCTTTTTGTACATCAATTAAGGTCCTGCCAGTTGCTAAGAATGGTCGTCCTAAAATGATTGACACTTTCTTATCAGCTTCACAATCCAGAATGGTGAAATCTGCTGGAATACGAATTTATCAACCATGACTAAGACATCTTCAATTTTGCAAATAGGTTGTGTTAGTGTCCTGTCAGCTAACTGTAAGGTTACAGTTGTTGGTCTTGCTTGACCGATCTCCGACTGTTGAAAAACTGAGTATGGCATCGGGTTTAAACTCGCTCCTAGATCGCATAAAGCTATGCCTACATTCCTTCCTCCAATGGAGCATGGAATGGTAAAATTTCCCAGATCCTTGAGCTTGGGAGGCATTTCATTCTTCACCAGTGCACTAGAACATTCAATGAGTCCTATTGTTTCATATTCTCCCAATCTTCTTTTCTTTGATTGAATGCCCATCAGGAACTTCACGTAAGCAGGCATATGTTCAAACTCTTCTACCAAAACGATGATGATATGAAGCTGCTTTAAAACATCTAAAAACTTTTTAAACTGTGCATCATGCGAAACATATTTAAATATTTGAGGGTATAGATGTGGTGGTTTGTATTCTGGATCTATAACAAACTTTTTAGGTTTTGCGGTCGCATTCCCCTGTTTTTTCTCTGAACTTGAATTTTTTTCTTCTTCATAGACTTCCTGCTCCTTGGTCTTTTCTTCATTTACTTTATTCTGTATAACTTTTGAGGTAACTTCTGACTTTTTTTTTTCTGAAAACTTTTCTTGAGCTTCTTCTAGGATCTTCTTTACTTCTTGATTCACGGGATATATTGGACAATCATACTCTAGTCCACTTCTCAAGGTGACTGCCTTGCACTGCTCTTTTCCTTGTGGTTTGTTTTTGATTTCTTGGGCAATCTGTCCAATCTGTTCTTCCAAATTTTCGGACAACAACATCATTTATTGCCATATACTCTTTCATAAGAGTTTCTAGATTTGACTCTTGACTATGCACTTGGATTGGTTTGAAGTTATTTTGCGGCTGCTGTTTATGAGGTTTCCCAAATTGATTTGTATTGGAATTACTTGAGCCGACTTTTCCTCCCCAAGAGAAGTTTGGAAGTTGCCTCCAACCTGGATTGTATATAGTCGAGTATGAATTCCATCTGTTCTGGTTCTGGTTCCCTTTTTGACCTACATAAAAGAAAGATAACACGTGCCTCCAACCTGGTTTGTGCATATGGTGTTCAAGATAACACGTGCCTCATTTGCTGACTTCTTTAAGAAAGACCCGTTTGCAGATGCATTGACTAGTGGCTTCGAAGCTTGATCTAATCCACTATAAAAATGCTCTAAGATCATGCAAGCACGCAATCCGTGGTATGGACACTTCCGAACCAGCCTTTGAAATCTTTCCCCAGTTGCATCCAGAGGTTCATTGTAAGATTGTCTATAAGCAATAATTTCAGCTCTATATTTGGAATTTTTATTAGAAGGAAAAAACTTCTCTAAAAATTTCTCAGCCAAATCGTTCCAAGAAGTGATGGAGTTTGGAGGGAATGAGTCCAACCAAGCTTCAACATCTCCGTGCAAAGAAAATGGAAAACACTTTAGCTTCAAAGTATCTTCAGGCACTCCTGTACCTCTAAAAGAATTGTGAACTCTAAAAAATAACTTGATGTGTTTATGTGGATATTCATTTGGAGGTCCAGAGAATTAGCCCATGGTATTCAACATTTGCAACATCACTGGTTTAAGTTCAAATGGTGGAGCATCTATTGGTGGTTCCAAAATTCCTGGATTTAAAGTCTGAAAAATAGGTAAAGCATAGTCCCTTATTACTTTATTGCGGACTTCAGCAATATAAATTGGATTTTCTTGTTGTGGCACCGGTGGAACTGGAGATACTGGTGGAATTCTCCCACCATTTTGCTTCCTTCCATGGTTATGTGGGTTAACATGAGGATCGACTCCAAGTTGTTCCATCGGAAACTCTTGTATGTAAGAAACTTCTTCTAGAGATTCATGTGCGCTCAACTCTTGTTGTTCCCTTCTCTTTCGTCTTTGCTCCTTTCTACGCCGACGAAAGGTTATTTCTATCTCAGGATCAATATCAAGGAGTGGACACCCCTTGTCATGCACTAACCTCAACCTGCAAGAGAAAAATTGCAAATCAAAGTCAAATTCCCTTTGAGACAGAAATGTCGTCGCAATGTAATCACAATCTCAAATAAACAAAACTGGTTTCACTTTTGTTCTCCGACAACAGCGCCAAAAACTTAGTGCGACAGAGGTTGAATGATGTGTAGGTGTTAATATCACACACGCGAAAGCAATTTTGGATCTTAGGCACACAATTTGATCAATTTAATCCCAGAAGACATGCTGTCCATAAGAACAAAAATAGAGTAATAAGGTACCTACCTCTTGGAGCTCCCAATTCGTATAATCTGATGCTTTATAATTCACACGAACGACGTTTGGACAACCACTTGGATCTTCTCTACTATCCTCTGGCCTTGGAACGGATTGTGGGATCCTCAATTGATAGGAATTGGAAAGGAAAGCTTATGGGTATAAGCAAGCTTGAGAGTATGAACATGGAAGTTCTTGGGATAATTTTATCAGCATTTTAGGTTGAAGAAATCCACCAATTCTCATAAGTTTATCCTCTATATATAGAAGAAAATCATGCACAAAAATTGCACAAAAAATTGATAACAAATAGGGAGCATTTTGAGTCACAAGATTAGGTGGTGCAATAAGGCTAATTACAAGTGATTAGTCATTAAGCACCACCTCCAAAATTTGCTAACTTTTGAATTTCTTTTAAATTCAAAATTTGCAAATAAAATTCTCAATAATCCCACTTTCTTTTATTTTTTATTTTAATTTAAATATTATCTATTTAATTAAAATAAAATTATTTAATTTATTATCTCATATTAAATTAATACCATTTGTGCAATCTTGGTTTCTTTCTCCCAACAAATTTTCTTGAACATGAATCCATATTCATGTGTTTAATATTTAAATCATATTTAAATATATAACCCTCATTTTAAGTTTAATTAATAATTAAACTTCATATGTCGTTAAAATATCGTATATAAATGACTTTTGTATCCTTTTCTGAATTTGAACGTTTCAAATATTAATCTATCATATTGTTCCAAGTTTTATTCCTATTGAGCTAGCAGAGGGACCTAATGGACCAACATATCATGGGCTCCAACGAAATGATGATAACCGATTAATCTCATTAACCTAGTCATTCATCGTTCGTTAGCTTCCGGGACACTCCACTATAGCCCAGCTGCACTCCCCTCACTGTAGATATATTTCTTGTCCACTTTAGATAACCATGATTAGTTCGTCGACCCTTCACCGGTTGTTCGTAACTAGAGCTAGGTCAAATGTCCGTTTTGCCCCTACAGTTACATTTTGTTCCTTAAGTTCCACTGATCATCTAATGCACAACTAGTTCCCCATGCAATCACTGAACCAAGTCCCTCTCAAGGTTATGAGAGGGCGGGGCCCTTTTGCTCTGAAAGTGTTAATAACATAAAAGCGGAAGCAATTTTGGATCTAAAACACTTAATAAGCTTAATTTGATCATCAAAGGCATGTTGTTCATAAAGAGAAAAACAGAGACAACAACCTACCTTGTCTTTAATGGAGAAATTGGTTGGATTGGCTGTTTGTTTTTCTTCACCAACGAGTCACGAAGTACCAAAGGGTCTTCCTTGCTATCCTCAAGCCTTTGGAATTGATTGTGGGATCCTCAAGTGATGGAATTTTAGAGAGAAAAGATTAAAAATGAGTTCAAGAACATATGAGGTGTGAGTATGGATTTTGGCAACATTTCAGCATTAATCTCTCTTAATTTTTCTAGCCTTCTTCTTCAGCTTTATAGAGGGATTGAAGCTGAAGGAAATGCCCAAGAATGGCCACCAAATCAACTCCAAATTAATGGAGTATTAAGTGGCACAAGAGAGGTGAGTGCATGGGTTTAGTCACCATGCACTCCACCTCCAAAAATCAAATTTAATTTTAATTTTAATTAATCCAATATTATCTTGGATTAATCCACTAACTTAATTATTTAATTAATCTGAAATTTTGAAAAAAAAAATCAATTTCTTAATTTTAAATTAATTCAAAATTAATTTAAAATTAATAAATAAATAAATAAATAAATTAATTATTAATTTAATATCTTAATATTAAATTAATATTTTGCCACTTTACCCGAACATTTCTGAAATGTTATTTTTCCTAACATGAATCCTTATTCATGTTCTCGGTTTTTAAATCATATTAAAAAACATATATACTCAGTTTTCACAAAACTCGACGTATCATCAACACCTATCATTTTTATTCATTTTCCTCAACATGAACTTTAAAAGCAATTCATATTCAATCCTTCATATTATTCCAAAGGTTAGTCTCGAGCTAGCAAGGGGACCTAATGGACCTACAGATCATGGGCTCCATCGGTGCGAGGTCAAACTAGTCAAAACCCTTTTTAAACTAGTTAACCAACTTCCATTAACTAGCAGGACACTCCACTATAGCCTAGTAGTTGAACTCCCCTCACTGCAGATATATTTCCGTCCACTCGATATAACAATGATTAGTAAGTCAATCCTTCACAAGTTGTTTGTTACTATAGACAGGTCAAATGTCTATTTTACCCCTATAATACATCTAGGTTCCTTAAGTCCACTGATCCTTTAATGAACAATTTGTTTATGGTCAAACCAATAAACGATATCCCTCTCGGGCCAATGAGAGGGTGGGGCCCCTTGTTCAAGCCTTGGATTTAGTACTTAAGGGAACAACCTTTCTACTATCCCTAAAGTTGGGTAGGAGTGAATTTCGTCTTGCATTACTATGTCCCCAGCTATTCATCTATTGTTGTCCCCAAAATGGTAGGATTATTGAATGGTACTTTTGAACCACACTCACCCATGCAGATCAAAGGACAACCCTAAATGAACAGGAGTTACCTCGGTCATCGTATGAAAAAGTCAGTCTTTACAGTAAATGGAATTATAAAGTAAGAGTGACTTATTTCTTGGTCCCGTCTTGTGTAAACATCTTTTACACATGATGCCCCTACTTGCATGTCTTTACATGAACGATCCAGGATGATGTCGTTTGCCTTATTCGCAAATTAGGTCGCACTCATAGTGTTACCAAAACAAGGTACCCAACCTTATTCATTTACTATAGACGATTTAGGTTATATACTTGAACTTTATCCATGTCTATATCCAAGATTTAGTTCAAGTATCGCATCTTATAACCATGGATGTTTCTATTGGATCTTTTAAATATAAAATAAACAATTTCACTGAATAACATCTTTATTTATATAAAGGATAACAAAACTTGAGTTCTAGGACATATACCCCAACATGTTCAAGACTCGGAGTCAACATTTAAGAGAACAACCTTTACTAACCCTAAAACGGGTAGCAGTGAATTCCCTCTTGCAAGGCTATGTCCACAGCTGTCCATTTAGTCTTATCCCCAAAATGGTAGGCTTATTGAGTTGGCGATTTTGGCCACTCTCACCCATGTAGATCAAAGGATAATCCTAAATAAACAGGAGTTCATAGTTAGCTCAGGATTAAGATCGAGTTACCTAGGTTATATGTATGAGATGTTCAGTTTCAACAGTATACGATGTTGTAAAGTGAAAGTGACTTATCTCCTGGTCCGATCTCTATGCAAACTCTTTGCATAGGATGCCCTCACTCGCATGTCTTATACATGAACGATTAGGATCACATCGTCTGTCTTTAAAAGAACAAAGCAAGCCACGCCAATAGTGTCCCCAGGATTAAGGTACCCAACCTTATCCATATACTATATATCATTTAGACTATTTACATGAACTTGATCCATACTTATGTCACACATAAACTTCAAGTATACATAATATAGTCATGGGTTCTTAGTTTATTAGTTTTGTGGTTATATTTAGGCAAAACAAATATATAGAAATAATACTTCATTGAAGCAAGTCAAATGTTACATTTACTATCTACGAGTTTTAGGGCATAAAACCCAACATGATGGATGTGAGATAAGATGATAGATAATGAAATAAGAATGATTCATCCAATCTTATTGCAAGTATACACTATCGCACGTAGTAATAAAAACCATTGAAGTATTTCAAGGGTATCGATCCCACAAGGACTAATTTGGAAACTCAGATTTGAAGAAGAAACTTTGCAACTGATTGCTTAAAATAGGTAACCAAAGAAATAGTTGATGATTGATTTTTGGAAGATAAATAAAACAATAAAATAAAGAAATAACAATAATAAATAAAACGAGGCATTCAATATAGTTTCATCCCAAAGGCAATAACTTTAATCATAGATTATTCAACTATTCAATGCATTGGTCAAATTTAACTTCTATTTGGCCTTGCTCCTAAAAACCGTTAGAAGGCTAAGCGAGTACCGTTATGCACATTTATGTTACTTGACTCCGACATAGATAATTCATGAATACAATCTATAACCCTATAGTTGATGTGGGTGCCTAAGGAAGCTTGCCCTATACCACCGAACAATCTCTTTCGAGTTTTTTCTCCTATATTACTTTTATGAGAACCGATATCGCCTGTCCCTTTTGAGATCAAACTCACATAGCATGCAAAGTCTAAGTGATCACTTTAAATTCAGCAAGATCAGAATGATAATCAATAAAGAATGACATGCATTGAATAGAAACTTAAAAAAATAAACACGTTCAAGCTATTGAACCATAAGGGAATTCACTATATTGAACCCTTCAACGAAATTTAGCAAAGCATGGTGGAATAAAGTGCAAATGAACACGTTTCCATTGAAAATAAAATGTAAAGAATACAAAAGAATGAAAAGTGACAAGTGCTGGAAACAATGGCAGTAGTTAAATACTAGGGTTTTTCTTTTATCCAATCCTTTTAGAGTTCGCTCGACACTCCACTCTCTCACTTTTACAAGTGAGAATGGGTGAAAATCCCTACAAACCCTAAGGTTTGATGTCTAACACTAACTAGGGATAGAACTCAGTCTTCTAAGAAGGACCTCAGGCATCCCTTCTCATGGGCGTCTACTAGGGTTTTGTCACCACCCTCTTCTTCCCAGTGAGTTCTACTTGCATTCCTCTTCGAATCAAGGCCTTATATAGTGTGGGGAGTAGTTGAGGAGCTACAAAAATTGTGCTGGTAGGTAGCCCAGTTGATTTCAGGGTCAAAAGGGTAGGTTAGGTGTGCATAAGTCTCGTTCAAAATGACCAACGACGAACTCGAAACGTCCTCTGTTTTTTCAAGAAATGCGGTAGCATTTCATTTTTGCCTTCCCAAAAATGTGGTCGCATTTCGGGCTAAATTTCAACTTTCCTCTGTTTTCCTACACAACACCAAATTGGGTCAAATTCATATCATATTGAGTCTTTTTAAACACAAATAAGCATAATTTGGAAAATGTGACTCTCAACTCCCTTATTCACCAAATTTAACATAATTTTAGCTCGAGAATAGGAAAATCGATCTAAACATGCAACGTTTGACAATGAAATGAGCTAAATATAAGGGTAAGATAGAAACATCACTCCCCTTGGCTTTGTGGCAGTCAGATGAAATGCTTTAGTGATGATCTACCCTAGGTGTATCGCAATGACCTGGATAATGGAGTAGTAGAGGAGAATGCGCTGGAGCTATAAGGCGGCATCATGCTTTGTGGGCATGATGCGATTTTAAATCCAATGCATCCATGCATTGGCTTCTAACGTCAGCCACTACAACCTTAGGATCCTTGTGGTGTCACACCCTTCCAAAACTGCACGGGTCTTGCGATTGTCTTCAGGACTTCGCTCAAGAAGTCTTCATCTTGGGAATCCAGCAATCTATTCCCTTCTGCTTCTGGTGCATCAGGCAACTCCAGGAGAACGTTGATTATACTAGAAGAAAAGGCCAGTGCGTTGTCACGCACCATCACTTCGTTTATTTCATCATTCCATTGTGCGCGGTAGAAGTCATGGACCAACACAGTAATGTATTCCTAGATGGCCTTGCATGCCAGCTCCCATTTGTGGCTGGCGATCTGATCTTTCATTGCCTAATGAAGCGAACAACTGAAACTGCGCACCTTAGTGAAGTTGAGGCACTTCTCCCCAAATTTCTCCTTGCCCTTAGTAGTTGCGTTGGGGGCTCTTTTCCTTTTCTTTTGGCCACTTAGGCCTTCATCTTGGCGTTGTGTCAGCTTACAGATGGCTAGTGGAGGTGCCCTAATAGTGCTGCGTTTGCTTAGGGGCACGTTGTGTTCTAAGTCTTGCTGCACCAGCTCTTCTCCCATGATTGGGGCATTGAGATCCACCTGCCCCGTGCATGTTTCAAGGAATATGGCCAGCCCTGCAGCAGCCATATCTTCTATTGCCTTTTTCTGCACTTCTTTCTCAATGCACTCTCTTGCTTTTGTTACAGCTGTGGCCAACCGCTCTACGATGACTTTTCGAGCTGCTTCGTCTGTTGCAACGTTTTTAGCTCTTTCTCTTTGGCACATGGCCTCTCCCTCGGCGCCTGATAATGCGCATAACGAGCTATATTTCCTGATAAAATATAGTTAGTCTTTGAGTAATTTTTTGCCAATTTGATGCACTTTAATGTTTATTTTGTACAAAATTGTTTATTGGAGCTAAAACGAGAATTTGGAGTTGATCGGGTGTTCGGAACGCTGAAAGAAGCCAAAGAACCAAAGAGGAACTAGCGTCGAGATGCTAGCCTTGTGGCATCGAGACGCTCCAATGTTTCCTTATCTGAATTGGGTTGCAACAGAGACAGTGTTTCCGCGATGTCCCTTAGCGTCTCGACGCTGCAATATTTTCCTATTCTGTTTTGCGCTACAACAGCACAGCGTCTCAACGCTGTGCTATAGAATCTGAACGCTGTGCTATAGCGTCTTAACGCTGCACAGAGTTTTCAAAAAATATGAAGCGATTTTGGCTAGCCAAGGGGAGTCCAATTGGTTAGATTTTAGCTTTAATTTTGACTAGAGACCTTTAGTGGGAGCTGAAGCAAGGCCAAGGAGTGGGAATCAAGCGAGAAGACGTGGAGTTCGTGACGGGGTCGTGCAGTCTCGACGATTCGAGTTTTCATTTCTCTTTCCCTTACCTCTTGTCATTTTTGTGTCTTTTCTTTCAATTAGTGTTTGTAGTTTGAAGGCTATGAATTGCTAGTTGTTTGTCTTAGGGTTTGATGTAGTTGTTTAAGTTTGTTGGATTGATATTTGGTATGAATGTGTTTTTATTTTATTCATGCAATTTTGCTTAATGCTTTCAATTACTTGATCAGTAATTGGAAGATTTTAGTGTTGAATCTAACTCGGGAGAGAGGATTTAGCCAAAGACTTACTTTACTAATTGCATGATTAAAGTTGAGTTTCTAAGTTTGTGACGGAATTTAGATTTCCTTTAGAAGTATAACAAGGACCTAACCAAATAATGCCTTGCATGCTAATAAACTTAGATAGGTATATTGGGTTCATTGTATGCATGAGAATCAATTATGCTCGGGAGAGATAATTGTGATAAAAGTTTCCTTGGCTTGTAAAATAATTGCACGATAAATTCATTCCAGTTATTCAATCCTTAATCTTAATCAATGAAATCAATTCCCTAAGAATCTTTCTATTTGAGTCTCCACCCTTTATTTTATGCTTTTTGTCTTTAAATTTATCTTTTGCCTAAATAAAATTGGACAAGATTATTCACGATACTTAATTTGCTAGAAAACAAATCCAGTGGACGACACTCGTTTAATCACGAAAGCATTATATTATTACTTTACTTGTACGCTTGATGTATGCAAACTGCGCATCAAGTTTTTGGCGCTGTTGCGGGGATTGGCATATTTAGTTAAATTAGTATTGTGGAAAAATTGTTCGGTCTTAATTTAGGGTGTATTTTTATTTTTTAGGTAGATTGCATTTTTCCTTAATTGTTAGTTTCCTATTTTAGTGCGTTCCTTCTTTGTTTGATTTTTTTCCTTAATTGTTATTTTCCTTATTTGTTTTGTTTTCCTTTTTTGTTTTCTTTCCGTTTAAGTGTGAGTCTTAGTCCTTTGTTCTGGACGTGTTATTAATTGGTGATTGCATCTAATTGAAAGCCTGATATTCGTTGATGTTTTAATTGATTTGAATGACTTTTTATAATTTTGGGTGGCTCGTTAGGGAATCTGTGCCCAAAGAACCAACATCAACTTCCAATTTTTCATCTTCAAGTCATACCCCTTTAAAAGAAAATTCTTCCTTAAGAAGTATTGTTCAAAAATATATTGAGGAGTCAAGAGTGAGGAGTCTAAAAATTGATGAAATTATAAAGGACTTCAAACCCCAAAGGAAGTTAGTGAGGTGGGATCCACTTCCATATGTTGTCTAGTGAGTCATGTGGCCGATGATTCATTTGCACCCATTCAGGAGCTTAGTTCTTTCGATCTTGCTAAGGATGAGCATTTAGGGGTGAGTTGCATGAATAGTGGGGTAGAATTGGAGAGTTGTAGCACCTATCAAGAACATGTTTGTGAGGAAGAAAAAGAAAATGAGCTTGTAGTGTTAGAGGAAGTTCATGAGGAAAAGTGTGAGGTTAAAAAGATTTCATTTGTTTTATCTTCTCCATCCTTTGTAGAATATGATAGTTCTTTTTTTCTATTCTCATGAGTCAGTTTTTGAGTCAGAGTCTCTTTATTTTGGTATTTCTCCTTTTATGCTTATTTTAATAAAAAAAATCCAAAAATAAGTCTGTTTCAGGGGCCCATGAAAAGCTAGTGAGCTTGCACGCAATAGTGACTTTTATTGATTCAAGGAAGAAGGGCCCGAAGAAATATGAGAATTTTTTTTTGTGTCTTGACAGATTGCACGAGCACGTCGAGCTAAAGACGATAAACAATCGCTTGTGGGAGGCAACCCAAGTTACTTTGTTATTTTTTTTATGTCATTTTTGTTTTGTAGGAGATCTTGTGCTATGGTCTTTGCCAAGCATTCATGAAAAGGTCATCATTCCCGGGCAGTAACGTTCACCCCTTCCATTCTTTTCTTGTTCTCATGATTATGTATGCTATAGATTTATATACATTGAGGACAATGCATGTTTTAAGGTTTGGGGTGGAATGCTTTGCTTGTTGAGCCCTTGAGCATATGAGTTCGGGATATAATTTTTTGAGCTTATTATGATTATGGCATATGGTTGTTTTTGAATGCTACTTTTGCAAGATTATGATTTCCTAGGATAGGCTTTCTTGTCAATTTTTATGCTTTTGATGAGTTGTAAGCATGAGTGCCCAAAAATGGAGACTTTGGAAAAAGTTTTCTAGGAGATGTCTTGCATTAGTGGAGTATTTTCCTTGGTTGAAATTAGACTTGAATGCTTAGGAGTGAATTATTAGGTTCATATGCTCGTTGTCACCTCGATAGGTGTAGGGAAGAGCTAAAGAGTTAATTTTTGCAAATTAGCATGTTTAATCTTGCCTAGGAGGAAAGAAAAGAATATATGCTTATCATGCTCATAAAGAAAAATCATTCTTGTTACAATTGAAAGAAAAAAAAAGTTATGACTTATGCGCGCAATGCAATGTTTAATAATGTTTTACGCAAAAAGATCTACCCCTGTTGTGATCAGTTAGGCCAAGTAAGAGTTAAACTCAGGTTATGGGTCCCCGCAATAGGTGTGTGAAAGCTAGTGCCACTTATAAATGTTTGATTCAATTTTAATTTTAAAGCACCTAAGTATGGATAAAAAAACAAAAAAGAAAACTATTTTGTCCAGTCGCTCATTAGTAAATCCTTAGTGCCAATGTAGAGGGAAGATGAGTTGAGAGTGTAATAATCCAATCCTTAGCTAGTAGAGTCTAATCTAATTAAGTTAGATCTCTCTTCTACAAGTTAATTTTTGAAAAATTTTGATTTGTCTCCATCATTGGGCCTTATATGCACGTTTCTTCATAGCTTGCTTATTGACTTTTGAGCCTTGAGGTTTGAGTTGTGTGTTGTTGCATCCTTTTACAACCGTTGCCTAAATTTTAGTCTGCTCGAGGACTAACAAAAGCTTAAGTTTGGGGGTGTTTGATAGAATGGATAGTGAGCTATATTTCCAGATAAAATATAGTTAGTCTTTGAGTAAATTTTGGCCAATTTGATGCACTTTAATGTTTATTTTGTAGAAAATTCTTTATTGGAGCTAAAACGAGAATTTGGAGTTGATCGGGTGTTCGGGACGCCAAAAGAAACCAAAGAAAATAAGAGGAATCATGTTGGAGACCTAACAAAGTGGGCTTGGCCGAGAGCTAGTGTCGAGATGCTAGCCTTGTGGAGTCTCGACGCTCCAAAGTTTCCTTATTTGAATTGGGCGGCAACAGAGACAGCGTCTTGACACTGCAACATTTTCCTATTCTGTTTTGCGCTGCAACAACACAACGTCGAGACGTTGTGCTATAGCGTCTCGATGCTGCACATATTTTTTCTGTAAATAAGAAGTGATTTTGGCCGGCCAAGGGGAGTCCAATTGGTTAGATTTTAGCCCTAATTTAGACTAGAGACCTTTAGGGGGAGCTGAAGCAAGGCCAAGAAGCGGGAATCAAGCTAGAAGATGTGGAGATCGTGATGGGGACGCGCAATGTCGACGGATTCGAGTTTTCCTTTCTCTTTCCCTTACCTCTTGTTGTTTTTATGGCTTTACTTTCAATTAGTGTTTGTAGTTTTAAGGCTATGAATTGCTAGTTGTTTGTCTTAGAGTTTGATGTAGTTGTTTTAGTTTGTTGAATTGATTTTTGGTATGAATGTGTTTTTATTTTATTCATAAAATTTTACTTAATTCTTTCAATTACTCGATCACTAATTGGATGATTTGAGTTTTGAATCTTACTCGGGAGAGAGGATTTAGCCCAAGACTTAATTTACTAATTGCATGACTAAAGTTGAGTTTCTAAGTTTGTGACAGAATTTAGTTTACCCTTAGAAGTATAACAAGGACTAAACCAAATAATGCCTTGCATGCTAAGAAACTTATATAGGGATATTGGGTTCATTGTATGCATGAGAATTAATTATGCTGGGTGATAATTTTCAAAAAGCAAGTTATTTATCCTTTAAACTTAAGCTAAAATTAGGCTAAAAGAAACATTGATGCGTTACTTCAACGCAATAAGAAAGAAAATTGTGATGATTTTATGTGGTAGGCTACATTTATGTATGCGGTGAGGAATTATAAAAATAGGGCGCTAACGCAACTAATTCAGTTGTTTGTTGTCCAAGTTTCTCTCAACGCAGGCACACATCCCAAGATGATCATGAGACAGACAAGATGGATGAATGGACAATGCTGACAGGTTGATGCGCAAGTCTGCTGAAAATGTGCAAGTCTCTAATTACTTGGAGAAGTTGGTTTCCTTCACCTATAAATATAAGCCACCTGCTCAAGGAAACAGAGAATACACAATAGAGACGACACAAAGATCAAGGAGAAAGAGAAATCACAGAGAGCTGTGATTAATAGTAGACTTGCGTTTGCAATGTATTGTTTTGCTTGCATGAACTAATTTTCTTCTTCAAGGCCTAGCGCAAGCACCCATGCAGTGATAAGTTTTACTTTGTAAGCGCATACTTTGATTTAATGAAACATTATTGCCTTCTACTTAGTTGTGATACTATTTTCATTACTAACTCTCGCCTGGCCAGCCGGATGCGGTAGCAGTATGCTAAATCCCTGACAGGTAATGCATGCGGACATATCTAAGTAGAACAAGCTACCGCATTGCATGTAGTCTTGGTAGCATTGAACAAATACTACCGCTATAAGATACTACATGAATGAGCTTTGATTGCGTTAAGACTAACGCAGTCCCTTGTAAGTTTTTAGAGAACTAAGCCTCACGCATGAACTAGCCAAATAACCAATTGATAGTTTCATGCCAAACACAGAAGAAGTACTAGAAGGGAAACTTGTGATTTTTTCTGACTTAGGTATTAATGGATTAATTAGTCATGGTATGTGCTACAAGGTTCTTATAAACGCATGAGGTTGTGACCGCAACAACCTTGATAACATTCTCCTTAATACTTTTCTTTTTACTCTCATCGCATGTTTTACTTTATAAAATATTTATTCTTGAATTCCATCAATTCTCTTATTTAGTTCTTTATATAATATCACACGTTTTGAGTACAGATCAGTGAAAATTATTAAAACTTTGCAAATAACCTTTCCCAGTGGATTCGACCCTAGGCTCACTAGATATTGCTTGATTTTGTCAATTTATACTTGGACTGATATCTATCTGCGACAATTTTGCATTAATTTGTTACGCATACTAACAACCGATCACTCGAGAGAGATAATTGTGATAAAAGTTCCATTGGCTTGAAAAATAATTGCACGATAAATTCATTCCAATTAATCAATCCTCAATCTTAATCAATGAAATCAATTCCCTAAGAATCTTTCCATTTGAGTCTCCACCCTTTATTTTATGCTTTTTGTCTTTAAATTTATCTTTTGCATTAAATTTTGCTCCCTAAATAAAATTGGACAAGATTATTCACGGTACTTAATTTGCAAGAAAACCAATCCAGACGATGATACTTGTTTAATCACGAAAACACTATATGATTACTTGACCCGTACGCTTGTGGTATGCAAATTGTGCATCAGTTCCTAGCTCACCCAGAATGCTTTTCCATTCCTCCACCTTCTGCGCTGGCGGGTGGACGACTAGGAGGTCAAGGGTGGAATTGTTGCCTGTCGCATGGGCAGGTGAAGAAGATGGGGAGGCCTAAGGAGTTGAAGGAGTTTGGGAGGTGGAAGGTCAGTTTGAAGGTGAATGGTTAGAAGGTTGAGGGAAACGAGATTGCACTCTAGGGATTAGGGTGACAGGTTCAAGCTAGAAAGTGGATGTGCAGAAAGGTTGAAGGTCTAATGGCTCCTCCACGATATTGTTGATGGTGGGGCTAGTGGGTATGAGATAGGGCCTCGGCGTAAGGGGCTGCTCATCGTCGATCACTTTGGGGACATATGCGAGACTTTGACCTTTATGGTTTTCGCACGCTGGCGGTTGTTGCTCTGCATCGCTTTCAGAGGATATCTCAATGCCTTGATAGGGCCCCTGAAATACGGGTGATGAACGGTCGTCGAGGTCGTCGTCAAAATCACTAGCGGACACGTTCTGAGAGTTGTCGACAGACATGCTGAGCTTGAAAATATTTTCGCAATAGACTTAGGGCTTGAGAGAAAGAAGAAGAAGACTAAAGGTTGAAGATGATCGAAAAAAATGAGAATGGCTATCCTCTTGCGATGGATATAACGAATGCATGTTACATTAAATGGTTTCCTATGTAATCATGCCTTTTCAATTCTCACTTATAAAAATAGGAAATGATGATCGTGGGAGAACGTGACCCTGGCTCGAGTGTAGCACAAGCGACATGACTCTGTGGAGTGCACAAGAATTGATGTGATGGCACGAAGACTAAGAGTCATTTGTTCTGACGCATAGTTCTCTTTCCTTATTAGTGCATGGTCTGCGCTGATCTTACTTCAAGGGTTTACTCTAAATCAACTAAACTAAGCTATCACAGAGTACAAATGGAATTTAATGCGGTACGGAAAGAACAAACATACTAACTTGTGGTGTTCTCATATATGCGCTAGGTCTTGACGCAACATCAGAACTTCTTCTTGCTGAATCTAGACCTCCTCTGCGCTCAAGGTCGATCTTTCAGAATGATGAGTTCAACCACCTCATCAACTGTCCCATCAACATATGGTTTAATCCGCTGTTCATTCACCTTGAAGATTCTTTGTCCATCAGCTGATCGTAAGTCCAGTGCTCTTTGGGGATAAATCTTGTGAATAATGAAAGGGCCCAACCACCTTGATTTCAGCTTTCCTGGAAAAAGACGTAGATGAGAGTTAAACAACAGAACTTTCATTCCTTCTTTGAGTACCTTCTTTTTTAGCAACTTGTCATGCCATTTTTCTGCTTTTCCTTCGTGATCTTGGCATTTTTATATGCACTTAGCCTAAAGTCCTCCAATTATGAAATTTGGTGCATCCTGGCTCTCCTGCCGCAGCCAAGTCCAAATTTAGGCGCTTAAGCGCCCATTTAAATTTGTGTTCAAATTATAGCGGCAGGCGGCATGCTTTCTCGAAGACTAACACATAAAAAGACATTCCTATAGGCGTTTTGAATGCAGTACAATATGCCCATAACGCATCATCCAGATGTTGCGCCCAATCTTTTCTTCTTCTTTGATCTCTATTGTACACTTTAGCTTGGCCATTATGAGGGTGGTATGCGATGGCTATGTTACACTTCACATTGTATTTAATCAGGAGTTTTCTCATGATACGATTAACAAAATGCGTTCATTCGTCACTGATAAGTCGTCTGGGCACTCCATATCTTGAGAAAAATGTTCTTCTAGATAAATTTAGCTACAGTGGTTGCATCATTTCTGATGCATGCTATTGCTTCTACCCATTTGGTCATGTAGTCTAGCACAAGAAGAATATATTGATATCCCTATGATGATCGGAATGGTCCCATAAAATCAATGCCCCAAACGTCAAATGGTTCCACTTTTAACAAAAAATGTTGCGACATCTTGTTCCTTGCTCTGATATTTCCCGTGCGCTGGCATATGTCGTATTGCATAGCACAAGTCCTTGCGTCAAAAAATAAAGTGGGCCACTAGTATCCACTTTGTAGTACTTTTTTCGCGGTGCGCTGCCCTCTGAAGTGACCACCATAAGACGATTCATGGCATTCGTTGAGGATCTTCATCACTTTGTCTTCTCCAACACATCGTCGAAACACCTAGTTTGGACCTCTGCGATAGAGAAAATGATCATCCCAAAAATAGAATTTTAACTCATGGAAGAACTTCTTACGTTGTTGCGCTGAATATCCTTAGGGTAATACTTTTTCAGCAAGATAATTGGCCATGTCAGCATACTGATGTGCAATTTGCTAACCGCAAATGTACAGGTCAAGTAATAATATAGTTTTCGTATAAACAAGTGTCGTCCTCTGGATTGGATTTTTAAGCAAATCAAGTATTGTGAATTATCTTGCTCAATTTTATTTAGGGATCAAAAAGTAGTGAGTGGATGATATGAAAACTAAATCAAAGCAAGTAAAAAGTGTGGAAATTCAATTGGGAAAAATACTTAGGGAATTGATTTCGCCGATTTAATCTAGGATTGATTTTAAGAAGTAAGTTATTATGCACAATGAAATTATGAGCCTAAGACTCTTTTATCACAACTACCTCTCCCGAGTATAATTGATTCTCATGCAAATTAATCTACTTGATATCCCTATCTAAGTTGGTTAACATGCAAGGCAATGAGATCTTTTGACCAATTCTAAAGTTAATCTAAAACCGTCACGAATTAGAAAGTAAACTTTAGTCATGCAATCTTGAGTAAGTCTATATTAAACCCCCTCTCCCGAGCTACATTCAAAACTTAAATCATTCATCTAATGGTCAATTAATTGAAAGCATTAAATCAAGATTACAAACATAATGAACATTGCACAACTTAAACCATAAATCAATCCATAAACAAAATTGACTACATCAATCCCTAAGTTATGAGTTTAGCTACTCATGAATGGAATTACAAGCTCAACTAAACAGAATAAAGCCATAAACTTTAACTAAAGAAAAGGAAAGGGAAAAGAAAACTCAATATAGGCCGAGACCGAACGTTCCCGTCACGATCCCCACGAACAATGGGTTGATTTCCAACTTGCTCCTTTGCTTCAGCCCTCAATTACTCTGTTTCTGCCCTGTTTACGGCTCCAAGAAGTCCCAAAATCGAATCCCCCCCAAAACCTAGCCGAAAATAAGCTTTTATTCTTTTTTTTCGTCAAAGTGTCGAGACACTATCAAGACAGCGTCTCGACGCTACCTCTAAACACGCGTGTTCTAGAAAGGAAATTACACAGCGTCGAGACGCTAAGGTCGCAGCGTCGAGACGCTGTGATCGTTTCGCGCCTATTCAAATAAGGAATGCTAGCGTCGAGATGCCCAAGGGCTAGCGTCAAGACGCTAGTCTGCATTTGACCGAATTTTGACTTTTTTCCTCTTTGACTCTTTTTCATTCCTTTGCATCTTTTCATGTCCCGAGCACCCGATTAACTCCAATATTGCGCTATAGCTCTAACCAACCATTTCCTACAAAATAAACAATTAAGTGCAATAAAATGGCCCATAAATCATAAAAGACTAGCTAAATTAAATAAGTAAAGATAGCTACCTATGCTCGCTATCAAATACCCCCAAACTTAAGCTTTTGCTAGTCCTCGAGCAAACTACAAATCAAGCATACAGTGGAAGAATGGATGCAACAAACATGACTTAATCCTCAAGGCTCAAAAGTCAATAACCAAGCAAGCAAGAGACATGCACATAAGGACCAATGAGGGAGACAAATTAAAATTTTTCCAAAATTAACTTGCACAAGCGAGATCTAACTCAACAAGATCAGACTCTACTAGCCCGGGATTGGATTTATTAAACTTTCAACTCATCTTCCCTCTACACTGGCACTAAGGTTTCACTAATGAGTTAATGGAACAAATTGCTTTGTTTTTCTCCATACTTAGGTGCTTTTAATTAACAATTGAATTAAGCATGTATATGTGGCACTAGCTTTCACACACCCATTGCAGGGACCCTTAACCTAAGTTTTCTCTGGTTGGCCTAACTGATCACAACAGGGGTAGCTCTTTTTGCCTTAATCTTTATTAACCATTGCATAATGTGCACAAGCCATGGCATAATTTTTTTTCTCAACAATAACAACAAGAAAGATTTTTCTTTATGAACATGATAAACAGGTATTCTTTTCTTTTCTCCTAAGCATGATCAAACATGCTAATTTTCAAAAAATTAACTCTTTAGCTCTACCCTACATCTATCGAGGTGACAACAAGCATATGAACCCAATAATTCGCTCCTAAGCATTCAAATCCAAATCTAGCCAAGACAAATACTCTACACATGCAAGCCATCTCCTAGAAAAAAGTTTAAAAAGTCTCCATTTTTGGGCACTCATGCTTACAACTCATCACAAGCTTGAAAATTGACAAGAAAGCCTATCCTAGGACATCATAGTCATGCAAAAATACATCCAGAAAACAACCATATGCATAATTCAAAGAAAGCTCAAAACTATAGCCCAAACTCAGATGCTCAAGGGCTCCACAAACATGCTATTCCACCCCCAAACTTAAAGCATGCATTGTCCTCAATGTATAAAGAAAATAAGCCATAAACAAGCATGAGAACAATGAAAGAATGAGAGGAGTGAATAGGCCTGGAATGATGCTGACTTCTTGCTTGAAATCTTGAAAGCTTGAAAGCAAAGGAGAGACAGAAAACAAGACCTACAACACAAAAACAAACAATAAATCAAAAGCAAACAGAAAAGCACAACTACACTTACTTGGGTTGCCTCCCATAAGCGCTTGTTTAACGTCATTAGCTCGACGTGCTCGTGCAGTCTATCAAAGCACATAAAAATTCTCGTATTTCTTTGGACCCTTCTTTCTTGAATCAATAAAACTCACTATCGCTAGCAAGCTTACTAGTTTCTCATGGGCCCCTAAAACAGAATTATTTTTGGTATTTTTGAATAAAAGAAGAATAAAAGGAGAAATATCAAAATAAAGAGACTCTGGCTCTAAAACTGACTCGTGAGAATAGAAAAAAGAACAATCAAAATCTACAGAGGATGTAGAAGATAGAACAGATGAAGGCTTTTCAACCTCAAATTCTACCTCCTGAACTTCCTCTGTCACTACAAGCTCATTTTCTTTTTCTTCCTTACAAACATGTTCTTGATACGTGCTACAACTCTCCAATTCTTCCCCATTATTCATGCAACTCACCCCTAACTGCTCATCCTTAGCAAGATCGACAGAACTAAGCTCTTGAATGGGTGCCAATGAATCATCGGCCGCATGATTTTCTAGAAATCCTATGGAAGTGGATCCCACCTCCCTAACTTCCTGTGGAGCTTGAAGTCCTCTTATGATTTCATCAATTTTTAGACTCCTCGCTCTAGACTCCTCAATATAATTTTGAACTATGCTTTCCAAGGAAGAATTTTCATTTAAAGGGGTATAACTTGAAGATGAAAAATTAGAATATGGTGTTGAATAAAAAGCCATTCAAATCAATTAAAGCAACAATGATAATTAGGCTTCCAATCAAACAATAACCCAACAAAAACAAATGACAAAGACTCAAAAAAAAAAAAATCTAATATGGAAAAATCTAAATATGGAGAATATAATCTAGAAAAGGAAAGTACTATCTAATTAAGGAAAACAAGAAACAAATATGAAAAATTACAATTAAGGCAAAAGACTAACCAGGAAAGCCCTAATCGCAAAATACAAATAGGGAAAATTTTGGTCGTAGCATCGCGACGCTATGACTTTTTTTTTTTTTTTTTTTTTGCACGCGAACTCCATTTGACTCCAATTTTCAATTAAGCTTCAAACACATATTTCCTACAAATAAAACATATAAATGCCTAAATTTTGCCAAATAATTGTAAAATACTAGCTTAATTAATTAGAGAAAAATAGCTAGCTATGCTCGCTATCAATAATGCCTCGTCAAGCCGTAGTGACCAATCCTTTCTAGAAGGGTCTACTGTCTTTTCCATAATAGCTTTGATCTCCCGGTTAGAGAGCTATGCTTGACCATTCGTTCGGGAATGGTAAGCAGTGGCTACTCTATGCCTGATATTATATTTGGAAAATAGGTTGGCTATCATCTTGTTTAGAAAGTGAGATCCTTCATCGTTTATGATGAAACGAAGAGTTCCATATCTTGTGAAAAATATTCTTCATGAAAAATTTCTTTACCACCTTTGCATCATTTGTTGTTGTAACTATGGCCTCGATCCAATTCAATATGTAATCATCTGCAAGAAAAATATAAATATTTCTGAAGGACGGCGGGAATGGGCCTATGAAGTCTATTCCCCATACATCAAAGATTTCTACTTCGAGGATGAAGTTTAGAGGCATTTCACTCTTGGATATTAGATTCCCGGTTCTTTGACATTGATCGCGGTTCTTAGTGAAGAGGTGTGCATCTTTGAAGAGACTTGGCCAAAAGTATCCTAATTGAAGGACTTTGGTTGTTGTTTATAGTCCGACAAAGTGTCCTTCGTATGGAGCCGAGTGACAGGCTTCTAATATGAGTGGTACCCTTCTTCTGTTACGCACCGTCTAAGTATTTGATCAGGACCTAGCTTGTATGAGTATGGCTCATCCCAGTAGTAATCCTTGACATCTTTCAGAAACTTCTTAAGTTGTTAAGCAGTGGCTTCTAGGGGCTTTAGTCCACTGACTAAGTAGTTTACATAATATGCAAACCGTGGAAGTTTAGCTACCCTTACTGCCAGAATTTGTTCATCTGCAAATGATTCTCGAATATCCAGCTTTCTCCACTTGCGTTTCCTCTTGAAGTTTTGACAGGTGGTCTGCCACTTGACTCTCGGTTCCCTTTCTGTCTTGGATTTCAATGTCAAACTACTACAAGAGTAAAATCCAACGGATTAGTCGGGGCTTTAGTTCCCACTAGGTAGGATCCAAATGTTTAAGAGCTGAATGATCAGTATGAACTATGACTTTAGTTCCCACTAGGTAGGATCCAAATTTGTCAAAACCGAATACTACGGCAAGTAATTCTGTTTCCATGGCAGTATAGTTCAACTGAGCTTCGTTGAGCGTTTTCTTGCAAAATAAATAGGTTGTACAATTTTTCCTTTTTTATGACATAGCACTGCTCCAACTGTGAAGTCACTAGCATCGCACATCAACTCGAATGGTTGATTCCAAGCAGGTTCAATTATGATCGACGATGTACTGAGTGCATTCTTTAGAGTTTTGAAAGGTTGCTTACAGTCTTCATCGAATTCGAACGGTCTATCTATCTCGAGCAACCTGCACAAGGGTTTAGAAATTTTAGAGAAATTTTTAATGAATCTTATGTAAAAACCTGCGTGGCCTTTAAAGCTCCTGATGTCTCGAACCGTTTTTGGAAAAGGAAACTTGGATAAGATTTCAATCTTTGCCTTGTCCACCTCAATTCCATTTCTAGAAATTCGGTGTCTAAGGACTATTCCTTCACGTACCATGAAATGACACTTTTCCCAACTCAATACAAGGTTTGTTTCTTAGCATCTTTCTAGCACTTGGTCTAAATTCTGTAAACACACTACAAAAGTTTCATCGAAGACAGAGAAGTCATCCATAAACACTTCCAATGTTCGTTCTTCCATATCAGAGAATATTCCCATCATACACCTTTGAAAGGTGGTTGTGCATTGCATGATCAAAATAGCATTCTTCGAAAGGAAAATGTCTTGTACGAATATGTGAATGTGGTCTTCTCCTGGTCATCTGGGGCTATAGTTATCTGATTGTAACCTAAGTAACCGTCTAAAAAGCAGTAATAATCCTTCCCTGCAAGTCTGCACAACTTTTGATCTATAAATGGTAACAGGAAGTGGTCTTTGCTGGTTACTTTATTGAGTCGGCAATAGTCTATGCAGACTCGCCATCCTGTGATTTTCCTTGTCGGAATCAATTCATTTTTCTCGTTCTCCACTACAGTTATCCAACCTTTCTTGGGGATGCATTGTACTGGACTAATCCAACTACTATCCGAAATTGGATAAATAACTCCTGCGTCCAACCATTTTAAAATCTCTTTCCTGGCAACTTCTTTCATAATGGGATTCAAGCTTCATTGGCTTTCAATGGAATTCTTGGCTACTTGTTCAAGGTTGATCCTTTGCATGAAAAACGATGGGCTGATTCCTTGAATATTTGCAATTGTCCAACCTATTGCCTTTTTGTGACTAGATAGGACCTACAACAAAGACATTTCATCCTTGCCAGTGAGATAAGCTGATATAATAACTGGTAGCATTTTGTTTTCTCCAAGGAAACTGTATTTAACATGTTCCGGTAGCGGTTTCAGCACTAGATCCAGAGGCTTGATCATAGATGGCTGCAGCGGCTTGATTTCTTCCTGGTCTGATTCCAAAGAGTATTTCAATGTTTCTATCCTTGCTACTACAGATCCATTTGTGGCTGGTTCTTCCACTCCTTCAATCTTCTTCCCACCTTTTTCCTCTTGTTCTTCATCTTCAACATGTCTTCCAGCGTCTCTCCCTTTAATAATTACTGCAAGATAGATAAAGAAAGTTCATCAATCTTATCAATCACTGAACATTCTTCAAGATCTCCTAGATATTTCAGCGCATTCATGACATTGAAAGTGACTTGTTGATCATTGACTCTCATAGTCAACTCTCTTTTTTGAACGTCGATCAAGGTCCTACAAGTTGCTAAAAATGGTTGACCTAAAACTATCGGCACTTCTTTATCAATTTCACAGTCTAAAATGATAAAGTCTGTTGGGAATACGAACTTATCAAACTTAACTAACACATCCTCAATCTTGCCAATTGGTTGTGTTAGTGACCTGTCGGCTAACTGCAAGGTTATAGTTGTTGGTTTGGCTTCTCCTATACCTAACTGTTTGAAAACTGAATATGGCATCAGATTTATGCTTGCTCCTAGATCGCATAATGCCCTACCAACTTTCCATCCTCCAATGGAGCATGGAATAGTGAAACTTCCTGGATCTTTTAACTTGGGAGGGATCTTGTCCTTAACCAATGCATTGGAACATTCGGTAAGTGCAACTGTTTCGTACTCTCTCAATCTTCTTTTCTTGGACAAAATGTCCTTCAGAAATTTTACATAAGTTGGCATCTGTTCAAGCGCTTCCACCAACGGGATGTTGATGTGGAGTTGCTTCAAGATGTCTAGAAACTTTTTAAACTGTGCATCTTGTGAGTCATATTTGAATGTTTGAGAATATGGTGGTGGTGGTCTGTAATCTGGATCTATAATAAACTTTTTAGGTTTTGCAGTAGCATTTTCTTGCTTTTTCTCTGAACTTGAACTTTCATTTTTTTCTTCCAAGGATTCTGCCTCCTTGGTCTTTTCTTTATTTTCTTTATTTTGACAAACTTCTGTGGTAACTTCTTACTTCTTTTTTGGTAATGCTTCTGGAGATTTTTCTGGGATCTTCCTTACCTCTTGATTCACGGGATACTATGGTCCATCATATTCTAATCCACTTCTCAAGGTGGCCACATTGCACTGCTCCTTACTTTCTTAGTGAGGGTTCTCAGTCTTGTTGGGCAATGTCCCCTGTGGTCTATTTTTTATTTCTTGAGCGATCTATCCAATTTGTACTTCCAAATTCCTAACAGCGACATCATTTTTTTCCATGTACTCTTTCATCAGAGCCTATAGACTTGACTCTTGACTCTGCACTTGGACTGGTTGGAAGTTCTTTTGCGGCTGTTGTTATGTAAGCTAGGAATTGAATCATGTTGGAGATTTCCCAAATTGATTTGTATTGGAATTGCTCGTACTGGTTTGACCTCCCTAAGAGAAGTTTGGATGTTGTCTCCAACCTGAGTTGTATGTAGTCGAGTATGGAGTCCATCGATTCTGGTTTCCTTGTTGACATACATAAAAAACAGATGCAGGATTTAGTGGACAATTATCATTAACATGCTCCTCACTACAAATATCACAGCAGGGACAAGAGATAGCATTGGCGAGGGCTATGTTTGCTTAGTTGGCCATGGTCATGCCCATCATAATTTTGTGGATGGCATTGGTCTGGGCTTGAATGGTTGAATTCACCTTCGTCTATACTGCTTTAACTGGATTCTTCAAAATTTTAGGCTCGCTCTCTCCCCAGTGTCTATTATTTGTGACAATTGTGTCCGATATGGCATGTGCTTCATTCGCAGATTTTATTAAGAAAGATCCATTTGCAGATGTGATGACTCTCCAAAAGGGAGATATTTAGGCCTTAGTTCTATAGTGCTTTGTGTGTCAATTATGCTAAATAGGGTTGCTTTTAGATGAATATTATATGTTTTTACCCATTTTGAAGAATGGATGCTTTAGACGTTATTTTGTGCATAATATATAGCGGAGCGACTTGAGGGAGCAAAATCTACGATCCAGCAAAACAGGAAGCAAAACTGCCACGTAAAAGCTCGTTATCTATTTTAATGAACTTAAATAGTTGAGCTATTTTCGGAATGAAGAAGCTGGGAGAGCCATCCACGTGTATAGATTGACCTAATTAGAGCTTGCTTTCATTCTATAAAAGGGAAGAGTCGTTCCAAGTAAAAGTCATTCCACGTATGGAGAATGTCATTTCTCATTTCCATCTTTGGAAACCGAGTAGAGGAGGAGAGATTGGAGACTTCAAGAAGACCATCAACTACGGATTTGACCTAGGGATTTACCTTTTCTTTTAATTTCTTATAGTTATGGGTGCACATACTCAGATTGTAGTGTGTGTCGTGAACCTTATGAGCTAAACTCATTTAGGCCTTGGTTAGAAATCATGTAATTGTCTTGCTTAATTCTCTATGCAATATTTGTTGATTTGAGCATCTTGATTGAATGTTGTGCATATTTATATTTTGTGTCTGTCTTGCCAGCCGGTAGAATTACCACTTCTTAGTTTCAGGGATGATTTGAGAAGTGTGTGACATTTAATCACACTAGATCATTGTGTATTGGTGAACGCCAATGACTGAGTTAGGGATAGTAAGTTGCCTAGTGCTTGATCGGTAGAGCTTCATTGGGGTTGAAACACATTTAAAAAAACCTAGAGTTCCCGGAGGATCCTACTAGTAAGACTGCAAGAGAATTTTTCTTTTTTTCAGACTTTTCTTTCTAGAAAGCATTTCCTTCATGAGTTTCCCATAATTCGGCATATTATACAAGGCTTCTACTAAGGGAATATTCACAGACAACTTCTTAAACATTTCTAGAAACTTTTGAAACTGTTCATCTAATTTGACATTTTTAAATCTTTGAGGAAAAGGTAACTCCCGGAAATCAAAGGTTGGACATTCGCCCCTCCGCTTGGGCGGACTAATATGCGAACCTCTGTCATGGTGGTTGCATGGAACCACTTCTTCCTCATCTAGTTTCTTTTTGTCATCCTGCCTTTCATCTTCTTTTCTACCTGCAAAATTGTTAGAAAAATCACAATTTAAATCAATAAAGTGAAGGAATTGAATCCTCTAGCGGAAGCGAATTATATCGAGCGTGATTTTAATTTCAATTAGAGAAAACCGATACGTTGTGCAAAATTAGAAACTTGTTTTCTAAACTAGATTAAGCATGCAATTACTAATTCTAAACGATTTAGAATTTTATTAACTTACTTGTTGAAGACCGTTCTTCACAGCACTATGCTCCTCAACGAACACTTCGTCACGATCTCTTGAACACAACCATCAAAGAGCACCCGCTATCCTCTGAATTCATGAGGCAGAGATTGTGGGATCTCAATCTTCTTGGAAAGGGAATCACCTTGCTGTGATTTTGGTTGAGAGAGTGAGAGAGTTGAGAGAGAATTTTCTCTCTGTCATTCTGCGTGAGAAAGGAGAGAATGAGCGATCACCTGGGCAACTCCCTCTCCCTTGTACGATATGTGGGGAGGGAGTTATTACCCTACTAGATCTCAATCGTTGGATCTAATCCAAACAATCTTGGCCGTCTATTAATTAAATAATAATAATAATCATTTAATTAATTAATTAATTATAATTAATTTAATTAAAACAATATTAATTAAATCAATTATAACATAAGGTATTTAATTCAATTTGAATCATATTAAATTGAATTAAATTGGCCATTCAATTAATCTCATTAATTGAATCCACATTAATTAAATATCCAATATTTAATTACAATTGAATCATATTCAATTTTAATCTCTCTCATTTAACTTATAGTTTTAATGTGCATCATAATGTACATTAATATTAACTATAGAATTAATTTAATCAAATCACATTTAATTAAATTAAATTAATTCATTCATTAATTAAATATCATATATTTAATTAATTTACTATTTGAATCATTATTCAAATAATTCTCTCATATACTATAGTTTTAATATGAATCTCATTCACATTGAATTTAACCTATAGTTTCAATATGAATCTAATTCATATTTAATATTTGAACTCCTTAAAATATTTAATTCTCTCGTTAATTAATTTTGAATCATATCCAAAATTAATTTATAATATAAAGTTCAATTCACCAATTAAACTTATATTATAATGTATCTTTATACATTATTTTAATTGTATCAAATACAATAAAATTCCCTTAACGAATTTGAACACACTTCAAATTCTATTCAAGACTATTTAACCTCAGAACCCTTTACGAGCTAGCAGGTGGACCTAATGGACCTACAGATCAGAAGCTCCAACGATACGAGACTAATTGGCTAAACTCATTAACCAAATTAATCAACATTCGTTAAATGTGGGTCACTCCACTAAAGACCCCCAGCTGCACTCTTCTCACCGTAGAATATTTCTGTGTCCACGAATATCGACCAATAACAGTAAGTCAATCCTTCACGAGTGTTCGTAGCGCCAGATGGGTCAAATTACCGTTTTACCCCTGGATTACCTCTGGATCCTTAAGTACCACTGATTCCTCTAATGATCAATCTGTTTATGATCCAATCAATAAACAGCAGTTCCTCTCGGGCCAGGAGAGGATGGGCGCCCTTGTTCAAGACCCGAAATCAGCCCTTAAGGGAACACACATCTACTTGCCCCAATAGGGGAAGGAGTGAATTCCATTTTGTACTGTTATGTTCCCAGCCCCCATTCGGTCTTGCCCCTGAAATGGTAGGATTATTGAGTCGCTGAACTGGCCACTCTCACCCATACAGATCTAAGGACAATCCCTCCTGAAATGGAGTTCATAACAGACTCAGGATTGAGATTGAGTTACCTAGGTCATCCTATTGAAATAGAAACCTAAACTATTTAACGGTGTTACATCTAGTGGTTACTATTTCGCGGTCCGGTCTTATGCAAACTCATTGCATAGGATACCCCCACTCGCATGTCTCCTACATGGATGCTTTGGATCATTGCATCTATATCGAAGACAAAGTGGGCCGTATCACATAGTGTTACCAGGATAAGGTACCCAGCCTTATCCCTATACTATAGACCATTTAGGTTGTTACTTGAACACTAATCCCCGTATGTCCCCACATACTAGTTCAAGTCTCATCTAAACAACCTAGGATCTTAGTTTATTGGATTTTGTGTTAAATTGTGCAATTTTAGTAACAATAACTCTTTATTGTACAAACCTCAACAACAACGTATTGAGACAAGTGAACAATTTGTCACCATTCACTACCTACCAGTTTTAGGGCATAAAACCCAACAACTCCCACTTGAACTAAAACTCTAGCTTAGTGGGATGTACAATAATCTATCATGGCAATGGGTGTATAGATACATGTATAATACATAAAACATATATATACTATGTACAAATACAATAAACTAGGGCATCCACTATACCCATTACATTTCTCCCACTTGCCCTAGATTACATCTTTGTACTTATCTCGTAGATCTAGACCATCTAGATGACCCTCATACACCTTAGCCGAGAGAGCCCTCGTGAATGATCAGCAATTCTTTCATTCAATTCAATGTGCAAGCTTGTCTTGTCTTAGGTAAGTTCATATTTGGAACACTTTCCAAATCAACCATGAACTTTCCAAGTCTTACAGCCTCGATCGCTGCTTCACAAACACCGTAGTTTTTGGCTTATAGGTCGAGGCTGCATTGCATCCCAGCTTGATGCGATGCCATACTATATCTCCTCTATTTAAGAGTGAAGACAGACACTGATGTAGATTTCATCAAATCTTTACCAGTTAAAACATCTGTGTCAGTGTATCTTGTAAGGATCAAATCCTTAGCGCCATACACAAGCATATAGTTCCTCATTCTCCAAAGATACTTGAGAATATAATTAACGGTTCTCCAGTGATCATATCCTGGATTAGATTGATACTCATTGACATTGCCTATTGCATAGGGCATTCCTCAACTCCTTGAGGTGTCTAAGAACACAGTTCCTTAGACAAAAGAATTCTACCCTGAAAAGGTCGAGAACCCTTCTTAGAATTCTGCATCTCATATCTAATCAACATTTATAGATATAAAACGCTTGAACCATGGCTAGCATTTTATTCTTACTGTTTTAAACAATTTAGAACATAAGAACAAACTTAGCTTCTCCAAACTTTTATTTGGAAATGAGCTGCTAGTCACCTTTAATGTCAATAAGTTAACCTACTTATTCCAAATGAGTAGGATATCAATCACATACAACATGAAGAAAGCTACTGTACTACTGACGATCTTCTTGGAGCTACAAGACTCATCAATGTCCTGGTTAAAGCCAAAAGATCTGATCATCGTATCAAATCTTATATTCCAAGATCGAAATGCTTAGGTCAATCCATTAATGGATCACTTAAGCTTGCAAACCCTTTTACTTTTTGATCTTGCTCAATGGACTGTTCTGGTTGAGACCTTAAATGTCTCGTTTCCTCTTGTAAATCCACTTGTAACCTATAGGTTTTACCCTATCAAGTAAATTTACAAGATCCCATATGGAATTGAAATGCAAAGGCTTCATTTCCAGGTCCATGGCTTTAAACCATTGGTCCTTGTCAACATCATTCATTTTCTTTCTAAAAGATAATGGATCCTCTATGTCATCATCAAGAATGACAACTTGAGCTTCAAATAAGCCCATGTAACGGTCAGGTTATAAAACAACTCTCCCACTACATCAAGGCATTATCAACTCTTGAGATGGATGTGACTTGACAAAAATTACACTGGCCTTATCAACAACTCTTATTGAATAACCAGTCTTATCAACAACTCTTGTTGATTTTTCTGTAGCTTCATTACTTAATACACTTAAACTGGCTTTACTTTGTGGCTTATGATTGCTCATTTGGTCTTCTTCTGAGAATGAAGCATTTGTCAATACAAATTCTTTATTCTCTTTTGAATTGAAGAAATATCTACTCCTCATTTCCTTTGGGGTAACCTACAAAGTATGCAATGAAGTCAACACTTCATGACCCCAAAACGAGCCAGGCAATTGAGCATAGCTCAATATGGGTTGAACCATATCCAATAGGGTTCTATTCCTCCTAACTGAGATTTAGGATGTGATCCCATGTACTATCAAATAGTTCTGGAATCTCAAGTCCCTATACTCAACACAATGATCAGATCAAAATGTTTTTATTATCTCACCTAACAAGTTTCCAACTTCCGTCTTAAACCCCTTTAAATATCTCAAGAGCTTTAGACTTAAATTGCATTAGGTAGAGATACTCATACCTTTGAATAGTTATCTATGAACGAGATTAATTATTCATACCCTCCCACTGCTTCAACATACTGAACCACAAGGATCCAAATGTATAAGCTTCAAGGGTTCTTTGGCTCTTTAGCTCTTTTCCAGTAAAAGATCTATTAGTCATATTGCCCATAAGGCATGACTTAATTGGTATTAGAGAGTCTTCTTCTAACTAACTTAGAAGTATACTCTAGACTAAGCTCCCAATCATATTGAGATCAAAATAGCCTAACCTTAAGAACCAAAGAAAGGTATTTCCTTTAGGAGATATCCTTTGCCTTTATTTCTCTGAGTATAAGCAATCTTAAACAACTCAGTGCTCATGACTTGCTTTACTCTTGATTAGTCTTAAAACACATAAGTTATTTTCCAGTAAAACTGAACAAATGTCAACTCCATTTCTTAAAATAAATCTGCGTTAGCAGAGAAAGGTATAGAGTAACACTGTCCCAGCATATACGTTATAGAAATAAAATTTCTGTTAATCTTTAGGAAATACATACACATTATCTAATAATGTGTATTTTCTCCCACTAGATAAAATAACTTAATGTTCCCTCTGCCAAAGTCGAGATATACTCTCCAGATAAAAATCTGAGAGTCACCTATTTGCAACAATTGCCATGAGCTTATTCCAGATCAAAATCTGAGAGTCATCTCCTCCAGGTTATTCTTCTTTTCAGGTGCACTGGATGATGCAAAACCTGGTGGCGGCTGCAAAACAATCTTCGTATTTGAATATGAGAAGTTGTCGTGATTGCGCAGACTGGGGTGGTAGAAATTTGGTACTCCTTGGGCATATGGTCTATTTCTTATGTACTAGATTTCCTCCACATCTTGACTTTCCTTCTTCGAATGACCTTCAGCTAAGGTGGAAATGGACTTGACCACCTCAGATGAAGTCAACTTGTTCAGCGCATTGGTCAGAGATGCCAGCTGTGCCTTCAGTGAACTTGACTCATCCAATTCATATAATCTAGCCTTCTTTATAATTGCTCCCCGCTCGGTCGGCCATTGATAACTAGTTGCCGCCATTTTCTCAAGCAGATCTTTGGCTTCTGTCACTGTTTTGGAAAGAAAACTTCCTACTGCTGATGTGTCTAGGACTGTCTTTGTGGAGGGATTCAATCCATTGTAGAATAATTGTACTTGAAGCCAATCAGGATATCCGGGTTGGGGGCATCGCCTAAGCATTTCTTTGTATCTCTCCCATGCCTCGTACAACTGCTCCTCGTCAAGCTGTCTAAGCGTTCCGATTTTAGTCCGAAGCTTGGTAGTCTTGGCAGGCGGGAAAAATTTCGTCAGAAAAGCCTAGGCAAGCTCGTCCCAAGTACTAATGCTGCCCGTCTCGACTTATTCGAGCCAATCCTTTGCTTTATCCTGTAGAGAAAATGGAAACAGCCTCAATCTTATTGCGTCTGCCGGAACTTCGTTCATCTTCACCGTCCCACAAATTTCTAAGAATGATCGCAGATGTGAATGGGGGTCCTCGAAAGGATGTCCCTTAAACGAGTTATCGCGCGCCATCTGAATTAATCTTTTCTTTAACTCAAAATTAGTAGCTTGGATTGGGGCATAGACAATTCCAGAATTCTCAGTGGGAAGAACTAGCTGTAAGAAATCTCTAATTGCCTTGGGAGCTTCCTCTTGATGGGCCATTGCTTCTGCTAATCTTTTCTCTCTTCGAAGGGTTCTAAGAGTGACAGCGAGCATAGCTAGCTACCTTTACTTATTTAATTTAGCTAGTCTTTTATGATGTTTGGGACATTTTATTATGCTTTATTGTTTATTCTGTAGGAAAAGGTTGATTGGAGCCAAAATTCAATAGTGGAGTTAATAGGGTGCTCGGGACGCGAAAAGATGCAAAGGAAGGAAAAGAATCAAAATGGAAAAAAGTCAAAATTTGGTCAAAAGGTGACTAGCGTCGAGACGCTAGCCCTTAGGCGTCTCGACGCTAGCATTCCATATCAGAACAGGTGCGAAATCGTCGCAGCGTCTCGACGCTGCGACCTTAGCGTCTCAACGTTGTATAATTTCCTTTCCTGAAACGCGCGTTTTGAAGGCAGCGTCTCGACGCTACGACGAAAAAAATAGAATAAAGGCTTATTTTCGGCTAGATTTTGGGGGACTTCAATTTGGGACCTTTGGGAGCCCTAAACAGGGCAGAACAGAGCACTTGGAGGCTGAAAACAAAGAGGGAGATTTGGAAATCAACCTATTGTTCGTGGGGATCGTGACGGGGACGTCGGACTCGGCCTACATTGAGTTTTATTTTCCCTTTCCTTTCTTTAGTTAGATTTATGGCTTTCACATGTTTAGTTGAGCTTGTATTTACATTCATGAGTAGCAAAACTTGTAGCTTAGGGATTGATGTACTTGATTAAGTGTATGGATTGATTTATGGTTTAAGTTGTGCAATGTTATTATGTTTGTAATCTTGATTTAATGCTTTCAATTAATTGGCCATTAGTTGAATTATTGAAGTTTCGAATCTAGCTCGGGAGAGGGGATTTTATTTAGACTTACTCAAGATTGCATGACTAAAGTTTATTTTCTAATTCGTGACGGTTTTAGATTAACTTTAGAATTGGTTAAAAGATCTCATTGCCTTGCTTGTTAATAAACTTAGACAGGGATATCAAGTTGGTTAATTTGCATGAGAATCAATTATACTCGGGAGAGGTAGTTCTGATTAAAGGGTCTTTGGCTCATAATTTCATTGTGCATAACAACTTATTCCTTAAAATCAATCATAAACTAAATCGGCAAAATCAATTCCCTAAGTGTTGTTTCCAATTGAATTTCCACCTTTTACTTGCTTTGAATTAAGTTTCCTACCATTCATTCACTACTTTTTGATCCCTAAATAAAATTGGACAAGATAATTCACAATACTTGATTTTCTTAAAAATCCAATCCAGAGGACGACATTCGATTGCAAAATCACTATATTATTACTTGACCCGTACACTTGCGGTTTGCAAATTGCACATCAAGTTTTTGGCGCCGTTGCCGGGGATTGGCACATTTAGTTAAATTGATATTGTGAAAAAAAATTGTTTGATTTTAATTTAGGGTGTATTTTTACCTTTTTAGTTGATTGCATTTTTTTCCTTATTTGTTATGCTTTCCATATTTGATTTTCTAGGTTAATTTTTCTTTTAGTTGTGTAATATTTTCCTTATTTGTTCTTGTTTTTCCTTTTCTAGATTAGTTACCTTATTTGTGTTTTGCCATATTTATTTTTTCATTCCATATTAGGCTATTCTGTTTTCTTTTCTAGATTATATTTTCCATATTTAGATTAGTTGTTTCCTTTTCTTTGTTGCTTTTCATTATTATTTTCTTTCCTTTTTAGGGTAGTTTTGTTTGTTTATGCGTAGGAATAAGGATTTAATTTTAGCACCTTTGGATCCCGAGATAGAAAGAACCATCCATAGGCTTCGAAGGGAGAATAGAGAAAACGTTCAAATGGCTGACCAAAATCCACCTGAGGAGCCTAGGCCTATTAGAGATTATTTTCAGCCTGTGTTTCAGGGACAGTAATCGGGGATTGTCTATGCCCCGATTAATGCCAACAACTTTGAGCTGAAGACCGGTCTCATTCAGATGGCTCGAGATTGTGCATATAGAGGATCGCCCACCGAGGATCCAAATTCTCATCTTAAATCATTCTTGGACATTTGTGGGACGGTAAAGATTAATGGAGTCTCTAAGGATGCTATTCGCTTACGTTTATTTCCCTTTTCTGTGCAAGATAAAGCACGAGATTGGTTGCAGTCTATTACTCCTGGGAGTATCACCACTTAGGATGCTTTGGTCCAGACCTTTCTAAAGAAATTCTTCCCTCCTGCAAAGACGGTCAAGCTGAGGACTGAGATTGGGACATTCCAACAACGATATGATGAGCAGCTGTTCGAAGCTTGGGAGCGATTCAAAGAGCTATTGAGGAAGTGTCCTCAGCATGGTTACCTCGATTTGGTTCAGGTACAGTTGTTTTATAATGGTTTAACTCCTAGTACAAAAACAATTGTTGATGCAGCTGTAGGTGGGACTCTGTTGTCCAAGACCGTGGAAAACGCTCGCACACTTTTAGAGGATATGGCCACCAACAGCTATCAGTGGCATCTGAACGGTCTACACCTAAAAAGATTGCTGCTGGAGTGTTTGAGGTTGACAAGGTAAGTGCACTCCAGGCCCAGATGACCTCCCTTGCTAATGCTTTTATGAAATTTTCAGGTACAGGGAGTGCTCAATCAATTGAATCAGCTGCAGCTTTAGCATCCATACCTCAGGAGGAGACCATCGAACAGGTTCAGTATGTATCAAATTTTAATTCTAGGGGATATATTAATAGTTCTACACCTACACATTTTCACCCTAACATAGGAACCATGAAAATTTCTCTTATGCCAATAATAAGAATGTTCTTACCCCTCCTGGTTTTGCCCCTCAAACTCAAGAAAATAAAAAGTTAGAAGATCTTGTTGGAGCTTTCATTGAAGAGTCAAGTAACAGGACAACCAAATTAGAAGAGGCAGTCATTGCTATCAACACCACGGTGAATGGCCACAGTGCAGCCATAAAGAACATTGAGACTCAGCTGGGACAGTTGGTAAGTGTTGTAAGTACCATGAATAAAGGTAAGGCCCCAGCTGAACAGGAGAAAACTCAGATGGAGTACTGTAAGGCAATCACTGTTCACCAGGAGGTATCTGAAGAAGAACCTGAATCTGAGGACTATGAAACGCCTACAGGGGAAGCTGAGGAGGACACATCATCAGATGAGGCTGAAAAGCCTAACCTTGAGCCTCCTATCCCTTCTCCCACACTGTTGGTTCCCAAGGAAATGAAAAAGAAAAAGAAGAAAAAGAACAACCAAGTTCAGTTTGATAAATTTATGAATGCTTTTATGAATCTGAATATTAATATTCCTTTTGCAGAGGCATTAGAGATGCCCCAATACAACAGGTTCATGAAGGAGTGGTTAGCAAAGAAGCGAAAAGAAAAGAAGGTTGACACTGTTTATCTTGCTTCCACATGCAGCACCAGAGTACAACAGAAAGTACCTGAAAAAGTAGCAGATCCAGGGAGTTTTTCTGTTCCTTGTAGTATTGGTACTTATTCTTTCAGAGCATTATGTGATTTAGGTGCTAGCATTAATATTATTCCTCTATCGTTGTGTAAAAAGTTAGATATATGTGAGATTAAGTCTACTCCTGTAAAGCTCCAATTGGCTGATCAATCTGTGGTGAGACCAGTTGGTATTGTAGAAAATGTGTTAATCAGAGTAGGTAGATTTTTCCTCCCTATTGATTTATATGTTATGGACATGATAGAAAATCCTTCGATGCCTGTTATATTAGGAAGACCATTTCTCGCTACTGGGCGAGTGATTATAGATATTGAGCGCAGGGAGCTCACTATTAGAGTCAAGAACGAAAAAGAAATCTTTAAAGCAGTTGAAGACTCTAAAGATGAAGTGCTTTTCATGGGCTATAGGAAAGGTGCAAGAAAGAGCACCTCTGTTGGATTCACAGAACAAATGCCTCCTTGAAGCACGTTCAACACGTCGAGCTAATGACGTTAAACAAGCGCTTATGGGAGGCAACCCAAGTAAGTTTAGTGTGTTTTCTTTTTGTCTTTGATTTATTGTTTGTTTTTGTTTTGTAGGTCTTGTTTTCTTTCTCTCCTTTGCTTTCAAGCTTTCAAGATTCCAAGCTCTCAAGCAACAAGTCATCATCATTCCAGGCCAGTATTGTTCACTCATGTCATTCTTTTATTGTTCTCATGCTTGTTTATGCCTTATTTTCTTTATACATAGAGGACAATGCATATTTTAAGTTTGGGGGGTGGATTAGCATGTTTGTGGAACCCTTGAGCAACTGAGTTCGGGCTATAGTTTTGAGCTTTCTTGAATTGTGCATATGGTTGTTTTCTGGATGCTACTTTTGCATGATTATGATGTCCTAGGATAGGCTTTCTTGTCAACTTTCAAGCTTGTTATGAGTTGTAAGCATAAGTGCCCAAAAAGGGAGATTTTTAAAAATTTTTCTAGGAGATGGCTTGCATGAGTAGAGTATCTGTCTTGGCTAGATTTGGATTTGAATGCTTAGGAGCGAATTATTGGGTTCATATGCTTGTTGTCACCTCGATAGGTGTAGGGTAGAGCTAAAGAGTTAATTTTTTGCAAATTAGCATGTTTGATCTTGCTTAGGAGAAAAGAAAAGAATATCTGCTTATCATGTTCATAACGAAAAATCATTCTTGTTGTTATTGTTGAAAAAGAAAAAAGTCATGACTTATGCGCGCAATATGCAATGCTTAATAATGATTAAGGCAAAAAGAGCTACCCCTGTTGTGATCAGTTAGGCCAACCAGAGAAAACTCAGGTTAAGGGTCCCTGCAATGGGTGTGTGAAAGCTAGTGCCACATTTAAATGCTTAATTCATTTGTTAATTAAAAGCACCTAAGTATGGAGATAAACAAACTAATTTGTTGCATTAACTCATTAGTGAAGCCTTAGTGCCAGTGTAGAGGGAAGATGAGCTGAGAGTTTAATAATCCAATCCCAGGCAAGTAGAGTCTCATCTTGTTGAGTTAGATCTCGCTTGTGCAAGTCAATTTTGGAAAAATTTTAATTTGTCCCCCTCATTGGTCCTTGTGTGCATGACTCATGCTTGCTTGACTATTGACTTTTGAGCCTTGAGGATTGAGTTATGATTGTTGCATCCATTCTTCCATTATATGTTTGATTTGTAGTTTGCTCGAGTACTAGCAAAAGCTTAAGTTTGGGGGTATTTGATAGCGAGCATAGCTAGCTACCTTTACTTATTTAATTTAGCTAGTCTTTTATGATGTTTGGGCCATTTTATTATGCTTTATTGTTTATTTTGTAGGAAAAGGTTGATTGGAGCCAAAATGCAATAGTGGAGTTAATCGGGTGCTCGGGACGCGAAAAGATGCGAAGGAAGGAAAATAATCAAAATGGAAAAAAGTCAAAATTCGGTAAAAAGGTTACTAGCGTCTCGACGCTAGCCCTTAGGCGTCTCGCCGCTAGCATTCCATATCAGAACAGGCGCGAAATCGTCGCAGCGTCTCGACGTTGCGACCTTAGCGTCTCGACGCTGTATAATTTCCTTTCCTGAAACGCCCGTTTTGAAGGCAGCGTCGAGACGCTGTCTTGACAACGTCTCAACGCTATGACGAAAAAAACATAATAAAGGCTTATTTTCGGCTAGATTTTGGGGGACTTCAATTTGGGACCTTTGGGAGTCGTAAACAGGGCAGAACAGAGCACTTGGAGGCTGAAAACAAAGAGGGAGATTTGGAAATCAACCCATTGTTCGTGGGGATCGTGACGGGGACGTCGGACTCGGCCTACATTGAGTTTTCTTTTCCCTTTCCTTTCTTTAGTTAGATTTATGGCTTTCACATGTTTAGTTGAGCTTGTATTTACATTCATGAGTAGCTAAACTTGTAGCTTAGGGATTGATGTAGTTGATTAAGTGTATGGATTGATTTATGGTTTAAGTTGTGCAATGTTATTATGTTTGTAATCTTGATTTAATGCTTTCAATTAATTGGCCATTAGTTGAATTATTGAAGTTTCGAATCTAGCTCGGGAGAGGGGATTTTATTTAGACTTACTCAAGATTGCATGACTAAAGTTTATTTTCTAATTCGTGACAGTTTTAGATTAACTTTAGAATTGGTTAAAAGATCTCATTGTCTTGCTTGTTAATAAACTTAGATAGGGATATCAAGTTGGTTAATTTGCATGAGAATCAATTATACTCGGGAGAGGTAGTTGTGATTAAAGGGTCTTTGGCTCATAATTTCATTGTGCATAACAGCTTATTCCTTAAAATCAATCCTAAACTAAATCGGCGAAATCAATTCCCTAAGTGTTGTTTCCAATTGAATTTCCACCTTTTACTTGCTTTGAATTAAGTTTCCTACCATTCATTCACTACTTTTTGATCCCTAAATAAAATTGGGCAAGATAATTCACAATACTTGATTTTCTTAAAAATCCAATCCAGAGGACGAAATTCGATTGCAAAATCACTATATTATTACTTGACCCGTACACTTGCGGTTAGCAAATTGCACATCAAAGAGTCCTGTCAATTTCAAGATCTAGCGGAAACAAATTAACCACCTTGTCCCTTCGCATACAATGCTCCCAGTCAAACAAAAGAACAAAAAAAAAAAACAAGAATAAAATAATATTCACAAAATAATGAAAAAAAATATTTACACCTAAATTACTATTTATCCCTTTCTTTTCGATGTCGAGATAAATTAATATTGCTTAAAAATCAAGCCTCCCCGGCAACGGCGCCAAAAACTTGTTGACTATTACTACCGCAAGCGCACGGGTCACAAGTAATATAAAATGGAAAGTATTCCGAGTATCGAATCCTCAGGGAAGCGAAGCGAAAATTAACCAAAGCAAAAATCTCTTGAGCACTAAAAATACTTGGGTAAAATAATATTAAGGGAATAGCTCATGCAATAAAGAAGAATTTAAAAATTCAAAACAATTAAAGAAAATAATTTGATCAATCAAAATAGAGTATGGAGAAAGAGTTTTCTTTTAATTGGAAGAGGGGTCTTGAAAATCAATTATTAGCTAAATAATTGTTATAATTATCTTATCTCATTGCCCAACTAATTATAATCCTAGAATCTTCGTTATTCACATAGGTTCTCCTTTCGGTTTCCCCTAATTGTAATTAATTCATTTTAACAACCTAAGTGTCCTTAGCGCCATTAAAAATCATCAATTATTACGCTCTGATTCATTTTAGGAATCTAAGTTTAATCAACTAATCCCGGTGTCACAACGGGCAATTAAACTAGTTGCATGGATTATGATCTATCCTAATTTCTCTCCGTCGAGTTTCCATTAAAAATCAGATCATTACACAATTGGCCAGATTGAATAAAGCATTAAGCACATCCATACAAATAATTAGGACATGGACAAGAGACAAGAAATTACAACAATATTTGAACTATGATTTCATTTCAAGACCCCAAATTGGGGTTTAGCTGCACATGGCTAAAATATCCACAATAATTACAATAGAAAGCATAATCAAGAGCATAAAAGGAACGGAATTGACCATCGAAAAACCCCTTGCTGACGCTCAGAGCTCCGCCGACTACTCCTAAGATGCTCCCCAAAAACTCCCCAAAATATTTCCCACAAAAGAATTCTCTCAAAAAGGCTAGAAAGCCTTGAGAGAGGCTCCAAAGGAGCCAAAGGATGGAGGAAAGGAAAGGAAAGGTGAATGATTGATGATCAATGAGGCACCCAATGGTGCCCTTTTATAGGCCCGGATTGGGGGTAGCGTCGCGACGCTACATTGCACAGCATCGCGACGCTGCCCTGCACGCAACTTGTTGCCCAAGAAATGGGTAGCGTCGCGACGCTATCTACACAGCGTCTCGACGCTGACCCAATTTCCAGAATTTTCCAGCTTTGTTTTGGGCTGATTTTTGGGCCTTCTCTTCATTTCTTTTGGGCATCTTTGTCATGATTGTCTTCTTTGGGTCCCCTTTTGATCTAAGCTTGGATTTGGGCTTCATTTGCTTCATTTTTGGCACTTTTTCTCCCAAAATCACCAACTTTGCTCCTAAGGACCAAATAACAGAATTCATTAAATATTTTCATTAAAATCACGATTAAAGCATAGAAAAGCTTAATAAATTGGGACTAAAATAGCGAAATTTCTGCTCGCTATCACTCTATTACTTCTACTAAATGAATATTTATATGCAACTGTTTAAGAATTTCTAAAAACTTTTTAAATTGTCCATTCTAATTCTTAGGCTTCTGCCTTTGTGGAAAAGGTAGAGGTGGTACATAAGGTGGTTCCACGTCTGGAACAGAACCAGTTGCTCCAGCATTATTATTGTTGTCCCATCACTTTTACCAGACTCCAACTCTTTCTCAAAAACAACACTTTGATCACTACTCTTCTCTACATCATGGGGTTTACTAGGCTCTTTTCTCTCCTCTAGTGGCTTACCACTCCTCAGAGTTACTGTCTGTACTTGCTTCTTACCTTCCCTTCTAGAGTGTTCAGTATCCGAGAGAAGTTTCCCTTGAGGTCGTGCCTTCAGCTCATTAGCTAGCTGACCCATTTGCAATTCCAGGGCTCTCATTAAAGTTTGATTACTTTGAATTGCGACATCTGTATGAGGCATATATTCTTTCATCATTGTCTCAAGAGAATTCTCTGAATTTTGCTGGGGCAAAGCCTACTTATTTTGCTTGGGCAATAGCTGTGATTTAGCAAATCCTGACTGGTTTAACTTTTGCTACGCTTTCAGATTGCTTCCTTGCCCTCCCCATGCATAGTTGGGATGGTTGCGCCAACCTGGATTATAAAAGTCAGAATAAGGATTATTCCTTTGATTACCTACTAAAACACAGAAGTTGGATTACTGGGGAAAAACTCATAGTTGTGCTCTTCACCACAATAGACACATGATTCTTCTATAACTTCATTCACAACTGCAGCAGGTTCCACCACTGGCGACTGCTGAACATGACTAACCACTGTTACATTTTTAAGAGTGTTAGCTAACATTGCAATATCAAGCCTAATGGTAGACACACCATCAACTTCTAACACACTCTTAACTTTTTTATTTGAGCCTCTAACATTCGACCATTGACAACTATTGGTTGATTTTCTTTCTAAAATCTCATGGGCTTCATTAAAGGTTTTTCCCAAAAAGGTCCCTCCCGTAGAAGCATTGACCATACTTTGAGTTGCTACATTTAGCCTATTGTAAAATGTTTCCATTTAAATACAATGGTAAACCATGGTGGGGACAGTTACGCAAAATCTCCTTAAACCTCTCCCATGCCACACTAAAAGTTTCATCTTCAAGTTGCGTAAATCCCACTATCTCACTCCTCAACTTGGCATTCCTAGTTGGTGGAAAATATTTACTAAGAAATTTTTCCGCTAACTCATTCCATGTCCTATTTTATCCTGGAGCAAAAGAATTTAACCACGTCATTGCTCCATCTCTAAGAGAATACGGGAATAAAGTTAATCTAAGGGCATCCCTAGACACTCCCTAAATAACAAAAGAATCACTAACTCCTAGAAAAGACTTAAGATGTAAATGGGGGTCTTAAGATGATAGACCATAGAACTTACCCATGGTCTGTATCATTTGAAACATTACCGGTTTTATTTCTAAATTTGTTACCTCAATTTGAGGACGTGCAATTCCTGGATTTAACTCATCAAACATCGAAAAAGAATACACTTGAATGGCTCTGGCCCTATCATTCTCCACCAAAATAGGGTTCTCAGGCTTATTATTTTGCTGTCTATTTTGCTCCAGCGGCGGGTTTGGCTGCAGCACATGATTCTGCTGGGGACCAACTTGACCTTCTGGAATTTCCGAGAGACGTGACACGTTATCCATTGGATTTTGATTTCTTCGCCCCTTAGTGTCTACAGGAAACTTTGTTTATGAGAGTTGACCTTCTGCAAGAAAATTCTTAGTAAGTATTTTCCACCAACTAACTCGATCTTAATCCTGAGATTACTATGAACTCTTGTTTGATTGGGATTATCCTTTGATCTGCATGGGTGAGAGTGGCCAGATAACGTCACTCAATGAGACTTGATGAATAGTTGGGGACATAGAATTGCAAGATGAAATTCACTCTTACCCGAATCAGGGATAATAGAAAGGTTGTTCCCTCAAGTGCTGACTCTAAAGCTTGAACAAGGGACCCCACCCTCTCATTGGCCCGAGAGGGACTCTGTTTAGTAGTTGGACCATAAACAAATTGTTCATTAGAGGACCAGTGGACTTAAGAAATTAAGAAGTGTTATAGGGGTAAAACGAATTTTTTGACCTAGCTATAGTTACAAACGACCTGTGAAGGATTGACTTAGTAATCATGGTTATATTGAGTGGACGAAAATATATCTACAGTGAGGGGATTTCAACTACTATGCTACAGTTGAGTGACCCGGTAGTTAACGAATGTTGGTTAATTAGGTTAAAAGAGTTTAACCGATTAAACCTTGAGCCGTTGGAGCCCATGATCTGTAGGTCCATTAGGTCCCCTTACTAGCTTAAGAATAAACTTTGGAACAATATGAAGGAAGTAATTAGAATAAGATCAAATTCGGTTTGGGGAAATGGTCGGTCATATTGGATATTGTCGACACGTCAGGTTTTGGTCAAACCTAACTTTGAGAGAATTAATATATTTAAATATGATTTAAATATCGAGCACATGAATAGGAATTTATGGTTGAAAAATAATATTTCAAAAATGTTAGGGATTGCTAGTAAAATATTAATTTAATATTAGATATTAAATTAATTATATATTTTATTATTTAGTCAATAATTATTTTCAATTAATTTTTAATTAATTTAAAATTCAAAATTCAAAATTTGGATTTAAATTATCAGATTATTAATTATAAGAATTAAAATAACTAAAATTAAAATTGAATTTTTGGAGGTGGAGTGCATGGTGAGTAAACCCATGCACTCCCCCTCATTAAGCCACCAAAATCCCCACTTAATCTTGGGTTAAATGGTGTCAATTTTTGGTGCATTATCTCAACTTTGTTTTATCTATAAATAATGCTGAAGAATCCTGGTTTGAATTGATAAGTTTATGCTGCCAAAATCCCATCTCAAACTCATAAACAAAAACCTTTCTTATGCTTGTATTTTCAAGCTCGTTTCCTTTCAAATTTCCATCACTAGAGGATCCGACAATCCGTTCAAAAGGCTTGAGGATAGCAATGAAGATCATGTCGTGGTTCGTGACAAGATGGTGAGGACAAACAACCAACCAATTCATCCAATTTCAAGAACAAAGAGGTTGGTACACAGTGTCTCTGTTTTTCCTCATATGAACAACATGTTTTGTATGATCAAATTGAAGTAATTATGTGCCTAAGATCCAAAATTGCTTTCTCCTGTTAGATATTAACACCATCAATTGGTATCAGAACATGGTTTGGGCACCTAATTTGCTTTAATTTGATCATGGTGGGTAGCATTTTGAAAATGAATTTGCATGGGTGATGAAATGGATATATTGTGATTTTGACAAATTTTTCTCTTCAATTTGTTGATTAAATTGTAATTACTCACATGCATATGATCGTTAATGTGTCGAGAAGAGTCTGTAATTTTTTAAGAGTGATTAGAGTCCATTTAGTGTTGTAACTGATCGAAACAAGGTGAAGGACTCATGCTGGTCGAAGAATAGGGGGCTTCCAGTCGCATCAACGTCACAACGTTGTTCTTCAGCGTCTCGACGCTGATGAGTTTTCAATGAAGGCACGCATTTTTTCAAGAATTGGTCTGGTTTGGTTTTCTCAATTCGGTTCGCTCGTTCTTGGCCGGTTTCAGCCCCATTTGGTCCGGTTCAATGATGTTTCAACCCTTAGAGGTCTGATTCGGTCCATTTCAAGCAGTATCGAGCTGGATCAAGATTGCTGAGAGCTTCATAACACATTTATTGATTATTATTTGTAATAATTTAGTTGTTTTCTTTGCTTGAGTTGCCAAAACTGGTCCATTTCATTGTGATTTAATTATTTATGCCTTTTGAGTGCATGTTATATTTAGAATGAATGTTGTAAGCATAAGAGTATGTAGTATAGATTTAAAATCCCACCATAGGAATCGTGTATCATGCATTTATGTATGTTATAAAGAGTTATAATATAAGTATGCATGTTTTAGGTTTCATGTTAGTTGCATGTTGAATGAATAGTTCTCGTTAATTATAATCCTTATATGACCTAAACGAAAATTAACAAGCATGCATCATGAAACTTCCTTGGCTTGATATTAAAGCGTTAACATTGAATAGAGAGCATGTTATAGGTTGATCTCTTTTATAAATAAGTTATAAACCGAGATAGGCGAAAAAATCTATAACAAAGATAAAAGCATGCTCACCTAGGGTTCAACGAACAAAATCGATCAATCTCATAGAATAGGTCAATAACTTGTAAAGCTAAGGTTACAAAAGAACTAACCCGGTTAGATGCTGTCTAAGGCTGGATGTATTTAAGTTGACGGTTTACGAAACACCTCCTACCTAGGCAACGAGTCAGTACTTGAGTTAGGTTAACCTAGGTTTTACGAGCATGCACGTGAGAGATGTAAGGTAATAATTGTTTATCACCTAGCCATCGTAGGTTAAAATTAAACGTAGACTTAGGTAAATAATCAATTAAACGTAGAATTTTTGCCTAAGTGACAATATACCCAAAAACTTTAAAATACTTAGTGGGAGAAAATGATAAATAAAGTATTTTCTCACGCCTTATAGTTCACACCATGAAATTTATGCTTGACCTCGTGTTGCTTACTAACGGAACTGCTCCATTCAGAAGGTGTTTGCATAAGTTACTAACAAGGTGAACGGAGAAAGTATTTATAGTAAGTGGGAGAAGAAAGTGTGTCAACACATCATACGGTCTCTTCCATTAGGTTACATCGTGAGATCCCTATGTTGCACCTGCTAAGTATGCCTTGGAGCTACTAAACAATTCGGAGGGTCGTAACATAGGAATCAGAACAAAGTAATCTCCATAAATGGATAGGGTCTCTTAGGGTCATTTCCAACATTAGTTTTTCCATTCGGTAACATTTTTGGGGTCGTCCTCTGTGATTTGAAAATGGGAGGTCACACTTACAAGATAAACTAATCGTTAGTCTATCCTTGACCGAAGTAGAGATAACTAAATAATACAGAAATAAAGGGGTTATTCTGATTATAGTATATTTAGTCAAGAACGTCTTGGTTCAGTGAAAGAGTGAATGACTACCCCTCGGTAGCAGTTATTCTGACTCACTGACGTATCGTTGCAAATTCATTAATGAAATGGGTACATTATTACTTTTGCTAAACTGAAATTGGATTTATTAAATAAACAATTCACTAGTAAAGGATTTATTTTTGTTTTCAGCATGTCTAGCTCTTTAGTGCAACTATTAGCATCTGAAAAACATAATGGCGACAACTACGGAACCAAGAAATCAAATTTAAACACAGTATTAGTAATTAATGATCGTCGATTCGTCTTGATGGAAGAATGTTCGCCTAAGCCTGGCTCACAAGAACCCGAGTGAGTCAGGATGCCAATGACAGATGAACTAGAGCCAATGACAAGGAAAAAGTCTTCATCTTGACAAGCATATCTGATGTTCTGTCAAAAACGCACGAGGGCATGGCTAGGACAAAAGAAATTATGGATTCATTACAAGCGATGTTTGGACAACTGTCCTCATCTCTTAGACATGAGGCCCTCAAATATGTTTACAATTCTCGGATGAAAGAAGAAACTTTTATTCGAGAGCATGTTTTGAACATGATAGTGCATTCCAATGCAGCCGAGGTAAACGGTGTTGTCATACATGAACACAATCAATTTAGTTTCATTATAGAATCTCTCTCGAAGAGTTTCATTCAATTTCGCACAAACTCTATGATGAATAAAATTGAATACAATCTGGCGACACTCCTAAACAAGCTTCAGACTTACGAGTCCCTTACTAAATGTAAAGGACAAGAAGACGAAGCAAACGTTGTTTTTGGTAAAAACTTCCTTAGAGGTTCAAACTCTGGAACTAAGTCTGGATCTTTTACTTCAAAGAATAAGAGTATTCAGTTGAAGAAAAGAAAAATAAGGGAAAAGGGAAAGCTCCCATCACCAAGAAAGGCAAGAAGAAAAATGCAGATAAAGGAACTTGCTTCCACTGCAATGAGGGCGGTCACTAGAGAAGGATCTGTCCCAAATATCTTGCATCTTGATATTAGATTCAGGAGTGACTAATCATGTATGTTCTTCTTTACAGGAAACTAGTTCCTAGAAGGCACTTGGAAAAGGCGAGGTGACACTCAGAGTAGGAACAGGAGATGTCGTCTCGACCGAGGCAGTGGGAGCTCTACAGTTGTTGTTAAGAGATAGTTACATTTTGTTGTAAATTGTTTTGTATGTTCCTAGTATAAAGAGGAACTTAGTTTCTATCGCTTGCTTAATAGAACAAATGTATAAAGTATCTTTTGAAATTAATGAAGCATTTATTATCAAAAGAGGATTCCAAATTTGTTCTGCTACACTTGAAAACAACCTGTATGTGTTAAGACGGAATAAAACAAAAGTTGTTTTTAATACCAAAATGTTTGAAACAACAGAAACCCAAAATAAAAGACAAAAGGTTTCTCACGATACACATCTTTGGCATCTGAGACAAGGACACATAAATTGAAATCGAATGGAAAGATTGGTTAAAAGTGGACTTCTAAATCAGTTAGAATATACCTCATTACCACCGTGTGAATCTTGTCTAGAAGGCAAAATGACCAAATGACCTTTTTCTGAAAAAGGTTATAGAGCCAAAGAAACCCTTGAACTTCTGCATTCAGACCTTTGTGGTCCAGTGAAGGCCAAAGCACGAGGAGGATATGAATATTTGATTAGTTTTATTGATGCCTATTCAAGATATGGGTATCTTTACCTGATGGTTCATAAGTTAGAGGTCCTTGAAAAATTCAAGGAGTACAAAGCTGAAGTTGAAAAAAATTAGGTAAAATGATTAAAAGTCTTCGATCTAATCGAGGAGGAGAGTACATGGATTTAACATTCCAAGATTATTTGATAGAACATGGAATCACTTCAAAACTCTCAGCCACTAGTATGCCACAACAAAATGGTGTATCAGAAAGGAGAAACGAAACCTTGTTAGACATTGTTCGGTCTATGATGAGCTATGCTCAACTACCTGATTCGTTTTGGGGTTTTGCAGTGGAAAATGTTGTATATATTCTGAACATGGTTCCCTCCAAAAGTGTTCCAGAAACACCTTATGAGTTATGGAGAGGGCATAAAGGGAGTTTACGTCACTTTTGAATTTGGGGATGCCAAACACATGTGTTGGTGCAAAACACGAAGAAATTGGATCGACATTCAAAATTATATCTGGTATCCCTCTATAGAAGCGAAAGGAGGTATGTTTTATGATCCTCGAGAAAATATGGTAATTGAATCGACAAATGCCACATTTTTTAAGGAAGATCATATAAGAAATCATCAAACACGCATTAAACTAATACTTAAAGAGATTTCCGGAGAAGCTAGGAAAGAACGAACGAAAGTTGTGAGAGAAGCTGGTCCTTCAAAAAAATCTCAAGATATATGAGAATGCCTCGACGTAGTGGGAGGGTTATAATACAACCCGACCGTTACATGGGTTTAACTGAAACTCAACTCATCAGACCTGATGATGAGATGAAGGATCCATTAACTTATAAACAAACAATGGACGATAAAGATAAGGACAAGTGGGTCAAATCCATGAACCTTGAGATGGAATCCATGTATTTCAACATAGTCTGGGAACTTGTAGATCAATCGAATGATGTAAAACCTATCGATTGCAAATGGGTTTACAAGAGAAAACAAGATCAAACTGGTAAGGTACAAACCTTTAAAGTCCGATTGGTGGCCAAAGGTTATACCCAAAGAGAAGGGATTGACAATGAAGAAACCTTCCCACCAGTTGTTATTTTAAAATCAATAAGAATACTCTTTTCCATTGTCGTTTTCTATAACTATGAAATTTGGCAAATGGATGTCAAGACAACGTTTTTGAACAATAATCTTGATGATAGTATTTATATGGTCTAACCAGAAGGATTTGTAATTGTTGCCTTCCAGAGTGGTTAAAAATATGATATAAATTGAGTCTCTATGCAAGTGCACATAATCCACAATAAGTAGTAAGTAATTTATCGTATCCACGAGGTCTTGAACAGTCTCACTTTACCTATTTCGTTTAGTCTTTTAATGATTTTAATGTTGATAAAATGGTTGGGTTTTAGAATAATGTTGGAACAAAAGAAATAACAGAGCAGAAATGTAAATGGATAAAGAAGAAAGATTGGGAACAGGCACTGGTTAAGACTTCTGTAATGTTAAAAGATGCTTTAGCAATTCTATTGATCAGGCAATCTCTTGCAATCGTATCAGCACGATCCTCCCGGAACTCTGGATTTTTTTGGAATATGTTTCAACTCCAATGAAGTTCTATTGATATACCATTAGGAAACTGGCTATCCCTAGCTCAATTACTGGTGTTCACTAACTCAAACGGTCAAATGTGATTACAAGCGACACATCTCTTAAATCATCTTTGAAACTAAGAGAAGTTATTCATACCGGCAGGCCAGCCAGGCACAAAATAATATTCAGATCAACAAGTAATCAAGATGCTCAAGAATCAATAAGAAATGCTAGATTATGAAAGAATGACAATTACATCGTCTCAACCAACACCTAAAGTAAATTAGTTCATAAAATTGGAAACAACACGCAACAATCTGGTTAAATGCATTTGTAGATGATGGTCTTCGAAAGTCCCCAATCATTTCCTCCTCTATTCAACTTCCAAAGATGGAAAGAATTGGACTCCTCTCTTTGAATATTTTGACTTGAGACGACTACTTTCTTTTATAGAGTGGAATCAACCCTAATTAGGTCAAATATTACACGTGGAACTCTTTCCAAGCTTCTAAAATTTGAGATCATTACTGGAAACGTCACCTCATTAATAAATCACGTGCAGCTCACGTGGCCAGATTTGCTCACAGCTTTGCTGGATCATGGATTTTACTCCCTCAAGTCCCTCAACATTAATTTCTCTGCAAAAGAACTTCCAAAGCATCGATTCTTATAAATAGGATAAAACACGTTATTCATGTAATAACACACCTATTTTGCACAAATGTCATATAAAACATCATAGAATAAAGCCTAAATAACTCCCTTTTTTGAGAGTTATCATACCCCCAAATTGAAACTATTGTGCGTCCCGAGCAGTACTAACTCATTTTCTCAAAAAATTCAAAACATTGATCGTAGCACAACTCAATTACAACAGATAATCCAACACTACCTTCAACCTTTACCTGAGCATCCTGCAAAACAACACATTACTGCAACAGTTCTATCATCATTTGAACAAATAATCACCACCTTTAACTCAATCCTAAGAACTACCACAACTCAGCTTATCAGACATTTTTAACAAACTTTCAGGGGTTTATTCTTTTTTTCTTCAGACTTTAAGCAGCCTACAGTCATAAGGTCTTAAGCATGGGATGACCCATTTTATAATGCAGTATACCCTTGCCTCAAGCTTATCACCAACTAGGCTAAACACTCATTGCTAAACCCAAAAATCTTTAGTTATCTATCCCTTGCTTCTCAGAATGGCGACATGTTATGATGAAGCTCACCTAAGCCCTAGGAGATAGAAAACTGCTAGATTATCATTCATCCTTCTAAAGTTTTGCTCTATCAATTTTTTCCGCAAAATTTTCGCTTTTCTTTTTTTTTCACATATAAATATATTTTGTAATCATCATATTTCTAATATTTCCTAGGCCATCTTTTGACGCAAAGACAAACTGTGGGTATCACAAATGTCTCTGGTTACTCAATAACCTAGAAAAATTATGAAGCAGAGGAATGCTTGGGCAAAACAAGAGGAGTGGCTCAAAGTCCCCTAAACTTAGATTATCCATTGTTCACAATGAATTAGCAACATATAATTACTCCCCCAAACATAATATTTTTACTCTGAATTTTAAACTAAGTGTGGGACTAGGACTAAGCAAAAGGTGGATCAAATAAGACGATGCTACCTCAGAACTTCTTGTCGCAGCGATGACCAGGCTAGAAGGAATGCTCAAGCAAAAGGTTTCTGAAGATCATAATACCTTGATTTAATTAAGCTAACTAGTCCCAGCTTCAAAAGTTCAGAAGAAAAGTTAAGTTAGGAATACTCAGGTATCCCATGGAATAAAACCTTCGGAAATTTCATTAAAAGAAAGATAAAGATTTACATCATCAGAGATAAATTTTTGTAGGCCAATAAAAACAACAAAAACAACAAAAACGAAAATTATAAAAAACAGAAAAAAATTGGGTCAGGAAACACATGAGAAACAAAAATGATCAAACAACATAAAAGAACGTTGGATTTTTCTTCTGTTTTCTAATCTTCCTGACCAGCATTATTTTCTTCTTCTGCTCTTTCAATCGACGGTGGTGGGATCCAAGAGTTCAACAGATCATCAGGGAAAATGGGAAAGGCTTGATATGGTTTGGAAAATATTGATTGCAGAGCCCTTCTAAGTGTGGCATCCATCCTTTTAACATAATTCCAATACGTCTGGAATTGCCTCTCAGCAAACTCCATTCGGCTAGAATGCAGTTGAAGTTGTTCTTGGATATTATGGATGCCGCACACCAGTCCTCATTGGCGAGCTTCCTCCGTCCTCTGCAACCTTGCCAAGTTAGGTGTGTCCATAATCCCTTTGTCCATTAATATTACATCTTGAGCGCTTGTGGGAACCCCTGCCCTTTGCCATAGCATAGTGATCGTGTTAGGGGAAAAAAAATCCCATCTTCTTCCTCCAACAACTATGAATCTCGCTGGAGATGATCTTGCCAACGTCCATACTCAATGATCTTAAAATAGAAAAAACCAAGAAAACTCTGTCTCGGGAAACTGTGGAGTCGTGAGTTGTATGAAGCAGCCTCTACTTGATAAATCCCAACCAAGTATTCATTTCGCTCTTCAAATAGGCAGCTTGGAAGGTCCTCTTTTCAGTCTTCAAGAGTCGCCACTATGCCTCCTCAATCCCCACTTCTCGAATAGTCGCATTCAATTGCTCGTTAGATGGCGCTGCTGCCATCTCGTTGTAACCAGCATGAGGGGAAATCTTGAAGATTGAATAATGAATTAATAGCCCCGAGGCTCCAGTCAACAGCCACCCCACAAACAATCGCCTGGAATCCTTCCTCCTCGTCGATGTTCATGTAGAACTCGCGCACTACCTACGAGTTCGAGGGTTCTAGCTTGGCACAAAACTGCTCCCAGCAATGATTTGTGATGCCGACTCTCGAAAAGTGCGGCAGATTGTCACCAAACCCTCGCTCAAACATAAAATCTCGCTTTAGCATATTTAGGTACTTTTCCCGAGCAAGGTTATTGACAAAGCGCTCATAAGGTAAACGCTGTTCCTCAGGCTCCGCCTCCTCTACTTCAGTCTCTGCTCCTACAACTCCTTTGACCTTATCTTCGAAGGAAATGGAGTGTCAGTTTGGATTCTCTTAATTCGCCCCTCTTTCTGCTTACGGTGGTGGGCGACGGCTGAGTTGGAATCACCTCCTCCAGCACCACTGCTTCCTGTTCTTCATTTTCTTGTTGACCTTCAATTGGCGGTCCAGTTGCTTTCGAAACGTTTTCTACCTTAGGGATTTTTGGTGGTTCTTCCTCAACCACTTCTTCAGCTATATCCTCGATCACCTGTTGCACAACCTCAGTGATCAGCGATTGTTGTTGCTTTCTCAACCGACGAGATTTTTTTTCTTGCGGTGTCTTTCTCTTCTTCGCCTTTATTTCGGTGCTTTAGGCGTGATTGGCATTTTCTCCTCCACAACATCTCTCTTTCTCTCTTCCCTCTTGTCTTTGCCATTTGGGAGGTTAGAGAATTTTTGCCAAACACTCGAGAAAGAAAATTGAAGAAGAAAGCGTAATGAACAGAAAACGTACCAGGGCATGGATATAAATAAAGCTCTCGCAAGTAAGATCCTAACCGAAAGATCTTCCTTCATTAATTAAAATGTTACCGTTCAATTGCATGCAATTATCACAATTAAAATCCCACAAACGGTAAAAATTCCCATGGTAAATGCACGTTGCGCTGGCTAACGGCTAATCCGTTGGATCCACACTACGTGACACGTGGATGCGCCAGATGCTCCATGCGTTAAACCTGCCCACATAAAGATTAAACCTTAACGATAAAAGTAATTAAATCACAACCACCCCGTTACAATCAAACGAAAATATTTTTATCCTAACCAAAATATTGCAAAAACAAACTCTTCCTCAAAATATATTCTTCTAGAAGGATCTTTTCCCCGAAAAATTTAAGTTAAAATACCAACGCCAAAAATCAAATCAAATCTCAATGCCGAATAAATTTGAAAATAGATTATTATAAACTTAACCGAAACAGAATAAAATCAAAATACAATTAAATTAAAACATAAATTAATTCGAACAAATCATATTAGCTTAATTCAAAATAATCTAATCGAAAATAAAATCCAATTTAAACGAGAATTAAAATACCCACGAATTAAAATAAATCAGATAAAAATAAACAAAATCTAATTCAAAATAAATCAATCTAAAATAAAATAAAATCTCACAAAATTAAATAAAAACAAATCGTAACAACCACTAGGAGCTTCTGGAAATATTGTTCAACACATTGCTCCCTCAAAACCTTTGCTCGTTCACTCTTCAACCAATTTCAGAGAAGAAAATTTAGAACGAAATTCCTCTCCCCAATAATGCTTCTCTGGTTGTCCATTAACCTTAAACACACACCCATCTTTTTCATCTCTCAAAGTAATTGCTCCATGAGGTAAAACTTCAATCAAAACAAATCGTCCAGACCATTTAGATTTTAATTTTCCTGGAAACCATTTTAATCTAGAGTTATATAACAAAACATGCTGACCCTTCACAAATTCTTAAGGTTTTAACTTCTTATCATGCCACCTTTTTGTTTTCTCTTTATACATTTTAGCATTTTCATAAGAAACCCGTTGAAACTTCTCTAACTCATTAAGTTGCAGCATTCTAACTGCTTCGGCACTGCACAAATCAAAATTTAACTTCTTTAGAACCCAAAATGTTTTATGTTCAAGTTCTAACGGTAAATGGCAAGCCTTTCCATACACTAACCTATGGGGAGGCTATTGAGTGCAATCCGCAAGCATACGGGTCACAAGTAATATAAAACGGTATGTACTACCGTGTATCGAATCCACATGGAATTTGAATTAAATCCATTAATTACCAAGAATTGTCATGTTCAATTTTATATAGAACACAAATTCAACTGATTAAGTGAGAATAAACGAATCTAACAACTAGAAAATGCATGCCAATGAATGGGAATTTCCTACCAAAGGGACTCATCCTAGGGTGTTAACTAGCTTTTTGGATTTGTAACTCAATTAATTGGATATAGGTAATTACTAATCTTCAATTTCATAAATCTAGAATTAATTTAAGCAGATTTCTCTCTCGAGTTCCTCCACATCTCATAATAACATAACTAATTTATGTGTCCATTTCCTTAGTTAATTATAAGATGACATTAAGCAAATTCATCATAAATTTCTAACAATTCTTTTTCACTTTCGTGTTTCAAGCAATCGTTAGCGATGCAATTGGGATCTAATCTAACTTCTCTCTGTCGAGTATTCGTTTAGACCAACAAATCAACCAATCTGTGATCAAGGGATTAAAAGCATTAAGCATGAATTGCATAGATGAGACATGATTATATTCGTTACAATATCCAAATAAGTAAGCTACATTATCCAATTAGCTAAATTAACGACCCTAGGTCTAAAGATCTACTCACAAATGGGAATAATTTTAACCCAACAATCTTGATCCATGGCCCTAACTCAACAATAATAAGTAGTTACAAAGACATAAAGAAGAAAGAATCATTGTGTTGGTCCAAAGCTCCCGTCACAATCATCTCAAGTCTCGAGCATTGGAATCCCGATCAATTCCACCTTTCTTCTCTCATTTCTACTCACTTTTTACTCTTTATTGAGCTAGGGGGAACCCCCCCAAATTTGAATCCCTTCAACCATTGGGAAATGGCCTATTTATAGGAGGAGAATCGGAGATATTTTGTTGCCCAAGTCGAACAGCGTCGCGAGGTTGTGACGTCACTTTCTTGCCGCAAAATCCAACCAGAGTCGAGACTCTAAGGAAACTGTCTCGACGCTGGTCCTTCTAGAAGTGTCTTTGGACTCGCACTTACCCATCATTTCTTCAATCTTTTGGGCTTTCGGGTCTCCTCTTCAAATGTTTTCTCTTCCTATCTTCAAAAATGGACCAAAGCCTCCAATTTGCTCCAAATTTGGGTAAAATTCCCGATTTTGCTTTATGAGCTTTGTCTTCTACAATTTCAACATAAAAAGTCATTAAAGCTCACAATTAATGTACAAAACTAGCCAAAATATCTAGGAAATAGATATCATAAATGCATTCTATCAAATACCCCCAAACTTAGAGTTTTGCTAGTCCTGAGAAAAATAAAGTGATGCATATGAATCAAAAATTGCATATCAATGACTCTCCCTCAATGCTTCTAGCCATAAATTCAAACCATTGAAACAAATAAGCAAGCATGATCAACCATCAAGAAATTTAAAATTAAATCCTATCCGCCCTTGCAAAAACGAGTCATCATTTGCCTTGTCATAATTTTTACTAGCCCATAATAACTTATACACTCATCCATTCATCTTCCCCTTACACTGTCCCTAAAGCTCGCTTTTTAGCCATCTCACTTATCTAGCAAGCACTACTTCACTGAGTTGCCCAAAATTCATGGGGTGTCCCCCAAACTTCCATTTTTTTGAAGGCACTAGCTTTCACACAACTGCTACAGGGACCCATATCCCGAATTTTATCCTTGGATGGCCTAACTGATCACAATAGAGGTAGCTCTTTTTGCCTCAGACTTTTAAGCAAATTGCAAGTTGAAACAGAGATTTTCATTTCACGCAATAGCTCTTTTTTTCTTTTTTGCAGGGCAAATCAAATAGCTCTTTTTTTCTTTTTTGCAGGGCAAATCAAAGCATTTCTTTTCCCAAAGCTCAACATTACTTACTATTATACTATTATGCAAGAAAGCTATCTAGACAAACTTTACGCCTATTGGAGTGACAACGAACTTCAAAAGCATGTAAATTCCATCTTGGTTTTCAAAATTGTAATAAGACAACTGAATCTTCATAATTGCAAGGGATTTAAAGAAAAATTCTAAATCTTCAAATTTTTCAACAATAAGAGAGAATCATGGCTAACAGCAAATAATCAGACGTCATCATCATCAACATGCATTTCAATCATCACATGCACTACCAACACAAAACCAAAGCAGAGCATATATCCTCTCCCACAAACTTAAAATATACATTGTCCCTAATGTATTGACAATTATTCAGATAAAGAGAGAACGATATTGCCCTGAAAATGTGAGGGAATCTGAATCGTCTTGAATTGTCGACCAAAGGGAAACGAGGCATGAATTCCCAAGCTTCCTTCACAAGAATCAAATACACATAGGAGCATAAGGAACAACACACAAAAAATCAAAATAAAAACTAAAAAAAAACCTTTAAATGCTTGGGTTGCCTCCCAAGAATCGCTTGTTTAACAACCTGAGCTAGACGGGGCTCGATCATCCAGGATCCGTCGAAATCATTTTTCCAACTTTTCGCTCTTCGAATCCACAATAGTGCTTCACACGTTGGGCATTGACTTTAAAAGTTAAACCACTGCTATCCGTCAGCTCTATTGCACCATAGGGAGACACCTCATTGACTATGAATGGGCCTGACCATCTCGACTTTAATTTTCCTAGGAACAAATGCAAACGAGAATTAAAAAGAAGAACCTATTTTCCAAGGATAAAAGAACATTTCTGAATTAAACGATCATGCCACTTGTCCGTACATTCTCTATAAAGCTTAACGTTCTCCTAAGCCTGGCTTCTAAATTCCTCTAGCTCATTGAGTTGCAATAAACGATGTTCTCTAGCCTTCTGTGCGTCAAGGTTTAATTTCATGATAGCCCAATATGCTTTGTGTTCTAGCTCCACAGGCAGATTATAGGTCTTACCATACACCAATCAATACGGGAAAGTACCAATCGGAGTCTTGTAAGCCGTCTGATAGGCCCACAAAGCATCGTCCAACTTGAATGTCCAATCTTTCCTGTCGATGCGAACTGTCTTCTCCAGGATTTGCTTTATCTCCTTGATAGAAATCTCAACTTGACTGTTAGTTTGGGATGATAAGCTAAAGAAGTTTTATGCTTGACACCATATTTCTTAAACATTGCTTCAAACAATTTATTGCAAAAGTGGGACTCTTCATCACTAATTATAGATCGTGGTGTGTCGAATCTAGAGAAAATGTTTTTATGCAAAAAAAGCAACACAACACATGCATCATTCGTCATAGTATCTATTGCCTCTACCCATTTAGACACATAATCCACAACAACTAGAATGTACGAGTATCCATTGGAAGAGGGAAAAGGGCCCATAAAATCTATGCCCCACACATCAAAAAGTTCTACTTCAAGAATATGGGTTGGGGCATTGCATGACGTCTAGAAATATTACCTGTCCTCTGGCATCTATCACATGTTTTCACAAAGGTATAAAGTGACCGCCATAAGGAGAGGCGTGACAATCATGCAAAATCTTACCTATTTCCTCCATTGGAATGCACCTTGAAGAGAAAAAGGTCATTCCACAAGTAGGACTTCGGATCATGTAAAAACTTCTTTCTTTTTTGGGTATTTAAGTCAGGTGGAATTTCTCCTCCTGCAAGATCAAATTGACTCATCTTTTTCATTTTTAATAACGGTGATCTCCCCTTTCTTAGGTACTACTTGAATAGGACTCACCCAAGGGCTGTCAGATATGGCATAAATTATTCCTACATTTAACAATTTTAACACCTCGACTTTTACCACATCCTTCGTTGTCGGGTTTAATCTTCTTTGGTGCTCTACTGTGGGATCAAAGGTATTTATGCATTACTAAAGAAGGACTAATACCTTTAATATCACTAATAGACCATCCTAGGGCATATATATGTTTCCTTAAAACATCCAACAATTTTTCCTCTTCTACTTTACTTAAACTAGCATATATAATAACAGGAAAAGTGGAAGATTCTCCTAAGAAAGCATAACTTAGGTGAATAGGTAATTGTTTCAAATCAGGGGGAGGGGTATCAATTTGAGCACAAACATCTAATTAATGTTAATTTTTCCTCCCTACCTATACCTAAAGGTCCATCGATTTCATCACATGTCAAAGCATAATCCTGATTAATATCTATTAATTCATCTCCAAACACATCAGGCATGCTTATTTCATAACGATCAATAGGAGACTCTGACTCTACACATGCATCAACACTAGTGTCAACTCAATCAATTATATAGCATGAACTAACCTCTTCTGGGTGTTTTAATACTTTAAAACTATTGAACACTACCTCATCGTCTTCCACTCTGAGAGTTAGGGTTCCTTTTTGTACCTCTATCAAAGCTCCAACGGTTGCCAGAAATGGTCTCCCAAGAATGATTGGGACTTCGGGGTCCTCATCCATGTCTAGCACTACAAAGTCTGCGAGGAAAATGAATTCGTCAACTTTAACCAAAACATCCTCTAATATACCTTTTGGGTATGTCATTGAACGGTCTGCTAACTGCAAAACAATGGTGGTTGACTTCAACTCTCCTAAACCAAGTTTCCTGTAGACATTAAAATGCATTAGGTTAATAATCGCCCCTAAGTCACACAAAGCTTTCTTAACAAACAAACTACCGATAGTACAGGGAAGAGTAAAACACCTTGGATCCTTTAATTTCTGTGGTAGATGTTTCTAAATTATGGCGCTACACTCGACAATCATATTCACTGTTTCATGATTCTTGAACTTCCTTCTCTTTGACAAAATATCCTTCATTAATTTGGCATAGTGTGGCATCAGTTCCAAAGCATCAGCAACAGGAATGTTAATGTGGAGCTGTTTAAAAATATCAAGAAATTTAGAAAACTCAACATCCAACTTTTTTTTTTTTGTTGAAACTTTGAGGATACGGAATCTGATTAAGAACTAAAGGAATATAATCAGAAGACTTGTCTGGCACTGGTTGTGCTATTTCTTCCTCTATTGTATTTTGATCATCATCCTCATTCAGTATCTTCCTAGTGCTAGTCTCCTTAACTTCTTTTCTTTGTACTTCTTTCAAGTGCTTCCCACTTCTCAAGGATATGGCAGGGCAATGCTCTTGTGGTTCTATGGTGAAGATATTAGAGAACTTTCATTTGCTAAATTTGATTCATGAAAATTGTCATTTGATCAAGCTTTGCTTCCATCTTACTAATGACAATATCTTGTCTCTCTACTCTGGCTTGCATCGTAGTCACTGCTCCTTGCACATTAATCGAAAAAGTCTTGGTCTCTTCAATAAACTTTCCTAACATGTCCTCCAAAGGATTTTCCTTCTCTTGATGAACTGTTTCTTCATGCTGAGACTCCACTTTCAATTGAGATTTTTCTCTACAATTTTTAGGCGAACTTGGAATCTCTGATCTTGAGAGCTTGTTCAAGGCCTTTGTTAGAGCTTACACTTAAATTTCAAATAACTCACCTCATCAGTTTCACATGGTTCCCCCTTTTGTATGGACTCTGATTGCTCAGATGGCCACTAATAACTTGTCAAAGCCAACTCTTCTACTAAGGCTCGAGCGTCCTTGAAAATTTTGGCCAAAAAGTTTGCTCCAGCTGCAATGTGAAGAATTATTTTAAAATCCCTTTTTAACCCATTATAAAAGAGTTGTACCTGAAGCCAGTTAGGGTACCCATGTTGTGGGCATTTCCCTAACATATCCTTATAACGTTCTCTCGACACTCCCTCAATAACAAAAGAATAATTAACTCCTAGAAAATACTTAAGATGTAAATCGGGGTTCTCAGATGGTAAACCATGGAATTGACCCACGGTTCGCAATATTTGGAACATAACCGGTTTCATTTCAAAATTTTTTGCCTCAATTTGAGGACTCACAATTCATGGATTTAACTCATCAAACATTAGAAAAGCATACGCTCGAATGGCTCTGGCTCTATCATTCGCCACAAGAACAGGGTTCTCAGCGTGGTTATTTTGTTGTCCACTTTGTTCTCGTAGTGGAGTTCTGCTGGGGATCAACTTGATCTTCTGGAATATTAGGAAGACGTGGAAGGTTAGCCATCGGGTTGATGTTCCTTTGCTGCTCTCTCCTTCTTCTTTTGAATGTCCACTCAATCTCTGGGTCAAGCTCAAATCTCACCCCAAGAGGATCGCTCTAATGCACCAAACTCACACCTACAAAACAAAAAGAAACAATAAAAAAGTTCACGGACCAAATCACTAAAACACGGACACAAAACATATCAGATAAAAACTAATTCATGTCCAGGGCAATGGCGCTAAAAACTTGTTGCCTTCCAGAGTGGTTAAAAATATGATATAAATCGACTCTAGAATACTATGCAAGTGCACATAATCCGCAACAAGTAGTAAGTAATTTATCGTATCAACGAGGCCTTGAACAATCTCACTTTACCCATTTCGTTTAGTCTTTTAATGATTTCAATGTTGATAAAATGGTTGGGTTTTAGAATAATACTGGAACAAATGAAATAACAGAGAAGAAATGTAAGAGGATAAAGAAGACAGATTGGGAACAGACATTGGTAAAGACTTCTGTAATTGTTAAAAGATGCTCTAGCAATTCTATTGATCGGACAATCTCTTGCAGTCTTATCAGAAGGATCCTCCCGGAACTCTGGATTTTTTGGAATATGTTTCAACTCCAATGAAGTTCTACCGATATACCACTAAGCAACTGGTTATCCCTAGCTTAAATACTGGTGTTCACCAACTCAAACGGTCTAATGTGATTACAAGCTACACATCCCTTAAATCATCCCTGAAACTAAGAGAAGTTGTCCATACCAGCTGACGAGGTAGGCACAAAATAATATTAAGATCAAAAAGTAATCAAGATGCTCAAGAATCAATATGAAAAGCTAGATTATGAAAGAATGACAATTACATCGTCTCAACCAACACCTAGAGTAAATTAGTTCATAGAATTGGAAACAACACACGCTACAATCTGGTTAAATGCATCCATAGCTACAAACTCTATCACACCCCCTCCCGAACCACCTGCTAGCTTAGCCCGAAAGATGGTGTGAAGCCAACGGACATTGTCCTCCTCTATCGATACCCGTTGACCCTTCTGAAACGTTGAACCTGATAAACATACTATTCATAGATATAAAATATTCTACATGAAACACAACACAACAGAATCCCTAAAAACCCTTTTAACATACACGAGGTGCAGCCCTGACATAACTCGGTTTGGAAAATAACCATAGATATCACAACCCAAAACATTTACAACTAGGGTTTACACAAACCGTAAATTATCCAGTCCTTTCAAAAGCATTTACAATGTAGACAGACTCAATGTACAAATCCACCCACGTACTGGAAGTCGACTTGGAGCTTTCAGCAGACGTTGCCAGTGTATCAGGCATCGGGAGCTCGATCTCTACCTGAAATGTGAGAAAACATTTTGAAAGGGTGAGCTACGAAGCCCAGTGAGTGACTAAATTTAAAACTGTAAATTCAGAAACCAGAACACGTGATAAAACTTTAAACGTATAAAGCTGCTCAACCAAGGCGTTAAACATAAACGTGCAACAATAAAAGCTTTCTTAAAACATTGCAGGTTCGTCATTAAAAATCTAGCAAGGCATATCAAGTACATCAAATGTTTTAACTAACATGACCGATCTACGTTGTGTAGGGCACGCCCAGTACAACCAACGTTTACTAGTCCTACGATCTAGTGGGGCCCGCCCAGCACTCTCATCGTCTTTGTCGTAGTGGGGCCCGCCCAGCACTCACGACAGCATCGTTGTCACAGAGTACACTCAACGTCAACAACGCAATATAACATGTGTGCACACGGTACCATATAGCCTCGGGCTCAATATCTCAGTCATGTAGTCAATAGAAATCTCAGAAAAATCACATGAAAACATTAGAACATGCCTGCTTATCGTTATCTTTCGTAAAATTTAAGTTTACTCAGCTTGCTCGTGAAAAACTGAAAATCTTTAAAAAGTACTTGCTAATACATACTTTACTTTAAAAGATATCGTTTCAACTACTTTTCATAAAGTCATTAACCACGTGCTCGTATATAAACCTCATTAGGATATCTAAGCTCAAAAATTATGCTTCAAACCATTCATAGAAATCATATATCATTCATAGAAAGCATGTAAAACATCTAAACATGAACAACTGTTTGGAAACAATTTTCGAAGTCCGTTTTGTCACTCACAGTCTTAGCTAGTTCCCTGGTCTATAGACTCGACCTATTTCCTATTGGCTTGTCAAACAACCAAAACCAAGCATTAGAACCAAAGATAGCTTTGTCCTTCCATGCTCATGAATTTCTAAACACTTGAATAAGAAATCTCACTTCACATTGTAGTTTCCAGATTTTCCAGATTCAGTACCACCCTTCCAACACTCATAACTTCCTCAATAATTAACCAAAATTAATGTACTACACATCAAACTCTTCATTTTCGAACACTCTACAACTTACCTGAAGAAATGAAAACGAGATTCCCAACCAATGTTCCCAGAAACGCCGCGAACACAGATAACACAGATTCGAGGTTCTCTGCTACCTTTTATCTTTCTCCTGAAATTAAGCCTACTTAAAGCCATTTTTGGATCACTAATTCTTCATGAAAGTTATAGGAAATTGAATATACTTTCCAACCATACCACATAGAGCTTTGGATTCATCTTGTACACCCCAGAATGCTCGAGAAACCAGAGAAAACCAGAGATCCTCCTGGTTTGCTCGAAAATCCTGTGCTCTATTTTCCATTTCAAAAACCATTAACTTCTCATCAGATTTAGCTTAAGCTTCCTTCATGAAATTTGTTAGAAAAATGAATTAAATTTAAAGAAAACCAAACCTCACCTCTTAATTCTTCCTATGTAGTTCAAACTGATTAAAAAACAAGAGATTGACAGGTTGATCTCAGATTCTTCTATGGTTGGCTTTGCATGAGCTTTTCCTCTCTTCTTCAACCTCAAACCCTCAGCAATCTTCTTATTCTTCCCTCACTCTCTCCCTCGAATTCTCTGATGTTTGGTTTAAAATGATGGGGAAATGGACTGAAAATAAGTTAGGCGGTGGTGGGTTTGTTTCCTTAAAACCATTGCACCGATTGCCTCCCCACTTTCTTTTTTTTTTCCTTTTCTTTTCTTTTTTTTCTTCTTTTCTTTTCTTTTTTTTTTTTTTTTTTTTTTTTGTTTTCCATTTCCCTATTTCATTTCCTTTTCTTTTCTTCTTTACTCCATTTCTTCTTTTAAATTAGTAAGCTCCAACAACATAAACCATGAAACCACAATGAACCACAAAACTTTGCCATTTTTCCTCAACAATGAATAACAACAACTTTTAATTCAACTCCCACAATAGATGACAAGAGGAATGATCCAAGGAAAGTCTCGGGTTTACAAACTCTACAAGAAGAAATGACCCTGCTTGAGGAAATTCGTAGATGATGGTCTTCTAAAGTCTCCAAAGATGGAAAGAATTGGATTCCTCTCCTATAATATTTTGACTTGAGACGACTACTTTCTTTTATAGAGTGGAGTCAACCCTAATTAGGTCAAATATTACTCGTGGAACTCTCTCCAAGCTTCTTAAATCCGAGATCATTCTTGGAAACGTCACCTCATTAATGAATCACGTGCAACTCACAGCTTTGCTGGATCATGGATTTTGCTCCCTCAAGTCGCTCAGCATTAATTTCTCTACAAAAGAACTTCCAAAGCACCAACTCTTATAAATAGGATAAAACACATTATATTCATGTAATAACACACCTATTTGGCACAAATGTCATATAAAACATCCTAGAATAAGGCCTAAATAACTCCCTTTTGGAGAGTTATCAGTAATACATGGTGAAGAGCAAAAGGTTTGCAAGCTTAAAAGATCGATCTATGGATTGAAGCAAGCTTCTAGGTCCTGGAATAAAAAATTTGACACTGCAATTAAATCTTAGGGTTTTGAACAGAATACAGATGAACCTTATGTATAAAAAATGATCGTTAATTCTACTGTAGCTTTCTTAATTTTATACGTAGACGATATCCTGCTCATAGGGAATGATGTGGGAGTTCTGACTGACATTAAACATTGGTTAGCAACTCAATTCCAAATTAAAGATTTTGGCGAAGCTCAATTTGTTCTAGTGATCCAGATAATAAGGGATCGAAAGAACAGATTACTATCACTGTCTCAAGCATCCTTTATCAACAATATTTTAGTTCAATATTCAATGCAAAATTCCAAAAAGGGTTTGTTACCCTTCAGACATGGAATTCACCTATCAAACGAACAAAGTCCAAAAACAGCTCAAGAAGTTGAGGATATGAAACGAGTTCCTTATGCATCAGCAATTGGTAGCTTGATGTATGCAATGTTATACACACAACCCGACATATGCTACGTTGTAGGTATTGTCAGCATATATCAATCCAATCCAGGTCAGGCTCATTGGACTGGCGTTAAGAATATCCTCAAATATATGAGAAAAACAAGAGACTATTCGCTTGTGTATGGTTATAAGGATTTGATCCTTACTGGATACACTAACTCAAATTTTCAAACCGACATAGATTCTAAGAAATCTACATCGAGATCAGTGTTCACTCTTAATGGAGGAGCAGTTGTGTGGAGAAGTATTAAGCAGGGATGTATTGCTGACTACATGATGGAAGTTGAATACGTTGCAGCATGTGAAGCGTCAAAAGAAGTTGTTTGGCTTAGGAAATTTCTAACCGAGTTAGAAGTAGTTCATAACATGCATTTGCCTATCACTCTCTATTGTGATAATAGTGAGCCGTTGCAAATTCAAAGGAACTTTGAAGCCATAAATGAGGAAAGCACATTGAACGCAAATATCTTCTCATCCGAAAGATTGTACAACGAGGAGACGTGATCGTCACATAGATAGTCTCAAAGCAAAACATGTCTAATCCATTTACTAAAGCCCTCACGGTTGAAGTGTTTGAGGGACATCTCCAGAATTTAGGACTACGGGTTTTTAGCATTTGATGTAATTGCTAATCACCTGACGTTTTTGTAATCTCACTTGAGTTTTAGTCCAAGTTGGAGTTTGTTGGGTTTTATGTCGTAAAACTCAAAGTTTGTAATCCTGTTGCAATAAAACATGTTATTCAATGAATTGTTTGTTCATATATTTTAAATGCAATAATATAAACATCCATGGTTATAATACGAAATACTCGAACTATATCATGGATATGGAAAGGGATAAAGTTCTAGTATATAACCTAAATGGTCTATAGTATAGGGATAAGGCTGGGTACCTTATCCTGGTAAACACTATGGATGGGGCCTACTTTGCGAATAAGGCAAATGACGTGATCCTAGATCGTTCATGTAGAGATATGTGAGTTGGGGCATCCTATGTAAAAGAAGTTTGCACAAGATTGGACCAAGAAATGAGTCACTCTTACTTTATAATTGTATGATCTACAAAATACCGTACATTGGCAAAAAAAATTAAGCAATGAGAAACATACCTCCGTTGAAGACTTAGAATCCTTCAACGGACACCACCATAAAGCCTTCCCCGCTATGACTCTGAAGTTGGAAACGGAGTTGTGGGACTCCATTCTTGAAAGAGGGAAGAGTTCATAGAGAATAACAACCCTCTGTGTTTTCACGTTGAGAGAGAATGAGATATTCGAGATTCTATTTTTTCAAGTTGGAGAAAGTGATGGGTAAATGAGATCAACCCTCTTGACCCCTGCAGGTGTAAACTATCTTGATATATCACTCACCATCTGCCACATGTCCCTTAAGTGTGAGGGTTGTTCATTTTGATTAATTTAAATTAATTAAAATATTAATTTAATACAATTAATTAAATATAATTTAATTAATCATATCAACTAACCAATTAATATCTCCATATTTAATTGCATGTGCATTTGAATCATATTAAATGCACATTGCTCACAAATAATTTAATTAAAATCAACTAAATAATATTTAATTAGATTAATTAAACTACATAATCAATTAATTCACAATTCATTAATTTTGTGATCAATTCAACATATTTAATTAATCAAACATTTGAACCATATTCAAATGTGCATCTCTCTTGTAACCTATAGTTTTAATATGAATCACATTCACATTAATCTATAGATATGATTTAATTAAATCACATTTAACTAAATTGAATATAACAATTAATTAATTTTATAATTAATTAAACATTTACCATATTCAATTAATTACATATTAGAATCATATTCTAATATATATCACTCATATAATATAGTTTAATTAAATCACATTTAATTTAAACTAAATTGAATAGTTAATCAATTAATTTACTAATTAAATATCATATATTTAATCTGCCATATATTTGAACTCTTTCAAATATATTATTCTCTCATTTAATAAAGTTTAATCTCATATTAAACTTTATATTATAATGTATCACTATGCATTATATTAATTGTATCTCATACAATTAACTTAATTCCCATATTGAATTTGAATTATTCAAATTCTTTCAAGATTAATTGTTCCCAATTACTCTTTACAAGCTAGCAGGGGGACCTGATGAACCTACAGATCATAAGCTTCCAATGATATGAGGTTAACTGACTAAATTCATTAATCGAGTTAACCAATATTCATTAACTGTGGGTCACTCCACTAAAGACCCACAACTCCACTCTTCTCATTGTAGAACGTTTCTGTGTCCATGGATATTGACTAATATCGGTAAGTGAGTCCTTCACGAATGTTCGTAACTACAGCTGGGTAAAATTATCGTTTTACCGCTGAGTTACCTCTTGCTCCTTAAGTACCAGTGCTTCTCTAATGAACAACTTGTTTATGGTCCAACCATTAAACAAAAGTCCCTCTCGAGCAAGTGAGAGGGCAGGATCCCTTTGTTCAAGAACCGGAGTCATAACTTAAGGGAACATTCATCTTCTTCTCCTAGGAGTGGGAAGGAGTAAATTCCATCTTGTGTTGTCATGTCCCCAGCCCCCCACTCGATCTTGTCCCCAAGAAGGTAGGCTTATTGAGTTGGTGTGCAGGCCACTCTCACCTGTACATACAAAGGACAATCCTTGTTAGAAGGAGTTCATGAAACACTCAAGATTAAGACTGAGTTACCTAGGTCATCCTATTGAAACAGTAACGCCTAACTAGTTAACAGTGTTACATCTAGTGGTTTACTATTTCGTGGTCTGGTCTTATGCAAACTCATTCCATAGGATACCCCCGCTTGCATGTCTCCTACATGGACAGCTTGGATCAATACATCTGTATCAAATACAAAGCGAGTCGTATCACATAGTGTTCCCTGGATAAGGTACCCAACCTTATCCCTGTACTATAGACCTTTTAGGTTGTTACTTGAACGCCGATCTCTGTGTGTCCCCACATACTAGTTCAAGATACATGTAAACAACCTTGGATATTAGTTTATTGGATTTGGGTCATATAGTGCAATTATAAACTTAATATGGCAATAACACTTTATTGCATAAACTTCAATAACACTTTATTGATACAAGTGTATAATTCATTAACATTCACTATCTACGAGTTTTAGGACATAAAACCCAACAATAACATCGTTTACTGTTAAGACTGACCATTTCATTCGATGACCTAGGTAACTCGATCTTAATCTTGAGCTTACTATGAACTCCTGTTTGTTTGGGATTATCCATTGATCTGCATTGGTGAGAGTGGCCAAACAGCGCCGCTCAATAAGCCTACCATTTTGGGGATAAGACTGGATGAATAGCTAGGGACATAGTATTGTAACATGAAATTCACTCCTCCTCGAATCAAGGAACAAAAAGATTGTTGCCTTAAGTGCTTACTCCAAGGCATGAACAAGGGGCCCCACCCTCTCATTGGCCCGAGATGGACTCTGTTTAGTGGTTGGACTATAAATAAATTGTTCATTAGAGGACCAGTGGGCTTAAGGAATCAATAAGTGTTGTAGTGGTAAAACAAAGTTTTTTACCTAGTTATAGTTACGAACGACCTGTGAAGGATTGACTTACTAATCATGGTTATATCGTGTAACGCCCCCAAAATTCGGTCTAAACTAGGAGATATTACTAAACATTTACCCTAATGCCAACTTAATGCCCCGAAAATTTCGGCAGCATAACAACAAAAATATAAGCTATCTCAAATTTTCAACACACATGATAGACAATATATATATATATATATATATATATATATATATATATATATATATATATACACTCCCAAAACCATATTATGAAGACAATCAATCTCACTCCACAACATCCATAAACAATCCAACTCAACACAATAGAATATAAATGCAAGTGAGGTCTCATATCAAGGACTACTTAATTACATCAGAAAATTCACAACTCGTAAAAGAGCAGACACTACTACAAAAATGGCTTTTAATGACGGACGAAAAAAAATCACGGACCTTTTAATGACAGACGAAAAACGCGCGGTCTTTTAATGACGGACGCATGTTTTTAAAATGTTTCAGACTTTTAATCACGGGCATTGCCAGTCATTAATAGTTTCTTTTAACTGCCCGTCATTAAACGTATTTTTTTTTTAATTTTAAAAACGGTACATTTTATAAATCAACTTTCTCTCTCCCCGAAAAAACCCTAACACTTCTCTCCCTCGTGTGCCTCTTTCCCCTCCCTCTCGATCTCCCTCTCGTCTTCTCCCCCTCGTCTTCTCGTGGGCCCTTCTCCTCAAAGGAGCAAAACAATTCACATCAGCCCTTCTCCTCAATCCGTCTCTAGAGACATCTTCAACCAGATTCTCCTCAATCGATTACGAGTCCTCAATTTGGATTGGAACTCCATCAACTGTGATTCTTGCTAATATATATCTGTACTTTCATGTTCGATCCTCTTTCTGCTTCTAATTAGGGTTTTGATTGCTCTTTATGCTACTCCTGTCTCTATATTAGGGTTTTTGCTGCTTTACATGCAGCCCCTTTGTGGATATTTTCGTCCGTCTGCTTCCTAAATCAAGCGCTCGGTTTGACCTTTTTATTTGTTGAATCGTTGGTTCCTCTTGTTTGGTTGTTATGTGATTTATGGAAATCAAAGAAGAAGTTGACTCCTCAAATCCAATTTCTTGATGTGTATTGATTGTTTGTTATATGGATTATGTTAGTGCTAACAGAGTAATTTATTTACAGAGTGAATATTTGTTCTCGTTGATACAAGATGCCTCAGGATTTATCACGATCTCGATCACCTTCGGGTAGGCGAAGGCTTTCACCATATCTCTTAGGGCATAGGTATTCCAGGAGAAGTCGAAGAGACAAAAGTCGTTCACTGTATTCATCTTACAGCAGGTGATCCCATTTATGTTTTTAGTTTTATTTACTTTCATATGATCGCTTGAATAATCTCGAACAAATTATGAAAAGATTGACGACACCATGTCTTCTGATGTGGTTTGTATTTCACTGACATCGAAGTTCCTGCGTGAATCTTGCCCCCTTCTGCTGAAAGTTCCAAACTGTTTTTTCTTTCTTATATGAAGTCTGTCAAGTGTCACTCTAAATTTTCTTTTCTCTTGAACTTGTTCTATGATGAGGTAAGAGGACTTTGATAACACCATTTGAAGGTTCATTTATGATTTATTCTTATTAGTTTAATGTTATTAAGAAACAATATGGATTTCTTTGTTATTTTGTTTATTGCCTTTTCCTGTTTGCTCCATTGTTCAATTTCAATAATGGATCATTATATATAAATAGTCCGAGTGAGCTTTGCTTGACATTCTCTTTCAGTGAGTCATGTCTTCCGGGTCTTCATGGCCTCTTTAATTGTTTATGTGCTAATGGTTGGCGGTCTTGTACTTGTGCTTTACCATTTTGAATTCGCATAAAATATCTGATTTATGTGGCATAATTGTCAAGTACCTCTTGACTGTATTTAATCTCTGAGTGATTTGTTGAGAATGTTGAGTGTGGGAGAAAATTTAAGATGTCTTCGGGAAAAAAAAACTAAAATGTGGTGAGAAGCAAACAAAATATACATGAACTTGGTAAGGAAATTGAGAAATAAGTCAGTTCTTCCTATAACATGGGAAGCGACAAGGTTATGGGTGCTGATGGGTGTTCTGTCATTGCTCGATTGTGACTTTTGCTTCTTCATGTGATGTGATAAAAGATGGAGCTCACAAAGGTTTATTCTTAACAATGTATGAGGTAACTGGATTGTGCTAAGTGGTAGGCTAGCATGATACTTACCTCTGTACAATATTATAATGAAGTCCTTATCTCTTGCTCAATAATGCCTACTCATGATACAAAAGAAAAAGCCGCTCAATTTCCCCAAGACGTAATAGAAGTTGTTCACGAACACCAAGACGCCATAGAAGTCGTTCTCCAACTTCAAGGAGTTACAAGAAGCAAAGACGAAGAAGTTCCTCGTCATCTCTACATCGTAGATCTTCTAGTTCTAGTCTTGGATCCATTGAGCAAAAAACTACCAGTGAAAAATTGAAAAAGGAAGAGGAAGAGAGAAAAAGGTATATTAACTGGCTCACTCATTTTATGTTCTTTTTTCTGCCTCTCAATTGTCCTTGGGTTCATTTGCAAGGTCATATAATATGCTATAATGGAAAATTCTATCACTTGTTGAATTTTGTAGCTAGTTCAAGTTCTTTGTGAGCATTAACCTTTTTAACCCTTCAACTGAGACATTACAAGAATTGCAGTCAGGCTGTCAATTTTCTTGCCATGAAATATTGTGGCACAACTAAAACCAACATTAGGATGATTAAGTGAATTTTTGTCCTAAGTACCAGTGGTATCCATAAACAGGTGTTCAAAATAATGATTACACTTTAGCTAGAAAAAGATTTAATAGCCAAGCTAGGACAATAACCTAGTTATTTAAATGATCTTATCTTACTTTTTCTCTTCAAAAATTTTTTGCGTTTTTCTTTCTTGACGGGAAGGAAATGAATTGCGTTCATCTGTTCAGTTTCTTATTTCTCATGTTAGGTGTATTGCAATTCTCTTAGTTCTATTTCCAGACACCTCACATTTCTGTTGATACTTCTTTTTTGTTGGTTCTTTGATTAAGACAATAACAAGGAATGGTCAGATCTGCACTCCAGCTGGTCACAGAGTGTATAATTTGAAACACCAAAAATCTAATTGAGCTTTAGTCTAATATGGTTGTTCCAGAAGTGTTGTCATGATTTTTATTTTATTTTATTTTATTTTTATAGTTGTGCATATGCTAGAACTTTCTGTGTACCAGTTCTTGTGTTTGTGCAAATTCCTTAAGATGAAACTATAGCCTATAGGTGGATAATAGTTCAATATATTTGGAATTTCATCTCTAAACATTATGATCTTGTGCGAGCATAATATGTATAATTTAACATTATAAAGTTCTGTAACTAATTTTCGTTTCGTATTGAAAATGATTGAAAATGGCTACAAATTTATATAATAGTGTTGCAATTCTGCGGGACCATCTGCCTTTTAGTTTTCTTAGTACCAAATTCTCATTGTTTCTATTGTTAATGAGAGGGATATGTATGTGCTACGGATGATCAAGAACCATATCTGTAAACTAATTATACGTGGATTTGCATTCCCATGGTCATTAGTGTACTGAAAATATTTATTGCTTAATTGGTTTGGACACTTCTTTTTAATCTTTTTTTACTGCTATATTCTCGAATGATTTTTATGTTTTTTAATTACTATTATGTTTATATATTGTTGGTAGTTCTATTATAAACTTGAAAACAATAACTTTTTCTAGAATACGTTTTATTTTGGGTGGTTCTGTGGTTACTATTATGTTTGTTGTTCTTTTTTTTCTTATTCTTCTTCTCTCTCATTCTTCTGTAACTTCCACAAATTTCAAGTGCCTTAATTTTGTGAAGACTATTTTTCTTTTCATTTGCTTTCTGAGCTTTTGCAATAGTTTTCTAGTTAACATGAATGTATCTTTTTGGTTGAATTAGTGTTTAATGCTCCAATTTTAGCCTACTTAGTGGAAATGAACAATGTGCTTGTTCGTCGAGTTTACTGAGTAAGCAATGTTTGATGGTTCTTGAATATGTGTTCTGTTGCATTGGGCTTTATAACTTAATAGTCAAGTTTGTTTCTCTCTTTTCAAAGAATTGGGGTTAAGAAATGAATTTGAGTGAAGATTTGCAATGCATTAAAGGGTTTAGGGATTTTAGTGTTGTGCTACATTACAAATTTAATCAGATTGTTTATCATTCATTATCTTCTATCTCTTTGTCGTCCTTTTTTCAATGTTTCTTTGTGAGATTAAATGCCTTTTTGTAGTGTTAAAAGGCCTATCGTTCCATGTTTTTGTTCATTTCTTGTTTATATGACCTTGGGTCAAGGAACAGAATGCATGGTTAGTCAGTTTTCTATTGCATTTGTGTTTTACATGATATGATCTTAGTTTAAATTTATACAAAGTAAGCGTTTGAATGACAAGCAAGGCTGGAGTTTTCAGAAGAGATCAAGCCAGTAGCGAGAGCTAAGCAACTAAGAACACTGTGATAGCTAAGATCCTATGAAGTGATGGTTGACTGAGTTGCTCAAAGGTATCTAATCTCATTTACAAATTGCAATCACCGCTATTACTTCAATCGAACCTAATTACAATTTGTTTTTCTTAGGTTCTTCAAGTTTGATGTACGAGCAAGATTAAGGTGACAAGAATAAAAACGACATGTACGAGAATTTTTGTTTTTTAGTGTAGGTGTAGACTTTTAATCATAGGTGTTTAGTAATTTTGAGGCTTTTAAGTGTAAATGTTTGTAATTTTATTTTTATATCATACTTATATGAATAAAAATTGTATGAACAAATTTGGTTCATTGGCTTATTGGAATGAAATTTGAAAAATATTTGATTTCTATACAATTTTGCACATTTAAGATTAAGATTACTTTCTTTACAGGTTGACAAATGAAAAAAATATTGTTCGTATGCACACCGGGCAACCAACAATTTTTTTTATTAAATTATGAACAAAATGAGGGCGAGCAATGTCTGTCATTAAAAAATATATTTAATGACGAACATTTAGTGACAAACACCTTTAATGACGGACGTTTGGTTGGAAAATACACTTTCGATGATAGACTTTTAATGACGGACGCCTTTTAATGAGGGGCAATGTTCGTCATTGTAACTTTTCATGACAGACGACTTTTAATGACGGGCATTTCCGTCATTAAAAGACGTCTGTCATGAAAAGTTACCATGACACTCGTATAGATCACGGACGTCGCCCATCATGAAAAGTCTTTAATGACGGGCATTGCCAGTCATTAAAAGTGATTATGCAGACAGTCAATCTCACTCCACAACATCCATAAACAACCCAACTCAACACAACAGAATATAAATGCAAGTCAGGTCTCATATCGAGGACTACTTAATTACATCAGAAAATTCAGAACTCGTAAAAGAGAAGACCTTTAACCTCTCAAAACTACACTTAAAACATTACCGCCAAATTAACATCAACCCTCTTTCATTCAACAACTAGAAGAAGATATTAACATCTTAGGCCACAACCTAGGTTGATCTCAAAACTAAGGAGGAGCAACAAGGAAAACATATACAGGACAGGCTAGCTGTGGTCTTTCCTTCGTCACGTCTCCTCTACATCACCAAGCTCGAATAAGATTGCAACACCTGCAAAACCTGGTGGTGGGTCAGTACAAAACCACGATACTGAGTAAGTGGCTCGCACCTGCAGAGCCATCAATCACATACGCATAAAAGGCAGATATCGTGTTTTCCACACACAAGCTTAATATACATGGAAAATACTTAACACATACACCATGCATCAAACCATACATCAAACAACATACTCATGCGACATACATCCATAACAACTAACTCAAGCTCTAACAAGCTCTATCTGACTCATCTGGGTCCTCTCAACTCCACGGAGTTCTCTCAATTTGACTCCTCTAAGTCCTCTCAACTCGACTCCTCTAAGTCCTTTCAAAGCTCTCCAAGACTAACCCTTCGAGTCACACTGACCCCTAACCATTTGTACCCAGGGCCTCAGGCTTCTCTACGGAGCTCGGTGTTTGACCCTTGACCATTTGTACCCAAGGCCTCGAACTGTTGCATCGCCCCATGGCCATATTACCCAAAGCACCCGATGACTTCAAATTCTCATAGCCCTCACAAAACTCTCCAAGACTGACCCTTCGAGTCGCACTGTCCCCTGACCATTTGTACCCAGGACCACAATGCTCTCTATGGAGCTCGGCGTTCGACCCTTGACCATAGTACCCAAGGCCTCGAACTGTGCATCGCCCCTTGGCCATATTACCCAAGGCACCCGATGCTCCTCTTAATCCTTCGGTGACATACCACCCCTCGACCATTTTTACCTGAGGCACCTGACATTCACCTAACTTTCCTTTAACACATACAAGGTTTTTTGACCTCTATCACATACAAGGTCCTCTAACCATTCTTTCACTAGACAGGCTCACAACTCATAACACGACTTAAACATGCTCTTCTAGCTCATGTCATACTTTTAGTCCATGCAACAACCAAAAGTACAATACACGCTCACACATTAAACTCATGTTCTATAACCAATCACAACAAGATAACAACATGTTTATCACAGCCAGATCACATTATCACAACTCAACATACATCAGTACAACAGTTCGACATATCATATCAACATGCTCAAACTCGTCATTAACATAACATATACATATATCCACATATCGAAACTAAACAAATAAAACACACAACATACTAGCACACAAGCAAACAGACTCAACAGGTAGGATTCCACTTACCTCAAATGCTCCTAAAGCAACTTCAACAACTCAAGGTAGTCCAAGAAGGCTCCTAAATAATCAAGACAACCTCTACTAAATTAGAACCAACTTACAGATTCTTTAAACATGCTTGAAAGGCCAAATTCAATTGAGAAAGACTATTTCCTTGTTGAACAGCAACTCAAAATTCCCCAAATTGAAAACCCAAAGCCTTTAGACTATGGGCAACCACGTCTAAGGCACAACGGGTAATGGGTACTTGCTGAATGGCTATAATCAAGGCTTTTCAGCCGTTGGACAACGAGTAAATAACATGCAAATAACATTCTAAGGACTCCTAGCGATAAGGCAACTCTTCTAAGGTGTAGATAATAAATAGGTATCAATTAGCATGCTTTTTAAACCATAACCAGCAAGCAAAACCCACTTATTTTACACTTTAAGGACCTACAAAGGTTGGGCAACGCTTTAAAAGCCTAAACAACTAATGGGTATCGATTAAAACATGATTTTTAGGCTTAAAACTCTAATGGGTATCAAACACTAAAGCTATAAAAATAAAAATAACATTGAACCTTACCCAACGGACCCGATACGCAAGACGGGTTATAATAACCTCGAACAACGCACTAGAACGATCCTTGGGCAGTGGGTATTCAACTTTACAGTGATTCGAACCCAATCGATAACTTAGACGATGCTGCAGAAAAGAAACTCATCACCAAACTAAATTTCCAACACATAAACCATTGGACATTTTAGTTCTAGCATTAACCAAGAATAGGGAAGTGCCTAAACTTACCGAAACTGCCAATCGTTGCTGGAAACACCCAAGAATGTCGTTGGACAAAGGCAGAATCGGCTGGAACGAGGTCGACGGGACTCCGAATTGCTAGGCGCGTGAGATCTAACCAAAACGAACCCAAACAAGAATATGTAAGTGCCTAAACTTACCGAAACTGCCAATCATTTTTGGAAACGCCCAAGAATGTCGCTGGACAGGGGCAAAATCGACTGGAACGAGGTCGACGGGACTCCGAATTGCTAGGCACGCGAGATCTAACCAAAACGAACCTAGAGGAACTTAGATCCAACCTTAAAACCACAAGGAAGGAAAGGAAAAGGCTTACCCACGACTTTCTAAGGCTGAAACGTGGAAGAGACAATGCTACGAGGTGTTGTCCGCGCAAGATCTAACCAATACGGGCAAGAAGGAGTTAGATCGGGCATTAACAAATACACATGAGTGAGTTTGAGACTTACCCACAAGCTCTCCTTGGCCGAAAATGCAAAGGAACCGAGAGATCTGCACCTTAAACCACGAAACAGAGAGGGAAACGGCGCGAGAAGAAGACCCACGCAGCTGTGACACTAAACGGCGGCGGCAGCGACACTAAACAGCGGTGGCGACGACACACCTTGCTGCAGTGGTGATGACGCGTCGAGGAGGCAGCGGCTGGACGGGCGGCAGCTTCCACACGAACCAAAAACCGAGAGTAATGCCCTAGTTTATTATATTTGTACATTGTATATGTTTTATACATGTATTTATACACCTGCTGCTGTATAGATTATTGTACATCCCACTAAACTGGAGTTTTAGTTCAAGTGGGAGTTTGTTGGGTTTTATGCCCTAACATCAGTAGATAGTGAATGTAAACAAATTGCATACTTGTTTCAATAAAGTGTTATCGAGTTTCTACAATAAAGTGTTATTGTTAAATATTGCACAATTTGACCCAAATCCAATAAACTAAGATCCAAGGTTGTTTACATGTGACTTGAACTAGTATGTGGGGGACATACGGGGATTGGTGTTCAAGTAACAACCTAAAAGGTCTATAGTACAAGGATAATGTTGGGTACCTTATCTTGGTAACACTATGTGATACGACCCGCTTTGTATTCGATACAGACGTATTAATCCAAGGCGTCCATGTAGGAGACATGCGAGCGGGGGTATCCTATGCAATGAGTTTGCATAAGATCGGACCACGAAATAGTAAACCACTAGATGTAACACCGTTAACTGGTTAGTTTATTGTTTCAGTACAATGACCTAGGTAACACAGTCTTAATCCTGAGTGTGTCATGAACTCCTTCTCATGAGGGATTGTCCTTTGATTAGCATGGGTGAGAGTGGCCAATACGCCGACTCAACATGCCTTCCTTTTTGGGGACAAGACCGAGTGGGAGGCTGGGGACATGACAACACAAGAAGGAATTCACTCCTTCCCACATCTAGGAGAAGTAGATGAGTGTTCCCTTAAGTGGTGACTCCGGGACTTGAACAAAGGGATCCCGCCCTCTCACTGGCCTGAGAGGTACTTTCTGTTTAATGGTTGGGTCATAAACAGGTTGTTCATTAGAAGAGCACTAGTACTTAAGGAGACAGATGTAACACAAGGGTAAAATGGTAATTTGACCCAGTCGTGATTAGGAACACTCGTGAAGAATTGACTTACCGACATAGGTCTATATCTTTGGACACAGAAATGTTCTACAATGAGAAGAGTTTAGTTGTGGGTCTTTAGTGGAATGACCCACAGTTAATGAATATTGGTTAACCTGATTAATGAGTTTAATCTATTAACCTCATATCATTGGAACTTCTGATCTGTAGGTCCATTAGGTCCCTCTACTAGCTCGTAAAGAGTAATTAGGAACAAATATATCTTGAGAGAATTTGAATGGTTCAAATTCATATTGGGAATTAAGTTAATTGTATGAGATACAAATTAACGTAATGTATAATGATGCATTAAAATATAAAGTCTAATTTGAGATTAAACTTTATTAAATTGAGAGATTGATATATTTGAAAGAGTTCAAATATATGTCTAATTAAATATAGAACATTTAATTAGAAGATGAATTAATTTAGTTTAAATTAAATGAGATTTAGTTAAACTATAGTCTATGAGAGAAATAAATATTTGAAGAAGTTCAAATATTAATATGAATTTGATTCATAATAAATTTATAGGATATAAGAGAATTTGAAGGAGTTCAAATTTTAATATGAATTTGATTCATATTATAGAATTAATTAATTGAAGACCTGAAATTAAATATATGATATTTAATTGGGTAATTAATTAATTAACTAATAGAAGGTCTGAAATTGAATATATGATATTTAATTGGTGATTAATTAATTAAAGAATTAATTAATTGAAAACTAATCAATTATGGAAATGATTAATCACTTATGGAAGTGATCAATCATTTATGGAAAAGATTAATCAATTGTGGAATTGATTGGTCATGGAATTGATTAATTAGGAAAAGATTAAATCAGTTATGGAAATAATTGATTTTAAATGAATATTTTATTCATGACATTTCTCCTATGAATAGAACACTAAACCTAGGGCTTAGGTGCAACAACATAAGGCCACGAGAATGCACTCTTGCTTTCTCTCTAGTCTCTCTCTCATTTTCTCTCAACTCAAGAACTCTAGGGAGAATTTTCTCTCTAGAGTTTTTCCCATTCAAGATTAGGTAGTCCCACAACTACGTTCCTAATCTCAGAGTTATAGCAGGAAAGATCTCGTGGTGGTGTCCGTTGAAGTATTCAGAGTCGTCAACAGAGGTATGTTTCTCACCGCTTAACCTTTTGCCAATGTATTGGTATTTTAGTAGAAACAAAATTAACTACGAACGGTCCAATTGTTCCGCTGTAACGGAATTGGGAATTCCAATCCTTCAACCTTATCATGGGGACACTATGGATGCGGCCTACTTTGCATTTAAAGACAAACGATTTGATCCTTAATTGTTCATGTAAAGACATGCGAGTAGGGGCATCCTGTGCAGTGAGTTTGCACAAGATTGGACAGAGAAATGAATCACTCTTACTTTATAACACTGTTTACTGATAAGACGGACTATTTCATACGATGACCTATGTAACTCTATCTTAATCCAGAGCTAACTATGAACTCCTGTTTGTTCAAGATTATCCTTTGATTTGCACGGGTGAGAGTGGCCCAACATCGACGACTCAATAAGTCTACCATTTTGGGGATAAGATTGGATAAATAGCTGGGGACATAGTCTTGCAAGATGGAATAATTCACTCATAACCATATTAGGGATAGTAGAAAGGTTGTCTTCTTAAGTACTGAGTCTGGGACTTGAAAAAGGGGCCCACCCCTCTGATTGGCCCGAGAGGGACTCGGTTTGATGATTCCATCACAAATCACTTTTTTATTAGAGGATCAATGGGACTTAAGGAATAAAGAAGTGCTATAGGGGTAAAACAAAAATTTTGACCTAGCTATAGTTACGAACAACCTGTGAAGGGTCAACTTACTAATTATGGTTATATCGAGTGGACAGAAACATATCTACAGTGAGGGGAGTGCAACTACTGTGCTATAGTGGAGTGACCTGGTAGTTAGCGAATGCTGGTTAACTAGGTCAATGAGTTTAGCCGATTAAACCTCGAATCGTTGGAGCCCATGATCTATAGGTCCATTAGGTCCCCTTGCTAGCTTGTATAGGAACAAATGTTGGAACAATACGATTGAAAGAATTTGAATTGTTCAAATTCAATTTAGGGATTATATGGGTCATATTGGATATTACCGACACGTTGGTTTAATTCTTAGTTAAACCTAATTTTGAGAGTTAGACATATTTAAATGTGATTTAAATATCAAGCACGTGAATCAGTATTCATGTTTGAGAAATTGCATTTCGGAAATGGTCGAGATTGGTTGCAAAATATTAATTTAATATTTGATATTAAACTAATATATATTAAATTAGAATTTCATGTTATTAATTAAATTAATTATCTAAAATTAATTTCTATTTGAATTAAGAAATTCAAAAAGGAAATTAATTTTAGGGGGTGGAGTGCATGATAAGGATTAATTAGAGTGGGATTTTGTGGCTAATTGAGGTGGAGTGCATGAACCATGCACTCCACCTCAATTAGCCACCCAATCCCACTCTAATTAGTCCTTGTCTTGTTGTCTAATTTTGGGGCTTCAAGCGTGCATGAATTCTTCTTTAATTATGTTGGCAATTTGACCTCTCAAACTCATAAGCTCAAAACTCTCACAAGCTTGAAACCCAAGCTCATTCTCTTTCAAATTCCATCACTAGAGGATCCAACAATCTGTTCCAAGGCCTGAAAATAGCAAGGAAGACACTTGTGGTGGTTCGTGATCAATTGGTGAGAAGAAACAACCAAGGATTCGATCCAATTTTGATCTACACAAAGCTTGGTACTCAAAACTTTGTTTTTGTACTGATGAACAACATGCTTTCTATGATCAAATTGATGTTATTATGTGCCTAAGATCCAAAACTACATCCGCATGTTAGATATTATGTGCTAAGGTTACATGTCGATAACTTGTAAAGCTAAGGTTACAAGAGAACTTAACTCGTTAGATGCTGTCTAAGGCTGGAGGTATTTAAGTTGACGATTTACGGAACACCTCCTACCTGGGCATCAAGTCGGTACTAGAGTTAAGCTAACCCGATTTTATGAGCATGTACGTGAGAGATGTAAGGTTATAATAGTTTATCACCTAGACATCATAGGTTAATAAAAACCTAGACTTAGGTAAATATTCAATTAGTCACAATATGCCTAAGTGACAATATACCCATAAACATTTAAAATACTTAGTGGGAGGAAAAAAATATATACGATAAAATCGTTTTCTTCTCACGTCCTCCTTTTAGTTCACACTGTGAGATTTATGCTTGACCTCGTGTTGTTTCTATCGCAACTGCTCCATTCGGAAGGTGTTTGCATAAATCAATAACAAGGGGAACGAAGAAAGTATTTATAGTAAGTGGGGGAAGGAAGTGTGTCAACAAATCCTACGGGTCTCTTCCATTAGGTTGCACCATGAGATTCCCATGTTCCGCCTGCTTGTATGCCCTAGAGCTACTAACCATTCGGAGGGTTGATAGCGAGCATAGCTAGCTATTTTTCTGTAATTAATTAAGCTAGTCTTTTACAATTATTTGGCAAAATTTATGCATTTATATGTTTTATTTATAGAAAGTATGTGTTTGAAGGTTAATTGAGCAATTGGAGTCAAATGGAGTTTTCAATCTTAAAAAAAAAAATAATAATAATAAATTCATAGAGTCGCAACGCTAGGACTAGCGTCGCGACGCTCTCAGTCGAAAATCCCAGAATCCGAAAAATCGTAGTAGCGTCACGACGCTACGACCAATTTTTGCCTTATTTAAAGATTGCGATTAGGACTGATTGGGGGACTTTTTTGGTGACTTTGGAGCCGTAAAACAAAGGGAAAAAATTGTTGTGAAGGCTGAAACAAGTGGAGAAAAGTGGATTTCAAGGCTTTGTTTGTGGAGATCGTGACGGGGACGTTCGGTCTCGGCCTACTTAGCGTTTACTTCTCTTTTCCCTTTTCTTTAGTAGTTTATATGGCTTATTTAGACTTAGTTTATATCATAACGCAGATTATGTGTAGCTACGTTTAATTCTTAGGGATTGATGTAGCCGTTGGGCACTTTATGGATTAAATTTATGGATTGTTGTTATTGATTCATTTATGCATATTGTATGTTTAATGCTTTCAATTTACCGGCCATGAATTGAATGTTGATTGCGATTAAATCTAACTTGGGAGAGAGGATTTAGCTTAGAACTCATTGTGCATAACTAGGATTTAGCTAGAAATCGGGAGATAATAGTTAATTTCTAGAAATCGTTAAAAAGGATAACCTTAATGCCTTGATTTTTTAATGAAATTAGATAGGGATATCAGGTTCATTACATGTGGGAGAATCATGTACGCTCAGGAGAGATTTGTGTGATTTTAGTATTCCAAGATTTATGAATCATAGGGTAGTCATTAATCCATGAATTAATCCATAATCCCAATTGGTGAAATCAATTCCCTAAGACCGTTGTCATCAATTGTTTGTCACACTTTTTCCATTGTTTTGTGTTTGATTTACATTCATTCTCACTTTGATTGGTTCCCTAAATAAAATTGGGCAAGAGTATTTTCGGTAATTAAAATTTATTAGAAATCCAATCCAGAGGACGACATTCGAATATCACATTCACTATATTATTACTTGACCCGTGCGCTTGCGGTAGGAAAATTCCACATCAAGGGTCGTAACATGGGAGTCAGAACAACACAAACTCCAAAAATGGATAGGGTCTCTTAGGGTCATTCCCAACATTAGCTTTTCCATTCGATAGCATTGTTGGGGCCATCCTCTGGGATCTGAAAATAGCAGGTCACACTTACAAGAGTAACTAATTGTTAGTATATTTTTTTACCGAAGTAGCGATAACTAAACGGTTATTCTAACCGAAGTAGTATACTTTTGACCGAAGTAGGAATAAGAGTTATTCTAGTATTAGTATTTAGTCAAGAATGTCATGGTTCGTGAAGGAATAGTTGACTATCCCTCGGTAGCGGTTAGTCTGACTCATTGAAGTATCGTTGCAAATTAATAATGAAATGAAACTGCTACATTATTACTTTTTGATAAACCTAATTGGATTTATAAAGTTACATAAACAATTCACTGATAAGTGATTTGTTTTATGTTTTTAGTATGTCTAGCTCGTTAGTGCAATCATTAGCTTCTAAAAAACTTAATCTCGACAACTACGACACTTGGAAACTAAACTTAAACATCGTATTGGTTATTGATGATCTTCGATTCGTCTTGACAAAAGAATGTCCACCTAACCCTGGCTCAACAGAAACCCGGATGGTCAGGACATTTATGACAAATGGACTCGAGTCAATGACAAGGCAAAAATCTTTATTCTGACGAGCATATCTGATGTTCTGTCAAAGAAGCACGAGAGCATGGCTACGACCAAGAAAATTATGTACTCATTACAAGCAATGTTTGGACAACCATCCACATCTCTTAGACATGAGGCTCTCAAATATGTTTACAACTCTCGGATGAAAGAAGGAACATCAATTCGAGAGCATGTTTTCAAAATGATAGTGCATTTCAATGCAGCTTGATAAGTCCAATTTATTATACACTTAGAATCTCCAAATTTGCTTATCTTAGCTGAATTCCTTGCGAAAAATGCTTTAAAATGAGTATAATATGTCTATAGGTCCTCACCGGAGCTTTGGAAGCAATTCGGGGCTTAAAGGAGCGAAACTGGAGCGTAAAATGACAATTCTGCCCCTGGAGCCTCATCAGCGTCGAGACGCGAGTCATATAGAGTTGAGATGCTACAGCGTCGAGACGCTTGCTCAACAGCGTCGCGACGCGAGGGCAGCATCGAGACGTTTGCTGCACAACATCGCGACGCTAGGCAGTTTTCCAGAATTGAAATTTTCCAAATTTGGCTGAAATTTTCCATGTTTGAAGACCCAATTCAGCACCATTATTCCACGAATTGAAGGCCAAGAATCCCTATAAATAGAGGCATTTGGTGTAGGTTTAGAATCATCCCTCAATACACAATTCACTACAACTTTGTAGTCCATCTCTCTCCCCCTTTCCACCATTCTTCTTAGTTTTTCTTGTTTTTCTTTATGTATATCAAGCTTGTTCTTGCTCCATAAGAGGCTAGAGTCTTCATTCATGTAACCGGGAAGTCAAGAGTAAGTTCATATTCTATTAATGAAATTTCTTGTTTGAATTTTTGATGTGGACTTTTCCTACCGCAAGCGCACGGGTCAAGTAATAATATAGTGAATGTAATTCGAATGTCGTCCTCTGGATTGGATTTTTAAGCAAATCAAGTATTGTGAATTATCTCGCTCAATTTTATTTAGGGATCAAAAAGTGATGAATGAATGGTATCAAAAACTAAATCAAAACAAGTAAAAAGTGTGGAAAATTCAATTGGGAAAAATACTTAGGGAATTGATTTCGCCGATTTAGTCTATGATTGATTTTATGGGATAAGTTATTATGCACAATGAAATTATTAGCCTAAGACCCTTTAATCACAACTACCTCTCCCGAGTATAATTGATTCTCATGCAAATTAACCAACTTGATATCCCTATCTAAGTTTATTAACATGCAAGGCAATGAGATCTTTTGACCAATTCCAAAGTTAATCTAAAACCGTCACGAATTAGAAAGTAAACTTTAGTCATGCAATCTTGAGTAAGTCTATATTAAATCCCCTCTCCCGAGCTAGATTCAAAACTTAAATCATTCAACTAATGACCAATTAATTGAAAGCATTAAATCAAGATTACAAACATAATAAACATTGCACAACTTAAACCATAAATCAATCCATAAACCAAATCAACTACATCAATCCCTAAGCTATGAGTTTAGCTACTCATGAATATGATTACAAGCTCAACTAAACAGAATAAAGCCATAAACTTTAACTAAAGAAAAGGAAAGGGAAAAAAAAACTCAATGTAGGCCGAGACCGAACGTCCCCGTCACGATCCCCACGAACTATGGGTTGATTTCCGAATCTCTCCCTTTTTTTCAGCCTTAATCCTCTCTGTTTCTGCCCTGTTTACGGCTCCAAGAACAAAATTGAATCCCCCAAAAACCTAGCCGAAAAGAACCTTATATTCTATTTTTTTGTCGTAGCGTCGAGACGCTGCCTTCAAAACACGCGTTCTGGAAAAGGAAGTCTTAGCAGCGTCGAGACGCTAAGGTCGCAGCGTCAAGACGCTGCGACAGTTTCGCGCCTTTCCGAATAAGGAATGCTAGCGTCGAGACGCTAGTCCACATTTGACCGAATTTTGACTTTTTTCCTTTTTTGATTCTTTTTATTCCTTTGCATCTTTTCGCATCCCGAGCACCCGATTATCTCCAATATTGGGCTATAACTCCAATCAACCATTTCCTACAAAATAAACAATTAAGTGTAATAAAATGGCCCAAAAATCATAAAAGACTAGCTAAATTAAATAAGTAAAGATAGCTAGCTATGCTCGCTATCAATTATCAAAGCATGTTTATGTGATTTTAGTTCTTTTTCTATAAATTTAGTTTGTGGTAAGAAAGATTGACAACCTTGACCGCACCCTCTCTAAATTTACTTGCTAATTCTTAGTAGCATATAGGTTAACGTTATGTCCATACACATGCGTCCTTAGAACTAAATGATTTAATCAATTGTAATTGTGGTTTGTTGCCCGTTGCATGTGAATTAATTCAACTAGATCCCAATGTGGTTTAGATTAGTTAATTGGATAATTAATTAGTTTAAATTAGATTCAAACTTACCGTTTTCATGTCTGTGATAGTGGATCATGATTCTCGGTTTGTTGCTAGAATACGCCGAGCTTAAACTTGTTTTGACTTATTAGTGAAATTGATGATTTAATTGAATTGAACTTACCATGACTATCCCGGTTGCATGATCTTTGAGGTATTGATTTCTTTCTTTAATTCTCTTACTTTCCTTTTACAACATTTTCCATAATTAGTTTTCTTTCCTTGTTTGCTTTCTTTTCCAAATATAAAAACCCCCCATTAGTCCGGTCATCACAATAAATCTAAGATAAACAAGTTATAATCGTGCTCCCTGTGTTCGACCCCGGCCACTACTGCTACAAGTTAGCTTTAGAGGTTGTGGATTATAAATTTATTTGATAAGAGACCTTGACAATCTCTTTCATCACAGCTGAAGTAAACAGTTCTGTCATAGACAAAAGTAGTTAAGTTAGTTTTATTATGGAATCCCTTCCAAAGAGTTTCATACAATTCCGCACGAAATTCGTGATGAATAAAATTGAATAAAATCTAACAACTCTCCTGAACGAGCTTCAGACTTATCAGTCTCTTACAAAAAGTAAAATGGGATTAATTTGAGTCATTAGAGAGGTGTAACAAGAAGAACTAACCATGGTGATTAGTCATTAAGCACCACCTCCTAAAATTAAAAATTTTTTATTTTCTTAAATTCAAAAAAAAAATCTCAAAGTTAATTTTGCATTTTCTGAATTTCAAAAGTCATATTTTAATTCTGATTTCTTTGTTTTAATTAAATAAAATTTAATTAAAATCTAATTAAAATCAAAATAATAATTAATCTCAAAGTTAATTTTGCAGCTGTGGTTCTATAGTGGAGTGAACCACAGTTAACGAATATTGATTAACTTGGTTAATGAGTTTTGCTAATTAATCTCATATCGTTGGAGCTTCTAATCTGTAGGCCCATTAGGTCCCACCGGTAGCTCATTTAGGGCATTGACGTAAATTTCTTAGGGAGACTTGTATATTCGAACGTGTTCGAATATTAATTAAGTTTAAAATATGAATTTGATTCATATTAAAACTATAGGTTAAAATTAATGCACATTAATACTATAGTTTTTTGTGAGAGAAAATGATTGAATATGTGATATTCAGTTAATCAATTAATTAATTAAAGAATTTATTAGTTGTAAGTTTTAATTTATTTTAATTAAATTTGATTTAGTTAAAAAAAATTAAAACTATGGGATATTAAGGAATATTCATTTAATTAAATGTATTAATTAAATGATGTTAATTTAATTAATAATGATTAATTAAATCGTTTTTTATTTTAATTTTAATTTTGTTTTTGAAATTAAAATTAAGTTAAAACTAAAAAAAAAAAAAACTGACTTGGTCAGTCAGTTATCCTAATTGTGGGTCTTTGAACGATTAGGTTTTCCTTAATATATTGATTAAGATGAAATTGAGGAAGTCAGTTGTTATTTTTTTTTAACAAGCCTCTCACGATTTCTCTCTCTCTCAATCTGTATCTCTTCCTCGCGTTTTTCCTGAGAAAAAACTGAGAGAATCCCTTAGAGAAAGCTGCTCCCACAAGCCCATCAACCAAAATCCTGTGAGCATACTGGTGTTTCTATTGTGGTGGTGTTCGTGGGTAAATTTCCAGCAACGAGGAAAGTTTCTTGTCTTTTGAAGGATCAATCAAGGGAATTGGCCAAACGACCAAGAATTTCAAGAAAAGTAAGTTTTCTTTGACCTTGATCAATAGGATCAATTTTAGAATAGATCTAGGGTTTTGATCCTCAATATGCATGTTTTATAATCTTTTTTACAACTTTATTTATTGTTATAAGATGCTGTAAAATTATTTTTTGCAACTTGTATTGGTACTTCAATTAAGATAAAAATACAGTGTGGTTACGGTAAAACTTCCGCTGCATAGGGCTTTTATCCCTTCAATTGATATTAGAGCCAACTCTATTGTTTTTTACTTTAATTGAAATTTTCGGTTTTCTTACGGTGGGATTCATGCATTATGAATGTTATGGTTTGCGTATAAATGTTTTTGATTAAATTGGCCATAGATTTACTATTTTTTAATCGTCCAAATGTAAAGGCCCCTGCGTTTTTTGGCTAAATTTGTAAATCATTTATCCTCTGTAAGTCCGGGTCTAGATTAGGTTTTTTTGAGATGGAGTTCACTGAAAATCGTGTTCAAAACTGAGGCCATAATCGAAGAACAATGTTGGTTTCTGCCCAGAATCTGCCTCCAGACGTAACAGCGTCAGGACGTTGTTTGCACAGCGTCTCGTCACTATCGCGAAATCTTGCAGCATGCGGTAAGGGTTTTGTGAGGTGCGGTGGGTGCATTTTGCAGTCCAGTTCGATCGATTGGGTTTGTCTGAGGTCGATTTGACCCGATCGAACGCGATTTCAGCTTGGTTTGGCATTTGGGGGTCTGGTTCGAAGTGGTTCGTTTCGGTTCGTGCGGTCTAGCCCGGTTCTGAAGCTGCGAAGGATATTTTAGGATAAAATAGCTTAAATCAATGTAACTTATATGTTTTATTTTATCCTAGGGGCCAATTAATCGGTTTATACGCTATTTAAATGCTTTATGGATATCATTTAGATATTAATCCCACCTTAGGTTATAAAGCATGCACATGGATTTATGTATGTTATAATTAGATTATAATGTGTGGTTTCAAATGCATGATTGATTTTCATGAGATATTTAATATATAAGAGTTATGTTAAATTCATGAAAATGGAAAAGCATGATGCATGCAATTACTTAGTTAAATATAAATTGTTATATTTAATAAATTGTTTGCAGCAAACCACTTTGATTTACCTTGATTGGAAATAATATAATTGTTATTTTATTAATAAAGGAAATCAAAGTTGCATTGAGCATGAAACATCCATAGTTTAATATAAATGTTATATTATATTCATGCAATACAATTCTATACAGTTTAATTTATTAATTTGAATATGATTGTTAATTAAATTAAACTATAATATGCATGATTATAGGGCTAATCATTAAAATTTGAATAGTCTAAAATTAATTATTAGAAACTGTCAATCTATAATCAAGATATGCATGCACACATAGAACCATAGGTTATAATTGATTAATTTTAATGAGTTAAAAATAATTAGACCTAAGGGCATATTCTAATAGGATTAGAATAATTTCATACTTAGTTTAAAATAGTTTTAATTAACCAAGTAGGACCAACATTACTATGTTTATAAAGGAACTCTCCCAGAGATGTTTTGTCTAAGGTTGGGGGTTTTTAAGTTGACGGTATACGGAACACCTCCTACTTGGGAACTGACCTAGAATACTGGAGTTGAATTAATCATAGTTTAATGTTAGATGAAGGTGCTAGGTTAATTAAATATGTTTAATTCCCCTAGACGTTAATCTAAAGATCTTATTATAATAGTTATAATAGGATTAGACTTAGATATTTTGACTTGGATGGATTTATCTAGGTTTAATAAACCCTAAAATATACCATAGGTCACTTTAGTGGGAGGAAAAATTGCAAAACTTGATTTAAATCAAGTTTTGCTCCCATGCCCCTATATTCACAACGTGAGATCCATGGTCGTCTTCGTGTCGTTTTAGCAAGACCTCCCTTCGGAAAGTGTTTGCATGGATCAATAACAAGGTGAATGGGAAAAGTGTCCTTAGTAAGTGGGAGTGGGACACGTGTCAACGTATCCCTCGGTCTCCACCCCTAGGTCACAACGTGAGATTTCTATGATCCGCCTGCGTGTTGCCCTGGAGCAACCACCCCTTCGGAGGGCCTCTCATAGGATGCGGAACACCGTGAACTCCTGAAAAGGATAGTGTAACTTAGGCTAATTACCAACAATTGTCTTTCCTAACAATAGCCTGTTGGTGCGTGCCTCTTAGATCTGATAGTGGGAAGGTTACACTTACGGGGATACATTAATTTGTTAACAAGTCCTTGACCGAACAACGATGGTTAACGTCTATAGGAATATGAGTTGACTGAGAAGTGTCTCATTTTAGAGGAGGAGTAGTTGATCACCCTTCGGTGGTTGTTCCTCTAAACCTCTAAAACATCGTTGCTAAACATAATCAATAGTTTATTAGGGTTCTTTGATTGATTGTTTGAAAAATTGATCTGATTTGTGCAATTGTTAGTATTGCTTGTGTGATGGGTTAAGGCAAAGATAACTAATACGGTCAATGTTTGTTTTTTCAGCAATGTCTTCCTCAATCATCGCTTTACTTACAAATGAAAATTTAACTAGCGAGAATTTTTCGACTTGGAAATCCAACCTTCGTACGATATTGTTTGTAGAGGATCTCTGATTTGTCTTAACGGAGGAGTGTCCTCCAGTTCCCCCTCGCAATGCAACCCAGGCTGAAAAGGACGCCCACGACCGCTGGACTAAGGCCATCGAAAAGGCCCGTGTCTATATCTTTGCCAGCTTAACTGACGTATTGGCTAAGAGATATGAGAACGTGGAAACTGCAAGGGAAATTATGAATTCCCTTCAGGAGATATTTGGATTACGATCCTATCAGCTCCACCATGAAGGACTGAAAAATATTTTCAACGCTCGCATGAAAGAGGGGCATCCTATTCGGGAACACGTTCTCGACATGATGAACCAATTCAACATCGCGGAGTGATAACTTGCAAAAATCAAGTTATTAGTCCTTTAAATAAAACAAGGCAAAAAAAAAACAATGATGTGTTGCTTCAGCGCAAAAAGAAAGGAAAATGTGATAATCTGATGTGGAAGGCTATATTCATGTATGCGATGAGAAATTATAAAATATAAGACGCTAACGCAACTAATTCAGTTGTTTTCTTAGTTTCTTCTCAGCGCAGGCACACATCTCAAGATGATCACGAGACAGATAAGATGGATAAAAGACAACACTGACACAATTGATGGAACTAATGCAAGTGGACTGAAAAGAAGCTAAAAAGTTGCAAGTGGCCATCAGCAAATTACTTGGAGAAGTTAACTTCCCTCACCTATAAATAGAAGCCACGTACTCAAAGGAAGCAATCATCATTTTGTTCGATCAAGAGAGGAGTGGAAAGACAAAGGAGAAAGAGAAATCATAGAGAGCTGTGATTAGGAGCAAACTTGCGTTTGTAATGTTCTATTTCATGATGTCTTGTTTTGCTCGCATGAGCTAATTTCTTCTTCAAGGGTTAGCGCAAGCACCTCATGCAGTGATAAGTATATTTTGTAAGCGCATATTATTATTTAAATGAAACATTAATTGCCTTCTACTTAGTTGCGATACTATTTTCATTACTAACTCCCACTTGCCCAGCCGGATGCGGTAGCAGTATGCTAAATCCCTGATAGGTAATGCATGCGGACATCTCTAAGTAGAGCAAGTTAGCGCATAACATGTAGTCTTGGTAGCATTAAAACACTACCGCTAAAAGATAGTGCATGCATGAGCTTAGACTGCGTTGTGACTAACGCAGTCCCTTGTATGTTTTAGAGAACTACGCCTAACGCATGAACTAGCCAAATAACCAATTGATAGTTTTATGTCAAATGCAAAAGAAGTACTGGAAGGGAAACTTATGATTTTTTATCACTTAGGCATGAATGGATCAATTAACCAAAGTATGCGCTACAAGGTTCTTATAAACGCATGAGGTTGCAACCGCAACAACCTTGATACTATTCTCCTTATTATTATTTTTCCTTTCACTCTTGTCGCAGTTTTTGCTTTCTATAAATCTTATTTTTCAAAACTTACCAACTCTCTTATTTATTCTTTCCAATAATATCACACGTTTTCGAGTTTAGATCAGTAAATATTATTTTTGCAAACAACCTTTCCTTGTCGATTCGACCCTGGACTCACCAGGTATTACTTGATCTTGTCAATTTATACTTGGATTGATAAATATCTACGACAAATCTTTGTTAATCTATTAAGCATACTGACGAAGACAACCACGGAGGCTAATGGTGGGGTCGTCTGCGAGAGGATTCAGGTTGCGTTCATATTGCATTCGCTTCCACCAAGCTTTATGCAATTTCGAACGAATGCAAGCATGAATAAGATTCAGTTCAACCTGACCATCCTTCTCAATGAGCTACAGGTTTATGAGTCCATGCTGAAAAGCAAGGGCAAAAATGTGTTGAAAGGAGAGGGCAATGTGGCCCATTCCAAAAAGAAGTTCCTGAAAGGTTCATCCTCCAGAACAAAACCTGTGGAGAGCTTCTTCATCGAAGCAAATTCAAAAGAAAGGTGTAAAGAGGAATTCTCCTGCTCAAGTTGTACAGGGCAAGGGAAAGGGCAAAGTCGTGGCATATAAGGGCAAGTGCTTTCACTGCAATGTGGATGGTCACTGGAAGAGGAACCGCCCTCGTTACCTTTTTTAGAAGAAGAGAGAAAAGGAAGGTAAATATGATTTACTTGTTTTAGAAACTTGCCTTGTTGAACATGATGAGTATGCCTGGATATTGGATTCTGGAGCAACTAATCATGTTTGTTCTTCTTTTCAAGGAAATAATTTCCAGTAGCTTCAAGATGGCGAGATGACACTCAAGGTTGGAACGAAAGATGTCATTTCAGCAAGTGCAGTGGGAACTGCAAAGTTATTTTTCGGAAATAGATTTCTTTATGTAGATGATTTGTATTTAGTTCCTAGGCTTAAAAGGAACTTAATATCTATTTCATGTTTGCTGGAATAGATGTACACTGTTAACTTTCTAATGAATGAAGCATTTATTTACAGAAATGGTGTAATGATTTGTTCACCAAAGTTAGAAAATAACTTGTATGTGTTAAGACCAACCGACACTAAAGCAATTTTAAATAATGAAATGTTTAAAACTGCTAAAACACAAAATAAAAGGCAAAGAATTTCTCCAAAAAGTAACAACACATATCATTGGCATTTACGTCTTGGTCATATTAACATCGATCGGATCAGTCGTTTGGTAAAGAATGGACTTCTAACTGAGTTGGAAGATGATTCATTACCACCATGTGAATCGTGTCTCGAGGGTAAAATGACTAAGAGCCCTTTTACTGGAAAAGGTTATCGGGCCAAAGAACCTCTAGAGTTGATACATTTGGATCTTTGTGGTCCAATGAATGTAAAAGCTCGAGGATGTTACGAATATTTCATCTCTTTCATAGATGATTATTCTCGATATGGTTACTTATATCTAATGGGTCATAAGTCTGAAGCTCTTGAAAAGCTTAAAGAGTTTAAGACTAAAGTAGAAAACCTATTAGGTAAAACTATTAAAACACTTCGATCAGATCGAGGTGGAGAGTATATGGATAAAAGATTCCAAGATTATATGATAGAACATGGCATCCAATCCCAACTCTCAACACTTAGTACACCTCAACAAAACTGTGTATCATAAAGGAGAAATAGAACCTTGTTAGACATGGTTCGTTCTATGTGTAGTGTTTTATGTCCTAAAACTCGGGGATAGTAAATGTAACAAAGTCAATTATAATCGATAAAACGTTATCGAAGTTATTCAAGTTTTGGTTGTTAAATAGTTGCTTTTAATTATGTATTAATTACCCCAAATCCAATAAACTAGAATCCTTGGCTATGATATGAATGCTTGAACTTTATGTAGTGACATAAAAGTGGATCAAGTTCAAGTACATAGCCTAAACGGTCTATAGTATAGGGATAAGACTAGGTACCTTATCCTAGGAAAACTATGTGACGAGGCCCACTTTGTTTTAGTACAAACGATGTGATCTTGAATCATTCATGTAGAGACATGCAAGTGGGGGCATTCTATGCAAAAAAAAGTTTGCATAAGACCAGACCGCAAAATTAGTCACTTTCACTTTATAACGCCATTTACTGTGAAACTGACATATTTCAAGCGACGACCTAGGTGACTCGATCTTAATCCTGAGCTAACTATGAACTCCTATTTGTTCGGGCTTATCCTTAGATCTACATGGGTGAGAGTGGCTTAACAGTGCCGACTCAATAAACCCCCCATTTCAGAGATAGAAACGAGTAGATAGTTGGGGACATAGTCCTGCAAGATAGAATTCACTCCTACCCGTCTTTAGGGATAATAGAGAAGTTGTTCCCTTAAGTACTAACTCTGGGACGTGAACAAAGGCGCATCACCCTCTCATTGGCCAAGAGGTTTTAGGTTTAGTGGTGGGACCACAAACCAATTGTTCGTTAGGGACTCAGTGGAGGCTTAAGGAACAAGAAGTGCTACAGGAGTAAAACAGACCTTTTACCTGGCTGTAGTTACGAACAACCTGTGAAGGATCGACTTACTAATCATGGTTATATAGGGTGGATAGAAATATATCTACAGTGAGGGGAGTTCAACTACGAGCTATAGTGGAGTGTCTCGTTAGTCAACGAATGTTGGTTAACTAGGATTGAAAGAGTTCAACCAGTTAATCTCGGATCATTGGAGCCCATCATATGTAGATTCATTAGGTCCCCCTGCTTGCTCAAACGGATTAACCTTTAAACAGAGTGATGAAAGAATTTGAAAGACGTTCAAATTCGATTTTGGGAGATATCGCTTATTATATTCGATATAATTTAGCATAATAGTTTAATGGATATATTAAACTATAAATTGAGAGAATCAGAAATGTTTAAATATGATTTAAAATAGTAAATATGTATTTGATACGTATTCGATATATTTTGAATATTGATTCAAAATAATCGGGATTTAAGAGGTTCAGGTATGGTGTTTTTATTTGATTTAATTTAATATTTTGATATTAAATTAAAAAATATATATAATTAATTAAAATTAGTTTAATTAATTATTTTTTATCAACTTTAAAAGAAATTAAAAATCATTTAAAGTTGATGGAATTTTACATAAATTGAAAAACAATTTTGAATTGAATTTCATGTAAAATTCAATAGTTTGACACCAAACCCATGACTCACTTTCCTCACCATGTGTGTTGTCTTCTTATGGAATAAATGAGTTGGTGTTTTGCTCATGTATATAAATAAAAAGAAGAAGAATCCGAGAGGGATGATTGTTAGTTGAACTTGTTGAAACAATCCATGCAAAACAGATTGCATTTTTCTCTCAAAGCACCATGGAAGTCCAAGCTCTCAAAACCCATTTTTCTTCTTCCAAATTCATCATGCCTGAGTTCCCACAAGTCTGTTTTAAGACTAGAGAATAGCGGAGAAGATCTTGGTGGTCGTCCATGAGTCGCTCGTGTAAAGAAACATCCAACTAGATGCTTGAATTCGGAGCTCCAAGAAGTATTTATATTTCCTCTGTTTTTGTTCTTATAAAAGCATGCTTTTAATCAATGAAATTAATGAAAATTGGTGCCTAAGATCAGCTAACGCTTCCGCTCGAGTGTCGTACACTCCTTCACTATGATGATCTATGCTCAATTGCCTAGCTCGTTTTGGGGGTATGCAGTAGAGATTGCAGCTCATGTTCTGAACAATGTTCCCTCGACGAGTGTTTTTGATACACCTTTCGAGCTTTGGAGGGGGAGTAAACCTAGGTTGCGCTACTTCCGAAGTTGGGGTTGTCCAGCACATGTGCTTGTGACAAATCCTAAGAAATTGGAACCTCGTTAAAAAATATGCCAATTTGTTGGATACCCTAAAGAAACAAGAGATGGTCGTTTCTCCGACCCTCAAGAAAACAAAGTGTTTGTATCGACAAACGCTACTTTCTTGGAGGAAGACCAAATTAGAGATCATAAACCACCTAGTAAACTAGTGTTAGGAGAAGCTATCGAAGAGTCAACAAGAGTTGTTGATGAAGCTGGATGTTGCCTTCTAGAGTGGGTTAAAAATATGGTAAAAATAAGCTCTAGAATAATGTGCAAGCATACACAATCTGCAGCAAGTGATAAGTAATTTATCGTATCCATGAGGTATTGAATAGTTCTCACTTTACCTATCTTATGTATCCTTTTACTATTTTCAAGGTTGTTAAATTGATTGATTTTGATAAAATACAGAAGCAAAAGAAATAATAGAACAAAATGTAAACGGATAAAGAAGATAGATTGGATCAAACAGGCGTTGGTCAAGATTTCTGTAATTGTTTTAAAAGATGCTCTAGCAATAATATTGATTAGGCAATTCTCTTGCAGTCTTAACAGCAGGATCCTCCCGAAACTCTAGATTTTTTGGAATGTGTTTCAACTCCAATGACGTTCTACCGATCAAGAATTAGGCGGCTGGTTATCCCTAAATCAGCCACGGGCATCCACCAACACATATTAGTCTAATGTGATTAAATGTCACACACCTCTCAAATCATACCTGAAACTAAGAGGTGATATTCATATTGGCTGGCCAGGCAGGTACAAAATAGAAATAGACACAACAAATAATCAAGATACTCAAATCAATATATATTGCATAGAGTAATAAGCACTGCAACTACATAAATCCTAACCAACACCTAAGCAAATTTAGTTCATGGAGTACAAAATAACACACGCTACAATCTGAGTATGTGCACCTATAACTACAGGATATTTACAAGAAAAGGTTCATTCCCTTGAAGAAATCCGTAGCTAATGGTCTTCTTGAAGTCTCCAATCGTTCCTCCTTTATTCGGCTTCCAAAGATGGAAAGTAAGCATCCACGAATGGAATAAGACTTTCCTTTCTCCAATTTGGAATATCTTGGACTTGAGGCGGCTACTCTCTTTTATAGAGTGGAGTCAACCCTAATTAGGTCAAAATATTACACGTGGAAGGCTCTCCAAACATCCTAGATCCATGATTAATTCAGCTAACGCCAGCTCATTTAAGGAATCACGTGGCATTTTTGCTCCTTGCTTTGCTGGATCATGGATTTTGGTCCGTCAAGTCGCTCCACATTATATTCTGCACAAAATGACTTTCAAAGTATCCATTCATCCAAATGGGTTAAAACATGTAATATTCATCTAGAAGCAACCCTATTTAAAACAAACAACACACAAATCAATATAGAAATAAGGATGATCCTAATGATTCCTTTGCTTGTCGTAGCTTGCATAAAATGCTATTTGAGGAATAAATCAAAGAGAAAGTCATGGAGGATGAAAATATGCAGTATACGACAGAGGATGAGACTGCAAAGTCTACATTCAAGAGCAGATTGAGTGAGCTGATACTAGAGACGAAACACTCCATGATTAAAACACTTCAATTAAGACTCGAATCTCGTCCGTTATCAAGACCTAGGGTCAAGATGAAAGTTGATGGCCCAAGAAGTAGGAATAAAGCTTTAATCTCCCTGTTGGAGATCAGCTAAGTCATTTTTTTTCTTTGCCTAAATAAATAAAAAAAAATATAAAAAAAATAAAAAGAGAGAGATAAGGAAAATATAACATATTTGAGCTTTTGAACTTTTTGATTTGTTTGTTTATGTTTCAGGAAGTTAATATGTAGAAGGAAGTTAGGAGACAAGGGGAAGAGGACTTGAGGGAGAGAAAATGTCAAAAAGAAAAAAGGAGTAGAAGAAGGACCATTATACCTATGCTCGAGTGAAGGATAATGCTATGAAGCGGATGTTCCTGGCCAGCTCATCTGATGAAGCTTCAAATCCCATCCATTTTCATCATCCCTCCTGGATGAGCCTAATAACTCTGAGATGGAGGAAAAACCTTCCAAGAACTAAGAGAGTTTTTGCTCTCTTTTACTTTTTAATGTTTCCTTCTAAACATCAGCATGTTTTTTTGTTTTTCATTTGCTTAGTTAGATCTTTAGTAATTATTTCATTGCATTAATTTATTGTACTTTTGTTTGCTTAGTTAGGTTTAGAATTGTTAGCTTTGTTCTAAGCATATTGTTTTTAGTATATTACTTTGTTCTGTTTTTCTAGTTTGTTGATGCTCAAGTTTGTTTTCTTTTAAGAGCTTTGATAAATACCTGGAGATTTTGATAGCGGGCAGAAATGTCGCTATTTTAGTCTTAAATTATTAGGCTTTTTAGTGCTTTTATTGTGTTTTTATTTAGAAAATCTAATTAAATTCAATATTTTGTCCTTAGGAGAAAATTTTGGAATTTTGGAGAAAAAAGGCCCAAAAAATGAGTAAATCAAGCTAATTTTCCAAGGATGGGTCAAAGGGGAAGTCCAAAAGTCAACAATCCAAGTGAAAATCAAAAAAAGAAAAGAAAAGGCCCAAGACCAAGCCCAGCCCGTGCGGAGAAGTTCTGGAAGCGTCACAGCGACGAGACGCTAAGAGGACAGTGTCTCGACGTTGTCCCATTTCTTGTCGAGCAAGTCGAGTGACGTCACAGCGTCGTGACGCTGTCCCAATTTCGGGCCTATAAAAGGGACCCCTTGGCACCCCATTTTGGCATCAATCATTCCATCCACCTTTCTTCCATTCCTTTCCTTTCCTCTCTTTGAGGATTCTTTCAAGGCTTTTTAGCCTTTTTGAGGGTCAAGAGTGAGAAATTTTTTGAGGAGCTTGTAGCGAGCACTTTAGGAGGCTCGGAGCATGGTTCGAAGGGACTCCAAGCGCAAGCGATGGGGTTCTCGACGGTCACTTTCCTTACTCTTATTTTGCTCCAAATTATGCTTTTTATTGTGCATATTTTGGATTGTGACCATGTATAGCTAAACCCATTTTGGGGTCTTGAAATGAAAATTCATAGTTAATTGTTATTATGATTGTCTATCTCTTGTCCATTTACTAATTATTTGTATCGATGTTCGTAATGTTGTATATGATCTTGCCAATTATATATTGATTCGATTCCTAATGGAAACTTGACGAAGAGAAATTATGATAGATCATAATCCATGCAACTAGTTTAACTGCTCGTAGTGACAACGGGATTAGTTGGTTAAACTTAGATTCCGATAATGAATCAGAGCGTATTAATTAATGAATTTCAATGGCGCTAAGGACACTTAGGTTGTTAATATGAGTTAATTATAATTAGGGGAGACCGATAGGAGAACCTATGTGATTCACAGAGATTCTAGGATTATAATTAGTCGGGCAATGAGATAGGATAATTATAGTAATTAATTAGCTATAAATTGATTTTCAAGACCCCGCTTCTCACTCAACTCTTTCTCCATATTTTTTTATTCTCTTGATTGATCATTTAATTTCTTTAATTGCTTTAATTTTTAATTCGTTTTAGCATCATGATTAGGTCCCTAAATAATATTTGACTCTAGTAATTTTGGTGATAAAAAATTAATTGCTTTGCTTAAATATCGTACATCTTCCTTGTGGATTCGATACTCGGAATACTTTCTGTTTTATTATTACTTGCGGCCCGTGCACTTTGCGGTCAACAGATTTTCTTGAGACTTGAAGTATCTAAGGTTTTTAACTTGAGCTGGTTCAGAAAAAATTTCAAAAGGAATAAGTGTGTGAAAACTCTTATAAGTTTGTTGATGTTTCAGTTTTTAAAAGAAAAATAAAAGAAGAAAAGAATAGTAGGGAAATACTTAGAAGTTAAAAATAAAAAAAAATAACTTGTGCAAGAGGGAACTCTATCTAAGGAAAATCCTGTCTATGAAAAGGTATTTAAGATGACTGTAGGGAACACCTTTTCCTTGGGATTTACCTGGGAGTTGAATTGGCTAAGGAATTTTGAGTTTGACTTTTTACTTGAAAATTTCCACCCAAATAATAATACTAATACTAATAATAATAATAATAATAATAATCATCATGATGATTAAGTGTGTGAATGTTTTGACAAGTCTTGTTATTTCAGCTATCTAAGAAAGAAGAAAAAAAAGGAAAATAAGAAGAAGGATGAAGAAAAGGAGGTTAGTACCTCCAGTAATGACATAGAGTCAGATTCTGAGGTAAAAGAGTTGGATGAGGATCAAATTCCAATCTTGATAGCCTTGAGAAGGAAGAGAAGAAAAGAGTTGAAGGCCTAGCGGAGGGCAAAGAATAAAAATGATCCAATTTTTGCAAAAAGGCAGAGGACTTGATCTATGGATGCCTCACCCACGCAAGCCACCACCTCACTGCCAAAGAATCCATTCCTTGAAGTCTTTAAGGATGTGGACTTCGAGACCCCATAAAATTTGATGAAGAGGAAGAAGATGATGGTTCCTCAGAGGAGGAATAGGGGGAGTTTTTTGTTCCCCTTATACTTTTACATGCGTTGTTTAGATTTTGTTAATAGTTGTTAGTTGCTGTTTTTATTTAGTTTAGCATGTTAGTTGCTATTTTTTTTAGTAGTTTGATGTTTAGTTAGTTTTAGTTAGTTGCTTATTTCTTTTGCTTAATGTTTTGTGTTAGTTTAGTGATGGGTTGCTGCTAGATTAGGTTTAAAAATGAATTGGGTTTAAAGCTTTTTTGAGAAATCTACTTGTTGTCCATTTTACTAAACTCTTGAAAAAAAACCAACTTTTTGAAACTTTTTGGCTTGAAAAAAATGTTTTGGATAAATATTCTTTCATGTGAGTTTTCTTTTAAGTCCTTTATGATGATAATTAGAGCATATTTCAATCTCAAAAGTGTCGCCGTCACAACCTATTTGTTTTCTAGTCATAGGCTTTCCATTAGTATTTTTCTTTACAAAATTTTCCTAAGTCTAACTTCCTCATGTCTAATCTTTCTAGCACACTAGGAGAGTTTAGCCTTGATGATTTGAAAACAAAAAGTCTCATGTTGAGCCTATGTCCCGAAAACAAAAGTCAATGAGGACATTGTCTATCCTAAGTTTTTTTTGGAGGGGTGCTTATTTATAAGTTTGCTGCTAGAGAAAGAATATGAGCTCTGAAGAAAAAAGTTATTTAGTCAAAAAAAAAAACAGAAAAAAAAAAAAAACAGAAACTAAAGAGTTACTCCTCTTTCCTAGAGTTTACTAAGTAACCAGGGACATTCATGACACCCATGGTTTGCCATTGCATGAAAGGTTGACTAAGGGAAGTGAGTACTATTCTAAGTTTGTGATCTTTGATCGTAGCTAGATATCTTCACCACAAAGTGTCGATAAGCTAGAACGAAGGTAAAGATGACGACGAGGATTCTCTTGGGGAAAAAGAAGTTGAATAAAAAGAGCACTAGCAGTCAAACAAGTTTGGGGGAGATATAATAGAAATAGAAACTCATTTATGGTCATTTACATCAAGATTAGTTTTTCTTAACTAAAAGGATTGCCCTACATTCTATGAGTAGGAGCTAGGTAGTTTAAACATACTGGTTAGGATGGATTATGGAGAGTTTTGCTTTGAAAAAGAAAAGTAGAAATCCTCATGCATAGAAGACTTAGAAGTTGTATATTTGATAGCGAGCATAGCTAGCTATTTTTTATAATTAATAAAGCTAGTCTTTTACAATTATTTGCCCAAATTTATGCATTTTCATGTTGTATTCGTAGGAAATTAATATTGGAGCCACTTGGATGTTCGGAGGGCGAAAAGAGATTAAAGAATGAAAAAGAATCAAAGTTGGAAGATTGAAGATAGGCTCATTCGCTGACATTCTATATTTGGATTTTTCAATCTAAAAAAAAATCATAGCGTCGAGTCGCTATGTGACTAGCATCGGAACGCTAGGCGAACTTCCAGAATCCGTAAAGACGCTATGTGACTACCTCGCCAGCGTCGCGACGCTACGACCAATTTTTGCCTTATTTAAAGATTGCGATTAGAGCTTTTTGGGGGACTTCTTTTGGGAGATTTTTAGTCGTAAAACAGAGAGAAAAATCATATTTTGAAGCTAAAGCAAGCGGGGGAGCGTGGAATTGAAGACTTTGTTCGTGGAGATCGTAACGGGGACGTGCGGTCTCGGCCTCCATAGTGTTTAATCTTCTTTCCCTCTTACTTTAGTTAGTTTTTAATGGTTTTTTCCTATTTAGTGAAGGAATGGAATTTCAAATTCCGTTACAGCGGAAGCAATTGGACCGTTTGCAACCTAATTTCGTTTAACAAAATACCGGATACATTGGCAAAATTCAGAATTCATAATTCTACAATTTAAGATTAAGCAAACTTACTATCGTGGGCGACTCTGAATTCAAGAACGCTTCTGGATTGTGCAGGGACCAAATGTGTGAATCTACCATTTGAACACCACCACAAGGGCTTCCCCGCTATCCTCTGAGATTGGGAACTTGGTTGTGGGACCACGATCTTGAGAGGGAATATTTTACAGAGAAGAACTTCTCTGTGTTTCTTGTTGAGAGAGAATCAGAGAGTGAGTTCAGAAAGATATCTTCTGCAGCATTAGTGTGAAGATTATGACCCCTCATGCATGTGTTATTCATGTGAGGGATGAGATCTAATCTCAACCGTCCACCTCATCATAAGGTTATTAATTAATTAATTAAAATTAATTAACTATATGCTAACCAATTAATCATATTAATTAATTAAGCATATTTACATTTAAATCACATTTAAATACAATGCCCTCACATAATATATAGTTTTAATTAAACTTAATTAAATCACATTTAATTAAATTAATTAAACCACACAATTAATTAATTCTTCGATCAATTAAACATCACATATATTTAATTAATCAAACATTCGAATCATATTCAAATGTGCATCTCTCTTATAACCTATAGTTTTAATATAAATCATATTCACATTGAAATTAATCTATAGTTTTAATTTAATTAAATCACATTTAACTAAAATTAAATTGAACAATTAATTAATTCAAAATTAATTAATTTTATAATTAATTAAACATCTACCATATTTAATTAATTACATATTAGAATCATATTCTAATATATATCTCTCATATGATATAATTTAATTAAATCACATTTAATTAAACTTTAATTAACTAATTCATAACTAATTAATTAATTTACTAATTAAATATCATATACTTAATTAGCTATATATTTGAACTCTTTCAAATATATTATTCTCTCAATTAATAAAGTTTAATCTCAAATTAAACTTTATATTATAATGTATCGCAATACATTATATTAATTGTATCTCATACAATTAACTTGATTCCCAAGATGAATTTGAACTATTCAAATTCTTTCAAGATAAATTGTTCCCAATTACTCTTTATGAGCTAGCAGGAGGACCTAATGGACCTACAGATCAGAACCTCCAATGATATGAGATTAACTGACTAAACTCATTAATCAAGTTAACCAATATTCATTAACTGTGGGTCACTCCACTAAAGACCCACAGTTGCACTCTTCTCACTGTAGAATATTATGTGTCCACGGATATTGACCAATAACGGTAAGTCAATCCTTCACGAGTGTTCGTAACTACAGTTGGGTCAAATTACCGTTTAACCCCTGTGTTACCTCCGGCTCCTTAAGTACCAGTGCTCCTCTAATGAACAACCTGTTTATGGTCCAACCAGTAAACAGAAAGTCCCTCTCGGGCCAATGAGAGGGCGGGATCCCTTTGTTCAAGACCCGGAGTCACCACTTAAGGGAACACTCATCTACTTCTCCTAGAAGCGGGAAGGAGTGAATTCCATCTTGTGTTGTCATGTCCCCAGCCCCCCATTCGGTCTTGTCCCCAAGAAGGTACGCTTATTAAGTCGGCGTGCAGGCCACTCTCACCCGTACTAATCAGAGGACAATCCCTCATGAGAAGGAGTTCATGACACACTCAGGATTAAGATTGAGTTACCTAGGTCATCCTATTGAAACAGTAACCTAACTAGTTAACGATGTTACATCTAGTGGTTTACTATTTCGTGGTCCGGTCTTATGCAAACTCATTGCATAGGATACCCCCGCTTGCATGTCTCCTACATGGACGCCTTGGATCAATACGTCTGTATCGAATACAAAGAGGGTCGTATCACATAGTGTTACCAGGATAAGGTACCTAGCCTTATCCCTGTACTATAGACCTTTTAGGTTGTTACTTGAACACTGATCCCCGTATGTCCCCACATACTAGTTCAAGTTACTTATCAACAACCTTGGATCTTAGTTTATTGGATTTGGGTCATATTGTGCAATTCTAGACTTAATATGACAATAACACTTTACTGATACAAGTGTATAATTCGTTAATCATTCACTATCTACGAGTTTTAGGACATAACACCCAACAAACTCCCACTTGGACTAAAAATCTAGCTTAGTGGGATGTACAATAATCTATACCAGCAGTGGGTGTATAAATACATGTATAATACATAAAACGTATTTACAATGTACAAATACAATAAACTAGGGCATCACTATACCCATTACATAATGGTATCACTATACCCATTACACTACTCCCACTTGCCCTAGATTACATCTTTGTACATAACTCGTAGACCTAGACATTCTAGATGACCCTCATACACTTTAGCCGAGAGAGCCTTCGTGAACGAATCAGCAATACTTTCATTCAATTCAATGTGCTAGCTTGTCTTGCAATAGGCAAGTTCATATTTGGAACACTTTCCAAATCAGTCAAGAACTTCCCAAGCTATACAGCCTCTAACGCTACTACACTAGCAGCTACCTGTTCGGCCTAAATGGTCAAGGCTGCAACTATGTCATAATATAACGGCTTTCCAAATATCAAATCTTGGATAGGATTGATACTTACTGACAATCCCTACTGCATAGGGCTTATATCTCATGTCCTCAACATCTTGAGGTGTCTCAGGACACAGTTCCTTAGACAACAGAATTCCATGCCTAAAAAGGTAGTGAACCCTTCTTGGAATTATGCATCTTATATCTGACTAACATCTTGTAGACATTAGACACTTGAGACAAGGTTAGCTCAACTTCTCCCAAACTTTCATTTGGAAATGAGCTGCTAGCCTCTTTTAATGTCAGTAAGACAACCTACATCATTCCCAATGATTAGGATATCAATCATATACAACACTAAGTGAGCTACTAACTATTGATGATTACTTGTAAACACAAGACTCATCAATGTTCTGATTAAAGCCAAAAGATTTGGTTACTGTATCAAATCTTAAATTCCAAGATCGAAATGCTTAGGTCAATCCATGAATACCACTTAAGCTTGCAAACCCTTTTGCTTTTGATCTTGCTTAATGGACCCTTCTAGTTGAGACCTTAAATGTCTCGTTTCCTCTTGTAAATCCACTTGTAACCTGTAGGTGTTACCCCATCAAGCAAATTTACAAGATCCCAGATGGCATTGAAATACAAAGACTTCATTTCCAGGTCCATGACTTTAATCCTCTGATCGTTGTCAACATCATTCATTTTCTTTCTAAAAGATAATGAACCCTCTATGTCATCATCAAGTATGACGACTTAGGCTTGAACCAAGCCCATGTAACGTTCAGGTTATAAAACAACCCTCCCACTACATCAAGGCACTCTCAACTCTTGAGATGGATGTGACTGATCAACTACACTGGTTCATCAACAACTCTTGATGAACAGCTTGAAGGGATAAAAGCCCTTTTCGCAGCGGAAACTTACAGAACCTTAACTCAGTTTTAATTTGAACTAAAATACCAATACGTTTGGCAAATAAAAAATCAGCAATAAACAGATGAAAGCATGCTGAAAACAATAGAAAAAATCTAGATCTTAATCTAGAATTGGATCCTAATGATCCTAGAGTTCAAGAACAACTTACCCTTGAAGATTTCTTGAACTGCTTCGCCAAAAACCTTTGATAATCTTGAAAATACAGCAACGGAATCACCTTCTCTTTGCTTGAAAAAGGACTCACGAAACACCACCAAAAGAGTTTCACCGGTATTCTCCTTGGGACTAGTATTGGGCGGCTTGTGGGAACCAAGAATTCTAAGGCTTGGGAGAATTCTGCAGATCGTTCTGGAGAGTAGAATTGAGAGAGAATACGTGATCTTTTTTTTTTTTAGAGAACAACCACCACACTATCAATGAACGGTGAGGGAGTTATCCAACTAATAGAGTAACTCCCTCCTAAAAAAACACATCATCACGCAACACCCTAGGTTAGTGGGCTGACCTTATCTTATCAGTTATACTGATAAGTTATTAAATTAATTAATTAATCAAATTAACAATTAATTTAATTTATATTCATGTAAATCATATTTATACAAATACTACCACTTAACCCATAGTTTAATCAAATTTAATTAAAATTATTAAAACTAATTATCAATTAATATATTAACTAATTAATATATTAATTAATATTATAATTAAATATCTCATATTTAATTATAACTCTCTCCAAATAAACTATAGATTAATGTACATCTAATGTGCATTAATTATAACCTATAGTTTTAATATGAATCAAATTCATATTTAAGTTTAATATTCGAACACCTTCGAATATTCAATACTCCCTTAGAATTTTACCTCAACGCCCCTAGTGAGCTACCGGTGGGACCTAATGGACCTACAGATCAGAAGCTCCAACGATATGAGATTAGTTGGCTAAACTCATTAACCAAGTTAATCAATATTCGTTAACTGTGGTTCACTCCACTAAAGAACCACAGCTGCACTCTTCTCACTGCAGATATATTTTTGTGTCCACGGATATCAACCGTCAGCAGCAAGTTAGCCCTTCACGTGTGTTCGTACCCCAGCTAGGTCAAATTACCGTTTTACCCCTGGGCTACCTCTTGGTCCTTAAGTACCAGTGTTCCTCTAATGAACAACCTGTTTGTGGTCCAACCAGCAAACAGAAATCCCTCTCGTGCCATAAAGAGGGTAGGGCCCATTGTTCAAGACCCGGAGACACCACTTAAGGGAACACACCTCTACTTACCCTAATATTGGGAAGGAGTGAATTCCATCTTGTAAGACTACGTTCCCAGCTCCCCACTCGGTCTTGTCCCCAAAATGGTAGGCTTATTGAGTCGGCGAACAGGCCACTCTCACCCGTACAAATCAAAGGACAATCCCTCATGGACAGGAATCCATAATCCACTCAGGATTAAGGCCAAGTTGCCTAGGTCATCCTAGTGAAATAGAAACCGAGCTAACTAACGGTGTTACAGTTAGTGATTAACTATTTCGCGGTCCGGTCTTTGTGCAAACTCATTGCACAGGATACCCCCACTCGCATGTCAACCACATGAACGCGTTGGATCACTACGTATGTATCAATATACAAAGCGGGCTGTATCCATAGTGTCACCAGGATAAGGTACCCAGCCTTATCCCTATATTACAGACCCTTTAGGCTAAAACTTGAACATTGATCCCCGTATGTCCCTATATACTAGTTCAAGCCTCATTCTATTAGCCTTGGATGTTTAGTTTATTGGATTAGGGTTAATAAGACAAGATATAATACAAACATTGAATAATACATCACTTTATTAATGTTCGGTCAAATGTACATTTACTATCTACGAGTTTTAGGGCATAAAACCCAACACAGCTAGCCTCATCGACAACTCTTGTTGATGTTCTTGTAGCTTCATTAGTTTTCAACTTAAATCGACCTTACTTTGTGGCTCATGATTTCTCATGTGGCCTTCTTCTGAGAATTATTTAGCATTTGTCGATACAAATTCTTTATTCTCTTGTGAATTGAAGAAGTATCCACTTCTCGTTTCCTTTGGGGTTGCCTACTGCAGTCAATACTACATGATCCCAAAACGAGCTAGACAATTGAGCATAGCTCAAGATGGATCGAACCATATCCAATAGGGTTCTATTTCTCCTAAATGAGATTTAGGGTGTGATCCCATGTACTATCAAATAGTCTTGGAATCTCAAATCCCTAAACTCAACACTTTGATCAGATCGAAGTGTTTTATCATCTCTCCCAACAAGTTTTCAACTTCAGTCTTAAGCCCCTTCGAATTTCTCAAGAGCTTCAGACTTAAGTTGCATTAGGTAGAGATATTTTAGGAGAAATCCTATGCCTCTTTATCACTTTGAGTATTAGCAGTCCTAAACAATTCAATGCTCATGACTGTTTTACTCTCGATTAGTCTTAAACATATAGGTTATTTTTCAGTCCAGCTGAATAAATGTCAACTCCCTTTCTTGAAATAAAACTGCATTAGCAGAGAAAGGTAAAGAGAAACATTGTTCTAGCATTAATGATACAAAAATCTAATTTCTGTTCATCTTAGGAAATACACATTATCCAATAATATGTATTTGCTCCAACTGAGAAAAATAACTTAATGTTCCCACTACTACAACCGAGATAACCTCTCTAGTTCTAACTTAGAGAGTTATTACACAAGCAGCAAGCTGTAGTCAGGAACTCATGCCTTTAAAAGAATAACACACATGATTTGTAACCCCTGAATCAAGTATTTAGGGAGAATCACTATTCTTCACTAATCACGTTTTCAAGACAAGTAAATGAAAATTACGGTCTTGAACAAGTTCTCTTTTGCCAAGCAAGGTCCTATGTCATATTCACCAAGAACAATTCTTAACGAATTAGACATATGGGGCATGAGGACAGACCTCAGTTAAGACTAATCCTTTACTTATTTACCACATTTTGTCATTTAAGCTTGTTGTATTGCCGTTATTTATAAAATAGCGTAAGACAATGCACATTAAAATATGGGAAAAATACACTTTTGGTCCCTGAGGTTTGGGTTAAGTGACACTTTGGTCCCCGAGTTTTCAAACTCAACAAAAATACCCCCGAGGTTTGAGATAAGGAGCAATTTGGTCTCTGCCGTCAATTTTTCTGTTAAACCCTAACGGTAAGCTGACGTGGCACTATTATTTTAATTTAAAAAATTAATTTTTAATTTTTTTAAATAAAAAATATAAAAATATTAAATATATTATTATTTTATTATTATTTTTAAAATTCTCTCTCTATCTTCTCAATCTTCTTTCTTCTCCACCTTCTTTCTTCTCCACCTTCTTTCTCCCTCCATCTTCTTCCTTCCCCCTCCCATCTTCTTCAGCTCCGGTGGCCGGCAGCCGCCGGCTGCCGGCGAACGGCGGCGGCGGTCGCCAAAATTTTTTGTTTTTCTTCTTTCTTCTTCTTCTCTTCTTCTCTTCTTCCCTTGCGAGAATTTTCGGGCAGCTGGAAGAGCAGCCCCGACGAGAGGAGAATGAAGAGCAGTAACTCGAACAGAACCGACGCCCAGCCCAACATTGTTCCTCCCGCGGCTCCAGCAACGAGTCAAAGAAGGAGGTGATTGTTGATCTATCTGTTCTGAGCCTTCGGCCTTGTATTTATAGAGCTCCTGTTGGGATTTGGATCGATTCTAATTTCCACCGCCGTGACTCTGTAAAATCGACTGAGTTTTTTTGTTTTGGGGGTAATTTTTGCAATTAGGGTTTGAGGAATTTAATCGAGGAGATGCATTCAAAAGAGGTCTGCAAAGAAATAAAGTTGTGTTTCGCTTTATTCATTTCGTGAATAAGTGTGATTACTTCATGGAATTGGATTTGCCTTTTGCCTTTGTTTGTATGAATTTTTGTATTCCACCAGAGCTCTTCTTCGCTGGGTTTCATATCTTCTCATTTCCTTCTTACCTTTGATTTGCACTCAGAGATTGGTCCTTTTCCCTCCATTAAACCATTATTATAATTTTCTTAATTTTTTTAGTTCAGGTGTTTTTTTTCTCCTCGTTCGAGATACGGCGAAGGGACCTCGTACCTTCTTCTTCTTATACTCGTTCCAGATCTGGAATCAAGCGTTTTCTGTGTTTCTGTTGTTTTTTTTTTAACAGTGAAAATAGGGGTGGAAGAAGAAAGAAAAAAAGAAGGGAAGGGAGAAAAGAAAAAAAAATTAGTGAAAATAGGGGTGGAAGAAGAAAAAGAAAAGAAGGGAAGGGATGGAGGAAAAAAAAAACCAGTGCCGGCGGCCGGCAGCGAGCGGTGGCCTCCGGCCGCCGGAGATAGGAGGAAGAAGAAGAAACTTAAAAGGAGAAGAAGAAAATGGAGAATGAGGAAGAAGAGTAAGAGAGAAGGAGAAATAATTAAAAAAAATAAAAAAAAATTATTTTCATATTTTTTTATTTAAAATTTTTTTTAAAATGATTTTTTTATTAAAATAATAGTGCCACGTCAGCTTCCGTTAGAATTTAACAGAAAAATAGACGGCAGGGATCAAAGTGTTCCTTATCTCAAACCTCAGGGGTATTTTTGTTGAGTTTGAAAACTCAGGGACCAAAGTGTAACTTAACCCAAACCTGAGGGACCAAAAGTGTATTTTTCCCTTAAAATATTATATAATTGCTGAAGTAACAAATTACTTGTATTATTAATCGCACTAACCCATTACATCTAATCCAATCAGATTCTACAAAAACAAATAAGAAATCAAAGAAACCCTATAAAACTATTGATTTAGTTTTTGCAACGATACTTCAGAGGTTTAGAGCAACAGCCACCGAAGGGTGGTCAGCTACTCATCCTCTGAATTGAGACAATCTCAACCAAACTCTAACACCAGAATAACTCATATTCCATTAGCGTTTAGTTACCGTTGTTCGATCAAGGATTAGTTAACACATTTAACTCATCCCCGTAAGTGTAACCCTCCCACTTTCAGATCCCAGAGGTATGGACCAACATGCTACCATAAGGAAAAACAACTGTTGGTAATTAACCTAAGTGACCCTATCTGTTTCTGGAGTTCGCGGTGTTCTGAAACCTATGATCAGGCCCTCCGAAGGGATGGTCGCTCCAGGACGACACGCGGGCGGATCATAAGAATCTCACGGTGCGACCTAGGGGTGGAGACCGTAGGATACGTTGACACGCATCCTGCTCCCACTTACTATAGACATTCTCCCCATTCACCTTGTTATTGACTCATGCAAACACTTTCCGAAGGGAGGCCGCACCTAAGGCGACACGAAGCCGAGCATGGATCTCACAGTGTGAACACAGGGGAACGTGAGAGTAAAAACTCGATATGAAAATCTTGTTTTTATATTTTTCCTCCCACTGAAATGTCCTTCCATATTTTAGGGTTATTTAACTTAGATAAATCTGGCTAAGTTAATCTATCTAAGTATATGTCTATTATAACTTTTATAATCAGGTCTTTACACTAATGTCTAGGTTAATTAAACCCTTTTAATTACCTAGCGACATTGCATGCTAATAGGACAATGGTTAATTCAACTCAGGTACCGGGTCAGTTCCCAGGTAGGAGAAACTCCAGCCTAGACAGAACCTCACCGGGAGAGTTCCCTTATAACCAAGATCCTATTTGTCATACTTACCATATTTTAAATCTATTAAAATACTAAGCTAGACATAATTTCTAATCCTATTAGAAATAGCGATCTTAGGTCTAATTAATTTAAAACAATTTTAAAATTAATTCATTTTTCCTAAGATCCTATGTTTGCATGCAACTCTTTGTTATAGGTTTATAAATTTCTAATCATTAATATTATAACTATTATAAATTTTAATGAATTAGACCTATAACATGCTACTATGGTGAATAAATCAATAATCAAATTCTAATTAATTTATTACCATACAATAGCAAACGTGACATTAAATAATATAACAATTATATTAACTAAGGTAATGTCATGCTCAATGCAATTTAATTTCCTTTAATTAATTTAACTCTTAAAAAAAATTATACAAGGAAAATTAATTACATGCATTGACTATTTTCATACATTAATATAACTCTTTACATTAATCGCTCATGAAAATTAATAAAGCATATAAATTACTTATAGAAATATAACTCTTATATTTTTAAAACTAAAGTAATTTCATGCTCCATGCTTCTCAATTTTCATCCATTTAATATAACAATTTATATTAAACATTCATGAAAATTAAATTCATACATATTACATAATTATAACACTTATAATAAAAAATATGCATGAACATGCTTAACCTATGGTAGGATTATAAACTATATGACATTCATAAAGCAATTTAAATAGCTAAGTAGACGGGTTTTGGCATCCTAGGACTCAAAACAATAGAAAATTACATTAATATTATTCAATTACAACCCTATCTTGCCGTGAACCAACCCAAAATAGCCTCGAACCGCATCCAAACCCTTCGAACCAGCGAGAAATTGAGCTGAAATACATTGAACCAGCTCCAAACAAGCTTGAACCAAGCTAAACCGGGTCAAAACCCCTTTTGAACTGGTCAAATATCCATGAACCGCGCTCCAAAAGCCACGAACCGGACCGAACCTAGGTTGTTCTCCTAGAACCGGTCTGAAATCACGCCTAACTACCCGCACGTTAGCACTCACGGAAAGTTGACGCATGCTAAAAGCCGAACCATCCTATGCTCGACACGTGTCTTCATCCAACCGGCCACTATTTGAAAACACGCACACGCAATGGCAACTGCATATGCCTGACTTCGAGCCCTGTTGGACGCAGCTTCGTGAATTTCTTTTTCTTTTTTTTATATCCTCACGCAAAAACGCCCACGTCCAGCTCGAACCGCCGCGCTCCAACCGTACAGCGCCACGCGTCCACTTCCTGCTGGCTACACGCAAAAAAAATCCCAGGTGCACGCGTTCGAACTCTGTCGAACGCGTTTTTCTTTTTTTTCTTTTATTATTTCCAGTGTCCAGAATTTCGATTGCAGCTCTCTGTTTTCCAGAATTTTGACGATTTCCAGCATCAATCTTCATCCGTTTTGGTCCCAATTTGTGTCGAAATTCATCAAATTTGATACATTATCAAAGACATGGACTTACAAGAATAAATTTGCAACAAATTGCCCAAAACAACGGGCCCTTACATGATCAAATCAAGAAAATTTTGCAAATTTTAATGCCAAAACCATAACCATCTACTAGCAAAATTCATCCATCATATGTATAATTTTAATCCCACCAATCAACCAATGAAAATTTTGTAAAACAAAATTGAAAATACGATCGGCTCTGATACCAATTGAAGGAATGGAATTCCAAATTCCGTTACAGCGGAAGCAATTGGACCGCTCGCAATCTAATTTCGTTTAACAAAATACCGGATACATTGGCAAAATTCAGAATTCATAATTCTACTATTTAAGGTTAAGCAAACTTACTATCGTGGGCGACTCTGAATTCAAGAACGCTTCTGGATTGTGCAGGGACCAAATGTGTGAATCTACCATTTGAACACCACCACAAAGGCTTCCCCGCTATCCTCTGAGATTGGGAACTTGGTTGTGGGACCACGATCTTGAGAGGGAATATTTTACAGAGAAGAACTTCTCTGTGTTTCTTGTTGAGAGAGAATCAGGGAGTGAGTTCAGAAAGATATCTTCTGTAGCATTAGTGTGAAGATTATGACCCCTCATGCATGTGTTATTCATGTGAGGGATGAGATCTAATCTCAACCGTCCACCTCATCATAAGGTTATTAATTAATTAATTAAAATTCATTAACTATATGCTAACCAATTAATCATATTAATTAATTAAGCATATTTACATTTAAATCACATTTAAATACAATGCCCTCACATAATATATAGTTTTAATTAAACTTAATTAAATCACATTTAATTAAATTAATTAAACCACACAATTAATTAATTCATAATTAATTAATTCTTCGATCAATTAAACATCACATATATTTAATTAATCAAACATTCGAATCATATTCATATGTGCATCTCTCTTATAACCTATAGTTTTAATATAAATCATATTCACATTGAAATTGATCTATAGTTTTAATTTAATTAAATCACATTTAACTAAATTAAATTGAACAATTAATTAATTCAAAATTAATTAATTTTATAATTAATTAAACATCGACCATATTTAATTAATTACATATTAGAATCATATTCTAATATATATCTCTCATATGATATAATTTAATTAAATCACATTTAATTAAACTTTAATTAACTAATTCATAATTAATTAATTAATTTACTAATTAAATATCATATACTTAATTAGCTATATATTTGAACTCTTTCAAATATATTATTCTCTCAATTAATAAAGTTTAATCTCAAATTAAACTTTATATTATAATGTATCGCAATACATTATATTAATTGTATCTCATACAATTAACTTGATTCCCAAGATGAATTTGAACTATTCAAATTCTTTCAAGATAAATTGTTCCCAATTACTCTTTATGAGCTAGCAGGGGGACCTAATGGACCTACAGATCAGAAGCTCCAATAATATGAGATTAACTGACTAAACTCATTAATCAAGTTAACCAATATTCATTAACTGTGGGTCACTCCACTAAAGACCCACAGTTGCACTCTTCTCACTGTAGAATATTATGTGTCCACGGATATTGACCAATAACGGTAAGTCAATCCTTCACGAGTGTTCGTAACTACAGCTGGGTCAAATTACCGTTTTACCCCTGTGTTACCTCCGGCTCCTTAAGTACCAGTGCTCCTCTAATGAACAACCTGTTTATGGTCCAACCAGTAAACAAAAAGTCCCTCTCGGGCCAATGAGAGGGCGGGATCCCTTTGTTCAAGACTCGGAGTCACCACTTAAGGGAACACTCATCTACTTCTCCTATAAGCGGGAAGGAGTGAATTCCATCTTGTGTTGTCATGTCCCCAGCCCCCCATTCGGTCTTGTCCCCAAGAAGGTACGCTTATTAAGTCGGCGTGCAGGCCCCTCTCACCCGTACTAATCAAAGGACAATCCCTCATGAGAAGGAGTTCATGACACACTCAGGATTAAGACTGAGTTACCTAGGTCATCCTATTGAAACAGTAACCTAACTAGTTAACGATGTTACATCTAGTGGTTTACTATTTCGTGGTCTGGTCTTATGCAAACTCATTGCATAGGATACCCCCGCCCGCATGTCTCCTACATGGACGCCTTGGATCAATACGTCTGTATCGAATACAAAAAGGGCCGTATCACATAGTGTTACCAGGATAAGGTACCCAGCCTTATCCCTGTACTATAGACCTTTTAGGTTGTTACATGAACATTGATCCCCGTATGTCCCCACATACTAGTTCAAGTTACTTATCAACAACCTTGGATCTTAGTTTATTGGATTTGGGTCATATTGTGCAATTCTAGACTTAATATGACAATAACACTTTATTGCATAAACCTCAATAACACTTTACTGATACAAGTGTATAATTCGTTAATCATTCACTATCTACGAGTTTTAGGACATAACACCCAACACTTAGTTTATCTTGTAACGCCATGTATGAGTAACTAAGTTTGTTACTTAGGGATTCATGTAGTCTTTTTAGTTTATGGATTGATTTATGGGTTGAATTGTGCAATTGTTTTATGTTTGCATTCTTAATTTAATGCTTTCAATTAATTGGCCACTAGTTGAATGATCTAAGTGTTGATTCTTGCTCAGGAGAGGAGATTTAGCGTAGACTTTATTAAGATTGCATGATTAAAGTAGAATCTCTAAAATCGTGACGGAATTTAGAGTAACTTTGGAATCGGTCAAAAAGAACTAATTTCCTTGCTTATTAAAGAACTTAGATAGGGATATCAAGTTAGTTAATTTGCATGAGAATCAATTATACTCGGGAGAGGTAGTTGTGATTAAAGGTTCTTAGACTCATAAAACCATTGTGCATTATAATTCATTCCCTAAAATCAATCCTAGATTAAATTGACGAAATCAATTCCCTAAGTATTCTTTCAATCTAATTTCACATCTTTGATTTGCATTACCTTGGTTTCTAAATTTCACTACTTGTTGGTCCCTAAATAAAATTGAGCAAGATTATTCATGGTAATTGATTTAACTTAAAAATCTAATCCAGAGGACGACACTCGATTTTTCGATCACTTTATTATTACTTGACCCGTGCGCTTGCGGTAAGGAAAATTCCACATCACGTTTTTCGCGTCGTTGCCTGGGTTTGGCACATTTAGTTAAATTGATATTGTGAAAAAATTATTCGGTCTTAATTTAGGGTGTATTTTTACTTTTCTAAATTGATTGCATTTTTCTCCTTATTTGTTTTCTTTCCATATTTGGTTTTCTAGTTTAATGTTTTTTTTTTTTTTTGTTGTAGTTGTGTAATATTTTCCTTATTTGTTTTTGTTCTCCTTAAATAGATTGTATTTTCCTTTTCTAGATTAGATTTTCCATATTTAGATTAGTTGTTTTCTTTTCTTTGCTTTTTTTCTTTATTTGTTTTCTTTCCTTTTTAGGGTAGTTTAGGTTGTGTATGCGAAGGAATAGAGAGTTAATTTTATTCCTTTGGATCCCAAGATCGAGAGAACAATTCATAGGCTTCAAAGGGAGAATAGAGAAAATATTCAAATGGCTGACCCAAATCCACCTGAGGAGCCTAGGCCTATTAGAGACTACTTTCAGCCTGTGTTTCAGGGGCAACAATCGGGGATTGTCTATGCCCCGATCAATGCCAGCAACTTTGAGCTAAAGACCGATCTCATTCAGATGGCTCGAGATTGTGCTTATAGAGGATCGCCCACCGAGGATCCAAATTCTCATCTAAAATCATTTTTAGACATTTGTGGGACGGTAAAAATAAATGGAGTTTTTGAGGATGCCATTCGTTTACTCTTGTTTCCTTTTTCTTTGCAGGATAAAGCACGAGATTGGTTGCAGTCTATTCCTCTTGGGAGCATCACCACCTGGGATGCTTTAGTCAAGGCCTTTTTGAAGAAATTTTTCCCTCCTGCAAAGACGATCAAGCTGAGGATCGAGATTGGGACATTCCAGCAGCAGTTTGATGAGCAGTTGTTCGAGGCTTGGGAGCGATTTAAAGAGTTACTGAGGAAGTGCCCTCAGCACGGTTATCCTGACTGGCTTCAGGTTCAATCATTTTTTAATGGTTTAACTCCTAGTACAAAAACTATCGTTGATGCAGCTGCAGGTGGCACTCTGTTGTCCAAGATCGTGGAAAATGCTCGCACACTTCTAGAGGATATGGCCACCAACAGCTATCAGTGGCCATCTGATCGATCTGCACCTAAGAAGATTGATGCTAGAGTGTTTGAGGTTGACAAGGTAAGTGCACTCCAGGCCCAGATGACCTCCCTTGCTATTGCCTTTCTAAAATTTTCAGGTACAGGGAGTGCACAGTCAATTGAATCAGCTGATGCTTTAGCATCTAAATCTCAGGAGGAGGCCACAGAACAGGTTCAATACGTATCAAATTTTAATTCTAGGGGATATAATAATAGTTCTACACCTACACATTATCATCCCAACAATAGGAACCATGGAAATTTCTCTTATGTTAATAATAAGAATATTCTTAATCCTCCTGGTTTTGCCCCTCAAACTCAAGAAAATAAAAAATCTTTAGAGGATCTTGTTGGAGCTTTCATTGCAGAGTCTAGTAACAGGACAAACAAATTGGAGGAGGCAGTCATTGTCATCAACACCACAGTGAATGGCCACAGTACAACCATTAAGAACATTGAGACTCAGCTGGGACAGTTAGTAAGTGTTGTAAACACCATGAGTAAAGGTAAGGCCCCAGCTGAGCAGGAGAAACCCAGATGGAGTACTGTAACGCCATTTGTGTGCACCAAGAAGAGATTGAAAAGGAACCTGAGTCTGAGGAGTATGACACGCCTACTGAAGAAGTTGAGGAGGACACATCATCAGATGAAGCTGAAAAGCCTGAACCTGAGCCTCCTATTCCTTCTCCCACATTTATGGTCCTCAAAGACAAGAAAAAGAAAAAGAAAAAGAAGAACAATCAGGTTCAGTTTGATAAATTTATGAATGCATTTATGAGTCTGAACATTAACATTCCTTTTGCAGAACCATTAGAGATGCCCCAGTATAACAGGTTCATGAAGGAATGGTTAGCAAAGAAAAAGAAAGAGAAGAAGGTTGACACCGTATACCTTGCTTCCATATGTAGCACCAGAGTTCAACAGAAGGTACCTTAAAAAGTAGCAGATCCAGGGAGTTTTTCTGTTCCTTGTAGCTTTGGTAGTTATTCTTTTACAGCATTATGTGATTTAGGTGCTAGCATTAATATTATTCCTTTATCTTTGTGCAAAAAGTTAGATTTAGGTGAGATTAAATCTACTCCTGTTAGGCTCCAATTGACTGATCAGTCTGTGGTTAGACCAGTTGGCATTATAGAAAATGTTTTAATCAGAGTAGGTAGATTTTTCCTCCCTATTGATTTATATGTTATGGATATGATGGAAAATCCTGTAATGCCTGTCATACTAGGAAGACCATTTCTCGCAACTGGGCGACTGATTATTGATATTGAGCGTAGGGAGCTCACTGTTAGAGTCCAGAATGAAAAAGAGATATTCAAAGCAGTTGAAGACTCTAAGGATCGTTCTGAAGTGCTCGTGATGGGCTACAAGAAAGGTGCAAGCAATAGCACATCTGTTAGATTCACAGAAAAGAAGCCTCCTTGATGCACGATCAACACGTCGAGTTAATGACGTTAAACAAGTGCTTATGGGAGGCAACCCAAGTAAGTTTAGTTGTGCTTTTCTTTTTGCTTTTTATTTATTGTTTGTTTTTGTTTTGTAGGTCTTGGTTCCAGTTTCTCCTTTGCTTGCAAGCTTCCATGAGAAGGTCATCATCATTCCAGGGCAGTATTGTTCACTTCTTCCATTCTTTTATTGTTCTCATGCTTGATTATGCCTTATTTTCTTTAGACATTGAGGACAATGCATGTTTTATGTTTGGGGGTGGAATAGCATGTTTGTGGAGCCCTTGAGCATCTGAGTTCGGGCTATAGTTTTGACCGTTCTTTGAATTGAGCATATAGTTGTTTTCTGAATGCTATTTTTGCATGAATATGATGTCCTAGGATAGGCTTTCTTGTCAATTTTCAAGCTTTCGATGAGTTGTAAGCATGAGTGCCCAAAAAGGGAGACTTTTAAAACTTTTTCTAGGAGTTGTCTTGCATGAGTAGAGTATTTGTCTTGGCTAGATTTGGATTTGAATGCTTAGGAGCGAATTATTAGGTTCATATGCTTGTTGTCGCCTCGATAGGTGTAGGAAAGAGCTAAAGAGTTAATTTTTTGCAAATTAGCATATTTGATATTGCTTAGGAGGAAAGAAAAGAATATATGCTTCTCATGCTCATAAAGAAAATTCATTTTTGTTGTTACAATTTGAGAAAAAAAAAAAAGAGAAAGTCATGACTTATGCGCGCAATGCAATGGTTAATAAAGTTTAGGCAAAAAGAGCTACCCCTATTGTGATCAGTTAGGCCAACCAGAGAAAACTCAGGTTAAGGGTCCCTGCAATAGATGTGTGAAAGCTAGTGCCACATAAAAAATGCTTGATTTAATTTTCACTTATAAGCACCTAAGTATGGAGGAAAACAAACTAATTTGTCCCATTGACTCGTTAGTTAATCCTTAGTGCCAGTGTAGAGGGAAGATGAGTTGAGAGTTTAATAATCCAATCCCGGGCTAGTAGAGTCTGATCTAGTTGAGTTAGATCTCGCTTGTGCAAGTTAATTTTGGAAAACTTTTGATTTGTCTCCCTCATTGGTCCTTATGTGCATGTCTCTTGATTGCTTGAGTATTGACTTTTGAGCCTTGAGGATTGAGTCATGTTTGTTGCATCCATTCTTCCATTGTAGGCTTGATTTTTAGTTTGCTCGAGGACTAGCAAAAGCTTAAGTTTGTGGGTGTTTGATAGCGAGCATAGCTAGCTATTTTTCTATAATTAATTAAGCTAGTCTTTTACAATTATTTGCCCAAATTTATGCATTTTCATGTTGTATTCGTAGGAAATTAATATTGGAGCCAATTGGATGTTCAGAGGGCGAAAAGAGGTTAAAGAATGAAAAAGAATCAAAGTTGGAAGATTGAAGATAGGCTCATCCGCCGACATTCTATATTTGGAGTTTTCAATCTAAAAAAAAAAATCATAGCATCGCAACGCTACGCGAACTTCCAGAATGCGTAATTTCGCGGTAGCGTCGCGACGCTACCTCGACAGCGTCGCGACGTGATGCATGTGTTGTGAATTAAACACCTAGAATCCACTTTGAGTTGCATTTTCACCATGTGTCTAGTGTCATGAAGCTTGTTTTTGCATGGGAGAGTTCTATAAAAGGAGCTTGAATCAGATTCAAGAAGGATCAAGCTTCCATCTTAGTGTTATGCTGCAAAAGTTCTCCCTCAAGCATTTCTCTCATCTCATTTCTTCCTAAAGCTTGTACCTTCAAGCATTCACTTCCTATTTCTTACTTCTATAGACTCCCACAAGTCTTTCTAGGCCTAAGAGAATAGTGGGGAAGACTCTAGTGGTTGTCCAAGGAGCATAGGAGAGGCAAACACCACAAGGAGTTCCACATAAGTGAGCTACAAAGGTTGGTGTTTTCTAAACTCTCTATTCTGTCTTTTATAGAACATGCATGCTTTAGGAGCAAAATTGAATGTCTTAAGAGCTTTCGATCTTCAATTGCTTCCGCATGAGTTATATGAACACCTTCAATTGGTATCAGAGCATGATTAGAGCACTTAAGTCATTTTAATTTTGCTGTGGTGGGTACCATTTTGAAATTGATTTTTTTGTGTGCTAAAATGGAAGTGTTCTGGTTTGACAATTTTTTGAGCCTTTAAATCTTCTTGAAATTGTAATTGCTCGGAAATGTAAGAGCGTTAATGTGTGTACTAGAGTCTGTAATTTTTATAGAGTCATTAGAGTCCATATAGGATGTAAAATCAAAGCAAAACGGGAGAAGACGCAGCAGAAAACAACAGCAGGAGGCTGCTATTTGTGTTAGCGTCGGGACGCTGTTCAAGTAGCGTCCCGACGCTGATGAACTTTTTCCAGATTTTCCAGAAAATTGGTACGGTTCAGCTGCTGCCTTTTGGTCTGGTTCGGTCTGTTGCAGTCTTATTTCACTCATTGCATGGCCGGTTCAGTGCTTGGATGGGCGGTTCGGGTTGGTTCGTGAAGCTCGAGCGTGTTGCAAGTTTATTTATTAATTATTATTGTAATAATAAGTTAAATTGCTTGTTTTTTAAATTGCCAAACCAATCCATTTTAGCTTGATTTAATTTCTTTATGCATTGTGAATGTATGATTTAATCAAATGATTCTATGTGCATATGAGCATGCCATATAGTTTAAAATCCCACCATAGAAAAGCATGATCATGCATTTTTTATTTTAATAAGTGTTATTAATAATTCAAATACATGAGGAAAATTTCATGTTTAATTGATATAAGTGTTGTATTGATTAAGGAAGATTCATGCTTGAATGGTTAATTAAAATTTATTAATTGATATATATAAATGTTATATATTCAAAGATAAAATTAACCTAGCATGAAGCATGAAACTTCCTTAGAATTTTGTTTATAAGAGTTATATTCAAAAGGCAAGGTTGTTATAGTTTTGATTTATAATTGTTATAAATCACATAGAAATAAATCTAAAATCTATAACAAAGAAAAAAAGTGCATGCTCACTTAGGGTTAAATTGAATCAAACTCTCGATCGATTTCAATTAGATTCAAATAGGTCAATAAGCTTGTAAAACATAAGTTACAAGAGAACTCACCCGACGAGATGTTGTCTAAGGCTGGAGGTATTTAAGTTGACGGTTTACGGAACACCTCCTACCTGGGCATCGAGTCGGTTCTTGACTTAAAGTTAACCCAGTTTTATGAGCATGCACGTGTGTGATGTGAGGTTTTAATCGTTATCACCTAGACATCGTAAGATAAATGAACTTAGACTTAGGGTTATTCAATTAGCCGGAATTCGCCTAAGTATAAGTATACCCAAAACCATTTAAAATACTTAGTGGGAGGGGAGAGATATATCAAATCCATTTCCCTTTCACGTTCTCCCTTTTGTTCACAAGGTGAGATTTATGCTTGGCCTCGTGTTGATTATACCTCAACTGCTCCATTCGGAAGGTGTTTGCATAAATCAATAACAAGGTGAATGGAGAAAGTATTTATAGTAAGTGAGTGAAGGAAGTGTGTCGACACATCCTACGGTCTCCTCCGTTAGGTTGCACCGTGAGATTTCCATGTTGCGATTAGGGCTTTTAGGAGATTTTTAGCCGTAAAACAGAGAGAAAAATCATATTTTGAAGCTGAAGCAAGCGGGGGAGCGTGGAATTGAAGACTTTGTTCGTGGAGATCGTAACGGGGACGTGCGGTCTCGGCCTCCATAGTGTTTAATCTTCTTTCCCCCTTACTTTAGTTAGTTTTTAATGGCTTTTTTCTACTTAGTTTATCTTGTAACGCCATGTATGAGTTACTAAGTTTGTTACTTAGGGATTCATGTAGTCTTTTTAGTTTATGGATTGATTTATGGGTTGAATTGTGCAATTGTTTTATGTTTGCATTCTTAATTTAATGCTTTCAATTAATTGGCCACTAGTTGAATGATCTAAGTGTTGATTCTTGCTCGGGAGAGGGGATTTAGCGTAGACTTTATTAAGATTGCATGATTAAAGTAGAATCTCTAAAATCGTGATGGAATTTAGAGTAACTTTAGAATCGGTTAAAAAGAACTAATTGCCTTGCTTATTAAAGAACTTAGATAGGGATATCAAGTTAGTTAATTTGCATGAGAATCAATTATACTCGGGAGAGGTAGTTGTGATTAAAGGTTCTTAGACTCTTAAAACCATTGTGCGTTATAATTCATTCCCTAAAATCAATCCTAGATTAAATTGACGAAATCAATTCCCTAAGTATTCTTTCAATCTAATTTCACATCTTTGATTTGCATTACCTTGGTTTCTAAATTTCACTACTTGTTGGTCCCTAAATAAAACTGAGCAAGATTATTCATGGTAATTGATTTTACTTCAAAATCCAATCCAGAGGACGACACTCGATTTTTCGATCAGTTTATTATTACTTGACCTGTGCGCTTGCGGTAAGGAAAATTCCACATCAATATTAGCTAGCTTAGGTGGGCTTAGGATCTTTCCTTGGTTTAGGTTAGATCGATTTGGTAATTAGCAATAAATTTAGCCTTTAATTGGTAGCAATTTGATGATCTAACTAACCATGTTGCTTAGTTAGATTAATTTTCCTGCATCTTTATGATTCATGCAATTTAAATTCATGTCTTTAAAATTTCTGCAGTTTAATTTCCTCACATTTCCCTTTTTTTTATGAAAATCCCCCGTTTATTGCTTTATAGCTCAAAATAAATAGGAAATAATTGTCAACTGCCATTCTCTGTGGACAACCCGACCACTACTACTGCAAGTAGTTTAGTAGTTGGAGTTTACAAATTTTATTTGAATTCGACCTTCGACAAGTCGACCGTTCATCTATCTTTACTGCTTCAAAGCTTCAATTAATCAACCAATTAAGCTCCATTTGCTCCAATTATATCTTGATTTCTTGGTTTTTCTCCAATTATCCAATTTTCTACAAATTCAACAAAGATATCCAATAATGAACACAATTAAACACAAACTAAGCTTAAATTAGAGGTTTAAAGGATAGCATTTTTGCGAGCCACGGCAACCCTCCAATTCTTATCTATTAAATCCCACCTTCTGAAATGAATACAAATGGATTTTCTCAAAAAATAAAAAGAAAAAAGAAAAAAGAAGAAAGAAAAGAAAACTATCAAAATAAATAAAACTGTGACGCAACACTTCAAAATGAAAAAGGAAATACAGTAAATTTTATTCCTCCAATCAAAGAAAACAAACACATGTAATTAAACACGGTAGATGCATAAAATTCTCCACTTATTTATTACATTATGCAGCTTTTTCTAAGCCGCTACCGGTGGATTCTCAATTTCCTAATACATAAAATAACAATGTTTCTCGCTTCAATCAATCGGCTCCTCTTCAACTTCATAGTAGTAATTGTAGCAATTAAGGCCCGTGTATAAACCATCATCACGTTCTTCAATCTTGATAGTACCATCGTCATAAACATCTCTTTGAGTGTACGAAAACGGAACATCACAATAACCTTTTGTTGTTATAAGTTTCACACGGACTCGAGTATTTGGAAGTACAACAGCCTTATACTTGGACACTTTATGAGTTTTCGTAGTTAGGGTTTCTCCCCAAGTATATGATCCTGTAAAACTTCCCGCAAACTTAAGTCCCGCCGACGTAATCAATGGAATCCCACCACTAAACTCTAACGAGAAACCAAGTTTCAACTCAAGTGTAGAGCTCCATGTTCTAGCCACCTCCTCATCATAACTTAGGTCCAACTCTTTGTTAATGGTTCCACCGGTTGAATTTGAGGTTTCGTCACTGGCTGCAATCTCAATGCTCTCCCCATAGATTATACTATCTGAAAGTCTAAAATGAACATTGTATATTGTCCTAGATGCAGCATACTCACCAATCTCTATTTCACATGTGTTGGAAATTGTAGATTGATCGGCATTAAGGCAATTTTCTTTCCAATCAGCAGTTAATCTCCGACAATATAAATTATTACCCAAATTTTGAAGGGCTATCACATTATTGCTAATTTTTATTGGTTTAAACAATGTATATTTGTCATTATTACTTGTATCAGTTGAACTAGCCCAAACCCAAGTAGGACTAGCCTTCCAAAATTTACCCCAACCTTTCGACTTAATTCGAATATTTCCATCACCTACCCTGAATACCTCATGACCTACTGTTACACTTGCTGGGTCAGAACTGCTATATTGCAAATATTCATGATAATCTTGATCATGTGATTGAAGGTACATACCGTTATCGCCCTTTAGCACGATATATTTGGGCAAGATGACCAAACTCTCCCAATCGATGATCGTATGGGTGCTACTCGAATATGAATTCGATATGTACAAGCAATTGGGATGATCAGCCTGCTGGTCAAATAACACGAGACGCTCCCCACGATTTACATGCATGATTTCGTGTCCGTTCTTTCCGCTATTGAAGGTGGTCTTGAACAAAGTGCACGACCAATCCGATTGGGTTTCATTTGGCTCCGAAGCTGTGGCAGCAATCCACGAGCTGGATGAGGATTCAGCCCTCCAATACTTGTTGTTGTAGCAACATCTTATGTGCACTAGATTGACCTCCCCATTGCTGGCAGGCTCCAAGGCATATTTGGTGCGAGTGGACACCAACTCATCGGATGAATATTGCAACAGATTTGGTATCACTTTATCATCTTCAGTTATGTAGCTAAGATACTTCCCGTTGGTTGTTGATCGGAACCCAGCAAACCTTGGTAGTGCCATTCTTTTTGGTGGCTAAGTACGTATCCTCTCTCACTCTCACTTTACTAAAATTCTCTCTCTTTGCTTTGCCAATTACTTCCAACATCCTCCCTTTCTTATATAGATGCATATTTTTAAGATAGGGTTTCTGCTAGTTTGAAACGTGTGGTGGTTTATCGTTTCTACTATATCTCATATCTTTATAATTAATTCAACTTTTTTTTTTTTTAATTTCAGGAACATGTGGTATGGAATATTATGGTCAAGACCAAAATGATCCAATGTGCCATGTGGAGAAAAGTTTTAATGTATTCGTCGTCACGTTGTGGCTACCTCCTTTTTCGTCGTTGGATGTCTACTTAAATATATTTGTCTTATTTACTTTCACCAACGTCTAAAGGTATAAATTAAAATAAACAATTACATTGTTAATAGCCTTCGATATAATTTCTTTGTACCAACTTAGGTACTCAATCTCACCCATTTCCCAATTATTCGTCATCTTTTGTTTCTCCTTTCTCCTCTTTTCCAGTTGAAGGTCATATGGACAATTTCAAATTTCATTTCAACGCATGAAATTTCACCAAAAAGTTGTAGACCAAAGCTCACTTTGCCGATAACTTAAGATGAAGTTGCGTATGTGTTTAAATGTGTGGTTCATAGCTCACTATCTTTTTAATTAGTTTGTCTTTATTATACTTGGTTTGGAACTTCAGGATTTTGAGTCATTTCAAATTTACCATAGATTTCAAATAAATTTCATTATTTGTTATCACAAGTGTAACATCCCAAAATTTGCTTTTTTTAAAAAAAAAAAAAAACAAAAAGGGGGAAGTGGGTTGTTGCCCGGTCAATACCAGAGAGTGGGGGGAAATATTCCCCCCACATTTTCGGTAAAATGACCGTTTAAAAAAAAATGTCAGATTTTTTCCCCTCACGCTCTAACTCTCGTGCCCTCGTCCCTCTCAGATCTCTCTCTTCCTTTTGTCGCACGTTGCCGCACGCGGTCTCACGCCGCCCGCCGCACGTCGCTCGCCACACGCCGCCCGCCGCACGTCGCTCGCCACACGCCGCCGTCTGTTCTATCGTTGTCGTCGGTGAGTCCCCCTCTCTCTCAACACTCTCTCTCTCTCGTCTCTTTCTCCCTCAATCTCACTCTCTCTCACTCTTTCTCTCTCTCTGTAATGAAGGGATTGAATCCCAAATGGAAGCGGTTTTCACCGTACGTGATATAATTTCAATTAAAGAAAACCAATACGTTGGCCAAATAAATTTCAGAAACAATTTCGATAAATTTGCAGATTAAGCATGCTAGAAATTAAATCTAAAACTCTTTTAGATGCCGAAAACTTACTTGAATTTGGAGCAAACTGCACAATGCTCCAAGGATCTCGTTCTTCATCTCCAAATGGACACCACCACGCAAGAACACCCGCTATTCTCTTGGGACATCTTGAGATCGGTTTGTGGGAACCAAAATCGCCTTGGATGGGAATTTTTCCAAAGAACCTTGTTGTTCTTGAGAGAAAATTTGAGAGTTCAGAGAGAGAGAAAAAAACTTCTCTGCATTATTGTGTGTAATCACAGAATGGGGGGTTGGCCAAAACCCCTTCAGCCAACTATGTAGGATTAGGTTGGGAAGTTATCTTTAACTCCCTAACCAATCCTGTCCATTGATCTAAACCAATTAGATCTGGATCGTCCAATTATTATCAAATAATAATAAATTAAATAATTAATAATTATTTAAATAATAATTAATTATCTAATTAATTAGAATTAATTTAATTAAACCAACTTTAATTAAATCAATTATAACATATAGTTTTAATTCAATTAAATCATATTCAATTGAATTAAATAGGCCACATTAATTAAACATCAAATATTTAATTAATTTTATAATTGAATCATATTCAATTTTATCTCTCTCATTTAACCTATAGTTTTAATGTGCATCAAAATGTACATCAATATAAACTATAGTTTTAATTTGATTAAATCACATTTAACCAAATTAAAATTTAAATTAATTAATTCCCTAATTAATTAATTCATGAATTAATTAAATATCACATATTTAATTAAATTCATAACTCTCTCATTAATTAATTTTGAATCATATCCAAAATTAATTTTATTATAAAGTTTAATTCATTAATTAAACTTATACTATAATGTATCTCCATACATTATATTAATTGCATCAAAATACATTTAACTTAAATTCCCTTTAATATCAAGACTACATTATCTCAGAACCCGTTATGAGCTAGCAGGTGGACCTAATGGACCTACAGATCAGAAGCTCCAACGATACGAGATTGATCAGCTAAACTCATTAACCGAGTCAATCAACATTCGTTAACTGTGGGTCACTCCACTAAAGACCCACAGCTGCACTTTTCTCACTGTAGAATATTTCTGTGTCCACGGATATCGACCAATGCAGTAAGTCAATCCTTCACGTGTGTTCGTAACACCAGCTATGTCAAATTAGCGTTTTACCCCTGGGTTACCTCTGGATCCTTAAGTACCACTGATCCCTCTAATGAACAACCTGTTTAGGGTCCAACCACTAAACAGAAATTCCTCTCGGGCCAGGAGAGGACAGCGCGCTTTTGTTCAAGCACCGGAATCAGCCCTTAAGGGAACACACATCTACTTGCCCCAATAGGGGAAAGAGTGAATTCCATCTTGTATTGTCATGTCCCCAGCCCCCCACTCGGTCTTGTCCCCAAGAAGGTAGGCTTATTGAGTCGGCGTACTGGCCACTCTCACCCGTACTAATCAAAGGACAAGCCCTCGTGAGAAGGAGTTCATGACACACTCAGGATTAAGATCGAGTTACCTAGGTCATCCTATTGAAACAGTAACCTAACTAGTTAACGGTGTTACATCTAGTGGTTTACTATTTCGTGGTCCGGTCTTATGCAAACTCATTGCATAGGATACCCCCGCTCGCATGTCTCCTACATGGACGCCTTGGATCAATACGTCTGTATCGAATACAAAGCGGGTCGTATCACATAGTGTTACCAGGATAAGGTACCCAGCCTTATCCCTGTACTATAGACCTTTTAGGCTGTTACTTGAACACTGATCCCCGTATGTCCCCACATACTAGTCCAAGTCTCATGTAAACAACCTTGGATCTTAGTTTATTAGATTTGGGTCATATTGTGCAATTTTAGACTTAATATGACAATAACACTTTATTGCATGAACCTCAATAACACTTTATTGTTACAAGTGTATAATTCGTTAATCATTCACTATCTACGAGTTTTAGGACATAAAACCCAACATGTAACAGATCGCCGTCGTCGTCCTCGCCTCTGCCGTCGTTTTCGTCGCGCCGCAACTATCGCATATCGCCTCCAGTGAGTTCCTTTTGCTCTCTCTCTCGTTTGCTCCCTCGGTCTCACACCCTCTCTCTCCCTCATTAGTGGGATGTACAATAATCTATACAGCAGCAGGTGTATAAATACATGTATAAAACATATACAATGTACAAATACAATAAACTAGGGCATCACTATACCCATTACATAATGGTATCACTATACCCATTACATTTCTCCCACTTGCCCTAGATTTCATCTTTGTACATTACTCGTAGATCTAGACCTTCTAGATGACTCTCACACACTTTAGCCGAGAGAGTCTTTGTAAATGAATCAGCAATATTTCATTCAATTTAATGTGTCTGCTTGTCTTGGGTTGCGATGTTCTTTTGAATTTGCCACAACACCACTATATCACTATAAAGTGTGATGGGCAAGTTCACATTTGGAACACATTCCAAATCAATCAAGAACTTCCTAAGTCATACAGTCTCTATCGATGCTTCACAAGCAGCTATGTTTTCAGCCTATACGGTCAAGACTGTAACTATGTCATACTATAGCTCCATCGTAAAGAGTGACCACAAATACTGATGTAGATTTCCTCAAATCCTTATCAGTCTTAAAATCTGTGTCAGTGTATCCTGTAAGGATCAAATCCTTAGTCTCATACATGAGCATATAGTTCCTCTTTCTCCTCAGATACTTGAGAATATTCTTAACGGTTTTCCAGTGATCAAATCTTGGATTAGATTGATACTTACTTACAATCCCTACTGCATAGGGCATTCGTCTCATGCCCTCAACCTCTTGAGGTGTCTTAGGAAACAATTTCTTAGACAAAAGAATTTCATGTCTGAAAGGTAGAGAACCCTTATTGGAATTTGCATCTTATATCTAACTAACATTTTGTAGATATAGGATATTTGAGACAAGACTAGCTGTTTGTTCTTACGGTTCCTAACAATTTGGATCCTAAGAACAAACTCAACTTCTCCCAAATTTTCATTTGGAAATTGAGTTGCTAGCTCCTTTTACTAGTCAGTAAGATAACCTACATCTTTCACAATGATTAGGATATCAATCATATACAACACTAAGTAAGCTACTGAACTATTGATGATTACTTGTAAACACAAGACTCATCAATGTTCTGATTAAAGCCAAAAGATTGGGTCACCATACCAAATCTTATATTTCAAGATCGAAATGCTTAGGTCAATCCATGAATGGATCACTTAAGCTTGCTAACCCTTTTGCTTTTGATCTTGTTGTATGAGCCCTTCTGGTTAAGACATGAATGTCTCGTTTCCTCTTGTAAATCCACTTGTAACTAATAGTTGTTACCCATCAAGCAGTTCTACAAGATCCCAAATGGAAGTGAAATACAAAAGACTTAATTTCTAGGTTCATGGCTTTAATCCTCTGAATATCGTTGTAAACATCATTCATTTTCTTTCTAAAAGATAATGAATCCCCTATGCCATCATCAAGTATGATGACCTAGGCTTCAATCAAGCCCATATAACATTCAGGTTATAAAACAACCCTCCCACTACATCGAGGCACTCTCAACTATTAAGATGAATGTGTCTAACCAGATGCACTGGTCCATCAACAAATTTTGTTGAACAACCAACCTCATCAACAACTCTTGTGGATGTTACCGTAGCTTCATTAGTTAACTTACTTAATCCGACTTTACTCTGTGGTTTATGATTTTTGATGTGGACTTCTTCTGAGAATTTAGCATTTGTCGATACAAATTGTTTATTCTCTTGTGAATTGAAGAAGTATCCACTTCTCGTTTCCTTTGGGGTTGCCAACTGCAGTATGCAATGCAGTCAACACTGCATGACCCTAAAATGAGCTAGACAATTGAGCATAGCTCAACATGGAATGAACCATATCCAATAGGGTTCTCTTTCTCCTAAATGAGATTTAGGGTGTGATCCCATGTACTATCAAATAGTCCTGGAATCTCAAATCCCTATACTCAACACTTCAATCAGATCGAAGTGTTTTTATCATCTCACCTAACAAGTTTTCAACTTCAGTCCTAAGCCCCTTCGAATATCTCAAGAGCTTCAGACTTAAGTTACATTAGGTAAAGATACTCATACCTTTGAATAATCATCCAAAACAGATGAATTATTCATGCCCTCCCACTGCTTTAACATATTGAACCACAAGGATCCAAATGTACAAGCTCCAAGGGCTCTTTGGCTCTTAGATCTTTTCCAGTAAAAGATCTATCAGTCATATTGCCCACAAGGCATGACTTACAAGGTAGAACCAACGAAAGGTATTTTCCTTTTAGGAGAAATCCTTTGCCTTTTTTTTCACATTGAGTAGTAGCAGTCTTAAACAACCTAGTGTTCATGACTACTTTACTCTTGATTAGTCTTAAAACATTTAGATTACTTTTCAGTAAAGCTAAACAAATGTCAACTCCCTTTCTTGAAACAAAACTGCGTCAGCAAAGAAAGGTAAAGAGTAACATTGTTCCAGCAAATAAGACACAGAAATCAAATTTCTTTTGATCTTAGTAATTACATACACATTATCTAATAATATGTATTTTCTCCCACTGAGAAAAATAACTTAATGTTCCCCACTGCTATAGCCAAAATAACCTCTCTAATTCTAACTTTGAGAGTCATTACACAAGCAGCATGCTGTTGCCAGGAACTTATTCCTTTAAAAGAAGAACACACATGATTTGTGGCCCCTGAATCAAGTATTCGGGGAGAATCACTATTCTTCACTAATCACATTTTCAAGACAAGTAAATGAAAATTACGATCTTGAACAAGTTCTCTTTTGCTAAACAGGGTTCTATGTCATATTCACCACGAACAATTCTTAATGAATTAAACATATGGGGCATGAGGACATTCCTCAGTTAAGAATAATCCTAGACTTATTTACCACAATTTGTCGTTTAAGCTTGTTGTATTACTGTTATTTATAAAATGACGTAAGACAATACACATAAAATTATTATATAATTGCTGAAGTAACAAATTACTTGCTTTATTATTTGCACTAACCCATCACAAATAATTCAATCAAATTCTGCAAAAACAAATTAGCAATCAAAGAAACCCTATAAAACTATTGATTTAGTTTTTGCAACGATACTTCAAAGGTTTAGAACAACAGCCACCGAAGGGTGGTCAGCTACTTCTCTTCTGAATTGAGACAATCTCAACCAAACTCTATCACCAGAATAACTCATATTCCGTTAGCGTTTAGTTACCGTTGTTCGATCAAGGGTTAGTTAACAAATTTAACTCATCCCCGTAAGTGTAACCCTCCCACTTTCAGATCTCAGAAGCATGCACCAAAAGGCTACCGAAGGGAAAGACAACTGTTGGTGATTAGCCTAAGTGACCCTATCCTATTCAGGAGTTCACGATGTTCCGAATCCTATGATCAGGCCCTCCGAAGGGATGGTTGCGCCAGGACAACCTGCAGGCAGATCATAGGACTCTCACGGTGCGAACTAGGGGCGGAGACCGAAGGATACGTTGACACGTGTCCCGCTCCCACTTACTCTAGACATTTTTCCCATTCACCTTGTTATTGATTCATGCAAACACTTTCCGAAGGGAGGCCGCTCCTAAGGCGACTCAAAGCCGAGCATGAACCTCACGTTGTGAATATAGGGACGTGGGAGAAAAACTTGATTTAAATCTCGTTTTGTAATTTTCCTCCCACTGAAAATGTCCTAAGGTTAATTTAGGGTTGTTTAACTTAGATAAAATTCGGCTAAGTCAATTTATCTAAGTCTGATCCTATTATAACAATTATGGAAAGGATTCAACCGCAATGTTTTGGGTGAATTAAACTTCTTTTAATAAACCCAACTTTGCAAGTCAACATTACTATGGTTAATTCAACTCAAGGTTCGGATCAGTTCCCAGGTAGGAGGTGTTCCGTAAACCGTCATCTTAAGTACCCCAGCCTTAGAAAGAACTTTACCGAGAGAGTTCCCTTATAACCACAATAATGTAAGGTCTTTACTCTAAAGATCTAGGTGTATTAAACTCTTTTAACAAACCTAGTGACCTTGCATGCTAACATTTAACTATTGATTAATTCAACTCCGGTATTCCGGGTCAGTTCCCAGGTAGGAGGTGTTCCGTAAACCTTCAACTTAAATACCCTCAACCTTAGACAGAACTTTACTGGTGGAGTTCCCTTATAATCATAGCAATGTTTTTACTACTTAGTCAATTAAAACTAATTTTAATTCTAAGTAAGAATAATTGTAATCCTATTAGAAATGTGATCGTAGGTCTAATTAATTTTAAACATTTTAAAATTAATCATTTATCCTAAGATCCTATGTTTTCATGTAATTCTTTGTTATAGGTTAACGGTTTCTATTCATTGATTTTATAACTATTATAAATTTTAATGAATTAACCCTATAACACGCTACTATGGTGAATAAATTAACAATCGAATGCTAATTAATTCATAAATCATATACTAGCATTCATGACATAAAAATATAACAATTATATTAATCTAAGGTAATGTCATGCTCAATGCAAATTTAATTTCCTTTTAATAAATTTAACTCTTAAAATCATTATACAAGAAAATTAATTACATGCATTGACTATTTTCATACATTAAGATAACATTTATATTAATATATCATGAAAATTAATTAAGCATGTTAATTACTTATATAAATATAACTCTTATATTTTTTAAACTAAAGTAATTTCATGCTCAATTCAAATTAATTTTCTTCTATTAATCTAACTCTTAAATTAATTACCCAAGAAAATTAAAATAAACATTCACATTTTCATACATTAACATAACACTTTATATTAATAGCTCATGAAAATAAATAAGCATATAAATTACTTTCATAAATATAACTTTTTATATTTTTACTAAAGTAATTTCATGCTCAATGCTTCTAAATTTTCATCCATTTAATCATAACAATTAATATTAAATACTCATGAAAATTAAATTCATGTATATTTCATACATTATAACATTTATAATAATAAATATGCATGAATATGCTTAACCTATGGTGGGATTATAAACTATATGACATTCATAAAGCATTTTAAATAGCTAAGTAGATGGGTTTTTGGCATTCTATGACTCAAAACAATCGAAAAATTACATTAATTAATCTATTACAACCCTATCATGTCGTGAACCAGCTCAAAACAACCTCGAATCGCATCCAAACCCTTCGAACCGGCATGAAAATGGGATGAACCATGCTGAATCATGCAAAACCAGCTTCAAATAAGCTTGAACCGGCCCAAATCATACTGAACCGGTCCAAACAATTACCCAGACCGTTTGAACCAAGTGAAACTTTTCCTGTACTGGTCAAAAACAGCTGGACCGCGCATTAACTCCCTGGACCGAAGCGAACCCGCTGAACCGAACCGAAATTACTTAACTGCCTGAAGTTGTACACTGCACTGCCCACGAACCGAATAACTGACCCACGAACGCGAATAACCGCACGACCCACGAACGGATCTGGTTGCACGCGCATGGAGAAAAACAAAATAAATCCACAAAATGCACGGGTTCAACTTCGAACTACAGACCCCTCCATTCGTAAATACGGGTTGAACCAACCTAGCCAAACAAAACTTCGTGATTAAATTACGATTTTATTATTTTAATGTTTCCATTCTGCACGTTTTTTCCGTGTTCATCCGATTTTTGGAGATTTCTTCTTCGGGATTTCCAGAATATCCTCGATTCCAGCGCCGTTTACTTCAATTTTGGCCCCGATATCTTCAAATCTCCATGAAATTTCACCAAAAACCATTGACACGGACTTACAGACTCAATTGCAATAAAAATACCCAAAACCAAGGGCCCTTACATTGATCAAATCAATTAAAAATTGCAAATCTATATGCCAAAACCTTAAAACATCTACTAGCAAAATTTCACACATCAAATGCATAAATTAATCCCACCAATCAACCAATGCAAATTTTGTTAAACAAAATTGAAATTACGATCGACTCTGATACCAATTGTAGAATTTGGAATTCCATAATTCCGTTACAGTGGAAGCAATTGGACCGTTTGTAAATTAATTTTGTTCTACAAAATACCAATACATTGGCAAAAGGTTAAGCGGTGAAAAACATACCTCCGCTGACGACTCTGAATACTTCAAGAATGATTCTTGATTCCTCTGCAACAACGAATAACACCACCATTTGATCTTCCCAGCTATAATTCTGAGATTAGGAACATAGTTGTGGGACTACCTAATCTGGAAAAACCCTAGAGAAAAAATTCTTCCTAGAGTTCTTGAGTTGAGAGAATATGAGAGGGAGGCTAGAATGAGACCTTAGGGCTAGGGTTCTCATAACCTTTCCTTTTATAAGAGAGGAAACCCTAATGTGAGGTTAGGAAACAATCTTGACCGTTAGATCAAGATCAATTAATTGATTAAATCAATTAATTAAATGTTAATAAACTAATCATATCATTTAATTACATGTTAATTAATTAATTAATCTCATGCACATTTAAATCTTATTTAAATGTAATTTCCTCCCATAATATATTTTAATTAAACTTAATTAAATCACATTTAATTAATTCAATTAAACTAATCAATTATTTAATTTTACAATTAATTAAATATCTCCCATATTCAATTATTACATATTAGAATCATATTCTAATAATTCCCTCATAGACTATAGTTTAATTAAATCTCATTTAATTTAATCTAAATTGAATAATTCATTAATTCATCTTCTAATTAAATACCATATATTTAATTAGACATATATTAAAACTCTTTAAAATATATCAATCTCTCAATATAATAAAGTTTAATCTTCAATTAGACTTTATATTTTAATGCATCACTATACATTATATTAAATTGCATCTCATACAATTAACTTAGTTCCCAATATGAATTTGAACTATTCAAATTCTCCCAAGATATATTTGTTCCTAATTACTCTTTACGAGCTAGCAGGGGGACCTAATGGACCTACAGATCAGAAGCTCCAATGATATGAGGTTAACTGATTAAACTCATTAATCAAGTTAACCAATATTCATTAACTGTGGGTCATTCCACAAAAGACCCACAGCTGAACTCTCCTCACTGTAGAACAGTTCTGTGTCCATGGATGTAGACATATGCCGGTAAGTTAATCCTTCACGAGTGTCCGTAATCACAGTTGGGTCAAATTACCGTTTTAGGTTTACATCCATGGACACAGAAATGTTCTACAGTGAGAAGAGTTCAGTTGTGGGTCTTTAGTGGAATGACCCACAGTTAATAAATATTGGTTAACTTGATTAATGAGTTTAATCAGTTAACCTCATATCATTGGAGCTTCTAATCGGTAGGTCCATTAGGTACCAGTGCTCCTCTAATGAACAACCTATTTATGGTCCAACCATTAAACAGAAAGTCCCTCTCGGGCCAGTGAGAGGGCGGGATCCCTTTTTTCAAGTCCCGGAGTCACCACTTAAGGGAACACTCATCTACTTCTCCTAGAAGCGGGAAGGAGTGAATTCCTTCTTGTGTTGTCATGTCCTCAGCCTCCCACTCGATCTTGTCCCCAAAAAGGAAGGCATATTGAGTCGGCGTATTGGCCACTCTCACCCATGCTAATCAAAGGAGAATCCCTCATGAGAAGGAGTTCATGACACACTCATGATTAAAACTAAGTTACCTAGGTCATCCTATTGAAACAATAACCTAATTAGTTAATGGTGTTATAACTAATGGTTGACTATTTCGTGGTCCAGTCTTATGCAAACTCATTGCATAGGATACCCCCGCTCGCATGTCTCCTACATGGACGCCTTGGATCAACACGTCTATATCGAATACAAAGCGGGCCGTATCACATAGTGTTATCGGGATAAGGTACCCAACCTTATCCCTATACTATAGACCTTTTAGGTTGTTACTTGAACACCGAACCCTGTATGTCCCCACATAATAGTTCAAGATACATAAAAACAACCTTGGATCTTAGTTTATTGGATTTGGGTCAAATTGTGAAATATTTAACAATAACACTTTATTGTAGAAACTCAATAACACTTTATTGAAACAAGTATAAAATTTGTCTACATGCACTACCTACGAGTTTTAGGGCATTGATAACTGCCCAAAAGGTAGTTATTTAGGCCTTGTTTATATAGGGATTTGTGTGTCTCTTGTGCTTAATAGGGTTGGTTTTAGATATATATTATATGTTTTTACCCATTTGGAAGAATGGAAGCTTTGGAAATTATTTTATGCAGAATGTGTTGCTGGGCGACTGGAGGGAGCAAATTCTGTGCTGCAGCAAAACTGGGAGCAAAAACTGCCACGTCACAACTCGTTAGCCAAGTTGACAAACCGAATTCTGTTGAGTTATTCTCGTGATAAAGGAGCAAGGAGAGCCCTACACGTGTCTAGGTTGACCTAAGTCAAGCCTCCTATCCTTGTATAAAAGGAAGTAGTCGCCCAAGTCAATTCCATTCCATTTTTGGGAGAAGACCTTCCATTCTTGGAAAGTTCCTTCCACCTTTGGGAGCCGAATAGAGGAAAGATTGGAGACCACCTAGAAGACCATCATCGCAAGCTGATCGAGGAGATTAGTATCTTCTTTTATTGTCTTGTGATTATGGACATGCCTACTCAGATTGTAATTTGTGTTTCCATGCTTATTATGAACTAAGTAGCTTAGGCGTTGGTTGGGAACAATGTGATTGTCGTGCTTAACTTTAGTAATATATATTGATTATTGCATCTTTGTTAATTGTTGTGCTTGTTTCTATTTTATGCCTGCCTGGCCAGCCGGTATGAATACCTCTCTCTAGTTTCAGGGATGATTTAGAGAGTGTGTGACGATTAATCACACTACGATCATTGTGTATTGGTGAACGCCAGTGACTGAGCTAGGGATAGCCAGTTGCCTAGTGCTTGATCGGTCGTGCTTCATTGGGGTTGAAACACATTCCAAAAAATCTGGAGTTCCGGGAGGAATCCGCTAATAATACTACGAGAGTTTGCATGATCAATAATATTGCTAGAGCATCTTTTAAAACAATTACTAAAACCTAACCAGCGCCTGTTTCTAATCTGTCTGCCTATTTGTTTATTGGTTGTTCTGTCATTTCTTTTGCTTCAGCATTATTCTTATAAAACCCAATCATTTTTACCATCTTTGAAACCATTAAAGAGTTATACAAAATAGGTAAAGTGGAAGCTAATTCAGGCCTTGGATTGATAATACTTATTACTTGTTGCGGACTGTGTATACTTGCACAGAGTTCTAGAGTCTTTTTATACCATATTTTTACTCACTCTAGGAACCCAACAAGTTTTTGGCGCCGTTTCCGGAGACTTGAATAAATTTTTATCTGATTTGTTTTGTGTATGTGTTTTAGTGGTTTGGTGCTAGAACTTTTTGATTGTTTCTTTTGTTTTTGCAGGCGTGAGTTTGGTGCATGAGCGATCCGCCTGGGGTAAGGTTCGAGCTTGATCCAGAAATTGAGAGGACATTCAGGAGAAGAAGTTGAAAGCAGCGTAGAAACCAGATGGAGAACGTGCCGCGTCTTCTGCAGGGTCCTGAAGATCTAGTAGACCCTAGAATCGGTTGTTGCAGCAAAACCCGCCGCTGGGGCAAAATGAGTAGCAAAATAATCAGGCTGAGAATCCTATCTTGGTAGCGAACGATAGGACCAGAGCCATTCGAGCCTATGCTTTTCCAATGTTTGATGAGTTGAATCCAGGGATTGCACATCCTCAAATTCAGGCGGCTAATTTTGAAGTGAAACCGGTAATGTTTCAGATGTTGCAAACCGCGGGTCAATTCCATGGTTTGTCATCTGAAGACCCTCATTTGCATCTTAAGTCTTTTCTAGGAGTTAGTGATTCTTTTGTAATTCAAGGAGTGCCTAGAGATGCTCTTAGATTAACTTTGTTCTCGTATTCTCTTATAGATTGAGTAAAGGCATGGTTAAATTCTTTTGCTCCAGCATCAATTAGGACATGGATGAGTTAGTAGAAAATTTTTTGAGCAAATATTTCCCACATAATAGAAATGCCAAATTAAGGAGTGAAATAGTAGGTTTAGGCAACTTGAAGATGATACTTTTAGTAAGGCTTGAGAGAAGTTTAAGGAGCTTTTGCGAAAGTGTCCCCACCATGGTTTACCTCATTGTATCCAAATGGAAACATTTTACAATGGGTTAAATGGAGTAACCCAGGGAATGGTTGATGCTTCGACTGGAGGGGCCCTTTTGGCAAAGACATTCAATGAAGCCTATGAAATTTTAGAAAGAATATCAACTAATAGTTGTCAGTGGTCGGATGTTAGAGACACAAATAAAAAGGTTAAAAGTGTGTTAGAGGTTGATGGTGTGTCCACCATTAGGGCTGATCTTGCAATGATTGCTAACGGTCTTAAGAATGTGATAGTGATTAGTCATCAGCAGCCACCAGCTGTGGAGCCTGCTGTAGTGGTGAACCAGTCACAGAAGAAGCATGTGTCTATTGTGGTGAAGACCACAACTACGAGTTTTGCCTCAGCAATCCAGTTTCTGTGTTTTTTGTAGGTAATAAGAGGAATAACCCTTATTCTAACTTTTATAATCTAGGTTGGCGCAACCACCCCAACTTCTCATGGGGAGGACAAGGAAGCAATATGCAAGCGCAACAAAAGGTGAACCAGCCGGGATTTGCTAAAGCAGCAGGTATTGCCCCAGTAAAATAAGCAGACTTTTCCCTAGCAAAATTCGGGGAATTCTCTTGAGGCAATGATGAAGGAATTTATGGCTTGTACAGATGCCACAATTCAAAGTAATCAAGCTTCAATGAGAGCCCTTGAATTGCAAGTGGTCAGCTAGCTAATGAGCTGAAGGCAAGGCCTCAAGGGGAACTTCCATCAGATACTGAACACCCTCGAAGGGAAGGTAAGAAGCAGGTAAAGACAGTAACTCTTAGGAGTGGTAAGCCACTAGAAGAGCCTAGAAAAACCCAGGATATAGAAAGGAATAGTGATAAAAATGTTGTTGTTAAGAAAGAGTTGGAGACTGGTCAGGGTGCTGGAGGCAGCAATAAAGATGCTGGAGCATCTGGTTCTGTTCCAGATGTGGAACCACCTTATGTGCCGCCCCCACCTTATGTACCACCTCTACCTTTTCCACAAAGACAAATGCCTAAGAATCAAGATGGTCAATTTAAAAAGTTTTTAGAGATTCTTAAGCAATTGCATATAAATATCTTTAGTAGAAGCTATTGAGCAAATGACTAATTATGCCAAATTTCTTAAGGATATTTTAACTAAAAAGAAGAGGTTAGGTGAGTTTGAAACTGTATCTCTTACTGAGGAATGTAGTGCTACTCTTAAGAATGGGCTACCACCCAAGGCTAAGGATCCAGGATAATTTACTATACCTGTATCTGTAGGTGGAAAAGAATTAGGTAGAGCACTTTGTGATTTAGGTGCAAGCATTAACCTTATGCCTCTTTCGATCGAAAGCTAGGTATTGGTGAAGCTAGACCTACCACAGTCACACTCCAATTAGCTGATAGGTCTATCACATATTCAGAGGGTAAAATTGAGGATGTCTTAGTGAAAGTGGATAAATTCATATTTCCTGTTGATTTTATTATTTTAGACTATGAGGCTGATGAAGATGTCCCAATCATTCTAGGACATCCATTTTTGGCTACTGGTAGGGCGTTAATAGATGTTCAGAAAGGGGAATTAACAATGAGAGTCTGTAATGAGGAAGTAAAATTTAATGTGTTTAAAGCCATGAAATATCCAGACGAAATGGAAGATTGCTCTTTCATTAGGATTCTGGAGAGCACAATTGTTGAGACAACAATACAGGATTCGGCTGATAAGCATTTGGAAGATCATGGAGAGGTTAGTGTAGGAGATTTAGAGGTTCGTTCTTTAGAAAGAAAAAATGAAAAAGAATTGTTTAGGTGTGAGAATGTTTTTGAGTCCTTAGATTTAGATCAAAGGAAGGCTCCTCCTATTAAGCCATCCCTGATTGAGGCACCTACTTTAGATTTAAAGCCTTTGCCGGATCATCTAAAGTATGTGTATCTTGGGGAAGGTGAGAGGTTTCCCATTATTGTTGCATCAGATTTAATGCCAGAGCATGAAGAGGCCTTAATAAAATTGCTGCAGCAATACCGCAAGGCTATAAGTTGGACATTGGCTGACATTCAGGGAATTAGCCCATCTTTTTGTATGCACAAAATCACTCTAGAGGAGGGATCCTTTAGGAGTGTTGAGCAACAAAGAAGGCTTAATTCGACAATGAAAGAGGTTGTTAAAAAGGAGGTGTTTAAATGGTTGGATGTTGGGATCATTTATCCAATTGCAGATAGCAATTGGGTAAGTCCTGTCCAATGTGTTCCTAAGATAGGAGGTGTCACTGTGGTGAGCAGTAAAGACAATGAGTTGATCCCAACCAGGACAGTAACTGGCTGGAGGGTTTGCATGGACTACAGGAGGCTTAATAATGCCACTCGTAAAGACCATTTCCCTCTACAATTTATTGACCAGATGTTGGGATTGGCTGGTCAGGCCTACTACTGTTTCTTAGATGGTTATTCTGGGTATAACCAGATTAATATTGCTCCTGAGGATCAGGAAAAAACCACCTTCACCTGCCCTTATGAGACGTTTGCTTTTAGGCGAATGCCTTTTGGCCTTTGCAATGCTCTAGCAACATTTCAGTGGTGTATGTTGGCAATTTTTTCTGATATGATTGAGTCCACTGTTGAGGTATTTATGGACGATTTTTCAGTTTTTGGAGGGTCTTTTCAGAGTTGTGTAGATAATTTAGGTCAGGTGTTAAAGAGATGTGAGGATACCCATCTAGTTCTTAATTGGGAGAAATGCCACTTCATGGTGAAAGAGGGCATAGTGTTAGGTCATAGGATTTCTAAGAATGGTCTAGAAGTTGATAGAGCAAAAATATATGTGATTGAAAGACTAGAACCACCGAATTCAGTGAAAGGAATTCAGAGTTTTTTAGGTCATGCTGGATTTTATAGGAGGTTCATAAAAGATTTTTCCAAAATCAGTAAACCTCTTTGTAACTTATTGTGTACTGATCATGTTTTTTACTTTAATGCAGATCGTAGGAAGGCTTTTGAGACTTTAAAAACTGCTTTAATCTCAGCACCCATTCTTTGTGCACCTAATTGGAATTTACCATTTGAGGTAATGTGTGATGCGAGCGATGCTGTAGTAGGTGCTATGCTGGGGCAAAAGCAGGGCAAATTTATCCATCCTATATATTATGCAAGTAGGGTTTTAAATGAAGCACAAGTCAACTATACAACTACTGAAAATGAGTTGTTAGCTGTTGTGTTCACTTTTGAGAAATTTCGACCATATTTGGTTGGATCCAAAGTCACGGTGTTCACGGATCATGCAGCAATAAGGTATTTAATGTCTAAGAAAGATGCAAAGCCTAGATTAATTCGTTGAGTTATATTATTGCAGGAGTTCGACTTGGAGATAAAGGATAAGAAGGGATCAGAAAATGTCATTGCAGATCATTTGTCTCGTCTTGATCCATCATCATCTTTGTTGAAGCAAACTGCCATTTTCGATTCTTTTCCGGATGAACGGCTTTTTGCTATTGAGGTAAAGGTAGTCAAGGATGTCCCTTGGTATGCTGATATTGCCAACTTTTTGGTCAAGGGAGTCACTCCTATTGACATGGATTGGAGGCAGAAGAAAAAGTGTAAGCATGATGCAAAATTTTTCTATTGGGATGAGCCATTTATCGATAAGCAATGATCTGACGGTATTATTCGTAGGTGTGTTTCAGGTGATGAAGCAAAGGAAATCCTAGAGCAATGTCACTCTTCGCCGTATGGAGGTCATTTCAACGATCAGAGGACAACTATGAGGATTTTGCACTGTGGATTCTTCTAGCCTACCTTATTCAAGGATGCCCATTGGTTTTACAAGCAATGTGATGCTTGCCAAAGGAGAGGAAACTTGGGGCCTAGAGATGAAATGCCTCTTACTTACATTTTAGAAGTTGAATTATTCAATGTATGGGGTATTGATTTTATGGGGTCATTTCCCCGTTCTAATGGCAATGTTTTTATCTTATTGGCAGTTGATTATGTGTCCAAGTGGGTGGAGGCCATTGCATGCCGTCAGAGTGATGCCAAGACAGTAGCACGGTTCCTTCAATCGCACATCTTTGCGCGGTTTGGGACACCTAGAGCTCTAATGAGTGATGAGAGTACGCATTTTGTTAATAATATCTTAACTAAGCTTTTAGCTAAGTATGGGATTAAACATAGGATAGCTACCCTTTATCACCCACAAGCAAATGGTCAAGCTGAAATTAGTAATAGGGAAATTAAAGCTATTCTAGAGAAAGTAGTCCATCCATCTAGGAAGGATTGGTCTTTTAGGTTGGATGAGGCTCTTTGGGCTTATAGGACGACCTATAAGACTCCTCTAGGTATGTCTCCCTATAGGTTAGTATATGGTAAAGCTTGTCATTTACCACTAGAGTTAGAGCATAAAACATTCTAGGCTTTGAAAAAGTTAAATTTTGATCTGAGTTGTGCAGGAGCAATAAGAATGCTGCAGCTTAACGAATTAGAGGAATTTCGCCAATTTTCTTATGAGAATGCGAGAATGTATAAAGAAAAGACGAAGTTGTGGCATGACAAGAAAATTAAATCTAAAGAGTTTGTCAATGGTCAGAAAGTCTTGCTTTATAATTCTAGATTAAAATTGTTTCCTGGGAAACTAAAATCTAAATGGTCGGGACCGTTTGTTGTGATTGAGGTTTTTCCCCATGGAGCAATTACTTTGCAGGATGAAAAAGATGGGAGAGTGTTCAAGGTGAATGGACAACGTGTGAAACATTATTGGGGTGAGGAGTTTCAGTCGAAATATCCTTCTCTAAGGTTGATTGATGATTGAGGGAGCAAGATGTTTGCGGGAGCATTTTACAGAGCAATATTTTGAGCTCCCAGATTTTGCTTTGATTTTATTTTTCGCTGATTTATTTTTAATTTCGAGTATTCTAGATTTAGTTCCTTTAAATTTTGCATGATTTTTCAGTCTGTTGGTATTTTTAATTCCGTAGAATTTATTTTAGATTTTATCTATGTCGATTTGAATTTTGATTTTGTGGGATTTTATTTTCGGTTTATCTTTGAATTAGTTTAAATTAGATTTTGTTAGATTTTAGTTTAAATTTAGATTTTATTTTCAGTTATTTGTAATTCTGTTTAGTTTAGATTTAATACAGTTTTTCTCTAATTTATTCGGCTTCAATTGAAAATAAAAGATAAGATTTGATTTTAGCGGTTTATTTAAATTCGAATTTAATGATGTGAACTTTGATTTTGAATTGAGAGTCTGTATCCAAGATTCTTCAGGTTCAGAAGGTTGTTGCGGCAGAATTATGGCTGAAGCAAATCGTCCGAATTGGAAGGGATTTGTTGGAGTAATTATTTTTACCATTTGGATTTTCTTTGAATTTTTACAGGTAAATTTGCATGCGTCATCTGATGAGGCCACGTGTCACACAGAGATCATCCAAGGGCTTTGATGGTGGACATCGCATGAGGATTTACCATGGGCGATTAACATGCAAGAATTTATCGTTGATGGATTTAAATTTCAAAATTGCATGCGGTTTTAAAACGGTAAACTCAATTAATGTGAGCAAAATCTTTCGGTTAGGATTCAATTTGCGGGAGCCCTATTTATTAACAGCTTCTGGTAGGTAAGTTTCACTTCATCTTCTTGATTCAAATCTTTGCCTTTTGCATTCTTCTTTCTTTGTTGTTATTCTCTGCCAAACCCTTGCATCTTCAATGGCCAAAACGAGAGCTAGAAAAGAGAGGGAGAATGAGGAGGAAGAGGTACCCGTTACCCCTGAAGTAAAGAAAGTAAAAAAGAAAAAGAAGAAGACGCTAGAGGAAAATGAGGCGAAAAGAACGAGAAGGCAACAAAGGGTCGAGGATCAGGAGGCTCTACAAAAAGCTACGGATGATGTTGTTGCCACAGTAGTTGAAGGAGACCCGAAAGAACCAGAAGAACATAACCCAGAGCAGACTGAGCAGAGAGTTGCGGATACAGGAGAAGTTCGAGAGGAGGTTCGAGAAACACAGAATAAGGATGTGAGAGAAGAACGTGCAGAGGTTGTGCCTGAAGGAGATAATGAGCTAGTGCATGAGGCTCGAGTGGAGGTGGTCATGCCGTAGGTGCCCAAACGTCGCCGCATTAAGCGGAAGGTTGGGCGCATTCAAATGATTCGGATTGATACCCCATCACCACCATCGTCGGATTCTGAGAAAGAGAAGGCAGAACGAGAGGAACGAGAGAAAAAGGAAGCTGAGGAAAAGGTAAGAGCAGACAGACCCAGAGAAGAAAGCTAAGGAAGAGCGGTTGCTCAAGCGAAGGGCAGCAAAGGGCAAAAGTGTTGCTAAAGCATCGGAAGAACACGATGAGATAGAAGAGCCATATGATCGCTTCGTCAACAATTTTGCTAAAGCAAAATACGCTGAGCTTCTGAAAAGGGATTTTTTATTTGAGAGAGGTTTCAGCAGTGATCTTCCGCATTTTCTAAGGACCGGTATTGCAGACCACGGCTGGGAGTTATTTTGTGTGAAGCCTGAATCTGTAAAAGCACAGATGGTGCGGTGAATTTTATGCTAACATTGACAAAGAAGATGGTTTCCAGGTGATTGTTCGAGGAGTCGAGGTAGACTGGAGTCCTAGTGCTATCAACGCACTGTATAACCTTCAGAATTTCCCCCATGCAGCATATAATGAGATGGCTGTGACGTCATCTAATGAGCAGCTGTGTGAGGCTATGCGGGAGGTAGGTATTGAAGGGGCACAGTGGCAGCTGTCCAAGACTGAAAAGAGGACGTTCCAGTCGGTTTATTTGAAAAGGGAAGCGAACACGTGGATGGGATTTATCAGACAAAGGATGCTTCCAACGACACATGACTCGGCAATCTCCAGGGAACGGGTTCTTCTAGCTTTTGCAATCTTGCGGTCTCTCAGCATTGACGTAGGGAAGATCATTGCTAGTGAAATTTCTGGATGTTGGAAAAAGAAAGTGGGGAAACTATTTTTTCCGAACACAATCACGATGATATGCAGCAGGGCAGAAGTGCCCACGATTCCAGAGGATATAATTTTGCTTGACAAGGGAATTATCGACACGCCTAATTTGGCACGGCTCCAGCGTATGCAGGAGGTATGTCAAGGTGAGCCTAGTTGGTGATGAGTTTGAGGCAAGGGTATACTGCACCACAAAGTGGGTCATCCCATGCTTAAGAGCTTATGACTGTAGGGTTGCTTAAAGTCTGAAAAACCAGAATATAAACCCCTTAAAAATGTGTTTTATGTAGAGCTAGGCTGTGGCGAGTTCTTAGAATTGAGTTAAAAAATGGTGATTATTTGTCCATGTCGGAGGAATTGTTTTGCTGCAGCAGAGCTTGGTTTTGCAGAGTGCTCAGGTAAAGGTTGAAGGTAGTGTTGAATTGTCTGGTTTGATTAGGGTATTCGTTGTCTAACGTTTTGAATTCTTAAGGGAAGGTTGGTTAGTATTGCTCGGGACGCGCAATAGTTCAAATTTGGGGGTGTGATAACTACCCAAAAGGTAGTTATTTAGGCCTTGTTTATATAGGGATTTGTGTGTATCTTGTGCTTAATAGGGTTGGTTTTAGATAGATATTATATGCTTTAACCCATTTGGAAGAATGGAAGCTTTGGAAATTATTTTATGCAGAATGTGTTGCTGGGCGACTGGAGGGAGCAAATTCTATGCTGCAGCAAAACTGGGAGCAAAAACTTCCACGTCACAGCTCGTTAGCCAAGTTGACAAACCGAATTCTGTTGAGTTATTCTCGTTATAAAGGAGCAAGGAGAGCCCTACACGTATCCAGGTTGACCTAAGTCAAGCCTCCTATCCTTCTATAAAAGGAAGTAGCCGCCCAAGTCAATTCCATTCCATTTTTGGGAGAAGACCTTCCATTCTTGGAAAGTTCCTTCCACCTTTGGGAGCCGAATAGAGGAAAGATTGGAGACCACCTAGAAGACCATCATCGCAAGCTGATCGAGGAGATTAGTATCTTCTTTTATTGTCTTGTGATTATGGACATGCCTACTCAGATTGTAATTTGTGTTTCCATGCTTATTATGAACTAAGTAGCTTAGGCGTAGGTTAGGAACAATGTGGTTGTCGTGCTTAACTTTAGTAATATATATTGATTATTGCATCTTTGTTAATTGTTGTGCTTGTTTCAATTTTATGCCCGCCTGGCCAACCGGTATGAATACCTCTCTCTAGTTTCAGGGATGATTTAGAGAGTGTGTGGCGATTAATCACACTACGATCATTGTGTATTGGTGAACGCCAGTGACTGAGCTAGGGATAACCAGTTGCCTAGTGTTTGATCGGTCGTGCTTCATTGGGGTTGAAACACATTCTAAAAAATCTGGAGTTCCGGGAGAAATCCGCTAATAATACTGTGAGAGTTTGCATGATCAATAATATTGCTAGAGCATCTTTTAAAGTAATTACTAAAACCTAACCAGCGCCTGTTTCTAATCTGTCTGCCTATTTGTTTACTGGTTGTTCTGTCATTTCTTTTGCTTCAACAATATTCTTATAAAACCCAATCATTTTTACCATCTTTGAAACCATTAAAGAGTTATACAAAATAGATAAAGTGGAAGCTAATTCAGGCCTTGGATTGATAATACTTATTACTTGCTGCGGACTGTGTATACTTGCACAGAGTTCTAGAGTAATTTTATACCATATTTTTACTCACTCTAGGAACCCAACAGGCATAAAACCCAACAGTAAGTTTCAGATCTGTTTGGTCTTTTTCCCTTTAATGGAATACTCATTAACGTTGAATCTTAATGCAAGGTATCCGTAATAAATGGTGTCGAATCCTTAAAGGCGGAGCGGAATTTGAAAACTGGGTGGCAAACATTAGTTTCGTTTGGGTGAGTTTTCGACCTTCTCAAGTTTTGTGTCTTTAGGAAAGTTATTGAAATTGGAATGCCTCTGATGTGAGAACCTTGTGTGTGTTTTATTAGATTACTTTTTCGCATAACGTGGTTGGCGCTATATCAAATTGTTTGGTGTTTTCAATCAAGCTTTAGTTTCCTCAAGGTAAGTTAACTTGCTGAAATTAAACTGTAATTATGGATTGACATGACAGTTGTGCTTCTGGCATGAGATTGTGTTATATGTTATAGTTGAGACTAAGATGATATGAATGCTATTGTTTTCAAGAATTTGGTTGTTGTGTATTTGAGTTATGAAATAGGTGTGAGTCCGTGACTATGATATACTATAGTTGACTAGCAATGTATGTAGACGGTGAGAAGTAGTGGGTTCTTTGTTTAGAGGTGTTGAATGTCTGTTAGGTTTTCTGTAATGGACTGAGTTGGGATGGTACTTATCGGTCTAGCCTGTCAGTAATCATGGAGAGAATGAATTCCATTGGTTAGGTTGCAGTTAAAATTAGCCTGAGTGTTAAGAGGCCTTAAAGGGAGAAGGAGTAAGAAAGGGAAAAGAATAGGCTAGTTGCTCTAGTAGGGGTCGTGTCAATTAAACACCTAGGACTGAGATGTATTAGACTGAATGAGGAGCTAAATGGGTGGAACTTGGCTTCGCAGACTAGGTGCCATTTACTAACTGTGGATGTTAATTTCCGACTTAAAACCCATGGACGCCCCCATCAGTGAAATGGTAGTTTGAGCGCTATGCACACATTAGTGCCTTGATGGGTGAGACTTGGCTCCACTAACTGGGTGCCTTCTACTATCAGTAGGAGTAGAGATCTCCCAAAATACCCACCTGTGTACCTTTAGGATGAATTAATTGATCACGAGAGCCATACTATAGGATGAATGAAATTAAATGAATTGGAACGAGATGACATAACCTTTAGGCCCTTAGCCCAAATAACCTCTTCAATCTTTGGTTCTTGCATGTCTAGCAGTATTTTTACTTACTGAGTATTTTTCTTAAATACTCATTCTTTTCCCTAACATGTAATTGCTGGTAAAGGCAAAGATGTACAGAACCCGTAACAGAATGTTGTTGAACGAGCCATGGATTTCCTTAGGATAGACTTTCGCTTATTATGTTTTCGAACTTCTTCTTTTTGCATTTGTTATGTGATGTTTTAGGACTTATTTCGGTTTGAGATTTTTGTTGTAATAACTAAAATTTCTTCTTCTTTTGTTTTAACTGGGATCCTAGACTAAAAAGTTTCACTGATTTTCTAAGCATATTTTACTCTAAATTTTGTTCCATCGTCACTCTTTGTAAGTAAAATGAAATGCATTTGGTAATGGCCCTGGGATCTAGGCATGAAATGTAAGGTCGTTACAGTTGGTATCAGAGCTCTAGGTTATAGGTTCTGTAGACTGGTTTACATCGTAAACCTTAGGTATGTCCATGGCTTATCAGCAAGCATCCGGTCACGCCAGGTACACATTTGTTTGACTTTGTAGCCTTTAAATGTTATATACAATTGAAAAGGTTCATGTTGTGGAAACGTATGAATGAAGTTTTGTAACTGTGAAATATTTAAAGGAATCGAGCCTATTTAGTAAGAGGATTAAAAATTTTGTGTGATAGATCATGCCCCTAAAGCAGTTGTGCCACCAGTGGGGCATGGAGATAATCTACCAGAAGATCCGCAAGTTGAACAGCCGGGACCTATGGCAGAACCTGTCACAGTGGATGCCATTCAGGAAATTATTCAGTAAGTAGTTGCCGGGGCAGTTCAGTCCGCAGTTCAGGCGGCAGTTGCAGGCCCAAGCGCCTCAGAACAACGAAGCCTATCGTGAGAGGCAAGGTGTATAAGAGATTTTAGAAAGTGGGACCCTCGTCCGTTTGATGGAGCATCAAAGGACCCCATAGTGGCAGAATTATGGTTGTCCTCCATCGAAATTGTCTTTCGCCACATGAACTGTCCGGAAGACCATAAGTTTACTATGTCGTGTTCTTGTTGCAAGACAACACCTTAATTTGGTAGCAATCGATCGAGAGGACTATAGATGTCAGCAACGGACCTATTACATGGGCTCAGTTCAGGGAGGAGTTCTTTAGGAAGTATTACCCTACAGCCTCCCGTTTCAGGAAGCAAGCAGAGTTTGTGGCTCTTAAGTAGGGGACCCGAACTGTAGAGGAATACGAGACGGAGTTTGCTAGACTGTCTCGGTTTGCTCCTACCCTGGTAGCTACAGAGGCTGATAAGGTAGAATGATTTATCACGGGATTAAAGGAAGAGATACAAGGCAATGTGGCAGCCCATCAACAACAAGACTATGCCACAACAGTCAGGGTGGTAGAGTTGATTGATCGACGACCGTCAGTCGTCTCTCCAGAACCTTCCTCAGGTCATAAGCGAAGATACGATCAGATGAACTCGAACACGCAGCGGGGTCAACGTTACCATAGATGAGGTCCGACTTAGGACCGTCTGTAGAAAGCACAGAATCAGCTAAAGCCTAATCAGGATAGGTCGTTATGTCAGTCGTGTGGGAAGTACCACTGGAGTTGTTGCCTGGCCGGGACCCGTGTATGTTTCAAGTGTGGCCAGGAAGGGTATATCGCTCCGAACTGTAATCATAAGAAATCCAATTATGCCAACCAGCCGTCTAGCTCAAATCAGGCATCTGGGATAAGACCAACACAACAACAGGGCAAGATATTTGCCACCACCCGACAGGAGGCAGAGACCTGAATGCAGTAGTGACAGGTACCATCCCTATTCTCGGTCATTACGCTTTCGTGGTATTTGATTCAAGTTCAACCCATTCGTTCATTTCTGCATCATTTGTAAGTCAAGCCAACCTAGAACTAGAGTCGTTAGGCTATGTTCTATCGGTCTCAACCCCTACGGGGGTAACGTTGTTAGCTAGTGAAGCAGTGAAAGCCTGTAAAATGTTAGTGTCTGATCGACCGATGGATGTGACATTGATCGCCCATGACATGAGTGATTTTGATGTTATTTTAAGAATGGAATGGTTGGCTTTTAATTATGCCAACATAGATTGTTATCGTAAGGAGGCTGTTGTTGGGCTCATAGAGTGAGTAAAAATATGATATAAAAAGACTCTAGAATTCCTGTGCAAGTATACACAGTCTGCAGCAAGTAATAAGTATTTGTCAATCCAAGGCCTGAATTAGCTTCCACTCTATATATTTTGTATGAATCCTTTAATGGTTTCAAGATAATAAAAATGATTGGATGTTGTAAGAATTATGCTGAAGCAAAGTAAATGGCAGAACAACAAATAAACGAATAGGCAGGCAGATTAAAGACAGGCGCTGGTCAGGATTAGTGATTGTTTTAAAAGATGCTCTAGCAATATTATTGATCATGCATTTCTCGCAGTATTATTAGCGGATTCCTCCTGGAACTCCGGATCTTTTAGGATGTGTTTCAACCCCAATGAAGTACGACCGATCGAGCACTAGGCAATTGGCTATCCCTAGCTCAGTCACTGGCGTTCACCAATACACAATGATCGTAGTGTGGATAATTGCCACACACTCTCTAAATCATCCCTGAAACTAGAGAGAGGTATTCACACCGGCTGGCCAGGCGGGCATAAAATGGAAATAAGCACAACAATTAACCAAAATGCGATAGTCAGTATATTACTAAAGATGAAGTTCAATAATCACATTATTCCTAACCAACACCTAAGCTACTTAGTTCATAATAAGCATAGAAACACGAATTACAACCTGAGTAAGCATATCCATCATCACAAGATAGTAAAGAAAATAATAATCTTCTTAATCACATCCTACTGGGAGAGGTTCCACTCTGATACCATCTGTAACGCCCCAAGCTCAGGAATCGAAATCTGGATTCGGCACTTAAGGCCCTGGCAATCCCCTGCGACCTGGCCACACCACCATCCTTGTCTGATACTCCTAAGATTGAAGATTGTCGCCACAAACCAACACGGGGTCCTTTTAGCATGCTTTGTCCTCACTCACATGCTTCTTAGGAAAATTCCTAAGAGGTCACCCAACATAGAACTTCTCCAAGCCAAGCACGCTTAAGTTCAAAGTTCCTATTATTGACCCACCGAAAAGGAAGGTGCACCTTGTTGGTATAGGTAATATCTATCAATTCTTTTAAGCTTATCTTGACCATACTTTCATGTCCTCAGGATCCCTCTCATTCGGATGTGGTCTCGGTTCATTCATGTACCCCTCCTAACTCGGGTGTTACAAAGGGTCTATGGAGGAAGTTGTTCTTCTTGAGAAAGGTTAGCACCATCATTTTTCCACCTATTACTTGGATAAATTTTGATGTTTTTTGTTCTCTTTAGTGAAACATAATTAAAATGAGTTCTGCTCTAGTGCGTTCGAAGTTTTTATTATCTTGTGCACTAGTCTTCAAGCAACAAGGTATTGTATTGCGAAATTTGATTCATGGTCTAACTTTATTTATTCGTTGATGATCAATTGATGTCATAATCTTAGACTGGTTGAAGCCAACTGGGGTGATGTAAGTGATGGAAGTAGTTGATTTTATTTCCTATAGTAACTTCTACTTAGTTATTTTTTCTCTCTCTTGCTTTTTTTCTTCTAATTATCACGATTTCAATTATTCTCAATGCAGTTAAATTTTCTAAACCCATGGACAATTTTGAAACATTATCAATACCAACCAATTAGAGATGAGTATTGTAGTGGTGTGCTAGAACTCAGAAACTTTAAACAAGTGGATAAACTTTAAACAGTACCTGAATTTGTTCGTAATTTCATCCTCATCATAAACGATGTAGGTTGGTCTCACTCTCAGTTATCTAATGGATTTGCCTGACTAACAGCAGATTTGACTTCAGGTTTGAACTTCATTTGCTTTAGTTCCTATAACAATTTGTTAGAATAATAGTTTAGAAACCATTTGTGTTACAATGAAGCAGAGTTTGACTATAATTTGACTTTGACAATGTCAAGAGGTTGAGATGCGACCCTAGTAAGTTTCATGCTCATGTTGTATGTGCAGTTGGAGTGCTTCAATCCCTTGAAAGATGAGTGGCAAAATATTCCACCAAGCTGGGAAACATCAAATGATCCATTTAGAACTCCCTGAGAAGGAGTGACTTGCAACAATTCAAGAGTAATTGCATCGTAAATATCTATTATTTATCATTCGCAACATTTCTTTTCCTTATAGTTTTACTCATTTTGTATCAACTTGTACAAGGTTTTTCAGTTCTATTCCTTTTTTCTTAACAAAAATATATTTTAGGTAAACCCACTCGGGACCCACTCGGTAACTATGTGTGTTAACCTCTTTAGGACTTCAAATATGGGCTAAAAGGTAAACTTGGTGGTGACATTGGAGGCCTTATTGAATTCAGTTTATTGTGAGTTGCATCAATCTCTTTGTGGTAGAGTGTATACGAAGGAGCATGCAACATTTTACAATATGAAATAATATTGTGGCCATACTTATAAGAAAAGTTTCTTACTAAACATGAATATTTATATTCCTCCATAGATGTACCTTATCTTTTCAAAACAATGGTTGATTGTAAGTGTTGAAGCTCCAATTTTCTTGTTCTGTCGTGCCAACTTTTGAAAGTTTTTATTTGTTTTTCCTTTTGTAGATGTAAACATTAAAGAACTTGAAGAAAGAACTGAGATTACTAATTAGTAAAGTCAATAAGCCATATCGTGAGTCAGGTAAAATTTATAGAATTTTTTAATCATAGTAAAATAAGCAATTGCATCAATTTATGTGAATTAAAATATGTTTGTATGCATTATAAAATTAGAGAATAATTTAAGAAATCTCTTTGTTGGCTTCAATTTTGTGGGTGAGGCAAAAACATTGAACAAAAACTGAATAGAATAATAAGTTTTCATCATTATCTCTCATAAGTAACTTCTTTCTCTTTATTTGTCCATTTTCAAAGGTAGACTTATTTTGATCGTACAATGGAAAGCACACAAAAGGGACCATTCTAACTAGGTATGGATGATTTCTTTAATGTTATAAAATCATTATGAAACTTATTGGATTTATGTGTTTGGTTGTATGTTGATATTGTGTCTTACGTTTAATTATTAACTTGTATGTGTTTAGAAGTTATTGTAGCCATAATTTGGTTTATAAAGATTTTTTCTCGAGTTTCATAGTTTACTAGGTATGGCTATCCTGCAGTTATGGTAACCATACTAATCGATGAGTTTTTGTAATTTGAGGTGTGTTTGGATGAATTTATGAGATGTGGACTAAGTGAGTGAATTAGGCACATCTTTTGACTTCTAAAGGTTAGTTTGGGTGAGTTTGTGTGATTTGAAGTGTGTTTGGATGAGTTTGGGGGATTTGAATTTCGTTTGGGTGGCTTGGGTACGTGTTTGAATCTTAAGGGTTAGTTTAGGTGAGTTTGTGGATTTTAAATGTGTTTGAGCGAGTTTATTGGATGCATATTGAGTGTGAGTAAATTAGGAACTTTTGGATGAATTTGTAGGATTTAAATTTTGTTTGGGTGAGTTAGGCATGTATTTGACTTCTAATGGTCAATTTAGGTGGGATTTGTAAGCTTTGAAGTGTGTTTGGGGTGAATTAGACACGTTGGAGCAGGTTTGTGGTGTTTGGGGTGAATTAGACACGTTGGAGCAGGTTTGTGAAATTTGAAGTGTGTTTAGGTGAATTTGTGGGATTTGGAAGTGTGTTTGGATGAGTTTTTGAATTTATAGTGAGTTTGGGCACTTTTAGGCCACTTAGAATGTTTAACTTGTTCTAATGTGATGTGATAGTAAACTTTAGAATGTATTTTAAACTTTGTGGTCAAGGAGAAGACGTTATGGTTTGGGTAGGTGTTTGACTTTGAAGGATTAGTTTAGGTGAGCTTGCAAGCTTTGAAGTATGTTTAAGTGAGTTTGTAGGATTTGGAGTGAGTTAGACACATTTGTTTTGGCTTTTTAAGGGTTTAGTTTAGTGAGTTTGTAGGATATCGAGCGAGTTTGAACGAGTTTAAGATATATTTGGGTGTGTTTTGTGGGATTTAGAGTAATTACATTGTGTTTTTACTTACATTGTCACTCTCAGTTCAATTCTGGCTGATCTATTGGTGATTTTTCTATGGTAGAATGTGTTTGTATCTTTATCTCTCATTTCCTTGCAGATATTAGATGCTTGCAACTAAGAGACAAAAGCTACCAAGTGGTGTTACTTGGAGTGATGTTTGAAAAAACTTAGAGAAATCAAAAAGCAAGTAATATGATATGTTCTCTCATGTTTAGTTATAGTTTATGTAAAATTTGATGTAATGTACTGATTTGTTCCTACTTAGTTTGTATTTGTATATAAATGTTTAACCTTATTTGGTTCAAGGATATATAATAGTTGTTATGTATTATTATATATGGACGATAATTATTTATCAGAATATAAGTATTTTTGTGATATGTTGGAAATTGTCATGAATATATTATTGTTGACAACAAAAACCCATCAATGAAAATATTTTTGTAACAATAAAATATTGTCATTAAAAACATTTTTGTGACATTGAAATATGCCATTGTACACATTTTTCTTGACTAGAAACCTTCATCCAAAGTATTTTTGTGACACAAAAAGATTTCATGATTAACATATTATTGATAGTAAAACATTGACGTTATTAACGTTCTCATGACAGTAATATGTTGTCATTATTAACTTTTTATTGACAACTGTGAATTGTCATTAATATATATATCTTGATAGTTTAATAATTTTTATTGGTTTTGTAATGATATTGTAGAGCTATCATGAAAGAAATGAGTGTGACGTTAAAAATATGTCAAGAAAAATGAGTGGTTGGACAGTTTTTAACTGTCATAATCAATATATTTGTGACAGTTTTTTCTAAACCGTCATGTATTGAGCTTTCTTGAGGGTCGATTGAATGACTACAAAAAAAATGTCAAGAAATACGTTTTTGACATTTTTTCAATGTCATGAAAAGTCAAATTATAGCTACAAGACGCGCTTTATACTTTTCCACATTACCTTTTGCATCCCTCTTCGTTTTCAAAATCTATGTACATCCAATAGGTTTTGCTCCTTCTGGTAATGAGACAAGTTCACAACCTTCATTGTCTTGCATATACTTATATTCCTCATTCATGGCCTCAATCCACTTTTGAGAATTTGAACCTTGCATGACTTGATGAAAGTTGATTGGATCATCTTCCATCAGTCCACTATTATCTTCATGTTCTTGGAGAAAGAAAATAAAATCATCTCGAATGGCTCTTCTCCTTTCTCTAGTGGATCACCTTAGAGGTATTGGTTATGGAGGTTGTTCAGTTTGCTCCTTAGGAACAATTATCTCATTTTGAATAGAGGTTTGTTCAACATTGTTTGGTTGAGGATTCTAATATGCTTCTTCAATGACAGGTATAGAAACCCATACATTGTCAAAAGAAATCAATTCTTCCTCATCAGAAGTAATATTTCTAACTTTATTTCTCTCCCCAAACTCAACATCCTAAAAAAATGTTGCACTTCCCATTTCAAAAATTTTCTTAAGTGTGGGATCATAAAATTTATAGGGGCAACTAGATAAATGGCTATTTTTAATCGGGCATTTTGAAAAATAGCCACATGATTTTTCCATTTGAAAAATGGTCAATTGCTATTTTTAGTAGGTTTTTTTTTACAATGAATCAAACGAAAATGCCCCTAAACAAAATCTAAATCCAATGAACCGATAAATTCAAATACATCGTAAATGCAGTGAACTATAAATACAAATAGAATCTAAATTTAGGAAAGAATCTAGGGTTTACTCTTAATTTAAGGGCCCGTTGAAAATCAATCAAATTCAAAGTAACAAACATAACAAATAAGATATCAAACATCAAGCAATTAGCACGAATCAAGGGAGAGAGTTGTAGATTTTTTTTAAAAAAAAAATTGTTAACTCTTACCATAAATATAGAGAGTGCACGAAAATGATTGAATCGATTAACTTGTGTGCATTTAAATTACTAATTTCATTTAGACACAAAACCCTATTTTCTTTTCCAAACCCTCACCAGATATTGTCTAGTTGGGTATTCAATAACCTAACTTCAAAGTGTATTCAGTAAACTTCCAAATAATTGCAATATTGAAAAATAGGAAGAAATCATTACTCACAAATGGTTACTGGAACAATAAAAAACGTTAAAGTTTATAAAAAAACAAAATTATGCAAATACAGTATATTCAGTAAACAAATTATGCAAATACAGTGTATATAGAAAACTAATAATTTACTATGGTAAACATCAAATCATCTAAAAAACGAGAAAAAATCATTACTCACTATTTCCCTCCAACTTAATTCGAAAATTGGGATTTAGTATTCACCTTGTTTTTTTTTTAAAAAAAAATCGAAAACCCTTGAGATTCTTCCCGTTTTCTTCGGTTTGTGCGGTCTTTCCCATTCTCATCTTCTTCCAACCATTACAAACGAAATTGTTGAGAAACCTTCGATTTTCTTTTGGGCACATTTCTCCATTCTGTTCTTCCTCCAAAAGCTTAAATACATGTTTGGGAGTGATTTTAAAATGGCTAAAATCATTTTTGTCATATTCGAAATCTCCCTGAAACATACCTTGAATGTCTCAAAATCAATTTCATGTTTGATTTTACACTTTTAAACGTGATTTTCTTATCATCAAAATTGTTTTTGAATTGTTAAAGACATGTTTTCAAGGAATTTTGAATATGAAAAAAGTGATTTTAATCATTTCAAAATCACTCCCAAACATGCACGTCATTTGGAAACCATTAAAGACTTTGAAAAAAAAAAGGATACAAAGAGGAAAATAATGATAGATAACTACAAAATACAATATTTAACATACCTATGATGTAGATCAATAACCCTTTCAATGGTGATATGAATGACAGAGCAAAAAATCGATGGATGGCAAGAAGTTGGGAAAAACGATGAATATGCTGATTAGATAATTAAAATATAAGAATCTAATCGAAAATTAAAAATGAAAACCTAATTTCTATGTAATCTTTCACTTTTAAGAAAGATAAAATCTGAATTTTAACTTTGAGAGATAGGAGAGAGATGATAGATACTGTAATTCCTTGATTTATGGGCCGATAAACGGTTTTGTTTTGTTTTTTTTTCGTTTTTTAAAATTAAATCAGATAGTGTGTAACGCCGACATTTAAGGTAAAACTCGTTTTCCTTCTTATTTTGAGTAATATTGGGTTAAGTTAAGGGTTTGGTTATGTGGTTTAATAGACGGGGGGCAATTTTGTAATTACAAAGTTAAATGGTTGCCCTAAAGACCCCTTTTCTTCTTAATTGGAATTCACGCAGCCACCATTCCTTCTTCCTCCTCAATTAACGACAGCAGTGTCTCTCTCCCTCGCGTGTATTCAGCTTAGTCAGCAGCCCTACTCTTCTTTTCGTTCTCCTTGCAGCCTACCCCCTAGACACAAGCCTTCGACTTCGCACTTTTCCTCCTTCGAGAATCCCTTCGGCACGACGTGCGTGGGTTCGGCGTCAATAACTTCGTTCAGTTGGTGGCGACGCGGGTCCTTCGTGCAGCGAAGGGGTTGGTTCGCGTGGCGGCAGATCCGTTGTCCGAATAGGTGAGTTCCCGTGTTTCTCTCACAAATCTCTCTTCCCCTCGTCGATCTCTCACCCTGAATCCCTTCCTTCCCGAATTTTTTCTTCACGTTACAGCAGCGTAGGTGTGGCAAGTAGCGGTACTTTCTGGTGGTAGGGCTGTTAGGCGCGAACAGTGGGCTTGCAGGTTGTTTCGACGTTGTCCCGACATTTCGTTTTAGTGGGTAAGTACCTAGAGGCTTTTTCATGGTTTGTTTTTGAATTTGGCTGATTACCCACTCATATTTTAGTCCGTTCAGCAGGCATTCTTTAACAACCGACCATCCAAGTATCGAATCTTCAAGTCTCTGTGTAGTTGGGCATTATCGGCAGTGGGTAAGTATCGTAAACTTATGTTTTCGATTGGTTTATGGTGTTAGGGACTTGCCCATTTATCGTGAGGATTGTTTTCAAGGTTTCCAGAGCATTCGGCGAGTTAATTGCCGTTTTGGAGTAGAATTGGTCAGCCGGACAACAAGCTTCGTTTCAGTTCTTAGTTGGATTGGATAGCGGCTTGGGAGCTAAGGGACACTCTACTTTGTTGTCGAGCAAGTTTCCTATCTATAGTAAGTAGCTATTGGATTTTATTGCAAGTTTAGTCCCTATTGCATGTTATTGGATTTGATAAATGCTCAGCCGAGGTTTTGAACTAGTTCTTTGAGATCTTGGCATGCTAGCATGAGTTTAAATTGTGAGCCTTGAACTCGTTTTGGATTCCTATGCATTTAATTGTATTGCATGGTAAAATATGTCGTGGCATGAAAATGGAGTTTCCTTTGGCATGTCTGATACTGTTTGGGGTGGATTTGTAATTATTAGTTGTTTTGATCGTATGGTTTGATGGTTCTGCATATCTGAGTGGTTGTGGATGCGAGGTCCATCTCGCTCTGGTTTTTGGTAATTTGTAGTGCCTTATGGCTTGTGGTTGGATAATGGAGATCATAGAAGTGTTTATTTTTCCTTTCAGGTGAATAGAAAAATTTGGGTTCCCCATGTGTATGTCGTTATGCTGCCGAAATTTCGGCAGCATATGAGTGGTTTAGGGATCAGAAGTGTCTTCAAGGAAAGACTAGAATAGGGACCTCCTCTCCATTTTAGGGCCTCAGGAAGACTTATTAAATTCCTAAGTCTTACATAGCTAGAGTGTGTTCCTTACCCATCTCAGGACTGATAGAACTTAGTTACCAGGCACGTTTACGTGTGTTCTATTAGTTGACTGTTAGAGCTCAGTTTTAGGCACGCTAGCGTGCGCTCTCTCAGTTCAGGACAGTGTTGAGCTTATGATCAGGCACGTTGTTCGTGCGCCATTTGGCACCAGGCATGTTTACATGCGTCAGTTGCTCCACCGTATTTTTATCTTTACATTCAGGGGTGTTGTGTTGGGATAGGTGTAGTTCTGCTAGAGGTGGTCAGCTAATCTCTAGTTTACTTACCTTAACCGACTGACCCACACAACACTCTAGTTGGCACCAGGTTCGGGATAGGTTAACACCCTAGACAGAGCATGTTTATGTGATCAGCTGTGGCCCTAGGGTTAGAAACCCAGATGTCATTCCAGTTAGGTCCCTAGGTCGCTAAGACCCAGAAGTTCAGGAACTCAGTTTCAAGTTATAGATTTCATGATTTAAGTTTCGATCCTTAAGTGGGCTACTTACTGAGTATATTCTTATATACTCACCCATGCTACATATCTTTCTTTTTCAGGTGGTACTTGAGAGCGTTGGCGATCAGCGAGAGTCGTGGCTTGGCTGGCTATGGGACTGCAGCTGCAAACTATGTCATTTCTCCTTAGGGATTCAGTCTTCCTCATCCTAGAACTTGTTTCATGTTGAACTTTTGTTTCCAACAACTGTTTCTACTTTTTGGAATTCATTTAGATGTTTTATTTCGTTATTTATTCGAGGAACTTATTCATGTTTTAGGCCCAATTTGAATTAAATTAAAAACTTTTTTATTTTCCGCTTTGAAGCTTATAAGGTTTTCGTACTCATGAATGTAGTAGCGACCCCCCTTTGTATGTCTTATCCCCTCTTTAGTCGGGTCGTTACATAGTGGCTTCCTAAAAATAGTGTGCGAACATGAAACTTGACTCAAGGGTATAATTCGAAAGACAATCCTCACGAAAATAGGTTAAAAAACAATTTAGCCATTTTTCATTAAAAAAAATCCTGTTTGGCCATTTTTCAAAACTACCCTATAATTTTTTGCCATTTCTAAGGATTTCCGAAATTTATATCCCTTGGACCGCTCAACATAGCCAATAAAGTAGCTGCTAATTGTTTTGGATTCTAGATTTTTCTCATGTGGCGTATATATGGCCTAGCCTTAGCTGGACATCCCCAAACATGAAAATGTTTTAGGCTAAGGGTCCATTTGGAATACATTTTAATTTAAATGTTTTTCAAGAATGCATTTTTTTAAAAACATTTTATATAAAAATTGTTTAGAACTTAAACACTCATATGTTTGGTTGCATTTCCTCTTAAGTGTTTTTATACACAAGTTAGTGTATACTAAAAACTCTTTTTGTTAAAAGTTGGTTTCAAGTGTTTCTCTCAAAATGGTTTATTTACTAATCTCATTCTCTAATAAGTCATTTTTAGTGGTTGCCAAACACTATAATTTTTTTCAAAATGATTTATTTTCAAAATTAAACACTTGAAAAGTTAATCCAAAACACACCCTAAGTTTCTTTCCTATCCAAAGCTCATAAGGTGAACCATAATTAATCATAAGATTAATTCAAATAATGGTTAATCCCATCACAAGATACTTAACATAACATCAACATCAAGTCTTTGGACAATAATATTGATTGTAAGTAGTAATCTTGTTAACATCAACATCAAGTCTTTGGACAATAATATTGATTGTAAGTAGTAATCTTGGTGTAGTGATCAAATATTGACAACAATTGCATGTTAAATAATAAAACTATCTTTGGATCAAATTAAATGTAACAAAATTTGAATTTATGATCTAACACCTTGATTTACAACATCTGAAACAAGATTGTTTTTTTAAAAAAAGATATTATGCAACATAAAATTATAAACAATAATGGTGCATGACATTAAAGGTTTCCACAAACAATTTTCTTTAGTAGTCATTTTTCTACGGTGGCAACTTTATGGAATTAAAGAAGAACACATTTTAATTGTAATAACAATCAATTGCCACAAAAATAACCACTAATGCAAAGAGAAGAAACATCTTTGCAAATTTACCTCATAGTTTCACATCAACAGCTAAGTAATTACAAAATTGTGTAAGTTGAAACAATAAATGCAAATGTAACATTGAATTGTATTCAATTAACAATTTAATATAGCAATATATGCTACATACCGTATGAAATCCATAACATGCTTATGGAATACACAAATACTGAATGAAACTATCCGATGAAATTCTCATGATGGAAAATTATTATTAATTAATAATCAAATTTAATTCTCAAGAATTAACAATAGGATGACTCTGATCCCACTTATTGTTAATTTTAAAAAACTTTAAATTAATAAACTTAAAATCAAAGATTAATTTCCCATGTCAAATTCAAGAGAACTAAGTTTAAAAAGCGGAAGCGAAAGCATTACCTGAATCCATTGTAGAAAGTTGTTGATAGCTAGATAGATCACGTTTTCTTCTTATGTTTTTATCTTCATGTTTTCTCCCCCTTTTATAGGGAGAAGAAGAGGCAAACCTCTCTGATGGGAATGAGAGGAAAACCAACGTGAAAAGTATCTCACATGAGACCATAAATGACTTTGTAACCAACCATAAATTAAAGAGGGAAATTTCTTATGGTTAATTATAATTCGTTTCTAATTTGGCCCCTTCATCAAATTAGCAAATTAGAAACTAGTAATGAATTACTTATATGTTTTACTCATGGTTATTAACGTTTTCGTAAATTTTCACCTCTCTTGGTTTAATAGCAAAAGAACACATTTGTACATGTGACCCCATATTGTAGAAATTTCCAACATTGAAATATTTAAAAGGGCAAAATGCATTTTTGGTCCCTCAGGTTTGAGATAGATGTCTATTTATGGTCCCTGAAGTTTTAAAAGAGGCACTTTGGTCCCTGAGGTTTGAAAAATGATTCTAAATGGTCCTCCTGTTAAAATTGACCGTTAGTTGACTGACAAAAGGATGATGTGGCATTGATGATATGGCAATTTTTAAATGATGTGATGAATTTATTAACTTTAAATTGATTTATCTCGTGTATTTTCATTTTCATTCTTTTTCCTCTCATTTCTCTCTTTCCCCTTCTTCCTGCTTCTCCTTCTTCTCTCGGAAGTTGTTGCCGCCTCCGACCACCACCGTTCGACTTCTCCTCCTTGATTAGAAATTTCTGCGTCCAGAAGTTTCTGCTTGGTGGGAACAAAGCAATCAACTCATTATATTTGGAAATGCAAAATGAGAAGATTGAAAAGAAATCACAACTAAAAAACCCTAGCCAAAAGCACCAAAAAGGAACACAATGTTTTGGAAGAAGAAGAATAAAGAGAACATAGATTTTTTTTTCTCTCTTTGCAGATTCGCTGTGTTGCAAATGGACAGTGCAATTTTTTTTTTTACTGGTATTAAATTGTTATATAAACTTCATGGATTGGTAACTTTACCAAAAAAAATCTCTCATACCCATTATGATCTCAATTACGAGGGACTCACCATTTTAGCCTCCTTATAAGGATCTCTGTTTGCTTCTGGAACTTTGAATATCTCTGTTTTTCAGAACTTAAGAGTTGAAAATGGTGAATGATATTGATACTCTCTAGTCCGTTGGACATCTCGTCGAGCCCTTAGCTTTCATTCTCTGTGGTGTCTCTTTGTTAGTTTTATAGGTTTTTTATGGGTGGTTGGAGAAAGAGACATCAAAATTTTCTCCCTTTGGTGCGGTGTAATAATCAGTTCTCATCCCTCTCTTTTTGTTTTTGGATATTCGGTGGATTGAGTTTTTGATTCTCACTCCGTTTATAGGGTTTCAAGAAAATTAATGTGAAATCAATGATATGATTCTAATGAATTTTGGAGTGGTAGGTTTTGCAGCAACTCCAGAAATTAATTACATTCCAAAGATTATATCTCATTTGATTGTTTGAAACAGAGCAACATTCTTGGAAGAATGAGGCACCAATTTCTGCTCAAATCAAACCATGAAACTACACTTCTGGTTTAGGAGTACATTTCGATGGGATTTTGGGAGATGTTCGTCATGGAAAGAAGAGGAAGAGAAGAATAGGGAGAGATAGAGGAGAACGAAAGAGATAAAAATGAGTGAAGAAGAAAGAAGAAATGTCAAATGAGAAAAAATAAATAAAAATTGCCACCTCACTAATGCCACATCATTTTCCGTTAGTCAACTAACGGTCAACTTTAACCAGGGGACTATTTAGAACTATTTTTCAAACCTTGAGGATTAAAATGTCTCTTTTGAAACTTCAGAGACCAAACAGACATCTATCTCAAACCTGAGGGACCAAAAGTACATCTTGCCCTATTTAAAATTATGTTTTCAACTAAAAAACTTCCCAGCAAACACTATCGAATTTTGCAACATTTCATAAAATTTACAGGTAAACTACTCTTCTAACATTGTCATATTATAATCTTCTATTAATAAATCAAAATTAGAAGCTTATATTACCAAACTACCATTCTATTTCATTTTCCTTTTCAGTTACTATCCAATAAAAAAATTTAAATGCATCCATTTCCATTCTTTCTCATTACAAACGAGAAAAAAAAAATTTCAAATCAATTTTCAAATTGCAAATCATAAGATTAAAAATCATATCTTGAACTTTCTTGGATTCCTAGCAAAAAGAGTGTTAAACTAATCTATGATACTCAAAATTGAAGAACCATAGAAATAAAATGGTAACTATTGTGATTATTGAGGCCCCGTTTGATAATCATTTGGTTTTTGGTTTCATGTTTTTGGTTTTTGGTTTTCTGTTTTTGGTTTTTTGTTTTTGAAAAACAAAAACAATACATGTTTGATAATTGTTTTTGGTTATTTCTGTTTTTTAAAAACAGAAAACCAAAAACATGTTTGATAACTGTGTTTTGGTTGTGTTTTTTAAAAATAGAAAACAAAAATCAGGTTTGGTTTTTGTGTTTTGTTCTTTTTTTTTTTTAAACAAAAGAACAATTGATAACTTTTTTTTCTATATTTCAACAAAAAAAAAAAATAAATAAAACCTTACTATTTTTACAAAATTTTTCCATCTCAATACCATAATTATAAAAATTATATTGTTGTTTATAATTTTACAAAAAATTGCATGTTGGTAAAACAACACCGATGTTTTAAATGTACTTGGTCACTAATGAAATCAGAAACAAAGTAATCATAAAAATACACATATTGAAAAAATATAGATAATAATCACCATATTAATATTAGAATACACAATAAAAAATGTCCATAATGTTTAATAATGACTAATGAGTTCATAAAAGTGAAATAACAAAATTAGAAGAAAAAAATAGAATCAACGTCGTGCTTGAGTTGTCATCCAAAGTCGATCAGCAATTCGATCCCTCACTCGAGCCATATGCTTCAATTGATTTTGGCTCACATTTACCTTAATAGGGGTTTGTGAAAGGTCGTTTTCATGTTGCATATTGTCTTCTTCAACAATCATCAATTCATGAGTATATTCACTAAAAAATTCATCATGGCTATCATGCAATTCTATAAAATTATGAATTGCACAACTGCTATCGAGATATATTTTTGTGTGCATGTAAGACATGGAGGCATTTGCTTTAAAATAGGAAATCGAGCCTTTAAAACTCCAAAGCATCTCTCAATCACATTGCGAAGTGATGAGTGTCAATAATTGAATAACTCTTCTCTTCCTCGTGGTTGATGTCTATCGTCTCTAAAATCACGCAAATGATATCTTTCTCCACGATAAGGTGATAGAAATCTAGGCATATTTGTGTAACCCGAATCAACAAGATAATATCGATCTATTCAATAAAAGAAACAATTTTAATTAATAAAAGAACTAGCGTAGAAAAATCATTATTAAAAAGTAAAAGATATATACCTCCTGTGAGCATTGGAAATTTATTTGCAGGATCCCTAGTACATTCAAGAAATATTTGAGAGTCATTAGTCGTTCCTTCCCAACCAAACATGACATACGTAAATCGCATGTCAAAAGAGCAAACACACATTATATTCCATGTGGGGTTTGTTTTTCTACCACGATATGAAATTTTTGCTCATCTGTTGGAATAGATGTTGCAATATGAGTTCCATCGATCACACCAATACAATCCTGTTGAACAAAAGATATGTATTTAAAGCTAATTCTCATCGAAGTTATCTTAAAATAACTTATTCAGGAGATAAGTTGGCATGAAATTTACCTTAAAAAAAGGATACTATTTAGATTTGAACTTAATCTTTGGAGGAACAATGTCAAACTCTGGAGGACAAATAACCTTTGTTCCAAGCTTACAAACTTTTTTCAAAATACGATTAAAATACCGAGAGATTGTTTGACCAGAGTGTTGAAAACTTTCGGCAGACGATTCCTCTCGTTATGTGATATGATGAGCAAGAATATAACCACCTGTTATTGAACCGTAAAAAATCTAGAAGCTCTTAAATTAGTTGTAATTTTTAACTCTTCACATAATCCTATAAATGCATCTCTTCTCATCCTAAAGCAATCAAAGCATCGGGTATCATTAGCATTTAGCAGCTCAACCACATAATCATTACCTCTAAGGGTGGAAGTTCTGCACAGTCGTCTAGATAATCGTTTCTTATGCAATTGCTCCATTAACAAATGAAAAAATATCAAAATAATTTCATCCTCATGTTCATCTTCTTCTTCAAAAAAAAAAAAAAAAAAAAAAATCCATCAGAGCGTTATCAAATAGTAAGCGAGCTTCAAAATAATTGTAACCAAGATCCATCAAAATACCTGTTTTAATCATGTTCAAACAAAATAAACTAGTCAAAAGAACAAATGAAGTCTTTCTAACACAAAATATAACCTAAATAACATACCAACTAACTAATTAAAGGTAACAAAACAATAGTATTTTCAAACATAAAGTTCAACAAATAATCAAAACTAATTAGTTAAAGGTTATTGATAAATCCTCTCCTTCTTGACTCAGGGATGCGCAAAAATGCTTGTCTCCAAGTAGTGTCCTCAAGCAAACGTTTCAATATTTTTGTATAAGTTTTATCATCAATATCCACCATATGCTATTCAAAATTTCAAGGCATTTGTCCAAGTCTTCATCAACACAATCTTTTGTTTTTTGATGAAGTCTCGTTAAAGTCAACTGATGAAGAACCAAAAAGCCTTTTGTCAAGTATATCATTTCGCCTCTTTGAACTCTCAACATAAGCTTCAATGAAAGATGACATGGTATCATTTAAGACTCCTCTCTTTCTTTTAATCTTCTTGCTCATGCTACTCTGACAATGATTTTCATCTTTGTTATTTCCACTATTCATAGGAGCATCACTTTCAGTTTTGTTTTGGTCTTCATAATCTGATGGAAGTTTTGTTGATGGATGAGCATGGATACCAGTTGCCATTGTATCTCCATATATTCTCATCAACTTCTCATAATTTGGACAACCACTTTTTTTTTTTAACTTCTTGGCTTTCATATTAACCTATACAAATTTACCAACATAGTTCTCTTAATGAAACTTTTTCATTATAGAGTAGTAACAAAAATTTAATGAGATTAGTTATAGAAAGGATACCTTAATAAGATCGGTTCACTGCTCCTCTTCCAAAGTAATAGTCCCCAACACTAGATCTCAACCTTTTCCAATAATATCACTCAACAATCTTTTGAAATCTTTATAAACTTGTCTAAGATTGTTATACTTGTTCTTCAATTGATCATGGGTATAATTGTATCTTGTTTTAGCAAATAATTGCTCTTTCATTAAAATCCAACTAGTTCTAGTAAAGGTTGTAGTTGGACGATTTCCTTTCGCAACGTCTTCATCCATCAAATCAATAAAAATTGTCTCGTTTTTTAATGACCATGGTCCATCGTATTTCATTCCATCAATTTGAATTACGTCCTCAATACAACTCGACTTCATGACCTAAATATAACAATCTTACTTTAATATCTTCATATATAAATGTGTATACAAATTGATACTCATGGATCAAAGTCAAATCATCACAACTCATACTATACAATAACTATGGAGATGGGATGGAAGTTCATGAGCCAACCAAATCATAACAAGTATCGACTTCTTGTATGAAAAAACATGATTAAAATGTGAGTAAAATAGAATAGAGAGACACGGGGAATATGCTAAAGGAAATTCAGAGCAATATCTAACCATGATGATTTTTTAACTGTAATACCTAAAGGAGGGAAAGAGATCAGATGATTCTTTCAAGCACAAGTTAAAAGACAAACTTACAACTAGAACTACTGCATGGTAATAGTACATCCTACTTAAGATGATTCTTTCAAGCACAAGTTAATGTTTATATTTCTGAATCTATCATGATATCAGATACAATACACTATCAAAAGTATATTTAAAAGCCACTTAATAACTCTTTTTAAGTGTCCTAAACTCACCATAAATTAAATACCTTGTGTTGAAATGGTTCAATAGCAGCAATTTAATTACAACATGATACATAGATGACATTTTGTCAATCTATCACATTAGAAACACATAGACAAACAAGTAAAAACCACACGTTTTACCAATCCTTAAGTAGTTCACCGGCAACGTCCTTGTAGCTGACTTTCTTCTTAGCTAGCTCAAAATTGTTATGTACTACTGGTTGCTTCTTTTATATCACGAAGGGACGGTAGATAGTAGTAGAAACGAAAGAAAAGTTTTACTGTTGAAAATTGATAATTCTTATAACTTCCTAAGGTTGGGGAGATCACAATTCATTTCTTTCTTCGCCCAAAGAGTCTCCTTGTTTTTGTTGCATTATAGCTTCAAAATTTAACATGTCTTGTGTCTGTGTCTTAGGCACTACTCTTAGTTGGTGTGTTTGTGTAGCTCCTTTTGAATACTTTTTTGTTTTTCATTCTTTCTTATAAAATTTGTTTCCTATCCATTCAATAAAATTAAAACCTGTGGTGAGTTTGCATAAACCTCTTTACAGTACCTTTGTTTTGTGTTAATCTCCATGATACCATGAAAGATATCAACATACTTTGCCATTACAGATTGTAGATTACAAAGATGAATTTCTTTTGGGAGGCCATTGGTTTCCAATACTTTCCATGTTTAGCTAAACCATATCATTCATTAATTGAAAAACATCTTATACATGTTCTATAAGGTCAATAAATTATACTATCTTTATTACAAGAACATGTGTGATTTAATCATCTCTAATCTATCCTATTCCATTTTCCATTTCAACTAGTTTGTCCCTTCATCATTGGGAAGGTCTGGGACATATCTCAAATGAATTTAGGTTGAAATGAATTTAAAAAAAAACAAAAAAAAAGTTCAAAAGTATAGAGGTTCAAATGGCATTGAGTAGAAACACATAATTGGAAAATTTCTGAAAAAAAAGGTTAAAAATTACAGAGGTTCAAAGATAGAAACACATAATTGGAAAATTTCTGCAAAAGGTTCAAATGGCATTTAGCAGCAGAGTTACACATAGCACACCATTCAAACGTGAATCGAAGAGTAAAAAATTACAGGAGGAACAAACCCACAGATTCAACAACAAGAAATAAACTCTTCCATTCAATCGATCCTTCACTCTGACCATTCAAACATGAAATGCAAGGAAGAAAAGAAAAGAAGAGAGAGCAGGAAAGGCAGAAAAGGAAGAATGAAGCGAGAAAAGATGGAGAAAATTATCGTGAGGCTAGGGTTTCTACAACATGTGGCGTGGATATAATTTGGGTGTTTAATTTCTAATTCTAACAAGTGTTTTCATTTTTGAAAACGAAAACGCATTTTTGAAAACGTTTTTTTTTCGTTTTTTAAATTTCCAAGGAATTCTAAAAATGTTTTTAAAAACTTAAAAACGAAAAAATGAATTGGTAACCAAACAGACCAGTTTTTTAAAAAAAAAAAAAACCAAAAACCAAAAACTGAAAACAAAATTGTTATCAAACGACCCCTGAACTTTTAGGTTTCATTTAGTTAAAAATAATTGAAATGAAACCAAATAGAATAGAAATGTTATTCATTTACTTGTTTATTTATTTTTTATTTTTTTACTAGGAGTTGTCTAAAATTAGAATCAAAAGCTCATCGCTCGTGTTTCGAATAGATTATCGGGAATCAAAATCGGAACAAGATATAATATAAATACTAATATACTTCTTTCATATTTTTATCTAAATTAAAATGCATTAATGCATTTGATTTGATATGTCCATATAAATTAGGGGCAGTTGCAAGAATAGAAAAAATAAAAATGAAAGTTGCAACCACGTCATCAGTTTTTTAATGTTGCAAATATAGCAAAAAAAGTGGGTCCAACCTAAACATTAAAGTTAAAAAGTAAAAAAAAAATCCATAAAAAACACGCTGGAAATTGAATGTTGAAAAAGTATATTAATGGTGTTATTTATCGTATATCAGGTAAATCATTCATTTATTTTGTGTAATTGATATACTGGATATTTCGTATATCAATCAACTGATATACTTTAATATATAGTAGATCATATGTATATTTCGTGAATATAATATACTTCATTCACGAAGTGTATGCATCAACTTGTTGGGTTTTATGCCCTAAAACTCGTAGATAGTGAATGTAAACAGATTGTATACTTGTTTTAATAAAATGTTATTGAGTTTCTGCAGTAAAATGTTATTGTTGAATATTGGACAATTTGACCCAAATCCAATAAACTAAGATCCAAGGTTGTTTGTATGTAACTTGAACTAATATGTGAGGACATACGAGGATCGATGTTCAAGTAACAACCTAAAAGGTCTATAGTACAAGGATAAGATTGGGTACCTTATCCTGGCAACATTATGAGATATGACCCGTTTTGTATTTGATACAGACGCATTGATCCAAAGCGTCCATGTAGTAGACATGCAAGTGGGGGTATCTTATGCAATGAGTTTGCCTAAGACCGGACCACAAAATAGTAACCGCTAGTTGTAACACCGTTAACTAGTTAGGTTTCTATTTCACTAGGATGACCTAGGCAACTTAGTCTGAATCCTGAGTGGATTATGGACTCCTTTTCACGAGGGATTGTCCTTTGATTTGTATGGGTGAGAGTGGCCAGTACGCCGACTCAATAAGCCTACCATTTTGGAGACAAGACCGACTGGGGAGCTGGGAACATAATCACACAAGATGGAATTCATCCCGACTTTTGAGGAAGTAGATGAGTGTTTCCTTAAGTGGTGTCTCCGGGTCTTGAACAAAGGGCCCTACCCTCTCACTGGCCTGAGAGGGATTTCTGTTTGATGGTTGGACCACAAACAGGTTGTTCATTAGAGGAGCACTAGTACTTAAGGAGGTAGAGGTAACTCAGGGGTAAAACGGTAATTTGACCAAGCTGGAGTTACGAATTGAAGGGTTAAAATCCCTTTTGGCAGTAGAAGCAATCAAGAACGATCTCGTTTTTTTAATTTCAATTGTAGGAAAATCGGTACTTTGGCAAATATAATTACAGAAACTAATTTTCTATAAAACGATTAGATTCAGCATGTTGTAAAATTAGATCTAAAACCTATTTAGATCTAGAAAACTTACATGGATTTGAAGAACGATCAGCACAATGCTCCAATTCACGTTCTTCTACCTCCCAATGAACACCACCACGTTGGATCACTCGCTATGACTCTTGGATTACTGAGAATGGCTTGTGGGAACAAATCTAAGCGTCTTGGAAGGGATTTTACAGCAAGGTGAATTGCTGGAATTTGAGAGAAGAAGAGAGAAAAAAAAACTTCTTTCTCTGTAACTCTTGCGTGAATGAGAGAGTGGGAGGATATATGGGGTAACCCCTTTCCACTACACGATAAGTGGGGAGGGAGTTAAAACCCTACACGATCTCAACCATTAGATCTAATCCAATTGATCTGGACCGTTTAATTATTATCTAATAATAATTAATAAATTAAATCATTAATATTTATTTAAATAATACTAATTAATTATAATTAATTTAATTAAATCAATTATAACATATAGTTTTAATTCAATTAAATCATATTCAATTGAATTAAATAGGTCATTCAATTAATTTAAATTAATTGATCCCATATTAATAAAATATCATATATTTAATTAATATTACAATTGAATCATTTTAAATTTTAATCTCTCTCATTTAACCTATAGTTTTAATGTGCATCATAATGTACATTAATATAAACTATATTATTATTTTGATTAAATCACATTTAACCAAACTAAATTAAATTAATTAATTTCCCAATTAATTAATTCATGAATTAATCAAATATCACATATTTAATTAAATTCATTATTCTCTTAATAATTCATTTTGAATGATATCCAAAATTAATTATAAAGTTTAATTCTTTAATTAAACTTTATACTATAATGTATCTTCATACATTATATTAATTCCCTTTAATATCAAGATTAAATTATCTAAGAACCCGTTATGAGTTAGCAGGTGGACCTAATGGACCTACAGATCAGAAACTCCAACGATACGAGATTGATCAGCTAAACTCATTAACCGAGTCAATCAACATTTGTTAACTGTGGGTCACTCCACTAAAGACCCACAGCTTCACTCTTCTCACTGTAGAATATTTTTGTGTCCACGGATATCGACCAATGCAGTAAGTCAATCTTTCACGTGTGTTCGTAACACCAGCTGGGTCAAATTACCGTTTTACCCCTAAGTTACCTCTGGATCCTTAAGTACCACTAATCCCTCTAATGAACAACCTATTTAGGGTCCAACCACTAAACAGAAATTCCTCTGGAGTCAAGAGAGGACAGTGCGTTTTTGTTCAAGCCCCAAAATAAGCCCTTAAGGGAACACACATCTACTTACCCCAATAGGGGAAGGAGTGAATTCCATCTTGTACTGTTACGTTCCCAGCCCCCATTCGGTCTTGCCCCTGAAATGGTAGGAATATTGAGTCGGCAAGCAGGCCACTCCCACCCATACAAATCTAAGGACAATCCCTCTTGAAAAGGAGTTCATAACAGACTCAAGTTTGAGATTGAGTTACCTAGGTCATCCTATTGAAATAGAAACCTAAACTAGTCAACTGCGTTACATCTAGTGGTTACTATTTTGCGGTCCGGTCTTAAGCAAACTCATTGCAAAGGATACCCCCACTCGCATGTCTCCTACATGGATGCTTTGGATCATTGCATCTGTATCAAATACAAAGTGGGTCGTATCACATAGTGTAACCAGGATAAGGTACCCAGCCTAACCCTTTACTAAAGACCATTTAGGTTGTTACATGAACACTAATCCCCGTATGTCTCCACATACTAGTCCAAGTCACATCTAAACAACCTAGGATCTTAGTTTATTGGATTTGGGTCAAATTGTGCAATTTCAGAAACAATAACTCTTTATTGTAAAAATCTCAATAACAATGTATGATACAAGTAAACAATTTGTCACCATTCACTATCTACGAGTTTTAGGGCATAAAACCCAACAACGAACACTCGTGAAGGACTAACTTGCCATTATTGGTCGATATCCGTGGACACGGAAATATTCTGCACTAAGAAGAGTGCAGTTGTGGGTCTTTAGTGGAGTGACCCATGACCCACAGTTAACGAATGTTGACTAACTTGGTTAATGAGTTTAGCCAATTAGTCTCGTACGTTGGAGCTTCTGATCGGTAAGTCCATTACTTCCCACTTGTAGCTCGTAAAGAGACTTGAGGCAATTAAGTATAAATTGTAAATTAAAAGTGTTCAATTTATTTAGGGGAATAATATAATGTATATTGATACATTATAATATAAAGTTTATGAAACTTTATAATATAATTTTTGAATAAATTTAAAAAATTAATTTTTGAGAGAAAAATATTTGAAAGAGTTCAAATAATTAATATGAATTTGATTCATATTAATATAAATAACTTAATAAAATCTCTAAGATTAAATATGTGATATTATTAAATTAGATATGAATAAGATAATAGATTTGATCTTATTCATGACTTTTTCCTATTAGGAAAAGGTCTTGGCCTTTACCTATAAATAAGACCCCTGGGGTTCGGTGAAAGACATCCCACTCATTCTACTTCTCTCGAAGATCTCTCCTAAAAGACTTCCATTAGTCTGCTATCTCCATTAGTCTTAGAGATATACTGGTGTAACCAAATGGTGGTGTTCTTCGTTGTTGCAAAGCAATGAAGAATCATCCTTGATTTTCAGAGACCTCAACGGAGGTTTGCTTCTCTTTTATTTATTATAGATTTAGATCTAATTTTAGTATGCTTAGCCTTAAGTTTCTATAGAATTTGTTCTATGATTTTTGCCAATGTAATGGTATTTGTGGATAAACAAAATTAACTACGAATCGGTCCCAATTACGCTTCCGCTTTAACGGAAGTAGAGAATTCCAAATCCTGCAATTGGTATCATAGTCGATCGTAGATTTTAATTTTGTTTCCTAAAATTTTCATTGGTTCTTTGGTGGGACTTTTCTACATTTAAATGTTTTGGTTTGCTTAAAGATTGTTTAGGTGTTTTGGCATTAGATTTAAAATTCTTTATGATTTGATCATGTAAGGGCCCATGTTTTTGGGGCAAAATATTGTAAATTGAGTCTTGTAAGTCCGTGTCTAGATATTAGGAATCAATTTGTTGATACGTGTTCGAATCGGTATCGAATTTGGTGAAACAAAGAACAGAAGAGGAACTACCCAGAAAAATCGAGTAGTAAAAAAAAGGAAAACGAAATAAGATTTTATGCGTCCGTTTAAAATCAAATTTGTCTGCTTGGAGCAGATGGCCTTGGACGTATGTAGCAAACGTGAGCGTGCGAGTTCAAGGCGGTTCGTGGCCTTTTTTTCCTTGCGAGCGTGAGGAGTTATGGGCGATTCAGAGTTCGGTTTGGTCCGGTTCAGATCATGTACAAGACGGTTTAGGGCCAAATTTTGATTAATTAATGTAATTTTTCATTTTTTTGTCCTAGGGTGCCAAAATACCGATCTTTATAGCTATTTAATGCTTTTTGAATATCATTTAGCTAGATCCCACCATAGGTTAAGCATGTTTCCATGCATATTTATGTTATAATTGTTATAAGGTATGGTAATTATGCATGAATTTAAATTTCATGAGTTATTTAGTATAATTGTTATATTAAATATATGAAATTGGAAAAACCTGATGCAAGACATTAATTAGATAAATATAATTGTTATATTTGATTAATGTAGCATGCATGCTTAGGTTTATTTTCATGAGTATTAATATAATTAGTTATATTATGGATGAAAATAAAATATCAATGCTTGTTTTCATGTATGTTTTAATATAAAGTGTTATATTTATTATATGAAAATGGAAAAGCATTGAGCATGACACCTTAATTTTAATCGGCGTCATGATTATATGGTGTTTAATAATTAGAATGTGATTGTTATTTTTCAACACCATAGAAGCATGTTATAGGGCTAATCATTAAAATTTTGTAATAGTTATAAAATTGATTAGAAACCGTCAACCTATAACAAAGGATTGCATGCAAACATAGGATCTTAGGAAAAATGGATTAATTTTAAAATTTTTAAAATTAATTAGACCTAAGATCATATTTCTAATAGTTTTAATTGACTAAGTAGGAAAAACATTACTATGATTATAAGGGAACTCTACCGGTTAAGTTCTGTCTAAGGCTGGGGGTACTTAAGATGACGGTTTATGGAACACCTCCTACCTGGGAATTGACCCGGAATACCGGAGTTGAATGAATCATAGTTAAATGTTAGCATGCAATGTCACTAGGTTTATTAAAAGAGTTTAATACACCTAGATCCTTAGAGTAAAGACTTTACATTACTATGGTTAAAAGGAAACTCTCTCGGTTTAGTTCTGTCTAAGACTGGAGGTATTTAAGCTGACGGTTTACGGAACACCTGCTACCTGGGAACAAACCCGGAACCTGAGTTGAAATAACCATAGTCATGTTAGCATACGATGTTGCTATGTATGTTAAAAGAGTTTATTTCACTTAGAACATTACAGTAAAATTCTCATTATAATAGTTATAATAGGATTAGACTTAGATAAATTGAATTAGCCAGATTTATCTAGGTAAATAAACCCTAAAATATACGGTAGGTCACTTTAGTGGGAGGCAAAATAAAAACTTGATTTGAATTGAGTTTTACTCTTACGTCCCTATATTCACAACGTGAGATCCATGCTCGGCTTTGTGTCGTTTTAGCTCGGCCTCCCTTCGGAAATTGTTTGCATGGGTCAATAACAAGGCGAATGGGGAAAGTGCCCATAGTAAGTGGGAGCGGGACACGTGTCAACGGATCCCTCGGTCTCCACCCATAGGTCACACTGTGAGAGTCTTATGATCCGCCTGCGTGTTGTCCTGGAGCAACCATCCCATTGGAAGGCTCAATCATAGGATTCGTAACACCGTGAACTCTTGAAAAGGATAGGGTCACTTAGGCTAATTACCAACAGTTGTCTTTCCTCACGGTAGCCTGTTGATGCGTGCCTCTGAGATCTGAAAGTGGGAGGGTTACACGTACGAGGATGAGTTAAGTGTGTTAACAAGTCCTTGGCCGAATAATGGTGGCTAATGTCTATAGGAATATGAGTTATTCCGGAATTAGAATTAGCTGAGAAGTGTCTCATTTCAAAGGAGGAGTAGTTGATCACCCTTCGGTGGCTGTTGCTCTAAACCTCTGAAACGTCGTTTCAAAACTAAATCAATAGTCTTAGGGTTCTATGATTGCTTGTTTTTGCTAAACTGATTGAATTGTATGCAATTGTTTGTATTGCTCTTGTAATGGGTTAGTGCGATAAATAATCAAGTAATTTGTTATTTTAGCTATTCAACGATTAAATATTTGCATAATCTTACTCCTATTTAATAAATAACGGTGATTATACAACAAACATAAACAATTAATTTGTGGCGAATAATTTAAGATTAGTCTTAAAAGAGAAATGTTGACATGCCCCAAATGTTCAATTCATTAAGAAGTGTTATTAACGAATGTGACAGTGAGCCTTACTCAACCAAAGAAGACTTGTCCATAGACAGTAAATTCAATTTACTAGTCTTGGAAGCGTAATTTGTGAAGAATAATGGTGATTCTACCCGAATACTTGATTCATAGTCACAAATCACGTTTGTTCTTCTTATTAAAAGGAAGGAATTCCTGGCAACAGCTTGATGCTATTGAGATAACTCTCAAACATTTTGAACTAGAGAAGTTGTCTTGGTTGTAACAATGGGGAACGTTAAGTTATTTTTTTTTTTTCAGTGGGAGCAAATACAATTATTAGATAATGTGTATATAATTCCTAAGATCAAAACAAATTTGATTTTTGTATCTTATTTGCTGGAACAATGTTACTCTTTACCTTTCCTTGCTAACGCAGTTCATTTCAAGAAAGGGAGTTAACTTTTGTTCAGCTGGACTGTCAAATAACATAAATTTTTTAAGACTAATCAAGAGTAAAGCAGTCATGAACACTGAGTTGCTTGAGGCTGTTACTACTCAAAGAAATGAAAGGCAAAGGATTTCTCCTATAGGAAAATACTTTTCTTTGGCACTTAAGGTTAGGACATATTTACCTTAATATGATTGGGAGATTGGTCAAGAGTATACTTCTAAGCAAGTTAGAAGATGACTCTCTGCTACCTTATAGGTCATGCCTTAAGGGCAATATGACTAATAGATTCTTTTGCTTGAAAAGAACTATAGAGCCCAAGAGCCCTTGGAGCTTGTACATTTGGATCCTTGTGGTCCAATATGTTAAAGCAGTGGGAGGGTTGATGACATGCAAAAATGTCATCATTTTCCTATTAATTTTAGCTAGTTTTGTGCATGAATTGTGAGCTTTAATGTATTTTTATGATGATTTTTCAGAAAACCGAGCCAAGGAAGCAAAATCGGAATTTTGAGAGATTTTGGAGGCTTTTGGAGCAATTTGAAGAAGTTCATTGAAGATCCGAGTCCAAAAGTCAAGAAGAATGAGTTAGAAGCCCAAATTCATGAATTCCAAGTCTTAAAATTATCAAGTTGGGTCAAGAAAAGAGTCCAAAATCCATTACATGAAATATTTGGGCCAAAAGAAAGTTGGAGGCCCAAAAATGGAGTCAAAATCGTGCCATTATTGAAGATTTAGGGCCTAGCGTCGAGACGCTAAGCCTGGAGCGTCCCGACGCTAGGCAGCCGCGTGGAGAGTTCTGGAATCGCGACAGCGTCGCGACTCTGCGACGTCTTGAAGCCCAAGAAAAGATGACGTCAGAGCGTCGCGACGCTGTGACGTAGAGTCGCGACGCTACGCCTGCTGGGAGCCTATAAAAGGAGCCTTTTGCAATGAAGATTGTGTGCCAATTTGTGGGTTTTCACCCCACTCTAGAATCCACACTAAAATTGGGGATTTTTGGGAGAGTTTTGGAGCTTTGTTGAAGATCTTTGGAGCTCGGGATCGAAAGAGGTCGCCGCGGGATCGAGGAGATCGACACTTTTATGAACATTTCTCTTCCCTTTTCCTTTATGTTTTAGTTTCTAGAATTGATATGATTAGGAATTATTGAATTTTAGTGATTATGGGTAGTAAATTCCTAAATTCTATGAGATTGATTTAGTTGTTGAACCTTTGCCTGATTAATGAAATTATTTGGTTTAATTGTTATTATTATTCATTTGTGCATTTTGTCCGTAATGCTTTTAATCAACTGATCACTGATTAAATGAATCGTTACTAAGTGGAAACTCGACGGAGAGAAGCTTAGACTAGAACTGATTGCATGACTAACTCTATTTATCCGGGTGACACGGGATAGAATAAATAATGTTAGAGGTTGTACTGAAGGGTCGTAATGCCATGCTAAGTAAATAAAGATGAGACTGAAAGGAGATTCTTTATTGAAAGGTATGAGATAGGAGGAGACCGACAGGAGAGTCCTTGTCATTAGGCTTCTAGACTTATGAATCAAATGATTAGTTAATCCATATTAGTTAATTGATTAAGCATTAAAAGTCCAATTGATGAAATCAACCCCTCTAAGAACTATCCCTCCAAATTTTGTCTCCATTTATCTTTTGCTTTCTAGATTAGTTTTTTATTATTCTTTTCGGCATTAGATTTTGTTCTCTAAATAAAGCTAAGCAAGATTATTCGCGGAGATTAATTGAATAAATCCAATCCCTGTGGAGACGATACTCTATACTCAAAATCACTATATTACTTGTGACAACCCGTTCGCTTGCGGGATTAAAATCGTGCAACAAGGCCATGAATAATTCATCTATATTATAGATAATTATTCAAGGTATGAGTATCTCAACCTAATGCAACTTAAGTCTAAAGCTCTTGAGAAATTCAAAGTGGTTTGAGACTGAAGTTGGAAACTTGTTAGGTGAGATGATAAAAACACTTCGATCTGATCGAGGTGTATAGTATATGAGACTTGAGATTCCAAGACTATTTGATAGAACATGGAATTACATCCCAACTCTCAAAACCCTGAAACACCTTATGAAAACGGTGTATCAAATAGGAGAAATAGAACCCTATTGGATATGGTTCGAGTCATTATGAGCTATGCTCATTTGCCTGACTCGTTTTGGGGTCATGACCCCAAAACGAGTAAGGCAGTGTTGACTGCAGTACATATTTCGAACAATGTTCCATCAAAAGTGTTTCTGAAACATCTTTTGAATTGTGGATAAGGCGTAAAAATACTTTACGTTATTTTTTGGGAGTCCAACACACGTGCTTGTGGCTAACCCAAAAGAAACTGGAACACTGTTCAACAGTATACCTATTCCTAGGCCACCCCAAGGAAATGAGAAATGTGGAAACTTCTTCAATCCATAAGAGAATAAATAATTTGTACCAACAAATGCTACATTCTCAGAAGAAGACCACATGAGAAATAATAAGCCACAAAGTAAGGTCGTTTTAAGTAAATTAACTGATGAAGCTACAAAAATATCAACAAGAGTTGTTGATAAGTCAACAAGGGTTGTTGATAAGTCAACAAGGGTTGTTGATGATGTTGGACCTTTAACAAGAGTTGTAGATAGGGCCAATACAACTGGTTAGTTACATCTATCTCAAGAGTTGAGAGTGCCTCAATGTAGTGGGAGGATTGTTCTACAATCTGACCATTACATGGACTTAATTGAAGCCCAGATCGTCATACCTGATGATGGCTTTGAGGATTCATTATCTTAGAGCAAGGCAATGAATGATGTTAACAAGAACCAATTGGATTAAAACAATGGACCCATAATTAAAATATGTAATTTCAATTCTATCTAGGATCTTGTAGATCTATCTAATGGGGTAACAATTATGGATTACTAATGAATCTACAAGAAGAAACGAGACATAATGGTTAGACTTGTGGCAAAGGGTTATACCCATAGACAGGGGACTGTAAGAAATTTTTATCTCCTGTCGTCATGCTAAAGTCTGTTAGAACTATTGTCCATTTTGAATGGATGTCAAGACTACCCTTTTGAATGGTAATCTTGAGAAGAGTATCTATATGTCTCAACCAGAATGGTTCGTTTAGCAAGATCAGAAGCAAAAGGGTTTGCAAGCTTAAGTGATTCATTCATAGATTGACCTAAGCAATTTGATCTTGGAATATAAGATTTGATACTGTGATCAGATCTTTTGGCTTTGATCAGAACATTGATGAATCCTGTCTTAACAAGAAGATCGTCAATAGCTCAATAGCTTTATTAGTGTTGTATGTGATTGATATCCTAGTCATTGGAAATGATGTAGGTTATCTTACTTACTAGTAAAATGAGTAGGAAACTCATTTCCAAATGAAAATTTGGGAGAAGCTAAGTTTGTTCTTCAGATCCAAATTGTTAGGAACCGTAAGAACAAAAAGCTAGCCTTGTCTCAAGTGTCTTATATCTACAAGATGTTAGTTAGATATAAGATGCAAAATTCCAAGAAGGGTTCACTACCTTTTAGGGGTGGTATTCATTTTTGTCTAAGAAACTGTTTCCTAAGACACCTCAAGAAGTCGAGGACATGAGACGAATGCCCTATGCAATAGGGATTGTCAGTAAGTATCAATCTAATCCAAGATTTGATCACTGGAAAACCGTTAAGAATATCCTCAAGTATCTGAGGAGAAAGAGGAACTATATGCTCCTGTATGGGACTAAGGATTTGATCCTTACAGGATACATTGCCATGGATTTTAAGACTGATAAGGATTTGAAGAAATCTACATCAGTATCCATGGTCAAACTTTACGAAGGAGCTATAGTGTGACATAATTACTGGCTTGACCATATAGGCCGAAAGTATAGCTGCTTGTGAAGGAGCGATAGAGACTGTAAGGCTTAGAAAGTGCTTGACTGATTTGGAATGTGTTCCAAATGTGAACTTGCCCATCACACTTTATAGTGATAGAGTGGTGCTGTGGCAAATTCAAAAGAACCTTCACAACTACAAAAATCACTTTTAATGACGGGCAATGCCCGTCATTAAAGACTTTTCATGACGGGCGACGTCCGTGATCTATACGAGTATCGTCGTAACTTGTTATGACGGGCGACTTTTAATGACGGGAATTATTAAAAGCTGTTCGTCATAACAAGGTACAATGACAGAAGTTTTTCATGACGTGCGTTGCCCGTCATTAAAAGTCGTTCGTCATCAAAAGTTCGTCATTAAAGGGTATTTTCCAACCAACCATATCTTTAATGACGGTCAATGCCCGTCATTAAAAGACGTCCGTCGTGAAAAGTCCATCATTAAAGGATATTTTGCAACCAAATGTTCGTCATTAAAGGTGTCCGTCATTAAATATATTTTTTAATGACAGACATTGTCCGTCATCATTATGTTCATAATTTAATAAAAAAAATTGTTGGTTGCCTAGTGGCATACCAACAATAGTTTCTTCATTTATCAACCTGTAAAGAAAGTAATCTTAATCTTAAATGTGAAAAATTGTATAGAAATCAAATATTTGTCAATTTTCATTCCAATAAGCCAATGTACCGAATTTGTTCATACAATTTTTATTCATATAAGTTTGATATAAAAATAAAATTACAAACACTTACACTTAAAAGCCTCAAAATTACTAAACACCTATGATTAAAAGTCTAACACCTACACTAAAAAAAATTCTCGTACATGTCGCTTTCATTCTTGTCACCATAATCTTGCTCGTACTTCAAACTTGAAGAACCTAAGAAAAACAAATTTTAATTAGGTTTGATACAACGTCAAAACAAGAACTCACATAACAAACATATGTCCAACAACTCGAAGAACCTAAGAAAAACAAATTTAGTTAACAATAAAATATACAAAAAAAAAAACCAGTCTCTATGAGTATCGGAAAAAATTGTTAGAAAACCCAATAAACTCCAAAAGCTTACAAACTTCAAGATATCAAGCTTAACCCCCTTCAGAAAACCTGTAATGCTCTAGGTTTCTATACTTAATGCCTAAAGACATTACTAAGCATCTATCATAATTCTAACCGGTTGCTCTAGAAATTTCGACAGCATAACGACGTACATAGGACTAATCCAAAAATTTTTAAACCTGTTAAACAAGAGAAACACACTTCTATATAAAAAAAATCACCCAACTATAGCCTCATAACACTTCAGGTTCGCAACAAGACTCCAAATATCCTAAAACTAAGCAAGTTAGGTCTTGCATCAAGCACAACCTAAATCTAAACAATCATTAAAGGACATTGCAAGATAGTCAGCAAAATAATATCAAACACCAAATTACAAAATTGTTAAACTAACAATAGGAATGACGATCAAGTCGAACAAGGATAATAATAATGTTACAAAACTATACAAGCAAAATACCAAATTTAAACAAACGCCAAATTTAAGGAAAACAACCAAGTTGATCTAACTTAATCAAGTAAAATAAAGTTACAAAGCTATATAAAGTAACTTTTCCAAAACACAAACACATGTACATTTACCTAAAATTTAACTTATAACATCTAATACTAATGAAGTACATATACCAACTAAATCATCTAACTTATAACGAATTATAATGAACTAAAACAATCCAACCTTAAACTTAGAAGTTACCATGTTCACAATTAAACTCATTGAAGCTTAATAAAAAAAAAAAAGACTTTAACAAAAAGAAACAAAAATTTAAACTAGCTTCCAAAGTTACACAACTCATGAACATAATGAACTATAACGATCAAAGTAACTAAATTAATCTAACTTTACTAAGTAAACAAATATTAAACTCATCAAACTATAACGAACTAAAACAATCAAAACAACTAAATTAATCTAACTTTACTAAGTAAACAAATAATAAACTCATCAAACTATAACGAACACATATTTATAAGCATAACACCAAATTTAACTAAATCAACTCGATAAGAAGGATGATTCTAGAAGATAGAATAATATATCATGGCCAGCTTAAACAATTTAAAATACTAACTCAAGATGTCCATACCCCATTAAAATCCATATCATCTAAAGTTTCAAAAGCCCTCGTCCAACAGTTTTGTACTTGGGATTTGTGTAATTTGCATACAAAAACTGCAATAAAAATCATATAATTAGTTGATTATTGAATTCTCTACACTGCAAAGAGAGGCTAAATATAGACGCAAGTCGTGCAACAACAAAGCATATCTCAAAGCATGTCAAGTATCTCAAATCATGTTCATATTTCCTTTTAGCAAAAGATGGAAAAGGCCAACTCGTCATCTCACTGTTTCTACTGCCACTAGATCTTGCTTTGTTAACGTTAATTACAATTAAACATTGAGACCAAAGTGAAGTGCCATAAAGAAATTTTGTAGAGAAAAACAGTTGAACATGTGTATATATTTCTTCCTAGAGGTGATGGGACGCACATGTTTTTTTGGGTCCGATCAAGGCTCTTGGCTTGTGTTACCAACCAAACCAAACTACGACATACGATATTGAAGGGATATTGAGGGGATAGAGCAGATGATAGAAAGATGGTTATGGAAAAGCAAAGAACTAATTACCTGAATTGGCACCAATATGAAATCAACCTTTAGGAACTTGTTTTCATAATATTGTGAAGAAACATCAATAATGAATTCATCAAAGACACCTACTAAAGTTTTAATTAATTGGTTTATCTATTTGGAGTTGAGGGGCTGGACTGTCAAAAACACATACGAATAACGCTGAGACTAGTTTAGACAATTAACTGCATAGCCAAAGTGTTCATTAACTTTATAAACCAACTAATTATATAAAAAAAAACTAATTTCGAATAGATCAAATTTAATCACGGGAACCAACCAAGGGTAGTAACAACACTAAAAGAAGTCTTATATCACAAAAATGTCCAACACAACCACAAGTAGTAACAACCTCAAACTCAACTAAATTTATAAATCAACACAAACAAACACTTTCAAAGCATAACTAGTATTTCTCCATCCTCAACTCACCTAAACTTATAAACTAACAACAAACAATGTCAAAACATAACTCAAGTATTTCTCAACAACAAAAGTAGGAAGGCCAATGGTCTCAGTTGTATCCTTCCGTTTATTCCTGATTTGAGAAAACAAATAAATTTAGCAACAGAAGTGTATCTTTAATAAACAATCCTTCCCAAGTGTTCTCTTCCCCTTCTACCAATCCTCAAAAAAAGCCAACAATTCTTTTAAAAACCATGAGATTTTACATGTTTATCACTTAGATGATTACATTTTCAAAAAAATGAATAATCACCTGCTTACAATTCTAGTTGATTATGGCATGTTACAACTATTTTTGGTTGCCCACATAGCTCCCACTGTCGCAAAAGGTTTCATTGGCTGCCCTAGATATTAGAAATGCTTGAGAACCATTCTCATTGCCATTAAACATAAAACCTCATCCCAATATGAAAGCCAATTCTTAAAAGTCCATTACTAAACTTGTTACATTATAGCATTGATTATGCTCAATACTAAACTTTCTACATGTAAGAGCATAGAAATATTTGATGCACATATGAATCTACTTCCCATCTGCAATTGAAACCATACATGAACTTATTAAGGTCCAATTGCATCTAATTTATTATGAGATATGTAAGCAAGCAGTCAGGGATATTTTGTTAGAGTTATGGAATGACCTTTGATTTTTGTTCAAAATTGGTGTTCGGGTTGAGTTGTTATTATTAAGGTTCAATGAAATAAAAACACAATAGAAAAACAACCCTTCTCCTCCACTATTCATACCCGCCTAACGACAACTAGGTAACAGAAGACAAAGAAGATTCAAACATAGACAAATTGACTTTGATAGAACAAAATCCTTCAAAACCATGTGGGGGTTTGATAGCGAGCAGAAATGTCGCTATTTTAGTCTCAATTTATTAAGCTTTTTGGTGCTTTAATCGTGTTTTTAATGAATATATTTAATGAATTTTGTTATTTGGTCCTTAGGAGCTAAGTTGGTGATTTTTGGAGAAAAAGAGCCAAAATTGAAGTAATTTTAGCCCAAATCCTAGCTTGATGCAATTGGAGGCCCAAGGAAGTCAACTATAAAGAAAAGACCAAGAGAAATGAAGAAGAAGGCCCAAAAATCAGCCCAAAAAGGAAGCTGAAAAATCTGGAAATCTGGACAGCGTCGAGATGCTAAGTAAGGCAGCGTCGCGACGCTGCCCTTTCTTGTTGCCCAAGCCGCGTGCGCAGCAGCGTCGCGACGCTGAGCAAGATAGCGTCGCGACGCTACCCCGATTCCAGGCCTATAAAAAGGCACCCTTGGGTGCCTCATTCCTCATCAATCAAATCACTCCTTCTCCATTCCAATTCCTTTCTTAGCCTCCTTTTGGAGCCCCTCTCAAGGCTTTTTAGCCTTTTTGAGAGGATTCTTCTAGTGGGAAAATTTTGGGAATTTTGGGGGAGCAATCTTAGAGGCTCAAGGAGTAGTCAGCGGGGGCTCCAAGCGTCAGCAAGGGGTTTTTCGACGGTCAATTCCTTTCCTTTATCGCTCTTTATTATGCTTCCCTTTGTAATTATTGTGGATATTATGTGTAGCTAAAACCCCAATTTGGGGTCTTGAAATGAAATGATAGTTCAATTATTGTTATAATTTCTTGTCTCTTGCCCATGTCCTAATTATTTGTATGGATGTGCTTAATGCTTTACTCAATCTGGCCAATTGTGTAATGATTCGATTCTTAATGGAAACTCGACGGAGAGAAATTAGGATAGATCATAATCCATGCAACTAGTTTAATTGCCCGTTGTGACACCGGGATTAGTTGATTAAACTTAGATTCCTAAAATGAATCAGAGCGTAATAATTAATGATTTTTAATAGCGCTAAGGACACTTAGGTTGTTAAAATGATTTAATTGCAATTAGGGGAAACCGACAAGAGAGCCTATGTGATTAACGGAGATTCTAGGATTATAATTAGTTGGGCAATGAAATAGGATAATTATAACTACTATTTGGCTAATCATCGATTTTCAAGACCCCTCTTCCCATTTAAAGAAAACTCTTTCTCCATATTTTATTTTTTTGATTGATCAATTTGTTTTCGTTAATTGTCTTGAATTTAAATCCTTTTTACTGCATGAAGTGGTCCCTAAATATTATTTCGCCTAAGTATTTTCAGTGCTCAAGAAAATTTTAATTATTTACTTAAGTTTCGCTTCGCCTCCCTGTGGATTCGATACTCGGTATTACTACCGTTTTATATTACTTGAGGCCCGTGCACTTTGCGGTCATCAAGTTTTTGGCGCCGTTGCCGGGGAGGCTTGATTTTTAAGCAAAAATTAATTGTTCTTGACATCAAAAAGAAAGGGATAAATAGTAATTTAGGTGTAAATATTTTTCTTCATTTTGTGAATATTATTTTATTTTCATTTTTGTTTAGTTCTTTTTGTTTTCTGGGAGCATTGTATGCGAAGAAACAAGGTGGTTGATTTGTTTCCGCTAGATCTTGAAATCAACAGGACTCTTAAATCCATTAAAAGAGAAAAAAGATTAGCAGAAGCGATGGCCCACCAAGAAGAAGCTCCCAAGGCGATTAGAGATTTTCTGCAGCCAGTTCTTCCTACCGAGAATTCTGGAATTGTCTATGCCCCTATCCAAGCTACAAAATTTGAGCTAAAAACAGGGTTGATTCAGATGGCGCGCGATAACTCGTTCAAGGGACATCCTTCCGAGGACCCCCACTCACATCTGCGATCATTCCTAGAAATATGTGGGACAGTAAAGATGAACGGAGTTCCAGTAGACGCGATAAGATTAAGGTTGTTCCCATTTTCTCTACAGGATAAAGCAAAAGATTGGCTCGAATCAGTCGAGACGGGCAGCATCAGTACTTGGGACGAGCTTGCCCATGCTTTTCTGACAAATTTTTTTCCACCGGCTAAGACTACAAAGCTCCGGACTGAAATTGGAACATTCAGGTAGCTTGACGAGGAGCAGTTATACGAAGCGTGGGAAAGATACAAGGAAATGCTTAGGCGATGCCCCCAACACGGATATCCTGATTGGCTTCAGGTACAGTTATTTTATAATGGATTAAACCCCTCCACAAAGACAGTCCTAGACACATCAGCAGGAGGGAATTTTCTTTCAAAAACAGTGACAGAAGCCAAAGACCTGCTTGAGGAGATGGCGACAACAAGTTATCAATGGCCGACGGAGAGAGGAACAGTTACAAAGAAGGCTGGATTATATGAATTGGATGAGTCAAGTTCACTGAAAGCGCAACTGGCATCTCTGACCAATGCCCTAAACAAATTGACTTCATTCTAGGTGGTTAAGTCCTAAACAAAGAAGGAAGGTCAAGATGTGGAAGAAGTTCAATTCATAGGAAATAGACCATATACTGAAGGAGTACCAAACTTCTACCACCCCAGTCTGCGAAATCACGAGAACTTCTCTTATGCGAATACAAAGAATGTTTTGCAGCCACCCCCAGGTTTTGCATCATCTAGTGCTCCTGAAAAGAAAAATAATCTGGAGGAGATGGTGGCTTTATTCATCAAAGAACAGAGAATATTGAATGTGAGTCTCCAGACATCAGTAAACAACCACGACGCAGCTCTAAAGAACATGGAAGTGCAGATAGGTCAGATCGCTTCAGCGGTAAATGCCCTTCAGAAGGGAAAATTTCCAAGTGATACTGAGCCTAACCCGAAAGAGCAGTGTAAGATGGTGGTTCTAAGAAGTAGCAGAAGACTGGAGGACAGTTCAGAGAAGAAAAAGGAAGAAGAAGAGAGAAGGGATGAAGATGAAAGGACTGAGGCACAAAAAGCCTCCTCTGAAAGGTTCCAACATCCTCCCAACTCTATTGAATTAAAATGTGATTTTTCTAACAACTTTGCAGGTAGAAAAGAAGATGAGAGGCAGAATGACAAAAAGAAGCTGTCTGAGGAAGAAGTGGTTCCATGCAACCACCATGACAGAAGTTCGCATATTAGCCCGCGCAAGCGGAGGGGCGAATGTCCAACCTTTGATTTCAGGGAGTTACCTTTTCCTCAAAGATTTAAAAATGTCAAATTAGATGAACAGTTTCAAAAAATTCTAAAAATGTTTAAAAAGTTGTCTGTGAATATTCCATTGGTAGAAGCCTTGTATAATATGCCAAACTATGGAAAATTCATGAAGGAAATGCTTTCTAGAAAGAAAAGTCTGAAAAAAGAAGTTTTTAATTTATCTGAGAGTAGCAGTACCATTATTTCTGGTAGGATACCCTCTAAGCAGAAAGATCGAGGGAGTTTTACTATTCCCTGCACCATAGGAGAAGTATCCTTTGATAGGGCTTTATGTGATTTAGGAGCAAGTATAAATTTAATGCCCTACTCTATTTACAGGAAGATTGGTTTATCAGGTATGACAGATACTGACGTCACTCTTCAGCTTGCTGACAGATCGATTACCCACCCGATGGGTGTTGTGGAGGACGTGTTGGTGAAAGTCAACAAATTCATCTTCCCTGTAGATTTCGTGGTACTGGACATGAAGGAGGACAAAGAAGTGCCAATTATCTTAGGCAGACCTTTCCTGGCCACTGGTAAGGCTGAGATTAGCGTGCATACAGGTAAACTTACCTTGAACATTGATGATGAAAAAGTTGTGTTTAGTATTTTTGGCCAAGATGAATCTGTTTGTAGTTTACACACATGTTTTTCTGTTGGGCCTGAATACTTGACTGATGACGATGAAGAGGTAGACTATAATCTTGGCCTAGTCTTAGGAGAAATGCTTATGGATAATGAGGATTTTGATCATAATGCATATATGGATAATCCTATGTTTGAAAATGATTTGGATCTGCCTGACTTTGAAAATGAATTAGACTTGCCTACTTGTGAAAACGAAAGATCTACAGTTGATGATTTACCCTCCTTTGAAAATGAATTAGATTTGCCTGAAATGGATAATTTTGATGATGATATTGAATTGCCAGACATTGAGCATGAACATAAAAGGCATAAAAAAGATTGCTCGATAGATGATTTTGAGTCTGATCATGATTATAGTGAATCTATTGAGTCTGATCTTGACATTCCTGAATGCATGAATCCTGACAATGTGAATACTTTTTTTTCATGTCCTGATGATGTGTATAGCATAGAATCTGACCCAGAAGAACTCGAATCTGTGCATAGTATAGAATCTGATCCTGAAATTCTTGAATTTCTTAAGTCTTCTGATGATGAGTCATGTGACAACTTAGTTGAATCATTTTTTAATTCTGAGTCTGAGGGATCTGCTGAAAATGTAGAAATTTTTTCTGATGAATGGACTGGCATGATTGATAGGCCATCTCTAGATCCTAGACCAGTAGATATTATAATGCTTGATGACTCTGTTAACAATTGTTTTGAGAATAGAGATTTAGAAAAGAGATTTGATGCAGCTGATTATTTTTTGAAATGTTATTATGAGAATCTCTTTAGTGAAGATGGGCCAGGGGAAAGTTTTTTTTCGCCCCTGTTTGTAGTTTGCAATTCGGTGCGTGATTTCTTGCAGGGCCCGGAGGATGATGAAAATTTTTATTTTGAGCCTCCGTAAGCGTGCCGAGCCTAGTCTAGCTAAAGACGTTAAAGAAAGTGCTGCTTGGGAGGCAACCCAAGGATTAAAGTTTAGTTAGTTGTTTTTGCGGTAAATAATTTTCTTTGCTCCGTGATCCAATTTTGTTTTGCAGGATCACCTTAGCAAATCCCAAAATTCCACATTTCCCATTTTTCATGGATTCAAAGGAAGAAGATGAAGCGCTCCTAGCTCAGGGAAGTCTCAGTATCTCTCTTTATGCTTTTCTGTTTTAAAACATTGGGGACAATGTTTAGTTTAAGTTTGGGGGGGAGGCTTCCGCTGTGTTGAGCATATTTAAATTCTGTTGGATGCATGAATAGATAGCCATGATAGCCAAGGATGTGATTTTTGAAATTTTGGGAGAAAATGGTTTATATGATTGTGGAATCTGAGAGCACGGCAAAAATTGTGAAATTTTAAATTTTTTTGATACTTAGTTTTGATGTCTAAAGCTTAACGACGTCTTTGAAAATCTAGATTATTTTTATGGTTCTCAAAGTTGTTGTCACCCCGATAGGCTTAGTTTCTAATATTAGGAAGTTCATGCTTGATTGCTCCAAAGAACTAGGTAGGAAAAAATGCTATGCCTGCTGAGAGAAAAGCAAAAGCAACAAAAGAAAATGAGAGAAAAGAAAATTTGTTGAAAAAGAATTTTTGCTTGCACAAAAGAAAAATCCTAGGGGTAAAAAGAGCTACCTGCGGTGTGATCAGTTAGGCCAACCAGAGAATAAAATTCGGGTTAAGGGTCCCTGCACCGTAGTGTGAAAGCTAGTACCATTAGATATCAAAATGCAAGTTTGGGGGAAGAGCAAAAGAAAAAGAAAAGAAAAAGAAGAGAAAAAGAAAAATCATGTGAGGATTTTTCTCCCCCATGAAAAAGAAAAAGATGACAGACACCCTAGTTTCTTTTTTTTGCATGATAGAAGGACTCCGAAGTATTAGGGGCTCTTAGCCAGTGTAGGGGGAAAACAAATGGAGAAAGCCATAAGACTAATCTAGGTTAGTAAAAGAATCAATAGATAAGTCTTGAGCATGCTATTCATTAATCTTAAGTTCAAACTAGTTTAAGATTTCTTCAAGAGTATGCGGTGCTTACTTATTCCACTTGCATGTTTTCCATTCGATCCTAAAAATTCCAAAATCATTGAGGGTTGAGCGATTCTATTTCATGCATCTTTAGAATTTATTTTGCTCGGGACTAGCAAAAGCTTAAGTTTGGGGGTGTGATAGCGAGCAGAAATGTCGCTATTTTAGTCTCAATTTATTAAGCTTTTTGGTGCTTTAATCGTGTTTTTAATGAATATATTTAATGAATTTTGTTATTTGGTCCTTAGGAGCTAAGTTGGTGATTTTGGGAGAAAAAGAGCCAAAATTGAAGTAATTTTAGCTCAAATCCTAGCTTGATGCAATTGGAGGCCCAAGGAAGTCAACTATAAAGAAAAGACCAACAGAAATGAAGAAGAATGCCCAAAAATCAGCCCAAAAAGGAAGCTGAAAAATCTGGAAATCTGGACAGCGTCGAGACGCTAAGTAAGGCAGTGTCGCGACGCTGCCCTTTCTTGTTGCCCAAGCCGCGTGCGCAGCAGCGTCGCGACGCTGAGCAAGGTAGCGTCGCGACGCTACCCCTATTCCAGGCCTATAAAAAGGCACCCTTGGGTGCCTCATTCCTCATCAATCAAATCACTCCTTCTCCATTCCAATTCCTTTCTTAGCCTCCTTTTGGAGCCCCTCTCAAGGCTTTTGAGCCTTTTTGAGAGGATTCTTCTAGTGGGAAAATTTTGGGAATTTTGGGGGAGCAATCTTAGAGGTTCAAGGAGTAGTCAGCGGGGGCTCCAAGCGTCAGCAAGGGGTTTTTCGACGGTCAATTCCTTTCCTTTATCGCTCTTTATTATGCTTCCCTTTGTAATTATTGTGGATATTATGTGTAGCTAAAACTCCAATTTGGGGTCTTGAAATGAAATGATAGTTCAATTATTGTTATAATTTCTTGTCTCTTGCCCATGTCCTAATTATTTGTATGGATGTGCTTAATGCTTTACTCAATCTGGCCAATTGTGTAATGATTCGATTCTTAATGGAAACTCGACGGAGAGAAATTAGGATAGATCATAATCCATGCAACTAGTTTAATTGTCCGTTGTGACACCGGGATTAGTTGATTAAACTTAGATTCCTAAAATGAATCAGAGCGTAATAATTAATGATTTTTAATAGCGCTAAGGACACTTAGGTTGTTAAAATGATTTAATTGCAATTAGGGGAAACCGACAAGAGAGCCTATGTGATTAACGGAGATTCTAGGATTATAATTAGTTGGGCAATGAGATAGGATAATTATAACTACTATTTGGCTAATCATCGATTTTCAAGACCCCTCTTCCCATTTAAAGAAAACTCTTTCTCCATATTTTATTTTTTTGATTGATCAATTTGTTTTCGTTAATTGTATTGAATTTAAATCCTTTTTACTGCATGAAGTGGTCCCTAAATATTATTTCGCCTAAGTATTTTCAGTGCTCAAGAAAATTTTAATTATTTACTTAAGTTTCGCTTCGCCTCCCTGTGGATTCGATACTCAGTATTACTACCGTTTTATATTACTTGAGGCCCGTGCACTTTGCGGTCATCAGGGTTGCAGAGAAAACATGGATAAGTATTAAGTTGTGACATAAAATACCTTTTTCAATGTGTCGAATCAACGCATATATAGAGTTCGTTTGCCCACATTTTCTACTCTACTCCAAGATGAACAAGAGAGAAAGAAAAGAATTGGAAGTCTGATATTCATCTGTAAGTAAACTGGAAATGGAAGGCACAAAAAATATATCAAATCATGACTATAAGATATCCAATATAACAAAGATGGACAGACCAAGTATCTCAAGCCAAGGAACAGTTTTTATTGAATCTCCCATAAGTACTTGCAATTACTTTGTCCCACATTTCATTGGTTTCATCAAAGAACTTTCATGACTATTTTAACAAGAAACAAAAAGTTTTCATTGAATAAATGAAAAGAGACTATTGCTCGAAGGATACAATCTCCACAAAGTAGTGAAACAAAGAACAACAAAGAAAACAAAAGGGAAAAACATCTCAAGAAAACCCATCAAAAGGATTTGAAAAAGAACACCAAGAAGAAGCTTTTAAACTACCGGACTTGAAGTGATCAAACCAATCAAAGAACCTTTGAAATAACAATGATATCAAGACTCACTAACTTGTATATTTAGCCATGGACATAATAGAAAAACTGCATGATAGTAGAGGTATTGTGGGCTTATATCAAGCAATTAATCTACATATCTGTACAACAAGTCCAAAGTTATGAATAAGTAGTAAACACTTTTAGAGCATTTCAACCAAGAATGAATAGAAACTTGTTTTGAAAACAAAATCAAGTTCCAACAATGTGAATTTAAGATCGCAAAATATAAGATACAAGTGAGTTTATCGTAATGACAATGCAACATAACAATAACTTGCAACTAAATCTCACCTTGTGGCAACTCCAACTTAAAAATGAATTAAATATACTGCATATGAAAGTCACAATAGATTATGGGGAGAAAGGATGGAATTGAGAATGTATAACGTCTTAACGCACTCCTAATGGTTCAAAGAACGACCCTACAAGTTGATTCGAATTTTATTCGAACATACAAAAATCGAACTTGAACCTACGACAAAGAGTACCCAAAGCTTAGAAACTAATTCACAGCATATACGCACATTCGAAAAGAACATTATATTTTTTGTCCCTTACCGAAAAATGCTCGAAATTCACCCTTAACCTTATTCGGACCCTCCAATATCGCCCCGAACCTAAAACACATGATACCCAAGGGTTAAGGACTAGTTTACAACATTTAATTGCGTATGAGAGGGCCTATGACTCACTGCCACTTACCGCCACTCACTGAACAACCTCAAATCCTCGTTGTTCGGTGGTCGTAGGAGTTTAAACCTACACGGGTTGGATTGTTGTTATAGTTGTTATAGTTGTGATGTAAAATTTCATATTGTACCGTGATGCGTGATTTATTTTCAAGTTTTGAATCAAATTTAGTTAGCAGGTTAATCCTTATATTTATACATGTTTTTCCTTAATGGCTGATTCTCTCTGTTTTCCCTTTTTCTATATCACTATCACCCTTCTCCTATGGTTGCTAATGTCGCTGCCATCTTCATTCCTGATGTTCCCAATGTCTTACTTCTTACTTCTACTTTGTTTCAGATCTAGAAGAATGAAATTAAGCAAGAAAAACATGTGTAGCTCACTTGGAATAAAATTTGCAAGAAATGTCTCTCATCGTCATTTATGAGATCCAATAACTATTTAAATGTCAAACTAATATACTAATAAATAGAGATTGATTGAAAAATAACTTATGTCGAGACAAATGAAAGAAAAAAAAAACATAGACAGTGCAAAAACACAAGCCCAAATGAAAGAAAGCTAAATGTATCAAAGGATATTCCAATGGTTAAGGATCAAAACTAAAGAAAAATTATAAAATAAAACTCATGCTCAGACAAACTGAAAACAAATGCCATGGCATCTCCCTCCCTCCCTCTTTCTTCAAAAGACAAACACCTAGATGTGGAAATAAATAACTTAAAGCATCACCACAACAACCACGTAGCAAGCATATAAATTCAATTACCAAAGAGGAATATAAATCCAAGTCAACACCATAACACATTATGGACCACAATCAAAGCAACTTAACTTCACGAAGGATTCGAATAGCATCAGATACATGATCAAAAATATTATGAATTGTCTTTATTGCAACTTTCTCCCTAGTTTGCAAGTCTATAGCAGAACAAACAACTTCGTAACTTTCCTTTCCAATAACTTCAAGAATCTCATATCTATTACCATCCCCATATTCAGTATAAAAAAGTAATTACAGAAATGAAAGGTCAAAAAAGCCTAAGGGAGATAAAATTCACAAAATCTCCCAAAATTTAACTGACAGCGAATTCCATTTGAAAGAAATAATTGAAGGTGAGTAATTACAGAAAACCTTAATTTTTTTTAAAGAAAGAAAATTATAAGGGAAATCCTGAAAGTTAGCAATAGTTCACATCAGAAATGTCAATGTTTTTCAACATGATATTAATTACAACCACATAATAGACAGATAGAGATTGATGCAAAAACAACTATTTATTTAACACTAGTGAATACACAATTTCAAGGGAAAGATAAAGATTGTCATTACCAAGATGCAATTGAAGAAATTTCAAGAGAAAGAAAATAAATACTAAAACAGACGGGGGAAAATGAGTCACACATAGCAATGCTAATCTGTATTTATAGAGTGACAACTCAACATGGATAACAACTTTTCAAAAGCAGAAGATTGGGTCAAGAAATTTTCATTACCAAGATGCAATTGACTCTCTAGTATTGTGATTGAATTTTCATTACACAATCCTGTAAACCAAATTTGTATATCTAGAGAAAGAATTATACTAGTTTGATCCAAAAGATCCAAATCATTTGATCGCTTTAACTGTTCTCCCTGCAAAATTTGAGCATAATATACACAAGTTTCAGAAATGTTGCTTCAACCTAACTACATTTTGCAACAAAACTTCTTGATGTGAGCTTAAGAACATAAGACATAAAATACAAAAGTTTCAAGTGAAAAAGGTCTTAGATACTCATTGATATCATCTGCCTAGTTGGGTTCTTTTCTATTAGAAGTGAAAAAGATCTTAGATTCACAACTAACAACACCATTATTAGTACTAGTTTCAAGTTCATATATATGAAAAGCTTTAAACAAAATGCTAGGTAAGAATAATGAAACATTACCAATCATCGCCCAAACCAACATCTTCCCAATAAATCCAACCAAAAACATAAACTCACAAGTACATTTTCCAAGCCGCCCTCCAAACTCAACTAAACTTATGAAGCATCAAAAACAAACAATTTCAAAACATAACTAAGTATTTCTCAACCCACGACTCAACTATACTTATAAACTAACACCAAGCATTTCAAAACTTAATTCAAGTATTTCTCAACTTCCACATAGACTCATATAAAGATATAAACTAAAATAAGGGGGAAAATTGGATATCCTCCCAACAAGCACTAGTTTAAATTATAGCGATGCTTGGCCATATTCATACGCCAGATACAAACAACCAACCTTGTTTGACAGACTACTAACCCAAAAGCTAGGAAATTTAGAAGCACGTGGCTATAATTGGAAGTGGCCTAAAGCACTCTTCATCCAAAATCATCATGTTGAAAAATGTAAAAAAGCCCCTTATATGGTAGGTAAACAAGCATGTACTTTTAAGACTAAGTGTTTGATTGAGAAGACCTTCAAAAGTATTTTTAAAACTTCAAGAGGTAAAATGTGGTTTTTTGTTTCTATTTTCTTAAATTCTCCGTAAAGCTTTACAAGGAGGAGTAGCTCATCACCCCTCAGTGGCTGTTGCTCTAAACCTCTGAAGTATTGTTGCAAAAGATTTATGAAATATAGGGTGCTTAATTACTTTTGCTCAATTGATTGGATATGTATAATGAGTTTAGTGCAACATTATTAATACAAGTCCTTTGTTTGTTTCAGCAATATGTCAAAAAACGTATGTGCTTTGTCTGACGTCAAATTAAACGGTTTAGAATATCGTACTAAGAATATGTGCTTAAACACTGGAAAAGTGGCAAATGATTTATTGGTCTTAAACGAGGAACATCCTCGACCAAACCATTTAGCTTACAAGAACGCTACCAAAGAGTTACTAGTCTTGGAAACGTGCTTAGTGAATAACGATAGTTCTGTTGGGTTTTATGCCCTAAAACTCGTAGGTAGTGAATGTAACCGTTGACCGGATATTAATGAAATAATATTTATATATTTTTCCATTAATTGTTATTAGTTATTTTATATTTGTCTTTGCCAAATAATAACCCTAATCCAATAAACTAGACATCCAAGGTTGTAATATGAGTCTTGAACTATATGTAGCGACATATGGGATCATTGTTCAAGAAACAGCCTAAAGGGTCTATACTATAGGGATAAGACTGGGTGCCTTATCCTGGTGACACTATGGATACGGCCCACTTTGTATTTGATACAAACGCTGCGATCCAACGCGTTCGTGTAGGAGACATGCGAGTGGGGGTATCCTATGCAATGAGTTTGCATAAGACCGGACCGTGAAATAGTAACCACTGGTTATAACACCGTTAACTAGTTGGTTTTCTATTTCACTAGGACGACCTAGACAACTTAGTCTTAATCCTGAGTTGATTATGGACTCCTGCTCATGAGAGATTGTCCTTTGATTTGTATGGGTGAGAGTGGCCAATACGCCGACTCAATAAGCCTACCACTTTGGGGACAAGACCGAATGGGGAGCTGGGAACATAATCGTACAAGATGGAATTCACTCCTTCCCAACTTTAGGGAAGCAGATGAGTGTTCCCTTAAGTGGTTACTTCGAGTCTTGAACAAAGGGCCCTACCCTCTCAATGGCACGAGAGGGTTTTCTGTTTGATGGTTGGACCACAAACAGGTTGTTCATTAGAGGAGAATTGGTACTTAAGGAAATAGAGGTAACCCAGGGGTAAAACGGTAATTTGACCCAGCTGGTGTTACGGACACTCGTGAAGGACTAACTAGTCGATATTGGTCTAGATCCATGGACACAGAAAGTATGTCTGCAGTGAGAAGAGTGCAACTGTGAGTCTATAGTGGAATGTACACACAGTTAACGAATATTGATTAATGTGGTTAATGAGTTTGACCAATTAATCTCACATCGTTGGAGCTTTTGATCTGCAGGTCCATTAGGTCCCACTGGTAGCTCGTAAAGTAATTTGAGGCAACTAAGTAATAAAAGTAAATTGAAAATGTTCAATTTACTAAGGGAAACAAATATAATATATATTGATATATTATTATGAGATAAATTAATATTTGAAAAGTTCAAATATAAATTTATGAAAGTTTGAAAGAGTTCAAAATAATGAATTAATTAATTTAAGGCCTAAAATGTGTTTGGGCAAATTAATTATTTCTAGGCCGGGAATTAAATATTTGATATTTAATTGGTGGTTAATTAATTAAAGAATTCATTAACCGGCAATTAATCAATTATGGAAATAATTAATCACTTAAGGAAGTGATTAATCATTTATGGAAATGATCTAATCACTTATGGAAGTAATTAGTCATTTGTGGAAAAGATTAATCAATTATGGAATTGATTGATCATGATTGATTAATTAAGGAATAAGATTGAATCAATTATGGAAAAGATTGATTTAATTGAATATTTTATTCATGGCCTCTCTTCTATAAATAGAACACTAGACCTAATTGGTCATGACTCTTGACACTCTTGAAAGACAAGACCTAGAATTCTCTCTAGCCTCCCTCTTAGAGAAAGACTCCCACAAGTCTTTTGCCTCCTAGACTTAGAGACATACCGGTGTAACCTCTGTGGTGATTGTGTCAATCAAAGAAGAAATTTCCAGCGAAGAATAACGAAGGCGGCTGCTGCGTTTTCGTTCGTGGAGCGTCGTTGGCGAAGAACGGTCAAATCTTCAACGAAGGTTTGTAACGGTTCTTCCTCTTTTCTTTATAAAAGTTTTAAAAATAAATTTAGATTTATTTTAGCATGTTTAAACCGATTTTACAGTGGCTTTAAAGGTTGTTTAAAGTTTTGTTTGAGTTATCGTAACGGTATTTTAATGTTAATTAATATACGGCGTAAGGTCCAATCGATGCGCTTCCGCTGCGTGGGGACTTTTATTCCCTTCAAGTTCTGCCTAGATACTTGATTTAGGGGCCACAAACCACGTTTGTTCTTCATTTAAAGGAATGAGTTCCTGGGAACAGCTTAGAGCTGGAGAAATGACTCTCAAAGTTGGAACTGGAGAAGTTGTCTCAACTATAGCAGTAGGAAGCATAAAATTATTTTTCCAAGAAAACAAGTACATATTATTAGATAATGTGTACATAGTTCCAAAGATTAAAAGAAATATGATTTTTGTGTCTTGTTTGCTCGAACAAACTTATTCCATATCTTTCTCATTAAATGAAGTTTTCATTTCCAGAAAGGGAATTAATGTCTGTTCAGCTATAATGGAAAATAATTTATATGTTCTAAGACCATTCGAGAGTATATCAGTTAATAATACAGAAATGTTCAAAACTGCTACTACTCAAAGTAATATAAGGCAAAGAGTTTCTCCTAAAGAGAATACCTATCTTTGGCACTTGAGGTTAGGCCACATAAATCTCAATAGGATTGGGAGACTGGTCAAGAGTGGAATTCTAAGCAAGTTAGAAGACGACGCATTACCTCCTTGTGAGTCATCCCTTGAGGGCAAGATGACAAAACGACCTTTTAATGGAAAAAGGTTATAGGGCCAAAGAACCTTTAGAGCTCATACTTTCAGATCTCTTTGGTCCGATGAATGTTAAAACACGAGGAGGGTATGAATACTTTATCAGTTTTCTTGATGATTATTCTAGGTATGAATATCTTTACCTAATAAATCATAAGTCTGAAGCCCTTGAAAAGTTCAAGGGGTACAAGGCAGAAGTTGACAACTTATTAGGTAAAATGATAAAAACGCTTCGATCTGATCGAGGTGGAGAGTATATGGATTTAGAATTCTAGGCCTATTTGATAGAACACGAAATCACATCCCAACTCTCGGCACCTGGTACACCACAGCAAAACGATGTCTCAGAAATGAGAAATAGAACCCTATTGGATATGGTTCGTTCCATGATGAGCTATGCTTAATTGCCTCACTCGTTTTGGGGTCATGCGGTGCAGACTGCCATTTATATTTTGAACAACGTTCCATCCAAAAGTGTTTATGAAACGCCATTTAAGTTGTGGAGAGGGCGTAAAACTAGTTTACGATACATTAGAATTTGGGGATGTCCAGCACACGTGTTAGTGACTAATTCAAAGAAATTGGAAGCTTATTCAAAATTGTGCCTATTTGTAGGCTACCCCAAGGAAACGAGAGGTGGATACTTCTTCGATCCACAAGGGAATAAGGTATTTGTATCCAAAAACGCCACATTCTTAGAAGAAGACCACATTAGAAATCATAAGCCACGAAGCAAAATAGTGTTAAACGAATTATCGAACAAAGCTACAGATACATCAACAAGAGTTGTTGATGAAACGTGCACCTCGAGACAATCACGTTCTTCTCAAGAAATAAGAGAACCTCGACGTAGTGGGAGGGTTGTTAGTGATAGCGAACATAGTTAGCTATTTTTCTCTAATTAATTAAGCTTGTCTTTTACAATTATTTGGCTAAATTTATGCATTTATATGTTTTATTTGTAGGAAGTATGTGTTTGAAGCTTAATTGAGAAATTGGAGTCAAATGAAGTTCAATCTAAAAAAAAAAAAAATCATAGCGTCACGACGCTAGGACCAGCGTTGCGAGGCTCTCGACGAACTTTCCAGATTCGTAATATCGCGACAGCGTCGAGACGCTACCCCTATAGCGTCGGGACACTACGACCAATTTTTGCCTTATTTAAAGATTGCGATTAGGGCTGATTGGTGGGACTTCTTTTGGGAGATTTTGAGCCGAAAACAGGGATAAAAACCCTCTTTGGAAGCTGAAGCAAGTGGTGGAGAGTGGGATTGAAGACTTTGTTCGTGGAGATCGTGACGGGGACGTACGGTCTCGGCCACCGAGTGTTTAATCTTCTTTCCCTTTTACTTTAGTTAGTTTTTAATGGTTTTTTCATGCTTAGTTTATCTTGTAACGCCTTGTATGAGTAACTAAGCTTGTTACTTAGGGATTGATGTAGTCTTTTTAGTTTATGGATTGATTTATGGGTTGAATTTGTACAATTGTTTTATGTTTGCATTCTTAATTTAATGCTTTCAATTAATTGGCCGTTAGTTGAATGATCTAAGTGTTGAGTCTTGCTCGGGAGAGGGGATTTAGCGAAGACTTAATTAAGATTGCATGACTAAAGTAGAATTTCTAAAATCGTGACGAAATTTAGAGTAACTTTAGAATTGGTCAAAAAGAACCAAATGCCTTGCATATTAAAGAACTTAGATAGGGATATCAAGTTAGTTACTTTACATGAGAATCAATTATACTCGGGAGAGGTAGTTGTGATTAAAGGTTCTTAGACTCATAAAACCATTGTGCGTTATAATTCATTCCCTAAAATCAATCCTAGATTAAATTGACGAAATCAATTCCCTAAGTATTCTCTCAATTAAATTTCACATCTTTAATTTGCATTACCTTAGTTTCTCAAATTCACTACTTTTTGGTCCCTAAATAAAATTGAACAAGAATATTCATGGTAGTTAATCTAACTTAAAAATCCAATCTAAAGGACGACACTCGATTTCAAAATCACTTTATTATTACTTGACCCGTGCGCTTGCGGTAGGAAAATTCCACATCAGTTAGACAGCGTGATCGCTATTTGGGTTTAACTGAAACTCCAGTCGTCATACCTGATGACGGGATCAACGATCCATTAACCTTTAAACACGCAATGGATGACGTTGACAAGAACGATTGAATTAAAGCTATGGACTTGGAAATCGAGTCCATGCATTTTAATTCAATATGGGATCTTGTAGATCAACCTGAAGGGGTTAGACCTATAGGGTGTAAATGGATCTACAAGAGAAAACGAGACGTTGCTGGAAAGGTACAAAACTTTAAAGCACGACTTGTGGCAAAGGGTTTTACCCAGCGGGAGGGGATTGACTATGAGGAAACCTTCTCCCCTGTTGCCATGTTAAAGTCAATTCAGATTCTTTTATCCATTGCCACATTTTATAATTATGAAAAATGGCAAATGGATGTCAAGACTGCTTTTCTGAATGGTAATCTTGAGGTAAGTATCTACATGTCTCAGCCAGAGGGGTTCATTACTCAGGACCAAGAGCAACAAGTTTTCAAGCTTAAATGATCCATTTATGGATTGAAACAAGCGTCTAGATCCTGGAATATGAGATTTGATACTACGATCAAATCTTATGGCGTTGGACAAAATGTTGATGAGCCTTGTGTTTACAAAAGGATCATCAACAACTCCATCGCTTTCTTAGTACTGTATGTGGATGATATCCTACTCATTGGGAATGATGTAGGATATCTTACTGACATTAAACAATGGCTAGCAACTCAATTCCAAATGAAAGATTTGGGTGAGGCACAAAATGTTCTACGGATCAAAATTGTTCGGGACCGAAAGAACAAAACGCTAGACATGTCTCAGACGTCTTATATCGACAAATTGTTAGTTAGATATAAGATGCAAAATTCCAAGAAGGGTTTATTACCTTTCAGGCACATAATTAATTTGTCTAAGGAACAGTGTCCTCAGACTCCTCAAGAAGTTGAGGACATGAGACGAATTCCCTATGCCTCTACAGTAGGCAGCCTAATGTATGCCATGTTGTGTATAAGGCCTGACATTTGTTATGCAGTAGGGATTGTCAGTAGATATCAATCCAATCCAGGATTCGATCACTGGACAACCGTTAAGAATATCGTCAAGTATCTTATGAGAACAAGGGACTATGTGCTCGTGTATGGCGCTAAGGATTTGATCCTTACAGGATACACTGATTCTGACTTTCAAACCGATAAAGATTCAAGGAAATCCACATCGGGGTCAGTATTCACTCTGAATGGAGGAGCAATAGTATGACGTAACATCAAGCAGGGATGCATTGCAGACTCGACCATGGAGGTCGAATATGTAGTTGCTTGCAAAGCAGCGAAAGATGCAGTATGGCTCAGGAAGTTCCTGGCTGACTTGGAAGTCGTTCCAAATGTGCATTTGCCTATTACCGTATACTGTGACAATAGGGGTGCAGTTGCAAACTCAAAGGAACCTCGCAGCCATAAAAGAGGCATGCACATCGAAAGGAAATACCATCTCATCAGAGAAATTGTGCATCGAGGAGACGTGATCATCACAAAGATAGAGTCAGAGCACAACATTGTTGATCCATTCACGAAGGCTCTCACGGCTAAAGTGTTCGAGAGTCATCTAGAAGGTATAGGTCTGCGAGATATGTATGGAAAAATAATCTAGGACAAGTGGGAGAATTGTAACCGGTATCTGATGCCCTGGTTTATTGTATTTGTACATTGTAATACGTTTTAAGTAATATACATGTACTTTATACACCCACTGCTGTTATGGATTATAGTACATCCTACTAAACTAGAGTTTTAGTTCAAGTGGGAGTTTGTTGGGTTTTATGCCCTAAAACTCGTAGATAGTGAATGTAAACAAATTGTATACTTGTTTTAATAAAATGTTATTGAGTTTCTGTAATAAAATGTTATTGTTGGATATTGTAGAATTTGACACAAATCCAATAAACTAAGATCCAAGGTTGTTTGCATGTAACTTGAACTAGTATGTGGGGACATACGGGGATCAATGTTCAAGTAACAACCTAAAAGGTCTATAGTACAAGGATAAAACTGGGTACCTTATCCTGGTAACACTATGTGATACGACCCGCTTTGTATTTGATACAGACGTATTGATCCAAAGCATCCATGTAGTAGACATGCGAGTGGGGTAACCTATGCAATGAGTTTGCATAAGACCGGACCACAAAATAGTAACTGTGTTAGCTATAACATCGTTAACTAGTTAGGTTTCTATTTCACTAGGATGACCTAGGCAACTTAGTATGAAGCCTGAGTTGATTATGGACTCCTGTTCACGAGGGATTGTCCTTTGATTTGTATGGGTGAGAGTGGCCAGTACGCCGACTCAATAAGCCTACCATTTTGGGGACAAGACTGACTGGGGAGCTGGGAACATAATCATACAAGATGGAATTCACTCCTTCCCGACTTTTGAGGAAGTAGATGAGTGTTCCCTTAAGTGGTGTCTCTGGGTCTTGAATAAAGGGCCTTACCCTGTCACTGGCCCGAGAGGGATTTCTGTTTGCTGGTTGGACCACAAACATGTTGTTCATTAGAGGAGCACTAATACTGAAGGAGGTAGAGGTAACTCAGGGGTAAAATGGTAATTTGACCCAGCTGGAGTTAGGAACACTCGTGAAGGATTAACTTGCCGTTATTGGTCGATATCCGTGGACACAGAAATATTATGCAGTGAGAAGAGTGCAGCTGTGGTTCTTTAGTTGAGTGAGCCACAGTTAACAAATGTTGACTAACTTGGTTAATGAGTTTAGCCAATTAGTCTCATATCGTTGGAATTTCTTATCTGCAGGTCCATCAGGTCCCACGGGTAGCTCGTAAAGAGACTTGAGGCAATTAAGTATAAATTGTAAATTAAAAGTGTTAAATTTATTAAGGGGAATCATATAATGTATATTGATACATTATAATATAAAGTTTATGAAACTTTATAATATAATTTTTGAATTAATTTCAAAAATAAATTATTGAGAGAAAAATATTTGAAAGAGTTCAAATAATTAATATGAATTGAATTCATATTAATATAAATAATTTAATAAAATCCCTAAGATTAAATATGTGATATTTAATTGGGAAATTAATTAATTATGGAATAAATTAATTATTTATTAAATGTAACGCCCCGCGTTTAAAAACTATGCCATTTTGGATTAATCGTGATTGAATTCTGATTTGAAAAAAAAAATAGAATTTAATTTTAACCTTTAATCGATATGTTTGGGTGAGTAAGATATTTTTCCTCGTGCATTAAGATCTTTGCAGTTAGTTGTGCAGGTTGAGTGGGGAGTTAGTCAAGCGTTATCCTCTGATTAGTGGGCGGTTAATTGAAGTTACTTGGTTAAAAAAAAAAAGAAAAAAACAGGAAACCTAAAACCCTCATTCTCATCTCCCTCTTTCTCCTCACGCCTTCACCCCATTTCCCCTAATCTCTCTCTTTTTCCTTCATTTCATGCATCAGACCCCCCCTACGTTTTTGCTTCAGCCGACCAGCCACCGTCGGAGTTCGAGCAGTGCCGCCATGCTGCCGTCGTGAGTGTCGTCGGTCAGCCCGTGAGTTGCAGTCCCGCTCGTGCGCGCTCTCCCTCGTTTCTTCGTGGGTTTTCTTCTCCCTCTCTTCGCGAATCTGTCTCGCTCTAGCAGTGAAGCCAGTGCCACCGCCGTTGTCTGCAGCAGGGTCGTCATCGTCGCGCCGTAGTGTAGCAGCAGCCGTCAGCGTCTCCGTCTTCTTCGCGATCTCTCCCTCTCTTTTGCGTTTTTCAGCCTTAAACCTGTGGGTAAGCTCTCTCTTCCTTCGATCGTAGTCGTTTAAGGCTCGATGTAAGTGTCTCTTGGTTCGATTCATTAGATCCCGCGTCCTAGCAGCTCGGAGCCTCAGTTCCAAGCGATTTCGCCTCTGTCTAGCGGTGTTTTGGCTCCGTTTTGGATCGTTACGACGTCGCTTAACGTTTTCGGTAAGCTTTAACTTTTACCCATTCATGGTTAGAGTTTTAAATTAATTACCCAATGGATTTGGTGCTGGAAATTCTAAGATAGCATTGAAATTCTATTCTACAGCGCCGTCTAAGTGTTCGATTGAGTTCGAAACACTTCAACTTGATCACCCACTGCCCAAGGAGCGTTCTAACACGCTGTTCGAGGTTAGAATAACCCGTCTAGCGTGAAAGCAGATCTGTTTGGGTGAGTTTCATCGCTGTCCTTAAGCTTGTTAGCCTTAAGTTGAGTTGCCCATTAGGTGTTAAGCTTTAAAATCATGTTTTTATCGATACCCATTAGTTATTTTGTCCTTAAAAGCTTTGCCCAACTCCTATAGGTTCTTAAAATGCGTAAATATGTGTTATTTACTTGCTGTCCAGCGGCTGAAAAGCCTTAAATATGGTCATGCAACGATTACCCATTGCCCGTTGTGCCTTAGACGTGGTTGCCCATGGTCTAAAGGTTTTGGGTTGTTGATTTGGGGAATTGTGAGTGGTTGTCCAGCAAGGAAATAGCATTTCTCGATTGAATTTGGCCTTTTAAGCATGTTTATAGTATTTGTAAGTTGGTTCTAATTTAGTGGAGGTTGTCCTGGTTATTTAGGAGCTTTCTTGGACTACCTTGGGTTGTTGAGTTGCTTTAGAAGCGCCTTATAGGTAAGTAGTTTCTACCTGGACAAGTCTGTTTCTTTCTTGAGCATGCTATCGCTTACTTGCTTGTTCTGTTATTATATGATGTGTTGGATATGAATGTAATTCGTACGTGAAATGAGCATGTCGCTTTGTTAATTTCCATAAGCATGAGATTCTATTGTCAGTTGGCTATGTTGCATGTGAGTCATGTCTGCATAGTGTGTGTTCATTGGGGAGAGGCGGAGCATGATGCGTAAATCATGTGTTGGGTGTGTGTGCGGAGCGTGACGCGAAAATCACGTGTGGGTGTGAGTGCGGAGCGTGACGCGGAAATCACGTGTGAGTGGCGTTGCGCATGGCGCGTAATAATACATGTGTTGGGTGGGTTTACGGAGTGTGACGTGGAAATCACGTGTGGGATTGTGAGTGCGGAGCGTGACGCGGAAATCACGTGTGATTGTGCGGGCATGACGCGGAAACCATGTGGGGGTGCATATCATGATGCGTGGATTCATGTTGTCATCCCATTTTGCATGAAGCATGTGTTGGCATGGTTGTTTTTGTGTTTATGAGTTTGTCAGTTTGTTTTTTCGCGTTACTAGCATGATGTGTGTGTGGACAGCTTGTTGTCGTGGTTGTTAGTTGTATGGCGGCTCACCGGGTGTGAGCTACTTACCAGTACTGTGGTTGTACTGATACCCCTCCCCTTTCTTTCCCCCCAACATTTTCAGTTTATGCAGGTGTTGATGAGCTTTATGTGCTCGGTGATGTCGAGGAGGAAGCTCACGAGGAATGACCCTAGTAGATGAGTTTGTTTTATTTCCTTGCCTATTGAGATAGGTCTTTAGTTCTGGTCCTTAGTCAGTTAGGCGGATTTAGACTGGTGACTCTTTGTAATATGTTTAAGTTCTAAATTAGTTTACCATCTTCTCGCTGCCAGTTGTGCATAGTTTAATAAAGTTAAGTTGCTCCTAGGAAGTTAAGTGTTTTGCTTTTACTTAAGGAAGTCGTGGTTTGTCATTAGTTGTGAATACGAGACCTGACTCGTATTGTGGTTGTGAAGTTGGTTTCTGATGTGCTGAGCAAAAGTGGAGTAGAACGGATATTATAGAAGTGTTGTTTTGAGATAACAGGTGATTAAAATTTTGGGTTTGTCCTTTGTACGTCGTTATGCTGCCAAAATTTTCGGAGCTCTTGATTGGTTTGAATAGGAGCTTAGTAATGTCACTAGGTTAGATTATATTAAAACCTGGGGCGTTACATTAGATTAAATATGAATAAGATAATAGATTTGATCTTATTCATGACCTTTTCCTATTAGGAAAATGTCTTGACCTTTACCTATAAATAGGACCTCTGGGGTCGGGTGAAAGGTTTCCCATTCATTCTACTTCTCTCAGAGATCTCCACCAGTCTTCTGCCTCTATTAGTCTTAGAGATATACCGGTGTAACCAAATGGTGGTGTTCTTCGTTGTTGCAAAGCAATCAAGAATCATTATTGATTTTCAGAGACGTCAACAGAGGTTTGCTTCTCTTTTCTTTATTATAGATTTAGATCTAATTTTAGTATGCTTAGCCTTAAGTTTCTATAGAATTTGTTCTATGATTTTTGCCTATGTAATGGTATTTTTGGATAAACAAAATTAATTACGAATCGGTCCCAATTACGCTTTCGCTCTAACGGAATTAGGGAATTCCAAATCCCTCACTACTGTCATTAGTTTAGATCTTTTTAATATACTTCATTAATAAATAATTATATATATTAACTTTACGTTGGGACACTATCTATGGTAGGAGATTTAAACCTCTAACCTCTTCGTTAGATGTGTATGTCTTGTGTTAGTTGAGTTATGCTCTTGTTGGCGTTTTTTTTTTGAGTGAGTACATCAACATTTGGGGTGGGGGGGGGGGGAGGATTCAAACCTCTGACCTCATGGTCGAGGATACTTGCCAATTATCACTGAACTAAGCTCACTTTGGCTCATTTTGACAAATATATCATTAATATACTATATATCATTTTAATAATACACTACTGATACAATAATGATATATTTGAAATTACTTTTTTTTTAGTGAGTATTGATATATTACTAATTTTCACCAATTGTACACTAAAATTACATCTTATTGATATGTTCATAACAAATTTTACATTTCACGACCTTCATAATACACCAACAGTTAAAAATATATAGCAACGATTTTTTTAAATAACAAATCTATGTATTTAGCTATTCATAATCGGGTATATCAATGTTATTAATTATTTGAGTAATACAACAAATGAGGTATATCAATTCATAATAGGTATAAAAGATAAACATTTATGTTATAAAAGACAAACATTTTGTTTAAAATGAGTAAATAACACAACCGAAAAAATGGAACATAACAAAAGTAATATATCAAGTATATCATTATATATCAACATTCATATATCAGGTATATCAAAGGTTACGTTTATTAAATCAAGTATATATTAGGTATACATTGTATTAATTCGAAACATATCAAATTTTGTATATCAGTTAATTGATATACTCTATATTTCGTATATCAGTAAATATAAAGTATATCAGATATACAAGTTGATATACCAACAAGGGTAAAACTGAATAATAAAAAAACGGAAATCAGATTTAAAAGAATTTGCTATATTTGCAAACCTCAAAAAACATAGCTAAATTTACAAATATCTTAATATTTTTTTCTACCCATTGCAATTCCCCTATAAATTATAAATCAAACAATAATACAATAATAAACTTTACTTTATTTATTATTATTTTTTAATATTAATATTACTTTTATTTATAAATCTATTTTAAATAATAACTAATTACATAAAATTACAACAAATAATAAGTATTCATATAGTTTTTATTAGGCAACAATCATACATATAAGATAAAATTATATTATATGGTTGAAGTTACTTGTTATGATATTTAATAATAATGAATTTTATTTGAATAAATTTTTTAAGGGAAAAATACACTTTTAGTCCCTGAGGTTTGGGTTAAGTTTCATTTTGGTATTTGAGTTTTCAAACTCAACAATTTTTCCCTGAGGTTTGGTTTTAGTTTCATTTTGGTCCTTCCATCCGATGTTCCGTTAAAAGTTAAGGGATTGTTCACATGACACTTTTTTTTTATTAAAAAATTACTTTTAAATTTTTGAAATGAAAATATATTAAAATCACACACACACACCCACACACACACACACACACACACACACACATATATATATATATATATATATATATATTAATTTTACTTCTTATCTCTCCCCCTTCATCATTTATTCTTCTTCACACCGGTCGGCGACTGACTGCCTCCATGAGTTTTTTTCCCTTTTTTTTCTTATTTTCTTCATCTCCAACTTTTTTTTCAGATCTGGAAACGAACCTCATTGTTTCAAAGCTAGACTGAAAACGAAACCCATCGTCGACGAAAGAAAACAGTAGTGAATCGAAACCCACCATTCGTTCTGCCCACAACCCAATACCCATGAAAAAAGTAGTGAAATGAAACTCACCATTCACGAACGATCCCGCAAACCCTCAAACGGCCATCGTCGACGAATGAACCCACGAACTGCGCCGTCGAAGAGTTCATGATATTTAGATCTAAAACCGTGCGTCAGATCTGTTGAGTTCGTGGCCGCCGTCGAAGAGTTCGTGAGCTAGCGGGCTTCAGATCGAGCAAAAAATCACGAGCTTCATGAGGTTTCAGTTCGAGAAAAAAAACATGTCGTTTGTCAAGGCCAAGGATTCAGAATCTAGATTCGGCACCTGATGGCCCCGACATTCCCCTACGACCTGGCCATGCTACCGTACTCGTCTTAAACTACTTCTAAGAATGAAGATTATCCCCACAAACCAACACAAGGTCCTTTTAGCATGCTTTGTCCTCACTCACATGCTTCCTAGGAAAATTCACAGGAGGTCACCCTGTTGGATTTTATGCCCTAAAACTCTTAGATAGTAACTGTAACATTTGACTTGCTTCAATGAAGTATTATTTCTATATATTTGTTTTGCCTAAATATAACCACAAATCCATTAACCTAAAGAACCCATGGCTATATTATGTATACTTGAAGTTTATGTGTGACATAAGTATGGATCAAGTTCAAGTAAATATTCTAAACGATCTATAGTATATGGATAAGGTTGGGTACCTTAATCATGGGGACACTATTGGCGCGACTTGCTTTGTTCCTTAAAGACAGACGATGTGATCCTAATCGTTCATGTATAAGACATGTGAGTCAGGGCATCTTATTCAAAGAGTTTGCATAGAGATCAGACCATGAGATAAGTCACTTTCACTTTACAACACCGTTTACTGTTGAAACTGAGCATCCCATACATATAACCTAGGTAACTCAATCTTAATCCAGAGCTAACTATGAACTCCTGTTTATATAGGATTGTCCTTTGATTTGCATGGGTGAGAGTGACCAAACATCGCCGACTCAATAAGCTTACCATTTTGGGGATCAGACTAAATAGATTGCTGGGGACATAGCTCTGCAAGATGGAATTCACTACTACCCGTTTTAGGGTTAGTAAAGAGGTTGTTCCCTTAAGTACTGACTCCGAGTCTTGAAAAAAGGGGCTCCACCCTCTCATAACATTGAGAGGGACCTAGTTCAGTGATTGTATCACGAACTAATTATTCATTAGAGGATCAATGGAACTTAAGGATCAAGATATAACTATAGGGGTAAAACAGACATTTGACCCAGCTCTAGTTACAAACAACCGGTGAAGGGTCGACTTACTAATCACGGTTATCTAAAGTGGACAATAAATATATCTACAGCGAGGGGAGTTCAGCTACGAGCTATAGTGGAGTGTCCCGGAAGCTAACGAACTATGAATGACTTTGTTAATCAGTTTAACTGGTTATCACCATTTCGTTGGAGCCCATAATCTGTAGGTCCATTAGGTCCCTCTACTAGCTCAATAGGAATAAAACATGGAACAATATGATAGTTTAATATTTGAAACGTTCAAAATTGGAAAAAAGATACAAAAGTCGGTTATATGCGATATTTAACGACTTATTAGTTTAATTGTGAATTAAACTTAAAATGAGAGTTTAATATATTTAAATATGATTTAAATATTAAACACGTGAATAGAGATTCCTGTTCGAGAAAATTCGTTGGGAGAAAACTGAGATTTGACAAGTAATGTTGATTTAATATATATGATATTAAATTAATCATTTTATTTTATTTTAATTAAATAAAGTGTTATTTAAATTAAATAAAAATAAAAGAAAGTGGGATTATTCATAATTTTATTTGCAAATTTTAAATTTAAAAGAAATAAAAAAATTAGCAAATTTTGGAGGTGGTGCTTAGTGACTAATCAATTGTAATTAGCCTTCTTGCACTACCTAACCTTATGACTCAAAATGATCCCAAATTGCTGTCAATTTCTTGTACAATTTTTGTGCATAATTTCCCTCTATATATAGAGGATGAGCTGATGAAAAGAGGTGGGATAATTCAACCTAAAATGCTGCCAAAATTCTCCCAAAACCTCCAAAGCTCAAACTCTCAAATTTGCTTATACCCATAAGCTTTCCTTTCCAAATTCCTATTAATTGAGGATCCCACAATCCGTTCTAGGGCCTGAGGATAGCAGAGAAGATCCAAGTGGTTGTCCAAAAGTTGTTGGTGTGAATTATAAAGCATCGGGTTACACAAATTGGGAGCTTCAAGAGGTAGGTACCTTATTACTCTGTTTTTTGTTCTTATGAACAACATGACTTCAAGGATCAAATTGATGAAATTGTGTTCCTAAGATCTTAAATTGCTTCCACATGTGTGATATTAACACCTACACACCCAACATAAAACTTCTCCAAGTCAAGCACGTTTAACTTCAAAGTTCCTATGATTGAGCCACATAAAGGGAAGATGCATCTTGTTGGTATAGGTAGTATCTATCAATTCTTTTAAGCTTATCTTGACCATGCTTTCATCTCCTCAGGATCTCTCTCATTTGGATGTGGTCTCAGTTCATTCATGTACCCCTCCTAACCTCGGGCGTCACAACTGTTGTAGAGAGAGAGATCAATTTCCGTTGCTGTCGAAAAGGCTGGTGGTTTGCGAGCGAGAGAGATCTGAGACGAGAGATCTGCGGCTTCCATTTCAGATCCATTTCAGATCTGCAGCTTCCGAAAAGTCTGTGAACAATGACGGTCCTCTGACTCCAACAAGTAGCGATCGCCGATAGCCATTGGCCGATGACCTTTGTTGTTGAAGAAGAAGAATGAAAATGAAGAAGATGATGAGGAGAGATGAGGAAAGAAATAATCAAAATAATATAAAATAATTTTATTTTTATAAATTTAATATATTTTTTTGTAACAACTAACGCTAATTTAAGCCAAGCTCTTATTTCTCAAACTACAAGTTTAACTGAGTTTCGGTTAACTGGTTGAATAAAAAGTTCAATTAAATGAGTTAATTGACTTTGAAAAGAATTTAATAGGCTTGGTGGAAATTTTTGCAATTTAAGTAAGTTGGAATGGCAATTTTGAAATAAAGAGGAGTTTGTAGTCAAGGCCAAGCCCTAAATTCCATCTCTTCTTCTCCTTCATGTTTGTAGCCACCAAACCGACGGTTTTCAGCCTCCATCTCCTCCATCCTTAACGTTTTCAGCCGCTGAAGCCTCTAGGACCATTCACCTTCTTTTCGTTTCAGCCAGTGACATCTTCCTTCCCTCCGGCAAACTGCATTCACAGCGGCGGCAACAATAGAGGTTCGACGGTGAGGTGGGTTTAGAGGCGTTTTTGCAGCGACAGTTTGTTTTTGGTAAGGTTGGGTTTGTTTCTCTCGGTTCTATTGTTCCTCAAGCTCGATCTTTCTTCCATTGCATTCTCTCCGTTACTCTCGACCTCTCTCGTGTCGATTCCAGTGCATTTTTGGTCGGGTAGCAGCATTTTTTCCAGCGATTGTTCTGTTAGACGCGGACAACATCATTCAGAGGCGTTTTTCTGCATTTCCCGATGTCTTTAGGTGAGTTTTCAGTGTGGGTAAGTTGGATTGAGGCTTGTATTAGTTGGTTGTTATGTTTAATTGAATACCCACTCATTTTTATGTCCGTTCAGTAGTGTTTTCCGGCCAGTTCAATGTAGACGCGCGAGCAGCAGCTGTTTGGGGCGTTTTTTAGCGATTTCGGCGAGTTTCAGCAATGGGTAAGTGAGGAAAATAAATTTTTGGTTGATTAATGTAGTTTGGATGAATACCCATTGGGTTTGGCTAATGTTTTCAAGGTACCCATAGTGTTTGGAGGTTTAACCGCCGATTTGGAGCGAAAGTGGAACCCTAACAGCAAGTTTGAAGTTCTGTTTTGCTTGATTAAAACCTTGGAGTTAAGGAATTTGTCGAAGGTTATCAAGGGTTTATTTAGCTAAGGTAAGTAGCTAGTTGGATTCAAATTCTATGTCTTAGACTAATTGCCCATTGTTTGTTAATTGGGAATTTAAAGTGGATAGTTGGATTGAAGTTCCATTTTTAGATCAAGTTGGTCTTTAAGCTTAAGTAAAGTGTGTTGGGTTAACTTTTGAAGCATGATGAGCATGTTGAGATTGCCTTTATTTGGGCATTAAATGAGTAGCGTGGATTATGGAATAATTGGAGTTTGGGCTAAGTGTTCTTTGTTTGTGTTGAGGCCGTGAATTTCATGTTTTATTTGGTTAGCCATGAACTGAAATGCTTGGGATTAATATATATGTAGCCGTTGGATTGAGTTCTATGCTTTGATTAATTTTCTTTGAAAATTTAATATGTTAGCATGGATAAGATTTAAGCCTTGAGTTTTGATTGTGGAATCATGATAAGCTTAATTATAAGACATGTTGATAGCACGAGGATCTTAAAGTTAACCTAGCATCTCTTGGTTTATTTTAAGGCATGTTTGGCTTGGATGACTATGTTTTTCTCTGGATTTTATTTGTGATATTGGAGGATGGGTTGAATGTCTGTTGGAGTTTGGATTGAAGTTTAGATGCAACATCTGACTCGTTGTGGCTATAGAAGTGAATTATATTGTTTCCAGGTGTATAAAAATTTTGGGTTCCCTATATGTATGCTGTTATGCTGCCGAATTTTCGGTAGCCTCATAATGGTTTAGGAATCATATTTACCTTTGAGGAAAGACTTAAAATAGGGACCTCAACCACGATTTAGGGCCTCAGGAAGACTTATTAGATTCCTTAAGTCTTACGTAGCTAGAGTGTGTTCCTTCCCCATCTCAGGACTGATAGAACCCAGGCACGTTTACGTGTGTTCTATTAGTTAACTGTTAGAGCTCAATTTCAGGCACGCTTGCGTGCGCTCTCTCAGTTCAGGACGGTGTTGAGCTTATGATCAGGCACATTGTTCGTGCGCCTTTTGGCACCAGACATGTCTACATGCGTCAGTTGCTCCACCATATTTTTATCTTTACATTCAGGGGTGTTGTGTTGGGATAGGTGTAGTTCTACTAGAGGTGGCCAGCTAGTCTCTAGTTTACTTACCTTAACCGACTGACCCACACAACACTCTAGTTGGCACAGGTTGGGGATAGGTTAACGCCCTAGGCAGAGCATGTTATCAGATATGGCCCAGGGTTAGAAACCCGAACTTTTATTCCAGTTAGGTCCCTATGTCGCTAAGACCTAGAAATTCAGAAATTCTGTTTCAAGTGTGACTGATTAGGACCGATCCTAGTATAGGGACCCTAGACTGAGTTAGGGCCTCAGATGGGTCTAAAAGACAATTGAGTCTTACATAGCTAGCGTGTCTTCCTTCCCCATCTCAGGACTGATAGAACTCAGTTTTACTGGCACGTTATTGTGCATTCTATCAGTTGACTGTTAGAGCCCAGCTTCAGGCACATTATCGTGCGCTCTCTCAGTTCAGGATGATGTTGAGCTTATGATCAGGCACGTTATTCGTGCGCCAGATGGCACCAGGCATGTTTTCATGCGTGAGTTGCTCCACTGTTGTTTATGTTCATATTTCAGGGGTGTTGTGTTGGGATAGGTGTAGTTCTTCTAGAGGTTGCCAGCTAGCTTCTAGTTTACTTGCCTTAACCGACTGACCCAGACAATGCTCTAGTTGGCATAGGTTGGGGATAGGTAAGCACCCTAGGCAGAACGTCTCATATACTCAGTCATGGCCCTAGGGTTAGAAACCCAAATGAATGATTCCAATTAGGTCCCTATGATGCTAAGACCCAAAATCAAGTTGCATGCTAATAGATTTCATGTTATCAGATCTCATGCTTTCAATTTCAGCCCTTAAGTGGGCTACTTACTGAGTATATTCTTATATACTCACCCATGCTACATGACTTTCCTTTTCAGGTGGTACTTGATGACATCAGGCGAGTGGCGAGAGCAGTGGCTTGGCTAGGCTATGGGATGCAGCTGCAAATCACGTCTCTATAAGTCTAGGATCGAGTTTCCTAGTTTCATGCTTTCAGATGTTTTTAGTTTTCAACTTTACAAAAATTGCCTATCATGTTTTGGCTATTATGTTATTGTAAACTGATTTATGGTTTGGGCCCAGTTTATTACAGAAAAGATTTCATCTATGGCCTCTTCCGCCTTTAAAGTTTAAAAGTTGGGAAATTGTGATAAATGACTACAAAAAAAAGCATTCTTGATTCTTGGCTACGGAAGTTTGGATTTTGCAGGCATGGCTACCAACATTTTAAGGAAATGTTTACTGGATTATTTTGGACGTTTTTACCCCTTGTATTTACAGTTATTTACAGACGCCGTTTACGTCATTTTAGAGGACAGAGATGTGTATTGGATGGTCAACGAATTTCAAAACGGTACATACAGGGGGTGCTGTGTAGTCGTTGACATCCCGAGTGTCAATACTGGTATACACCCCGTGGGGACAGTGTCAAAGGGAGTAAACTAAATCCCTAAAATCTCGGGATTTAGTATCTGTTTGTTGCAAATATAAGGGAAGGGAAATGAAACCGTTACCTATTTCAATTTTTTTGGTACAATCGTCGCGTAGGGGGAGAAACGACCGAGCATGCAAGAGATGGTTGTCGACGTGGCGGATGAAGGTCGTTGGCACGGCGGAGATGGTTCGTTGGCGTGGTATGAGAGGTAGGTAATGATATTCACTCTGTTTGGCGGTGGGAAATGGTGTGGAATGGAGGGTTCGGGGGTGTGGAATGCTCTCAAGGGGTGTGGAATGCTCTCAAATGGTGTGGAATGCTCTCAAGGGTTTCTACTTTTTGAGGAAGAAGATGGACTGGTGGGCTGCTGCATAAAGGCTATTCTGGTGGTGAGGGTGGGTGGTAACATGACGTTTTTACCCCTTGTATTTACGGTTATTTACAGACGCCGTTTACGTCATTTCCGAGGACAAAGATGTGTTTTGGATGGTCAATGAATTTCAAAACGGTACATACAGGGGGTGTTGTGTAGTCGTTGACATCCCGAGTGTCAATACTGGTATACACCCCGTGGGGACAGTTTCGAAGGGAGTAAACTAAATCCCTAAAATCTCGGGATTTTAGTATTTGTTTGTTGCAAATATAAGGGGAGGGAAATGAAACCGTTACCTATTTCAATTTTTTTGGTACAATCGTCGCGTAGGGGGAGAAACGACCGAGCATGCAAGAGATGGTTGTCGACGCAGCGAATGAAGGTCGTTGGCACGACGGAGATGGTTCGTCGGCGTGGTATGAGAGGTAGGTAGTGATATTCACTCTGTTTGGCGGTGGGAAATGGTGTGGAATGGAGGGTTCGGGGGTGTGGAATGCTCTCAAGGGGTGTGGAATGCTCTCAAATGGTGTGGAATGCTCTCAAGGGTTTCTACTTTTTGAGGAAGAAGATGGACGGGTGAGCTGCTGCATAAAGGCTATTCTGGTGGTGAGGGTGGGCGGTGACATGACGTTTTTACCCCTTGTATTTACGGTTATTTACAGACGTCGTTTACGTCATTTCCGAGGACAGAGATGTGTTTTGGATGGTCAATGAATTTCAAAACGGTACATACAGGGGGTGCTGTGTAGTCGTTGACATCCCGAGTATCAATACTGGTGTACACCCCGTGGGGACAGTGTCAAAGGGAGTAAACTAAATCCCTAAAATCTTGGGATTTTAGTATCTGTTTGTTGCAAATATAAGGGGAGGGAAACGAAACCGTTACCTATTTCAATTTTTTTTGTACAGTCGTCGCGTAGGGGGAGAAACGACCGAGCATGCAAGAGATGGTTGTCGACGCGGGGGATGAAGGTCGTTGGCACGGCGGAGATGGTTCATCGGCGTGGTATGAGAGGTAGGTAGTGATATTCACTCTGTTTGGCGGTGGGAAATGGTGTGGAATGGAGGGTTCGGGGGGTGTTCTTATTTTTTTGTCTTCGGATTGTTGGTGTTCTTATTTTTTTGGGTTTTTAATTGCTGATGTTCTTGGGTGCAGGTAGTATGTCTTCGGATTGAGAGGACATTTTTTCCAATTAATGCATTCTAAAGGTATTTCTCTCTACTGAGGGAGGTTGAACTTTGTTATCCTTCCCCAATAAAGGTATTGACTCCTTTTTTCCGGGTAGCAACTTTTTCTGGGGTGCAAATTTTTTCAGTAGTAACACCTACTACTAGTTTTGTTTTTCAAAGTAGTTTTGTTTCTTGGATTTTTTATTTTTCAAACTTCCTAAAATGTCTCCAACTTTTTTTTTTAGGGGTTTATTTTATCTCTCCTAAATTCTGATTTTGATTTTAAACGTTAAGAATACGTTAGACAGTTTGTTGGGGGCATATTTGTCTTTTACAAATATGGATTTATTAATCATTAAATCGTTTAGCCATCTATTTAAAATTTAAACGTTTGTAGTTATATTTCAAGCCACCTATTTATTTTTAGCCATATTTCTTGTTGCCCCTTAAAAGTTTTACGTTTTCGTGCATGTAGTAGCGACCCCTTTGTACGTTTTTATTCCCTTTTTAGTTGGGTCGTTACATTTTTATTTTAAAAAATTAAAAAATAATTATTTTAATTAAAAAAAATGTCATGTCAGTAATCTGTTAACTTTTAACATAAAATTGGATGGATGGACCAAAATGAAAATAAAACCAAACATCAAGGTCTAAATTGTCAAGTTTGAAAACTTAGAGACCAAAATGAAACCTAACCAAAACCTTAGGGACTAAAAGTGTATTTTTCCCTTTATTTAATGTTGATGAATAGATACCAACTAAAATAACATTACATCAACCAAAAAAATATTTAAATAATTTTTTATTAGATAGGCTAGTTTGATTTGTATGTGTTTTCTCTAATACAAACATTTTATTTTAACACATTGCAAATTAATAACTATATATTTAACAAATTAAATATAAAATTGTAATTTTATAAAAAGATTGATAGAATAAAATCATAGATTAATATGCTTCCTTTTTTTTTATTAGATGAAAAATTCTTAGTAGTCTGAATAAGGGAATTTTTTTAATAATTATTAGAAAATAATTAATAAAGGGGGAATTGTGATAAATGGCTAGGTAAAAGAAACCCTTTGGTTTTATGGCTAAAATAGTTTATTATTTGGGGGGATGGCTACCGTGATTTTAGGAATTGTCAATCGATCTATTTTTTTCTATTTTACCACTGGTGCATACTGTTATTGACAACTCTATTCAACCCAACTACTAATATTCCGTTTTTTTTTTTTTAAATCAACGTAAGATTTTTCTCAATAAAAAAATCTTAAAGTTAAGTGGATTTTCCTCAATATTTGTTAAAAAGAAAAAAAAAATAAATTTGTCCTATATTTTCTCAGTCCCAATACAACTTTTTCTACATTCTTACTCATCTCTTCACGATCGAAAGTTCCAATCATTGCCTGAGGGGTGCATTTCTTTATTTTTGAGAATTCAAATTTCATCTCCATTGTCTTTGCACTACCAGAATTTTTTCAATAATGGCTTCCCATCGAGTTCCGATCATATATGATAGCGTTTGAGCATTATTTCCATCACAATCCTTATTAAAGTTGATGCTTGAAATAAAATTTCACAAATCTACCTCTTTAACAACGATGGAGACAAGTTTCAGATTATAAGCTTTTCTAAGAACAAAGATCTTGCCTGGATGCTCGCTAGGGTATGTGACGGGATGTACCACGATTGTTGCCTTGTCGTATATGTTGAAAGTGTGGATACTAGTATCCGTAGGGACGACGCAAGCCGAATTCAACAGAAAATACAAACAAAAGAAGAAGGATTTCATGCAAGTGTACATATCAACACAATACAGTGACTGTGTTGTCATTGTGGATGTTGAGGCTATAGATATACCAATATACACAAAGTCAATGTTGGACTAAATCCACTGAGAATGAAACTCGGAGAAGGATAATGTTGGTTTCCTTAATTCAGTGGTAAGTGATGTTTTTACACTAATAGATATGGTGAAATACAAGTTGTAATTGAGTAATAGTCCTTACAATTTTGGATTGTGTCAACAAGGTTCTCAAAGACGAGGTTTTTAAAGCATTTTACATTGTCAATGAAGATGGCGAGAACTGGGTAATGTTTAATTATTGTATTTAACTATATGTATATACTCGTATGTACATAGAGATTATAGAGATATATACCCTTATCCATATGCGAGTGATAGATAAGGTTATTGAGTATGATGCTTGTTTGTATATACACATATATAAATATATGTTGTTGTACTTATTGTGTTTTTGTACATAATTACTTCGGTGTTTCTATGTATGTTCTATTATACACAAATATTCAATGATTTTGTACGAAAAAAGTGTATAGTGACAGTTCAACGTAAGTTTTTTCAGGATTAAGAATGTAGATTTTTTGTTTAAATGTTGCTAATTACGGCTTTAGGTTCAATGCAAGGTTGTTAAATCTTGTTGATGTCAAATTCAGTTTCTCCACTCCTTAAAATGCTCCTTTTTTTTTTTTGTTGTTTCTCCCCTCCTTAAAATGCTTATTATTTTCTTTTGATTTAGTTAGTTAGACTCTTGTTAAAATTAGATTTTCTTTCCTCCTTATTATGCTCCACTATTGTAGGTTGCATTTCTCTTTCTAAAAAGTGGTCATGGATAATTTTGTCTATTTTAATTAGAAATTTATTAGTTACAATCACATTCAACCATTTATTTAATTTCTAAATATCTTTAGCCATTTTTCAAATCTCTTTATTAAATCTAGCCATTTTTCTTGTTGCCCCTTAATAAAGATCGAGGTTGTGGCTCATTTATATATGGGGGAGATAGAAGAAGGATGCAAAGCAATGAATTAAAATGTGTTGGCCTGCAAAAAAAAAGGAATGAGAATGAGATTGAAGAGGCTTACAGCGACAAGTGAGAACATTACCCCACTTTTTATGGACAAGATTTTCAATAGATGGTGTGTCCCATCAATTAATTTGATTTGAATTTTAATAGGGGCAACAAGAAAAATGACTAATTTTAAATGGTCCAACCCAAAAAAATTGGCTAATCGCATTTTATTTTACAGTCTTTTGATGTGCAATTTGCTTACCCCAAGTGTAAGGGCCAAGTTATAATATAATGATTTATTAGAACGAATGTCGTCCTTTGGATTGTTTTTATAATCAATTTAATTACTGCAAATACACAAGTCCAATTTTATTTATGGGAACAAATTATAGTGAGAATGAATGGTAAACAAACACAAAACAAAAAGTATGGAAATCAAATGATGGAAAACTCTTAGGGTGTTGATTTCACCAATCTGAATTATGAATTAATTCATGGATGGTTAACATGCTATGGTTCATCAATCTACGAATACTTAAATCATATTTATCTCTTCCGAGCATAAACAATTCTCTCACATGCAATGAATTCAATATCCCTATCTAAACTCATTAACATGCAAGGCCGTAAGTCTAATCCTTTTTAACGATTTCTAAGATTATCTTTCATCTCCCGCTCTCAAGACTATCCTAGTTTTGCATAACAATATCTAAGCTAAAACCCCTCTTCCGAGCAAGATTTGGACAAAACATCATTCAATTAATGGCAAATAAATTGAAAGCATTAAGGAAGATTATGCAAAAATGAAAGCATATCATACATCCAAAAATCAATCCATACTTGCCCAAAGGGCTACATTAATCCCTAAGATAATAAACTTAACTACTCACACACGGTGTTACAATATAAACTATGTCTAAAACAACCATTGAAAACAACTAAAGTTAAGAGGGAAAGAAGATTAAACACTAAGTCACCGAAACCGCATGTCCCCGTCACGATCTCCACGAGCTAAGCATTCAAATCTCGCTCCTCTAACTTGCTTAATCTCCCACATGAGGTGTTTAGTTGAGTTTAGGCTAAAATTGCATCAAAAGAAGTCCCCTTGGCCAGCCGTAATCACATTCTATTTATAGAGACTCTTTCGATAGCGTCGAGACGCAATAGGCAGTGTCGCGACGTTGTCCCAAATACTGCCATTCTGCTTTAGGAAAATACCAGAGCGTCAAGACGCTCTGACCTTTGTCGCATTAAATAGATAAGGAAAATTTCCAGCGTTGAGACGCCCAGAGATCAGCGTCGAGACGTTGGCTCTCGAATGAGCCTCAATTTCAAGCTTCCAATTTCTATTTTTTTCAGTTCTTTGGCCTCTTTTCGTGTCCCGAACACCCGATCAATCTCATTTTCTCGATTTAGCTCCAATACATGATTCCTACAAATAAAACATTAAAATGCATAAATTTGGCCAATTTAATATCAAAGACTAACTGAAATAAATAGGGAATAATAGCTTGTTACGCTCGCTATCAAACACCCCCAAACTTAAGCTTTTGCTAGTCCTCGAGCAAACTAAAAAACAAGCATAGGTTGAAGAATAGATGCAACAAACATGACTCACTCCTCAAGGCTCACAAGTCAATAATCAAGCAATCAAGAGACATGCACATAAAGCCCATTGAAGGAGAAAAATCAAAAGTTTTCCAAAATTAACTTGCATGAGCGAGATCTAACTTAGCTAATATTAGACACTAATAGCTCGCGATTGGATTATTAAACTCTCAATTCATCTTCCCCCTACACTGGCACTAAGGATTTACTAAAGAGCCAATGAAACAAATTAGTTTGTTTTCATCCATACCTAAGTGCTTTTAAATTAAATTGAATCAAGAAATTAAAAGTGGCACTAGCTTTCACACACCTACTGTAGGGACCCATAACCCGAGTTTAACCCTTGGTTGGCCTAACTGTTCACAACAGGGGTAACTCTTTTTGCCTAAAACATTATTAAACATTGCATATTATGCACAAGCCATGGCATAATTTTTCTTTCATAGTGAAAACAAGAATGAATTTTCTTTTAAGATCATGATAGCATATGTTCTTTTATTTCCTCCTAGGCAAGATTAAACATGATGATTTGCAAAAAAAAAAAATAAAAAATAAAAAATAAAATCAACTATTTAGCTCTTCCCTACACCTATAGAGGTGACAACAAGTATATGAACCTAATAATTCGCTCCTAAGCATTCAAGTCTAATTCTAACCCTGGAAAATACTCTACTAATGCAAGACATCTCCTAGAAAAACTTTAAAAAGTTTCCCTTTTTGGGCACTCATGCTTACAACTCATCAAAAGCTTGAAAATTGACAAGAAGCCTATCATAGGAAATCATAGTCATGCAAAAATAGCATCCACAAAACAACCATATGCTAAATTCATAGAAAGCTAAAAAATATAACCTGAACTCAGATGCTCAAGGGCTCAACAAGCAAAGGATTCCACCCCCAAACTTAGAGCATGCATTGTCCTTGATGTATATAAAAGAAAAGCATAATCAAGTATGAGAACAAGAAAAGAATGGAAGGGGTGAACAATACTGCGCTGGAAAGATGATGACCTTCTCATGGATGTTTGCAAGCCAAGAGCCACAGAAACAAAAGACCTACAAAACAATAATAAAAAGCAAATCAAAAGCGTAAAACAAAAATAAACTTACATGGGTTGCCTCCCTTAAGCGCTCCTTAACGTCTTTAGCTCGACGTGTTGACCGAATAAGCATAATGGAGGTCTAATGTTAGGTGTTCCATCAATGGTGTTCTTCCTTGCACCTTTTCTATAGCCCACTACCATTGCCTCTTATGTATTCTATGGGTCCTCAAAAGCTTTTAGAATTTATTTCTCCTGTTGGACCCTAATGATAAGCTCCTTACGCTCAATATCAATTATAGCTCGTTCTGTAACAAGGAATGGTCTCCCTAATATGACAGGCATTGCAAGATTCTCCTTAATATCCATAATAAAGAACTCAACAGGGAGAATAAATTTTCCTACTTTAATTAAAATATTTTCCACTACCCCATATGGGCTAACCACAGATTGATCAGCTAGTTGGAGTCTAACAGATGCATGCCTAATTTCTCCTATATTTAATTCCCTACATAGAGATAAAGGCATGATATTTATGTTGGGTTTTATGCCCTAAAACTTGTAGATAGTGAATGTAAACAAATTGTATACTTGTTTCAATAAAGTGTTATTGGGTTTCTACAATAAAGTGTTATTGCTAAATATTGCACAATTTGACCCAAATCCAATAAACTAAGATCCAAGGTTGTTTACATGTGACTTGAACTAGTATGTGGGGACATACGGGGATCAACGTTCAAGTAACAACCTAAAAGGTCTATAGTACAGGGATATGGTTGGGTACCTTATCCTAGTAACACTATGTGATATGACCCACTTTGTATTCGATACAGACGTATTGATCCAAGACGTCCATGTAGGAGACATGCAAGCGGGGGTATGAGTTCCAAACTCTCTCAAAACTCAAACGGAGCAAAGTTTGGACCAACTTCGTCCAAACTAGATGATAAACTCTCATTGGGACAAACTTTGGGTTCTGAGCGCTCAAAAACCTAAACGGAGTAAAGTTTGGACCATGTGTCGTCCAAACGACCTAAAGAACTCTCATTGGGATGAACTTTGAGTTCCAAACTCTCTCGAAACTCAAACGGAGCCAAGTTTGGACCAACTTCGTCCAAACTAGCTGAAAAACTCTCATTGGGACGAACTTTAAGTTCCAAGCTCTATTAAACTTTAATGGAGTAAAGTTTGGACCATGTGTCGTCAAAACCACCTAAAGAACTCTCATTGAGACGAACTCTGAGTTTCAAACTCTCTCGAATCTCAAACGGAGCAAAGTTTGGACCAACTTCGTCCAAACTAGATGATAAACTCTCATTGGGAAGAACTTTGGGTTCCGAGCTCTCAAAAACTTAAACAGAGTAAAGTTTGGACCATGTGTCGTCCAAACCACCTAAACAACTCTCATTGCGACGAACTTTGAGTTCCAAATTCTCTCGAACCTCAAACGGATCAAAGTTTGGAACAACTTCGTCCAAACTAGATGAAAAACTCTCATTGGGACGAACTGTTTCAAATCCGGAGTCTATAAAAGACTTCCATCTTGTAATCAAAGGGCATCAGAAAATTTCGAGCTTTCATTTGAAGTTTGAAACATTTCCACGCTCTCCTACTATCATTCTCTCCCTTGTAATCGATCCTAATTCTCTTCGCGGTTTACCGAGGAGCAATTGGTATCAGAGCCTCAATTCAATAAAAGAGTTTATTCAAATCTTACCCTCTTCCATTCATATAACAATCTAAAGAAAGAACAATTTCTCTTTCTATCTTCAAATCTTTAAAGATTCAGCAATTACGTCTTGCGTCCGCTAGTCGTCCGCTGGTTGGTAAAGGTTGTGTTCCCGACAGAAAGAGTAAGACCGTTGGTAAGCTCCTGTTCCCCAATAACTAGTACTTGATAAATTGTTGTGTTTTTAAAGATTTTAGAGAGAAAGAAAATTATTCTCTGTTTATATTGTGATATGAATCAAAGAAGATAAAATATGTCTAAAATCTTGAAAAGAATGTTAAGTTCTAGAGGCAAAGGGAAAGCGATTCCAATTTCCGAAGATCATGAAGATCACAAAAGTGATTCAAATTCAAAACTATCAAACACCACCAATCAAGAACTATCTATAGCAAAGATAGAAGATAAACTCCATCAATAGAATATTCCAAAGGTAGATCCCAAAACAATCTACTACCATAGTACTTTCAATTTTACTAAAAAAAAATTGTATCAAGATTTCAGAAAAGAATATTCCAATCAACAATGATCGTGAAACAATAAATCTTTTTTCAAAAAAGCTTATCCTTCATCACCGTGAAGAATTTAATTATCTTCACATAGGATTAGTTCAAATAGCCATTAAACCCTTATTCAAACTCGGGTTAGATATTCCAGTCCTTGTTTCTTTAAGAGATAAAAGACATCTAAATTTTTCAAACTCCTTATTAGGAATCGTTCAATCCAATCTTGAAGGAGGACCTATCTTCTTCAATTGTTATCCAAATTTTACCCTCTCTTTGAAAGATCCAAACATCCTATCTTCTTCAATAGCCGATGTTTATACTCAAAATCTTAATATACAGGATCAAACTCATTCTGCTGTAATGATTTTTAGAATCTATAACAAGTTGATGAATACAAATATCTCTCCTAGAGCTTTAAGATCTTCTCCAAAAGGATCCACCGTCCTTTTAGAAGCAAATCTAGAGAGATCATCAGTCACTGTTCCTAAAAGTCTATCATGGGAACAGATCACCAGAAACCCAACGTGGAGGCTCACAGAAGCTTTCACTCCTCCAAAAAAGAATTCAAACCTTGCTCAAATTATCGAACATCCAGATGGATCAGTAGAAGTTCAATTTTCTGAAGAACCAAACAGGTCAAAGGTCAAAGACTTCATGTCTTCACGACCTAGTACTTCCGGATCAACTTCAGAAGATGGATCAAAATTCTATATGAATAGATCTAACTCGTTAAGAGTAAAATCTGTAAATATAGAACAAAATGTAGCAAATGTTCAATACGAGGATCAACCTCAATCACCAACTCAAACAGACATGGATAATAGATCTGTGTTTGAAAGTCAATTGAATGTCCTTATTCAAGAATTTTCAATCGATAAAGAAACCTTAAAAAAAGACTTTCTTTCCTACAAAAATAATGCTAAAAGAAAAGCCTTTTTCAAAAACTATGATAAAGACCAAAGATCTGAGATAAGATCAAAATGGTATTCATTCATGGAAGAAACCGAACGAAATATTCCATTTTTTACTTGGATGAAAGAATCCGAAAATGAAATCAATATGCTTCAAGAATCGTGGAAAACTATTCAAAGAGGGAGTATACACTCTACTCATCCTCCCTTAGAGGAGATTAAATTTGAAACAATTTACGGGGAAAAGGTCAAAGCTAGCCCATTCAAAAATATTAGCGAAAAGGACGAGAAGAACGTTCCTACTCTTAAGGATATATAAAATATCCAGCTTCAAAACAATTTTTCCAATAAAATCCTTTCTACTATAGCTAACCAAGTAGAAAAGATTGAAGGGAAAATATCAAAGCCTTCAATTACTTCGTCATCAAACAGAGAAATCTTTATACCTCCCATTGATGAGTCAATTCCATTATTTAAACCTACGGTGATCAACAGCAAGATTAAAATAATGTATAAAGAAGAAGAAACTCTAGCTTTAATTGAAGAAAAGCTAAGTAGTCTTCATATCTCAAAACCATCAACTTCAAAATCAACCCCTACAATCAACGTCCTAAATGATTCTCTTATTGATCAAATTATTCAAAAAACAAGAAATATTTCCTTAGAGGAAGAACCGATTGAATTACCAAAAAAAGTCCTAAAAATAGGAACAAGATCAAAAGCGTCAAAACAAGTATTAATGCGAAACTGGTATCCACAACCTTCTTTTCCAGATGTCCAATTCGAAGAAAAAACACAAGTGACTCAAGCCGTTTATGACGAATTAGCCATCCATGAATGGAATATAGATGGCATATCCAATTATCTTATCCTCAATGTGCTCAATGAAATGTTCATGGCCTCAAACGCTTACCGACAAAGAGGCAAAAAAGATCACGAAATAGCCCAACTACTTGTTGCAGGATTTACAGGGCAATTGAAACAATGGTGGGATCAATATCTGACAGATTATGATCGTCAGTATATTTTAACCCACACAACTATTGAAAAGAAAAAACAGACAATCAAACTCGAGGGTCAATTACCTCAAACTGTTGAAAGAGAAGAAAGTATAGAAGACGCTGTCAATACCCTCGTATATACCCTTACAAATGCCTTTGTAGGCGATCCAACTCAATATCACGCCAGATCGGCTGATATCCTTTTAAACCTCAAATGTCCAACACTAGGAGATTTTAGATGGTACAAAGATATGTTTTTAAGCAAAGTCCTTATTAGAGTTGATTGCTCTTCTTCAATCTGGAAGGAACAATTCATTAAGGGTCTTCCCAGTTAAAATACGACGGAAAAATTCCATGGGACACCCTAACCTATGGGAATCTAACTTCCTTTATAATAGGTGAAGGTCTTCGTCTCTGCAATGAGTCAAAAGTTCAATAAAAACTTAGCAAATCCTTCGGGTCAAGACGAGCTGAGTTAGGAATTTTTTGCGATCAATATGGATGTGGAAAAATTCGTCCGCCATCCATAATTAGAAAATCTTCTATCAAAAGATATCGAAAATATCAAGAACGACAAAACTATAAAACGTATAAGCAATTTCAAAGAAAGAATTATAGAAAGCCGTATAATTCTTACAATAAAAAACGACCCTTCTACAAAGGAGGAAGCTCCAAAAGAAACGTCCAATGTTACAAATGTAGATCAAATGGACATTATGCCAATAAATGTCCAATGAAAAAGAAGATCAATGAATTAGAAATTGATAATGATACAAAGCAACAGCTTTTGAGTATCATTCACTCTGATTCAGAAGAGTCAATAATTTATAGTTTGGATGAAGGTCAAATTCTTGAATTACAAGAAGAAACAGATTCGTATTCTAGTAGTGATTATAATGACGAAGAATACGATGGCAAACGAGTCTGCTCAGGATGCATATGTGTCTTGACGAAAGACCAAGAAACTCTACTCGATATTGTTGACAAGATAGACAACGTCGAACTCCAAAAGTCAATCTTACATAGCTTAAAAAACTCAATTCTTGAAAATAGAGATCAAGAAGAACAGAGTAACTTTCAACCTTATGAATGGAAGAATGTTTTCAAAAAATTTGAAGAACCAAAACCAGTTACCATTCAAGATCTTCAAGCTGAGATTAATATTCTAAAAAGAGAAGTCTCAGAACTCAAAAGAAATACTGATCAAGAAATTTTTCATCTCCTTCAAGAAATATCTCAAATCAAAACCGAAGTAGAAACAATCCCCAACAAAGAGGAAGAGTCTTTCGTTGGAGCTATTTCAAGTATACGATTTCAAAAATGGTACTCTTTAGTAACTCTAAAGATCCATGATTTTACAATCACGCTCCATGCACTAATTGATTCAGGTGCAGATCAAAATTGTATTCGAGAAGGATTAATACCTTCAATATACTTCGAAAAAACTTATGAATCCCTTCGCGGTGCTAATAATAATCAACTTATAATCAATTATAAATTATCAAAAGTCCATGTTTGCAAAGAAGGAGTTTGCTTTGTAAACTCTTTCCTCTTAGTCAAAGATTTAGGACAGGAATTGATCCTAGGAACACCATTCCTTACTCAATTATATCCAATAACAATCTCAGAAGAAGGAATAATCTCTGACGTCTTAGGACAGGAGATAATATTTAAATTTACAAGTCCAATAACCCGTCATGAAATCCATAATCTTCAAAAGGAAACAATTCAAAATTCTATTAATGTCATAGAAAGTAAAAAAAAAAAACAAATACAATTCTTAAAAGAAGAAATCTCTTACAAAAGAATAGAAGAAGATTTAAAAAAGAAATCAATACAAAATAAAGTAACCTATTTCAAATCAAAATTAGAAAAAGAAATTTGTTCAAATCTTCCAAACGCCTTTTGGAAAAGAAAGCAACATATTGTCAATCTCCCTTATATCAAACATTTCAATGAAGAGAAAATTCCAACGAAGGCTAGACCAATACAAATGAATCCTGAATTGATAACATATTGCAAAAAGGAAATAGATGATCTTTTGCATAAAGGTCACATCCGAGCTTCAAAGAGCCCTTGGTCTTGTGCAGCATTCTATGTTAATAATCAAGCTGAAAAAAAGCGAGGTGTTCCAAGGTTAGTTATCAATTACAAACCTCTTAATAAAGTTTTGGAATGGACTAGATATCCAATTCTGAGTAAACAAGATTTACTAAAGAGAATTTCAAATTCAAAAATTTGAACAAATTTCTTTTTCTAATTTCAAATTCAAACCTCTTTATGAGCGATTAAAAAAGAATCCAAAGCCCTGGACCAATGAGCATACAAGGGCTGTCAAGTCCATTAAAACTTTAGTCAAATCAATTCCCTGTTTGAGTCTTGTCAATCCAAAAGCTGAGTTAATAGTGGAGTCTGACGCATCCGATATCGGATATGGAGGAATCATAAAACAGTGTGTTGATAACAAAGAATCAATTATAAGATTTCATTCTGGAGTTTGGAATAATACTCAGAAAAATTATTCAACAGTCAAAAAAGAAATCTTAGCAATAGTATTATGTGTTCAAAAGTTTCAAGGAGATTTAATTAATAAGAGTTTTACAATAAAAACGGATTCAAGAGCTTCAAAATTTATTTTAGAAAAAGATGTAAAAAATCTTGTTTCAAAATAGATATTTGCAAGATGGCAAGCAATCTTGTCATGCTTTGATTTCAAAATTTTTTCCTATAAAAGGAGTTCAAAATTTTTTTCTTAATAGTGGAGTCTCTTGTAAGGAGTTCAAAATTTTTTCTTGTAAAAGGAACTCCCTTGAGAGGTAATCAGCCAAGGGACTTTGAACTCCTTTTATAGGAAAAAATTTGAAATCAAAGCATGACAAGATTGCTTGTCATCTTGCAAATATCTGTTTTGAAACAAGATTTTTTACATCTTTTTCTAAAATAAATTTTGAAGCTCTTGAATCCGTTTTTATTGTAAAACTCTTATTAATTAAATCTCCTTGAAACTTTTGAACACATAATACTATTGCTAAGATCTCTTTTTTGACTGTTGAATAATTTTTCTGAGTACTATTCCAAACTCCAGAATGAAATCTTATAATTGATTCTTTGTTATCAACACACTGTTTTAAGATTCCTTCATATCCGATATCGGATGCGTCAGACTCCACTATTAACTCAGCTTTTGGATTGACAAGACTCAAACAGGGAATTGATTTGACTAAAGTTTTAATGGACATGACAGCCCTTGTATGCTCATTGGTCCAGGGCTTTGGATTCTTTTTTAATCGTTCATAAAGAGGTTTGCAAATAATTCTTAGATTTTGAATAAAGTTAGACACATAATTGAGGCATCCTAGAAATCGCTGTAATTGAGTTTTATCAAGAATTTGATCAGGAAAATTTGAAGCAAACTCTATTGATCTTTGAATATGTTTTATTAAACCTAAATGAATATCAAATCATAGAAATCAGATTTGAGTTTTAAATAGTTTGATCTTTGGAAGTGATACCACTAAACCATTTTGTTTAACGATATCTAAAAATATATTGAGATGTTTAAAATGTTGATCTATGTTTTGAGAAAATATTAACACATCATCAATATAAACAATTGAAATTTCTTGAAATGGATTAAAAATATCATTCATAGTTTTACGGAATTCTGATATCCGAATGGCATAACATTCCATTCATATTGACCGAAAGGAACATTAAAAGCGGTTTTGTAGCGGTCTTTTTCTGAAATTTGAATCTGACAAAAACCTGACTTCATGTCAAATTTTGAGAAAATTTTTTAATTTGAAATTCTCTTTAGTAAATCTTGTTTATTCAGAGTTGGATATCTAATCCATTCCAAAACGTTATTAAGAGGTTTGTAATTGATAACTAACCTTGGAACACCTCGCTCTTTTTCAGCTTGATTATTGACATAGAATGCTGCACTAGACCAAGGGCTCTTTGAAGCTCGGATGAGACCTTTCTGCAAAAGATCATCTATTTCCTTTTTGCAATATGTTAGCAATTCAGGATTCATTTGTATTGGTCTAGCCTTCGTTGGAATTTTCTCTTCATTGAAATCTTTGATATAAGGGAGATTTACAATATGTTGCTTTCTTTTCCAAAAGGCGTTTGGAAGATTTGAACAAATTTCTTTTTCTAATTTTGATTTGAAATAGGTTACTTTATTTTGTATTGATTTCTTTTTTAAATCTTCTTCTATTCTTTTGTAAGAGATTTCTTCTTTTAAGAATTGTATTTGTTTTTCTTTGCTTTCTATTACATTAATAAAATTTTGAATTGTTTCCTTTTGAAGATTATGAATTTCATGACAGATTATTGGACTCGTAAATTTAAATATTATCTCTTGTCCTAGGACGTCAGAGATTAATCCTTCTTATGAGATTGTTATTGGATATAATTGAGTAAGGAATGGTGTTCCTAGGATCAATTATTGTCCTAAATCTTTGACTAAAAGAAAAGAGTTTACGAAGAAAACTCCTTTCATTGCAAACATGGACTTTTGATAATTTATAATTGATTATAAGTTGATTATTATTAGCACCACGAAGGGATTCAGAAGTTTTTTCGAAGTATATCGAAGGTATTAATCCTTCTCGAATACAACTTTGATCTGCACCTGAATCAATTAGTGCATGGAGAGTAATTGTAAAATCATGGATCTTTAGAGTTACTAAAGAATACAGCTTTTGAAATCGTATACTTGAAATGGCCCCAACGAAAGACTATTCCTCTTCGTTGGGAACTGTTTCTACTTCGTTTTTTATTTGAGATATTTCTTGACGGAGATGAAAAATTTCTTGATCAGTATTTCTTTTGAGGTCTGAGACTTCTCTTTTTAGAATATTAATTTCAGCTTGAAGATCTTGAATGGTAACTGGTTTTGGTTCTTCAAATTTTTTGACAACATTCTTCCATTCATAAGGCTGAAAGTTATTTGGTTCTTCTTGATCTCTTTTTTCGAGAATCGAGTTTTTTAGACTGTGTCAAATTGATTTTTGGAGTTCGACATTGTCTATTTTGTCAACAACATTGAGTAGAGTTTCTTGGTCTTTTGTCAGGACACATATGCATCCTGAGCAGGCTCGTTTGCCATCGTATTCTTCGTCATTATAATCACTACTAGAATACGAATCTGTTTCTTCTTGTAATTCAGGAACTTGACCTTCATCCGAACTATACATTATTGACTCTTCTGAATCAAATTGAATGATACTCAAAAGCTGTTGCTTTGTATCATTATCAATTTCTAATTCATTGATCTTCTTTTTCATTGGACATTTATTGGCATAATGTCCATTTGATCTACATTTGTAACATTGGACGTTTCTTTTGGAGCTTCCTCCTTTGTAGAAGGGTCGTTTTTTATTGTAAGAATTATATGGCTTTCCATAATTCTTCCTTTGAAATTGCCTATACGGTTTATGGTTTTGTTTTTCTTGATATTTTCGATATCTCTTGATGGAAGATTTTCTGATTGTGGATGGCGGACGAATTTTTCCACATCCATATTGATCGCAAAAAATTCCTAACTCAGCTCGTCTTGACCCGAAGGATTTGCTAAGTTTTGATTGAACTTTTGACTCATTGCAGAGACGAAGACCTTCACCTATTATAAAGGAAGTTAGATTCCCATAGGTTAGGGTGTCCCATGGAATTTTTCCGTCGTATTTTGAGTTTAGATTGATCTTGACTCTTTCAGCAAAATAACTGGGAAGACCCTTAATGAATTGTTCCTTCCAGATTGAAGAAGAGCAATCAGCTCTAATAAGGTCTTTGCTTAAAAACATATCTTTGTACCATCTAAAATCTCCTAGTGTTGGACATTTGAGGTTTAAAAGGATATCAGCCGATCTGGCCTGATATTAAGCTGGATCGCCTACAAAGGCATTTGTAAGGGTATATACGAGGGTATTGACAGCGTCTTCTATACTTTCTTCTCTTTCAACAGTTTGAGGTAATTGACCCTCGAGTTTGATTGTCTGTTTTTTCTTTTCAATAGTTGTGTGGGTTAGAATATACTGACGATCATAATCTGTCAGATATTGATCCCACCATTGTTTCAATTGCCCTGTAAATCCTGCAACAAGCAGTCGGGCTATGTCATGATTTTTTTTGCCTCTTTGTCGGTAAGCGTTTGAGGCAATGAACATTTCATTGAGCACATTGAGGATAAGATAATCGGATATGTCATCTATATTCCATTCATGGATGGCTAATCCGTCATAAACGACTTGAGTCATTTGCGTTTTTTCTTCGAATTGGACATCTGGAAAAGAAGGTTGTAGATACCAGTTTTGCATTAATACTTGTTTTGACGCTTTTGATCTTGTTCCTATTTTTTGGACTTTGTTTGGTAATTCAATCGATTCTTCCTCTAAGGAAAGATTTCTTGTTTTTTGAATAATTTGATCAATAACAGAATCATTTAGGACGTTGATTGTAGGGGTTGATTTTGAAGTTGATGGTTTTGAGATATGAAGACTACTTAGCTTTTCTTCAATTAAAGCTAGAGTTTCTTCTTCTTTGGACATTATTTTAATCTTGTTGTCCATTACCGTAGGTTTAAATAATGGAATTGACTCATCAATGGGAGGTATAAAGATTTCTCTGTTTGATGACGAAGTAATTGAAGGCTTTGATATATTTCCTTTAATCTTTTCTACTTGGTTAGCTATAGTAGAAAGGATTTTATTGGAAAAATTGTTTTGAAGCTGGATATTTTTTATATCCTTAAGAGTAGGAACGTTCTTCTCGTCCTTTTCACTAATATTTTTGAATGGGCTAGCTTTGACCTTTTCCCCGTAAATTGTTTCAAATTCAATCTCCTCTAGGGGAGGATGAGTAAAGTGTATATCCCTCTTTGAATGGTTTTCCACGATTCTTGAAGCATATTGATTTCATTTTCGGACTCTTTCATCCAAGTAAAAAATGGAATATTTCGTTCGGTTTCTTCCATGAATGAATACCATTTTGATCTTATCTTAGATCTTTGGTCTTTATCATAGTTTTTGAAAAAGGCTTTTCTTTTTGCATTATTTTTGGAGGAAAGAAAGTCATTTTTTAAGGTTTCTTTATCGATTTAAAATTCTTGAATAATGACATTCAATTGACTTTCAAACACAGATCTATTATCCATGTGTGTTTGAGTTGGTGATTGAGGTTGATCCTTGTATTGAACATTTTCTACATTTTGTTCTATATTTACAGATTTTACTCTTAACGAGTTAGATCTATTCATATAGAATTTTGATCCATCTTCTGAAGTTGATCCGGAAGTACTAGGTCGTGAAGACATGAAGTCTTTGACCTTTGACCTCTTTGGTTCTTCAGAAAATTGAACTTCTACTGATCCATCTGGATGTTCGATAATTTGAGCAAGGTTTGAATTCTTTTTTGGAGGAGTGAAAGCTTCTGTGAGCCTCCACGTTGGGTTTCTGGTGATCTGTTCCCATGATAGACTTTTGGGAACAGTGACTGATGATCTCTCTAGATTTGCTTCTAAAAGGACGGTGGATCCTTTTGGAGAAGATCTTAAAGCTCTAGGAGAGATATTTGTATTCATCAATTTGTAATAGATTCTAAAAATCATTACAGCAGAATGAGTTTGATCCTGTATATTAAGATTTTGAGTATAAACATCGGCAATTAAAGAAGATAGGATGTTTGGATCTTTCAAAGAGAGGGTAAAATTTGGATAACAATTGAAGAAGATAGGTCCTCCTTCAAGATTGGATTGAACGATTCCTAATAAGGAGTTTGAAAAATTTAGATGTCTTTTATCCCTTAAAGAAACAAGGACTAGAATATCTAACCCGAGTTTGAATAAGGGTTTAATGGCTATTTGAACTAATCCTATGTGAAGATAATTAAATTCTTCACGGTGATGAAGGATAAGCTTTTTTGAAAAAAGATTTATTGTTTCACGATCATTGTTGATTGGAATATTCTTTTCTGAAATCTTGATACAATTTTTTTGAGTAAAATTGAAAGTACTATGGTAGTAGATTGTTTTGGGATCTACCTTTGGAATATTCCATTGATGGAGTTTATCTTCCATCTTTGCTATAGATAGTTCTTGATTGGTGGTGTTTGATAGTTTTGAATTTGAATCACTTTTGTGATCTTCATGATCTTCGGAAATTGGAATCGCTTTCCCTTTGCCTCTAGAACTTAACATTCTTTTCAAGAGTTTATACATATTTTATCTTCTTTGATTCATATCACAATATAAACAGATAATAGTTTTCTTTCTATGTAAAAACTTTAAAAACACAACAATTTATCAAGTACTAGTTACTGGGGAACAGGAGCTTACCAACGGTCTTACTCTTTCTACCGGGAACACAACCTTTACCAACCAGCGGACGACCAGCGGACGCAAGACGTAATTGCTGAATCTTTAAAGATTTGAAGATAGAAAGAGAAATTGTTCTTTCTTTAAATTGTTATATGAATGGAAGAGGGTAAGATTTGAATAAACTCTTTTATTGAATTGAGGCTCTGATACCAATTGCTCCTCGGTAAACCGCGAAGAGAATTAGGATCGATTACAAGGGAGAGAATGATAGTAGGAGAGTGTGGAAATGTTTCAAACTTCAAATGAAAGCTCGAAATTTTCCGATGCCCTTTGAATACAAGATGGAAGTCTTTTATAGACTCCGGATTTGAAACTACAATTGAATGCAAAACCGAAATTCTAACCTTAGTTAGATATTAAACTCGAGTGGTTGTAGAGATTTCACCCTATTCCCACATTGTCAAAGGATAGTAGAGTGTCGTGAGAACTCTAGAAGGATTGGATAAAAGTGAAAAACCCTAGTTTTAGCTACTACACTTTATTTTTCCATCACTTATTCTTTTCATTTTTTGTTTATTCCTTATTCACTATTTCAATGGAAAGTTATTCATTTGCATTACTATCCATTCCGCGTAGCTGCATTCCATTAAGGGGTTCGGTATAGTGAATTACCTTATGCTTTAAATGGCTTGAAAATTGCTTATTTTCCTAAGTTCTATTTAATGCATGTCATCCTTTATTGATTATCATTCTAATCTTGCTGAGTTTAACTTGAGCACTTAGACTTTCCATGCTATGTGAGTTTGGTACTGAATGGGGTATAGTGATACCATTATGTAATGGGTATAGTGATGCCCTAGTTTATTTATTTGTACATTGAAAATACGTTTTATGTATTATACATGTATTTATGCACCCAGAGCTGGGATTGATTATCGTACATTCTCACTAAACTAGATTTTTAGTCAAGTGGGAGTTTCTTGGATTTTATGTCCTAAAACTCGTAGATAGTGAATGATTAACGAATTATACACTTGTATAAAAAAAGTGTTATTGAGGTTTATGCAATAATGTGTTATTGTCATATTAAGTCTAGAATTGCACAATATGACCTAAATCCAAACTTTTAAGATTGTACGTCACTGTGGGTCATACATATGCATGTGAGGTCCCTTGTCAAACTTAATGATAATGCCACACATCATATTTTCATTTCATTCCAATATTGTCATCATGAAGAAAAATCAAAGTCCTAATTTGCATGCTCATTACTCAACATACAAGAATATATATATCAAAGTAAAGTTCACATAATAACATTCCAATTCATGCTCCACCATCAAAACAATTTAGCACCCAATTATTTTGCAATCATCATGACAAACAACAATTTTTACGGTCGACAATAAATTTCCAACATGCTGATAGGGGAATTACTTACACAGTATCGCCCAAGAATTTTTACTCCAAAATCTTACTCCAATTATTTTCTAAATCCTTCCCCAAAAATGCCCACAACTAGACATAAAATGCTTTCAAAGATTAGAAACTTGTGTCCAACAATTCCATTAAACTCAATCATGCTTAAGGGGCCGTTTGTTTTTTGGGAATCTAGATAACCAGAATATTCAGATGCCTGGAATTATAGATACCCGGAAATATAGTTGTCCGACATTTTAGATAACCATGTTTGGTTTGAAGGAATAATTTATAAGAATATATGGGAATGTTCAGATAACTATGTTTGTTTTGTAGGATTTTTGTACGGGAAAGTTCTTAGATTATGTATAATACCAATAATGTCCTTACTAATTTTTAGCTAATTTAGCTATTAGTTTAATATGGTTTAGTATTATTATTAAGAGAATAAATAAAAAATAAATTAAAATATTATTCAATATAACTATCATTTATTTTACATCTTAATGTAAAATTTTAAAAATAAATGGTTATTTCTTAGTGTACAAATAAATTAATTTATTTTTAAATAAAAATACAAATTGTAAAATGGAGGGGTAAAAGTGTCATCCGAAGATGCCCTCAACATGGGAATCTTTGAAACCCATCTCTCATGAGGGCATCAAAAGCTCCTCGGATGCCTCCCGTATGGGCATCCTAGGATGCCCGGGCATCCCGAATTTCATAGGTATCCAACATTACCACAAAACCAACGAGGTAATCTAGATGCCCATCCCATGGACATCTTGGATTACCGTCAAACAAACGGCCCCTAAAGGAGTTCTTTACCCTTTAATACTCACTCGGGAAGGCTTACACAGTTGTTGGACAATACTTAAAATAATTGAATCTAGCAACCTCAATGCTGGAAGAATAGAGGGTAGCGTTGAAATGTGCTCAATTAACACTAGGTCAACTCCAAACATCAAAATGATCACTAACGGAGACTTAAATTAGCAAATAAAACTCACCCAACCAAATAATTCCTTTTGCTTCGCAGCAACTTGAGTGGTCAATACTCGACCTGAATAACAAAAACACACAACAATCTAGAATCGATTTAGAGCCACAGAAACAAAAGACCTACAAAACAATAATAAAAAGCAAATCAAAAGCGTAAAACAAAAATAAACTTACATGGGTTGCCTCCCTTAAGCGCTCTTTAACGTCTTTAGCTCGACGTGTTGACCGAATAAGCATAATGGAGGTCTAATGTTAGGTGTTCCATCAATGGTGTTCTTCCTTGCACCTTTTCTATAGCCCACTACCATTGCCTCTTATGTATTCTATGGGTCCTCAAAAGCTTTTAGAATTTATTTCTCCTGTTGGACCCTAATGATAAGCTCCTTTTGCTCAATATCAATTATAGCTCGTTCTGTAACAAGGAATAGTCTCCCTAATATGATAGGCATTGCAAGATTCTCCTTAATATCCATAATAAAGAACTCAACAGGGAGAATAAATTTTCCTACTTTAATTAAAATATTTTCCACTACCCCATATGGGCTAACAGATGCAAGCCTAATTTCTCCTATATTTAATTCCCTACATAGCGATAAAGGCATGATATTTATGTTGGGTTTTATGCCCTAAAACTTGTAGATAGTGAATGTAAACAAATTGTATACTTGTTTCAATAAAGTGTTATTGGGTTTCTACAATAAAGTGTTATTGTTAAATATTGCACAATTTGGCCCAAATCCAATAAACTAAGATCCAAGGTTGTTTACATGTGACTTGAACTAGTATGTGGGGACATACGGGGATTGATGTTCAAGTAACAACCTAAATGGTCTATAGTACAGGGATAAGGTTGGGTACCTTATCATGGTAACGCTATGTGATACGACCCACTTTGTATTCGATACAGACGTATTGATCCAAGACGTCCATGTAGGAGACATGCAAGCGGGGGTATCCTATGCAATGAGTTTGCATAAGACCGGACCACGAAATAGTAAACCACTAGATGTAACACTGTTAACTAGTTAGGTTACTGTTTCAATAGGATGACTAGGTAACTCAGTCTTAACCCTGAGTGTGTCATGAACTCCTTCTCACGAGGGATTGTTCTTTGATTAGTATGGGTGAGAGTGGCCTGTACGCCGACTCAATAAGCCTACCTTCTTGGGGACAAGACCGAGTGGGGGGCTGGGGACATGACAACATAAGATGGAATTCACTCCTTCCCGCTTCTAGGAGAAGTAGATGAGTGTTCCCTTAAGTGGTGACTCCGGGTTTTGAACAAAGGGATCACGCCCTCTCATTGGCACGAGAGGGACTTTCTGTTTACTAGTTGGACCATAAACAGGTTGTTCATTAGAGGAGCACTGGTACTTTAGGAGCTAGAGGTAACACAGGAGTAAAACGGTAATTTGACCCAACTGTAGTTACGAACACTCGTGAAGGATTGACTTACCGGTATAGGTCTATATCCGTGGACATAGAAATGTTCAACAGTGAGAAGTGTTCAGCTGTGGGTCTTTAGTGGAATGACCCACAGTTAATGAATATTTGTTAACCTGATTAATGAGTTTAATCGGTTAACCTCATATCCTTAGAGCTTCTGATTTGTAGGTCCATTAGGTCCCCCTGCTAGCTCGTAAAGAGTAATTAGGAACAAATATATCTTGAGAGAATTTTAATAGTTCAAATTCATATTGGGAATTAAGTTAATTGTATGAGATACAAATTAATATAATGTATAGTGATGCAATAAAATATAAAGTCTAATTTTCGATTAAACTTTATTATATTGAGAGATTGATATATTTGAAAGAGTTCAAATATATATCTAATTAAATATATGGTATTTAATTAGAAGATGAATTAATTAATTATTCAATTTAGTTTAAATTAAATGAGATTTAATTAAACTATAGTCTATGAGAGAAATAAATATTTGAAGAAGTTCAAATATTAATATGAATTTGAATCATATTAAATTTATAGGATATAAGAGGATTTAAAGGAGTTCAAATTTTAATATGAATTTGATTCATATTATAGAATTAATTAATTGAAGGTCTGAAATTAAATATATGATATTTAATTGGATAATTAATTAATTAACTAATAGGAGGTCTGAAATTAAATATATGATATTTAATTGGTGATTAATTAATTAAAGAATTAATTAATTGGAAATTAATCATTTATGGAAATGATTAATCACTTATGGAAGTAATTAATCATTTATGGAAATGATTTAATCACTTATGGAAGTGATCAATCATTTATGGAAAAGATTAATCAATTATGGAATTTATTGGTCATGGGATTGGTTGGTCATGGAATTGATTAATTATGGAAAAAGATTGAATTAGTTATGGAAATAATTGATTTTAAATGAATATTTTATTCATGGCCTTTCTCCTATAAATAGAACACTAAACCTAGGGTTTAGGTACAACAACATAAGGCCACAAAAATGCACTCTTGCATTCTCTCTAGCCTTCCCTCTCATATTCTCTCAACTCAAGAACTTCAGGGAGAATTTTCTCTCTAGAGTTTTTCCCATTCAAGATTAGGTTGTCCCACAACTACGTTCCTAATCTCAGAGTTATAGCAGGGAAGATCAAATGGTGGTGTTCTTCGTTGTTGCAGAGCAATCAAGAATCATTCTTAATTTTCAGAGACGTCAACGGAGGTTTGCTTCTCTTTTCTTTATTATAGATTTAGATCTAAATTTTGTATGCTTAGCCTTAAGTTTCTATAGAATTTGTTCTATGATTTTTGCCAATGTTATGGTATTTTTGGATAAACAAAATTAACTACGAATCGGTCCCAATTACGCTTCCGCTTTCTCGGAATTAGGGAATTCCAAATCCTTACAATTTATACTAGTACCTAAATCACATAATGCTCTAGATGAATAATTACCAAAGCAACAAGGAACAGAAAAGCTCCTTGGATCAGCTAATTTTTTTGGCACTCTCTGTTGAAGTGAACACTGCATGTAGGCTAGATACACTGTCTCCATCTGCTTTTCCTTCTTACTCTTGATGAAACATTCCTTCATAAACTTTTTATAGTTAGGCATATGCTCCAGTGCATCTGCAAAAGGAATATTAACATTCATTGTAATGCCCCAGGCCCAGGATTCAAAATCCAGATTTGGCACCTGATGGCCCCGCCATTCTCCTGCGACTTGGCAACGCCACCATACTTGTCTAAAACTACTAAGAGTGAAGACTATCCCTACAAACCAACACGGGGTCCTTTTAACATGGTTTGTCCTCAAGTCACATGCTTCCTAGGAAAATTCTCAAGAGGTCACCTAACATAGAACTTCTCCAAGCCAAGCACGCTTAACTTCAAACTTCCTATGATTGAACCACCGAAAAGGAAGGTGCACCTTGTTGGTATAAGTAGTATCTATCAAATCTCTTAAGCTTATCTTGACCATACTTTCATATCCTCAGGATCTCTTTCATTCGAATGTGGCCTCGGTTCATTCGTGTACCCCTCCTAACTTGGGTGTCACATGCCCACCAGCTTCCGCCTTGGTTCGTCCCCGAACCACATCCTACTGAGAGAGGTTCCGCTCTGATACCATCTGTAACGCCCCAGGCCCAGGATTCAGATTTCGGATTTGACAGTTGACGGCCTTGACATTCTCCTTGCGACTTGGCAACGCCACCATACTTTTCTGAAACTGCTTCTAAGAGTGAAGACTATTGGGCGTCACACCGCAATACCGCAAGTGCACAGGCCGCAAGAAATATAAAACGAAAATATTACGAGTATCGAATCCACAGGTAGGCGAAGCGAAAATTAAGCAAAGCAATGAATTCTTGAACACTAAAAATACTTGGGAGAAATAATATTTAGGGACCAAAACATGAAATTAAAATGAATTTAAAATTAAAGAAATTAAAGATTAAAATTTGATCAATCAGAACAAAAAAATAAAATATGGAGAAAGAGTTTTGAATGGGAAACAGAGTCTTGAAAATCAATTAATAGCTAAACAATTATTACAATTATCCTATCTCGTTGCCCAACTAATTATAATCCTAGAATCTCAGTTAATCACATAGGTTCTCCTGTCGGTTTCCCCTAATTCTAATTAATCCATTTTAACAACCTAAGTGTCCTTAGCGCCATTAAAATTCGTTAATTATTACGCTCTGATTCCTTTTAGGAATCTAAGTTTAATCCACTAATCCCGTTGTCACTTCGGGAAATTAAACTAGTTGCATGGATTATGATTTATCCTAATTTCTCTCCGTCGAGATTCCATTAAGAATTAGATCAATATACAATTGGCCAAATCGCATACAACATTACGGGCATCCATACAAATAATTAGTAAAAAGTGGAAGAGATAGGCAATTATAACAACATTTAACTATATAATTTCATTTCAAGACCCCAAATTTGGGTTTAGCTATATGATAGCTTGCGAAATGCAAGTTATTTATGAAGGGAATAAAAGTTCCCACACAGCGGAAGCGCATCGATTGGACCTTACGTCGTATATTAATTAACATTAAAATACCGTTACGATAACTCAAACAAAACTTTAAACAACCTTTAAAGCCACTGTAAAATTGGTTTAAACATGCTAAAATAAATCTAAATTTATTTTTAATACTTTTCTAAAGAAAAGAGGAAGAACCGTCACAAACCTACGTTGAAGACTTGACCGTTCTTCGCCAACGACGCTCCACGAACGAAAATGCAGCAGCCACCTTTGTTTTTCTTCGCTGGAAATTTCTTCTTTGATTGACACAATCACCACAGAGGTTACACCGGTATGTCTCTAAGTCTAGGAGGCAAAAGACTTGTGGGAGTCTTTCTCTAAGAAGGAGGCTAGAGAGAATTCTAGGTTTTGTCTTTCAAGATTGTCAAGTGTCATGACCAATTAGGTCTAGTGTTCTATTTATAGAAGAGAGACCATGAATAAAATATTGAATTAAATCAATCTTTTCCATAATTGATTCAATCTTATTCCTTAATTAATCAATCATGATCAATCAATTCCATAATTGATTAATCTTTTTCACAAATGACTAATTACTTCCATAAGTGATTAGATCATTTCCATAAATGATTAATCACTTCCTTAAGTGATTAATTATTTCCATAATTGATTAATTCCCGGTTAATGAATTCTTTAATTAATTAACCACCAATTAAATTTCACATATTTAATTCCCGGCCTAGAATTAATTAATTTGCCCAAACACATTTTAGGCCTTAAATTAATTAATTCATTATTTTGAACTCTTTCAAACTTCCATAAATTTATATTTGAACTTTTCAAATATTAATTTCTCTCATAATAATATATCAATATATATTATATTTGTTTCCCTTAATAAATTGAACATTTTCAATTTACTTTTATTACTTAGTTGCCTCAAATTACTTTACGAGCTACCAGTGGGACCTAATGGACCTGCAGATCAGAAGCTCCAACGATGTGAGATTAATTGGTCAAACTCATTAACCACATTAATCAATATTCGTTAACTGTGTGTACATTCCACTATAGACTCACAGTTGCACTCTTCTCACTGCAGACATATTTTCTGTGTCCACGGATCTAGACCAATATCGACTAGTTAGTCCTTCACGAGTGTTCGTAACACCAACTGGGTCAAATTACCGTTTTACCCCTGGGTTACCTCTATTTCCTTAAGTACCAATTCTCCTCTAATGAACAACCTGTTTGTGGTCCAACCATCAAACAGAAAACCCTCTCGTGCCATTGAGAGGGTAGGGCCCTTTGTTCAAGACTCGGAGTAACCACTTAAGGGAACACTCATCTGCTTCCCTAAAGTCGGGAAGAAGTGAATTCCATCTTGTACGATTATGTTCCCAGCTCCCCATTCGGTCTTGTCCCCAAAGTGGTAGGCTTATTGAGTCGGCGTATTGGCCACTCTCACCCATACAAATCAAATGACAATCTCTCATGAGCAGGAGTCCATAATCAACTCATGATTAAGACTAAGTTGTCTAGGTCGTCCTAGTGAAATAGAAAACCAACTAGTTAACGGTGTTATAACCAGTGGTTACTATTTCGCGGTCCGGTCTTATGCAAACTCATTGCATAGGATACCCCCACTCGCATGTCTCCTACACGAACGTGTTGGATCGCAGCGTTTGTATCAAATACAAAGTGGGTCGTATCCATAGTGTCACCAGGATAAGGCACCCAGTCTTATCCCTATACTATAGACCTTTTAGGTTGTTTCTTGAACAATAATCCCATATGTCGCTACATATAGTTCAAGACTCATATTACAGCCTTGGATGTCTAGTTTATTGGATTAGGGTTATTATTAGGCAAAGACAAATATAAAATAACTAATAACAATTAATGGTAAAATATATCAATATTATTTCATTAATATCCGGTCAACGGTTACATTCACTATCTATGAGTTTTAGGGCATAATACCCAACAAACTCCCACTTGAACTAAAACACTAGTTAGTGGGATGTAAATGCAATAATCTAAAGCTGGAAATGTCATGTATATTAATACAATGAACTAGGGCATCCTTATACCCATTATACATTTCTCCCACTTGCCCTAGATTAGATGGCATACATATCTCGTAGACCTAGACCCTCTAGATGACCATCAAACACTTTAGCCATGAGAGCCTTCGTAAATGGATCAGCGATGTTGTGCTCCGAGGCGATCTTAGTGACGATCACATCTCCTCGTTGCACAATCTCCCGTATCAGGTGATACTTCCTCTCGATGTGTTTACCTCGTTTGTGGCTTCGAGGTTCTTTTGAGTTGGCTACAGCCCCACTATTGTCACAATATAGTGTTATGGGCACGTTCATATTCGGAACCACTTCCAAATCAATCAAGAACTTTCTGAGCCATACTGCCTCCTTAGCTGCTTCGCAAGCTGCTACATACTCAGGCTCCATGGTTGAGTCTGCTATGCATCCTTGTTTGATGCTTCTCCACACTACTGCTCCTCCATTGAGGGTGAATACTGACCCTTGTGTGGATTTCCTTGAATCCTTATCAACTTGAAAGTCAGAGTCAGTGTATCCAGTAAGAATCAAATCCTTAGCTCCATACACAAGCATGTAGTCCCTCGTTCTCTGAAGATACTTGAGGATATTCTTAACCGCTCCCCAGTGGTCCAACCCTAAATTAGACTGATACCTACTGACTACTCCCACTGCATAACATATGTCAGGCCTAGTGCAGAGCATAGCATACATTAAGCTGCCCACAGCTGAGGCGTAGGGAATGTGTCTCATGTTCTCAATTTCTTGAGGTGTCTTAGGAGACTGTTCCTTAGACAGGTGTACCCCATGTCTGAAGGGTAGTAGTCCCTTCTTGGAGTTTTGCATCGAATATCGAGACAACATCTTGTCAATATACGTTGCTTGAGACAGAGCTAACGTTTTGTTCTTACGATCCCTAATGATTTGGATTCCCAGAACATATTTTGCCTCTCCCAGATCTTTCATTTGGAATTGGGCTGCCAGCCATTTCCTAATGTCAGTGAGGTATCCTACATCATTCCCAATGAGTAGGATATCGTCTACATAAAGTATTAGAAAAGCTACTTTCATTTTGTTGACTTTCTTGTACACACAAGGCTCATCAACGTTTTGGTTAAAGCCAAAAGATTTGATTGCAGTATCAAATCTAATGTTCCATGATCTGGACGCTTGTTTCAATCCATAAATGGATCGATTGAGTTTACAAACCTTTTGTTCCTGACCTTGGGCTATGAACCCTTCGGGTTGAGACATGAAGATATTCTCTTCAAGATTACCATTCAGAAAGGCAGTCTTGACATCCATTTGTCATATTTCATAGTTATAATATGTGGCTATGGATAAGAGAATTCTTATGGACTTTAACATGGCTACAGGAGAAAAGGTTTCCTCATAGTCAACCCCTTCCTTTTGGGTATAACCCTTTTCCACCAGTCTAGCTTTGAAGGTCTGTACCTTTCCAGCTGCATCTCTTTTTCTCTTATAGATCCATTTGCACCCTATGGGTTTTACCCCATTTGGTAGATCTGTAAGTTCCCATACATAATTGGAGTACATTGACTTCATTTCCAGGTTCATGGCTTTGACCAATTCATCCTTATTTTCGTCATTCATTGTCTGTCGAGAGGACAATGGATCCTCAATGCCATCATTAGGTATGACAACCTGAGTTTCAGTTAAACCCAAGTAGCGGTCAGGTTGTAATACAACCCTCCCACTGCGTCGAGGCATTCCCAACGTTTGAGATGGACGGGATGGATCTGAAGAACTAGTTCCTTCATCAACCCTTGTTGAAGGTCCAACTTCATCAACAACTCTTGATGATTCTTCAGTAGCTTCTCCTAATATTATTTTGCTGCGTGGTTTATGATCTCTCATGTGGTCTTCCTCTAAGAAAGTGGCGTTTGTCGATACAATCACCTTATTTTCTTGTGGGTCATAGAAATAACCACCTATCGTTTCTTTAGGGTAACCAACAAATTGGCACAGTTTTAAACGAGGTTCCAGTTTCTTAGGATTTGTCACAAGCACGTGTGCTGGACAACCCCAGATGCGAAAGTGATGCAAACTAGGTTTACGCCCCTTCCATAATTCGAAAGGTGTTTCAGAAACACTTTTCGAGGGAACATTGTTCAAGATGTATACTGCAGTCTCTACTGCATACCCCCAAAACGAGCTAGGCAATTGAGCATAGCTCATCATTGATCAAACCATGTCCAACAAAGTTCTATTTCTCCTTTCTGACACACCATTCTGTTGAGGTGTACCAGGGGCTGAGAGTTGAGATTGGATTCCATGTTCTATCATATAATCCTGGAATCTTTGATCCATATACTCCCCTCCTCGATCAGATCGAAGTACTTTAATAGATTTACCTAATAGGTTTTCAACTTCAGCCTTAAACTCCTTAAACTTTTAAAGGGCTTCAGACTTATGTCCCATTAGGTACAAGTAACCATATCTTGAATAATCATCTATAAATGAGATGAAATATTCGTACCCTCCTCGAGCTTTTACATTCATTGGACCACACAGATCCGAATGTATTAACTGTAAGGGTTCTTTTGCTCTGTAACCTTTTCCAGTAAAGGGTCTCTTGGTCATTTTTCCCTCGAGACAAGATTCACAAGGTGGAAGTGAATCATCTTCTAACTTGCTTAGAAGTCCATTCTTTACCAAACGATCGATCTTATAGATGTTTATATGACCAAGTCTGAAAGGCCAAAGATGAGTATTGTTACTTGATGGAGAAATCTTTTGCCTTTTTCTTTGAGTTTCAGCAGTTTTTAATAATTCGTGATTTAAAAGTGCTTTGTTTTCGGTTGGTCTTAAAACGTACAAGTTATTTTCCAATTTGGCTGAACAAATAAGTACACCATTTTTATAAATGAACGCTTCATTCATATCAAAAGTAACTTTATACGATTGTTCAATCAAACATGAAATAGAAATTAAGTTCCTCTTAATCCTGGGAACGATTAACAGACTTTCTAAAAGTAAGAATCTATTTCTAAAAAATAACTTCGCAGCTCCCACTGCTTTAGCTGAAATGACTTCTCCAGCTCCGACCCTGAGTGTCATTTCCCCATCGTTCAACTGCCGAAATGAACTATTTTCCTGAAAAGAAGAGCAAACATGATTAGTTGCTCCTGAATCAAGTATCCAGGTTAACTCATCATGTCCTACCAGGCATGTTTCTAAAACAAGTAAATCAAATTTACCTTCCTTTTCCTTCTTTTTCTCAGCAAGGTACTTTGGGCAGTTTCTCTTCCAATGTCCATCTACATTGCAGTGGAAACACTTGCCCTTGTCTGCCATAGCTTTGGCTTTTCTCTTGCTTTTAGCAGCAGTGCTGGGAGCTTTCCCCTTGTTTCCTTTCTTCTTCTGAGTTTTCTTTGAAGAAGTGGCTACAGATTTAGTTCCAGAGGATGAACCCTTCTCGAACTTTCTTTTAGAGTGGACAACGTTTGCCTCTCCTTCTATCTGTCCCTTGTTCTTAAGAAGAGACTGATAGAGTTGTAGCTCATTCAGGAGGCTAGTCAGGTTGAATGTTATTTTATTCATCATTGCATTGCTTCGAAACTGTAGAAAACTCTTCGGAAGAGATTCTAAGATGAATGCAACCTGACTACGCTCATCTATGACCGCCTCGTTTGCCTCTGCCACATTGAATTGGACCATCATATCCAGGACATGCTCCCGAACAGACGTGCCCTCTTTCATGCGACAGCTATAAACGTATTTGAGAGCGTCATGGTGGAGTTTGTAGGACGGTTGTCCAAACATCTCCTGGAGAGAGTTCATAATCTCCCTCGCTGTTACCATGCTCTCATGCCTTTTACCCAAAACTTCAAATAAGCTGGCTAGGATATAGACGCGAGTCTTATCATTGGCCTTTGTCCAGCGGTCATAAGCATCCTTTACTACTTGGGATGCATTACGAGCAGGGGCTGGAGGACAATCCTCTGTTAAGACGAACCGCAGATCATCGACAACAAGAATCGTATTCAGGTTCGACTTCCACGTAGCATAATTTTCGCCGGTTAATTTCTCATTTTTAAGCAGAGAGACAATTGAGGAAGACATTGCTGAAATTTAAACAAACAATGACCGTATTAGTTATCTTTGCCTTAACCCATCATACAAGCAAACAATTGTACACAATCCAATCAATTTAGCAAAACAAACAATCACAGAACCCTAAAACTGTTGATTTAGTTTTGCAACGATGTTTCAGAGGTTTAGAATATCAGCCACCGAAGGGTGATCAGGTACTCCTCCTTTGAAATGAGACACCTCTCAGCTAATTCTAATTCCAGAATAACTCATATTCCTATAGACATTAGCCACCGTTGTTCGGTCAAGGATTTGTTAACACTTTTAACTCATCCTCGTAAGTGTAACCCTCCCACTTTCAGATCTCAGAGGCACGCACCAACAGGCTACCGAAGGGAAAGACAACTGTTGGTGATTAGCCTAAGAGCTCCTATCCTTTTTAGGAGTTCACGATGTTCCGAATCCTATGACCAGGCCCTCCGAATGGATGGTTGCGCCAGGACAACCTGCAGGCGGATCATAGGACTCTCACGGTGTGAACTATGGGCGGAGACCGAGGGATATGTTGACACGTGTCCCACTCCCACTTACTCTAGACATTTTTCCCATTCACCTTGATATTGATTCATGCAAACACTTTCCGAAGGGAGGCCGCTCCTAAGGCGACTCGAAGCCGAGCATGAATCTCACGTTGTGAATATAGGGACATAGGAGCAAAACTTGATTTAAATCTCGTTTTGTAACTTTCCTCCCACTGAAAATGTCCTAAGGTTAATATAGGGTTATTTAACTTAGATAGTATTCGGCTAAGTCAATCTATCTAAGTCTGATCCTATTATAACAATTATGGAAAGGATTCAACTGCAATCTTTTGGGTGAATTAAACTTCTTTTAATAAACCCAACATTGCAAGTCAACATTACTATGGTTAGTTCAACTCAATGTTCGGGTCAGTTCCCAGGTAGGAGGTGTTCCGTAAACCGTCAACTTAAATACCCCCAGCCTTAGACAGAACTTTGCCGAGAGAGTTCCCTTATAACCTCAGTAATGTAAGGTCTTTACTCTAGAGATCTAGGTGCATTGAACATTTTTAATAAACTTTTAATAAACCTAGTGACATTGCATGCTAACATTTAACTATGATTATTTCAACTCCGGTATTCCAGGTCAGTTCCCAGGTAGGAGGTGTTCCGTAAACCGTCAACTTAAATACCCCCATCCTTAGACAGAACATTACCGGTGGAGTTCCCTTATAATCATAGCAATGTTTTTCCTACTTAGTCAATTAAAACTATTTTAAATTCTAAGTAAGAAAAGATTCTAATCCTATTAGAAATCGATCTAGGTCTAATTAATTTTAAACAATTTAAAATTAATCCAATTTATCCTATGATCTTATGTTTGCATGCAAATCTTGATTATAGATTGAGAGTTTCTAATCATTAATAAAAAAGAACTATTTCAAATTTTAATGATTAATCCTATAATTAAGAATCTAGGGTTTAATTCATTCAACACGCTCATTCAAATTAAATAATTAAACCACACTAATTGCATGAATAATATAACAATTATATTATTAACTATGGATGTTTCATGCTTCATGCAATATTGATTTTCTTTTAATATAACAATTATAAGCCAATCAAGAAAATCAATCAAGCATGCTTCATTCATCACGTTAAACATAACTATTTATATTTAATTTAAGTAATGACATGCTTCATGCTTTCCAATTTTTCATATAATTAATATACACTTATATTAAAAAATATGAAAACAAATCCATGCATTTAAACATACATTATAACAATTTATAATATATAAAAAATGCATGAGCATGTTTACAACCTAAGGTGGGATTAAATATTCTAGATGACATCCATAAAGCATATAAATAGCAATTGAACCGGTTAATTTTGGCCCCTAGGATAAAATAAAGCATTAAATTACATTAATTTAGCTAAATTCTATCATAAAAATCCTTGTACAGCTCCGAAATTTTGTCTAGACATCACGAACTGCCCCGAACCACCTCGAACCGGCCTCCAAAATCACGAACCATGCCAGAATTTGACTGAACCGGGCCAATAACACAGACAATCGGGCTGATCCAGCAAAATAAACCGAACCATACCGATTTTCCGGTCAGGATCCCGGTCTGGATCTCGATCCGGATCCCGGTCACGATCCCGGTCCGGATCCTGGCCGGGATCCCGACCGGGAAATTTTCCAGTATGCCCTAAAATGTCGATTCCTCTGTTCTGCACTCTGTTTTTCCGATTTCCAGCGCCATTCTTCATGATTTTCGCCCAAAATCATCTCGATCTTCATCGATAACAGCCCTAAATCTAGACACGGACTTACAAGGACTCGATTTACTTAAAATATACCCGAAACACCGGGCCTTACATGATCAAAATCACATAAAAATAAATCTATGGCCATAAAATTAACCCAAACAGTTCAACGCAAACCGAACATACATTATGCATAAATCCCACCTTTTAGAGCCTATCGCAACTTTTAATATTAATTAATAGGGACAGCGATGTCTCTGATGCCGATTGAAAGGAATAAGAGTTCCCACGCAGCGGAAGCGCATCGATTGGACCTTATGCCGTATATTAATTAACATTAAAATACCGTTACGATAACTCCAACAAAACTTTAAACAAGCTTTAAAGCCGCTGTAAAATTTGTTTAAACATGCTAAAATAAATCTAAATTTATTTTTAATACTTTTCTAAAGAAAAGAGGAAGAACCGTCACAAACCTACGTTGAAGACTTGACCGTTCTTCGCCAACGACGCTCCACGAACGAAAACGCAGCAGCTGCCTTTGTGTTTCTTCACTGGAAATTTCTTCTTTGATTGACACAATCACCACAGAGGTTACACCGGTATGTCTCTAAGCCTAGGAGGCAAAAGACTTGTGGGATTCTTTCTCTAAGAGGGAGGCTAGAGAGAATTCTAGGTCTTGTCTTTCAAGAGTGTCAAGTGTCATGACCAATTAGGTCTAGTGTTCTATTTATAGAAGAGAGGCCATGAATAAAATATTGAATTAAATCAATCTTTTCCATAATTGATTCAATCTTATTCCTTAATTAATCAATCATGATCAATCAATTCCATAATTGATTAATCTTTTCCACAAATGACTAATTACTTCCATAAGTGATTAGATCATTTCCATAAATGATTAATCACTTCCTTAAGTGATTAATTATTTCCATAATTGATTAATTCCCGATTAATGAATTCTTTAATTAATTAACCACCAATTAAATATCACATATTTAATTCCCGGCCTAGAATTAATTAATTTGCCCAAACACATTTTAGGCCTTAAATTAATTAATTCATTATTTTGAACTCTTTCAAACTTCCATAAATTTATATTTGAACTTTTCAAATATTAATTTCTCTCATAATAATATATCAATATATATTATATTTGTTTCCCTTAATAAATTGAACATTTTCAATTTACTTTTATTACTTAGTTGCCTCAAATTACTTTACGAGCTACCAGTGGGACCTAATGGACCTGCAGATCAGAAGCTCCAACGATGTGAGATTAATTGGTCAAGCTCATTAACCACATTAATCAATATTCGTTAACTGTGTGTACATTCCACTATAGACTCACAGTTGCACTCTTCTCACTGCAGACATATTTTCTGTGTCCACGGATCTAGACCAATATCGACTAGTTAGTCCTTCACGAGTGTCCGTAACACCAGCTGGGTCAAATTATCGTTTTACCCCTAGGTTACCTATATTTCCTTAAGTACCAATTCTCCTCTAATGAACAACCTGTTTGTGGTCCAACCATCAAACAGAAAACCCTCTCGTGCCATTGAGAGGGTAGGGCCCTTTGTTCAAGACTCGGAGTAACCACTTAAGGGAACACTCATCTGCTTCCCTAAAGTCGGGAAGGAGTGAATTCCATCTTGTAGGATTATGTTCCCAGCTCCCCATTCGGTCTTGTCCCCAAAGTGGTAGGCTTATTGAGTCGGCGTATTGGCCACTCTCACCCATACAAATCAAAGGACAATCTCTCATGAGCAGGAGTCCATGATCAACTCAGGATTAAGACTAAGTTGTCTAGGTCGTCCTAGTGAAATAGAAAACCAACTAGTTAACGGTGTTATAACCAGTGGTTACTATTTCGCGGTCCGGTCTTATGCAAACTCATTGCATAGGATACCCCCACTCGCATGTCTCCTACACGAACGCGTTGGATCACAGCGTTTGTATCAAATACAAAGTGGGTCGTATCCATAGTGTCACCAGGATAAGGCACCCAGTCTTATCCCTATACTATAGACCTTTTAGGCTGTTTCTTGAACAATGATCCCATATTTCGCTACATATAGTTCAAGACTGATATTACAACCATGGATGTCTAGTTTATTGGATTAGGGTTATTATTAGGCAAAGACAAATATAAAATAACTAATAACAATTAATGGTAAAATATATCAATATTATTTCATTAATATCCGGTCAACAGTTACATTCACTATCTACGAGTTTTAGGGCATAAAACCCAACAATTTACCCTCTAAATTTAGGAAAAAAAAAAAGGGCTAAAAGAACCTCCGATGCATTATCTTAGCGCATAAAGAAAAAGAAAAGTGTTTTGTTATAAGCGACAGGCTATATTTGTGTATGCGATAAGAAACTATAAATATAGAGCGCTAATGCAGCTAATGTTGGTCTTTTTAAGTAACGTTTTCAGCACAGGCACACTTTCGAAGATGATCAAGAGACAGAAAAAGATGGATGAAAAGACAGCGCCGGCGCAACCAGAGCAAGTGGGCGAAAAAGGAGATTAGAAAGGCGCAAGTGGCCTAATGATGATCAAACGCTAACACAACCAACGCAAGTGGACTGAAAAGAAGCTGAGAACTTGCAAGTTGGTCGTTGGTGACTGAACCAAATTACTTGGAGAAGTTAGCTTCCCTCGCCTATAAATAGAAGCCACCTGCTCAAAGAAGAGGAGACAATCAAGAAAGAAAAAAGGAGCGGAGAGGAGAAGAAACTCACGAAGGCATTGCAGAAATTGGAAAATGGGAGCATACCTATGTGTAATGTATCATTTCATATACTTTTGTTTTGCTCATATGAGCTAAATCTCTTCTTCAAGGCTTAGCGCAAGCGCCTCATATTGCGATAAGTGCAACTTGTAAGCGCTTATTTTGGTTTAATTGAAATATTGATTTCTTTCTACTTAGTTGCATTAATATTTTCATTGCTAATTCCCGCTTGGCCAGCCGGATGCGGTAACAATATGATAAATCCTTGACAGGTAATGCATATGGATCTCTCCAAGTAGAAAAAGTTAGCGCATATCATGTAGTCTTGGTAGCATTAAATCATTACCGCTAAAAGATATTGCATGCATGAGCTTCGATTGCGTTGTGACTAATGCAATCCCTTGTAAGTGATAAGAGAACTAAACTTCACGCATAAACTAGTCAAAGAGTCAATTGTTAGTTTATTGCTAAAATGCATAAGGAATACCGGAAGGGAAACTTAATGATTTTTTCTCGCTTAGGCATTAATGGATCAATTAATCAAAATTAGCGCTACAAGTCTCTTATAAACGCATGAGGTTTCTATCGCAACAGCCTTGATACTTTTCACATTGAACTCTTTTCTTCAGTTTTTATTGTTCATTTTCGTTCTGCAAATCATTTATTGCTTAAACTATACCAAACATACTTTTTTTTTTACCTACGTCGCACATTGAGAAATTAAATCAGTGAATAAATATACTTTTGTCTCATTTCCCTGTGGATTCGACCCTGTACTCATCAGGTACTACTTGATTTAGTCAGTTTATACTTGGATTGATTTAAATCTACGACTACTAAACCAATCACACTAACACACCAATCAAGTTTTTGGCGCCGTTGCCAGGGAAATTGGCAACAATAGTCTATTCCAACTTTCACTGAATTAATACTCACAGTGCTCCCTGTTGAGTCTTTTTCTCCAGGAACAAGAATTATATGCGTACCGCCCGACAAATTGAATTCGAGGTAGATCCTGAAATCGATAGAACATACCACAAAAGAAAAAGAAATCGTAGACCTCGAAGGCAACCAAGAGAAATGGTAGCACCAAACCAACCAAATAGACCATTAAACCCCATCCAAATGGCCGATGATAGGGCCAGAGGAATTAGAGATTATGCAGCCTCTGCAAATTGCAATTTCAATCCAGGGATAGTTCAGCCAACTCTAGAAACAGAGAGATTTGAACTAAAACCTGTTATGTTTCAAATGTTATCAGCTGCAGGACAATTTGGAGGAAGTGCATCGGAAGATTCTCACTCTCACCTCAAGTCATTCCTCGACATTTGCAACAAGTTTATCATTCCAGGAGTTACCCCAGAACAACTTCAAGTCATATTATTTCCTTACTCTATAAGAGATGCGGTGAAAGTGTGGTTAAACCAGCAGCCAGCAAACTCCATCGCAACATGGAATGTTTTGGAAAAAAAATTCCTAGAAAATACTTTCCACCCACCGCAAACTCTAGATTGAGAAAGGAAATAATGACGTTCCCACAACTGGATGATGAAACATTGAGCGAAGCTTAGGAAAGATTCAAGAGCCTGCTGCAAAGATGCCCGCACCATGGTTTACGACTGTGCAATCAGCTAGACACCTTTTATGTAGGTCTTAACAAGAATTCGCAAATTTTGGTAGACTCATCTGCAAATGGTGCACTACTCAGAAAGACTTTTGATGAAGCCCACAAAATTCTAGATCGAATTGCACGCAATAACTATGAGTGGGGCTCTGCGGAAGATAGAAGACGAAGACCCATTAAGGCCAATTCAGGAAGCTTTGAAGTAGACCCTATGACTTCAGTAAACTCAAAAATTGAGGCGTTGACCTTAAAAATGGATGCGCTCACAGCCAGCACCGCACCCTTGATCGCGCAACTCAACGCATTTGGATGCGAGATTTGCAGTGAAGGACACACGCATGATCAGTGTCCTTCAAACCCAGAATCAGTTCTCTATGTGGGATCGCAAGAGCTACGCGCAACAACCCATATTCAAGCACATATAACCCAGGGTGGAGAAATCACCCAAACTTTTCATGGAATGGGAGCGCAAATAAACAACAACAAGGTAATGTGAATCATGCGCCAAGATTATTCAATTCTAACAATGACTAATCTTCGCAGGGACAATTCCAGCGCAACATGATGAGGGAATTCATGACCAGTCAAAAAGAGTATATGGCCAAGAATGACGCAGTAGTTCAGAGCCAAGCCGCATCCATTCGGAGTCTAGAGATTCAAGTCGGACAGCTTGCGTCAGAGTTAAAAAACAGACCTGCGGGAACACTGTCCAGCAATACGGAGGATCCAAAAGGGAAAGAACACTGCCGTGCGGTGACTCTACGAAGTGGAAGACAATTACAGATAAATGAACCTACACCAACGCAAGATGACCCATGCAAAAACGCAACCACAGAAAGGCACAGCCAACCGCAAGAAGAAAAAGCAACTCAGGAAAAAGAATCCGAAAAGAAGGAAGCTCACGCAAAAAAAGAGCCTGACGCATATAAGCCCACACTACCTTTTCCGCAGAGGCTGCGAAAGAAGAACGATGAGGCTCAGTTTAAGAAATTTTTGAATGTTTTGCGAGAACTGCATATCAATATCCCAATTGTGGAGGCATTAGAAAAGATGCCAAGCTATGCCAAATTCTTGAAAGACATTCTGATGAACAAACGGCCATGGAAGTAGTTTGAAACTGTTTCGTTGACAAGTAAATGTAGCGCAATACTCGCCAACAAGCTTCCCCCAAAATTGAAATTAAGATCCTGGAAGTTTCACAATTCCTTGTTCGATAGGAGGAATAGATGTTGGCAAAGCATTATGTGACCTGGGCGCAAGCATAAATTTGATGTCATTGTCTTTCTACAAGCGCCTAGGGATCAGAGAAGCAAGACCAACAACCATTACACTTCAATTAGCAGATAGATCTGTAGTCCACCCTGAGGGAAAGATCGAAGACGTTTTAGTCAAAGTTGACAAATTTATTTTTCCAGCAGATTTCATCATTTTGGACTATGAAGCCGACAAAGAAATTCCCATTATTTTGGGAAGACCATTCCTTGCCACAGGACAAACCCTAATTGACGTACAAAAGGGAGAACTGACAATGCGCATGAACAATCAGAAGGTTGTCTTTAATATTCTCTCTTCGCTAAAATATCCTGATGATCCCAAGGAATGCAACATGGTAGCCCGCATAGATGTATGCTCTCCGCAGGAATTACTATCAAATACGACCAGTTCCACAGATGGAGGAAACCAGAAAAATCAGGACAGAGGAAACCGCATCTTATCGCCGCATGAAGAAGTTACCCACTTACTGGATATGGAAGGAAGAGTTGTCACCCTGCCTTCCATAATGCAACCTCCTGCGCTAGAACTTAAACCCTTGCCAATGCATTTGAAGTATAGATTCTTGGGGGAAAAAGAAGCACTCCCAGTCATAATCTCATCAAAGCTTGACTCATTGCAAGAACATCTATTGATGGAGGTTCTCGCAAGACACAAGAAGGCCATTGGGTGGAGTTTGGCAGATATTAAAGGTATTAGCCCTTCTTATTGCATGCACAAAATTCGATTGACAGATGAATCCAATGAATTCGTTGAAAGACAAAGAAGGCTAAATCCCGCAATGATGGAAGTAGTACGAAAGGAGATAATTAAGTGGCTCGACGCAGGCGTAATATACCCCATCGCAGATAGCAAATGGGTGAGCCCAATCCAATGTGTGCCTAAGAAAGGAGGCATGACAGTGGTGGCTAACGCAAACAACGAGATGATTCCATCCCGCACCACTACAGGTTGGCGCATATGCATGGATTATCGATAGTTCAATGCCATCACCAAAAAGGACCATTTTCCTCTCCCATTCATTGACCAAATGCTAGAACGACTTGCAGGACAAGCTTACTATTGTTTTCTAGATGGATACTCCGGGTATAATCAAATCACCATTGCGCCAGAAGACCAAGAGAAGACAACATTCACCTACCCATATGGCACCTTTCCATTCAGAAGGATGCCTTTTGGACTGTGTAATGCGCCTTGAAACGTTCACTACTACAAAATAGACTTATAATGTTGGACGAAAAAAAACTGCGGATGGCCTATAATGTCGGACGTTGAAAAAAGGCATATCTGTATTTCACTGGACTTACGATGTCGGGCAATGCCCGACATTGTAGTTGTGTCATTTAATTTAAACCCATCAACCCTTTTATTCTCTCTCTCCCCAACAAAAAGCCCTTTTTTCTCCTTAGGTCTCTCACCGATGGCGACTTCTTTCTTCCTCTAACCTATTCAATTTTCTTCACTTCTAGCGTGGTTTTCTTCCTTTAACCTGCGACACAAATTCTTTCCTTTCACTGGCACATTTTTCTTCCTCTGCAGCACGGTTTTTCTTCCTTGTCGACATGGTTTGCTTCCTCTCAAATGTGAGTTTCTTTTTTTTTTTTTTTTGAGGAAAAATGTGAGTTTCTTCGTCTCTCATCGTTGGATCTACTAATTTCGTGCGTTGATTTGATATGTCGACGGAGAGACTAATTCCTAGTGGGTCGTCACCGTCGTGGTCGTCACCGTGGGTGGTAGATTTGAGCCATTGGAGGTCGTAGGTCGTAGATCTAAAGTCATCGAGGCCTTGGGTTGTTGTCATGGGAGCGAGAGCAACAACCCACAACCTTTAAATGAGGTAGTTTGTAAATGGGTTTAGGATTTGAATGGGGATTGATACTTATTTACCTTTATGGAGTGGAGAAGGATGGCTTCATCTCTGCACTCATTGAATCTTTGTATTTACTCTTCATTTGCATCTTTTATTTTTCCTTACAAATAAAAGGAACTTTAAGTAATTTGGGCCTTCTTAAACGAAAAATGATGTTGTAATTTGGAGGATTTGCTTTGCTTCTTTTTGAAAAATGAAATAGGGAAATCGCTTTATGATTTTGGTTTTTTGTTTTTAAAACATGTGTTTATTTACTAGCTTTGTACTCTGAAGCCAAATTTTCAAAACTAAAGAAAAAGAAGTATTTAAAACCCTATTTTTCATTTTCTGGAACTGGGATTTCAAAAGTAGTTTTTGTGAAGTTTCTTTATGGCTTTTGAATCTAATTCTAATGTTCCTCTACTGTCTATCTTTAATTTTGATGATTTTCTTAAAGTTGTGTTTTGTTTGTTTGATTACCGTGTTTGTTGATTATGTAAGAGCGGAGGGGAAGTTGGGATTTGGGAGACGTTTTTATGGTGATTTTCTTTTTGGTAGAAAATGATTTACCATCGTAGAGAAAACAGATTGCTTTTAGTTGAAACTGAAGACATCAGATCAATATCTTTACTCCCCTCCTTAAAAATTTCGTTTTTTCATTCTGTTGATAGTGGCTTAGTATATAGCACTAAAATATAGAATCTTATTTCAAAAATCAATACAGCTTGCTTGAGTGTGGTCCCCTTCTGGTGTTCCTAATGTTGGGTTTTATGCCCTAAAACTCGTAGATAGTGAATGTAACCGTTGACCGGATATCAATGAAATAATATTGATATATTTTTCCATTAATTGTTATTAGTTATTTTATATTTGTCATTGCCTAATAGTAACCCTAATCCAATAAACTAGACATCCAAGGTTGTAATATGATTCTTGAATAATATGTAGCGACATATGAGATCATTGTTCAAGAAACAGCCTAAAGGGTCTATAGTATAGGGATAAGACTGGGTGCCTTATCCTGGTGACACTATGGATACGACCCACTTTGTATTTGATACAAACGCTGCGATCCAACGCGTTCGTGTAGGAGACATGCAAGTGGGGGTATCCTATGCAATGAGTTTGCATAAGACCGGACCGCGAAATAGTAACCACTGGTTATAACACCGTTAACTAGTTGGTTTTCTATTTCACTAGGACGACCTAGACAACTTAGTCTTAATCCTGAGTTGATTATGGACTCCTGCTCATGAGAGATTGTCCTTTCATTTGTATGGGTGAGAGTGGCCAATACGCCGACTCAATAAGCCTACCACTTTGGGGACAAGACCGAATGGGGAGCTGGGAACATAATCGTACAAGATGAAATTCACTTCTACCCGACTTTAGGGAAGCAGATAAGTGTTCCCTTAAGTGGTTACTCCGAGTCTTGAACAAAGGGCCCTACCCTCTCAATGGCACGAAAGGGTTTTTTGTTTGATGGTTGGACCACAAACAGGTTGTTCATTAGAGGAGAATTGGTACTTAAGGAAATAGAGGTAACCTAGGGGTAAAATTGTAATTTGACCCAGCTGGTGTTACGGACACTCGTGAAGGACTAACTAGTCGATATTGGTCTAAATCCGTGGACACAGAAAATATGTCTGCAATGAGAAGAGAGGAACTGTGAGTCTATAATGGAATGTACACATAGTTAACGAATATTGATTAATGTGGTTAATGAGTTTGACCAATTAATCTTACATCGTTGGAGCTTCTGATTTGCAGGTCCATTAGGTCCCACTGGTAGCTCGTAAAGTAATTTGAGGCAACTAAGTAATAAAAGTAAATTGAAAATGTTCAATTTATTAAGGGAAACAAATATAATATATATTAATATATTATTATGAGAGAAATTATTATTTGAAAAGTTCAAATATAAATTTATGGAAGTTTGAAAGAGTTCAAAATAATTAATTAATTAATTTAAGGCCTAAAATGTGTTTGGGCAAATTAATTAATTCTAGGCCGGGAATTAAATATGTGATATTTAATTGGTGGTTAATTAATTAAAGAATTAATTAATCGGGAATTAATCAATTATGGAAATAATTAATCACTTAAGGAAGTGATTAATCATTTATGGAAATGATCTAATCACTTATGGAAGTAATTAGTCATTTGTGGAAAAGATTAATCAATTATGGAATTGATTGATCATGATTGATTAATTAAGGAATAAGATTGAATTAATTTTGGAAAAGATTGATTTAATTGAATATTTTATTCATGGCCTCTCTTCTATAAATAGAACACTAGACCTAATTGGTCATGACACTTGACACTTTTGAAAGACAAGACCTAGAATTCTCTCTAGCCTCCCTCTTAGAGAAAGACTCCCACAAGTCTTTTGCTTCCTAGACTCAGACACATACCGGTGTAACCTTTGTGGTGATTGTGTTATTCAAAGAAGAAATTTCCAACAAAGAAAAACCAAAGGCGGCTGCTGCGTTTTGATTGTTGGAGCATCGTTGGCGAAGAACGGTCAAGTCTACAACGGAGGTTTGTAATGGTTCTTCCTCTTTTCTATAGAAAAACATGAAAATAAATTTAGATTTATTTTTTAGCATGTTTAAACCAATTTTACAGCAGCTTTAAAAAGGGTTTTAAAGTTTGTTTGAGTTTTCGTAACGGTATTTTAATGTTAATTAATATACGGCGTAAGGTCCAATCGATGCGCTTCCGCTGCGTGGGAACTTTTATTTCCTTCAATCGGCATCAGAGCCATCGCTGTCCAAAAACGAAGAAATCGTTGTTGTTTTTCCCAGATTCTGCCTCCAGACGCTACCTCAACAGCGTCTCGACGCTGTCTCGATACTGAAGGCGCTCGGTAAGGAAAGCGCACAGAGTCGGGACGCTACCTCAACAGCGTCTCGACGCTGTCTCGATACCGCAGGCGCCAGATATGGAAAACGCACAGCGTCAGGACGTTATCAACACAGCATCTCGACGCTGTCACGATGGAGGCGCACACTAGGGTTTCAACAGGCGCGATTCAAGCGTGGCCGGTCCGGTTCGGACCGGATCGGCTGGGCTGGGACCTATTTGGTCCGGTTCAGCCAATTTTTTGCATGGTTCGTGATTTTGGAGGCCGGTTCGAGGTGGTTCGGGGCGGTTCGTGCTGTCTAGACCAATTCCGGAGCTGTACAAGGATTTTTTAGGATAGAATTTAGCTAAATTAATGTAATTTAATGCTTTACTTTATCCTAGGGGCCAAAATTAACCGGTTCAATTGCTATTTATATGCTTTATGGATGTCATATAGAATATTTAATCCCACCTTAGGTTATAAACATGCTCATGCATTTTTATATATTATAAAATGTTATAATGTATGTTTAAATGCATGGATTTGTCTTCATATTTTTTAATATAAGTGTATATTAATCATATGAAAAATTGGAAAGCATGAAGCATGTCATTACTTAAATTAAATATAAATAGTTATGTTTAATGTGATGAATGAAGCATGCTTGATTGATTTTCTTGATTGGCTTATAATTGTTATAATAAAAGAAAATCAAAATTGGATGAAGCATGAAACATCCATAGTTAATGATATAATTGTTATATTATTCATGCAATTAATGTGGTTTAATTATTTAATTTGAATGAGATTGTTAAATGAATTAAACCCTAGATTCTTGATTATAGGATTAATCATTAAAATTTTAAATAGTTCTTTAATATTAATGATTAGAAACCGTCAATCTATAATCAAGATTTGCATGCAAACATAAGATCATAGGATAAATTGGATTAATTTTAAATTGTTTAAAATTAATTAGACCTAAATCGATTTCTAATAGGATTAGAATCTTTTCTTACTTTGAATTAAAAATAGTTTTAATTGACTAAGTAGGAAAAACATTGCTATGATGATAAGGGAACTCCACCAGTAATGTTCTGTCTTAGGCTGGGGGTATTTAAGTTGACGGTTTACGGAACACCTCCTACCTGGGAACTGACCTGGAATACCGGAGTTGAATTAATCATAGTTAAATGTTAGCATGCAATGTCACTAGGTTTATTAAAAGTGTTTATTGCACCTAGATCTTTGGAGTAAAGACCCTACATTACTGAGGTTATAAGGAAACTCTCTCGGTAAAGTTCTGTCTAAGGATGGGGGTATTTAAGTTGACGGTTTACGGAACACCTCCTACCTGGGAACTGACCCGAACATTGAGTTGAATTAACCATAGTAATGTTGACTTGCAATGTTGGGTTTATTAAAGGAAGTTTAATTCACCCAAGAGATTGCAGTTGAATCCTTTCCATAATTGTTATAATAGGATCAGACTTAGATAGATTGACTTAGCCGAATACTATCTAAGTTAAACAACCCTAAATTAACCGTATGACATTTTCAGTGGGAGGAAAATTACAAAACGAGATTTAAATCAAAGTTTTGCTCCTACGTCCCTATATTCACAACGTGAGATTCATGCTCGGCTTCGAGTCGCCTTAGGAGCGGCCTCCCTTCGGAAAGTGTTTGCATGAATCAATATCAAGGTGAATGGGAAAAATGTCTAGAGTAAGTGGGAGCGGGACACGTGTCAACGTATTCCTCGGTCTCCACCCATAGTTCGCACCGTGAGAGTCCTGTGATCCGCCTGCAGGTTGTCCTGGCGCAACCATCCCTTCGGAGGGCCTGGTCATAGGATTCGGAACATCGTGAACTCCTGAAAAGGATAGGAGCTTTTAGGCTAATCACCAACAGTTGTCTTTCCCTTCGGTAGCCTGTTGGTGCGTGCCTCTGAGATCTGAAAGTGAGAGGGTTACACTTACGAGGATGAGTTAAAAGTGTTAACAAATCCTTGACCGAACGACGGTGGCTAATGTCTATAGGAATTTTAGTTATTCTGGAATTAGAATTAGCTGAGAGGTGTCTCATTTCAAAGGAGGAGTACCTGATCACCCTTCGGTGGTTGATATTCTAAACCTCTAAAACATCGTTGCAAAACTAAATCAATAGTTTTAGGGTTCTGTGATTGTCTGTTTTGCTAAATTGATTGGATTGCGTGCAATTGTTTGCTAGTATGATGGGTTAAGGCAAAGATAACTAATACGGTCATTGTTTGTTTAAATTTCAGCAATGCCTTCCTCAATTGTCTTTATGCTTAAAAATGAGAAATTAACCGGCGAAAATTATGCTACGTGGAAGTTGAACCTGAATATTATTCTTGTTGTCGATGATCTGCCGTTCGTCTTAACGGAGGATTGTCCTCCAGCCCCTGCTCGTAATGCATCCCAAGCAGTTAAGGATGCTTATGACCGCTCGACAATGTCCAATGATAAGACTCGCGTCTATATCTTAGCCAGCTTATCTGAAGTTTTGGCTAAAAGGCATGAGGGCATGGTAACAGCGAGGGAGATTATGAACTCTCTCCAGGAGATGTTTGGACAACCGTCCTACCAACTCCACCATGACGCTCTCAAATACGTTTATAGCTGTCGCATGAAAGAGGGCACGTCTGTTCGGGAGCATGTCCTGGATATGATGGTCCAATTCAACGTGGTAGAGGCAAACGGGGCGGTCATAGATGAGCGTAGTCAGGTTGCATTCATCTTAGAATCTCTTCCGAAGAGTTTTCTACAGTTTCGAAGCAATGCAATGATGAATAAAATAACATTCAACCTGACTAGCCTCCTGAATGAGCTAAAACTCTATTAGTCTCTTCTTAAGAACAAGGGACAGATAGAAGGAGAGGCAAACGTTGTTCACTCTAAAAGAAAGTTCGATAAGGGTTCATCCTCTGGAACTAAATCTGTAGCCACTTCTTCAAAGAAAACTCAGAAGAAGAATGGAAACAAGGGGAAAGCTCCCAGTACTGCTGCTAAAAGCAAGGGAAATGCCAAATCTATGGCAGATAAGGGCAAGTGTTTTCACTGCAATGTAGATGGACATTGGAAGAGAAACTGCCCAAAGTACCTTGCTGAGAAAAAGAAGGAAAAGGTAGGTAAATTTGATTTACTTGTTTTAGAAACATGTCTGGTAGAACATGATGAGTTTACCTGGATACTTGATTTAGGAGCAACTAATCATGTTTGCTCTTCTTTTTAGGAAAATAGTTTCGTTCGACAGTTGAACGATGGGAAAATGACACTCAGGGTCGGAACTGGAGAAGTCATTTCAGCTAAAGCAGTGGGAGCTGCGAAGTTATTTTTTAGAAATAGATTCTTACTTTTAGAAAGTTTGTTAATTGTTCCCAAGATTAAGAGGAACTTAATTTCTATTTCATGTTTGATTGAACAATTGTATACAGTTACTTTTGATATGAATGAAGCGTTCATTTATAAAAATGGTGTACTTATTTGTTCAACCAAATTTGAAAATAACTTGTATGTTTTAAGACCAACCGAAAACAAAGCACTTTTAAATCAAGAATTATTTAAAACTGCTGAAACTCAAAGGAAAAGGCAAAAGATTTCGCCAACAAGTAACAATACTCATCTTCGGCATCTTAGACTTGGTCATATAAACATCGATAGGATCGCCGTTTGGTAAAGAATGGACTTCTAAGCAAGTTAGAAGATGATTCACTACCACCTTGTGAATCTTGTCTCGAGGGAAAAATGACCAAGAGACCCTTTACTGGAAAAGGTTACAGAGCCAAAGAACCCTTAGAGTTAATACATTCGGATCTATGTGGTCCAATGAATGTAAAAGCTCGAGGAGGGTACGAATATTTCATCTCATTTATAGATGATTATTCAAGATATGGTTACTTGTACCTAATGGGACATAAGTCTGAAACCCTTGAAAAGTTTAAGGAGTTTAAGGCTGAAGTTGAAAACCTATTAGGTAAATCTATTAAAGTACTTTGATCTGATCGATGAGGGGAGTCTATGGATCAAAGATTCCAGGACTATATGATAGAACATGAAATCCAATCTCAACTCTCAGCCCCTGGTACACCTCAGCAGAATGGTGTGTCAGAAAGGAGAAATAGAACCTTGTTAGACATGGTTCGATCAATGATGAGCTATGCTCAATTGCCTAGCTCGTTTTGGGGGTATGCAGTAGAGACTGTAGTATACATCTTGAACAATGTTCCCTCGAAAAGTGTTTCTGAAACACCTTTCGAATTATGGAAGGGGCGTAAACCTAGTTTGCATCACTTTCGCATCTGGGGTTGTCCAGCACACGTGCTTGTGACGAATCCTAAGAAATTGGAACTTGTTCAAAACTGTGCCAATTTGTTGGTTACCCTAAAGAAACGAGAGGCGGTTATTTCTACGACCCACAAGAAAATAAGGTGATTGTATCGACTAACGCCACTTTCTTAGAGGAAGACCACATGAGAGATCATAAACCACGCAACAAAATAATATTAGGAGAAGCTACTGAAGAATCATCCAGAGTTGTTGATGAAGTTGGACCTTTAACAAGGGTTGATGAAGGAACTAGTTCTTCAGATCCATCCCGTCCATCTCAAACGTTGGGAATGCCTCGACGCAGTGGGAGGGTTGTATTACAACATGACCGCTACTTGGGTTTAACTGAAACTCAGGTTGTCATACCTAATGATGGCATTGAAGATCCATTGTCCTATAGACAGGCAATGAATGACGAAGATAAGGATGAATGGGTCAAAGCCATGAACCTGGAAATGGAGTCAATGTACTCCAATTCTGTATGGGAACTTACAGATCTACCAAATGGGGTAAAACCCATAGGGTACAAATGGATCTATAACAGAAAAAAGAGATGCAGCTGGAAAGGTACAGACCTTCAAAGCTAGACTAGTGGCAAAGGGTTATACCCAAAAGGAAGGGGTTGACTATGAGGAAACCTTTTCTCCTGTAGCCATGTTAAAGTCCATAAGAATTCTCTTATCCATAGCCACATATTATGTCTATGAAATATGGCAAATAGACGTCAAGATTGCCTTTCTGAATGGTAATCTTGAAGAGAATATCTTCACGTCTCAACCCGAAGGGTTCATAGTCCAAGGTCAGGAACAAAAGGTTTGTAAGCTCAATCGATCCATTTATGGATTGAAACAAGCATCCAGATCATGGAACATTTGAAACAAGCATCCAGATCATGGAACATTAGATTTGATACTGTAATCAAATCTTTTGGCTTTGACCAAAACGTTGATGAGCCTTGTGTGTACAAGAAAGTCAACAAAAGGAAAGTAGCTTTTCTAATACTTTATGTAGACGATATCCTACTCCTTGGGAATGATGTAGGATACCTCACTGACATCAAGAAATGGCTAGCATCCCAATTCCAAATGAAAGATCTGGGAGAGGCTCAATATGTTCTGGGAATCAGAATCATAAGGGATCGTAAGAACAAAACGCTAGCACTGTCTCAAGCAACGTATATTGACAAAATGTTGTCTCGATATTCGATGCAAAACTCCAAGAAGGGACTGCTACCCTTCAGACATGGGGTACACCTGTCTAAGGAATAGTCTCCTAAGACACCTCAAGAAATTGAGAACATGAGACACAATCCCTACGCCTCAGCTGTGGGCAGCTTAATGTATGCTATAGTCTGCACAAGGCCTGACATATGTTATGCAGTGGGAGTAGTCAGTAGGTATCAGTCTAATCCAGGGTTAGACCACTGGGGAGCGGTTAAAAACATCCTCAAGTATCTTCGGAGAACGAGGGACTACATGCTTGTGTATGGAGCTAAGGATTTGATTCTTACTGGATACACTGACTCTGACTTTCAAGCTGATAAGGATTCAAGGAAATCCACATCATGGTCAGTATTCACCCTCTATGGAGGAGCAGTAGTGTGGAGAAGCATCAAACAAGGATGCATAGCAGACTCAACCATCGAGGCTGAGTATGTAGACGCTTGCGAAGCAGCTAAGGAGGCAGTATGGCTTAGAAAGTTCTTGACTGATTTGGAAGTGGTTCCGAATATGAACGTGCCCATAACACTATACTGTGACAACAGTGGGGCTGTAGCCAACTCAAAAGGACCTCGATGCCACAAACGAGGTCAACACATCGAGAGGAAGTATCACCTGATACGGGAGATTGTGCAACGAGGAGATGTGATCGTCACTAAGATCGCCTCGGAGCACAACATCGTTGACCCATTTACGAAGGCTCTCACGACTAAAGTGTTTTAGGGTCATCTAGAGGGTCTAGGTCTACGAGATATGTATGCCATCTAATCTAGGGCAAGTGGGAGAAATGTATAATGGGTATAAGGATGCCCTAGTTCATTGTATTAATATACATGACATTTCCAGCTTTAGATTATTGCATTTACATCCCACTAACTAGTGTTTTAGCTCAAGTGGGAGTTTGTTGGGTTTTATGCCCTAAAACTCGTAGATAGTGAATGTAACCGTTGACCGGATATTAATGAAATAATATTGATATATTTTTCCATTAATTGTTATTAGTTATTTTATATTTGTCTTTGCCTAATAGTAACCCTAATCCAATAAACTAGACATCCAAGGTTGTAATATGAGTCTTGAACAATATGTAGTGACATATGGGATCATTGTTCAAGAAACAGCCTAAAGGGTCTATAGTATACGGATAAGACTGGGTGCCTTATCCTGGTGACACTATGGATATGGCCCACTTTGTATTTGATACAAACGCTGCGATCCAACGCGTTCGTGTAGGAGACATGCGAGTGGGGGTATCCTATGCAATGAGTTTGCATAAGACCGGATCGCGAAATAGTAACCACTGATTATAACACCGTTAACTAGTTGGTTTTCTATTTCACTAGGACAACCTAGACAACTTAGTCTTAATCCTGAGTTGATTATGGACTCCTGCTCATGAGAGATTGTCCTTTGATTTGTATGGGTGAGAGTGGCCAATACGCCGACTGAATAAGCCTACCACTTTGGGGACAAGACCGAATGGGGAGCTGGGAACATAATCGTACAAGATCGAATTCACTCCTTCCCGACTTCAGGGAAGTAGATGATTGTTCCCTTAAGTGGTTACTCCGAGTCTTGAACAAAGGGCCCTACCCTCTCAATGGCACGAGAGGGTTTTCTGTTTGATGGTTGGACCACAAACATGTTGTTCATTGGAGGAGAATTGGTACTTAAGGAAATAGAGGTAACCTAGGGGTAAAATAGTAATTTGACCTAGCTGGTGTTACGGACACTCGTGAAGGACTAACTAGTTGATATTGGTCTAAATCCGTTGACACAGAAAATATGTCTGTAGTGAGAAGAGTGCAACTGTGAGTCTATAATGGAATGTACACACAGTTAACGAATATTGATTAATGTGGTTCATGAGTTTGACCAATTAATCTTACATCGTTGGAGCTTCTGATCGGCAGGTCCATTAGGTCCCACTGGTAGTTCGTAAAGTAATTTGAGGCAACTAAGTAATAAAAGTAAATTGAAAATGTTCAATTTATTAAGGGCAACAAATATAATATATATTGATACATTATTATGAGAGAAATTAATATTTGAAAAGTTCTGATATAAATTTATTGAAGTTTGAAAGAGTTCAAAATAATGAATTAATTAATTTAAGGCCTAAAATGTGTTTGGGCAAATTCATTAATTCTAGGCTGGGAATTAAATATGTGATATTTAATTGGTGGTTAATTAATTAAAGAATTCATTAACCGGGAATTAATCAATTATGGAGATAATTAATCACTTAAGGAAGTGATTAATCATTTATGGAAATGATCTAATCACTTATGGAAGTAATTAGTCATCTGTGGAAAAGATTAATCAATTATGGAATTGATTGATCATGATGGATTAATTAAGGAATAAGATTGAATCAATTTTGGAAAAGATTGATTTAATTGAATATTTTATTCATGGCCTCTCTTCTATAAATAGAACACTAGACCTAATTGGTCATGACACTTGACACTCTTGAAAGACAAGACCTAGAATTCTCTCTAGCCTCCCTCTTAGAGAAAGACTCCCACAAGTCTTTTGCTTCCTAGATTCAGAGACATACTGGTGTAACCTCTGTGGTGATTGTATCATTCAAAGAAGAAATTTCCAGCGAAGAAAAACCAAAGGCGGCTGTTGCGTTTTGATCGTTGGAGCATCGCTGGTGAAGAACGGTCAAGTCTACAACGGAGGTTTGTAACGGTTCTTCCTATTTTCTTTAGAAAAACATGAAAATAATTTTAGATTTATTTTTTAGCATGTTTAAACCAATTTTACAGCAGCTTTAAAAAGGGTTTTAAAGTTTGTTTGAGTTTTCGTAACGGTATTTTAATGTTAATTAATATATGGCGTAAGGTCCAATCGATGCGCTTCCGCTGCGTGGGGACTTTTATTTCCTTCACCAAAAATATATATGTCTGAATATGAACTTCATTGATTTTTCATATTCTTCATAGGTTCCTGTGGGTAGCAGTATTCGACTTTTGGTTGATCCTTATTGTTTGGAGAGTACAATGTTTGTTTATGATTTCACTATCAAGGTATGACCTCCATTGTTTTTTTCACTTACTCTGTTTGTTTGGTTGCCGAGAAACCTTCGGTTTTTGTTATTTTTTTTAATTACTGTTTGTTGTTCATTATAATTTGTTTTTACTTTGGAAAATGTTGGTTTAGTTGTGCATTGACTTTGAGAATATCTGAATTTTGAAGAGAATCACCCTTATATGAAGTTAGAAAAACTAAAAAGTGCAAATGGGTAAAAGAGTGAGAGAAAAATGTCAAGAAACCTTGAGATTTGGTTCTGCTTTCTGGTGTTAAGGATTTTTTCAACTGTGTTCTTCGTAGTTCTAAGTTTTTTTCCTAGGTTCTAAGTAAAGAAAGCTTCTCTTCTTAACTCTTTAGGTAAAGTAGTTATTTTTTATGGACAAAGGAAACGCAGAGGTTTCAATAGGTTGATTTGAAATTTTAATTTCATTTTCCTCTTTCGATAGTTGCTCATCTCTCTTTGTAATTATCGACAGCTTGCTTGAAACCTATTATGATGGTTTATGGTTCATGATGCTTTTATCCAGGGTTGTAATGAATAAGAGAAGAAAGAAGACAAAAATGAAATGCTTTTTTTTTTTTTATCTTAACAGGTTGTTTAGGTTGATCTGTTTGATTTTGCTACTATTTGCACTTAATGTAGATTGATTTTGCTGCTGTATTTTGGTTGTTTAAGAACTTTTATATTTGTCTCATGCTTAAAGACTATGTGGTTTATATCTACTGAATCATTCACTTGATGCTATAGGCTATTGAGATGGTCAAGAAAACTCCTGCTTACGTACACAAATAGATTATGGGCTCTTGAACTTGAACGAAGTGGAGGAGCAACAAACAAAAAGAAAGGTCACAAGCAGTCAGATAAGTATGTAGTCTTTGTTGGTTAATTACCAAGATAAGTATGTAGTTTTAGTTTTAGTTTAAGCATTCAATTGTATTTTACTTACGTTTTTGCTTTGTATAAGGTTTGAAATTCATCTTGTTAAGCAAGAACTGTTTCAGATAATGAAATGGATATTCTCAAAAAGGAGCTCGAAGAGGAATTGGCCGGAAGAGTGTAGAAGGAGTTGTGTACTTATTTTGTTTAATAATTTTACTTTTTCTTTGTAAATTAATTCATGGATGTGATTTGAGGATGGACGGAAGTTTCATGTATTATATACACTATTATATTTTATTAATTAAATCCATGTTCGTTGAGTTAGTTGTGTAAAAATACTTTCGAGATTTTATTTTGTGTATATGTTGAAATTTTATTTTGTTTACATGTTTTTAACAAAAGGAAGAAATAGTATTGTTGGTTAGCAACGTGTGCAACCAACAATTTTTTTTAATTTAATATAGCACATTTAATGTCGGGCGCTTTTAATGTCGGACACTTTTAATGTCGAGCATCTAATGTCGGACATTTTTAATGTCACAACTTTTAATGTCAGGCAATGACCCACATAAAAAACTGACCGACATTAAAAGAGTACTATTAATGTCGGACAGAGCTTTTAATGTCGGGCAATGACCGACATTAAAAGCGACCGACATTAAAACTTTTAATGTCGGTGTTTTTAATGTCGGTCAGTGATCGACATTAAAAGCCAAATTTGTTGTAGTGGTTCCAGAGGTGTATGATGGCTATTTTCTCCGAACTTCTAGAAAAATCTGTAGAAGTTTTCATGGATGACTTCTCAGTATATGGAAAGTCTTTCACAGACTGTTTAAAGCAGCTGGAACGAGTATTGGAAAGATTCGAAGAAACCCACCTTGTGCTGAATTGGGAAAAATGTCATTTCATGGTGGAAGAAGGCATTGTCTTAGGCCATCGCATGTCAAGCGCAGGTATTCAAGTAGATAAGGCTAAAATTGATGTCATTGAGAAATTACTACCTCCTACATCTGTAAAGGGAATTCGCAGCTTCCTGGGACATGCGGGATTCTATCGCAGGTTCATCAGAAACTTCTCACACATTACAAAGCCACTTTGCGCATTACTGGAAGCTAATAGAAAATTTGAATTTTCAAATGAATGCGTTGAAGCATTTGAGAATCTGAAGCATGCATTAGTAAGCGCACCTATCCTCGCAACCCCAAACTGGAGGGAGCCTTTTTTCGTGATGTTTGATGCCAGTGATGTGGCAGTAGGAGCAGTGTTGGCACAGAAACAAGAAAAGAATCTTCACCCCATTTATTATGCCAGTCGAACATTAAATGAAGCACAGACGAATTACACAACAACCTAGAAGGAATTATTGGCGGTTGTTTATGCGTTTGATAAATTTCGTGCTTACCTAATTGGCTCCAAAGTCATAGTTTACACAGATCATGCGACAATAAAATATCTTATCACAAAAAAGGACGCAAAGCCAAGACTGATTAGATGGATTTTATTGCTACAAGAATTTGATCTAGAGATCAAAGACAAAAAGGGGAGTGAAAATTTAGTTGCTGATCACTTGTCGCGCTTGGTAAACCGTGGGAAGGAAGATGCGCCAAGAGTCCCTATCGCAGAAGAATTTCCTGACGAAAAAGCTTTTTGTAATCAACGAAGAAGAACCGTGGTTTGCAGACATTGCAAACTAACTTGCCGCAGGAATCTTGCCAGAAGAATACTCAGCGCAACACCGTAAGAAATTCTTTCACGAAGTAAAATTTTATTTATGGGATGACCCTTGCCTCTCTCGCAGGGGACCTGATCAAATTCTTAGAAAATGCGTTTGCCATAAAGATGCATTGAAAATATTGAAAGACTATCACGAAGCACCATATGGAGGCCACTTTGGAGGACAACGCACCGCAACCAAGGTTCTTCAAAGCGGCTATTGGTGGCCCACCTTGTTTCAAGACGCCAGAAAACATGTTGAAAGTTGCGATAGATGTCAGCGCACAGGAAACATCAGCGCAAGAAATGAAATGCCTCAAAACTACATAATAGAAATAGAGCCATTCGATGTCTGGGGCATTGATTTCATGGGACCTTTCCCATCATCGCAAGGGAACCAATACATTCTCCTCGCAGTGGACTATGTGACAAAATGGATAGAAGTAAGCGCCTGCGGTAAAAACGATGCGACAACTGGGACAAAATTCCTAAAAAGGAATATCTTTACAAGATTTGGAGTACCACGCAGGTTGATTAGTGATGAAGGGACCCACTTCATAAACAGGGTCATGGATAAGTTATTGCGAAAATACAATGTCAAACATCACATCGCAACAGCTTACCACCCGTAGAGTAATGGTCAGACGAAAGTTTCAAATAGAGAAATAAAGAGAATTCTCGAGAAGGTTGTAAACACCAGCAGAAAAGACTGGGCGCATCACCTAGATGATGCACTATGGGCATATCGCACTGCATTCAAAACACCCATAGGCGCATCACCATATGCGCTAGTGTATGGAAAAGCATGTCATCTACCATTAGAATTGGAGCACAACGCGCATTGGGCAATGAAGTGTCTAAATTTTGACTTGGAAGCCGTAGGGCAAGAACGATTGCGTCAATTGGCAGAATTGGAAGAATTTAGAAGGAATGCATACGAGAATGCCAAGATAAATAAAGAAAAACAAAAGCAATGGCACGATCGTAAAATATTCAAAAAGGATCTCAAGGCAGGTATGAAAGTATTATTGTTTAATTCACGTTTACGACTCTTTCCAGGAAAACTAAAATCCAGATGGTCGGGCCCCTACATAGTTCATAAAGTTTATCCATATGGGGCAGTAGATCTACATTCTACAGATAGGAAGAGAATTTTCAAAGTTAACGGGCAAAGAGTAAAACCATATATCGAAGGAACTTTGAATAAAGTAGTTGAGATGATCCTTCTGAAGGATCCGCCTTGAAGAAGCCAAACAAGATAGGTCCAGAAGAGGAGTGCTCTGAATGCGCCAGGACCTAGCGCAAAGAGCACTAGCAGGTCAGAAGTTGTAAATATTTTCTTTCTGCATACTTTATTTCTTTTATATATATTTTGATAGGTTGAGCTTTAGGGAGACAATCCCATCGCATGTCTTTTTAGAGTAAAATCGCTGCGTTAGTAAAATTTTGTTGCCTAGAAGGAAATCCCACCGCATGTCCAATTACATCCGCATTTCCACCTCACGCGGTGATAATCATATTAGCATTTAAGGAGACGCACTAATCCCTGTTTTTCTCACATTACCCAAGGCAACCGCTCACATTCCTCCATAATAATCATGATCACCTACACAAGTGGGATGCGAAAGGTTGTGAGTACCTAGGGACGCAGGCCTTGCGTTAACTATATAGTGGGAAAAACCCTAGACCTCATTACTTAGGGACGCAGGCTTCTGATGCTTCTTCCTCATTACCTGCGTCTCCTTCATTCCAAAAACCCTAGACCTCCAAACTTTCGAAATTCCTTTTTTTTTTCCTTCCCACCGAAAAACAACCATGTCAGACTCTCAAAATCTCTTCATCGTCGGATATGCGGATGATGCTCATTCTTCGCCGGAAGTCGAAGGGCCGAACAGATATGTAATTATCTCTTCAGATGAAGAAGGAGACAACCCACAAAACATCGAGGAAGAAGAACCAGAGGTTGTGGACGGAGAACCTCCCGTAGCCAGCAGAAGTGCCCAACTCCCCGCCGCCCCATCAACCTCAGGTGTTGATGAAGTGCTCAACATCGCCCCACTAGACACATCCATCTTCTCCATCCAACCTGTCACTCTTCAGGCAGCCCCAAGTATCCCCACCCCTCAAAACGTTACTCCTTTTCCATCTCCATTCCCGTCGATTGCCCTCCTTCCATCCGCAAACCCTTCCTCTACCTTAACCCAAACCACCGATCCTTCCCCTTCTTGCCTTCCAACTAACACCATTTTCACCCCTCTTCCCCCATCCTCTTCCACACTTCCATAGTTCTCAGAACAACAAGTCTCTGCATGGAACGACCTGCTACAAGAGTTAGGCGAAGAAGGCGATGAAATTCGCCGAAGAGAAGAGCGAGAGCATACTGCCGCAGAAAACAGAGGCGAAGGGCCAAGCAATGCAGAAGCTGCAGACATTGCAGCGCATAACTTGGCCACCATCGCAGCAGCCATGGAGATGTCTGACTCCGAGGATGAAATCCCCCTCACACGTCGCCACAATATCCAACCTACAGGGGTAGTCATCAGAGAGCCATGCGAGCAAGCTGCGGTGACCCAAAGCAAGAAACGAAAAGCGCCCACCGCAACCAAAGAAAAGGGAAAACAAAAGGTAGGCACAGACGCAGAGGCAGAAGCAAAAGAATGGGGTAAATTTCTGGAAGAAAGGGGATTTAGTTGCCCCCTGCCGCAGACGATGACTGACCAAATTTCCCAGCGCAAGTGGGAAACAGTCTACGGGAACCCTGGAACGTACGCCCCTGCGCTTGTCCACGACTTCTACCACGCACAATGGCGAGAAGAGATTGACGAATTCATTGTTCGCGGCCACGCCATCAGATTCTCCTTAGCGCATATAAACAGTGTCTATAAGCTACAAGACATCCCCAACGCTGAAGGAAACCAGCTTCTTGAGTGCCTTGATGACGACTTCCTGAGCGCTGTCCTTCTTGCGGTAGCCAGTCCTGGGGCTAAGAGGAATGGCCATGGCGCAAAGAGGACCCTAAAATCGCAGTTGCTTGACTTCGAGGCCACGCTCTGGATTCACTGGATAAAGAATCGCATCATGTCTACAACGCATGATGCAACCTTAAGCCTTCAACGCGTGATCTTGGTCTACTGCATAATGAAGGGTACACCAATCGACTTGGCTAAGGTCCTTGTCAAAACCCTGCGCCACACCGCCGCTAAGCAAAGAGGTGCACTATTTTGTTCTGGCCTTGTCACCTCCTTATGTCGCGCATCGAACCTCCTTCCCACAGTAGATGAAGAGATAAGAACAATGCGGAAGGAGTTTGACGAGCAATGGTGGACGCGTGTTACGGTCACGCGAGATAGGCATTTGCAAGGCAGCGGCCACAGACCTGTACCACCCGCAGCACAACCCAACGAACCAGCGCCTGAAATGCAAAAGAAGAAGAGGCGCAAGGTAACCGCAAGACGATATCCTCGCCCAACTGCACAAGGACCTCAAATAAAGTCTCTAGCGCAGGAAATTACTGTCTACGCTCAACCTCAAAGTCCGCCACCGCCTCCTCCAACTGCTCAGCACTCACCTCCCCGCATTGACGTAAGTGTGGAAGAAGTCTCTGAAGAATCCCTGCCTAGTCCCCCTCGCAACAACGAAATCCCTGAGCCAACCCCAGCAGCACGAAACTCAGCGACTGCACCATCCGACGAAGATGCAGCTGCTCGACCACTTGATGTTGACACAGCCTTAATATTCTCAGAACTGCGGCAAATGTTCCAAGAAGTCACGGAACCCTTGTGTCTGTAGCAGGAATAGTTGTGTCAGCAACAGGAATTGCTGCAAAAGCAACAAGAGGAGCTGTCGCAAAGGGTAAACGCTTTGCTCCTCTTCTTAACGCATTGGACAAATTCTTTCCACCGCCTGCCTATCGCACCAAATCTGTTTGCGCAGCCAACTACAGCGCAAAGACCCTCTACTGCAGGCCCTTCTCAAATGCGCCCACCAAGCATCCCGTCGGTTCCAAGGTTTCCCAGGCCGCCACCTCCACCATCGCAGGAATAGAACTAATTATTTTTTTTTCTCCTTTTAATTTTGTTTAAATGTATGCGCCGTGTTTATAATTCTGTTATCAAAATGCATATATATCTCGTTGAGTTTCTCATATCACTTTTCCACTGCCTTACATTTTAATGTCTTTTTATCTGTTAAGTTCTTTGCGTTAACTCCTTTGTCTTAATCAACGCATCTGACCTTCTGACTTTTCTTGTCCACATTACCTCACTTGATTTAACCTTTGTCTTCATTTTCCTCAGAACGTAAGGCAAATTCCTTCGCATTTTCGACTTGCCGCAACTCAACCTCGATTTTCTTCTGTCCATGCGCTCCAAAGTAAGTTTGGGGGACAATGGGGACATTGTCCATCTTAAGTTTGGGGGAGTCAGCGCATAAGTATTAAAAAATATATAAATATAAATAATGAATGCGTTCCTCTAGGAATGCGTCATGTTTGTAGCCAGGGGCATTTATGACAAACATAGTTTGCCACTGCGCGAAGACAAACGCAACCTATGAGCGTTAAGGGCAGTAAAAGAATGTAATACCCGTAGTTGGATACCTTTCATCACAAATGTGGGTAAGCCAAAACGAAAGTATGTGTTTTGATGTCCATTTGATTTCATTGCTTTCTACTTAAAAAAAAAAGAGAGAGAGAGAGAGAAGAATAAATGTATGAGCCCAGGACAGGGAAAAGTGGCTGAGTTATCGTAAGGAAGAATCTAAGCGCAAGGAACCTGCCTTAAGCAATTAAGAAAATTTGACAAAAGTCAAATCTATTGAAGTAATGTCTGCAAGAAAAAAGAGATAGAAGGATGCCAAGATAGCAAGCAATAGAGAGTTGAGTAATTCTCGCAAAGTAGATAATAGGCATTGCTTGGGGACAAGCAATAGTTTAAGTTTGGGGGTTTGATAGCTTGCGAAATGCAAGTTATTTACCCTCTAAATTTAGGCAAAAAAAAGGGCTAAAAGAACCTCCGATGCGTTATCTTAGCGCATAAAGAAAAGGAAAAGTGTTTTGTTATAAGCGGCAGGCTATATTTGTGTATGCGATAAGAAATTATAAATACAGAGTAATAACGCAGCTAATGTGGTCGTTTTAAGTATCGTTTTCAACACAGGCACACTTTCCAAGATGATCAAGAGACAAAAAAAGATGGATGAAAAGACAGCACCGGCGCAACCAGAGCAAGTGGGCGAAAAAGGAGATTAGAAAGGCGCAAGTGGCCTAATGATGATCAAACGCTGACACAACCAACGCAAGTGGACTGAAAAGAAGCTGAGAACTTGCAAGTTGGCCGTTGGTGACTAAAGCAAATTACTGGGAGAAGTTAGCTTCCCTCGCCTATAAATAGAAGCCACCTGCTCAAAGAAGAGGAGACAATCAAGAAAGAAAAGAGGTGTGGAGAGGAGAAGAAACTCACGAAGGCATTGCAGAAATTGGAAAATGGGAGCATACCTATGTGTAATGTATCATTTCATATACTTCTGTTTTGCTCATGAGCTAAATCTCTTCTTCAAGGCTTAGCGCAAGCGCTTCATGTTGCGATAAGTGCAACCTGTAAGCGCTTATTTTGGTTTAATTGAAACATTGATTGCTTTCTACTTAGTTGCATCAATCTTTTCATTGCTAATTCTCGCTTGGCCAGCCGGATGCGGTAACAATATGATAAATCCTTGACAAGTAATGCAGATGGATCTCTCTAAGTAGAACAAGTTTGTGCATGTCATGTAGTCTTGGTAGCATTAAATCATTACCGCTAAAAGATATTGCATGCTTGAGCTTCGATTGAGTTGTGACTAATGCAATCCCTTGTAAGTGATAAGAGAACTAAACTTCACGCATAAACTAGTCAACGAGTCAATTGTTAGTTTATTGCTAAAACACATAAGGAATATCGAAAGGGAAACTTAATGATTTTTTCTCGCTTAGGCATTAATGGATCAATTAATCAAAATTAGCGCTACAAGTCTCTTATAAAAGCATGAGGTTGCTATCGCAACAACCTTGATACTTTTCGCATTGAACTCTTTTCTCCAGTTTTTATTGTTCATTTTCGTTCTGCAAATCATTTATTGCTTAAACTATACCAAACATACTTTTTTTTTTTTACCTACGTCGCACATTGAGAAATTAAATCAGTGAATAAATATACTTTTGTCTCATTTCCTTGTGGATTCGACCCTGGACTCATCAGGTACTACTTGATTTAGTCAGTTTATACTTGGATTGATTTAAATCTACGACTACTAAACCAATCACACTGACACACCAATAACTATACATGGCTAAAATATCCACAAAATATACAATGGAAAGCATTAAATTGAGCAAAATAAAAGGAAAGGAAATGACCGTCGAAGACCCCGTCGCTGGCGATTGGAGTCCCTCCGAGCATGCCTTGAGCCTTTTAGAGTGCTCCCCAAAAGCTCCCCAAAATTTTCCCACTAAGAACTCTCAAAAAGGCTAAAAAGCCTTGAGAGAAGGCTCAAAAGAGCCAAGGAAGGAAATGAATGAATGAATGAAGGAATGATTGAGGCATAAAATGGGCACCAAGGGGGTCCTTATATAGGCACGAAAATAGGACAACGTCGCGACGCTATCGACAGTGTCGACGCGATCACCCAACTTGCTGGCCAAGAAATTGACGCTGTCCCCACAGCGTCTCGACGCTGCGCGGTTTTCAGAACAGGCTGGCACGGATTTGAGCTTGGATTTGGGCCTTTCTTCATTTCTTTTTGGATCTTCTTTGCATGGTTGACTTCTTGGGCTCCCTTTTGACCCATGGATGGAAATTTGGGCTTGGATAGCTCATTTTAGGACCTTTTTCACAAAAAATCCATAGTTTGCTCCTAAAGACCAAATAACAAATTATTTTAGATTTCTTCAATAAAAACACAATTAAAGCGCCCAAAAGCTTAATAATTTAAGACTAAAATAGCGACATTTTTGCCCGCTATCACACCCCCAAACTTAAGCTTTTGCTAGTCCCGAGCAAAATAAATTCGAAAGATGCATGAAATAGAATCACTCAAGCCTCAATGATTTTGGAACTTTTAAGCTAACATGGAAAACATGCAAGTGGAATAAGGAAGCACCGCATACTCATGAAGAAATCTTAAAATATATTGAACTTAAGATTAATGAATAACATGCTCAAGACTTTTCTAATGATTCTTTTACTAACCTAGATTAGTCTTATGGCTTTTTTCATTTGTTTTCCCCTACATTTGCTAAGAGTCCCTAATAGGTCGGAGTTCTTCTATCATGCAAAAAAAAAAAAAAAAAAAAAAACTAGGGCGCCTGACATCTTTTTCATGGGGGAGCTAAACTCACAAATATTTTTCTTTTTCTTTTACTACACCCCCAAACTTGCATTTTGATATCTAATGGTACTAGCTTTCACACTACGGTGCAGGGACCCTTAACCCGAATTTTATTCTTGGTTGGCTTAACTGATCACACCGCAGGTAGCTCTTTTTACCCCTAGGCTTTTCTTTTGTGCAAGCAAAAATTTTCTTTTTCAACAGATTTTTCTTTTACTCTCCTTTTCTTTTGTTGCTTTTTCTCTCAGCAGGCATAACATTTTTTTTTCTACCTAGTCCTTGAAAATAATCAAGCATGAACTCCTAGTGTTAGAAACTAAGCCTATCGGGGTGACAACAAATTTTAAAAATCATAATAAAAAGGGGCAGTTGCATAGATGACAAATTGGACCAAATTAATAGCAAATATAACACTGTTGCAAACTAATTGCAAATATAGCAAAATTAATTGTACAAGACTAAAAAACTGTTGTCGGATTCTATCCTTGTCTATCACTAATAGACTCTGATTATTCAAAGTATATCAGTGTCTATTGTTGATAGACTTTGATTAATCAAAATCTATCAGTGACTATCATTGATAGACTTTGATTAATCAGAGCCTATCAGTTATAGTCACTAATAGATTTTGATTAACCAAAGTTTATCAGCGATAGACACTGATAGACTCTGAATAATCGGAGTCTATCAGTAGACTGATAGATTCTGATTAATCAGAGTCTATCGCTGATATACTCTGATAATCGAAGTCTATCAGATAGACTAAGATAGATTTTGCTATATTTGCAATTTTTTTTTACATGGCACTATATTTGTTATTAATTTGGTCCAATTTGCCACCCACTGCTATTTTCCTAATAAAAATCTAGATTTTCAAAGATGTCATTAGATAAGTCTATCGCATGCTTTAGACATCAAAACTAAGTATCAAAAAATTTTAAAATTTCACAATTTCTGCTATGCTCCCATATTCCACAACATATAAACCATTTTCTCCCAGAACATCCAAAATCACATCCTCGGCTATCATGGCTATCTACTCATGCATCCAATAGAATTTAAATATGCTCAACACAGCGAAAGCCTCTCCCCAAAACTTAAACTAAACATTGTCCCTAATATTTAAAAACAATAAAGCATAAAGAGGGATATTGAGACTTCCCTGAGTTAGGAGCAATTCATCCTCTTCCTTTGGATCTAGAAAATGGGATTCTTGGAGCTTTGGCACTTGATAAGGTGATCCTGAAAAAAAAAAATGGATCACGAAGCAAGGAAAATTATTTACCGCAAAAACAACTACCTAAACTTTTAATCCTTGGCTTGCCTCCCAAGCAGTGCTTTCTTTAACGTCTTTAGCTAGACGAGGCTCGACACGCTCATGGAGGCTCGAAATAAAAATTTTCATCGCCCTTCGGGCCTTGCAAAAAATCTCGCACCAAATTGCACATTGCAAACAGGGGAGAAAAAAATCTTTCCCCTGGCCCATCATCACTAAAAAGATTATTATAATAACATTTCAAAAAATATGTAACAGCATCAAATCTTTTTTTTAAGTCTCTATTTTCAAAACAGTTATTCACAGAGTTATCCAGCGTCATGATATCTATAGGTCTAGGATCTAAGGATGGACTATCAACTATGCCTATCCACTCATCAGATTCAATATCTACATGCTCAAAAGATTTCCCAGACTCAGTATTAAAAAATGATTCAACCAGGCTTTCATATGACTCATCATCAGAAGAATTAAAGAATTCAAACTCCTCTGTGTCGGATTCTATAGTATTATCCACATCATCAGGACTCGATTCAAAATTATTCACACTTTCAGAGTCCGACTCTATATACTCAACAATGTCAGGATCATAGTCGATAGATTCACCATTATCATGATCAGACTAAGAATTTTCATCTATCAAGTAATCATTTCCATGCACATTATCTAACGCAGGCATATCAAGCTCATTCTCAAAATCAGGCAGATCATCAATTTCAAGCATTTCTCTTTCATTCTTCAAATCAGGCAGATCATCAATTTCAAGCATTTCTCTTTCATTCTTCAAATCAGGCAGATCCAATTCATTTTCAAAATCAGGCAAATCTATATCAATCAGCTCATTTTCAAATAGAGGGTCATCAAAAAATGCATTAGGATTGAAATTCCCATCATCTATAGGTGCCTCTTCTTATCCTAGGCCATGATTATATTCTACCTCTTCATCATCGTCAGTCAAATATTCTGGACCTATAGAAAAAAAAGTTTGCAAACTACATAAAGATTCATCCTGCCCAAAAATATTAAAAATGACCTTTTCATCATCCACATTCAAGGTAAGCTTACAAGTATGCACACTAATTTCAGCCTTACCTATGGCTAAGAAAAGTCTGCCTAAAATGATGGGTACCTCTTTGTCTTCTTGCATGTCAAGCACCACGAAATCAACATGGAAGATGAATTTGTTAACCTTCACCAGCACGTCCTCCACAATACCCATCGGTTGCGTGATCGATCTATCAGCAAGCTGGAGGGTGATGTCGGTGTCTTTCAGACCCTTTTAAACCAATCTTCTTGTACAATGAATAGGGCATCAAATTTATACTAGCACCTAGATCACACAAAGCCCTATTGAAAGATACTTCTCCAATAATGTAGGGAACAGTAAAACTCCCTGGGTCTTTTTGTTTTGAAGGCATCTTTCCTGACACTATGGTGCTACTATTTTCAGACAACTTAAAAACCTCTTTTTTCAAACTTTTCTTCCTAGATAGCATCTCTTTCATGAACTTCCCATAATTAGACATATTATACAAAGCATTCACTAAGGGAATGTTCACAAGTAATTTTCTAAAAATTTATAGGAATTTCTAAAGTTGTTCATCTAATTTAACATTTTTAAAGCGCTGAGGAAAAGGTAACTCCCTGTAGTCAAAGGTAGGACATTCGCCCCTCCGCTTGGGCGAGCTAATGTGCGAGCCTTTGTCATGGTAGTTGCATGGGGCTACTTCCTCCTTATTCAGCTTCTCTTCATGCCTTTCATCCTGATTTTTCTAATCTTCTTCTTTTCCTACAAACATGTTAGAAAAATCACAATTCAAATTAATAGAGTTAGGAGGATGTTGGGACCTTTCAGAGGAGGCTTTTTGTGCATCAACCCTTCCATCTTCATCCATGCTCTTCTTTTTCTCTTCTTCTCTGAACTGACCTCCAGCTGTCTACCACTTCTAAGTGTCACCATCTTACACTGCTCTCTAGGATTGGTTTCAGTGTCGCTTGGAAACTTCCCTTTATGAAGGGCATTCACCGTTGAAGCAATCTGACCTATCTGAACTTCCATATTCTTAAGAGTTGTGTTGTGGTTATTAACCGTTGTCTGGAGATTCACATTTAACACCTTCTGTTCTTTGATAAACATGACGACCATATCCTCCAGGTTGCTTTTCTTTTTTGGGGCATTGGTTGAAGTGACTCCTAGCGGTGGTTGCAATACATTCTTGGTGTTGGAGTATGAAAAGTTCTCATGATTTCACAGACTGTGATGGTAGAAGTTCGATACTCCTTGAGTGAATGATCTGTTTCTCAAATACTGAACTTCTTCCACATCTTGATTCTCTTTCTTTGAACATCCTTCAGCTAAGGTGGAGATGGACTTGACCACCTCAGATGAAGTAAGCTTGTTTAGCGCATTTGTCAATGATGCCATTTGTGCCTTCAGAGAGTTTAACTCATCAATTTCATAAATGCCAGCCTTTTTAGAAACTATCCCCCTCTCAGTCGGCCACTGATAACTGGTTGCTGACATTTTCTCTAGAAGATCTTTGGCTTCTGTCACTGTTTTCGAAAGAAAACTCCCACCTGCTGATGTGTCTAGAACCGTCTTGGTGGAAGGATTCAACCCATTGTAAAATAACTGCACCTAGAGCCAATCTGGGTAGCCATGTTGCGGGCATCACCTAAGCATTTCCTTATACCTCTCCCATGCCTCGTACAGTTGCTCCTCGTCCAACTGCCTGAATGTTCTGATCTCTGTCCGGAGCTTCGTAGTCTTGGCAGGCGGGAACTTTTTTTGTTAAGAATGCCTGGGCAAGCTCGTCCCATGTGCAGATACTGCCCGTCTCGACTGATTCGAGCCAATATTTAGCCTTATCTTGAAGACAAAATGGGAATAACCTCAATCTTATCGCGTCGGTCGGAACTCCATTCATCTTTATCGTCCCGCATATCTCCAATAATGATCGCAGATGTGAATGTGGATCCTCCGAAGGGTGTCCCTTAAAAGAATTGTCTCGCGCCATCTGAATCAGTCCTGTCTTTAACTCGAAATTGTTTGCTTGGATCGGGGCATAAACGATGCCTAAATTTTCGGTTGGGAGGACTTGCTGTAAAAAGTCTCTAATTGCCTTGAGAGCTTCATCTTGGTGGGTCATTTCTTCCGTTAGTCTTTTCTCCCTAGGAATAGATTTGAGTGTCCTGGTAATTTCAAGATCTAAAGGAAACAATTCAACCACCTTACGTCTTCACATGCAATACTCCCCAAACAATCGAAAGAACCAAACTAAAACAAATAAAATATTCACAAAAATATTTACAACCCAAATTACTATTTATCCCTTTCTTTTTTATGTCAAGAAAAAAATATTTTGCTTAAAAATCAAACATCCCCGGCAACGGTGCCAAAAACTTGTTGGGCGTCACACCGCAATACCGCAAGTGCATGGGCGGCAAGTAATATAAAACGGAAATATTCCGAGTATCGAATCCACGGGGAGACTAAGCGAAAATTAAGCAGAGCAATGAATTCTTGAACACTAAAAATACTTGGGAGAAATAATATTTAGGGACCAAAACATAAAATTAAAATGAATTTAAAATTAAAGCAATTAAAAATTTAAATTTGATCAATCAGAAAAAAAATAAAATATGGAGAAAGAGTTTTGAATGGGAAGCAGGGTCTTGAAAATCAATTAATAACTAAACAATTATTATAATTATCCTATCTCGTTGCCCAACTAATTATAATCCTTGAATCCCTGTTAATCACATAAGTTCTCCTGTTGGTTTCCCCTAATTATAATTAATCCATTTTAACAACCTAAGTGTCCGTAGTGCCATTAAAATTCCTTAATTATTACGCTCTGATTCATTTTAGGAATCTAAGTTTAATCCACCAATCCCGTTGTCACTACGGACAATTAAATCAGTTGCATGGATTATGATCTATCCTAATTTCTCTCCGTCGAGTTTCCATTAAGAATCAGATCAATATACAATTGGTCAGATCGCATACATCATAACGAGCATCCATACAAATAATTAGTAAAAAGGGCAAGAGATAGACAATTATAACAACATTTAATTATATAATTTCATTTCAAGACCCCAAATTGGGGTTTAGCTATACATGGCTGAAATCTCAACAAAATATACAATGGAAAACATTAAACTGAGCAAAATAAAAGGAAAGAAAATGACCGTCGAAGACCCCGTCGTTAGCGCTTGGAGTCCATTCGAGCACGCCTTGAGCCTCCTAGGGTGCTCCCCAAAATTTTCCCACTAACAACTCTAAACAAGGCTAAAAAGCCTTGAGAGAAGGCTCAAAAGAGCCAAGGAAGGAAAGGAATGAATGAATGAAGGAATGATTGAGGCATAAAATGGGCACCCCTTTGACCCATGGATGGAAATTTGGGTTTGGATAGCTCATTTTAGGGCCTTTTTCACCAAAAATCCATTGTTTCCTCCTAAAGACACAATAACAAATTATTTTAGATTTCTTCAATAAAAACACAATTTAAGCGCCCAAAAGCTTAATAATTTAGGACTAAAATAGCGACATTTCTGCCCGCTATGAAAGACTGCCCCCACAAACCAACACGGGTCCTTTTCGCATGCTTTGTTCTCACTCACATGGTTCCTAGAACTTCTCCAAGCCAAGCACACCTAACTTGAAAGTTCCTGATACGACTCAAAGTAGCTCTGATACCAAAATGATATGACAGCCCGAGGTAATGTGATCTAAGAACCCTTATCGATATGGAAATCCCTAGATCCCAAATGCTAAAACCCCCAAATCAAGACGATTTCATCCCAATGAAGAGGATAGAACCGATTTACCTTGATGATCAAAATCAAGAGTAGAGAAAACTCGTTTCTAAACTCGAGATTCGAATCACTCCACAAGTAGTTTGATCAACGCTACTTGAATGATCCTAGCATGCAAATCTAAACACAAGACATGCAAAGGTGCTCAAGGCCATTAGGCTCAAAAGACTTAATTCTCATTGAAATTCCATCAAAACTATTCTTCCCTCAAAACAACAACATAGATGGTTATTTATAGCCTTCAAACATAACCTATGGTCATATGAAGAGTTGTAACTTCATGCCCATCAATTCTATAATGACCACTAACTAAATAATAAGTTAAAACATTAAAAACACAACTTTAAAATTGAAAATTACAATAGAAATGCCTTAAATCCGAGATTCAACTTCCAATCAGCAAACACTAAAGTTTGTAACCATCTTGGGTTCTTGTAGCTTGATTAAGACACCTCGGTTCGTATCATCCTCCCCTTCTTCAAGAGGATTCGTCCTCGAATCCAAGGATCCCCTTGTAGTGAAAACTGATGACATGCAAAAATGTCATCATTTTCCTATTTATTCTAGCTAGTTTTGTGCATGAATTGTGAGCTTTAATGTATTTTTATGTTGATTTTACAGAAAATCGAGTTCGGACAGCAAAACTGAGATTTTAAGACAATTTGGGTAAATTTGGAGACTTTATGGGCAATTTGAAGAATAATCATTGAAGATCAAAGCCCTAAGGTCCAAGAAAAGAAGACAATTGAAGTGGGAGGCCCAAAAAGCCCAAAAGTTTGAAGAAAAGAGGCAAAAATCCGCAATTAGGGCTTCTAGAAGGCCTAGCGTCGAGACGCTAGGACCGTAGCGTCTCAACGCTAGGTGGTCAGCTTAGCACGTGCCAAAATCGCGACAGCGTCGCGACGCTGTCTGCATAGCATCGCGACGCTGCGACAACTTCTGCCCCAAGACAACATGACGTCACAGCGTCGAGACGCTGTGACGTAGCGTCTCGACGCTGTCGACTTACTCAGCCAGAAATTTCCAGCCCCTTGCACTATAAAAAGGCCCCTTCCCTTTGGTTCTAATCATCCCAAAATTTGGGGGAGCTCTCCCCTAGCTCAATAGAGAGAAAAAGTGAGAAGAATTGTGGAGAAAAAGTGGGAATTGAGCGAGGTTCTAAGGCTCAAGATTCGAGATGATCGTAGCGGGAGCTTGGGATCGACTTATCGGTTATTTCTTCCTTACTTCTTTATAATTCCTTGTTGTAATTTGAGTTAGGCCTATGGATCAAGATCATTTGGCAAAATTATTTCCATTTGTGGGTAGATCTTGAGACCTAGGGTCGTTATTCTAGTTAATTGGATATTGTAGCACAATTACTTGGATTATGTAATGAAATTCTTCATATTTCATCTATGCAATTCTTGCTTAATGCTTTTAATCTCTTGATCACGGATTAATTGATTTGTTGGTCTAAATTGATACTCGACAGAGAGAAATTAGATTAGATCCAAATTGCATGGCTAACGATTGCTTGGAACACGAGAGTGAAAGAGAATTGTTAGAAATTGATTATGAAGTTGCTTAATGCCATACTATGATTAACTAAGGAGATGGACACATAAATTAGTTATGTTAGTATGAGATGTGGAGGAGCTTGAAAGAGAAATCCGCTTAAAATTACTTCTAGATTTATGGAATTGAAGATTATTAGTTACATACATCCATGTAATTGAGCTACAAATCCAAGAAAACTTGATAACACCCTAGGTCAAGTTCCATCGATTGGATACTTCCGTTTTGCTATTGCATGTTTATTTTTATCTATTTCTTTAAATTTTTGCTTCATCATTCGAGTTGATCTTCTAAATAAAATTAAAACATGATGATTCTTGGTACTTAATAGAATTAATTCAATTTCCCTGAGGATTCGATACTCGGTATTACTACCGTCACTATATTACTTGTGACGACCCGTTCGCTTGCGGATTAAAATCGTGCAAACAAGTTTTTGGCGCCGTTGCCGGGGAATTTGTAATTTTTTCCGTTAATATTGAGAATTAAGTGTTTGATTTTAATTTAGAAATTTATTTTTCTGCATTTTATTTTTGTGGAGCTATAAGGTGGATAATCTGTTCTTTTGAGATTTAATCATGGCAGAAGACAAAGAAATCCGAGATTATTTCTTGCCTGAATTTCCATTAAACTATTCTGGAATAGCTTATGAGCCAGTCACTGTCGATAATTTTGAGCTCAAAGCTAGTCTCATTCAAATGGTAAGAGAGAATGCTTTCAAAGGCCATCCATCAGAAGATCCACACCATCACCTAAGATCATTTTTGAATATCTGTGGAACTGTAAAAATGGGAGGAGTTAGCCCTAACTCAATTCGGTTGCAGTTATTTCCATTTTCTTTACAAGACAAGGCTAGAGATTGGTTAGACTCGTTGACCTCAAATAGCATCCTTGGTTGGACTGATTTAGTCAAAGCTTTCCTTGCAAAATTTTTCCCATTAGAAAAGATTACCAAGCTTAGAGCTGAAATTGGAAAGTTTCAACAATTAGAGGAAGAACAATTATATGAAGCTTGGGAGAGATATAAGGATTTGTTAAGGAAATGCCCACAACATGGATATCCTAATTGGCTTCAAATTCAACTGTTCTACAGTGGGTTAAATAGGAATTTAAAGACAATTCTTGACACTACGGCTGGAGGAAACTTTTTAGCCAAAACTGTCAAGGAGGCACGAACCATAGTAGAAGAGTTGGCTTTGACAAGTTACCAATGGCAACCAGAGTCCAAAATTAAGGAGAAACTATGTGAAAATGAAGGAGTGAGTGCTTTAAGGTTGTAAGTCGAAGCTCTAACCAAGGCCCTAAACAAGCTCACAGGATCATAAATTCCAAGTTCGCCTAAAGATGAATTAAAAGAGGAGTTTAAACTTAAAGAAAAGAAAAGCCCTTTGGAAGAAATGCTAAGAAACTTCATGAATGAGACTAGAAATTTGAATGAAAATGTTCAAGCCAAAGTAGATATTGTTATTAATAAGATGGAAGCAAAAATGGATCAAATGACAATATTTATGAAGGAAATCCAGCAAGGAAATTTATCCAATATCGTCACCGTGGACCCACGTGAACAATGCCCCGCCATATCTCTTAGAAGTGGGAAACAGTTAAGAGAAATTGAAAGAAAAGAAGAAACAAACCCCATCATTAGAAGGATAGTGAATGAGGAAGATGAACACAAACCAGAGGAAGAGTCAGCACCATCAGTGCCAGATAAGTGTTCTTATTCTATTCCTTTAGTTCTTAACCAGATTCCTTATCCTCAAAGATTTCAAAAGAAAAAGTAGGATGCTGAATTTTCAAAGTTTCTTGATATTTTTAAACAGCTTCATATTAACATTCCTTTTGCTGATGCTTTGGAACAGATGCCACACTATGCCAAGTTTATGAAGGAAATATTGTCAAATAAAAAGAAATTCGAGAACCATGAGACAGTGAATATGACAGCCGAGTGCAGTGCCATAATCCAGAAACATCTACCACCAAAATTAAAAGATCCAGGGAGTTTCACTCTTCCTTGTACTGTTGGTAGTTTGTTTATAAAAAGGGCTCTGTGTGATTTAGGGGCAAGAAAAAACCTAATGCCATTCAGTGTTTACAGGAAACTGGGTTTGGGGGAATTAAAATCAACCACAATTGTCCTGCAATTGGCAGATCGTTCAATGACATACCCTAAAGGTGTGTTAGAGGATGTTTTGATCAATGTTGACAAATTCATATTCCCTGCAGACTTCGTAGTGTTAGACATGGAAGAAGACCCTGAAGTCCCAATCATTCTTGGGAGACCATTTCTGGCAACCGCTCGTGCTCTAATTGAGGTGCATAAAGGAACCCTGACTCTCAGAGTGGGAAATGACGAGGTAGTATTCAACCTTTTTAATGCATTGAAACACCCAGAAGAGGTTAGTTCTTGCTCTTCAATTGATTCAGTTGACGCTATTATCAATGCATGTGTAGAGTCAGAGTCTCCTGTTGATCATTATGAGATAAGCATGCCTGACGTGTTTGGAGATGAATTATTAGATGTTGATCAGGAAAATGCTTTAATTGATAGATCTTTAGGAAGGGAAGAAACATTATCATTAGATATTTGTGCTCAAGTTGATGCCCCTTCCCCTGAATTAAAACAATTGCCTGCCCACTTGCGCTATGCATTCTTAGGAGACTCTTCTACTTTTCCCGTTATTATTTCTGCTGATTTAAGTAAAGAAGAAGAGGACAAATTGTTGGATGTTTTGAAAAAAACATAAATCTGCCTTAGGTTGGTCAATTAGTGATATTAAAGGTATTAGTCCTTCAATTGTTATGCATAAAATCTTAATGGAAGATGCCTTTAATCCTACAGTAGAACACCAAAGGAGATTAAATCCAGCAATGAAAGAAGTGGTAAAAGCCGAGGTGTTAAAATTATTAAATGCAGGAATTATATATGCTATATCTGACAGCCCTTGGGTAAGTCCTGTTCAAGTAGTGTCTAAGAAAGGGGGGATGACTGTTGTTAAGAATGAGAAAGATGAATCCATTTCTACTAGGATAGTCACGGGTTGGCGTGTGTGTATTGATTATAGGAAGTTAAACAAAGCCACCAGAAAAGACCATTTCCCCCTCCCCTTTATTGATCAAATGCTTGATAAGTTAGCAGGGTATCCGTATTATTGTTTTCTGGATGGTTATTCGGGCTATAATCAAATCGCGATTGCGCCCGAAGACCAAGAGAAAACAACGTTTACGTATCCCTATGGCACATATGCTTTTCGGCGTATGCCATTTGGACTATGTAATGCTCCAGCTACCTTTCAACGTTGTATGATGGCCATATTTTCAGACTTTGTAGAAGAGATCATGGAAGTATTTATGGATGATTTCTCTGTTTTTGGTTCATCCTTTGATAACTGTTTGCATAATCTCTCTCGTGTTTTGCAAAGATGCCAAGAGACTAACCTTGTTTTAAATTGGGAAAAATGCCATTTTATGGTGAAAGAGGGGATAGTCTTAGGCCACAAAGTGTCTGAAAAAGGTTTGGAGGTTGATAAAGCCAAGATTTCTGCTATTAAGCAACTCCCTCCGCCCATTAATGTTAAAGGAGTTCGTAGTTTCTTAGGCCACGTAGGGTATTACAGGCGTTTTATAAAAGATTTTTCAAAAGTTGCTAAACCCCTGTGCCATTTGCTTGAAAAGGATGCTCCATTTGTGTTTTCAAAAGAGTGTTTGCTAGCATTTAATCTTTTAAAGGAAAAATTAATTTCTGCACCCATCATTGTTGTTCCTGACTGGAGTCAACCATTTGAAATCATGTGCGATGCTAGTGATTATGCTTTGGGAGCTGTCTTAGGGCAACGTCGAGATAAGTTCTTTAGGGCGATTTATTATGCAAGTAGAACTCTAGATAGTGCTCAGCAAAACTACACCACTACAGAGAAGGAGATGCTTGCTATTGTGTTCGCTTTCGATAAGTTTAGGCCCTATTTACTTGGTACAAAGGTTATAGTGCATACTGACCACGCTGCTATTCGTTATTTGAGTAGTAAAAAGGATTCCAAGCCCAGACTCATAAGATGGATTCTGTTATTGCAAGAATTTGACTATGAGATCAAGGATAGAAAAGGTTGCGAGAATGTAGTCGCAGACCATTTGTCTCGGATAAAGCATGAAAAGAACATCGCCACCTTTCCCATTAAAGAAGTTTTTCCCGATGAAAGGTTATATGCTGTTAAAACTTCTTTTCCTTGGTATGCCGATTTTGTAAACTTTCTTGCAGGAAAAGAAATACCTCCAGACTTAAATGCTCAGAAAAGAAAGAAGTTTTTTCATGATGTGAAGTCCTATCTGTGGAATGACCCATTTCTCTTTAAAGTATGTTCTGACCAAATCATTCGAAGGTGCATTCCAGCAGAAGAAGTAGGTAAGATTATATTCGATTGTCATGCCTCTCCTTATGGTGGTCATTTTGGACCAACTCGTACTGCAGCGAAGGTACTCCAATCTGGTTTTTATTGGCCTACTTTATTTAAAGATTGTTATACCTTCGTGAGAACATGTGATAGATGTCAAAGGACAGGAAATATTTCTAGACACCATGAAATGCCCCCAACCCCTATTCTCGAAGTTGAACTTTTTGATGTGTGGGGCATGGACTTTATGGGAACTTTTCCCTCTTCCAATGGATACTCGTACATCCTAGTTGCTGTTGATTACGTATCTAAATGGGTAGAGGCAGTAGCCACTAAGACTAATGATGCACGTGTTGTGTTACGTTTTCTGCATAAAAATATTTTCACTAGATTTGGCACACCACGAGCTATAATTAGTTATGAGGGGTCTCATTTTTGCAATAAATTGTTTGAATCATTACTTAGGAAATATGGTGTCAAGCATAAGACTTCTTTAGCTTATCATCCCCAGACTAACGGGCAAGCTGAGATTTCTAACAGGGAGATTAAGCAAATTCTGGAGAAGACAGTTCGTATCAATAGGAAAGACTGAGCATACAAGTTGGACGATGCTTTGTGGGCCTACCGGACAGCTTTCAAAACTCCAATCGGTACATCCCCGTATCGATTAGTGTATGGTAAGGCCTGTCACCTGCGTGTGGAACTTGAGCACAAAGCATATTGGGCTATCAAGAAGCTGAACTTGGACGCGGAGAAGGTTGGGGAACAACGTCTTCTGCAGCTCAACGAATTAGAAGAATTTAGGAGCCAGGCGTATGAAAACGCAAAACTCTATAAGGAAAGAACCGCAATATGGCATGATAATATAATCCAGAAGCGTTCTTTTGAGCCAGGGCAGCAAGTTCTTCTATTCAATTCTCGATTGCGATTGTTCCCAGGAAAATTGAAGTCAACATGGTCCGGTCCATTCATAATCAAGGAAGTATCCCCATATGGACCGATTGAATTAATGGATAACAGCGGGTTAACTTTTAAAGTCAATGCTTAGAGAGTGAAGCACTATTGTGGATTCGAAGAGCGCAAGGTCGAAAAAATTATTTTAACGGATCCAGGGTGACCAAGCCCAGTCTAGCTCAGGGCGTTAAACAAGCGCTTCTTGGGAGGCAACCCAAGCTGTTTAAGTTTTTATATTTCATTTTTGTTTTTCGTGTTGATCCTAATGCTCCCTTGAGATTGATCCTTATGTAGGAAGTTCGTGAAATTATGCCTAGCTTCTCATTCTTTCCTCGGGCGACAATTCAAGACGTTCGAATTCTCTCGCTGTTTCAGGGCAGTATCATTCTCCCTTTAGCTAATTAAATGATCATACATTGAGGACAATGTATATTTCTAGTTTGGGGGGGAGATTCGCTCTGCTTAGGTGTTGCGTAAATAAAGTAATGCTTATGATGAATTAAATTCATGTGGATGATGATGACGTCTGATGATTTGCTTTTACCCATGATTCTCTCTTATTGTTACAAATTTGGAAGCATGTCTAAATTCAAGAAAATTTAAAATTTTTCTTTGATCCCCTTGCAAAGTATGATGATTCACTTGTTTTATTATGATTTTGTAAGCCTAGATAAAAGTTATATGCTTTGGAAGTTTGTTGTCACTCCGATAGGTGTAAAGTTTGTCTAGATAGCTTTCTTGCGTAATAGTTAGTAATACTGAGCTTGGGAAAAAGATATGATTTGCTCAAAATAATAATAATAATAATGAATGCTCCACTTTCTTGAGAGCATTAGTAACCAGGGGCATTCATGACACCCATCGTTTGCCTTTGCATGAAAACGCTGGAAAGAAATGAGCATGCTTCGGCATCCTGAAAGATGAAACGCTCGTAGTTGGATGCTTTCATCACCAATGTTGGCAAGCCAGAACGAAGGCGCTACATCTAAAAGGATTATCATCTAAAAAAAAAAAAAAGTTTGGGGGACGCCTCAAGAATTATGGGCACCTTAGTAAGGTAGTACTTGCTAGATAAGTATGATGGCTAAAAGGGCGATCTTTAGTGCCAGTGTAGGGGGAAGATGAATGGAGGAGTATATAAATGATTCCGGGCTAGTAAAAATTGTGATAAGGCAAGTGATGTTTCGTTTTTGCAAGGGAGGATAGGATTAAATTTTAAACTTCTTGATGGTTGACCATGCTTACTTATTTGTTTCAATGGTTTGCATTTATGGCTAGAAGCATTGAGGATAGAGTTGTTAGCATGCAAGTAATGGCTCATATGCATTACTTTATTTTGCTCGGGACTAGCAAAACTTTAAGTTTGGGGGTGTGATGACATGCAAAAATGTCATCATTTTCCTATTTATTTTAGCTAGTTTTGTGCATGAATTGTGAGCTTTAATGTATTTTTATGTTGATTTTACAGAAAACCGAGTTCGGACAACAAAACTGAGATTTTAAGAGAATTTGGGTAAATTTGGAGACATTATGGGCAATTTGAAGAATATCATTGAAGATCAAAGCCCTAAGGTCCAAGAAAAGAAGACAATTGAAGTGGGAGGCCCAAAAAGCCCAAAAGTTCGAAGAAAATAGGCAAAAATCCGCAATTAGGGCTTCTAGAAGGCCTAGCGTCGAGACGCTAGGTGGTCAGCTTAGCGCGTGCCAAAAGCGCGATAGCGTCGCGACGTTGTCTGCGTAGTGTCGCGACGCTACGACAACTTCTGCCCCAAGACAACATGACGTCACGGCGTCGAGACGCTGTGACGTAGCGTCTCGACGCTGTCGACTTGCTCAGCAAGAAATTTCCAGCCCCTTGCACTATAAAAAGGCCCCTTCCCTTTGGTTCTAATCATCCCAAAATTTGGGGGAGCTCTCCCCTAGCTCAATAGAGAGAAAAAGTGAGAAGAATTGTGGAGAAAAAGTGGGAATTGAGCGAGATTCTAAGGCTCAAGATTCGAGATGATCGTAGCGGGAGCTTGGGATCGACTTATCGGTTATTTCTTCCTTACTTCTTTATAATTCATTGTTGTAATTTGAGTTAGGCCTATGGATCAAGATCATTTGGCAAAATTATTTCCATTTGTGAGTAGATCTTGAGACCTAGGGTCGTTATTCTAGTTAATTGGATATTGTAGCACAATTACTTGGATTATGTAATGAAATTCTTCATATTTCATCTATGCAATTCTTGCTTAATGCTTTTAATCTCTTGATCACGGATTAATTGATTTGTTGGTCTAAATTGATACTCGACAGAGAGAAATTAGATTAGATCCAAATTGCATGGCTAACGATTGCTTGGAACACGAGAGTGAAAGAGAATTGTTAGAAATTGATTATGAAGTTGCTTAATGCCATACTATGATTAACTAAGGAGATGGACACATAAATTAGTTATGTTAGTATGAGATGTGGAGGAGCTTGAAAGAGAAATCCGCTTAAAATTACTTCTAGATTTATGGAATTGAAGATTATTAGTTACATACATCCATGTAATTGAGCTACAAATCCAAGAAAACTTGATAACACCCTAGGTCAAGTTCCATCGATTGGATACTTCCGTTTTGCTATTGCATGTTTATTTTTATCTATTTCTTTAAATTTTTGCTTCATCATTCGAGTTGATCTTCTAAATAAAATTAAAACATGATGATTCTTGGTACTTAATAGAATTAATTCAATTTCCCTGAGGATTCGATACTCGGTATTACTACCGTCACTATATTACTTGTGACGACCCGTTCGCTTGCGGATTAAAATCGTGCAAACAAAAACTGGAAATCTTTTGCATCTCGAAGTCTTGCTCTCCTCAAGTTCTTCACGTTTGACAATTGGCCACGAATGAATGATGAAGCAAAATACAAGCATCGCTTCATTTGTTGCCCTTTCGCATTAAAGTTCCCTCGTGCTTGCCTTTCTCTCGTATTTGAAGCAAACTTTGAATCTTTCTTTTCAATAAGCATCTTAATTTCGTACAAGAACTCATTGGAAAAAGTAGATACACTTGGTTTAAGTGCACCCGTTAGAAAGCAAGTCTTTTCGGATACAAGTTCTTGTATGTGTCGTTTTGAATACAAGACAATATTATTCTCACAAACTCTAAGGAATGAACTCTCTTCCTCTTTAATCTCGAAATAAGTCTCACATGTTTCTTTCTCAAACTCTTTCTCTTTTGTACTTTCCTCACTTTTTGTCTCAAAGGAAGGAGCAACATATGTTTGCACACTTTATTCGCGGGTCACCACGTCTTCAATAACAACTTCGTCATTTGAAACATTTTCTTGAGGCATGGGACAATTGTCTTCTTCTTGAAGAGATTTTGTGATTTGTCTCCCTCTTGCTCGATCCCGCAAATTCAACTCGTGAGATAATTCAGACATGAACTTTATGGATTTATGAATTTCATCCATATTTTCACGAAAAGCCTTCCAAAATGGATCAACACGGACGTGTTTCTCACAACGTTTTTGTGCTTGACGAAACATGGATTTGTTTGAACTCCTTGTTTCAAATATGCTCTTATGATCAAATTGATGAAGATTGAATACTAATGGGCATGAACAACAATTCAAGAACTCAACATGAACAACTTCTGGATTTTTTTTTTTTTTTTTTTTTTTGCTTTTCAAGATCTCAGCATGATCTTTAAGATGGGAATGAGATTAGAATCAAAAGATGAAGAACAATGGATGAAATGAAGGAAACGAAAAGAATGTAAAGAACATGAAAAGAAACAAAACAATGAAAAATTGAAATCGAAGATAGAATCAATTATAGAGTAGGCTACAAAGATGCAACCTAGGCTCTGATACCAAAATGATAAGGCAACTCTAATTCTCAGCCAAAATATCAAAGCTTTTGTGGAGCAAGAACCTTTGAAACAAAGAGATTAACACCTCCTTACACAAATTAGAACCAACCCAGAGAAAAGGCTAGAAATTGATTACCTCTTATGATTAATGATCTAGAAGCAAGATTGGAAATCTTGTTCTAGATTAAGTCATTCCACAATCAAACTTGATCAAGGCCGGATTGAATGGCTCAACATGCAATCTATCACAAGAATTGAAGCATCTTATAAAGGGGATTTATAAGAAAAGTCTCTAATATGAGACAACTCGAGCCAATTGGACCTAAGAACCCTTATGGATATGGAAATCCCTAAATCCCAAATGCTAAAACCCCCAAATCAAGACGATTTCATCCCAAGGAAGAAGATAGAACTGATTTACCTTGATGATCAAGATCAAGAGTAGAGAAAACTCGTTTCTAAACTCGAGATTCGAATCACTCCACAAGTAGTTTGATCAAAGCTACTTGAATGATCCTAGCATGCAAATCTAAACACAAGATATGCAAATGTGCTCATGACCATTAGGCTCAAAAGACTTAATTCTCATTGAAATTCCATCAAATAGATCTTCCCTCAAAGCAACAACATAAATGACTATTTATAGCCTTCAAACATAACCTATGGGCATATGAAGGGTCGTAAGTTCATGCCCATCAATACTATAATGACCACTAACTAAATAGTAAGTTAAAACATTAAAAACACAACTTTAAAACTGAAAATTACAATAAAAATGCCTTAAATTCGAGATTCATCTTCCAATCAGAAAACTCTAAAGTTTGTAACAATTTTGGGTTCTTGTAGCTTGATAAGACACCTCAGTTCATATCATCCTCCCCTTATTCAAGAGGATTCGTCCTCGAATCCAAGGATCCCCTTGTAGTGCAAACTTGAAATCGTTTGCATCTCGCAGTCTTGCTCTCCTTAAGTTCTTCACACTTGACCATCGTCCATGAATGAAAGATGAAGTAAAATACAAACATCGCTTCATTTGTTGCCCTTTGGCATTAAATTTCCCTCGTGTTCGACTTTGTCTCATATTTGAAGCAATCTTTGAATCTTGCTTTTCAATAAGAATTGCAACTTCCTGCAAGAATTCCATAGAAAATGTAGATACACTTGGTTTAAGTGCACCCGTTAGAAAGCAAGTTCGTTCGAATACAAGTCTTGGATGTCTCTTTTTGAATACAAGAAAACATTCGTCTCACAAACTCTAATTGATGAATTCTCTTTCTCTGTAGTCTTTATCTGAGTCTCAAATGTTTCTTTCTCACAAACGTTCTCCTTTTCACTTTCCTCACTTTTTGTCTCAAAAGAAGGATCAACATATGTTTGCACACTTTCTTCACTGGTCACCACGTCATCAACAACAACGTCATCATTTGAAACATCATCTTGAGGCATGGGACAATCTTCTTCTTTTTGAATGGATTTTGTGATTTGTCCCTCTCTTGCTTTATCCCGCAAATTAAACTCGTGAGATAATTCAGACATCTACTTTATGGATATATGTATTTCATCCATATTTTCACAAAAAGCCTTCCAAAATGGATCATCACGAACGTGCTTCTCACAACGTTTTTGTGTTTGATGAAACATGGATTTGTTTGAACTCCTTGTTTGATGTTGCTGCAAAACAATGCAAAGTGACAAGGAAAAGTGGACCTCACAAGCACTCCCTCTCGTGTTTTCACTCCAAGTCAAACACACTCTCAACAAACTTTCAATCTCACTCACATGAGCCAATGAGAAAAGTTTGCATTGATGTTGTAGATAGCACACATAGAACACTATCGAAATAGCTTCAATATGGAGTCAAACGAATACCAAATAAGAAAAAAGTTAAGAAAGCAAAGGTCAAATGGAAATGAAACTCTAAATGTAAGTCTCCATGTATTAATATGAAGGGAATAAAAGTCCCCACACAGCGGAAGCGCATCGATTGGACCTTACGCCGTATATTAATTAACATTAAAATACCGTTACAAAAACTCAATCAAACTTTAAACTCTTTTTACAGTTGCTGGAAATTCAGTTTAAACATGCTTAAAAATAAATCTAAATTTATTTTCATGCTTTTCTAAAAAAAAAGGAAATAACCGTCACATACCTTTGTTGTAGACTTGACCGTTCTTCGCCAACGACGCTCGAACGAACGAAAACGCAGCAGCCTCCTCGCCTTTTGATCGCTTGAATTTTCTTCTTGATTGACACAATAACCACAAAGGTTACACCGGTATGTCTCTAAGTCTAGGAGGCAAAAGACTTGTGGGAGTCTTTCTCTAAGAGGGAGACTAGAGAGAATTCTAGGTCTTGTCTTGAGAGTCTAAGAGCAAGAGCAAAGTTTCAAGTGTCATGACCAATTAGGTCTAGTGTTTTATTTATAGAAGAGAGACCATGAATAAAATATTCAATTAAATCAATCTTTTCCAAAATTGATTCAATCTTATTCCTTAATTAATCAATCATGATCAATCAATTCCATAATTGATTAGTTTTTTCCACAAATGACTAATTACTTCCATAAGTGATTAGATCATTTCAATAAATGATTAATCACTTCCTTAAGTGATTAATTATTTCCATGATTGATTAATTCCCGGTTAATGAATTCTTTAATTAATTAACCACCAATTAAATATCACATATTTAATTTCCGGCCTAGAATTAATTAATTTGCCCAAACACATTTTAGGCCTTAAATTAATTAATTCATTATTTGAACTCTTTCAAACTTCCATAAATTTATATTTGAATTTCTTCAAAAATTAATTTCTCTCATAATAATATATCAATATATATTATATTTGTTTCCCTTAGTAAATTGAACATTTTCAATTTACATTTATTACTTAGTTGCCTCAAATTACTTTATGAGCTACCAGTGGGACCTAATGGACCTGCAGATCAGAAGCTCCAACGATGTTAGATTAATTGGTCAAACTCATTAACCACATTAATCAATATTCGTTAACTGTGTGTTCATTCCACTATAGATTCACAGTTGCACACTTCTCACTGCAGACATATTTTCTATGTCCACGGATATAGACCAATATCGACTAGTTAGTCCTTCACGAGTGTCCGTAACACCAGTTGGGTCAAATTACCGTTTTACCCCTAGGTTACCTCTATTTCCTTAAGTATCAGTTCTCCTCTAATGAACAACCTGTTTGTGGTCCAACCATCAAACAGAAAACTCTCTCGTGACATTGAGAGGGTAGGGCCCTTTGTTCAAGACTCGGAGTAACCACTTAAGGGAACACTCATCTGCTTCCCTAAAGTCGGGAAGGAGTGAATTCCATCTTGTACGATCATGTTCCCAGCTCCCCATTCGGTCTTGTCCCCAAAGTGGTAGGCTTATTGAGTCGGTGTATTGGCCACTCTCACCCATACAAATCAAAGGACAATCTCTCATGAGTAGGAGTCCATAATCAACTCAGGATTAAGACTAAGTTGTCTAGGTCGTCCTTGTGAAATAGAAAACCAACTAGTTAACGGTGTTATAACCAGTGGTTACTATTGGTCCGATCTTATGCAAACTCATTGCATAGGATACCTCCACTCGCATGTCTCCTACACGAACGCGTTGGATCGCAACATTTGTATCAAATACAAAGTTGGCCTTATCCATAGTGTCACCAGGATAAGGCACCCAGTCTTATCCCTATACTATAGACCCTTTAGGTTGTTTCTTGAACAATGATCCCATATGTCGCTGCATATAGTTCAAGATTCATATTACAACCTTGGATGTCTAGTTTATTGGATTAGGGTTATTATTTGGCAAAGACAAATATAAAATAACTAATAACAATTAATGGAAAAATATATCAATATTATTTCATTAATATCCGGTCAACAGTTACATTCACTATCTACGAGTTTTAAGGCATAAAACCCAACAAACTCCCACTTGAACTAAAACACTAGTTAGTGGGATGTAAATGCAATAATCTAAAGCTTGAAATGTCATGTATATTAAAATAATACAATGAACTAGGGCATCCTTATACCCATTATACATTTCTCCCACTTACCCTAGATTAGATGGCATACATATCTCGTAGGCCTAGACCCTCTAGATGACCCTCAAACACTTTAGCCCCGAGAGCCTTCGTAAATGGATCAACGATGTTGTGCTCCGAGGCGATCTTAGTGACGATCACATCTCCTCGTTGCACAATCTCCCGTATCAGGTGATACTTCCTCTCGATGTGTTTACCCCATTTGTGGCTTCGAGGTTCATTTGAGTTGGCTACAGCTCCACTGTTGTCACAGTATAGTGTTATGGGCACGTTCATATTCGGAACCACTTCCAAATAAGTCAAGAACTTTCTAAGCCATACTGCCTCCTTAGCTGCTTCGCAAGCTGCTACATACTCAGCCTCCATGGTTGAGTCTGCTATGCATCCTTGTTTGATGCTTTTCCACACTACTGCTCCTCCATTGAGGGTGAATAATGACCCTGATGTGGATTTCCTTGAATCTTTATCAGCTTGAAAGTCAAAGTCAGTGTATCTAGTAAAAATCAAATCCTTAGCTCCATACACGAGCATGTAGTCCCTCGTTCTCCGAAGATACTTGAGGATTTTCTTAACCGCTCCCCAGTGGTCCAACCCTGGATTAGACTGATACCTACTGACTACTCCCACTGCATAACATATGTCAGGCCTAGTGCAGAGCATGACATACATTAAGCTGCCCACAGCTGAGGCGTAAGGAATGTGTCTCATGTTCTCAATTTCTTGAGGTGTCTTAGGAGACTGTGCCTTAGACAGGTGTACCCCATGTCTAAAGGGTAGTAGTCCCTTCTTGGAGTTTTGCATCGAATATCGAGACAACATCTTGTCAATATACGTTGCTTGAGACAGAGCTAGCATTTTGTTACGATCCCTACTGATTTGGATTCTCATAACGTATTGAACCTCTCCCAGATCTTTCATTTGGAATTGGGCTGCTAGCCATTTCTTAATGTCAGTGAGGTATCCTACATCATTCCCAATGAGTAGGATATCGTCTACATAAAGTATTAGAAAAGCTACTTTCCTTTTGTTGACTTTCTTGTACACACAAGGCTCATCAACGTTTTGGTCAAAGCCAAAAGATTTGATTGCAGTATCAAATCTAATATTCCATGATCTGGACGCTTGTTTCAATCCATAAATGGATCGATTGAGCTTACAAACCTTTTGTTCCTTACCTTGGGCTATGAACCCTTCGGGTTGAGACATGAAGATATTCTCTTCAATATTACCATTCAGAAAGGCAGTCTTGACGCCCATTTGCCATATTTCATAGTCATAATATGTGGCTATGGATAAGAGAATTTTTATGGACTTTAACATGACTATAGGAGAAAAGGTTTCCTCATAGTCAACCCCTTCCTTTTGGGTATAACCCTTTGCCACTAGTCTAGCATTGAAGGTCTGTATCTTTCCACTTGCATCTCTTTTTCTCTTATAGATCCATTTGCACCCTATGGGTTTTACCCCATTAGGTTGATCTATAAGTTCCCATACAGAATTGGAGTACATTGACTCCATTTCAAGGTTCATGGCTTTGACCGATTCATCCTTATCTTTGTCATTCATTGCCTTTCCATAGGACAATGGATCCTCAATGCCATCATTAGGTATGACAACCTGAGTTTCAGTTAAACCCAAGTAGCGGTCAGGTTTTAATACAACCCTCCCACTGTGTCGAGGCATTCCCAACGTTTGAGATGGACGGGATGGATCTGAAGAACTAGTTCCTTTATCAACCCTTGTTGAAGGTCCAACTTCATCAACAACTCTTGATGATTCTTCAGTAGCTTCTCCTAATATTATTTTGTTGCGTGGTTTATTATCTCTCATGTGGTCTTCCTATAAGAAAGTGGCGTTTGTCGATACAATCACCTTATTTTCTTGTGGGTCGTAGAAATAACCACCTCTCGTTTCTTTAGGGTAACCAACAAATTGGCACAGTTTTGAACGAGGTTCCAGTTTCTTAGGATTTGTCACAAGCACGTGTGTTGGACAACCCCAAATCCGAAAGTGATGCAAACTAGGTTTACGCCCCTTCCGTAATTCGAAAGGTGTTTCAGAAACACTTTTCGAGGGAACATTGTTCAAGATGTATACTGCAGTCTCTACTGCATACCCCCAAAACGAGCTAGGCAATTGAGCATAGCTCATCATTGATCGAACCATGTCTAACAAGGTTCTATTTCTCCTTTCTGACACACCATTCTGCTGAGGTGTACCAGGGGCTGAGAGTTGAGATTGGATTCCATGTTCTATCATATAATCCTGGAATCTTTGATCCATATACTCCCCTCCTCGATCAGATCGAAGTACTTTAATAGATTTACCTAATAGGTTTTCAACTTCAGCCTTAAACTCCTTAAACTTTTCAAGGGCTTAAGACTTATGTCCCATTAGGTACAAGTAACCATATCTTGAATAATAATCTATAAATGAGATGAAATATTCGTACCCTCCTCGACCTTTTACATTCATTGGACCACATAGATCCGAATGTATTAACTGTAAGGGTTATTTGGCTCTGTAACCTTTTCCAATAAAGGGTCTCTTGGTCATTTTTCCTTCGAGACAAGATTCACAAGGTGGTAGTGAATCATCTTCTAACTTGCTTAGAAGTCCATTCTTTACCAAACGACCGATCCTATCGATGTTTATATGACCAAGTCTGAGATACCAAAGATGAGTATTGTTACTTGATGGAGAAATATTTTGCCTTTTACTTTGAGTTTCAGCAGTTTTAAATAATTCGTGATTTAAAAGTGTTTTGTTTTCGATGTTTATACAGTTTATTTTCCAATTTGGCTGAACAAATAAGTACATCATTTTTATAAATGAACGCTTCATTCATATCAAAAGTAACTGTATACGATTGTTCAATCAAACATGAAATAGAAATTAAGTTCCTCTTAATCCTGGGAACGATTAACAGACTTTCTAAAAGTAAGAATCTATTTCTAAAAAATAACTTCGCAGCTCCCACTGCTTTAGCTGAAATGACTTCTCCAGCTCCGACCCTGAGTGTCATTTCCCCATCGTTCAACTGCCGAAATGAACTATTTTCCTGAAAAGAAGAGCAAACATGATTAGTTGCTCCTAAATCAAGTATCCAGGTAAACTCATCATGTTCTACTAGGCATGTTTCTAAAACAAGTAAATCAAATTTACCTTCATTTTCCTTCTTTTTCTCTGCAAGGTACTTTGGGCAGTTTCTCTTCCAATGTCCATCTACATTGCAGTGGAAACACTTGCCCTTATCTGCCATAGCTTTGGCTCTTTTAGCAGCAGTACTGCGAGCTTTCCCCTTGTTTCCTTTCTTCTTCTGAGTTTTCTTTGAAGAAGTGGCTACAGATTTAGTTCCAGAGGATGAACCCTTCTCGAACTTTCTTTTAGAGTGAACAACGTTTACCTCTCCTTCTATTTGTCCCTTGTTCTTAAGAAGAGACTGATAGAGTTGTAGCTCATTCAGGAAGCTAGTCAGGTTGAATGTTATTTTATTCATCATTGCATTGCTTCGAAGCTGCAGAAAACTCTTCGAAAGAGATCCTAAGATGAATGCAACCTGACTACGCTCATCTATGACCTCCCTGTTTGCTTCTGCCACGTTGAATTGGACCATCATATCCAGGACATGCTCCCGAACAGACGTGCCCTCTTTCATGCGACAACTATAAACGTATTTGAGAGCGTCATGGTAGAGTTGGTAGGACAGTTGTCCAAACATCTCCTGGAGAGAGTTCATAATCTCCCTCGTTGTTACCATGCCCTTATGCCTTTTAGCCAAAACTTCAGATAAGTTGGCTAAGATATAGACGCGAGTCTTATCATTGGCCTTTGTCCAGCGATCATAAGCATCCTTAACTTCTTGGGATGCATTACGAGCAGGGGCTGGAGGACAATCCTCCGTTAAGACGAAAAGCAGATCATCGACAACAGGAATCCTATTCAGGTTCGACTTCCACGTAGCATAATTTTCGCCGGTTAATTTCTCATTTTTAAGCAGGGAGACAATTGAGGAAGACCTTGCTGAAATTTAAACAAACAATGACCGTATTAGTTATCTTTGCCTTAACCCATCATACAAGCAAACAATTGCACACAATCCAATCAATTTAGCAAAACAGACAATCATAGAACCCTAAAACTATTAATTTAGTTTTGCAACAATGTTTCAAAGGTTTAGAATATCAGCCACCGAAGGGTGATCAGGTACTCCTCCTTTGAAATGAGTCACCTCTCAGCTAATTCTAATTCCAGAATAACTCATATTCCTATAGACATTAGCCACCGTTGTTCGGTCAAGGATTTGTTAACACTTTTAACTCATCCTCGTAAGTGTAACCCTCCCACTTTCAGATCTCAGAGGCACGCACCAACAGGCTACCGAAGGGAAAGACAACTGTTGGTGATTAGCCTAAGAGCTCCTATCCTTTTTCAGGAGTTCACGATGTTCCGAATCCTATGACCAGACCCTCCGAAGGGATGGTTCACTACTACAAATTTAACCTTTATTGACGCTTGGCTTTTTATGTTTATTGACGCTTGTGTAAAAAAAACGTCAATAAAAGTAATTTTTGTACTTGAAAATAAATTATTAATAATTAAATAGATATATTGACGGTTTTATGGTATCAAGAAATGATATGGTTTATGTTGACGGACCAAAAGCTTCAATAAATGTGATTAAAAGCGTACTTTACGTAGATTTTCGTCCAACTCCGCCTTTTCACATAGTTGACGGACAAAAGATATCAATCAAAATGGTTTATGTTGACGGACAAAAAGCGTCAATAAAAATCGCATTTATTGATGGCTAATAAGCGTCAATAAACATTGCTATATTGACGTGCAATGAACGTCAATATTAATGGGAGTTTTCTTGATGGGCATTAAACGTCAACAAAACAAGTTCTTCTATTTTTAAAAAGCACACATTTTATCGTTTCAAAATTAGGTCCTTTTGGATCAATTTTGGGTAAATTGAAGTTAAGCAGGTGGAACTAAATTAAAATTCGAGGTTATTGGATGAAAATTAATTTTATTAAGTCCCAAACTCATAAATTTGGAAAATTAAGTTTTCATGGGATTTTGGATTTAAGTTTAAATTACTCGATCTCTAATCTCCATAGATTCTACCAAAATTTGAAGTGATTTTAGGAGTTTAAATTGAGTTTTTAATTGGAAAAGAGATAAAGTTGGAATTAAGTATCCTGAGCTCTTTCAAGACAACAACTTTTGAGGACGAAAGTTTTTAAGGAGGGAAGATTGTAACGACAACATTATCGAGTTTAAGTTCTTGGAATTGGTGGGAAATAGGATTTATTTTAATGATTTTTGGCGTTATCCAAAGTAATAGGATGAAAGGGGCATTTTTGTGAATAATTTTAAGTTGGAGTTAACCCTAAGCCATCCTCTTTTTATTCTAACCGCACGCAGCCCAAGGAAGCAAATTTTCAACCTCCAAGCTTTCTCCTTCACGTGTACGAGCCAAGAGTTTCTTCTTTTTTTTTTTTTGGCAACCCTTTTCTTCTTCCTTCGATTTTGCCAGCTCCCTTCTCCTCCCTTGAACGACGATTGGTGCTCGTGGTCAGCATCTCCGGCAAGCTTCTCCAGAGTCTCGACGACGCGGCGTTCTCCGGCGAACAGGCCTTCTGCGGGGGCTCAGCACCGTGTGACGGCAGCTTGAGGTGGGTTCGATTTTGGCGCAGTTTTGGGTGCGTTTCTCTCGGGTTTTTCATCCTCAAGGTTGGGTTTTTGTTATCCCTTTCATTCTCCATCTCTCACCCTCGGTTTCAGCAAGTTTCAGACTCAAAAGAAGGTTGATTTCCACGTTTTTCCGGCGACTGCACTTTGGGGCGTTTTTCGGCGTTCTCCCAACGTTTTTAGTGAGTTTACAGGTTGGGTAAGTTGGATTAAGGGTTTAATTAGTTGGTTGTTATGTTTAATTGAATACCCACTCATTTTTATGTCCGTTCAGCAGTGTTTTCCAGCCAATTCAATGTAGACGCGCGAGCAGCAGCTGTTTGGGGCGTTTTTTAGCATTTTTGGCGAGTTTCAGCAGTGGGTAAGTGAGGAAAATAAATTTTTGGTTGATTAATGTGGTTTGGATGAATACCCATTGGGTTTGGCTAGTGTTTTCAAAGGTACCCATAGCATTTGAAGGTTTAACCGTTGATTTGGAGCGAAATTAGAACCCGAACAGCATGTTTAAAGTTCTGTTTTGGTGAGTTTCGGGTGTTAAATCACCCCAAAATTTAATTGGCTCCTAGTAGATTATTGTTTTAAGAGTCTGTGGATTTTAAGAAAAAAAATTTCTTTATTGTAGCTGGATCAAGTTTTCCAATTAGAGCTGTTTGTAAATTAGAGAAGAGAGATTTAATTTATTTTTTTTTTCTTTCTTGACAGATGAATATGCAACTTGAGGCTAATCCATAAAATTCACAATGGATGATAGGCTTTGTTAGTTGTTTGTTCAATTTTGGAGGTATAGTTTTTTCAATATTGCATATTATTAGGTTAAAATATGATATTTCACCCAGTTATTCTTATTTCATGACATAACTAGAACTCTTGGTAGGCTCCCTATTTAGTCTCTGATGCTAAAAGTTATTAATTTGTAGCTTGGCATCAATTAGAGCTTATTTGAGTTATTTTCAGCGAAAGAGCTTTATTAGGCTAATCAATCTTCTTGTTGGGGATTACATGTTACTATGACCTAATTCTTTTACTCTGTTCTGACAGAGTATTTTTTTCTATGAAGGTATCCAATTTATAGGATTCCCACAGGTCCAACTCTACAAAGTCTGGATGCTTGTTTCTTGACCTTCCATTCTCTGTCAACGACATTTCAAGGTATTTCCTCGTTCTTTTTTATGCATATATATTTCATCAATCAAATTCTCTGGGCCAGTGTATATTTTGTGTGCCTTTTTTCTGCTACAGTCAAGTGTAGTTATGTATTATTGTAGTTTTGATCATCTGTAAGGGCTGTATTTGGGAAGACATCAACTGTGGCAGGAAGATTTGAGTATTTTTCAATAAAGAAATTTATATGGCATCTTTGGCTTTTTCTGAATTTCCATTTTAACCATATAAAGGGTTTTGTATAAGAAGAATGTTGTTGATAGTAACATTACGGTTGAAATAGGGATTGGCTTTAGGATAGTTGTTATTCTGTGAGCGATAATCTCCTATGGTATTAGTCTATTCTTCCATGTGTTGAGATATGAGTGATGATGGGAATTTGGTGGTTGTGGACATCAGAGAAACCGTTGTCGATAACAATGCTACCACCCCTCTCTTTTTTTTTACCTTAAATTGTGGGTTAGATTTGTAACTTTCACCGGCACCACGATAATGATGAAAAGTACATCTAGTAGTATGTTAACTACAATCTCCCTATATTAACATAGTACTTAACATTTCATGTGATAATATAATTGCTGCTCGGTTTTAAGTGTATCTTGAATTCATCTCCTACTCTGCTTTCTATTTGATTACTGTTCGGTTGTAAGTACGTTTACTTAATTTTTTTTGTTTACAGTTGACGAGAGGAACTGCATTTAGCCAATCAGAATTCGATGAGATAAGAGTCGAATTATGTGAATATGTAACAATACATGGGATGATTGTTTGTTAATATTATACTTAGTTTTTTTATTCGTTTTTTAGACAACTTGTTAGATACTGTGATATGTTCTTAGTTGATTTCACATTTGGTTGAAATTATGATTCATTTGATTCTATATTTTTATATGAACAATAATGTGTTTGTTACGAGATCTGACTCGTACTATTTATACTTGAGTTTTGATGTTACTTTCATATAATGTATTGAACATGTTATGTTATTATCAAGCGAAGTGAATGTTGTGTTCTGAGTTTAGAAGTGTATATTTCTGTTCTTTCAGGTACCCAACAATTTTTGGTTAGATATAATTATGTCGTTATGTTGTCGGATTTTTGGTAAATCAAACTTGGTTATAGGGTAAAATTTAGTAATGTCTTGAATTTTGGAGGCAATACAATTGATAGCTAGCGACTATTGTGTATATGCAGGTTGTAAAGCAGGGGTAAAAACCAACGTGAGGTTTTTTTATTTTTTATTTTTTCCAAATATGTATCGTTGACGGTTAAAAAACGTCATAACAAACATAAAAATTGACATATATTAACCGTCAATTATAATACACAATTTGAAAATTTAATACGTAACTTGACGGCTAATAAACGTCAACAAAATGATATATTGACAGCTCATAAGCGTCAATAAATGTATATATTGACATTTTTTATCCTATAATTGACAATGAAAAAACGTCAACATAAGTCTATATTGACGGTTTATAAATATCAATAAATATGGCAACGTTGAGGCTTTATGAATATCATTGACGAATAAAACGTGTCAATAATAAGATTTGTTGATGGCTATTAAATGTCAACAAAGGTGACTACGTTGACGCTTTATGAATATCATTGACGGATAAAACGTGTCACTAATGTCTTTGTTGATGGCTTATAAACGTCAACAAAGACATCTTCGTTGACGTTTTATAAGCGTCAATGAAAACAGTAATATTGAAGCTTTAGTTTTATTGATACCACTTTAATTGACTTCTAAAAAACGTCAATGAATGTGATAGTTCATACTTTTTAGTCGTCAACAAAGGCCAGATTTGTAGTTACCCCTGCAACGAGCCAGGACAACCTGCAGGCAGATCATAGGACTCTCACGATGCGAACTATGAGCGGAGACCGAGGGATACGTTGACACGTGTCCCGCTCCCACTTACTCTAGACATTTTTCTCATTCACCTTGATATTGATTCATGCAAACACTTTCCGAAGGTAGGCCGCTCCTAAGGCGACTCGAAGCCGAGCATGAATCTCACGTTGTGAATATAGGGACATAGGGGCAAAACTTGATTTAAATCTCGTTTTGTAACTTTCCTCCCACTGAAAATGTCCTAAGGTTAATATAGGGTTGTTTAACTTAGATAGTATTCGGCTAAGTCAATCTATCTAAGTCTGATCCTATTATAACAATTATGGAAAGGATTCAACTGCAATCTTTTGAGTGAATTAAACTTCTTTTAATAAACCCAACATTGCAAGTCAACATTACTATGGTTAATTCAACTCAATGTTCGGGTCAGTTCCCAGGTAGGAGGTGTTCCGTAAACTGTCAACTTAAATACCCCCAGCCTTAGACAGAACTTTACCGAGAGAGTTCCCTTATAACCTCAGTAATGTAAGGTCTTTACTCTAAAGATCTAGGTGCATTAAACATTTTTAATAAACCTAGTGACATTGCATGCTAACATTTAACTATGATTAATTCAACTCCGCTATTCCAGGTCAGTTCCCAGGTAGGAGGTGTTCCGTAAACCGTCAACTTAAATACCCCCAGCCTTAGACAAAACATTACCGGTGGAGTTCCCTTATAATCATAGCAATGTTTTTCCTACTTAGTCAATTAAAACTATTTTTAATTCTAAGTAAGAAAAGATTCTAATCCTATTAGAAATCGATCTAGGTCTAATTAATTTTAAACAATTTAAAATTAATCCAATTTATCCTATGATCTTATGTTTGCATGCAAATCTTGATTATAGATTGACGGTTTCTAATCATTAATATTAAAGAACTATTTCAAATTTTAATGATTAATCCTATAATCAAGAATCTAGGGTTTAATTCATTTAACAATCTCATTCAAATTAAATAATTAAACCACACTAATTGCATGAATAATATAACAATTATATTATTAACTATGGATGTTCATGCTTCATGCAATTTTGATTTTCTTTAAATATAACAATCATAAGCCAATCAAGAAAATCAATCAAGCATGCTTCATTCATCACATTAAACATAACTATTTACATTTAATTTAAGTAACGACATGCTTCATGCTTTCGAATTTTCCATATAATTAATATACACTTATATTAAAAATATGAAAACAATTCCATGCATTTAAACATACATTATAACAATTTATAATATATAAAAAATGCATGAGCATGTTTATAACCTAAGGTGGGATTAAATATTCTATATGACATCCATAAAACATATGAATAGCAATTGAACCGGTTAATTTTGGCCCCTAGTATAAAATAAAGCATTAAATTACATTAATTTAGCTAAATTTGATCCTAAAAATCCTTGTACAGTTCTGGAATTTTGTCTAGACATCACGAACCGCCCCGAACCACCTCGAACCAGCCTCCAAAATCACGAACCATGCCAAAAATTGGCTGAACCGGACCAAATAGGTCTCAGCCTAGCCGAATCGGTCCGAACCGGATTGGCCTTCCCTTGAACCGCGCCTTTTGAAACCCTAATGCGCGCCTCCATCGTGACAGCGTCGAGACGCTGTGTTGATAGCGTCCCGACGCTGTGCGTTTTCCATATCTGGCGCCTGCGTTATCGAGACAGCGTCGAGACGCTGTTGAGGTAGCGTCCCAACGCTGTTGCGTATGGAGGTAGAATATGGGCGGCAGCAGCATCGATTCTCCGATTTTGGCCCCGATTTCAGCGGCGATTGCTTCGATTTTCATCTCATAAAAACCTATTCTAGACCCGGACTTACATAGGACTCGATTTTACATAATATACCTGAAACACCGGGCCTTACATGATCAAAATCACATAAAAATAAAATCTATGGCCATAAAATTAACCCAAACAGTTCAATGCAAACCGAACACACATTATGCATAAATCTCACCTATTAGAGCCTATCGCAACTTTTAATATTAATTAATAGGGACATCGATGGCTCTGATGCCGATTGAAGGGAATAAAAGTCCCGACGCAGCGGAAGCGCATCAATTGGACCTTACGACGTATATTAATTAACATTAAAATACCGTTACGAAAACTCAATCAAACTTTAAACTCTTTTTAAAGTTGCTGGAAATTCAGTTTAAACATGCTTAAAAATAAATCTAAATTTATTTTCATGCTTTTCTAAAGAAAAGGGGAAGAACCGTCACATACCTTCGTTGTAGACTTGACCTTCTTCGCCAACGATGCTCCAACGAACGAAAACGCAGCAGCCTCCTCGCCTCTTGATCGCTGGAATTTTCTCCTTGATTGACACAATAACCACAAAGGTTACACCGGTATGACTCTAGGTCTAGGAGGCAAAAGACTTGTGGGAGTCTTTCTCTAAGAGGGAGGCTAGAGAGAATTCTAGGTCTTGTCTTTGAGAGTCTAAGAGCAATAGCAAAGTTTCAACTGTCATGACCAATTAGGTCTAGTGTTCTATATATAGAAGAGAGGCCATGAATAAAATATTCAAATAAATCAATCTTTTCCAAAATTGATTCAATCTTATTCCTTAATTAATCAATCATGATCAATCAATTCCATAATTGATTAATCTTTTCCACAAATGACTAATTACTTCCATAAGTGATTAGATCATTTCCATAAATGATTAATCATTTCCTTAAGTGATTAATTATTTGCATAATTGATTAATTCCCGGTTAATGATTTCTTTAATTAATTAACCACCAATTAAATATCATATTTAATTGCCGGCCTAGAATTAATTAATTTGCCCAAACACATTTTAGGCCTTAAATTAATTAATTCATTATTTGAACTCTTTCAAACTTCCATAAATTTATATTTAAATTTCTTCAAAAATTAATTTCTCTCATAATAATATATCAATATATATTATATTTGTTTCCCTAAGTAAATTGAACATTTTCAATTTACATTTATTACTTAGTTGCCTCAAATTACTTTATGAGCTACCAGTGGGACCTAATGGACCTGCAGATCAGAAGCTCCAACGATGTGAGATTAATTGGTCAAACTCATTAACCACATTAATCAATATTCGTTAACTGTGTGTTCATTCCACTATAGACTCACAGTTGCACTCTTCTCATTGCAGACATATTTTCTGTGTCCACGGATATAGACTAATATCGACTAGTTAGTCCTTCACGAGTGTCCATAACACCAGCTGGGTCAAATTACCGTTTTACCCCTAGGTTACCTCTATTTCCTTAAGTATCAGTTCTCCTCTAATGAACAACCTGTTTGTGGTCCAACCATCAAACAGAAAACCCTCTCGTGCCATTGAGAGGGAGGGCCCTTTGTTCAAGACTCGGAGTAACCACTTAAGGGAACACTCATCTGCTTCCCTAAAGTCGGTAATGAGTGAATTCCATCTTGTACGATCATGTTCCCAGCTCCCCATTCGGTCTTGTCCCCAAAGTGGTAGGCTTATTAAGTCGGCGTATTGGCCACTCTCACCCATACAAATCAAAGGACAATCTCTCATGAGCAGGAGTCCATAATCAACTCAGGATTAAGACTAAGTTGTCTAGGTCGTCCTTGTGAAATAGAAAACAACCTAGTTAACGGTGTTATAACCAGTGGTTACTATTTCGCGGTCTGGTCTTATTCAAACTCATTGCATATGATACCCCCACTCGCATGTCTCCTACACGAACGCGTTGGATCGCAGCGTTTGTATCAAATACAAAGTGGGCCGTATCCATAGTGTCACCAGGATAAGGCACCCAGTCTTATCCCTATACTATAGACCCTTTAGGTTGTTTCTTGAACAATGATCCCATATGTCGCTACATATAGTTCAAGACTCATATTACAGCCTTGGATGTCTAGTTTATTGGATTATGGTTATTATTAGGAAGAGACAAATATAAAATAACTAAGAACAATTAATGGAAAAATATATCAATATTATTTCATTAATATCGGGTCAACAGTTACATTCACTATCTACGAGTTTTAGGGCATAAAACCCAACATAATATCCAAAGGTTAAAATGAAGACTTATGGAATTTAAATAGGCCTTTACAATAAAGATAAACTACTATCAATAGAGATCATGGACATTGGATAAATTTGTTGGAAAATGGATCGTGAAAAGTTTGTAACTCCCAGATTTATAGCAAGTGGCTAATTAATTTCAGAAAATTCAATATGTAACAGAAGCCAATGGATACCAACGGTCAGATACTAACACAAGTGAGAGTTTAATCATCAACCAATTCAGATCCAACACACATGTATAGCAAAGAACAACAAGAAGTGAAGAAAATGAACATTCTCGGCCTTCTAGGATTTTCCAGAAAATGACTGATTTTCTATATTAAGCAAACTGAATCTCAAGATCACATAAAAGACAAAGTTGAAGTTCAGATTAAGATTTAAAAGATTGCAGAAGACAAAGACGAACCGACAAACAAAAATGACACTTTTTTTTACTTTTATATTTTTGGACAGAATGCAAGAACATGAACAGTGAGAAAAGAAAATTCAGAATGAAGAACAAGAAAAGAAATGCAACAACGGAAACATATATCTGATCTAGAACCTAAAGTTCGGATACCAAAATGATACGACTCAAAGCAGCTCTGATACCAAAATGATATGTGATAGCGAGCATAACTAGCTACTTTTACTTATTTAATTTAGCTAGTCTTTTATGATTTTTGGGCCATTTTATTGTGCTTCATTGTTTATTTTGTAGGAAAGCGATGATTAGAGCTAAAACGTGGGATTGGAGTTAATCGGGTGTTCGAGACGTGAAAATATGCCAAAGAACCGGAAAGTTCAAGGAACAAGGAGCCAAGAGAGGATATTCTGCCCATCAGCGTCGAGACGCCACTCTTGGAGGGTCTCGACGCTGGTTTTCCTTAATTAGAAGAGGCGGCAGCGTTACAGCGTCGAGACGCTGTGACAATAGCGTCTCGACGCTACCGTTATTTCCATTCCAGACGTGCGTGTTTTAGAGGCAGCGTCGAGACGCTGTCTTGATTGCGTCTCGACGCTACGACGAAAAATCAGAATATAAGCTTCCTTTCGGCTAGGTTTTTGAGGATGGAATTTTGGGACCTTTTGTAGCCGTAAAACAGAGGATAAAACAGAGGATTGAGGCTGAACAAGAGGGAGAAAAGCGGAAATCAACCCATCGTTCGTGGGGATCGTGACGGGAACGTTTGGTCTCGGCCTACATTGAGTTTTCTTTTCCCTTTCCTTTTTCTCTAGTTAGATTTATGGCTTTATTATGTTTAGTTGAGCTTGTAATTACATTCATGAGTAGCTAAACTCATAGCTTAGGGATTGATGTAGTTGATTTTGTTTATGGATTGATTTATGGTTTAAGTTGTGCAATGTTTATTATGTTTGTCATCTTGATTTAATGCTTTCAATTAATTAGCCATTAGTTGAATGATTTAAGTTTTGAATCTAGCTCGGGAGAGGGGATTTAATATAGACTTACTCAAGATTGCATGACTAAAGTTTTCTTTCTAATTCGTGACGGTTTTAGATTAACTTTAGAATTGGTCCAAAGATCTCATTGCCTTGCATGTTAACAAACTTAGATAGGGATATCAAGTTGGTTAACTTGCATGAGAATCAATTATACTCGGAAGAGGTAGTTGTGATTAAAGGGTCTTAGGCTCATAATTTCATTGTGCATAATAATTTACTCCTTAAAATCAATCCTAGACTAATCGGCGAAATCAATTCCCAAAGTAGTTTTCCCAATTGAATTTCCACACTTTTTACTTGTTTGATTTATTTTTGATTCCATTCATTCATCACTTTTTAATCCCTAAATAAAATTGAGCGAGATAATTCACAATACTTGATTTGCTTAAAAATCCAATCCAGAGGACGACATTCGAATTACATTCACTATGTTATTACTTGACTTGTGCGCTTGCGTTAGAGATGCCCCATTATAACAGGTTCATGAAGGAGTGGTTAGCAAAGAAGCGAAAGGAAAAGAAGGTTGACACTGTATATCTTGCTTCCACATGCAGCACTAGAGTCCAACAGAAGGTACCTGAAAAAGTAGCAGATCCAGGGAGTTTTTTTGTTCCTTATAGTTTTGGTACTTATTCTTTTAGAGCATTATGTGATTTAGGTGCTAGCATCAATATCATTCCTTTATCTCTGTGCAAAAAGTTATTTATAGATGAGATTAAATCTACTCCTGTAAAGCTCCAATTGGCTGATCAGTCTATGGTTAGACCAGTTTGAATTGTAGAAAATGTTTTAATCAGAGTCGGTAGATTTTTCCTCCTTATTGATTTATATGTTATGGATATGATAGAAAATCTTTCAATGCCTGTCATATTAGGAAGACCATTCCTCGCTACTGGGCGAGTGATTATTGATATTGAGCACAGGGAGCTCACTATAAGAGTCAGGAATGACAAAGAAATATTTAAAGCAGTTGAAGACTCTAAGGGACACTCGGACGTGCTTTTCATGGGCTACAAGAAAGGTGCAAGAAAGAGCACCACTATTGGATTCACAGAAACGAAGCCTCCTTGATGCACGGTCAACACGTCGAGCTAATCACGTTAAACAAGCGCTTATGGGAGGAAACACAAGTAAGTGTAGTTGTGCTTTTCTGTTTGCTTTTGATTTATTGTTTGTTTTTGTGTTGTAGGTCTTGCTTTCTATTTCTCCTTTGCTTTAAAGCTTTCAAGATTTCAAGCAAGAAGTCATCATCATTCCAGGCCAGTATTATTCACTCCTCTCATTCTTTTATTGTTCTCATGCTTGTTTATGCCTTACTTTCTGTATGCATTGAGGACAATGCATGTTTTAAGTTTGGGGGTGGATTAGCATGTTTGTGGAGCCCTTGAGCATCTGAGTTCGAGCTATTGTTTTGAGCTTTCTTTGAATCAAGCATATGGTTGTTTTCTGGATGCTTTTTTTTCATGACTATGATGTCTTAGGATAGGCTTTCTTGTCAATTTTTAAGTTTGCGATGAGTTGTAAGCATGAGTGCCCAAAAAGGGAGACTTTTTAAACTTTTTCTAGGAGATGGCTTGCATGAGTAGAGTATTTTTCTTGGCGAGATTTGGATTTGAATGTTTAGGAGCAAATTATTGGGTTCATATGCTTGTTGTCACCTCGATAGGTGTAGGGTAGAACTAAAGAGTTAATTTTTTGCAAATTAGCATGTTTGATCTTGCTTAGGAGGAAATAAAAGAATAATTGCTTATCATGCTCATAAAGAAAAATCAATTTTATTGTTACAATTTGAAAAAGAGAAAGTCATGACTTGTGTGCACAAAGCAATGAGTAATAAAGATTTAGGCAAAAAGAGCTACCCCTGTTGTGATCAGTTAGGCCAACCAGAGAAATCTCAGGTTAAGGGTCCCTGCAATAGGTGTGTGAAAGCTAGTGCCACATATACATTCTTAATTTAATTGTTAATTATAAGCACCTAAGTTGGGAGGAAAACAAACTAATTTGTTCCATTAACTCATTAGTGAAACCTCAGTGCCAGTGTAGAGGGAAGATGAGCTGAGAGTTTAATAATTCAATCCTGGGCTAGTAGAGTCTGATCTTGTTGAGTTAGATCTCGCTTGTGCAAGTTAATTTTGGAAAAATTTTAATTTGTCTCCCTCATTGGTCCTTGTGTGCATGTCTCTTGCTTGCCTTGTTATTGACTTTTGAGCCTTGAGGATTGAGTATGATTATTGCATCCATTCTTCTACTGTATGTTTGATTTGTAGTTTGCTCGAGGACTAGGCAAAAGCTTAAGTTTGGGGGTATTTCATAGCAAGCATAGCTAGCTACTTTTACTTATTTAATTTAGCTAGTCTTTTATGATTTTTGGGCCATTTTATCGTGCTTCATTGTTTATTTTGTAGGAAAGCGATGATTAGAGCTAAAACGTGGGATTGGAGTTAATCGAGTGTTCGGGACGTGAAAATATGCCAAAGAACCGGAAAGTTCAAGAAACAAGGAGCCAAGAGAGGGCATTCTGCCCATCAGCATCGAGACGCCACTCTTGGAGGGTCTTGACGCTGGTTTTCCTTAATTAGAAGAGGCGGTAGCGTTACAGCGTCGAGACGCTGTGATAATAGCGTCTCAACGCTACCGTTATTTCCATTCCAGACGCACGTGTTTTAGAGGCAGCGTCTCGACGCTGTCTTGATAGCGTCTCGACGCTACGATGAAAAATCAGAATATAAGCTTCCTTTCGGCTAGGTTTTTGGGGAGGGAATTTTCGGACCTTTTGTAGCTGTAAAACAGAGGAGAAAATAGAGGATTGAGGCTGAACAAGAGGGAGAAAAGCGGAAATCAACCCATCGTTTGTGGGGATCGTGACGGGGACGTTCGGTCTCGGCCTACATTGAGTTTTCTTTTCCGTTTCCTTTTCTCTAGTTAGATTTATGGCTTTATTATGTTTAGTTGAGCTTGTAATTACATTCATGAGTAGCTAAACTCATAGCTTAGGGATTGATGTAGTTGATTTTGTTTATGGATTGATTTATGGTTTAAGTTGTGCAATGTTTATTATGTTTGTCATCTTGATTTAATGCTTTCAATTAATTGGCCATTAGTTGAATGATTTAAGTTTTGAATCTAGCTCGGGAGAGGGGATTTAATATAGACTTACTCAATATTGCATAACTAAAGTTTTCTTTCTAATTCGTGACGGTTTTAGATTAACTTTAGAATTGGTCCAAAGATCTCATTGCCTTGCATGTTAACAAACTTAGATAGGGATATCAAGTTGGTTAACTTGCATGAGAATCAATTATACTCGGGAGAGGTAGTTGTGATTAAAGGGTCTTAGGCTCATAATTTCATTGTGCATAATAATTTACTCCTTAAAATCAATCCTAGACTAATCGGCGAAATCAACTCCCTAAGTAGTTTTCCCAATTGAATTTCCACACTTTTTACTTGTTTGATTTATTTTTTATTCCATTCATTCATCACTTTTTGATCCCTAAATAAAATTGAGTGAGATAATTCACAATATTTGGTTTGCTTAAAAATCCAATCAAGAGGACGACATTCGAATTACATTCACTATATTATTACTTGACCCGTGCGCTTGCGGTAGGAAGAGTCCACATGAATATGACAGCCCGAGCCAATTGGATCTAAGAACACTTATGGATATGGAAATCCCTAGATCCCAAATGCTAAAACCCCTAAATCAAGACGATTTCATCCCAAGGAAGAAGATAGAACGAATTTACCTTGATGATCAAGATCAAGAGTAGAGAAAACTCGTTTCTAAACTCGAGATTCGAATCACTCCACAAGTAGTTTGATCAACGCTACTTGAATGATCCTAGCATGCAAATCTAAACACAAGACATGCAAAGGTGCTCATGGCCATTAGGCTCAAAAGACTTAATTCTCATTGAAATTCCCTCAAAACTATTCTTCCCTCAAAACAACAACATAGATGGCTATTTATAGCCTTCAAACATAACCTATGGTCATATGAAGGGTTGTAACTTCATGCCCATCAATTCTATAATGACCACTAACTAAATAATAAGTTAAAACATTAAAAACACAACTTTGAAATTGAAAATGACAATAAAAATTTCTTAAATCCGAGATTCAACTTCCAATCAGCAAATACTAAAGTTTGTAACCATCTTGGGTTCTTGTAGCATGATTAAGACACCTCGGTTCGTATCGGTTCCTATGAGTGAGCCACCGAAAAGGAAGTTGCACCTTGTTGGTATAGGTAGTATCTATCAATTGTTTTAAGCTTATCTTGACCATACTTTCATGTCCTCGGGATCCCTCTCATTTCGATGTGGACTCAGTTCATTCATGTACTCCTCCTAACTCGGGTGTCACATTCATGTTGGGTTTTATTTCTTAAAACTCGTGGATAGTAAATGTAACAAAATTAATCGATAAAGCGTTATTGAGATTATTCAATAAGTAGTTATTGTATGGTTGTTTAATTATGCATTAATTAACTCAAAACCAATAAACTAGAACCCATGGCTATATAATGAACACTTGAACTTTATGTGTAGACATAAAAGCAGATCAAGTTCAGGTGATTGCCAAAACGGTATATAGTATAGGGATAGAGGTTGGGTGTGCCTTATCATGAGGACACTATGTGACGTAGCCCGCTTTGTATTTAATACAAACAGTGTGATCCTGAATCGTTCATATAAAGACATGTGAGTGGGGCGTCCTATGCAAAGAGTTTGCATAAGACCAGGACCGAGAAATATGTCACTTTCCCTTATAACACCGTTTACTGTGAAACTGACTATTTCATGCGCTGACCTAGGTAACTCATCTTAATCATGAGCTAACTATGAACTCCTGTTTATTCGAGATTATCCGTTGATTTTCATTGGTGAGAGTGACCCAACATCGTCGACTCAATAAGCCTACCATTTTGGGGATAAGACCGGGTAGATAGCTGGGGACATAGTCTTGCAAGATGGAATTCACTCCTACCCACCTGTAGGGATAGACGAGGTTGTTCCCTTAAGTTTTGACTCCGGGTCTTGAACAAAGGAGCGCCGATTCTCTCCTGGCACGAGAGGATTTTATGTTTAATGGTTGGACCATAACAAATTATTCATTATAGGATTAGTGGTATTTAAGGAGCAGGATGTAACTTCACGGGTAAAACGGACTTTTGACTTGTTGTAGTGACGAACAACCTGTGAAAGGTCGACTTACTAATTATGGTTGTATCGGGTGGACAAAAATATATCTACAGTGAGGGGAGTCAACTACAATTAATTTTTTAGTTAATGAATGTTGGTTAACTAATGTTGGTTAACTAGGCTAAAGAGTTTAGACCGGTTAATCTCGAATCGTTGGACACCATGATCTGTAGGTCCATTAGGTCCCCCTGCTAGCTCATGCGGAATTAACCTTAGAACAAAGTGATGAAAGAATTTGAAAACGTTCAAATTTGATTTAGGGAATACGTGTTAATTATATGTTATATAGTTAACCCATTATAATTTAACTATAAATTAAATTATAAAGATAGTTCAAATTATTTAAGTATGATTTAAATATTGCAAATATGTACATATACATATTTTTGTTTATATATATTAACAGGGATCCATAATCTGGGGTATTTGAGAGAGTTTGGAATTGGGCAATATTTGATATTAAATTAAATAATTTTAATTAATTAAAATGTTTAATTAATTATTTAAAATTAATTTAAAACTAATTATATGAATTATGTTTGTTCAAAATTAATTTTAAAATTAATTTATTAAATTAAGTTGTTAATTTCATTTTAGTTTTCATGCAAAATTCTAGAGAATGACACCCATCTTCATGACAATGTCAATTCCACTATGTCTCGCCTCCATATATATATTTGTTGCATGTCTTTGATGCATGATGGAAGTGGATGGAGTTTGCTGAAATTCAACATGCAAAATAAGCTTAAAAATCTCTCTCAAAACCGTGGACTCCAATTCTATAAAAACCCATGTTTTTCTCCCTTTAAATTCATCACATTTTAGCTCCCACAAGCTAGTTCTATGGCCGGAGAATATCGGGGAAGATCTTGATGGTCATCTACAACTTGTTTGTGTGAAGATTCGTCCATGGAGTTGCAAGAATTTGAGCTTCAAAGGTAAGTTTTATCTTCCTCTATTTTTCGGTTTATTTACATGCTTTAGTTAGAGAAATTAATGAAATTAAATGCCCTAGATCATCAATTGCTTCCGCTTGAGTGTTATACACTCCTACAATTCAAACCCATAAAAGCATCTAAAAATGTCTCAAAATGAGCTTTTGAATTCCTCTTTTTCTTTTTCCTCAATTTTGAAACTAAAATAGTGAGAGAACGGATAGAGGGCTCAGGATTAAGGTTGTCAACTTCATTTGAGGATGTGTAATCGCTTGTCAGTATGCTTAACAAATTAATAAAAATTTGTCGTAGATGTTTATCAATCCAAGTATTGATAGCGAGCATAGCTAGCTAGTTTTCCATAATTAATTTAGCTAGTCTTTGATGTTTTATTGGCCATTTTATTGCACTTAATTGTTTATTTTGTAGGAAAGTGTTGATTACAGCTTAAACATGGAATTTGAGTCAATCGGGTGCTCGGGACGTGAAAAGAATCAAAAGAACCGAAAAGAATCAAAAGAAGAAAAAGTCAACATATGGTCAACTGTAGGCTAGCGTTGAGACGCCAGCCCTTGAGCGTCCCGACGTTGGCATTCCATATCTGATTAGGCGCTAAACAGTCACAGCGTCGAGACGTTGCGACCTTAGCATCTCGACGCTGTGTAATTTCCATTCTAGAAACGCGCGTTTTAAAGGCAGCGTCGAGACGCTACGACGAAAAAATTAGAATATAAGGCAATTGCGGCTAGGTTTTTAGGGACTTCTTTTTGGGACGTTTTGGAGCCGTAAAACAGAGCAGAACAGAGGCTTTTGAGGCTGAAACAAAGGGAGCAAGGTGGAAATCAACCCATTGTTCGTGGGGATCGTGACGGGGACGTTCGGTCTCGCCCTACATAGAGTTCTATTCTTCTTTCCCTTACTTTAGTTAGTTTTTATGGCTGTTTTAGATCATAGTCATATTGTAACGCAGTGTATGATTGGCTAGATTTTGACTCTTAGGGATTGATGTAGCCATTGGGCAAGTTATGGATTAATTTGATGATTTTATGTTAATGACTCTTTTATGCATAATTGTATCCTTAGTGCTTTCAATTTACCGCCCATGAATTGAATGTTGTTTATGCTTAAATCTAACTCGGGAGAGAGGATTTAGCTTAGAAATCGTTATGCATAACTAGGATTTAGCTAGAGATCGGAAGATAATAGTTAATTCTAGATATCGTTAAAAAGGGTATCCTTAATGCCTTGCATGTTTATTGAATTTAGATAGGGATATCGGGTTCAATGGCATGTGGGAGAATCATGTATGCTCAGGAGAAGTATGTGTGTTATTAGGTTTCCAAGATTTATGAGTCATTGCATGTTAGTAATCCATTAATTATTCCATAATCCCAATTGGTGAAGTAAAATCCCTAAGACCATTGTTTCCATTTGATTGTCACTTGTTGCATTACCTTGTGTTTGATTTAATCTCATTCTCACTTAATTTTGTTCCCTAAATAAAATTGGTCAAAAGTATTTTCGGTAATTAAAATTGATTAGAAACCAATCCAGAGGACGACATTCGAATTTCACATTCACTATATTATTACTTTACTCGTACACTTGCGGTTAGCAAATTGCACATCAAGTATAAATTGACAAAATCAAGTAATACCTAGTGAGTCTAGGGTCAAATCCACAGGGAAAGGTTTTTTTTTAACTTTAATAATTTCTATTGATCTAAACTCAAAACGTGTGATATTATATAAAAGAATAAATAAGAGAGTTCGAGATTCTGAAAAATAAAATTTGTTGAAAGTGAAACATGCAGCAAGAGAAAAAGTAAAACATGCGATGAAAGTAAGAGAGAAGTATTAAGGAGAATAATATCAAGGTTGTCGCGGTTGCAACCTCATGCGTTTATACGAACCTTGTAGCGCAAACTTTGGCTAATTGATACATTAATGCCTAAGTGAGAAAAAATCATAAGTTTCCCTTCTGATACTCCTTATGCGTTTGGCATAAAACTATCAATTGGCAGCTTGCGTCAGTTGTGTCAGCATTGTCCTTTCATCTGTCTTGTCTGTCTCATGATCGTCTTTGGGTGTGTGCCTGTGCTGCGAGAAACTTGGACAACAATAACTGAATTAACTGCGTTAGTGCCCTATTTTTATGATTTCTTACCGCATTCATGAATATAGCCTGCCACATAAAATAATTGCATTTTCCTTTCGTATTGCACTGAAGTAACGCATCATTGTATCTTTTGACCTTGTTTTAGCTTAAGTTTAAATGACAAATAACTTGTTTTTTGAAAGTTATCAAACCCCCAAACTTAAACTATTGCTTGTCCCCAAGAAATGCTTAATATCAACTCTACGAGAGTTACTTAGCTTTTCAACGCCTGTGATCCCAACATCCTCTTTTCTCTTTTTCTTACGCGCATTACCTTCAAAGGTTAACTTTTGCCAAATTTCCTTCATTGCTTAAGGAAAGTTCTTTGCGCTTAGATTCTACCTTGCGTTAACTCCACCAATCTTCTCCTTTTGTCCTGGGCATAAAAATTTATTAAAATTATTATTATTATTATTATTATTATTATTATTATTATTATATATATATATATATATATATAGAAGGCAATTAGACATCAAAACATATGCTTTTGTTTTGGCTTACCCACATTTGTGATGAAACGTATCCAACTACGAACATTGCTTTTTTTTACTGTCCATTACACTCATGGGATGCGCTTGTGTCTTCACGCAGTGGCAACCTATGGGTGTCATAAATGCCCCTGGCTACAAACACATCGCATTCCAGAGGAACACATGCATTATTTATTTATGCGCTGACTAACGCACTCCCCCAAACTTAAATTGGACAATGTCCCCATTGTCCCTTAAACTTAGAGTGGATCACATAGACTTAAGGAGGTCAAGGCTGTGTTGCGACAAGGCGAATATGCAAAGGGATTTTCCTTAAGGTCTGAGGAAATGAAGACAAAGGTTAAACCGATTTAACTAATGCCAGCAAGAAACATAAGAATGTCAGATGCACGAATTAAAGCAAAGGAGCTAACACAAAGAATTTGTTAGATAAGGACATTATATTAAGGCAAAAAAAGAAATTGCGATGAGATAAGACGGAAAGTTATATTGATGTAATGCGGTATAAAATTATAAAACAAGGCCCATACATCTAAAGGAAACGAAAGGAAACAAAAAGAGCAAAGTATTGTCTACTCCTACGGTGGCGGTGGTGGAAGTGGTATGGGATCCCTCGGCGCAGGCGGAGGCATGGAACCACGCACTTGCGATGGACCCGCACCATTGGGTCTTTGTTGTACTGCTGGCCGCATAAATAGGTTGGGCGTAACTGGTAGGCGACCAAAAGACTGTCCATCGCATAAGGAAAAAGAGTAAGGTGTTGACTCGTATGGACAACTCTTCTTGTTGTTTGCGTAACAACTCTTGTTGCTGGTACATCCGTTATTGCTGCCGGCGCAGAGGCTCTGCGACTTCTTGAATCATCTGCTGCAGCTCTGAAAAGATAAGGGTTGTATCCATATCAAGGTGTGGATCAGCCGCAACATGGCTGGTGCTCGCAGAAGCTGAGGCTTGCGGTGTGGGCTCGGCGTAGAGACTTCTTCATTGCAAGGAGGGCTAGGCAATGAGTCTTCAAAAATCTCCTCTAAACGCAAGTCTTCGTTGTGCTGCGGAGGAGGAGTTTGTTGGACAGTTGGCAAAAGCGATGGTGGTGGTGGAGGTAGAGGCGATGGTGGTGGTGGAGGTGGAGGCGGTGTGGCAAGGATGCTTGAGGCTGGGCGCAGAAAGTGGTTTCCTGCGCTCATGCGGCTGATTGAGGGATCCTTGCGGCTGGCGGTGGGTTTTGTCCCGTAGTTTGCTTGCGGCGCTTCTTTTTTTGTGCTTCAGGCGCAGACACAGTTGGCTAAGATGCGGGGGCTGGTTGCTGGTTTCCACCTTGCTGCCGCAGGTTGTGGGTGCGCGTTATGCGCGTCCACTATTGATCGTCAAAATCCTTCCGCATGGGTCAGATTTCTTCGTCCGCTGTGGGCAAGAGGCCTGATGTGCGACATAAACAGGTGACGAGGCCTGGACAAAACATTGCGCCTTTTGGTTTTGCGGCAGTCTGGCGCAATGTGTCAATGAGGATTCAGCCCAAGTCGAGTGGGGTTCCCTTCATGATGCAGTAGACGAGAATCACCCGTTGAAGGCTGAATGTGGCATCATGCGTTGTGGGCATGATGCGATTCGTCACCCAGTGCATCCAGTAAGTGACTTCAAAATCCAATAGCTGCGACTTTAGGGTCCTCGCAAATCCATGTCTGTCCCATTTGGCCCCAGGTCTAGCCACCACAGTAAAGACTGCGCTAAAAAAATCATCGTTGAGGCAGTTGAGTAACGCATTCCCCTTTGCGTTTAGGATGTCTCGGAGCTCAAATACATTGTTGATGCACGCAGAGGAGAATGCGACCGTGTGGCCTCGCACCAAAACTTCATCTAGTTCTTCTTGCGGTTGCGCCCGGTAGAAGTCGTGGACTAGCGTAGGGGCGTAGGTGTGAGGGTTTTCACAAACCAGTTCCCATTCGCGTTGGAAAATCTGATTTGTCATCGTGGACTAGCGCAAGGACTGCGCTCAAGAAATCATCGTCGAGGCAGTTGAGTAACACATTCCCCACTACGTCTGGGATGTCTCAGAGCTCAAATACATTGTTGATGCACTCAGAGGAGAATGCGACCGTGTGGCTTCGCACCAAAACTTCGTCTACTTCTTCTTGCCATTGCGCCCGGTAGAAGTCGTGGTTTAGCGTAGGGGCGTAGGTGTGAGGGTTTTCGCAAATCGTTTCCCATTTGTGTTGGGAAATCTGTTTTGTCATCATCTGCGGGAGGGAGTAGCTAAAACCTTTTTCTTTTTGAAACTTTCCCCAGTCCTCTCCCACTTTTTCTTTGCCCTTTCCTTTGGATGCGGTGGGCGCTTTCCTTTTCTTGCTTGGGGTCGCCACATGTCTTTCGCATGGTTCTTGGATGACTACCCCTGTGGACTGGATGTTGCAGCGATGTGTTAGGGGAAGCTCATCCTCAGAATCATTAGATTCTACGTCCAGAGCTGCCGCAATGATGGCTAAGTTTGTTGCGGCAACTTCTGCGGCGATTGGATCTTGCGTCAGCTTGCCAGCGCAATCACTTTCTCTGGTCGCTTCTGTATCTGCGGCGGCCTTGGGCGCACTTTCTTCTACCGCAACCTTCTCTTACTCTTCTGGCAGGTGAATTGCGTCACCTTCTTCACCTAATTCTCCCATCATGGAGTTCCATGCGGCCACTTCCTGCTCAAAAAACTGTGGTGAAGTGGGCTGCGTTGAGGTTGATGGTGGGTGGGAAGTGTTTGTGGGAGGAGAGGAAGATGAAGGGATGGAGTCTGATGCGAGGGAAGTCGAGGAGTCTGGAGTTGGAAGAATGAGGGGTACAAAAGGGAAGGGGGATGGAAATGGAGTTAGGTTTCGAAGGGCTGAAATGTTTTGGGTAGGTTGTAGGGTGACGGGTTGGATGGTAAAGGTAGAGGTGTATAGAGGTGCAATATCGAGCACCTCTGTAGGGTTGGCTATGGAGATGGAAGGTTCGACCATGGGTAGGGGTGTAAATTTTTTGGGTCGGGTCGGTTGTACGGAAAACCCGACCCGACCCGGGTGTACGGAAAACCCGACCCGACCCGGGTGTACGGAAAACCCGACCCGACCCGACCCGGGTCAGTGCCGAACCGAATCGGGTCAGGTCGGTTTCTTCTTCTTCTTCTTCTCCCCTCTCTCTCTCCAAACCTTCGATGCTTTCAACCAATTTCTTTTCTTGATTTCATCCTCAGTAAGGGAGAAAAAAAAAGCCCCAAACAGAAACAAAAAAAAAAAAAGTTAACAATTAAGACCCAACCCTAAGGATGTTTTCAAATTTACATCAAAACAGAGGAAAAAAAGGGGGGGACACAAAAAAAATAATCGGCAGCGATTTTTTTAGGAGCAGATTCTTTGAGGGTTCTTTAAGGGTTCAATCACCTGGGTTGTTTCCGCAGATTCTAGGGAGGTCGTGGCGGTGGTAGCAGAGCAAAGAGGCCGAAATCCTAAGAAATTTCTAATGGGTTTCGATATTTTGAGGAGTGAGAGACGTTTAGGAGTTGAAACACCAGAACTGATTAAGAGGTTTGTGGAGATTGAAAGAGAGAGGAGAGTTCAAACATACCGATCTGAGATTCGACTTAAACCATCGACGGCCCTTAAACAGCATCGGCGGCGCCGACAACCATAGCACGAGAGGAGAGGCTTTTGAAGACGAAAACGAAGACGATTGAAATTGAAACCTTATATCTGAGCTTCGAAGACGAGGAGGCGAGAGGCGAAGACGAGGAGGCGGAAGACGAGGAGGCGGAGGCGAAGACGAGGAGGCGGAAGACGAGAAGGCGGAGGCGGAGGCGGAGGCGAAGACGAGGAGGCGGAGGCGAAGATGGAGACGAAGACTTGAAACCCTAAGTCTGAAAAAAAATAGAAAAACAAAAACTTCCGTATATAAACTATAAAGTTCCGTGTTTTCAGTTCGAAGAATGAAGGGACCGAACCGAACCCTATCGGTTTGGTTCGGTTCGGTCAGGATTAAAGTGAAACCCGAACCAACCCGAACCGAACCGGTCCGGTTCGGTTCGGTTCACCGGTTCGGTTCGGGTTTTTTCACCCCTAACCATGGGGTCTCCTTTGGGTTGGTTTTCATTTTCCTTGCTAGATGAGGAAATGGCGTCATTGAGAGTGCCTTCCACCTCCGGCGACGAGGAAAACACATCAAGTATGATGTTTCATAATCAAGTATGATGAAATCAGCAAGAAAAATAAATTTGTCAACTTTTACCAAAACGTCTTCAATTTTTCCTTCGGGGTGGACCACAGATCTGTCTGCCAATTGAAGCATGACAGTGGTTGGTCTTGATTCTCCAATCCCTAGGTGCTTGTAAACTGATAATGACATTAAATTTATGCTTGTGCCTTGGTCGCATAATGCTTTGCCAACATCGATTCCTCCTATCGAAAAAGGAATCGTGAAGCTTCCGGGGTCTTTTAATATAGGTGGGAGCTTGTTGGCAAGTATTACGCTACACTCACTTGTCAACAGAACAGTTTAAAATTCTTTCCATCGTCTTTTATTCGATAAGATGTCCTTCAAGAACTTTGCGTAGCTAGACATTTTTTCTAATGCCTCCACAAGTGGAATGTTGATGTGTAGCTCTCGCAAGACATTTAAAAATTTCTTGAATTGGGCTTCGTCATTTTTCTTCTTTAATCTTTGAGGAAAAGGGATTGCAGGCTTGTATGCGTCAGACTCAATTTCTACGTGAGCCCCTTTTTTTTTTCTTCTTTAGCTGTTTTCTCTTCTTGGTTGCTATCTGTTGCGGTTGCGGTTGTAGTCACACTTTTCTGCATTGGCGCAGGGTCATTTGACTGCAACTGTCTACCACTGTGAAGAGTCACAATATGACAATGTTCTTTCCCTTTTGGATCTTCTGTATTGTTGGGTAATGCTCCCGCATGTCTATTTTTAAGCTTTGACGCAAGTTGTCCTACCTACATCTCCAGACTGCGCAAGGATGAGACCTGGCTTTGCACTACAGCATCATTTTTTGCCATATATTCCTTCTGGCGTGCCATAATCTCTTTCATCATTGTTTCCAACGCATTTGAAGATGAAGCTGTTTGGTTTCCACCGTTTGTGCGCTGAAATTGTCCCTACGAGGATTGTTCATCGTTAGAGTTAAATAATCTGGGCGCAGAGTTTACATTACCTTGTTGTGGCTGTTTATTTGCGCCACCATTCCATGAAAAGATGGGGTGATTTCTCTATCATGGATTGTATGTGTTTGAAAATGGGTTGTTGAGCACAGCTCCTTGCGATCCAACGTAGAAAACTGATTCTTGGTTTGAAGGACACTGGTCATGCGTGTCCCTCTCCACAGATCCCGCACCCATCTGCGTTGAGTTGCGCGATCAAAGGTGTTGTGATAGCCGTCAGCGCATCCATTTTCGTGGTCAACGCATAAATCTTTGTGTTTATTGAAGTTATTGGATCAACCTCAAAACTTCCCGAGCTGGTTTTAATGGGTCTCCTTCTTCTGTCTTCCGCAGTGCCCCACTCGTAATTGTTGCGTGCAATCCGATCGAGGATTGCGTGGGCTTCATCATACGTTTTCCTGAGTAGCGCACCATTTGCAGATGAGTCCACTAAGACTTGCGAGTTTTTGTTAATTCCCACGTAGAATGTTTCCAATTGAATACAAAGTGGTAGTCCATGATGTGGGCACCTTTGCAGTAAGCTCTTAAAACGTTCCCACGCCCCACTCAGTGTCTCATCTTCCATTTGTGCAAACGTCGTGATTACTAAATACTTATAGGCCAAATCATTCCATGTTGCGATGGAATTTGTTGGTTGCTGATTTAGCCATACTTTCGCCGCATCTCTTGATGAATAGGGAAATAGGATGACTTGCAGTTAGTCATGCGTTACTCCTAGAATAATAAATTTATTACGAATGTCCAAGAATGACTTTAGATGAGAGTGTGGGTCTTCAGCTGGACTTCCCCCGAACTGTCCTGCAGCTGTCAGCATGTGAAACATAACAGGTTTTAACTCAAACCTCTCTGTCTCTAGAGTGGGCTGTATTATCCCTGGATTAAAATTACAGTATGCAGGGGCTGCATAATCTCTGATCCCTATGGCCCTATCATCGGCCATTTGGATGGCATTTACTGGTTTGTTTGGTTGGTTGGGTGCTGGCATTTCTCCTAATTGTTTTCGAGCTTTTCGATTTCTTCTTCTTCTATGATATGTTCTGTCAGTATCAGGATCAACTTCGAAATCAATCTGTCGAGCATCACGCATACAATCTCTGGTTACCTGGAGAAAAAGTACTCAACAGGGAACGCAGTAAATAATATCAAACGGAGTGTCAGATCATAAAGATTATTAAAAAGTTGTTGCCTCTCCCCGGCAACGGCGCCAAAAAACTTGATCGCTTTTCAGTATGCTTAACAAATTAATAAAAATTTGTCGTAGATGTTTATCAATCCAAGTATAAATTGACAAAATCATGTAATACCTAGTGAGTCTAGGGTCGAATCCACAGGGAAATGTTTTTTTTTAAACTTTAATAATTTCTACTGATTTAAACTCAAAACGTGTTATATTATATAAAAGAATAAATAAAATTTGCTGAAAGTGAAACATGCAACAAGAGAAAAAGTAAAACATGCGATGAAAGTAAGAGAGAAGTATTAAAGAGAATAATATCAAGGTTGTCGCGGTTGACCTCATGCATTTATAAGAACCTTGTAGCACATACTTTGGCTAATTGATACATTAATGCCTAAGTGAGAAAAAAAATCATAAATTTCCCTTCCAGTACTCCTTATGCGTTTGGCATAAAACTATCAATTGGTTATTTCGCTAGTTCATGCGTGGCGCTCTGTTCTCTAAAACTTACAAGGGATTGCGTTAGTCTTAACGCGATCAAAGCTCATGCATGTACTATCTTTTAGCCGTAGTGTTTTAATGCAACCAAGACTACATGTCATGCGCTAGCTTGTTCCACTTAGAGATGTCCGCATGCATTACCTGTCAGGGATTTAGCATACTGCTACCGCATCCGGCTGCCCAAGCGGGATTTAGTAATGAAAACAGTATCGCAACTAAGTAGAAGGCAATTAATGTTTCATTTAAATCAAAATATGTGCTTACAAAATATACTAATCATCGCATGGGTGCTTGCGCTAAGCCTTGAAGAAGAAATTAGCTCATGCGAGCAAAACAACACATTTCGCAATACATCGCAAACACAAGTCTACTCTTAATCACAACTTCCTGTGATTTCTCTTTCTCCTTGATCTTTGTCTCTTCTCCCCCAATCGAATAATGAATTTTCCCTGGAGCAGGTGGCTTCTATTTATAGGCGAAGGAAACTAACTTCACCAAGAAATTGGCAACTTGCTCCAGTCACTTCAGCCCAATTGTACCTTTTCAGCCTTTTTTTAGCCCACTTGCGTCAGTTGTGTCAGCATTGTCCTTTCATCTGTCTTGTCTGTCTCATGATCGTCTTGGGGTGTGTGTTTGCGCTGTGAGAAACTTGGACAACAAAAACTGAATTAATTGTGTTAGTGCCCTATTTTTATAATTTCGTACCACATTCATGAATATAGCCTGCCGCATAAAATCATTGCATTTTCCTTTCTTATTGCGCTGAAGTAACACATCATTGTATCTTTTGGCCTTGTTTTAGCTTAAGTTTAAAGGAAAAATAACTTTCTTTTATAAAGTTATCAATGTGCCCTATCTAGCTTCTCCATTGAGATCGTCTGATTCAGTAGTCTCCTACTCCTCAGCTACTTGAATTTCCTCCTCATGATGCACATTGATAGTCTTGCAGTACTCCATCTGAGATTTCTCCTATTCAGTTGGGGCCTTACCCTTATTCTTGGTGTTGACAACACTTATCAGTTGTCCCAACTGAGTCTCAATGTTCTTTATTGTTGCACTATGGCAAGTCACTGTGGTGTTTATTGCAATCACAGCCTCCTCTAGCTTGTCCGTCCTATTACTAGATTCTACAATGAAAGTTCCAATATGATCCTCTAAATAATGTTTATTTTCTTGCTTAGGAGGGGCAAAACCAGGAGGGTTTAATACATTTTTATTATTCGCTTACAAAAAGTTCTCATGATTTCTATTGCTAGGGTGATAATGTGTAGGTGTAGAATTATTACTATATCCCCTAAAATTAGAACTGGAAACATATTGAACCTGTGCTAAGGTTTCCTCTTGAGACTGAGATGCGAGGGATGTTGCTGACTCGATCGATTGAGCACTCCCTGTAGTGCACTTACACTGTCGATTTCAAATACTCCAACAACAATCTTCTCATGACTAAATCCTAGGGTCGTTACCACATGCATGCCTAATACTTCTAGGAAAAGGGTTGTTGGAAAATAAACATTAACACAAAACATTTTTTCAAATCTAACTAAAACAAGAAACTTGCAAAAACTTCATTAAAATAGAGGCTTTCTAAAAACAATATACAAACATATTTAAACCCTTAAGAACCACCATTTACAAATCTGACTAAAAAAATGAGGAACTAAACTACGTGGAAGTCACGTTCACATTTTTTCCATGGCTCGTCAGCAGTAATTCGTCACACGCTTTGTATGTCCTTGCTCGTACCTGAAAGGAAACATTTTGAAAATAATGAGTATTAAAAATACTCAGTAAGTAACACTACTATTGGGAAGATATTTACAAGCATTACATGGATAACTTGATGTTAGTCCTTGTTAAAGGGCCTAGTAGTCATTTCGTTTCATTTACCATGACGTACGGGTCACGTGAACAATTAACCAGCCTGTCACATGCTTACCAACTCACTGGAGGTGCACAAGTGGGAATAGCGAGAGATCTCTACTCCTACTGATGGTAGAAGGCACCCAGTCAGGGAAGCCAAGTCTCACCCATCAAGGCACCTATGTGTGCATAGCACTTTAACTACCAACTCACTAGTGGGGCGTCTATGAGTTTTTAGTCAAAACTTTACTCCCACAGATAGTAGATGGCACCTAGTCTGCGAAGCCGAATCTCGCCCGTTTAGCTCCTCATCTCAGTCTATAAACATCTCAATCCTAAGTGTTTAATTGCCACGATCCCTACTGGGATAAGTAACCTATCCTCATTTCGTATTAGGGCCCCTGTTAACAGAGTCTGATTTAACTTGCAACCTCACCATCAAGTTTCTTTCGCATAAAGGTTTCTAAAGGGCTAATTTCACATATATTAACTACCTCGCCTTTCATCTCATTCAAGCACATATATCATAACTAACATCCAAAACAGTAAATAGAAAAGACATATGTATAGTTTAAACAACCAACGACCAAATTCAGCATACCATAATCCAAGTGTCATTACTAAACATAGCCTCGTTATTAACTGTAATGCTACCGAAAATTCGGCAGCATAACGACATATGTATAGCTGACCTCAAATTTTCTTATCACCTGCAAACAAGAGAATGCGCTTCTATATTCAAACTGCCCAACTACAAACTTCCACAACACTTCTGATCAATAGAATATACTCCAAACTTCCACAAAACAAAGCGAGTCACGCCTCGCATCCACAACTCAACCATATAGAACATCCTATCTTCCCCAACATAGAGCATCCAAAGCATTCAGAGCATTTAAAGCATACAATACTTATCCAACCAGAGCATTCTAAACATAAAGCAGACAAAGTGTTCAACCCAACTGGAACATTCCTCATAATCTAAACATTTGATACTTTTGAACCAACACTATATTGAGAGTATACCATTTAGACAAATGCACATAACCTGGATGTTCAGTAACACCAGAACGCACATAATCCAACATCTCATAACTCAAACCTTACATGAACAACAATTCATATAAGTACTCCTAGCCTAGTCAAGACTATCAAATTAGTAAGGTTACTTACATTGGCGCGTAACTAATTCTTGACTTATGCAAATCCAATTAGCTACCGCTCACAACCACAAATAGTTCGATCTAAAATCACACATAATGTTCCAACAATTAGGAGAATCAAATTCCAATAATTTGCTAAAAACCAACTTGATTTAAATAGGTAGAAACTAACCCAAACGAAGCCGACTTGCTACCCGAGTTCTAATATTGCACCAATTTAAAGATTCAGCCTCCAAACTCTATGGGTACCTTAGATTAGGAATCAAACTTTAATTCGAATGAACATTATAATCCACCCAAACAAAATTCATGAACCGTTGCTTACCTTGTTGTAATTGTCTAAAACTCACCGAACTCGAAGACCCACTGCCCAATCGTCGAAAACTAAAGCTTCACATTGTTCGATCGTCATAATTTAAGGAGAAAGTTGTTGTCTATTGTGTCTACCACCAAAAAATCAAAGAACCTGCGAGGGAACGACAGCGTTGGTGTGAAGGAAGCGACGAAGAAAGAGAGAGAGAGAGAGAGAAAGAGAATGGAGGAGCGGCAATGGGCGATGGATCTGAGTGGTGGCGGTGCAACGGTGACCAGATCTACAGAGAGAGAGAGAGTGAGCCGCAAGAGTAAGGGACGAGAGAGGGAAAGAGATAGGAAAAAAACTCACCGACGGCGACGACGTGAACGGAGGAGGGCGGCACGACTCGTCGTGATGCAGTCGAGAGAGAGAGCTGAGAGTGGGAGCGTGGCAGAGGGATGAAAATCGAGGAGAGAGAAATTTGAGGTCTTTTTTTTCTAGTCTTTACCGAAAAATTTGGGGGAAAAAGTCCCCCCCCTTTTCCCTTTTTTTTTAAAAACAAAATTTGGGTTGTTACAGGTCCTCAGCTTGATCGTCATAGCAGGGGAAAGAATTTCTTTAAGAATGCCTTAACCAAAGCATCCCAGGTCGAATAGACTGTAACCAGTCCCTCTCTTTATCCTACAAATAAAAGGGAAATAAACATAAGCAAATGACATCATCAGTAACACCATTAATTTTTACCGCCCCACAGATGTTTAGGAAAGATTTCAAGTGAGAGTTTGGATCCTCTGTGGGTGATCCTCTATAAGCGCAGTCTTGAGCCATCTGAATGAGATCAGTTTTCAACTCGAAATTGTTGGCAAGATTTGGGGCATAGACAATCCTCGACTGTTGCCCTTGAAAAACAGGCTGAAAATAGTTTCTAATAAGCTTGGGCTCCTCCTGAGGATTTGGATCGACCATTGGGATAGATTCTCTAAGTTCTCTTCGAATCCTACTATCGTCCTCTCGATCTCGGGATCCAAAAGTACTAAGGCCAACTCCCTATCCTTTTGCATACAAAGTCAAACCTAATCTAAAAAGGAAAATAAAAGGAAAAAAAAAGAAAACAAATAAGGAAAGAAACTAGAAAAAGAAAGAACTAAATATAAATAACGTAAATATATTATAGAAAATGAAAAGACAAACAAATAAGGAAAGCAAGAAAACAAATATGACAAAAAACAATTTAGGAAACTAACAAATAAGGAAAAATTAATCTAATAAAGATAGAACTAAAAAGGAAAATTAAATCAATGGAAAATTTAAACAAATAAGGAAAAATGCAATCTACTTAAAAATAAAAATAACCATAAATAAAAATACACTTTAAATTAAGACCAGACAATTTTTCTACGATATTAATTTGACTAACTATGCCAATCTCCGACAACGACGCCAAAAACTTGATCCGCAATTTGCTTACCGCAAGTGTACAGCCAAGTTATAATATAGTGATTTATTTGAAGGTGTACATATTACACATGTGGAAGCAATTGAAGATCGAAAGCACTTAAGACATTCAATTTTACTCCTAAAGCATGCATGTTCTAGAAAAGACAGAATAGAGAGTTTAGAAAACACCAACCTTTGTAGCTCACTTATGTTGAACTCCTTGTGGTGTTTGCCTCTCCTATGCTCCTTGGACAACCTCTAGAGTCTTCCCTACTATACTCCGGGCCAAGAACGACTTGTGGGAGCCTATATAAGATAGGGAATGGGAAGGGAATGCTTGAAGCATCAAGCAATGGAAAAGAATGAGAGATAAGAGAACTTTGAGTTCAAATTCCAGCAGCATAACATTAAGGAAATGGCTCTCATAACTTTGAATCCGATTCAAGCTCCTTTTAAAGACATTCTCCATGCAAAGCCAAGCCTCATGACACAAGACACTGTTCGGTTTTATGCCCTAAAACTCGTAGATAGTGAATGTAACCGTTGACCGGATATTAATGATGATATATTTTTCCATTAATTGTTATTAGTTATTTTATATTTTATATTTGTCTTTGCCTAATAATAAACCTAATCCAATAAACTAGACATCCAAGGTTGTAATATGAGTCTTGAACTATATGTAGCGACATATGGGATCATTGTTCAAGAAACAGCCTAAAGGGTTTATAGTATAGGGATAAGACTGGGTGCCTTATCCTGGTGACACTATGGATACGACCCACTTTGTATTTGATACAAACGCTGCGATCCAACGCGTTCGTGTAGGAGACATGCGAGTGGGGGTATCCTATGCAATGAGTTTGCATAAGACCGGACCGCGAAATAGTAACCAATGGTTATAACACCGTTAACTAGTTGGTTTTCTATTTCACTAGGACGACCTAGACAACTTAGTCTTAATCCTGAGTTGATTATGGACTCCTGCTCATGAGAGATTGTCCTTTGATTTGTATGGGTGAGAGTGGCCAATACGCCGACTCAATAAGCCTACCACTTTGGGGACAAGACCGAATGGGGAGCTGGGAACATAATCGTACAAGATGGAATTCACTCCTTCCCGACTTTAGGGAAGCAGATGAGTGTTCCCTTAAGTGGTTACTCCGAGTCTTGAACAAAGGGCCCTACCCTCTCAATGGCACGAGAGGGTTTTCTGTTTGATGGTTGGACCACAAACAGGTTGTTCATTAGAGGAAAATTGGTACTTAAGGAAATAGAGGTAACCCAGGGGTAAAACGGTAATTTGACCCAACTGGTGTTACGGACACTCGTGAAGGACTAACTAGTCGATATTGGTCTAGATCCGTGGATACAGAAAATATGTCTGTAGTGAGAAAAGTGCAACTGCGAGTCTATAGTGGAATGTACACACAGTTAACGAATATTGATTAATGTGGTTAATGAGTTTGACCAATTAATCTCACATCGTTGGAGCTTCTGATCTGCAAGTCCATTAGGTCCCACTGGTAGCTCGTAAAGTAATTTGAGGCAACTAAGTAATAAAAGTAAATTGAAAATGTTCAATTTATTAAGGGAAACAAATATAATATATATTGATATATTATTATGAGAGAAATTAATATTTGAAAAGTTCAAATATAAATTCATGGAAGTTTGAAAGAGTTCAAAATAATGAATTCATTAATTTAAGGCCTAAAATGTGTTTGGGAAAATTAATTAATTCTAGGCCGGGAATTAAATATGTGATATTTAATTGGTGGTTAATTAATTAAAGAATTCATTAACCGGGAATTAATCAATTATGGAAAGAACTAATCACTTAAGGAAATGATTAATCATTTATGGAAATGATCTAATAACTTATGGAAGTAATTAGTCATTTGTGGAAAAGATTAATCAATTATGGAATTGATTGATCATGATTGATTAATTAAGGAATAAGATTGAATCAATTATGGAAAAGATTGATTTAATTCAATATTTTATTCATGGCCTCTCTTCTATAAATAGAACACTAGACCTAATTGGTCATGACACTTGACACTCTTGAAAGACAAGACCTAGAATTCTCTCTAGCCTCCCTCTTAGAGAAAGACTCCCTCAAGTCTTTTGCCTCCTAGACTTAGAGACATACCGGTGTAACCTCTAAGGTGATTGTGTCAATCAAAGAAGAAATTTCCAGCGAAGAAAAACAAAGGCGGCTGCTGCGTTTTCGTTCGTGGAGCGTCGTTGGCGAAGAACGGTCAAGTCTTCAACGTAGGTTTGTGACGGTTCTTCCTCTTTTCTTTAAAAAAGTATTAAAAATAAATTTAGATTTATTTTAGCATGTTTAAACCAATTTTTCAGCGGCTTGAAAGGTTGTTTAAAGTTTTGTTTGAGTTATCGTAACGGTATTTTAATGTTAATTAATATACGGCGTAAGCTCCAATCGATGCGCTTCCGCTGCGTGGGGACTTTTATTCCCTTCAATATGGAGTTTTTGCAAGTTCAAGTGGATTCTAGGTGTACATCTCAGGGGGGCAAACTGTAGACCCCTAAATTTGTCTGGAATTTTATTCTTTTAATTGATTTTGTCTTTTTAAAAAAATAAATAAAAAAGAAAAAAAAAAGATGAGTATTCTAGAGCATTTAAATAGTCCAATTATATTTATTAATTTTGGTAGGAGTAATTATGACAAATATTTTATTTTGATTAATTGATTTGCCAAATCAAATATTATGTTTATTTGGCAAGGTTAATTAAACAAAATATTATGTTTATTTGATTGACAATAAAATTTTGTAAATATTTATTTGATTACTTTTTCATTTCTATTAGATTTTTATTTTTTTTAATTTAATTTGACCACCTCCCTAATTTGTGGTGGTTAGAGTTGGCTAAAAATAGGGAGCCCTCCCATTCTTGCATTTCACGATTTTTTTTGGATCTCGGGAAGACAACCTACACGTTTTTTTTTGTGGCTAAAAATAGACTCCCAAATATCTCTCTTCTAAAACCCTAGATACATTTTTCTCTCCTCCCTTCCCCCTTTCACGTTTTACTCCCAATAAAAAAAGATCCTAACCACACTTTGTATCTCATCCCTTCTCACCCTCCCATATTTTTCTCCCTTTTACTCTAAGAAAACAAACATCACCATTGTAGCCTTCTCTCTCAACCAAGAGGTCTCCTCTCACTTTTAGGCATGCATCCCTCTCATTCTCCGTCCTAGGTATTTATTTCTTTCTTTCTTTTCAATTTTTTTTTCTTCTTAAATCAAATTTTATTTTCGATATTTTATTTCCTCTTTAGATTTGCTTCTAGCATGTTATCTTAGAATATTGACTAGTCTTTATGCACAAACTTTTTATATATCACATGTCTCCTTGGTATGTTTATTTTACCTTCATCATATCATATTTTGTTTTCCTTTTATCATTTAGAATTTTGTGTAAAAAATATGTTATAGAGTCTACTTTTTCTAATTAACAATCTTTAATAATTGTGAATATTTTTTTATTATTTCTCTTTGCTACATATTAGTTTAACTGCAAAATTTAAAATGTATCTGTAAAAATATAGTTTATTCCTAATTTTATTTACCATTCAATATTGCTAATTTGGTCAATGCCATTGATTCTTGTATCATTACTTTTTTTAAAACCATGCTTCTTTTGTTATTTGTGTCCAAAAAAGAAAATCTCCAACGACGGAATCTTAATTTTTGGAATGCCAATGTTGAGTTTTCTTGAGGTGAGAAGTCAATGTCTTGGAATGCCGAGATTTAATTTCAATATGTTTCTTTTAAAGCAATTAAACTTTATTTCTTGTATATTATAGTTTTTATCCATTTTTAGATATTTCCTCTCAATTATATGTTTTTTTTTCTCTAAGTTATGATATTTAGTCCATAATTCCCTTATAAATTTATTTCCCTTAATTAAATAGTTTTTAAAGCAAAAGTCTTCCAACGATGAAATCTTGAATTTTCGGGATGCCGATATTTGAGTTTCTTGAGGAAAAAATAAAATCTCGGGATGCCGGGATTTGACTTTAATATTTCCTCCCTTATAAAGCATAAATAAAAATTCTTCATATTTTTCTTTTAAAACTTTATTTTTTTTTCCAAGGAAGCATATTTCATAAAAGGCATTTTCTTTAAAAGGAATGCATTAAAAACTTTTGGCTAAATTTGTTTCATAAACCTTATTTTCAAAATAATAAATCAACCCAATATCTATTTTCCATAAAAGGCTACTTTCTTTTAAAAAATAAAATTAACTAAAAGTTTTCCATAAAAAATGTTCTTTACTCACACAATTTTCAAAAATTAATAAACCAAATGTTTTTTTTAAAAACTAATATTCTTGTTGATGAATTTATTTTGGGATGCCAAATTAAATTCAAACAAATTATGAATGGCTTTATGTCACCCACAATTATTGCTCATTATTTATTTAAGGAATAATGAGAAGTAAAATGTGGGACATTTAAAAATCAACAAAAAAATCTTTTTAGTATTTACCATAGCCAATTTCCTTAAATAACACAAGAAAAATAAAATTTCGTTCTTCGAACGAGTGTTGTGGGGTGCTAATACCTTCCCCATACACAAAAGACCCCCGAACCTTAAATCTTTTATTTGTAGACCATTTTAGCAAATTGTTGGGTGCCCAGTCACACCCTCTAAATCAAGACTGGTGGCGACTCCATTTTCCTCCTCTTGGGAACAAAGTCGGCCGCTCCGCGTCGCAAACCCGTAGCGACAAAGGGTATTTTCCAACCCAACAATTCTTTAATGACGGGCGTTGTCAAATCCAACAAACTAAGATCCACGGTTGTTTACATGCAATACTAACAAAATCACTTTTAATGACGGGCATTGCCCGTCATTAATGACTTTTCATGTCGGGCGGCGTCCATCGTCTATACAAGTGTCGTCATAGCTTTTTATGACTTGTGAGTTTTAATGACGGACAATTTCCGTCATTACAACGTACACTGACAAACATGTTTCATGACGGGCATTTCCCGTCATCAAAAGCCGCCCGTCGGTAAAGGGTATTTTGCAACCAACAAAATCTTTAATGACTGGCAAAGGGTATTTTCCAACCCAACAATTCTTTAATGACGGGCGTTGTCAAATCCAACAAACTAAGATCCACAGTTGTTTACATGCAATACTAACAAAATCACTTTTAATGACGGGCATTGCCCGTCATTAATGACTTTTCATGTCGGGCGGCGTCCATCGTCTATACAAGTGTCGTCATAGCTTTGTATGACTTGTGAGTTTTAATGACGGACAATTTCCGTCATTACAACGTACACTGACAAACATGTTTCATGACGGGCATTTCCCGTCATCAAAAGCCGCCCGTCGGTAAAGGGTATTTTGCAACCAACAAAATCTTTAACGACGGGCATTGCCCGTCATTAAAAGTTGTATGTCATGAAAAGTCCGTCATTAAAGGGTATTTTCCAACCAACCAAATCATTAATGACGGACGTTGTCCGTCATTAAAAGCCGTCCGTCATGGAAAGTCTGTCATTAAAGGGTAGTGACAAAACCCAACACGTGTTGGCAGAGGTGGTGGAGATGCATTATTTGGGAATGGAGAGACTGGTTTTTAGAGTCAAAGGAGGCGTAGCCATTGTGTGTCAGAGTGTAAACTTCCAAAGAAAGCTCATTTTGTCTTGTTTACATATCATGAATCATATACCTTTGCCAAGTTTGTAAGTTTAGCATTGTTGTTTCAATGAGCTCTCGATTTACTTTCTTTGGCATGTTGAGCTTGTATAGATTATTGCGCTGTTGATGTACTTTGAAGATGTGTTACTTTTTTTTGCTTAATCTGAAGTAGATTTTTTTTTTTTTTTTTTTGGGGGGGGGGGTAATTGAGAGCTTTAGTTGGGGAAATTTTGAGGTTTTTATTTGATTGTTTAAAAATTTAAAGAAAAAATGACAAACGACTAATTTTTGCAAGGATTATTGGAAGAAAGGTGTTGCGTTATGTTGTGTATGCTTGGTGATATCACACTAATTAACCAAAACCTTTCGTAATTACATTTTGAAAAGCTATTTTGATCCCTTGTTAGGCTCTTTCTATTTAGTTCTATGTTAAATAGTTACATGTGTTGTCATTTTTCGTTTCACTTAGTTAGCTTTGTTCTGCAATAGTTATTATCCTTTTTGTTTTTATTCATTATCCATTTTGGTTGTTTCTTACTCGATCCTTTCTTTTTACCCCGAACTGATGCATGGATCTAGGATATCACTTTACCTTTTCGAAGAATGAATCTTGTTGGAGTTAATTTTGTGCTTTTAAAATAACTTTCACTTAACTTCTACCATATAATGAGCTTGACTGAATTGATTTATTTATGGAATTTGAAGTTGCATGTGGAGTATAGTTTTATTTTTTTGGTTGCTTAATTGAATTGTATGATTAATAGGTGGGGTCTTTCTCATCCTTTATCTATTCAAGAATATGAAAAGTTAAGAGCAAATGAAGCCTGGTTTCCTTGATAAGGTTCCTTGATATTCAGGGTATTATATTTACTAAGATTCTTGGTCTTCTTTTCTTCCTTTAATATGGTCTTCTTTTTGTGTAGGTGTACACATCCATTGTGCAAGGGATCTTAGTTTGTTGGATTTGACAACGCCCGTCATTAAAGATTTGGTGGGTTGGAAAATACCCTTTAATGACGGACAACTTTTAATGGCAGACAATGCCCGTCGTTAAAGATCTGGTTGGTTGCAAACTACCCTTTACTGACGGACTTTTCATGAGGGGCGGCTTTTAATGACGGGCAATGCCCGTCATGAAACATGTTTGTCAGTGTACCTTTTAATGACTGAGAACTTTTAATGACGGACAATTTCCGTCATTAAAACTCGTCAGTCATAAAAACCTACGACGACACTCGTATCGACGATGGACGGTGCCCGTCATTAAAAGTGATTTTTGTAGTATTGCATGTAAACAACCTTGGATCATAGTTTATTGGATTTGGGTCATAATGTGTAATTCTAGACTTAATATGACAATAACACATTATTGCATAAACCTCAGTACACTTTATTGATACAAGTGTTGGAAAAATAAAGTGTAGTAGCTAAAACAAGGGTTTTTCACTTTTATCCAATCTTTCTAGACTTCTCACGACACTCTACTCTCCTTTGACAATGTGGGAATAGGGTGAAATCTCTACATCCACTCAAGTTTAATGTCTAACTAAGGTTAGAATTTCGTATTCTAACAGGGACGAATTTGGCTATGAATTCAAATGTGTCATTAACAAAAATTTAAATCACAGTAAGGAATTTGAGAGAAAACAAGCTTAATTTTCAAAACCAAAAATAAAAAACGAAATGGTTATCAAACGGGGCCTAAAAAGTTATTATGTTCTGAGTGTCTAACTACTATTCCAATAGGAAAAGAACCTCAAATGTACAAGAATATTTGAACCAACAAAAAAAGAAAATAAGTATACAAATTTGGATAAGATTAGAATCCAATGTGGACCAAAATTGAGAATCCACCGTTCATAAAACAAGGTAAAATCCATAAAAACACCAAAATTCAAACAACAATAAGAAATAAATATGGATAAAATGGGAAAAAAGAAAGAAAGTACCCCTTTGGCTGGCATCACTATCATTGCACTTGAGAATCTTGCGAACATCCTTTTTTAATAAGAGTTTGAACATCATGAAAACTCCCCATAAGGAATTACTAAAGGTAACTAGCATAGCTATATTGATTGTATAATGCAAGGCAGGAGATGAACTTGCCTAAGCAGAGAAGTATACCAACCATGCAGACTTATAAGGGGAAATAACCTGGATCATTCACATAAAAATAAAAATAAAACAAGGGAAAAAACAACCACCAAAGTTACAAATCCCATTTGGACTTTAAGTTTCAAAATTTATATTTGAACTAGTTGCATGAGGTGGGAGCTTAAACAAGTATATACAGAAGTTGTAATCAAAATTACCAGGTGAAAGTAGGTGAGAAAAGTTTATGAGATGTCTGAAACTTCTACACTGGTGCAAAATCTAAATGAGTAGAGAAAATAAGGCATGTAAGATTCGTGAATAAATTATTACCCAAAAGATTAACCAAATAATATCCCCTTTAATTTTCATTTCATTTCACAGAGAGAGCTTTTAGGAAGACTGAAGAGATATATAGCAAATACTTATAGTGGATAACCGGTCACTTGTGCATTGTCAAAACATATCATTGAACAAAATACCTTATATGCTCTACGTTGACCATAATTCCTGTTTAAGGGATGAAATTTTTCCCTCTATAAATTAGCTAAAGTGTGGACTCCAAATTTCGGAACTCGCAAGATCGAAAAGCACATTGGAACTGTTATCATTTGAAATCACAACACAACAAGAGGAAAACTAGATAGAAAACCCAAAACAATCCAGCATCCGAAGCAATTGTCTTCAACTTGTAGATAATAGGGTGACAAACAATGTAAGAGACCATATCGGACAATGTAAATGCATATATACAGAGACTTTTGTGTCTATGGTTTTTGTTGAATATACAATCTTGTAGTTATATGCTTCTCATTGTGTACCCTCCAAAACTTACATATTTATATATATTTGTGGAATTTGAAAATAAATAATATTCTTTTTGTCTAAGCTTAGTTTGACATTACGTTTTTTAAGTCTTCTTTAAATTGAAGCTTTGTGCGATTTTGAAAGTTGCTTTTAGTTCTTGAACTAATATTTTCTATCTTTCTAGTAGTGGCAACAAAATTTTATCGAGGTAACTTTTTTACTTCCTAATGTTATGTATAGGACAACCCATGTATAGTGGTATGATGGAGGATGGTTGTGGCTATAACACTGTAAGCCAACTTAATAAGAAAAGTATTATATCCATCCCTCCAAGAGCCTGTTAAGGCACCATTCTTTTTCTATTTGAAGGTTGAGAGAGTTAGAGACGTTGAATGGAGAGTGGAGTTCGAGACTATGTCTAAGAGCTGAAATTGAAAGTATTTTGGACGATTAGAACCGTGATTGCAACGTTGACAAAGCAACACGTGTTGGTAGAGGTGGTGGAGATGCATTATTTGGGGATGGAGAGACTGGTTTTTAGAGTCAAAGGTGGCGTAGCCATTGTGTGTCAGAGTGTAAACTTCCAAACAAAGCTCATTTTGTCTTGTTTACATATCATGAATCATATACCTTTGCCAAGTTTGTAAGTTTAGCATTGTTGTTTCAATGAGCTCTCGATTTAGTTTCTTTGGCTTGTTGAGCTTGTATAGATTTTTGCGCTGTTGATGTACTTTGAAGATGTGTTACTTTTTTTTGCTTAATGTGAAGTAGATTTTTTCTTTTTTTCTTTTTTTCTTTTTTTTTTTTTTTTTGGGGGGGGGGGGGGGGTATTTGAGAGCTTTAGTTGGGGAAATTTTGAGGTTTTTATTTGATTGTTTAAACATTTAAAGAAAAAATGACAAATGACTAATTTTTGCAAGGATTATTGGAAGAAAGGTGTTGCGTTATGTTGTGTATGCTTGGTGATATCACACTAATTAACCAAAACCTTTCGTAATTACATTTTGAAAAGCTATTTTGATCCTTTGTTAGGCTCTATCTATTTAGTTCTATGTGAAATAGTTACATGTGTTGTCATTTTTCGTTCCTCTTAGTTAGCTTTGTTCTCCAATAGCTATTATCCTTTTTGTTTTTATTCATTATCCATTTTGGTTGTTTCTTACTCGATCCTTTCTTTTTACCCCGAACTGATGCATGGATCTAGGATATCACTTTACCTTTTCGAAGAATGAATCTTGTTGGAGTTAATTTTGTGCTTTTAAAATAACTTTCACTTAACTTCTACCATATAATGAGCTTGACTGAATTGATTTATTTATGGAATTTGAAGTTGCGTGTGGAGTATAGTTTTATTTTTTTGGTTGCTTAATTGAATTGTATGATTAATAGGTGGGGTCTTTCTCATCCTTTATCTATTCAAGAATATGGAAAGTTAAGAGCAAATGAAGCCTAATTTGAGAATAACACTTATAATCAAACTAATGAAATTTCATGCTTCATGCTTGGTTAATTTTATAAATTAATAATTATAACTATTATAAGAATAATCAATTTTAATTAACCATTCAAGCATGAATCTCCCTAAATTAATACAACACTTATATTAATTAAACATGAAATTTCCCTCATGCATTTGAATTAATCAATAACACTTATTCAAATTAAACAAATGCATGAACATGCTTTCCTATGGTGGGATTTTAATCTATATGGCATGCTCATAATGCACATACATCCATTTAATTAAATCATACATTCACAATGCATAAAGTAATTAAATCAAGCTAAAATGGAATGGTTTGGCAATTTAAAAAAAAACACAAGCAATTTCACTAATTATTACAATAATAATTAATAAATAAACTTGCAACACGCCCGAGCTTCACGAACCATCCTGAACCGCTCATCCAAGCAATGAACTAGTCATGCAGTGAGTGAAATGAGGCTGCAACAGACCGAGTTGGACCAAAAGGCAGCAGCTGAACCGGAATTAAAAAAAAAAAAAAACTGCTCATGGAATTAAAAAACAGCTTGCTGGAATTTTCAATTTCTGCTGCGTCTTCTCCGGTTTTTCTTCAATTTTACAGCCTATATGGACTCTAATGACTCTATAAAAATTACAGACTATAGTACACACATTAACGCTCTTACATATCCGAGCAATTACAATTTCATGAAGGTTTGAATGCTCAAAAAATTGCCAAACCAGAACACTTCCATTTTAGCACACAGAAAATTCAGTTTCAAAATGCTACCCACCAAAGCAAAATTAAAACGAATTAAGTGCTCTAATCATGCTCTGATACCAATTGAAGGTGTACATATTACACATGCGGAGGCAATTGAAGATCGAAAGCACTTAAGACATTCAATTTTATTCCTAAAGCATGCATGTTCTAGAAAAGACAGAATAGAGAGTTTAGAAAACACCAACCTTTGTAGCTCACTTATGTTGAGCTCCTTGTGGTGTTTGCCTCTCCTATGCTCCTTGGACAACCTCTAGAGTCTTCCCTACTATACTCCGGGCCAAGAACGACTTGTGGGAGTCTATATAAGATAGGGAATGGGAAGGGAATGCTTGAAGCATCAAACAATGGAGAAGAATGAGAGATGAGAGAACTTTGAGTCCAAATTCCAGCCGCATAACATTAAGGAAATGGCTCTCTTATGTTTGAATATGATTCAAACTCCTTTTAAAGACATTCTCCATGCAAAGCCAAGCCTCAAGACACAAGACACATGGTGTATTTGCAAGCTCAAGTGGATTCTAGGTGTACATTACACAAGACATGCAACAATGCATGAGTGAGTTGTCTTTCCACTTTGAATGATCATGCATTAAGTGGATTTCAAACTAAATCCACTAAATTCAAATTGAAATCAAATTTCAAGCTTGCAAATTACCCCCAATTTCAATTCTAAATTGAAATTGATAGCTTGGTAATTAATTTGAAAATTTTCAAATTAATTTTGACATGATTAATCTAATTAATCTTTGTTATCTTGTGCAATTCCATATATATGATTCCTAATACATATATATAGTATTCAAAACACTTTTAAATACTTCATCTCTCATTTTCTAATTTAATTCATAATTAAATTATTGTGTCAAACACAATTTACGATAATACCCTTTTTCTCGATTTTGAACGATTCAAAGCTTCCTATCTTTTGTTCTAGGCTTAATTCCGATATGAGCTAGTAGGGGGACCTAATGGACCTATAGATCATGGGCTCCAACGATTCGAGGCTAACCGACTAATCTCATTGTCCAAGCTAGCCAACATTCGTTAACTATCGGGACACTCCACTATAGCCCGATAGTTGCACTCCCCTCACTATAGATATATTTCCGTCCACTTGATTTAACCATGATTAGTAAGTCGATCCTTCACAGGTTGTTCGTAGCTATAGCTAGGTCAATAAGCCGTTTTACCCCTATAGTACTTCTAGTTCCTTAAGTCCCACTGATCCTCTAATGAACAATTGGTTTATGGTCCAACCAATAAACCGAGTCCCTCTCGGGCCAATGAGAGGGCGGGATCCCTTTGTTCAAGCCCCGGAGTCAGCACTTAAGGGAACAACCTCTCTACTATCCCTTATTCGGGTAGGAGTGAATTCCTTCTTGCACGACTGTGTCCCCAGCTATCTACCCGTTCCTATCCCTGAAATGGGAGGCTTATTGAGTCGGCGATACTGAGCCACTCTCACCTATGCAAATCTAACGATAAGCCCGAATAAATAGGAGTTCATAGTTAGCTCAGGATTAAGATCGAGTTACCTAGGTCATCACATGAAATAGTTAGTCTCGTCAGTAAACGGTGTTATAAAGCGAGAGCGACTTATTTCTCGGTCCTGGTCTTATGCAAACTCATTGCATAGGACGCCCCCACTCGCATGTCTCTACATGGACGATTTAGGATCACATCGTCTATACCATCTATAAAGTGGTTCGCGTCTCATAGTGTCTCCAGAATAAGGTACCCAACCCTATTCCTATGCTATAGACCGTTTTGGCTATTACTCAAGTTTGATCCACTTTTATGTCTCTACATGAAGCTCAAGTGTTCATCCTAAACACCTCCATTTTAGCACACAGAAAATTCAATTTCAAAATGCTACCCACCAAAGCAAAATTAAAACGAATTAAGTGCTCTAATCATGCTCTGATACCAATTGAAGGTGTACATATTACACATGCAGAAGCAATTGAAGATCGAAAGCACTTAAGACATTCAATTTTACTCCTAAAGCATGCATGTTCTAGAAAAGACAGAATAGAGAGTTTAGAAAACACCAACCTTTGTAGCTCACTTATGTTGAGCTCCTTGTGGTGTTTGCCTCTCCTATGCTCCTTGGACAACCACTAGAGTCTTCCCTACTATACTCCGGGCCAAGAACGACTTGTGGGAGTCTATATAAGATAGGGAATGGGAAAGGAATGCTTGAAGCATCAAACAATGGAGAAGAATGAGAGATGAGAGAACTTTGAGTCCAAATTCCAGCAGCATAACATTAAGGAAATGGCTCTCTTATGTTTGAATATGATTCAAACTCCTTTTAAAGACATTCTCCATGCAAAGCCAAGCCTCAAGACACAAGACACATGGTGTATTTGCAAGCTCAAGTGGATTCTAGGTGTACATTACACAAGACATGCAACAATGCATGAGTGAGTTGTCTTTCCACTTTGAATGATCATGCATTAAGTGGATTTCAAACTAAATCCACTAAATTCAAATTTAAATCAAATTTCAATCTTGCAAATTACCCCCAATTTCAATTCTAAATTGAAATTGATAGCTTGGTAATTAATTTGAAAATTTTCAAATTAATTTTGACATGATTAATCTAATTAATCTTTGTTATCTTGTGCAATTCCATATATATGATTCCTAATACATATATATAGTATTCAAAACACTTTTAAATACTTCATCTCTCATTTTCTAATTTAATTCATAATTAAATTATTGTGTCAAACACAATTTACGATAATACCCTTTTTCCCGATTTTGAACGATTCAAAGCTTCCTATCTTTTGTTCTAGGCTTAATTCCGATATGAGCTAGTAGGGGGACCTAATGGACCTATAGATCATGGGCTCTAACGATTCGAGGCTAACCGACTAATCTCATTGTCCAAGCTAGCCAACATTCGTTAACTATCGGGACACTCCACTATAGCCCGATAGTTGCACTCCCCTCACTATAGATATATTTCCGTCCACTTGATTTAACCATGATTAGTAAGTCGATCCTTCACAGGTTGTTCGTAGCTATAGCTAGGTCAATAAGCCGTTTTACCCCTATAGTACTTCTAGTTCCTTAAGTCCCACTGATCCTCTAATGAACAATTGGTTTATGGTCCAACCAATAAACCGAGTCCCTCTCGGGCCAATGAGAGGGCGGGATCCCTTTGTTCAAGCCCCGGAGTCAGCACTTAAGGGAACAAACTCTCTACTATCCCTTATTCGGGTAGGAGTGAATTCCTTCTTGCACGACTATGTCCCCAGCTATCTACCCGTTCCTATCCCTGAAATGGGAGACTTATTGAGTCGGCGATACTGAGCCACTCTCACCTATGCAGATCTAACGATAAGCCCGAATAAACAGGAGTTCATAGTTAGCTCAGGATTAAGATAGAGTTACCTAGGTCATCACATGAAATAGTCAGTCTCGTCAGTAAACGGTGTTATAAAGCGAGAGCGACTTATTTCTCGGTCCTGGTCTTATGCAAACTCATTGCATAGGACGCCCCCACTCGCATGTCTCTACATGGACGATTTAGGATCACATCGTCTATACCATCTATAAAGTGGGCCGCGTCTCATAGTGTCTCCAGAATAAGGTACCCAACCCTATTCCTATACTATAGACCGTTTTGACTATTACTCAAGCTTGATCCACTTTTATGTCTCTACATAAAGCTCAAGTGTTCATCCTATAGCCATGGATCTTAGTTTATTGGATTTGGGTTATTATATGTGCAATTTAATTTATTCAGTAATGACTTTTACTAAATCAATCTCGATAACACCTTTATCGAATAAGTATATAATTCGTTTAACATTCACTATCTACGAGTTTTAGGGCACCAATCCCAACAGTGCAAGGGATCTTTGTGCGTGCTTTTATTATTTCTCGGAGAGCACATGAATACAATGATCTCACAACATCACAAAGTAAAGGTATTTATAGCCCTATCACTATCTAACTAAATTTGAAATGCAAGCTAGTTGAGCTTTATAAGTTTCCCTTGGTTGGGTTTTTTTGCATGAGATATGCGTTTCTGAAACTTCTTTGCAGGTTGTGCCTACCCTTTACAAAGAAGGGAAAGGTAGGCACAACCTGCAAAGAAGTAAAGTTAATAGTTATTTTAGATAATATATACCTTGAAATATAATCTTCGTTGGGCATCCTTTCAAGAGTTGTTATGGTTGTTGCTTGTCATGTATATAAAAAAACATGTTTAGTTGTGTTTGAAAAACATGATGTTGCTTAGTTTGTTGTATGTTGTTTGATGGCTCTTCAGGTGTGAGCCACTTAGTGCCATGGTTTGTACTGACCTACCATCAAATTTTGTAGGTGATGAGGATTACTATGAACCGGTTGATGCTGAGGAAGAGGTCTGAGGAACAATAATAGCTCTCTAAGTCTTAATTTCATTGTTGTCTTGTGCTTAAATAGTGGTTGTTAGAAAGACTTAGTCGTTTTATTTAGTTGGATGTTATTTAATTCGAGGGACATATCTTACTCTTGTGGTTAGCATTGTGTTAGACTTATAAGTTTATTTGAGTTATTTAAATGAAATTTTTTATGAGATTTGACTCATAATTTTGTTTGGAATTCTCTGGAGTTATGTGTTCTCTTAAGTAGGTGGTTGGAATTTTTGGGTTAGCTATAGTTATGTTGTTATGCTGTCGAAATTTTTAGAAGTGTTTCGACGAATAATAGGGATAAATTTGGTAATGTCATTTATAATAGGTAAATTTTGGTACTATGTCTATTCTTGAAAATTTATTTTGATGTAAGTGCATTTAAATTCATTGTATGTTTATATAATTGAGTTTATTTTACAATAACATTTCAAAATATTTGGTACTCATATAAAATGTTATAGAAATTGTTACATATTACTAAAAAATGGTACAAATGTATGTGTATGTATAAATGCTATTAAAAGTTACCTAATATCCATGACATTGCCTATCACGATGATGAGATAAAAAATGATTATGTTTTGATAACCTTTTTAATTGTTATAAAAAATATGCTATTAAAGAGCAATGATAGCATTTTTTGCTAGCGTTATGAGAAGTTTTTATAACATTAAAAATGTGCAATAAAATTTTGATTTTTTAATAGCTTTTTCTATAGAATTGAAAAAACGTTATGAAAAGTCAAAGACTTTCAATAACATCGGCTATAACAGTGTGTGTAAAAATGCTATGATATACTTTTTATAGCGTTTTTTTACTGCTATAGAAAACGCTATTAAAAGGCAATCATAACGTTTTTTTACTGCTATAGAAAATGCTATTAAAAGGCAAACATAGCGTTTTTTTGCTAACGCTATAAAAAATTTCCATAACATTAAAATTACGCAATTGAAACAGAATTTTTATAGCATTTTTTATAGCATTGAAAAAACGCTATGAAAAGTCGGAGACTTTCGATTACATCGGCTACGACAGCGTTTCAAAAAACGCTATGGAAAGCCTACAATAGCGTTTTTTTAATGCTATCGTAAGTGATATTTGTTGTAGTGGTTGTAGCGCCATCTAATGAGCAGTTAAGTGATGCTGTACGGAAAGTGGGTATTGAAGGGACACAGTGGCAGCTTTCAAAAACTGAGAAGAGGACGTTCCAGTCAGCTTATCTGAAGAGTGAGGCAAACACATGGATGGGGTTTATAAGACAAAGGTTGCTTCCAACAACTCATGACTCGACAATCTCTAGGGAACAGGTTATTCTGGCTTTTGCAATTTTGCGGTCTCTCAATGTTGATGTAGGAAGGATCATTGCCAGTGAAATATCTGGATGTTGGAAGAAGAAAGTGGGGAAGTTGTTTTTCCCAAATACCATTACCATGCTTTGCAAGAGAGCAGGGGTTCCAGAGAATGAAGGGGATGTCATTTTGTTTGACAAGGGAATCATCGACACGTCTAACTTGGCACGACTTCAGCGTATGTAGGAGGTTCGTCAGGGTGGACTTGTCTACGGCATCAACACGATTTTAGAACAACTGGCACTTTCGGCCAGCATGCAGGAGTTTGCCGAGAGGCAAGCTTTGACCTTCTAGAACTATGTTAAAAATCGTGATGCCAGTGTAAAGAAGGCATTGCAGGAGAATTATTCCAAGCCATATCCAGCCCTTCCAGCATTCCCTGAAGATTTATTGAACCCCTGGATTCCGCCCCCACCGATGGAGAGAGGAGAAGAGGATGATGAAGATGAACAGGGCCAAGAAGACTGAAGGATGACGTGGCCCTGGGCGAGCATAATTTTTATTCTTATATTTTTGACTGCTCGCGCATTTTCTACCCCCCTTCTATGTTGATGTTATGTTTGCTTCTTTTTAATTTTTCTGATTCTAAAAAAAATATATCTGCTTTTGTAATTTCTTTTTATGCTTTAATGAAATTTCTGAGGTCGTTTCCATTCTATAGCACTGAGTAAGTCTAACTTAACTAATTTTTTGCTGAATTTTTGAAGCTTTGACTGATTAAGCTTAATTAGATCAAGGTATTCTGATCTCCAGAAACCTTTTGCTTGAGCATTTCTTCTAGCGTGGTCGTTGCTGCGGCAAAGAATATTCTGAGGTAGTGTTGATTTATATGATCTACTTTAAGCTTAGTTCTAGTCCCACGCTCGGTTAAAAATTCAGATAGAAAAATTTAAGTTTGGGGGTATAATTGCAAAATTAATGATTCATTGGGGACAATGAATAATTAAAGTTTGGGGGACTTTTTGCTACTCCAATTGTTTTGCTCGAGCATTCCTCTCCTTCATTTAAAAATTTGTTAGGTTGTTGAGTAACCGGGGACATTTGTGATACCCACAGTTTGTCTTCGCGTCAAAAGATGACTAGGAAATATAAAAAAATGAAAAAAAAAATTAGTATTTGCTGGAAAATTGATTGTTGAAAATTTTGCTGAGAAAATTCATGGAGCTAGAGTTTTGAAGGCTGAATGTTAATCCAACAGTTTTTCTGTCTCCCAGAACTTAGGTGAGCTTCATCATAAAATGTTGCCATTTTGAGGGGCAAGAGATAGAATGACCAAGGATTTTTGAGCTTTACAAAGAGTATTTAGCTTAGTTAGTGATGAGTTTGAGGCTGAAGGATTGGAATTCCCAATTCTGTTACAGCGGAAGTAATTGGACCGTTTCGCAGTTAATTTTGTTTTCACCAAAATACCAATACATTGACAAAAGGTTAAGCGATGAGAAACATACCTCCGTTGACGACTCTAAATACTTCAACGAACACCATCACGAGGCTACCCTGCTATTCTCTGAGATTAGGAACGTAGTTATGGGACTACTAATCTTGATTGGGAAAAACTCTTAGAGAGAAAAAATTCTCTCTAGAGTTCTTGAGAGAATATGTGAGGGAGGCTAGAATTAGACCTTAGGGCTAGGGTTCTCATAACCTTTCCTTTTATAAGAGAGGAAACCCTAATGTGAGGTTAGAAAACAATCTTGACCGTTAGATCAAGATCAATTAATTAATTGATTAAATCAATAAATTAAATGTTAATTAACTAATCATATTAATTAATTAAATGTTAATTAATTAATCATATTAATTAATTAATCTCATGCACATTTAAATCTTATTTAAATATAATTTCCTCACATAATATATTTTAATTAAACTTAATTAAATCACATTTAATTAATTCAATTAAACTAATCAATTAATTAATTTCAATAATTAATTAATTTTACAATTAATTAAATATCTCCCATATTCAATTAATTACATATTAGAATGATATTCTAATAATTCCCTCATAGACTATAGTTTAATTAAATCTCATTTAATTAAAACTAAATTGAATAATTAATTAATTCATCTTCTAATTAAATACCATATATTTAATTAGACATATATTTGAACTCTTTCAAATATATCAATCCCTCAATATAATAAAGTTTAATCTTAAATTAGACTTTATATTTTAATGCATCACTATACATTATAATAATTTGTTTCTCATACAATTAACTTAATTCCCAATATGAATTTGAACTATTCAAATTCTCTCAAGATATATTTGTTCCTAATTACTCTTTACGAGCTAGCAGGGGGACCTAATGGACCTACAGATCAGAAGCTCCAATGATATGAGGTTAACTTATTAAACTCACTAATCGAGTTAACCAATATTCATTAACTGTGGGTCATTCCACTAAAGACCCACAACTGAACTCTTTTCACTGTAGAACATTTATGTGTCCATGAATGTAGACCTATACCGGTAAGTCAATCCGTCACGAGTGTCCGTAACTACAGCTGGATCAAATTACCGTTTTACCCCTGTGTTACATCTGTCTCCTTAAGTACTAGTGCTCCTCAAATGAACAACCTGTTTATGGTCCAACCAATAAACAGAAAGTCCCTCTCGGGCTAGTGAGAGGGCGGGATCCCTTTGTTCAAGTCTCGGAGTCACCACTAAAGGGAACACTCATCTACTTCTCCTAGAAGTGGGAAGAAGTGAATTCCTTCTTGTGTTGTCATGTCCCCAGCCTCCCACTCGGTCTTGTCCCCAAAAAGGAAGGCATATTGAGTCGGCATATTGACCACTCTCACCCATGCTAATCAAAGGACAATTCCTCATGAGAAGGAGTTCATGACACACTCAGGATTAACATTGAGTTACCTACGTCATCCTATTGAAACAGTAACCTAACTAGTTAACGGTGTTATATCTAATGGTTTACCATTTCATGGTCCGGTCTTATGCAAACTCATTGCATAGTATACCCCCACTCATATATCTACTACATGGACGCTTTGGATCAATACGTCTGTATCAAATACAAGGCGAGCCGTATCACATAGTGTTACCAGGATAAGGTACCCAACTTTATCCTTGTACTATAGACCTTTTAGGTTGTTACTTGAACACTAATCCCCGTATGTCCCCACATACAAGTTCAAGTCACATATAAACAACCTTGGATCTTAGTTTATTGGATTTGGGTCAAATTGTGCAATATTTAACAATAACACTTTATTGTAGAAACTCAATAACACTTTATTGAAACAAGTATACAATTTGTTTACATTCACTATCTACGAGTTTTAGGGCATAAAACCCAACAAGCTCCCACTTGAACTAAAACTCTAGTTTAGTGGGATATACAATAATCTATATAGCAGCAGGTGTATAAATACATGTATAAAACATATACAATGTATAAATACAATAAACTAGGGCTTCATTATACCCATTACATAATGGTATCACTATACCCATTACATTTCTCCCACTTTCCCTAGATTACACCTTTGTACATATCTCGTAGATATAGACCTTCTAGATGACCCTCAAACACTTTAGCCGAGAGAGTCTTTGTAAATGAATCAGCAATATTTCATTCAATTTAATTTGTCTGCTTGTCTTTGGCTGCGATGTTCTTTTGAATTTTCCACAACACCGCTATATCACTATAAAGTTTGATGGGCAAGTTCAAATTTGGAACACATTCCAATTCTGTATCTTATATCTAACTGACATCTTGTAGATATAAGTCACTTGAGACAAGGCTAGCTTTTTGTTCTAACGATTCCTAACGATTTGGATCCCAAGAACAAACTCGGCTTCTCCCAAATTTCCATTTGGAAATGAGTTGCTAGCTCCTTTAATGTCAGTAAGATAACCTACATCATTCCCAATGATTAGGATATCAATCATATACAACACTAAGTAAGCTACTGAACTATTAATGATTACTTGTAAACACAAGACTCATTAATGTTCTGATTAAAGCCAAAAGATTTGGTCAATCCATGAATGGATCACTTACTTTTGCTTTCGATCTTGTTGTATGAACCCCCTTTAATGTCTCGTTTTCTCTTGTAAATCCACTTGTAACTAATAGGTGTTACCCATCAATTAGATCTACAAGATCCCAGATGGAAGTGAAATACAAAAGACTTCATTTCCAGTCCATGACTTTAATCTAATGGTCCTTGTCAACATCATTCATTTTCTTTCTAAAAGATAATGAACCCACTATGCCATCATCAAGTATGATGACCTAAGCTTCAAACAAGCCCATGTAATGTTCAGGTTATCAAACAACCCTCCCACTACATTGAGGCAATCTCAACTATTGAGATGGATGTGACTGACTAGATGCACTGATCCATCAACAACTCTTGTTGAACAGTCAGCCTCATCAACAACTCTCGTGGATGTTACTGTGGCTTCATTAGTTAACTTACTTAAACTGACTTTACTCTTGTGGTTTATGATTTTTGATGTGGATTTCTTCTGAGAATTTAGCATTTGTCGATACAAATTCTTTATTCTTTTGTGAATTGAAGAAGTATCCACTTCTCGTTTCCTTTGGGGTTGCCTACTACAGTATGCAATGCAGTCAATACTACATGACCCCAAAACGAGCCAGACAATTGAGCATAGCTCAACATGGAATGAACCATATCCAATTGGGTTCTATTTCTCCTAAATGAGATTTAGGGTGTGATCCCATGTACTATCAAATAGTCCTGGAATCTCAAATCCCTATACTCAACACTTTCATCAGATCGAAGTGTTTTTATCATCTCACCTAACAAGTTTTCAACTTTTGTCCTAAGCCCCTTCGAATAACTCAAGAGCTTCAGACTTAAGTTGCATTAAGTAATGATACTCATACCTTTGAATAATCATCCAAAAGAGATGAATTATTCATTCCCTCCCACTGCTTTAACATATTGAACCACAAGGATCCAAATGTACAAGCTCCAAGGGCTCTTTGGCTCTTAGATCGTTTCCAGTAAAAGATCTATCAGTCATATTGCCCACAAGGCATGACTTACAAGGTGGTAGAGAGTCATCTTCCAACTCGCTTAGGAGTCCACTCTTGACCAATCTCCCAATCAAATTGAGATTAATATGGTCTACCTTAGAACAAAAGAAAGGTATTTTCCTTTAGGAGAAATCATTTGCCTCTTTTCACATTGAGTAGTAGCAGTCTTAAACAACCCAGTGTTCATGACTGTTTTACTCTTGATTAGTCCTAAAACATTTAGTTTACTTTCTAGTAAAGCTAAAAAAATGTCAACTCCCTTTTCTTGAAATAAAATTGCGTTAGCAGAGAAAGGTAAAAAGTAACATTGTTCCAGCAAATAAGACACTGAAATCAAATTTCTTTTGATCTTAGGAATTACATACACATTATCTAATAATATGTATTTTCTCCCACTGAGAAAAATAACTTAATGTTCCCCACTGCTATAGCCAAAATATCCTCTCTAATTCTAAAGTTTGAGAGTTATTACACAAGTAGCAAGTTGTTGCCAAGAACTTATAACCTTAAAAGAAGAACACACGTGATTTGTGGCCCATGAATCAAGTATTCAGGGAGAATCACTATTCTTCACTAATCACGTTTTCAAGACAAGTAAATGAAAATTACGGTCTTGAACAAGTTCTCTTTTTGCTAAGCAAGGTTCTATTTCATATTCATCAAGAACAATTCTTGATGAATTAAACATAAGGGGCACATTCCTCAGTTAAGAATAATCCAAGACTTATTTACCACAATTTGTCATTTAAGCTTGTTGTATTACCGTTTATTATAAAATGACGTAAGATAATACACATAAAATTATTATATAATTGCTGAAGTAACAAATTTCTTGTATTAATAATTTCACTAACCCATCACAAATAATCCAATCAAATTTTGCAAAAAAACAAATAAGCAACCAAAGAAACCCTATAAAGCTATTGATTTAGTTTTTGCAACGATACTTCAAAGGTTTAGAACAACAGCCACCGAATGGTGGTCAGCTACTCCTCATCTGAATTGAGACAATCTCAACCAAACTCTAACACCAGAATAACTCATATTCCGTTAGCGTTTAGTTACTGTTGTTCGGTCAAGGGTTAGTTAACACATTTAACTCATTCCCGTAAGTGTAACCCTCCCACTTTCAGATCTTAGAGGCACGCACCAACAGGCTACCGAAGGGAAAGACAACTGTTGGTGATTAGCCTAAGTGACCCTATCCTATTCCAGAGTTCACGGGGTTTCAAATCCTATGATCAGGCCCTCCGAAGGGATGGTTGTGCCAGGACAACCTGCAGGCGAATCATAGAAGTCTCACGGAGCGAACTAGGGGCGGAGACCGAGGGATACGTTGACACGTGTCCCGCTCCCACTTACTGTAGACATTTTTCCCATTCACCTTGTAATTGATTCATGCAAACACTTTCCGAAGGGAGGCCACTCCTAAGGCGACTCGAAGTCGAACATGAACCTCACGTTGTGAATATAGGGACATAGGAGCAAAGCTTGATTTAAATCTCGTTTTGTAATTTTCCTCCCACTAAAAATGTCCTAAGGTTGATTTAGGGTTGTCTAACTTAGATAAAATTCGGCTAAGTCAATCTATCTAAGTCTGATCCTATTATAACAATTATGGAAATGATTCAACTACAATGTTTTAGGTGAGTGAAACTTCTTTTAATAAACCCAACATTGTAAGTCAACATTACTATGGTTAATTCAACTCAAGGTTCGAGTCAGTTCCCAGGTAGGAGGTGTTTCGTAAACCGTCATCTTAAGTACCCCCAGCCTTAGACAAAACTTTACTGAGAGAGTTCTCTTATAACCATATTAATGTAAGGTCTTTACTCTAAAGATCTAGGTATATTAAATACTTTTAACAAACCTATTGACATTGCATGCTAACATTTGACTATGATTAATTCAACTCTGGTATTCCGGGTCAGTTCCCAGGTAGGAGGTGTTCCGTAAACCGTCAACTTAAATACCCCCAGCCTTAGACAGAACTTTACCAGTGGAGTTCCCTTATAATCATAGCAATGTTTTTCCTACTTAGTCAATTAAAACTAATTTTAATTCTAAGTAAGAATAATTGTAATCCTATTAGAAATGGGATCTTAGGTCTAATTAATTTTAAACATTTTAAAATTAATTCATTTATCCTAAGATCCTATGTTTGCATGCAATTGTTTGTTATAGGTTAACGATTTCTATTCATTAATTTTATAACTATTATAAATTTTCATGAATTAACCCTATAACATGCTACTATGGTGAATAAATTAACAATCAAATTCTAATTAATTTATAAATCCATACATTGACATACAAAAAATATAACAATTATTTTTCAATCTAAGGTAATGTCATACTCAATGCATTTTAATTTCATTTTAATTAACTTAAATCTGAAATTAATTACCCAAGAAAATTAAAATTAAGCATTACCATTTTCATACATTAACATAACACATTATATTAATAGCTCATGAAAATAAATAAGCATATAAATTACTTTCATAAATATAACTCTTTATATTTTTCACTAAATTAATTTCATGCATAATGCTTCTCAATTTTCATCCATTTAATCATAGCAATTTATATTAAATACTCATGAAAATTAACAATCATACATATTTCATACATTATAACATTTATAATAATAAATATGCATGAATATGCTTAACCTATGGTGAGATTTTAAGCTATATGACATCCATAAAGCAAAATAAATAGCTAAGTAGACGGGTTTTGGCATCCTAGGACAAAATACAATAGAAATATTACATTAATTTATCTAAATATGCCCTATCTAGTCGTGAACCAGTTCGAACAACCTTCAGACCGCATGAACCGGCTCCAAAACTGTCCAGCCCAAGATGAACCGCGCTGAACCGCCCCTTCAAACCAGACCGCTCCTTTAGGTTTGATGTCATCATGATGCGCACGAACGAACAAATATAATAAACCGCTACTATTATTAACAAAATCTGCATTTGCCTTGGTGGTTGATGCGTTCCAAGTGCCCAAGCAGAATTGTATGCAAGCATGCGAGCGTTGGTGTCCAAGCTTCACTTGATTCAGTTTTCAGTTTTTTTTTTTTTTAATTCAGCACGAGAAAAACTGACAAAACATGTGCACGGTCAAATACGAACCCTTGACATCAAAGCACGCATCCGTAGACTCAACCACCAAGCCATGAGCGTTATTCATGCTATTCAACCGGTTTTTCTCCATTATATATATATATCGTCGTTTCTCGATGAACAACCTGATTTACAGTAGCTATCTTCTTCATTTTGTCCTCAAATCTCAGCAAAGTGCTCCGAATTTCTTCCTCAATTGATACAAAACAGCGACACGGACTTACAGACTCAATTGCAATTAAAATACCCAAAACAAAGGTTACCTAGGTCATCCTATTGAAATAGAAACATAAACTAGTCAACGACGTTACATCTAGTGGTTATTATTTCGCGGTCCGGTCTTATGCAAACTCAATGCATAGGATACCCCCACCCGCATGTCTCCTACATGGATGCTTTGGATCATTGCATCTGTATCGAATACAAGTTGGGTCGTATCACATAGTGTCACCAGGATAAGGTACCCAACCTTATCCCTATACTATAGACCTTTTAGATTGTTACTTGGACACCGATCCCCGTATGTTCTTATATACTAGTCCAAGTTTCATTCAAACAACCATGGATTTTAGTTTATTGGATTTAGGTGTTATTAATGCAAACTCGATTATTCAATAACCAAATTACTGAATTACTCAAATAACGCTTTATTGAGATCGATTAATTTGTTTCATTTACTATCTACGAGTTTTGATCGGTTGTTAGTATGCCAATAAATTAATACAGAATTATCGCAGATATGTATTAATCCAAGTATAAATTAACACAATCAAGTAGTACCTAGTGAGCCTAGGGTCGAATCCACAAGGAAAGGTGATTTCAAAATTTTTAATAACCTTGCTGATTTGAACTTAGTGACTTGTAATATTATGGAAGTTTAAATAAGAGATTTGATGAGTATGAAGAATAAACGTGCAAGAAAGTAAAACATGCGTTGAGACAATAAGGGAAATTTTTTATGAGAGAGTTATCAAGGCTGTTGCGGTAGCAACCTCATGCGTTTATAAGTAACTTTGTAGCGCATACCACTACTAATTGATCCATTAATGCCTAAGTGAGAAAAAATCATAAGATTCTCTTCCAGTACTACTCATGCGTTCGGCATAAAAGTATCAACTGTTTGTTTGGCTAGCTAATGCGTAAGATTAGTTCTCTAGCAACTTACAAGGGACTGCGTTAGTCTTAACACAATCAAAGCTCATTCATGCACTATCTTATAATGGTAGTATTTATCTAATGCTACCAAGACTACATGCCATGCGCTAACTTGTTCTACTTAGATATTTCCACATGCGTTACCTATTAGGGATTTATCATGTTGTTACCGCATCCGGCTGGCCAGGCGAGAGTTAGTAATGAAAGTAGTATCACATCTAAGTAGAAGGCAATAACGTTTCATTAAATCAAAGTATGCACATAAAAAATAGACTCATAACCGCATGGGTGCTTGCGCTAAGCCTTGATGAAGAAAATTAGCTCATGCTAGCAAAACAATACATTGTGTAATACAAATGCAGGTTTGCCCTTAACCACAACTTTTTTTTTATTTCTCTTTCTCCTTGCTTCTCTGATCTTCTTCCTCTCTCCCAAGTCCTCCTCTCTTCCTTTGAGTAGGTGGATTCTATTTATAGGCAAAGAAAACTAACTTCTCCAAGGAATTTAGAAAACTTGCTTCAGTCATCTTCCTCCCACTTGTGCGTCAGTTGTGTCAGCATGGTCTTTTCATCCATCTTTTCCATTATTGATCGTCTTGGGATGTGTGTCTGCGTTGAGAGAAACTTGGGCAACAAACAACTATATTATTAATGTGTTAGCGCATTATATTTTTATAATTTCGTATCGCATCCATAAATATATCCTTCCACAGAAAACCATTGCATTTTCCTTTCTTATTGCGTTGAAGTAACGCATCAAAGTATCTTTTAGCTTTATTTTAGCTTAAGTTTAAAGGATAAATAACTTGCTTTTTGCAAGTTATCAAGTTTTAGGGCATAAAACCCAACAACTAAAACTTGAACTAAAACTCTAGTGGGCAATGTACATCAACAATAAAAATTGAATGAATAATCATTGAAGTAGGAATAGTAGTTTGTATTAATACTGTATAATACATGAAAATGACAAATACAGGTAAATACAACAAACTAGGGCATTAACAATACCCATTAAACTTCTCCCACTTGCCATAGATTATTCTAAGTACATATCTCGTAGACCTAGACCCTCTAGATGACCCTCGAACACTTTAGCTGTGAGAGCCTTCGTAAATGGATCAGTAATATTTTGCGTAGAGGCTACCTTGGTGATGATCACGTCCCCTCGTTGCACGATCTCTCTGATGAGATGATATTTGCACTATGTGTGCTTGCCACTTTTGTGACTGCGAGGTTCTTTAGAATTTGACACTACACCACTATTATCACAGTAAAGGGTGATTGGCAAGTTCATATTTGGAACAACTTCCAAATCCATCAAGAACTTCCATAGCCATACAGCCTCCTTAGCTGCTTCACAAGCAGTGGAGTTTGCAATGCATCCTTGCTTGATGCTACGCCAGACTATAGCTCCCCCGTTGAGGTTAAATACTGACCCTAATGTTGATTTCCTAGAATCCTTATCAGTCTGAAAGTCAGAGTCTGTGTATCCTGTAAGGATCAAATCCTTAGAGCCATAAACAAGCTGATAGTCCCTCATTCTCCGACGATACTTGAGGATGCTTTTTTATTGCAGTCTTATGGTCTAACCCTGGATTGGAGTGGTACATGCTGACTATCCCAACTGAAGGATTGGAATTCCATAATTCCGTAAAGCGGAAGCGTGATTGGGGCCGATTCGTAATTAATTTTGTTTAATCTAAAATACCAATACATTGGCAATAATAATAGAACTATTCTAAATATATATTAAGGCTAAGCATACAAAAATATTAGATCTAAATCTAATTTATAAAGTAACAAATTACTTACTCTCGTTGACGACTCAAATTAAATTCACCAACTGCATGTGAATTAATCACGAACTAGTGTGAACACCACCACTATGGCTACACCGGTATGACTCTGAGACTTCTAGAGGCAGGAGACTGGTGGGAGTCTAGAGGAAGCCTTGAGGAAAATTCTCTAAGAGAAGGAGAATGAATGGGATGCCTTTCACCCCACCTCAGGGGTCCTATTTATAGGTAAAGACCAAGACATTTTTCCTAATAGAAAAAGGAAGATCTTTCTCTAATAGGGAAAGGTCTCTAATTTTAATAAATAAGTAATTAATTCCATAATTAATTAATTTCCCTAATTCAATATCATATATTTAATATTAAGGATTTTATTAAAATTAAAATTAATATGAATCAAATACATATTAAATTTATTTGAACTCTTTCAAATATTTTCTTTCCTAATAGGAAAAGGTCTCTAATTTTAATAAATAATTAATTAATTTCATAATTAATTAATTTCCCTAATTAAATATCATATATTTAATATTAGGGATTTTATTAAAATTAAAATTAATATGAATCCAATTCATATTAAATTTATTTGAACTCTTTCAAATATTTTCTCCCAATAATTAATTTTTTAAATTAATTCAAAAATTATATTATAAAGTTTCATAAACTTTATATTATAATGCATCAATATACATTATATGATTCTTCAAATAAATTGAACACTTTCAATTTACAATTTATACTTAATTGCCTCAAGTCTCTTTACGAGCTACCAGTGGGACCTAATGGACCGACAGATCAGAAGCTCCAACGATATGAGACTAATTGGCCAAACTCATTGACCAAGTTTAGTCAACATTCGTTAACTGTGGGTCACTCCACTAAAGATCCACAGCTGCACTCTTCTCACTGTAGAATATTTCTGTGTCCATGGATATCGACCAAGCAGTAAGTCAATCCTTCACGTGTGTTCGTAACACCAGCTGGGTCAAATTACCGTTTTACCCCTGCGTTACCTCTGGTTCCTTAAGTACCACTGATTCCTCTAATGAACAAGTTGTTTAGGGTCCAAACACTAAACAGGAGTTCCTCTCGGGTTAGGAGAAGACGACGCGCCTTTGTTCAAGCCCTGAAATCAGCCCTTAAGGGAACACACATCTACTTACCCCAATAGGGGAAGAAGTGAATTCCATCTTGTACTGTTATGTTCCCAGCCCCCATTCGGTCTTGCCCCTGAAATGGTAGGATTATTGAGTCGACGAACTGGCCACTCTCACCCATACAAATCTAAGGACAATCCCTCCTGAAAGGGTTCATAACAGACTCAGGATTGAGATTGAGTTACTTAGGTCATCCTATTGAAATAGAAACCTAAACTAGTTAACGGCGTTACATCTAGTGGTTACTATTTCGCGGTCCTCTCTTATGCAAACTCATTGCATAGGATACCCCCACCCACATGTCTCCTACACGGATGCTTTAGATCATTGCATCTGTATCGAATACAAGGTGGGCCGTATCACATAGTGTCACCAGGATAAGGTACCCAACCTTATCCCTATACTATAGACCTTTTAGGTTGTTACTTGGACACTGATCCCCGTATGTCCCCACATACTAGTCCAAGTTTCATTTAAACAACCTTGGATCTTAGTTTATTGGATTTAGGGTTTATTAATTGAAACTCGATTATTCAATAACCAAATTACTGAATCACTCAAATAACACTTTATTGAGATCGATGAATTTGTTTCATTTACTATCTACGAGTTTTAGGGCATAAAACTCAATACCTCCCACTTGAACTAAATCTCTAGTGGGCAATGTACATCAACAATCAAAATTGAATGAATAATCATTGAAGTAGGAATAGTTGTTTGTATTAATACTGTATAATACATGAAAAGTACAAATACAGATAAATACAATAAACTACGACATCCACAATACCCATTACACTTCTCCCACTTGCCCTAGATTATTCTATGTACATATCTCGCAGACCTAGACCCTCTAGATGACCCTCGAACACTTTAGCCGTGAGAGCCTTCGTAAATGGATCAGCAATATTGTGCTCAGAGGCTACCTTCGTGACGATCAAGTCCCCTCGTTGCACGATCTCTCTAATGAGATGATATTTGCGCTCTATGTGCTTGTCTCTTTTGTGACTGCGAGGTTCTTTAGAATTTGACACTGCACCACTATTATCACAGTAAAGGGTGATTGGCAAGTTCATATTTGGAACAACTTCCAAATCCATCAAGAACTTCCATAGCCATACAGCCTCCTTAGCTGCTTCACAAGCAGCGACATATTCGGCCCCCATGGTGGAGTCTGCAATGCATTCTTGCTTGATGCTACGCCAGACTACAGCTCCCCCGTTGAGGTTAAATACTGACCCTGATGTTGATTTCCTAGAATCCTTATCAGTCTGAAAGTCAGAGTCTGTGTATCCTGTAAGGATCAAATCCTTAGAGCCAAACACAAGCTGATAATCCCTCGTTCTCCGAAGATACTTAAGGATGTTTTTAACTGCAGTCCAGTGGTCTAACCCTGGATTGGACTGGTACCTGCTGACTATCCCAACTGCATAATAAATGTCAGGCCCAGTACACAACATGGCGTACATAAGACTGCCCACAACTGAAGCATAAGGGATGCGTCTCATATCCTCAATTTCTTGAGGTGTCTTAGGACACTGTTCCTTAGACAAATGAACTCCATGCCTGAAGGGTAGTAAACCCCTCTTGGAATTCTTCATCTTATATCTAGACAACATATTGTCTATATATGATGCTTGAGACAGGGCTAACGTTCTGTTCTTACGACTCCTAATAATTTGAATCCCTAGAACATGCTGAGCTTCACCCAAATCTTTCTTTTGGAACTCAGTCGATAGCCATTTTTTAAAGTCAGCTAGATATTCTACATCATTCCCAATGAGAAGAATATCATCTACATACAACACTAGAAAAGCTACTGAACTGTTGATAATCCTTTTGTAAACACAAGGCTCATCAATGTTCTGGTCAAATTCATAAGATTTGACAGCAGTGTCAAACTTTATATTCCAAGTTCCGAAAGTTTGCTTCAACCCATAAATGGATCGTCTAAGCTTGCAAACTTTTTGCTCCTGACCTTGAGCAACGAACCCCTTTGGTTGAGACATAAAGATGTTCTCATCAAGATTTCCATTCAGAAAGGCAGTCTTGACGTCCATTTGCCAAATCTCATAATCATAAAAGGTGGCAATGGACAAGAGAATTCTTATCGACTTTAACATGGCAACTGGGGAGAAGGTTTCCTCATAGTCCACCCCCTCCTTTTGGGTATAACCCTTTGCCACATGTCGAGCTTTGAAAGTCTGTACTTTCCCAGCTGCGTCTCGTTTTCTCTTGTAGATCCATATGCACCCTATGGGTTTAACCCCTTCAGGTAGGTCTACAAGATCCCAGACTTGATTGAAGTACATAGACTCCATCTCTAGGTCCATAGCTTTGACCCACTGGTCATGGTCCACATCATTCATTTCCTGTCTAAAGGTCAATGGATCCTCAACCCCATCATTATGTATGACAGTTGGAGTTTCTGCTAAACTCAGATAGCCCGTTCAGGTTGAATAACAACCTTCCCACTACGTCGAGGCATTCTCAACTCTTGAGAAGGATGGGCTTGACCAGATGTACTGGGATCATCAATAACTCTTGTTGATGGTCCAGCCTCTGAACTGGGCTCATCAACAACTCTTGTTGAAGGTCCAGCCTCATCAACAACTCTTGTTGATTCATTTGTAGCTTTACCAGAAAGTTCACTTAACACAATTTTACTGCGTGGTATGTGTTCTTTAACATGGTCTTCTTCCAAGAAAGTAGCATTTGTCGATACAAACACTTTATTTTCTTTTGGATCAAAGAAGTATCCACCTCTTGTTTCTTTTGGGTAGCCTACGAATAGACATAATTTTGAACGTGAATCCAATTTCTTTGGATTTGCTACTAACACATGTGCAGGACAGCCCCAAATTCTGAAATGACGTAAACTAACTTTACGCCCTTTCGAAAGCTCAAATGGTGTTTCAGAAACACTCTTTGAGGGAACAACATTCAAAATATAAACTGCAGTCTCTACTGCATAACCCCAAAAAGAACTAGGCAATTGAGCATAGCTCATCATAGATCGAACCATGTCTAACAAGGTTCTGTTTCTACTTTCAGATACACCATTCTGCTGAGGTGTACCTGGTGCTGAGAGTTGGGACGATATTCCATGTTCTATCAAATAGTTTTGGAATTTTAAGTCCAAATACTCTCCACCTAGATCTGATCGAAGTGTTTTAATGGTCTTACCTAACAAGTTCTCAACTTCAGTCCTGTACTCCTTGAATTTTTCAAGGGCTTCAGACTTATGACTCATTAGGTATAAATAACCATACATTGAATAATCATCTATAAAAGAGATGAAATATTCATACCCTCCTCGAGCTCTTACATTCATTAGACCACAGAGATCAGTATGTACGAGTTCTAAGGGCTCCTTAGCACGATAACCTTTTTCCAGTAAAAGGTCGTTTCGTCATCTTACCTTCGAGACATGACTCACATGGAGGTAAAGTACCATCTTCTAACTGACTTAGAAGTCCGTTCTTAACCAATCTCCCAATCCTATTGAGATTTATGTGACCAAGTCTCAAGTGCCAACGATAGGTACTTTGAGAAACTTTTTGCCTTTTTGGTTGAGTCTCAGCTATTTTAAACATTTCATTGTTCAAAATAGCCCTAGACTCTATTGGTCTCAAGACATACAAATTGTTCTCCATTTTTGCAGAACATATATCAGCACCCCTTTTAGTAATGAAAGCTTCATTCACAGAAAACGACACTGAATACCCTTGTTCTAGCAAACAAGAAATAGAAATCAAATTTCTTTTTTTTCTGGGAACTATATATACGTTATCTAATAACATATATCGTTCCCTGGAGAAGAACATTTTAATATCTCCCACTGCTTTAGCTGAAATGAGCTCTCCAGGCCCAACTCTGAGAGTCATTTCCCCAGCATCTAACTGTTGCCAGGAGCTCATTCCCTCAAAGGAAGAGCATACGTAATGAGTGGCACCTGAATCAAGGATCCAGGCTGTATCATCATTTTCCACTATACACGTTTCAATGATCAATAAATCAAATTTATTTTCATTGAGATGTGCTAAGCAGTCTATGTCATATCTATCATGAAAAAATTCGGATAAATTAGACATATGGGCTTGAGGACCGTCCTTAGTTAAGACCAATTTCACACATTTAGTGTTTAAGTTCATTTTCTTAGTTGTATTAGAAATAACAGTTTTGTAATTGGCGTTATTTGAGGCATACAGAGAACGTTTCATTGCTGATAGAACAGTCAAATTAACTTAATAAGTATTGTTGCATTAACCCATTACACAAAATAATATTATTATTTTAATCCAATCAATTTAGCAAAAGTATTGATCAACCCATAGAATAAACATTCATTTTGCAACGATACTTCAGAGGTTTAGAACAGCAGCTACCTTAGGGTAGTTAGCTACTCCTCCTCTGAATTGAGACAATCTCAACCAATCCCTATTCCCGAAATAACTCATATTTCAATAGTTCTTAGCTACCATATTTTTTCGGTCAGGAAATTTTTAACACCTTAACAATTTTCCGTAAGTGTGACCCTCCATTTTTCAGATTTTAGAGGTCAGCCCCAACAATGCTACTGTAGGGAAAGTCAAAGATGGAAATGGACCTAAGAAACCCTATCCATTTCTGGAGTTTGCATTGTTCCGACTCCCATGATCAAGCCCTCCGTAGGGTGATCACTCCCAGGGCGACTTGCAGGCAGATCATGGGCATCTCACTGTGCAACCTAATGGAGGAGACTGTAGGATACGTTGACACACACGTGTCCTGCTCCCACTTACTATAAAATACTCCCTCATTCACCTTGATATTAATCCATGCAAACACCATCCGTTGGGGGTCACTCCCAGGGTGACTCGAGGCCAAGCATGAACCTCACGTTGTGAACTTTTCAGGACGTGAGAGCAAAACTGGACGTGAGAGCAAAACTTGATTTATGAAAATCTTGTTTTGATATATTTCCTCCCACTAAGTATTTTATAATTATAGGGTCTATTACTTAGGTAAATTCTGGCTAAGTGAATCTATCTAAGTCTATGCCTGTATATAACTTTTATATATATAGGTCTTTTCTCTGATGTGTCTAGGTGAATTAAACACTTTTATTTACCTAGAGACATTGCATGCTAATATAACTATGGTTAATTCAACTCAAGTTCCGGCTCAGTTCCCAGGTAGCAGGTGTTCCATAAACCATCTTAAGTACCTCCAGCCTTAGACAAAACTTTACCGGTAGAGTTCCCTTATAACCAATAGTTATGATAAATCTTTACTCTAAAGATCTAGGTGAATTAAACTCTTTTAATAAACCTAGTGACATTGCCTGCTAACATTTAGCTATGATTAATTCAACTCCGGTATTCCGGGTTAGTTCCGAGGTAGGAGGTGTTCCGTAAACCGTCATCTTAAGTACCCCCAGCCTTAGACAGAACTTAACCGGTGGAGTTCCCTTATAATCATCGTAATGTTTTTCCTACTTAATCAATTAAAACTATTTTTAATTCTAAGTAAGAAAATAATTCTAATCATATTAGAATTATAATGAGCTTAGGTGTAATTAATTTTAAACATTTTAAAATTAATTCATTTTAACCTAAGGTCCTATGTTTGCATGCAACTCTTTGTTATAGGTTGACGATTTCTAATCAATTTTATAACTTATTATAAAATTTTAATGATTAGCCCTATAACATGCTTCTATGGTGTTGGAAAAATAACAATCATATTCTAATTATTGAACACCATATTATTATGACGCCGATAACGATAATATAACGATTATATTAATCTAAGGTGGTGTCATGCTTCATGCAATTTTAATTTCATTTAATTAATTAATATCGATTATATTAATTAAACATCCACGAAATTAAATTACATGAAATTTGACATTAATATAATATAACTCTTATATTAATCTAATTAATGTCATACTCAATGCTATTCCATTTTCATTTTATTAATATACCATTTTATATTAAATCATACATGAAAACAAGCATTGATATGTATTGATTATTCTCATTCATAATATAACTAATTATATTAATTCTCATGAAAATAATCCTAAGCATGCATGCTACTTTAATAAAATATAACAATTATATTTATCTAATTAATGTCATGCATCATGTTTTTCCAATTTCATATATTTAATATACAAATTATACTAAATAACTCATGAAATTTAAATTCATGCATAATTATCATATATTATAACATTTATAACATAAATATGCATGAAACATGCTTAACCTATGGTGGGAATTTAAGCTATATGACATCCATAAAGTAAATAAATAGCAATTGAACCGGTTAATTTTGGCCCCTAGGATAAAATAAAGCATAAATTACAATAATTATAGCTAAATTCTATCCTAAAAGTCCTTATGCAGCTCCAAATACTGGTCTAGACCTCCTGAACCGATCCGAACCACTTCGAACCAGCTACGAAAACCACGAACCGAGCAAAATTCCAGCTGAACAGGCCCAAATCGGTCCCAGCCCAGCCAGACACCGTGAACCGGACCGCCCAACAGCCTTGAACAGTCCTGTTTGCGAATTTCTAGCTCGTGCTGTAATCGTGACAACGTCGCAATTTCTCCGATTTTTATCTCATAAAAACCTATTCTAGACCCGGACTTACATAGGACTCGATTTTACATAAAATACCCGAAACACCAGGCCCTTACATGATCAAATCACATAAAAAATAGTAAAATCTATGGCCATAAAATTAATCTAAACAGTTCAATGCAAATCATACATACATTATGCATTAATAATTCCCACAAATAGGCAATGCAAATTTTAGAGAAACAAAATTAGATCTACCATCGGCTCTGATACCAATTGAAGGATTGGAATTCCATAATTTCGTAAAGCGGAAGCGTGATTGGGGCCGATTCGCAATTAATTTTGTTTAATCTAAAATACCAATACATTGGCAATAATATTAGAACTATTCTAAATATATATTAAGGCTAAGCATACAAAAATATTAGATCTAAATCTAATTTATAAAGTAACAAATTACTTACTCTCGTTGACGACTCAAATTAAATTCACCAACTGCATGTGAATTAATCACGAACCAGTGTGAACACCACCACTATGGCTACACCGGTATGACTCTGAGACTTCTAGAGGCAGGAGACTGTTGGGAGTCTAGAGGAAGCCTTGAGGAAAATTCTCTGAGACAAGGAGAATGAATGGGATGCCTTTCACCCCACCTCAGGGGTCCTATTTATAGGTAGAGACCAAGACCTTTTTCCTAATAGGAAAAAGGAAGACCTTTTTCTAATAGGAAAATGTCTCTAATTTTAATAAATAAATAATTAATTCCATAATTAATTAATTTCCCTAATTAAATATCATATATTTAATATTAGTGATTTTATTAAAATTAAAATTAATATGAATCAAATTCATATTAAATTTATTTGAACTCTTTAAAAAATTTTCTTTCCTAATAGGACAAGGTCTCTAATTTTAAGAAATAATTAATTAATTCCATAATTAATTAATTTCCCTAATTAAATATCATATATTTAATATTAGGGATTTTATTAAAATTAAAATTAATATGAATCCGATTCATATTAAATTTATTTGAACCCTTTCAAATATTTTCTCCCAAGAATTAATTTTGGAAATTAATTCAAAAATTATATTATAAAGTTTCATAAACTTTATATTATAATGCATCAATATACATTATACGATTCCTCAAATAAATTGAACACTTTCAATTTACAATTTATACTTAATTGCCTCAAGTGTCTTTACGAGCTATCAGTGGGACCTAATGGACCTACAGATCAGAAGCTCCAACGATACGAGACTAATTGGCCAAACTCATTGACTAAGTTTAGTCAACATTCGTTAACTGTGGGTCACTCCACTGAAGACCCACAGCTGCACTCTTCTCACTGTACAATATTTATGTGTCCATGGATATCGACCAAGCAGTAAGTCAATCCTTCACGTGTGTTCGTAACACCAGCTGGGTCAAATTACCGTTTTACCCCTGGGTTACCTCTGGTTCCTTAAGTGCTACTGATTCCTCTAATGAACAAGTTGTTTAGGGTCCAACCACTAAACATGAGTTCCTCTTGGGCTAGGAGAAGATGGCGCGCCTTTATTAAAGCCCTGAAATCAGCACTTAAGGGAACACACATCTACTTACCCCAATAGGGGAAGGAGTGAATTCCATCTTGTACTGTTATGTTCCCAGCCCCCATTCGGTCTTGTCCATGAAATGGTAGGATTATTGAGTCGGCGAACTGGCCACTCTCACCCATACAAATCTAAGGACAATCCCTCCTGAAAGGGGTTCATAACAGACTCAGGATTGAGATTGAGTTACCTAGGTCATCCTATTGAAATAGAAACCTAAACTAGTTAACGGCGTTACATCTAGTGGTTACTATTTCGCGGTCCTGTCTTATGCAAACTCATTGCATAGGATACCCCCACCCGCATGTCTCCTACATGGATGCTTTGGATCATTGCATCTGTATCGAATACAAGGTGGGTCGTATCACATAGAGTCACCAGGATAAGGCACCCAGCCTTATCCCTATACTATAGACCTTTTAGGTTGTTACTTGGACACTGATCCCCGTATGTCCCCACATACTAGTCCAAGTTTCATTTAAACAACCTTGGATCTTAGTTTATTGGATTTAGGGTTTATTAATGGAAACTCGATTATTCAATAACCAAATTACTGAATCACTCAAATAACACTTTATTGAGATCGATGAATTTGTTTCACTTACTATCTACGAGTTTTAGGGCATACAACCCAACACCAACTACATAGCAAATGTCAAGCCTAGTACACAACATGGCATACATAAGACTGCCCACAACTGAAGCATATGGGATCAATCTCATATCCTTAGTTTCTTCAGGTGTTTTAGGACACTATTCCTTAGACAAATGAACTCCATGCCTGAAGGGTAGTAAATCCCTCTTGGAATTTTTCATTTTATATCTAGACAACATCTTGTCTATATACGATGCTTGAGTCAGGGCTAACGTTCTGTTCTTACGATTCCTGATAATTTGAATCCCAATAACATATTGAGCTTCACCCAAATCTTTAATTTGGAACTCAGTCGATAGTGATTTTTTAATGTCAGCTAGATATTCTACATCATTCCCAATGAAAAGAATATCATCTACATACAACACCAGAAAAGCTACTGAACTGTTGATAATCCTTTTGTAAACACAAGGCTCATCAACGTTCTGGTCATAGCCATAAGATTTGAGAGTAGTGTCAAACCTTATATTCCAAGATCTGGAAGCCTGCTTCAACCCATAAATGGATCGTGTAAGCTTGCAAACTTTTTGCTCATGACCTTGAACAATGAACCCCTCTGGTTGAGACATAAAGATTTTCTCATTAAGATTGCCATTCAGAAAGGCAGTCTTGGCGTTCATTTGCCAAATCTCATAATCATAAAACGTGACAATGGACAAGGGAATCCTTATCGACTTTAACATGGAAACCGGGGAGAAGGTTTCCTCATAGTCCACCCCCTCCTTTTGGGTATAATCGTTTGCCACAAGTCGAGCTTTGAAAGTCTATACTTTCCCAGTTGCGTCTCGTTTTCTCTTTTAGATCCATTTGCACCCTATGGGTTTAACCCCTTCAGGTAGGTCTACAAGATCTCAGACTTAATTGAAGTACATAGACTCCATCTAAAGGTCAATGGATCCTCAACTCCATCATCAGGTATGACAACTGGATTTTCTGCTAAACCCAGATAATGTTCAGGTTGAGTAACAACCCTCCCACTACGTCGAGACATTCTCAACTGTTGAGAAGGATGGGTTTGACCAGATGTACTGGGCTCATCAACAACTCTTGTTCAAGGTCCAATCTTTGTACTAGGCTCATTAACAACCCTTGTTGAAGGTCTAACCTCATCAACAACTCTTGTTGATTCATTTGTAGCTTCACCAGAAAGTTCACTTAACATCATTTTACTACGTGGCTTGTGTTCTCGAACGTGGTCTTCTTCTAAGAAGTCTAGGAAGTTGAGCATAGCTCATCGTAGATCGAACGATGTCCAACACGGTTCTGTTTCTCCTTTCAAATACACCATTCTGCTGAGATGTACCTGGTGCTGAGAGTTGAGACGAGATTCCATGTTCTATCAAATAATTATGGAATTTTAAGTCCAAATACTCTCCACCTCGATCAGATCGAAGTGTTTTAATGGTCTTACCTAACAAGTTCTCAACTTCAGTCCTGTACTCCTTGAACTTTTCAAGGGCTTCAGACTTATGACTCATTAGGTATAAATAACCATACCTTGAATAATCATCCATGAAAGAGATGAAATATTCATACCCTCCTCGAGCTCTTACATTCATTGGACCATAGAGATTCGTATGTACGAGTTATAAGGACTCCTTGACACGAAAACCTTTTCCAGTAAAAGGTCGTTTGGTCATCTTACCTTCGAGACATGACTCACACGGAGGTAAAGTACCATCTTCTAACTGGCTTAGAAGTCCGTTCTTAACCAATCTCCCAATCATATTGAGATTTATGTGGCCAAGTCTCAAGTGCCAAAGATAGGTACTTTGAGAAACTTTCTGTCTTTTTGGTTGAGTCTCAACTGTTTTAAACATTTCATTGTTCAAAATAGCCCTAGACTCTATTGGTCGTAAAACATACAATTTGTTCTCCATTTATGCAGAATAAATATCAATACACCTTTTAGTGATGAAAACTTCATTCACAGAAAAGGATACTGAATATCCTTGTTCTAGCAAACAAGAAATAGAAATCAAATTTATTTTTATTTTGGGAACTATATATACATTATCTAATAACATATAGTGCTCCCTGTACAAGAACATGTAAGGATTTGGAATTCCCCAATTTCGTTAAAGCGGAAGCGTAATTGGGACCGATTCGTAGTTAATTTTGTTTATCCAAAAATACCATAACATTGACAAAAATCATAGAACAAATTCTATAGAAACTTAAGGCTAAGCATACAAAATTTAGATCTAAATCTATAATAAAGAAAAGAGAAGCAAACCTCTGTTGACGTCTCTGAAAATCAAGAATGATTCTTGATTGCTCTGTAACAACGAAGAACACCACCATTTGATCTTCCCCGCTATAACTCTGAATTAGGAACGTAGTTGTGGGACTACCTAATCTTGAATGGGAAAAACTCTATGAGAGAAAATTCTCCGTAAAGTTCTTGAGTTGAGAGAATATGAGAGGGAGGCTAGAGAGAATGCAAGAGTGCATTCTTGTGGCGTTATGTTGTTGTACCTAAACCCTAGGTTTAGTATTCTATTTATAGGAGAAAGGTCATGAATAAAATATTCATTTAAAATCAATTATTTCCATAACTGATTTAATCTTTTCCATAATTAATCAATTTCATGACCAACCAATTCCATGACCAATCAATTCCATAATTGATTAATCTTTTCCATAAATGATTGATCACTTCCATAAGTTATTAAATCCTTTCGATAAATGATTAATTACTTCCATAAGTGATTCATCATTTTCATAATTGATTAATTTCTAATTAATTAATCACCAATTAAATATCATATATTTATTTTTCGACCTTCTATTAGTTAATTAATTAATTACCCAATTAAATATCATATATTTAATTTGAAGCCTTCAATTAATTAATTCTATAATATGAATCAAATTCATATTAAAATTAGAACTCCTTCAAATTCTCTTATATCCTATAAATTTAATATGAATTAAATTCATATTAACATTTGAACTTCTTCAAATATTTATTTCTCTCATAGACTATAGTTTAGTTAAATCTCATTTAATTTAAGCTAAATTGAATAATTAATTAATTCATCTTCTAATTAAATACCATATATTTAATTAGACATATATTTGAGCTCTTTCAAATATATCAATCTCTCAATATTCTAAAGTTTAATCTCAAATTAGACTTTATATTTTAATGCATCACTATACATTATATTAATTTGTATCTCGTACAATTAACTTAAATCCCAATATGAATTTGAACTATTCAAATTCTCTCAAGATATATTTGTTCCTAATTACTCTTTACGAGCTAGCAGGGGGACCTAATGGACCTACAGATCAGAAGCTTCAATGATATGAGATTAATAGATTAAACTCATTAATCAGGTTAACCAATATTCATTAACTGTGGGTCATTCCACTAAAGACCCACAACTGAACTCTTCTCACTGTAGAACATTTTTGTATCCATGGATGTAGACATGTGTCGGTAAGTCAATCCTTCACGAGTGTCCGTAATCACAGTTGGGTCAAATTTCCATTTTACCCCTGTGTTACCTCTGTCTCCTTAAGTACCAGTGCTCCTCTAATGAACAACTTTTTTATGGTCCAACCATTAAACAGAAAGTCCCTCTCGGGCCAATGAGAGGCCGGGATCCCTTTGTTCAAGTCCTGGAGTCACCACTTAAGGGAACACTCATCTACTTCACCTAGAAGCGGGAAAGAGTGAATTCCTTCTTGTGTTATCATGTCTCCAGCCTCCCACTCGGTCTTGTCCCCTAAAAGGAAGGCATATTGAGTCGGCGTATTGGCCACTCTCACTGATGCTAATCAAAGGACAATCCCTCATGAGAAGGAGTTCATGATACACTCAGGATTAAGACTGAGTTACCTACGTCATCCTATTGAAACAGTAACCTAATTAGTTAACGGTGTTATAACTAATGGTTGACTATTTCGTGCTCCGGTCTTATGCAAACTCATTGCATAGGATACCCCCATTTGCATGTGTACTACATGGACGTTTTGGATCAATACGTCTGTATCAAATACAAAGCGGGTCGTATCTCATAGTGTTACCAGGATAAGGTACCCAACCTTATCCTTGTACTATAGACCTTTTAGGTTGTTACTTGAACATCGATCCTCGTATGTCCCCACACACTAGTTCAAGTTACATACAAACAACCTTGGATCTTAGTTTATTGGATTTGGGTCAAATTGTGCAATATTTAACAATAACACTTTATTGTAGAAACTCAATAACACTTTATTGAAACAAGTATACAATTTGTTTACATTTACTATCTGCGAGTTTTAGGGCATAAAACCCAACAAACTCCCACTTAGTGGGATGTACAATAATCTACACAGTAGTGGGTGTATAAATACATGTATAAAACAAATACAATGTACAAATACAATAAACTAGGGCATCACTATACCCATTACATAATGGTATCACTATACCCATTACATTTCTCCCACTTGCCCTAGATTACACCTTTGTACATATCCCGTAGATCTAGACCTTCTAGATGACCCTCAAACGCTTTAGCTGAGAGAGTCTTTGTAAATGAATCAGCAATATTTCATTCAATTTAATGTGTATGCTTATCTTAGGCTGCGATGTTCTTTTGAATTTGCCACAACACCACTATATCACTATAAAGTGTGATGGGCAAGTTCACATTTGGAACACATTCCAAATCAGTCAAGAACTTTCTAAGACATAAAGTCTTTATCACTGCTTGATGACATGCAAAAATGTCATCATTTTCCTATTAATTTTAGCTAGTTTTGTGCATGAATTGTGAGCTTTAATTTATTTTTTTGATGATTTTGCAGAAAACTGAACCAAGGAAGCAAAACCATAATTTTGAGAGATTTTGGATGATTTTGGAGACTTTTTGAGCAATTTGGAGAATTACATTGTAGATCAGAGTCCAAAAAGCCAAGAATAATGAATTAGAAGCCCAAATTCATGAATTTCAAGTCTTAAAGTATAAGGTTGGGTCATGAAAAGTGTCGAAAATCCATTACAAGAAGTATTTGGGCAAAAAGAAAGTTGGAGGCCCAAAAATTGAGTCAAAATCGGGCCATTATTGAAAATTCAAGGCCTAACGTCAGAGCGTCGCGACGCTACGCCTGCTGGGAGCCTATAAAATGAGCCTTTTGCATCCATATTTTGTGTGCCAATTTGTGGGTTTTCACCCCATTCTAGAATCCACACTAAAATTGGGGATTTTTGGGAGAGTTTTGGAGCTTTGTTGAAGATCTTTGGAGATCGGGATCGATGGAGGTCGACGCGGGATTGAGGAGATCAACACTTTTTTGAGCATTTCTCTTCCCTTTTCCTTTATGTTTTAGTTTCTAGAATTGTTGTGATTAGGAATTATTGGATTTTAGTGATTATGAGTAGTAAATTCCTAAATTCTATGAGATTGATTTAGATGTTGAACCTCTGCTGAATTAATGAATTGATGTGGTTTAATTGTCATTATTGTTCATTTGTGCATTTTGTCCGTAATGCTTTTAATCAACTGATCACTGATTAAATGAATCGTTACTATGTGGAAACTCGACGAAGAGAAGCTTAGACTAGAACTGAATGCATGACTAACGGTTATTTACCCGGGTGACACGGGATAAGATAAATAACGTTAGAGGTTGTACTGAAGGGTCGTAAAGCCATGCTAAGTAAATAAAGATGAGACTGAAAGGAGATTCTTTATTGAAAGGTATGAGATAGGAGGAGACTGACAGGAGAGTCCTTGTTATTAGGCTTCTAGACTTATGAATCAAATGATTGGTTAATCCATATTAGTTAATTGATTATGCATTAAAGGTCCAATTGATGAAATCAATCCTCTAAGAATTATCCCTCCAAATTGTGTCACCATTTATCTGTTGCTTTCTAGATTAGCTTTTTTATTTTATCTTTTCGGCATTAGATTTTGTTCTCTAAATAAAGTTAAGCAAGATTATTCGTGGTAATTAATTGAATAAATCCAATCCATGTGGAGACGATACTCTATATTCAAAATCACTATATTACTTGTGACGACCCGTACGCTTGCGGATTAAAAATCGTCCACAACAAGTTTTTGGCGCCGTTGCCGAGGATTGGCTAATTTAATTCAATTAATATTGTGGAGAAATTGCTTGCTTTAATTTAGAGGTTTTATTTTGCTTTCTTTATTTTTATTTTTTATCCTGGTCCATTGTTCCTTTTGTGCATATAATTGGTGTTTGCATCTGATTGAGAGCCTGATTATTTTTTTATTTAATTATTTTAAATGGCTTTTAATAGTTTTCGGGTGGCCCTTTAGGGAATCTGAGCCCGAAGAACCAACACCATCATCCAATTATTTTTATTCAAATTATCACCCTTTAGAAGAAAAATATCCCCTAGAAAGTTTGCTTCAAGATTATATTGAGGATAATAGAGCCATGAATTTAGCTCTAGAAAAATCCCTAGGGAGATTGCATTCCCTAGAGGATGAGAGTGAAGTGCGATTCGCTTCCATAGAAGAAAAATCTTCCTTAAAGAGCTTGCTTGAAAATTTTATCCAAGAGTCTAGAGCCATGAATTTAGAATTAGAAAAATCTATGGAGAGACTCCAAACCCAAAAGGAAGATAGCGAAGTAGGATCCACTTCCATAGAGTGTCTAGTGAGTCACGTGGCCACTGATTCATTAGCGCCAATTCAGGAGCGTAATTTTTTCGATTTGGCTAAAGATGAGCATATAGGGGTGAGCTGTATAGAAAAAGAGGAAGAATTGGATAGTTCTATCACCCATCAAGAACAAGTTTGTGAGGAAGAAAAAGAAAATGAGCCTATAGTATTTGAGGAGTTTCTTGAGGTAGAGTTCAAGGTTGAAAGGCCTTGGTCTGTTCTATCCTTCCCATCCTCTCTTGAAAATGAATGTTCTTTTTCTTGTTCTCACGAGTCAGTGTCAGAGTCAGAGTCCCTTTATTTTAATCTTTCTCCTTTTATGCTTTTATTATTAAAAAAATCCCAAAAATATTTCTGCTTCAGGGGCCCATGAAAAGCTAGTAAGTCTGCTAGCGATAGTCTGCTTCATTCATTCAAGGAAGAAGGGCCCGAAGAAATACGAGAATTTTTATGTGCCTTGAAAGACCGCATAAACTCGTCTAGCTAAGAGACGTTAAACAAGCGCTTCTTGGGAGGCAACCCAAGTTTATTTTTTCGTTAATTTTCTTTTCTTTGTTTTTCAGTTTTTTTTGTAGTTAGAGCATGTTGATCTTTCATTCCTGTTGATCAATTTTTGAAGGAGCTCGAGACCACATTTTCTTCCAAAAACAACCCCAATGATGTTGAAGGATGACATCCATGATTTCTCTCCCATTCCAGGGCAGTTCCGTTATCCCTTTATCTTTTTAATTGTCCTTATGCATGCTTAATTTGTTTAAAAAATTGATACATTGAGGGCAATGTATGATGTAAGTTTCGGGGGGAGGCTTTGTTGTTCTAATCTGGGCTTATTCAAAGTTTTTTTCATGATGATTCTGTTGCATCTGTTTTAATGAGGACGGTCTATGATATGACCTAGATAATGAATTTTGTTCAATTTTTTGTGAAAATATGAAAGCATGTTCAAGATTCATGTAAATTTAAATTTTTGCTTTGATTTCCTTGCACATGTTGAGCACTTAGCCTGCTTATATGGTTTTGAATGCTTAGAACTGGATTATATTATCTAGATGTTTGTTGTCACTCCGATAGGCTTAAGATCTAATTTGAAAGATTAACTGCATGAGAGTTTGTAATGTTTTACTTGGGAGAAAAATCATGATTAGTAGCCTGCAAAGGAAAAAAAAAAAGAGGGAAAAGAAAGAAATAAAAATAAAAAAAAGAATGCTCCACTTTCTTGACAACATTAGTAACCAGGGGCATTCATGACACCCATCGTTTGCCTTTCCATGAAATCGTTGAAAAGAAATGAGCATGCCTCGGCATCCTGAAAGATGAGGCGCTCGTAGTTGGATGCTTTCATCACCATGACATTAATTAGATTAATATAAGAGTTATATTATATTAATGTCAAATTTCATGTAATTTAATTTTGTGGATGTTTAATTAATATAATCGATATTAATTAAATGAAATTGAAATTGCATGAAGCATGACACCACCTTAGATTAATATAATCGTTATATTATCATTATCGACGTCATAATAATATGGTGTTTAATAATTAGAATATGATTGTCATTTTTCCAACACCATAGAAGCATGTTATAGAGCTAATCATTAAAATTTTATAATAAGTTATAAAATTGATTAGAAACCGTCAACCTATAACAAAAAGTTGCATGCAAACATAGGACATTTGGTTAAAATGAATTAATTTTAAAATGTTTAAAATTAATTAGACCTATGCTCATTATAATTCTAATATGATTAGAATTATTTTCTTACTTAGTATTAAAATTAGTTTTAATTGACTAAGTAGGAAAAACATTACTATGATTATAAGGGAACGCCACTGGTTATGTTTTGTCTAAGGTTGGGGGTACTTAAGATGACGGTTTACGGAACACCTCCAACCAGGGAACTAAACCGGATTACCGGAGTTGAATTAATCATAGTTAAATGTTAGCATGCAATGTTACTAGGTTTATTAAAATAATTTAATTCACCTAGATCTTTAGAGTAAAGAGTTTACATTACTACGATTATAAGGGAACTCTCCCGATGAAGTTCAGTCTAAGGCTGGAGGTACTTAAGATGACGGTTTACGAAACACATGCTACCTGGGAACGGACTCGGAACTTGAGTTGAATTAACCATAGTTATGTTAGCATGCAATGTTGCCAGGTTAATTAAAAGAGTTTAATTCACCCAAGACATTAGATTAAAGACCTCCATATAAGAGTTATATACAAACATAAACTTAGATAGATTCACTTAGCCGGAATTTACCTAAGTAATAGACCCTATAATTATAAAAATACTTAGTGGGAGGGAATATATCAAACCAAGATTTTCATAAATCAAGTTTTGCTCTCACTTCCTAAAAAGTTCACAACGTGATGTTCATGCTTAGCCTCGAGTCACCCCCTACGGATGGTCTTTGCATGGATCAATATGAAGGTGAATGAGGGAGTATTTTATAGTAAGTGGGAGCAGGACACGTGTCAACGTATCCTACGATCTCCTCCATTAGGTTGCACCGTGAGATCCCCATGATCTGTCGCGAGTCGCCTTGTGAGCGATCACCCTACAGAGGGTTTGATCATGGGAGTCGGAACAACGCAAACTCCAAAAATCGATAGGGTTTCTTAGGTCCATTTCCAACTTTGACTTTCCCTAAAGTAGCATTGTTGGGGACGACCTCTTAGACCTGAAAAATGGAGGGTCACACTTAGGGGAAATTGTTAATGTGTTAATAATTTCCTGATTGAAAAAAAGGTAGCTAAGAACTATTGGAATATGAGTTATTCTAGGAATAGGGATTAGCTGAGATTGTCTCAATTCAGAGGAGGTGTAGTTGTCTGCCCTATGGTAGCTGTTGTTCTAAACCTTTGAAGTATCGTTGCGAAATGAATGTTTGCTCTATGGGTCGATCATTACTTTTGCTAAATTGATTGGATTAAAATAATACGATTATTTTGGGTAACGGGTTAATGCAACATCACTTATTAAGTTAATTTGTTTGTTCTCAGTATGAAACATTCGTTGTATGCCTTGAATAATGCCAATTACAAAACTGGTATTTCTAATACAACTACGAAAATGAACTTAAACATTAATTTAGTGGAATTGGTCTTAACTGAGGACGGTCCTCAAGCCCACATGTCTAATTCATCTGAAATTGTTCATGATAAATATTACATAGACTGTTTTGCGCATCTCAATGAAAATAAATTTGATTTATTGGTCATTGAAACATGTATAGAGGGAAATGATGATACAACCTGGATCCGTGTTCAGGTGCCACTCATCACGTATGCTCTACCTTTGAGGGAATGAGCTCCTGGCAACAGTTGAATGCTGGGGAAATGACTCTCAGAGTTGGGACTGGGAAACTCATTTCAGCTAAAGTAGTGGGAGATATTAAAATGTTCTTCTCTAGGGAACACTATATGTTATTAGATAATGTATATATAGTTCCCAAAATAAAAAGGAAATTTGATTTATGTTTCTTGTTTGCTAGAATAAGGATATTCAATGTCCTTTTCGTTGAATGAAGCTTTTATTACTAAAAGGGGTACTGATATCTGTTCTGCAAAAATGGAGAACAATTTGTATGTTCTAAGACAAATAGAGTATATGGCTATTTTGAATAATGAAATATTTAAAGCAGTCGAGACTCAACCAAAAAGGCATAAAGTTTCTCAAAGTACCTATCTCTGGTACTTGAGACTTGGCCACATAAATCTCAATAGGATTGGGAGATTGGTTAAGAATGGACTTCTAAGCCAGTTAGAAGATGGTATTTAACCTCCGTGTGAGTCATGTCTCGAAGGTAAGATGACCAAACCACCTTTTACTGGAAAAGGTTATCGTGCCAAGGAGCCCTTATGACTTGTACATACGAATCTCTGTGGTCCAATGAATGTAAGAGCTCAAAGAGGGTATGAATATTTCATTTCTTTTATAGATGATTATTCAAGGTATGGTTATTTATACATAATGAGTCATAAGTCTGAAGCCCTTGAAAAGTTCAAGGAGTACAGGACTGAAGTTGAGAACTTGTTAGGTAAGACCATTAAAACACTTCGATCTGATCGAGGTGGAGAGTATTTGGACTTAAAATTCCATAACTATTTGATAGAACATGGAATCTCGTCTCAACTCTCAGCACCAGGTACACCTCAACAGAATGGTGTATCTGAAAGGAAAAACAGAACCTTGTTAGACATGGTTCAATCTATGATGAGCTATGCTCAACTGCCTAGTTCTTTTTGGGGTTATGCAGTAGAAACTGCAGTTTGTATTTTGAATGTAGTTCCCTCAAAGAGTGTTTCTACCATTTGAGCTCTGGAGAGGGCGTAAAGCTAGTTTACGTCATTTCATAATTTGGGGTTGTCCTGCACATGTGCTAGTTGAAACCCCACAAAAATTGGATTCACGTTCAAAATTATGCCTATTCGTAGGCTACCCAAAAGAAACAAGGGGTGGATACTTCTTCGATCTACAAGAAAATAAAGTGTTTCTTTCGACAAATGCTACTTTCTTAGAAGAAGACCACGTTCGAGAACACAAGGCACGCAGTAAAATGTTGTTCAGTGAACTTTCTGGCAAAGCTACAAATGAATCAACAAGAATTGTTGATGAGGCTGGACCTTCAACAAGGGTTGTTTATGAGCCTAGTACACAGATTGGACCTTCAACAAGAGTTTTAGATAAGCCAAGTACATATGGTAAAGCCCATCCTTCTCAACAGGTGAGATTGCCTCGACGTAGTGGGAGGGTTGTTATTCAACCTAAACGCTATATGGGTTTAGCAGAAAATCCAGCTGTCATACCTGATGATGGAGTTGAGGATCCATTGACCTTTGACAGGCAATGAATGATGTGGATCATGACCAGTGGGCCAAAGCTATGGACCTAGAGATGGAGTCTATTTACTTCAATCAAGTCTGGGATCTTGTAGACCTACCTGAAGGGGTTAAACTCATAGGGTGCAAATGGATCTACAAGAGAAAACGAGACACAGCTGGGAAAGTTCAGACTTTCAAAGCTCGACATATGACAAAGGGTTATACCCAAAAGGAGGGGGTGGACTATGAGGAAACCTTCTCCCAAGTTGCCATGTTAAAGTCGATAAGGATTCTCTTGTCCATTGCCACGTTTTATGATTATGAGATTTGGCAAATGGACGTTAAGACTGCCTTTCTAAATGGCAATCTTGATGAGAACATCTTTATGTCTCAACCAGAGGGGTTCATTACTCAAGGTTAGGAGCAAAAAGTTTGCAAGCTTAGACAATCCATTTATGGGTTGAAGCAAGCTTCCAGATCATGGAATATAAGGTTTGACACTGCTGTCAAATCTTATGGCTTTGACTAGAAAGTTGACGAGACTTGTGTTCACAAAAGGATTATCAACAGTTCAGTAGCTTTTCTGGTGTTGTATGTAGATGATATTTTTCTCATTGGGAATGATGTAGAATATCTAGCTGACATTAAAAAATGACTATCGACTGAGTTCCAGATGAAAGATTTGGGTGAAGCTCAGTATGTTCTAAGGATTCAAATTATCAGGAATCGTAAGAACAGAACGTTAGTCCTGTCTCGAGCATCATATATAGACAGGATGTTATCTAGAAATAAGATGTAGAATTCCAAGAGGGGCTTACTACCCTTCAGGCATAGAGTTCATTTGTCGAAGGAACAGTGTCCTAAGACAGCTCAAGAAATTGAGGATATGAGATGGTTCCCATATGCTTCAGCTGTGGGCAGTCTTATGTATGCCATGTTGTGTACTAGGCCTGACATTTGCTATGCAGTTGGGTTAGTCAGCAGATACCAATCCAATACAGGGTTAGACCATTGGACTGCAGTTAAAAACATCCTCAAGTATCTTGGGAGAACGAGGGACTATCAACTTGTGTATGGCTTTAAGGATTTGATCCTTATAGGATACAAAGACTCTGACTTTCAGACTGATAAGGATTCTAAGAAATCCACATTAGGGTCAGTATTTACCCTCAACGGAGGAGTTGTAGTTGGCGTAGCATGAAGTATGGATGCATTGCAGACTCCACCATGAAGGTCGAATATGTCGCTGCTTAGTTGTATGGCTACGAAAGTTCTTGATGGATTTGGAAGTAGTTCCAAATATGAACTTGCCAATCACCCTTTACTGTGATAATAGTGTTGCAGTGGACAATTCTAATGAACCTCGCAGTCACAAAAGAGGCAAGCACATAGAGCGCAAATATCATCTCATCAGAGAGATCCTACAACGAGGGGACATGATCGTCACGAAGGTAGCCTCTGCGCACAATATTGTTGATCCATTTACGAAGGCTCTCACGGCTAAAGTGTTTGAGGGTCATCTAGAGGGTTTAGGTCTACGAGATATGTACATAGAATAATCTAGGGCAAGTGGGAGAAGTGTAATGGGTATTGTGAATGACCTAGTTTATTGTATTTGTCTTTATTTGTACTTTTCATGTATTATACAGTATTAATACAAACTACTATTCCTACTTCAATGATTATTCATTCAATTTTGATTGTTCATGTACATTGCCCACTAGAGTTTTAGTTCAAGTGGGAGTTGTTGGGTTTTATGCCCTAAAACGTGTAGATAATAAATGAAACAAATTAATCGATCTAAATAATGTGTTATTTGAGTAATTCAGTAATTTGGTTATTGAATAATCGAGTTTGCATTAATAAACCCTAAATCCAATAAACAAAGACCCAAAGTTGTTCAAATGAAACTTGGACTAGTATGTGGGGACATACAGGGATTAGTGTTCAAGTAACAACCTAAAAGGCCTATAGTATAGGGATAAGGTTGGGTACCTTATCCTGGTGACACTATATGATATGGCCCACCTTCTATTCGATACAGATGCAATGATCCAAAGCATCCATGTAGGAGACATGCAGGTGGGGATATCCTATGCAATGAGTTTGCATAAGACCGGACAACAAAATAGTAACCACTAGATGTAACGTCGTTGACTAGTTTAGGTTTCTATTTCAATAGGTTGACCTAGGTAGCTCAATCTCAATCCTGAGTCTGTTATGAACCCCTTTCAGGAAGGATTGTCCTTAGATTTGTATGGGTGAGAGTGGCCAGTTTGTCGACTCAATAATCCTACCATTTTAGGGGCAAGGCTGAATGGGGGCTGGGAACATAACAGTACAAGATGGAATTCACTCCTTCCTCTATTGGGATATGTAGATGTGTGTTCCCTTAAGGACTGATGTCGGGGCTTGAACAAAGGCGCGTCGTCCTCTCCTGGCCTGAGAGGAACTCCTGTTTAGTGGTTGGACCCTAAACAACTTGTTCATTAGAGGGATCAGTGGTACTTAAACAACCAGAGGTAACCTAGGGGTAAAACAGTGATTTGACCCAACTGGTGTCACGAACACAAGTGAATGATTGACTTATTGCATTGGTCGATATCCGTGGACACCAAAATATTCTACAGTGAGACGAGTACAGTTGTGGGTTCTTTAGTGGAGTGACCCACAGTTTACGAATGTTGACTAACTTGGTTAATGAGTTTAGCCAATTAGTCTTGTATCGCTGGAGCTTCTGATCTGCAGGTCCATTAGGTCTCGCTGGTAGCCCGTAAAAAGACTTGAGGCAATTAAGTATAAATTTTAAATTGAAAGTGTTCAACTTATATAGAGGAATCATATAATGTGTATTGATATATTATAATATAAAGTTTATGAAACTTTATAATATAATTTTGAATTAATTTCGAAATTAATTCTCGAGTGAAAATATTTGAAAGTGTTCAAATAATTAATATGAATTGGATTCATATTAATATAAATAATTTAATAAAATCCCTAAGATTAAATATGTGATATTTAATTGGGTAATTAATTAATTATTTATTAAAATTAGATATGAATAAGATAATAGATTTGATCTTATTCATGACCTTTTCCTATTAGGAAAAGATCTTGGCCTTTACCTATAAATAGGACCCCTAGGGTGGGGTGAAAGACATCCCATTCATTCCCCTACTCTTAGAGAATTTCCCTGAAGGCTCCCTCTAGACTCCCACCAGTCTCTTGCCTCTAGAAGTCTCAGAATCATATCGGTGTAGCCATAGTGGTGGTGTTCGCAGTAGTTCGTGATTATTTCACAAGCAGTTGGTGAATTTAATTTGAGTCGTCAACGAGAGTAAGTAATTTGTTACTATATATATTAGATTTTTATCTAATATTTTTGTATGCCTAGTCTTACTATAAATGTAGAATAGTTCTAAGATTATTGTCAATGTATTGGTATTTTAGATAAACAAAATTAATTACGAATCAGTCCCAATCACGCTTCCACTTTACGGAATTACAGAATTCCAATCTTTCACGATTATGTTCCCAGTTATCCCCACTCGGTCTTGTCCCCAAAATGGTAGGCTTATTGAGTCTTCCCTCATGAGCAAGAGTTCATAATCAACTCAGGATTAAGACTAAGTTGTCTAGGTCGTCCTAGTCAAACAAAAATTCAACTAGCTAACGGTGTTATAACCATTGGTTACTATTTCGTGGTCCGACCTTATGCAAACTCATTGCATAGGATACCTCCACTCACATGTCTCCTACACGAACGCGTAGGATCATAGCGTTTGTATCAAATACAAAGTGGGTCGTATCCATAGTGTCACGAGGATAAGGCACCCAGCCTTATCCCTATACTATAGACCCTTTAGGCTGTTTCTTGAACAGTGATCCCCATATGTCGCTACATATAGTTCAAAACTCATATTATAGCTTAGGATGTGTAGTTTATTGGATTAGAGTTATTTTAGGCAAAGACAAACATAAAATAACTAATAACACTTAATGGAAAAATTCATCGATATTATTTCGTTAATATTCGGTCAACGATTACATTCACTATCTACGAGTTTTATGGCATAAAACCCAACAGACAAAACCCTAGTTGACGCTTATGAGTACGGATGCTCGAGGTCCTTCTTAGATGACTAAATTCTAACCTTAGTTAGACATAAAACCTTAGAGTTTGTAGGGATTTTCACCCATTCTCACTTTGTAAAAGCGATAGAGTGGACTGTCATTATTTCCAGCTTTTGTTACTTTTCATTTATTTGTATTCTTTACATTTTTTTTTCAATGGAAAGGTATTCATTTGCACTTTATCTCACCATGAGTAGCTAAATTCCATTGAGGAGTTGAATACAGTGAATTCCCTTATGGTTCAATAGCTTGAAAGTGTTTTATTTGCTTAAGTATTGTTCAATGCATGTCATTCTTTATTGAATATCATTCTGATCTTGCTGAGTTTAACTTGATCACTCATACTTTTCATGCTATGTGAGTTTGATCTCGAAAGGGACAGACGATATCCGTTCTCATAAAGGTGATATAGGAGAGAAAGCTCGAAAGAGATTGTTCGGTTGTATAGGACAAGCTACCTAAGGCACCCTATATCAACTATAGGGTTATAGATTGCATTCGTGAATTATCTATGTCGGAGTAAAGTCACAGAAATGTGCATAACGGTACTCGCTTAGCCTTCTAACGGTTCTTGGGAGCAAGACCAAGTAGAAGTTAAATCTGACCCAATGCATTGAATAGGCTTAAGTTGAGTAATCCATGATTACAATTATTGCCTTTGGGATGAATCCATGTTGAATACCTCGTTTTATTTATTATTGTTATTCTTTATTCATTTACTTGTGTAATTTATTTTTCTAAAACTCAATCAACAATCATTTCTTTGGTTACCTATTTTTAAGCAATCAGTTGAGCAGTTTCTTCTTCAAATCTGAATTTCCAATTTAGTCATCTTGGGATTGATACCCTTGGAATACTTCTAAAGTTTTTATTAGTACGTGCGATAGTGTATACTTGCACTAAGGTTGGTTGAATTTATCTTTATTATTATCTATCATCTTATCTCACATCCATCATTCAACGTTTGCCGCACCACGTTCCAGTAGTAAAGTCACTTACCTTGGCTTATAAATTCTTGATTTAAAACTCCAATTTAATTTCATAAAAGTCGACCTCAATCTTAATAGATAAATTGATTTCTACATAAAAATAATTTCATAATTTAGTTGAAACTATGCTTACAAATTCCTCCTGCAAACTTCACGACCAACAAGGCCAAACCGAGATCGGGGCTTACCCAAAACAGAAATTATATATACTTGGTGGTTGGGTACGAATTTTGCTCCAAATTCAAAGATTCAAACTCCAATTCCAACGGTACATAGATTCATGGGCCAAATTCTCATGAGTATTTCATTAAAAGGAAAAATTGACTCACAATCCATGGAAGACTTCCTGAATAACACCTTCCTGAATAACACTTACTCGAAGCCAAAATTGCACAAATTCACTGAAACTTGAAGACTCTTCGCTTGAATCTTTGAAATTCAAAGAAAGAGCTTGCTGAACGGAACCAAAAGTTAGTGGCTATTCGATTAAACGCTATAGTCAACCAAAAATAACCTTCAATTCTGTACGATTGGAATTCTCTAATTCCGTTAGCGGAAGCGAATTGTGACCAATTCACAGTTAGTTGTATTTCTACAAAAAATACCAATACATTGGAAAAAATTTAGAAAACTATTCTAAATCAATTTATTAAGGCTAAACATAAAACCTTAGAACTAATCTAAAGGGGAGAAACATACTTACAATCGTTGTCGTCTCTGAAATATCAAGAACACCTTTCTTGATTTCGTATGGACCAAGCGTCAACAATAGGGACACCTGATAGCGAGCATAACTAGCTATTTTTCTCTAATTAATTAAGCTAGTCTTTTACAATTATTAGGCTAAATTTATGCATTTATATGTTTTATTTGTAGGAAGTATGTGTTTCTAGCTTAATTGAGAAATTGGAGTCAAATGGAGTTCAATCTAAAAAAAAAAAAAAAAAAAAAAAAATCATAGCGTCGCGACGCTCTCAGCGAATTTTCCAGATTCTTAATATTGCGACATCGTCCCGACGCTACCCCTATAGCGTCGCGACGGTACGACCAATTTTTGCCTTATTTAAAGATTGCGATTAGGGCTAATTGGGGGACTTCTTTTCGGAGATTTTGAGCCAAAAATAGAGAGAAAAAACCCTCCTTGGAAGCTGAAGTAAGTGGTGGAGAGCGGGATTGAAGACTTTGTTCTTGGAGATCGTGACGGGGACGTGCGGTCTCGACCACCTAGTGTTTAATCTTCTTTCCCTCTTAGTTTAGTTAGTTTTTAATGGCTTTTTCATGTTTAGTTTATCTTCTAACGCCTTGTATGAGTAGCTAAGCTTGTTACTTAGGGATTGATGTAGTCTTTTTAGTTTATGGATTGATTTGTGGGTTGAATTGTGCAATTGTTTTATGTTTGCATTCTTAATTAAATGCTTTCAATTAATTGGCCATTAGTTGAATGATCTAAGTGTTGAGTCTTGCTCGGGAGAGGGAATTTAGTGTAGACTTAATTAAGATTGCATGACTAAAGTAGAATTTCTAAAATCGTGACGAAATTTAGAGTAACTTTAGAATTGGTCAAAAAGAACTAAATGTCTTGCATATTAAAGAACTTAGATAGGGATATCAAGTTAGTTAATTTGTATGAGAATCAATTATACTAGGGAGAGGTAGTTGTGATTAAAGGTTCTTAGACTCATAAAACCATTGTGCGTTATAATTCATTCCCTATAATCAATCCTAGATTAAATTGACGAAATTAATTCCCTAAGTATTCTCTCAATTGAATTTCACATCTTTAATTTGCATTACCTTAGTTTCTAAAACTCACTACTTTTTGGTCCCTAAATAAAATTGAACAAGAATATTCATGGTAGTTAATCTAACTTAAAAATCCAATCCAGAGGACGACACTCGTTTAATCACGTAAACACTATATTATTACTTGATTCCCGTACACTTGCGGTAAGCAAATTGCGCATCAACACCACCAATTGATCTTCCTCCCTATGACTATGAGATTAGGAACATAGTTGTAAGACTATTTACTATTGAATGGGAAAAACTCTAGAGAGAAAATTCTCTCTTTTTGTTCTTGAGTTGAGAGAATATGAGAGGGAGGCTCGGGAGGATGCAAGAGTGCATTCTTGTGGCCTTATGTTGTGTTATCTAAACCTTAGATTTAGTGTTCTATTTATAAGAAAAAGACCATGAATGATCAATTCCATAATTGATTAAATACTTCCAGAAGTGATTAATCATTTCTATAATTGATTAATTATTTCTATAATTAATCATCTCCACAATTGACCAATTCCATAATTGATTAATTATTTTCATAAATGATTAATTACTTACATAAGTGATTAATCATTTCCATAAATAATTAATTATTCAATTAATTAATTCTATAATTAATAAATTACCTAATTAAGTATCGTATATTTAATTTTATGTCTTCTATTAATTAATTAATGACCCAATTAAATATCATATATTTAGTTTCCAGGCATTCAATTAATTAATTCTATATATATGAATCAAATTCATATTAAAATTTGAACTCCTTCAAATTCTCTTATATCTTATAAATTTAATATGAATTAAATTTATATTAATATTTGAACTTCTTCAAATATTTATCTCTCTCATATGCTATAGTTTAATTAAATCACATTTAATTAGACTAAGTTGAATAATTAATTGATTAATTTACTAATTAAATATCATATACTTAATTTGTCGTACATTTGAACTCATTCAAATATATAATTCTCTCAATTAATAAAGTTTAATCATAATGTATCATCATACATTATATTAATTGTATCTCATACAATTAATTTTTATTTCCACAACGAATTTGAAGAATTCAAATTCTTTTCAAGATAAATTTGTTCCTAATTACTCTTTACGAGCTAGCAGTGGGACCTAATGGACCTACATATCAGAACTCCAATGATATGAAGTTAATTGACTGAACTCATTAATTAGGTTAACAAATATTCATTAATTGTGGGTCATTCCACTAAAGACCCACAGCTGAACTTTTCTCACTATAGAACATTTATGTGTCCACGGATATAAACCTATACCGGTAAGTCAATCCTTCACGAATGTCCTTAATCACAGCTAGGTCAAATTACCATTTTACTTTTGTGTTACATCCGCCTCCTAAAGTACCAGCGCTCCTCTAATGAAGAGTTTGTTTATGGTCAAACCAACAAACAGAAAGTCCCTCTTGGGCCAGCGACAGGGTAGAATCCCTTTGTTCAAGTGTTGGAGTCACCACTTAAGGGAACACTCATCTACTTCTCCTAGAAGTGGGAAGGAGTGAATTTCTTCTTATGTTGTCATGTCCCCAGCCTCTAACTCGATCTTGTCCCCAAAAACGAAGGCATATTGTGTCCGCATATTGGCTACTCTCACCCATGCTAATCAAAGGACAATCCCTCATGAGAAGAAGTTCATGACACACTCAGGATTAAGAATGAGTTACCTAGGTCATCATATTTAAACAATAATCTAACTAGTTAACAGTGTTACAACTAGTGGTTGCACATTTCGTGGTCTGGTCTTATGCAAACTCATTGCATAGGATATCCCCGCTCGAATGTACTCTACTACATGGACGCTTTGGATCAATACGTCTACATCATATACAAAGCGGGTCGTATCTCATAGTGTTACCAAGATAAGGTACCCAGACTTATCCCTATACTATAGACCTTTTAGGTTGTGATGTGGAATTTTCCTACCGCAAGCGCACGAGTCAAGTAATAATAAAGTGATTTTGCAATCGAGTGTCGTCCTCAGGATTGGATTTTTAAGTTAGATTAACTACCATGAATATTCTTGTTTGATTTTATTTAGGGACCAAAAAGTAGTGAATTTTAGAAACTAAGGTAATGCAAATTAAAGATGTGAAATTCAATTGAGAGAATACTTAGGGAATTGATTTCGTCAATTTAATCTAGGATTGATTTTAGGGAATGAATTTTAATGCACAGTGGTTTTATCAATCTAAGAACCTTTAATCACAACTACCTCTCCCGAGTATAATTGATTCTCATGCAAATTAACTAACTTGATATCCCTATCTAAGTTCTTTAATATGCAAGGCATTTAGTTCTTTTTTTGACCAATTCTAAAGTTACTCTAAATTCCGTCACGATTTTAGGAATTCTACTTTAGTCATGCAATCTTAATTAAGTCTACGCCAAATCCCCTCTCCTAAGCAAGACTCAACACTTAGATCATTCAACTAATGGCCAATTAATTGAAAGAATTAAATCAAGAATGCAAACATAAAACAATTGCACAATTCAATCCATAAATCAATCCATTAACCAAAAAAGACTACATCAATCCCTGGCTTTACAAGATAAACTAAGCATGAAAAAGTCATTGAAACTAACTAAAGTAAGAGGGAAAGAAGATTAAACACTCGAAGGCCGAGACCGCACGTCCCTGTCACGATCTCCACGAACAAAGTCTTCAACCCCACTCTCAACCACTTGCTTCAGCTTCCAAAGAGGGTTTTTCTCTCTGTTTTCGGCTCAAAATCTCCCAAAAGAAATCCCCCAAAAAGCCCTAATCGCAAAATATAAATAGGGAAAATTTTGGTCGTAGCGTCGCGATACCGCGAATTTAAAAAATTTCCGAGAGCGTCGCGACGCCATGAATTTTTTTTAGATTGAAAACTCCAAATATAGAATGTCAGATTCGAGACACACAGAGAGCAACGTCTCGACGCTAATCTGTGGATGGGCCTATCTTCAATCTTCCAAATTTGATTCTTTTTCATTCGTCGGCTTCTTTTCGCATCCCGAACATCCAATTGGCTCAAAACTATATATCCTACAAATACAACACATAAACACATAATTTTGGCCAATAAATTATAAAAGACTAGCTAAATTAATTAGGAAAAACTAGCTAGCTATGCTCGCTATCAAACTCCCCCAAACTTAAGCTTTTGCTAGTCCTCGAGCAAACTAAAAATCAAGCATACAATGGAAGAATGGATGCAACAAACATGACTCAATCCTCAAGGCTCAAAAGTCAATAATCAAGCAATCAAGAGACATGCACATAAGGACCAATGAGGGAGACAAATTAAAAGTTTTCCAAAATTAACTTGCACAAGCGAGATCTAACTTAACGAGATCAGACTCTATTAGCCCGGGATTGGATTACTAAACTCTCAACTCATCTTCCCTCTACACTGGCACTAAGGATTCACTAACGAGTCAATCGAACAAATTAGTTTGTTTTCATCCATACTTAGGTGCTTATAATTGAAAATTAAATAAAACACTTATATGTGGCACTAGGTTTCACACACCTATTGCAAGGACCCTTAACCCGAGTTTTACTCTTTGGTTGGCCTAACTGATCACAACAGGGGTAGCTCTTTTTGCCTAAATCTTTATTACTCATTGCATACTGTGCACAAGCCATGACCTAATTTTTTTTTTTATTTCAAAAGTAAAGACAAGAATGATTTTTTTCTTTCATGATCATGACAAGCATATGTTCTTTTCTTTCTTCCTAAGCAAGATCAAACATGCTAATTTGCAAAACATTAACTCTTTAGCTCTTCCCTACACCTATCGTGGTGACAGCAAGCATATGAACCTAATAATTCGCTCCTAAGCATTCAAATCTCAATATAGCCAAGACAAATACTCTACTTATGCAAGACATCTCCTAGAAAAAGTTTAAAAAGTCTCCCTTTTTGGGCAGTCATGCTTACAACTCATCGAAAGCTTGAAAATTTACAAGAAAGCCTATCCTAGGAAATCATAGTCATGCAAAAATATCATCCAGAAAACAACCATATGTTCAATTCAAAGAAAGCTCAAAACTATAGCCCGAACTCAGATGCTCAAAGGCTCCATAAACATGCTATTCCACCCCCAAACTTAAAGCATGCATTGTCCTCAATGTATGAAGAAAATAAAGCATAATCAAGCATGGGAACAATAAAAGAGTAGGAGGAGTGAAGAATATTGACCTGGAATGACGATGTCCTCTTTTATGGAAGCTTGCAAGCAAAGGAGAAACCGGAACCAAGACCTACAAAACAAAAACAAACAATAAATCAAAAGCAAAAAGAAAAACACAACTGAACTTACTTGGGTTGCCTCCCATAAGCACTTGTTTAACATCATTAGCTCGACGTGTTGAACGTGATGCATCAAGGAGGCTTCTTTTCTTTGAATCCACCAGAGGTGCTTTTGCTTGCACCTTTCTTGTAGCCCATCATAAGCGCTTCAGAACGATCTTTAGGGTTTTCCACTACTTTAAATATCTCCTTTCCATTCTGGACTCTAATAGTGAGCTCACTGTGCTTAATATCAATAACAACTCGCGCAGTAACGAGGAATGGTCTCCCTAGTATGATAGGCATTGAAGAATTTTCCATCATATCCATGACATATAAATCAATAGGGAGGAAAAATCTACCTACTCTGATTAAAACATTCTCTACTATGCCAACTAGTCTAACTACAGACTGATCAGCCAATTGGAGCCTAACAGGAGTAGATTTAATCTCACCTATATCTAACTTTTTGCACAAGGATAAAGGAATAATATTGATGCTAACGCCTAAATCACACAACACTCTAAAAGAGTAAGTACCAAAGTGCCAAGGAACATAAAAACTCCCTGGATCTGCTACTTTTTTAGGTACCTTTTGCTGAACTTTGGCGCTGCATGTTGAGGCGAGATAGACTGTGTCAACCTTCTTTTCCTTTCTCTTCTTTGCCAGCCATTTCTTCATAAACCTGTTATACTGGGGCATTGATAACTGCCCAAAAGGTAGTTATTCAGGCCTCAATTATATAGGGATTTGTGTGTCCTTTTTGCTTATTAGGGTTGGTTTTGGATAGATATTACTTGTTTTAACCCATTTGGAAGAATGGAAGCTTTGGAAATCATTTTGTGCAGATTATGCTACTGGGTGACTGGAGGGAGCAAATTCTATGCTGCAGCAAAACTGGGAACAAAACTGCGACATCATAGCTCGTTAGCCAACTTCATGAACCGACTTCTGTTGAGTTATTTTCGGGATAAAGGAGCAAGGAGAACCCTACACGTGTCTAAGTTGACCTAATTCAAGTCTCCTATCCTTCTATAAAAGGAAGTAGCCGTCGAAGTCAAATTCATTCCATGTCTTCCCTTAGAAGCCGAATAGTATAGGGAGATTGAAGATCGTCAAGAACACCATCTTCCACAAGCTGATTAGGGAGTTTACTTTCTTTATTAACTTGTGGTTATGGACATGCATACTCAAATTGTAATTCGTATTCCTATGCCTATTATGAACTAAGTAGCTTAGGGTGTTGGTTAGGAATAATGTGATTACTGTGCTTCATCTCTAGTAATAAATTGACTATTGCATTTTGGTTAATTGTTGTGCTTACTTCCATTTTATGCCCGCCTGGCCAGCCGGTGTGAATAGCTCTCTCTAGTTTCAGGGATGATTTAGAGAGTGTGTGGCAATTATCCACACTACGATCATTGTGTATTGGTGAATGCCAGTGACTGAGATAGGGATAGCCAGTTGCCTAGTGTTTGATCGGTCGCTCTTCACTGGGTTTGAAACATATCCCAAAAGATCCAGAGTTCCGGGAGGAACCCGCTAATAATATTGCGAGAAATGCATGATCAATAATATTGCTAGAGCATATCTTAAATCAATCACTAAAGCCTAACCAACGCCTGTCTTTAATTTGTCTACCTATTTGTTTACTTGTTGTTCTGTCATTTATTTTGCTTTGGCATAATTCCGATAAAACCAAATCATTTACTATTCTTTAAACCATTGGAAAGTTACACAAAAATAGGTAGAGTGGAAACTAATTCAGGGCTCGAATTGATAATATTACTTGCTGCAGACTGTGTATACTTGCACAAGAATTCTAGAGTCTTTTATATCATATTTTTACTCACTCTAGGAACCCAACAAGTTTTTGGCGCCGTTGCTGGGGACTTGGATAAGTTTTTATCTGATCTGTTTTGTGTATGTGTTTTAGTGGTTTGGTGTTAGAACTTTTTGATTGTTTCTTTTGTTTTTGCAGGTGTGATTTTGGTGCATGAGCGATCCGCCTGGGGTACGGTTTGAGCTTGATCCAGAAATTGAAAGGACATTAGGGAACAGAAGGAGGGAGCAGCGCATAAACCAGATGGAGAACGTGCCGCAACTCCCGCAGGATCCTGAAGGTCCAACACCAGCAAACCCCCAGCAGAATCCGTTGCTGCAGCAAAACCCATTGTTTGAGCAAAATGAGTAGCGAAATAATCAGGCTGAGAATCCTATCCTGATAGCGAACGATAGGACCAGAGCCATTCGAGCATATGCTGTCCCGATGTTTAATGAGTTGAATCCAGGGATTGCACGTCCTCAAGTCCAAGCGGCAAATTTTGAAATGAAACCGGTAATGTTTCAGATGTTGCAAACCGTGGGGAAATTCCATGGTTTGTCATCTGAAGACCCTCATTTACATCTTAAGTCTTTTATAGGAGTCAGTGATTCTTTTGTAATTCAAGGAGTGCCTAGAGATGCTCTCAGATTAACTTTGTTCCCGTATTCTCTTAGAGATGGAGCAAAGTCATGGTTAAACTCTTTTTCTCCAGGGTCAATTAGGACGTGGGATGAGTTAGCTGAAAAATTTTTGAGTAAATATTTCCCACCTAATAGAAATGCTAAATTAAGGAGTGAAATAGTAGGGTTTAGGCAACTTGAAGATGAGACTTTTAGTGAGGCTTGGGAAAGGTTTAAGGAGCTTTTGTGAAAGTGTCCCCACCATGGTTTACCTCATTGTATTCAAATGGAAACATTTTACAATGGTTTAAATGGAGTAACCCAAGGTATGGTCGATGCCTCGGCTGGAGGGGCCCTTTTGGCAAAAACTTTTGATGAAGCTTATGAAATTTTAGAAAGAATATCTATTAATAGTTGTCATTGGTCGGATGTTAGAGGCACGAATAAAAAAGTTAAGAGTGTATTAGAAGTTGATGGTGTGTCCACCATTAGGGTTGATCTTGCTATGATTGCTAACGCTCTTAAGAATGTGAAAGTGATTAGTCATCAGCAGCCACCAGCTATGGAGCCTACTGCAGTGGTGAACCAAGTCACGGACGAAGCATGTGTCTATTGTGGTGAAGACCACAACTACGAGTTTTGCCCCAGCAATCCAGCTTCTGTGTTTTTTGTAGGTAATCAGAGGAACAACCCTTATTCTAACTTCTATAATCCAGGTTGGCGCAACCACCCCAACTTCTCATGGGGAGGTCAAGGAAATAACGTACAAGCGCAGAAAAAGATGAACCAGCCAGGATTTGCTAAAACGCAGGTATTGCCCCAGCAAAGTAAGTCGGCTTTGCCCCAGCAAAATTCGGGAAACTCTCTCGAAGCGATGATGAAAGAATTTATGGCTCGTACAGATGCCGCAATTCAAAGTAATCAAGCTTCGATGAGGGCCCTGGAATTGCAAGTGGGTCAGCTAGCTAATGAGCTGAAGGCAAGGCCTCAAGGGAAACTTCCTTCGAATACTGAACACCCTCGAAAGGAAGGTAAGGAGCAAGTAAAGGCAGTAACTCTTAGGAGTGGTAAGGCACTAGAAGAGTCTAGAAAGACCCAGGATTTAAATAGTAATAGTGATAATAATGTGGTTGTCGAGAGAGAGTTGGAGTTTGGTCAGGGTGCTGGAGGTAGCAAAGAGAATGCTAGAGCATCTGGTTCTGTGCCAGATGTAGAACCACCATATGTACCGCCCCCACCTTATGTACCACCTCTACCTTTTCCACAATGGCAAAAGCCTAAGAATCAGGATGGTCAATTTAAAAAGTTTTTAGAGATTCTTAAGCAGTTGAATATAAATATCCCTTTAGTAGAAGCTATTGAGCAAATGCCTAATTATGCTAAATTTCTTAAGGATATTTTGACTAAAAAGAAAAGATTAGGTGAGTTTGAAACTGTATCTCTTACTGAGGAGTGTAGTGCTATTCTTAAGAATGGGCTACCCCCCAAGGCTAAGGATCCAGGGTCATTTACCATACCTGTGTCTATAGGTGGAAAGGAATTAGGTCGAGCACTCTGTGATTTGGGTGCAAGCATTAACCTTATGCCTCTTTCGGTCTATCGGAAGTTGGGTATTGGTGAAGCTAGGCCTACCACAGTTACACTCCAATTAGCTTATAGGTCTATCACATATCCAGAGGGTAAAATTGGGGACGTCTTAGTAAAAGTTGATAAATTCATATTTCCTGTTGATTTTATTATTTTAGACTATGAGGCTGACAAAGATGTCCCAATTATTCTAGGTCGTCCATTTTTGGCTACTGGTAGGGCATTAATAGATGTTCAAAAATGAGAATTAACAATGAGAGTCTGTAATGAGGAAGTAAAATTTAATGTGTTTAAAGCCATGAAATATCCAGACGAAATGGAGGATTGCTTGTTCATCAGGATTCTGGAGAGCATAGTTCTTGAGACAGCAATACAGGATTCGGTTGATAAGCATTCGGAAAAGCATGGAGAGGTTAGTGTTGAAGATTTTAAATTTTGTTCTTTAGACAGAAAAAATGAAAAAGAATTGTTTAGGTGTGAGGATGTTTTTGAGTCTTTAGATTTAGATCAAAGAAAGGCTCCCCCAATTAAACCATCCCTGATTGAGGCACCCACTTTAGATTTGAAGCCTTTGCCGGATCATCTAAAGTATGTGTATCTTGGGGAAAGTGAGACGTTGCCCATTATTGTTGCATCAGATTTAATGCTGAAGCATGAGGAGGCCTTAATAAAATTGCTGCAGCAATACCGCAAAGCTATAGGTTGGACATTGGCTGATATTCAGGGAATTAACCCATCTTTTTGTATGCACAAAATCACTCTAGAGGAGGGATCCTTTAGGAGTAATGAGCAACAAAGAAGGCTTAACCATGCAATGAAAGAGGTTGTTAAAAAGGAGGTAATTAAATGGTTGGATGCTGGGATCATTTATCCAATTGCCGATAGCAATTGGGTAAGCCATGTCCAATGTGTTCCTAAGAAAGGAGGTGTCACTGTGGTGAGCAATAAAGATAATGAGTTGATCCCCACGAGGACAGTAACTGGATGGAGGGTTTGCATGGATTATAGAAGGCTTAATAAAGCTACCCGAAAGGATCATTTCCCTCTACCATTTATCGACCAGATGTTGGATCGATTTGCTGGTCAGGCCTATTACCTGTTTCTTGGATGGTTATTCTGGTTATAACCAGATTACTATTGCTCCTGAGGATCAGGAGAAAACCACTTTCACCTGTCCTTATGGGACATTCGCTTTTAGGAGAATGCCTTTCGGCCTCTACAATGCTCCAGCAACATTTCAGCGGTGTATGTTAGCAATTTTTTCTGATATGATTGAGTCCACTGTTTAGGTATTTATGGACGATTTTTCAGTGTTTGGAGGGTCTTTTCAGAATTGTTTAGATAATTTAGGAAAGGTATTAAAAAGATGTGAGGATACCCATCTAGTTTTTAATTGGGAAATGTGCCACTTCATGGTGAAGGAGGGCATAGTGTTAGGTCATAAAATTTCTAAAAATGGTCTACAAGTTGATAGAGAAAAAGTTGAGGTTATTGAAAGGCTAGAGCCACCGAATTCAGTGAAGGGAATTCGGAGTTTTTTAGGACATGCTGGATTTTATAGGAGGTTCATAAATGATTTTTCCAAAATCAGTAAACCTCTATGTAACTTATTGTGTACTGATCACGTTTTTTACTTTGATGCAGATTGTAGGAAGGCTTTTGAGACTTTGAAGGCTGCTTTAATCTCAGCACCCATTCTTTGCGCACCTAATTGGAATTTTCCATTTGAGGTAATGTGCGATGCAAGTGATGCTGCAGTAGGTGCGATGCTGGGGCAAAAGCAAGGCAAATTTATCCATCCTATATATTATGCAAGCAAGGTTTTAAATGAGGCACAAGTCAACTATACAACTACTGAAAAGGAGTTGTTAGTTGTTGTGTTTGCTTTTGAGAAATTTCGGTCATATTTGGTTGGATCCAAAGTCACGGTTTTCACGGATCATGCAGCAATAAGGTACTTAATGACTAAGAAGGATGCAAAGCCTAGACTAATTCATTGGATTTTACTATTGCAGGAGTTCGACCTGGAAATAAAGGACAAGAAGGGTTAAGAGAATGTCATTGTAGATTATTTATCTCGTCTTGATCCATCATCATATTTGCTGGAGCAATCTGCCATTTCCGATTCTTTTCTAGATGAACAACTCTTTGCTGTTGAGGTAAAGGTAGTTAGGGATGTCCCTTGGTATGCTGATATTGCAAACTTCTTGGTAAAGGGAGTCACCCCTATTCACATGGATTGGAGGCAGAAGAAAAAGTTTAAGCATGATGCGAAATTTTTCTATTGGGATGAGCCATTTATGTATAAGCAATGCTCTGATGGTATTATTCGTAGGTGTGTTTCAGGTGCTGAAGCAAAGAAAATCCTGGAGCAATGTCACTCTTCGCCGTATGGAGGTCATTTCAGCGGTCAGAGGACAGCTATGAGGATTTTGCATTGCGGATTTTTCTGGCCTACATTATTCAAGGCAGCCCATTAGTTCTACAAGCAATGTGATGCTTGCCAAAGGAGAGGAAATTTGGGGCCTAGAGATGAAATGCCTCTTACTTATATTTTAGAAGTTGAATTATTCGATGTATGGGGTATTGACTTTATGGGGCCATTTCCTCCTTCTAACGGCAATGTTTTTATCTTATTGGCAGTTGATTATGTGTCAAAGTGGGTGGAGGTCATTGCATGCCATCAGAGTGATGCCAAGACAGTTGCAAGGTTTCTTCAATCGCACATCTTTGCGCGGTTTGGGACACCTAGGGCTCTAGTGAGTGATGAGGGTACACATTTTGTTAATAATATCTTAACTAAGCTTTTAGCTAAGTATGAGATTATGCATAGGATAGGTACCCCTTATCACCCACAAGCAAATGGTCAAGCTGAAATTAGTAATAGGGAAATTAAAGTTATTTTAGAGAAAGTAGTCCATCCATCTCGAAAGGATTGGTCCTTTAGGTTGGATGAGGCTCTTTGGGCTTATAGGACAGCTTATAAGACTCCTCTAGGTATGTCTCCCTATAGGTTAGTATATGGGAAAGCTTTCCATTTACCATCAGAGCTTGAGCATAAAACGTTTTGGGCTTTGAAAAAGTTAAATTTTTATCTGAGTCAAGCAGGAGCAATAAGAATGCTGCAGCTTAATGAGTTAGAAGAATTTCGTCAATTTTCTTACGAAAATGCGAAAATGTATAAGGAAAAGACTAAGTTGTGGCATCACAAGAAAATAAAGTCCAAAGAATTTGTCAAGGGTCAAAAAGTTTTGCTTTATAATTCTAGATTAAAATTATTTCCTGGAAAATTGAAATCTAAATGGTCAGGACCGTTTATTGTGATTGAGGTTTTTCCCAATGGAGCAATTACTTTGCAGGATGAAAAAGATGGGAGAGTGTTCAAGGTGAATGGATAGCGTGTGAAACATTATTGGGGTGAGGAATTTCAGTCGAAATATCCTTCCCTAAGGTTGGTTGATGATTGAGAGAGCAGGACTTTTGCGGGAGCATTTCACAGAGCAAAATTTTGAGCTCCCAGACTTTGTATTGATTTTATTTTTCGCTGATTTGATTTTAATTTCGGTTAGGTTAGATTTAATTTTTCATGATTTATTAGATTTTATCTTTTAAGTATTTTTATTATTTTTGGTACGTTAGATTTTATCTATTTTTGATTTGATTTGATTCGATTTTATTTTATTTTCGGGTTATTTATTTAGATTATCTTTGAATTATCTTTTAATTGGTTTGATTTTTATTAGATTGTATTTAGATCTTATTTTCAGTTATTTGAATTCAGTTTAATTTGAATTAATAAAGATTTTCCATAGTTTATTCGGCTTCTTTTGAGAATAAAAGATTAAGTTTGATTTGATCGATTAAGTTCAATTTGAATTTAAAAGATTTGATTTTCCTATTTTGAAATTTAAATTTCGTATCTAAGATGCGGCAGGTTCAGAAGATTGTTGCAGCAAAGATAATGCTGGAGCAAATTTCTCGTACGCATTTTAGTGTGAGTAATTATTTTTACCGTTGGGATTTTTGAATTTCTATGGGCAGGTGAATTGCAGGGATGTTGCCACATGTCGTGCAGGGATAATCCAACGGTTTAGCCGTTGACAACAAGCAATTATTTACCATAGATGATTGAAATTCAGAGATTTGCCCGTTAGGGATTCGAATTGCAAATTCATTGAGAACGGTAAACCCATTCAATACGGAGGAAATCTTTTCGGTTAAGATTTCAAATTGCTGGAGCCTTATTTATTTGCAGACTTTGGTGAGTTTCTCCTCACTTCGTCTTCTTGTTTCAATCTTGCCATCTACATTCTTTATTTTCATACTTCTTTCTCGGTAAAACCCTTTGAACCTTCAATGGCCAAAACGAGAGCGAGGAAAGAGAGAGAAAATGAGGAAGAAGAGATTCCAGTTACCCTTGAGGTTTAGAAAGCGAAAACAAAAAAAAAAGAGGACGCCGGAGGAAAAGGAAGCGAAGCGAATGAGAAGGCAGCAAAGGGCTGCAGAGCCGGAGGAGGTTCAGGAGGTGGCAGAAGTTGTTGCCACTACTGCGGAGGAAGGAAGTACTCAAGAACCTGAAGTGCAAAACCCAGATATGGTTCAAGAAACGATTGCTGAGAAAAACCAAGAAATAGAGGTTGAGGAGCAGGTCGCAGGTATGCCTGAAAAAGAGAAAACGTCGGAGCCGGTGCAGGAGGCTCATGTTGAAGTCATTATGCCTGAACAGGCCAAGCGCCGCCGCATCAAGAGGAAGGCGGGTCGTGTAAGGGTGATTCGGAACACTCCATCGCCTCCGACGTCGGACTCTGAGGAAGAAAAACGGGAAACTGAGAATAAGGAAAAAGAATAAGAAGCAAGAAAGGCAGAAGAAGAGCGTTTGCGCGAACAGAGAGAAAGCAAGGGCAAAGGAATTGCTAAGGCATCGGGTGAGGCTGACGAGATTGAGGAACAAAGGTTGCCTTTTGTTCGCTTCGTCAACGATCTTGCTCGAGCAAAATACCAGGAGGTGCTAAAAAGGGACTTCTTGTTCGAACGAGGATTTGGCAGTGATTTGCCCAGGTTCTTGGAGTCTGGAATAGGGAATCTCGGGTGGAGGCAATTTTGTGCGAAATCAGAACCTGTCAATTCCAACATTGTTCGGGAATTTTACGCCAACCTTGACGTTAAGAATGATTTTGAGGTTATCATTCGAGAAGTGCCTGTACAGTGGAGTCTTGAGGCCATTAATGAATTGTTCGATCTCCAGGATTTTCCGCATGCAATTTTTAATGAGATGGTGGTTGCACCATCTAGTGATCAACTGAGTGCGGCTGTCCGGGAGGTAGGCATTGAGGGGGCTCAATGGAGGGTGTCGCAGACGCGGAAGCATACGTTTCAAGCTGCTTATTTGAACAGTGAAGCCAACACGTGGATGGGTTTCATCAGGCTACGCTTGTTGCCGACAACACACGACTCCACAGTATCTCGGGACAGGGTATTGCTTGCCTTTGCCATTCTTCGCTCGATGAGTATTGATGTAGGAAAAATTATTTCTTCTGAGATTGTTGATTGCTGGAAAAAGAAGGTGGGGAAGTTGTTTTCCCAAATACAATTAATATGCTGTGCAGAAACGCAGGGGTTCCAGTGGATGAGAATGATGTCATTTTATTTGATAAGGGGATCATTGATACGCCCAATTTGGCGCGGCTCCAACGTACGCAGGAGATACGACAAGGAGGGTTGATCTACGGCATGAATACGATTCTAGAACAACTGACATTGTTGGCCAGCAAGCAGAAGTTTGCTGAAAGGCAAACTTTAACCTTCTGGACATATGTTAAGAATCGTGATGCTGGTTTGAAGAGGGCGCAGCAAGAGAATTTTTCAAAGCCATATCCAGCCCTCCCTGCATTCCCCGAAGACTTACTGAACCCCTGGATTCCACCGCCGCCTGCTAAGAAGGAAGATGAAGAAGAAGATTTGGGTCAGGACAATTGAAGGAGGATTTGAGCGCGCAATATTTTTGATGCAATATTTTGTTTGCTCGCGCATTCCTGACCACATTTCTTCTATATCTGCTTGATGTGTCTATTTTTTTTTTAATTTTCTGTTTTTTTTACAAAAATATATTTCTGCCATGTAATTTTTCTATATTTTTAATGAAATTTCCAGTTGTTTCTGATCCATGAGCATTGACTAACTCTAACTTAACTATTTTCTTCTAAATTTTTTATGCTTGGACTGATTACGCTTAATTAGATCAAGGTATTCTAATCTCCAGAAACCTTTTGCTTGAGCATTTCTTCTAGCCTAGACTGTTGCTGCGGCAAAGAAGATTTTGACGATAGTATTGACTTATATGATCCACTTTAAGCTTAATCCTAGTCCCATGTTTAGTTTAAAAATTCAGATAGAAAAATTTAAGTTTGGGGGTATACTTGCTTATTTAATGATTCATTGGGAACAATGAATAATTCAAGTTTGGGGGACTTTTTGCTACTCCAATTATTTTGCTCGAGCATTCCTCTCCTTCAAAATTAAAATTTGTTAGGTTATTGAGTAACCGGGGATATTTGTGATACCCACAGTTTGTCTTCGCGTCAAAAGATGACCTAGGAAATGTGAAAAAATGAGAAATACTATTTGCTGAAAGAATTATTTGTTGAGGATTTTGCTGAAAAAAATTGACGGAACAAAAGTTTTGAGGGATGAATGATGATCCAACAGTTTTTCTGTCTCCCATAACTTAGGTGAGCTTCATCATAAAATGTCGCCATTCTGAGGGGCAAGAGATAGAATAACTAAGGATTTTTTAGCTTTATAATGAGTATTGAGCCTAGTTGGTGATAAGTTTGAGGCAAGGGTATACTGCACCATAAAGTGGGTCATCCAATGCTTAAGAGCTTATGACTGTAAGGCTACTTTAAGTCTAATAAACAATGATATGAACTCCTTGAAAATATGTTTTGAAATGTCTGATAATAGAGCTAGGCTGTGGTGAGTTCTTAGAATTAAGTTGAAAAGTGGTGATTATTTGTCCTTGCCGGAGGAATCATTTTGTTGCAGCAGAGCTTGGTTTTTGCAGAGTGCTCAGGTAAAGGTTGAAGGTAGTGTTGGACTGTCTGGTTTGATTAAGCTATTCTTTGTTTAATGTTCTGAATTCTTGAAGGAAGGTTGGTTAGTATTGCTCGGGACGCGCAATAGTTCAAGTTTGGGGGTATGATAACTGCCCAAAAGGTAGTTATTTAGGCCTCAATTATATAGGGATCTGTGTGTCCTTTATGCTTATTAGGGTTGGTTTTGGATAGATATTACATGTTTTAACCCATTTTGAAGAATGGATGCTTTGGAAATTATTTTGTGCAGATTATGCTACTGAGCGACTGGAGGGAGCAAATCCTGTGCTGCAGCAAAACTGGGAACAGAACTGCCACATCACAGCTCGTTAGCCAACTTCATGAACCGACTTCTGTTGAGTTATTTTCGGGATAAAGGAGCAAGGATAGCCCTACACGTGTCCAAGTTGACCAAATTCAAGTCTCCTATCCTTCTATAAAAGGAAGTAGCCGTCGAAGTCAAATTCATTCCATGTCTTCCCTTCGAAGCCGAATAGTATAGGGAGATTGAAGATCATCAAGAACACCATCTTCCGCAAGCTGATTAAGGAGTTTACTTTCTTTATTAATTTGTGGTTATGGACATGCATACTCATATTGTAATTCGTATTCCTATGCCTATTATGAACTAAGTAGCTTAGGGTGATGGTTAGGAATAATGTGATTACTGTGCTTCATCTCTAGTAATAAATTGACTATTGAATTTTGGTTAATTGTTGTGCTTACTTCCATTTTATGCCCGCCTGGCCAGCCGGTGTGAATAGCTCTCTCCAGTTTCAGGGATGATTTAGAGAGTGTGTGGCAATTATCCACACTACAATCATTGTGTATTGGTGAACGCCAGTGACTGAGATAGGGATAGCCAGTTGCCTAGTGTTTGATCGATCGCTCTTCACTGGGTTTGAAACATATCCCAAAAGATCCAGAGTTCTGGGAGGAACCCGCTAATAATACTGCGAGAAATGCATGATCAATAATATTGCTAGAGCATATCTTAAATCAATCACTAAAGCCTAACCAACGCCTGTCTTTAATCTGTCTATCTATTTGTTTACTTGTTGTTCTGTCATTTATTTTGCTTCGGCATAATTCCGATAAAACCAAATCATTTACTATTCTTTAAACCATTGGAAAGTTACACAAAAATAGGTAGAGTGGAAACTAATTCAGGGCTCGGATTGATAATATTACTTGTTGCAAACTATGTATACTTGCACAGGAATTCTAGAGTCTTTTATATCATATTTTTACTCACTCTAGGAACCCAACAGGCATCTCCAGCGCATCTGCGAAGGGAATATTAATGTTCAGATTCATAAAAGCATTCATAAATTTGTCAAACTGAACCTGATTATTCTTCTTTTTCTTTTTCTTTTTCCTCTACTTTTCTTTGAGGACCATCGTTGTGGGAGAAGGAATAGAAGGCTCAGGTTCAGGCTTTTCAGCTTCATCTGATGATGTGTCCCCCTCTACTTCCCCAGTAGGTGTGTCATACTCCTCAGACTCAGGCTCTTCTTCAACCTCCTCATGGTGCACAGTAATAGCCTTATAGTACTCCATATGTGTTTTCTCCTGCTCAGCTGGGGTCTTACCTTTGTTATGATGTTTACAACATTTACCAACTGTCCCAGCTGAGTCTCAATGTTTTTTATGGTTGCATTGTGACCGTTTACTTTGGTGTTGATGGCAATGATTGCCTCCTCCAACTTTTTTGTTCTGTTACTAGACTTTGCAATGAAAGCTCCAACAAGATCCTCTAAAGATTTTTTTATTTTCTTGAGTTTGAGGGGCAAAACAAGAAGGATTAAGAACATTCATATTATCAGCATAAGAAAAATTTCCATGGTTCCTATTGTTAAGGTGATAATGTGTAGGTGTACAATTATTATTATATCCCCTAGAATTAAAATTTGATACGTACTGAACCTGTTCGATGGTCTCCTCCTAAGACTGAGATGCTAAAGCAGCTGCTGATTCAATTGACTGTGCACTCCCTGGACTTGAAAATTTTCGAAAAGCATTAGCGAGGGAAGACATCTGGGCCTGAAGTGCACTTACGTTATTGATTTCAAAAACTCCAGCAACAATCTTTTTCGGTGCAGACCGCTCAGATGGCTACTGATAGCTGTTGGTGGCCATGTCCTCCAGAAAAGTTCTAGCGTTCTCATCTATTTTAGACAACAAAGTCCCACCTGCAGCTGCATCAACAACAGTCTTAGTACTTGGATTTAAACCATTATAAAATAATTGAATCTGCAACCAATCAGGATATCCATGCTGGGGGCACTTCCTCAACAGCTATTTGTAACGCTCCCATGCCTCGAACAACTGCTCGTCAAATTGTTGCTGGAACGTCCCGATATCGGTCCTCAGCTTGACCGTCTTAGTAGGAGGGAAAAATTTCTTCAAAAAGGTCTGGACTAAAGCATCCCAGGTGGTGATGCTTCCAGTGGGAATAGACTGCAACCAATCTCGTGCTTTGTCCTATAAGAAAAAGGAAACAAGCGTAAGTGGATGGCATCCTCAGAAACTCCATTTATTTTTACCGTCCCACAAATGTCTAAAAAGGATTTTAGATGAGATTTTGGGTCCTCGGTGGGCGATCCTCTATAAGCACAATCTCGAGCCATCTGAATGAGACTGGTCTTTAGCTCAAAGTTTTTGGGATTGATCGGGGCATAGAGAATCCCCAATTGTTGCCCTTGAAACACGGGCTGAAAGTAATGTCTAATAGGCTTAGGCTCCTCAGGTGGATTTGGGTCGGCCATTTGAATATTTTCTTTATTCTCCCTTCGAAGCCTATGAATTTTTCTCTCGATCTCGGGATCCAAAGGTACTAAAATTAATTATCTTTTCCTTCACATACACAACCTAAACTACCTTAAAAAAGAAAGAAAACAATTAAGGAAAAAAACAAAGAAAAGAAAACAACTAAACTAAATAAGGAAAAATAAAATCTAGAAAAGGAAAATACTAACTAATTAAGGGAACCAAAAATAAATATGACAAAACAATTTAGGAAACTAACAAATAAGGAAAAATTAATCTAAAAAGGGAAAAAAACTAAAAAGGAAAAATCTATCAAAGGAAAATTTCAACAAATAAAGAAAAACTAAATCTGGAATGAAAGCACAAAAGAAAAAAAAAATGCAATCTACCTAAAACTAAGAAAAATAAAATAAAATACAACCTAAATTAAGACCAAACAATTTTTTCACAATATAAATCTAACTAAATGTGCCAATCCCCGGCAACGGCGCCAAAAACTTGATGTGGAATTTTCCTACCGCAAGCGCACAGGTCAAGTAATAATAAAGTGATTTTGCAATCGAGTGTCGTCCTCTGGATTGGATTGTTAAGTTAGATTAACTACCATGAATATTCTTGTTCAGGGACCAAAAAGTAGTGAATTTTAGAAACTAAGGTAATGCAAATTAAAGATGTGAAATTCAATTGAGAGAATACTTAGGGAATTGATTTCGTCAATTTAATCTAGGATTTATTTTACGGAATGAATTATAACGCACAATGGTTTTATGAGTCTAAGAACCTTTAATCACAACTACCTCTCCCAAGTATAATTGATTCTCATGCAAATTAACTAACTTGATATCCCTATCTACGTTCTTTAATATGCAAGTCATCTAGTTCTTTTTTTGACCAATTCTAAAGTTAATCTAAATTCCGTCACGATTTTAGAAATTCTACATTAGTCACGCAATCTTAATTAAGTCTATTCCAAATCCCCTCTCCCGAGCAAGACTCAACACTTAGATCATTCAACTAATGGCCAATTAATTAAGAACGCCAACATAAAACAATTGCACAATTTAACACATAAATCAATCCATAAACCAAAAAATTACTACATCAACCCCTAAGTAACAAAGTTAGCTACTCATACATGGTTTTACAAGATCAACTAAGCATGAAAAAATCATTAAAAATAACTAAAGTAAGAGGGAAAGAAGATTAAACACTCGGAGGCCGAGACCGCACGTCCCTCTCACGATCTCCACGAACAAAGTCTTCAACCTCGCTGTCCACCACTTGCTTCAGCTTCCAAAGAGGGTTTTCTCCCTCTTTTCGGCTCAAGATCTCCCAAAAGAAGTCCCCCAAAAAGTCCTAATCGTAAAATATAAATAGGGAAAATTTTTGTCGTAGCGTCGCGACGCTGTCGCGATACCGCGAATCTGGAAAATTCGCCGAGAGCGTCGCGATGCTATGATTTTTTTTTTTTTAGATTGAAAGCTCAAAATATAGAATGTCAACCTCGAGACACCTAGAGAGAAACGTCTCGATGCTGGTCTGCGGATGGGCCTATCTTCAATCTTCCAACTTTGATTCTTTTTCATTCGTCATCTTCTTTTCATATCTCGGACATCCAATTGGCTCAAAACTATATATCCTACAAATACAACACATAAATGCATAATTTTGGCCAATAAATTATAAAAGACTAGCTAAAATAATTAGGAAAAACTAGCTTGCTATGCTCACTATAAGGTTGTTATTTGAACATCGATCCCCGTATGTCCCTGAAGGATTGGAATTCCCAATTCCGTTAAAGCAAAAGCAATTGGACCATATCGTATTTAATTTTGTTCAATCAAATACCGGTACATTGGCATTTTTCAAAGAACTATTCTATAGAAAATCATAGGCTAAGCATAACTTCTATAGATCTAATCTAAAGAACAGAGAAGCATTCCGTCGTGGAAGACTCTGAATTATTGAACGCTTCTTGATTGATCTTCAACGGCGAACACAACCATAAAACCTTCCCCATTATGACTCTGAGTTTGAGAACCGGATGGTGGGATCCGTCTTGCTTGAATTTGGGAGAAAAAATAGAGAGAAATTATCTCTGTGATATCACTTTGAGAGGGAGAGAGAGAGAGATTCATGTGATCTGTACAAAAATGAGAGGAATAAAATTGATCCCTTCTACGTGTAACTAATGTGAGGGAAGGGGAGATCAAATCTTGATCTTTCATCTAATCAGATGGTTATTAGATTATATGATAACCTAATTAATTAATTACAATTAATACAATTAATTAACTATATGGTAACCAATTAATCATATTAATTAATTAAGCATATTTACGTTTAAATCATATTTAAATGCATTGCCCTCACATAATATATAGTTGTAATTAAACTTAATTAAATCACATTTAATTAAATTAATTAAACCACACAATTAATTAATTCTTCGATCAATTAAATATTAAATATTTAATTAATCAAATATTCGAATCATATTCAAATGTGCATCTCTCTTATAACCTATAGTGTTAATAGGAATCATATTCACATTAAAATTAATCTATAGTTTTAATTTAATTAAATTGAACAATTAATTAATTTTATAATTAATTAAACATCTACCATATTTAATTAATTACATATTACAATCATATTCTAATATATATCTCTCATATACATAGTTTAATTAAATCACATTTAATTAGACTAAATTGAATAATTAATTAATTCACAATTGATTAATTAATTTACTAATTAAATATCATATACTTAATTAGTTATATATCTGAACTCTTTCAAATATATTATTCTCTCAATTAATAAAGTGTAATTTCAAATTAAACTTTATATTATAATATATCACAATACATTATTTTAATTGTATCTCATACATTTAACTTGATTCTCAAGATAAATTTGAACTATTCAAATTCTTTCAAGATAAATTGTTCCCAATTACTCTTTATGAGCTAGCAGGGGGACCTAATGGACCTACAGATCAGAAGCTCAAATGATATGAGGTTAACTGACTAAACTCATTAATCGAGTTAACCATTCATTAATTGTGGGTCACTCCACTAAAGACCCACAGCTGCACTCTTCTCACTGTAGAATGGTTCGGTGTCCACGAATATTGACCAATATCGGTAAGTCAATCCTTTACGAGTGTTCGTAACTACAGCTGGGTCAAATTATTGTTTTACCCCTGAGTTACCTCTGTCTCCTTAAGTATAAGTCCCTCTCTAATGAACTGTAACACCCTAGGATTTTTAAAACTATCCTAACAACATTACTAACTCTAAAACCAAACTAACCGAATGCACCAAAAATTTCGGCAGCATAATGACAAACATTGGACTAAACCAAGATTTTTCAAATGCCTGCGAGAACGAAAGCAACACTTCTATAACATTCCCAACAACGACTCCATACTACAACACAATCGAACTCTAGAGAACAAGCGAGTTAGGTTTCGCATAATAACAGACAACTAAATAAAGCATCCACGACCAAAAACTCAACTAAGCACAACTAACTACCCTTTAACTTAATAGGAACAAACTTGATCATTATAAACCGAAATAAGAGATAAAGTCTATTACACAGCTCAACTAAGTCTAGAGTCTCAACAAGAATAAATTTCAAGGTTAAAGAAAACGGACAAACAGTTGTCCAACATAATAAGCAACTACTATCCAATCGAAAAGAAATAAAAAGGAAAACAGAGCAGACTAGCTATGGTCCTTCCTCATATGCCTCCTTTGCATCACCATTGTCCACACAGTCCTCATAACCTTCAAAAATCTTGTAGTTGGGGGGAGAGAGGGGAGGGGATCAGTACAACCATGGTACTGGTAAGTAGTCCTTACCTGAAAAGCCATTAACCAACAACCAAACAAACAACATGATTTTCACATGCAAACGGCATGCTTCTTAAAGCTGTAAACACATCAACATGCTCAAAATCGAGTAAAATGAATGAATCTCCTAAGTCAAACCTCATGCATCTCTCAATGCAACCCATTAACCACTCATGCTCCACGAGCTTTGATAAGGGCAAAAAATATACCTATTTTACCCTTATTCTTAGCTCATTTCTTGGTCAAATATTGAGTGTTTAGGTCAATTTACTATTCTTGAGCTCAATTTATGTTTCATTTGATAAGATAGGGCATTGAAAATTACTTTTGTCAAATTTAAATCATTTATGCTTAAAAAGACTTGATTTTTAGAGGATTTGACTTAGTTTGTTGTTGTGCAGAAAAACAGACGAAAAGCTGGAATTCCCCAGAAATACGTCGCATTTCTGGGAAGGAAAAAATGAAATGCGACCGCATTTCTTGAAAACAAAGGTCGTTCTGAGTCGCACGCGGTTCGTTGTTGACGAGTCTTCTTCGTACCTAACCGATTGTTTTGACCCTAAAACTGACTGGGCAACCTTCCAGCACCTATTTCGTAGCTCCTCAACCACTTTGTACGCTATATAAGCTCGAGATTCGAAGTCAAATTCAAGCAGAACTCACTTGAAAGAAAAAGGTGGTGACAGAACCCTGGCTCGACGCCAATGAGTAAGGATGCCTGAGGTCCTTCTTAGATGACCAAATTCTAACCCGAGAGAGATTTAGACATAAAACTTTGTGGTTTGTAGAGAGTTTCACCCATCCCCATCTTGTAAAAGTGAGAGAGTGGAGTGTCTTACGAACTCTAGAAGGATTGTGTAAACAAAAAAACCTAAAATATTTAGCTATCTCCTTTATTTCTAGTTTGTGACTACTTTTCACTATTCTGTATTCTTCACATTATTATTTCAATGAAAATGTGCTCATTTTCTTTTTATCCCATCATGAGTAGCTAAATCCCGTTCAGGGGTTCAATGTAGTGAATTCCCTTATGGTTTAATGGCTTGAAAGTGCTTTATTTGCTTAAGTTGTGTTTAATGCATGTCATTCTTTATTGATTATCATTCTAATCTTGTTGATTTTAATTTGATCACTTAGACTTTGCATGCTAAGTGAGTTTGATCTCGAAAGGGACAAACAATATCGGTTCTCATAAAGGTGATATAAGAGAAAAAGCTCGAAAGAGATTGTTGGGTGGTATAGGGCAAGCTACCTAAGGCACCCTATATCGACTATAGGGTTATAGGTCACATTCGTGAATTATCTATGTCGGAGTCGAGTCACAAAAATGTGCATAACGGTACTCGCTTAGCCTTCTAACCGTTTTTGGGAACAAAGGCCAAATGGAAGTTAAATCTTACCCAATGCATTAAATACGCTTAAGTTAGATATTTAATGAGTATGGTTGTTACCTTAGGGATGAATCCATGTTGAATACCTCGTTGTTTATTATTGTTATTCTTTATTATTTATTTGATTGTTTTGTTTATCTTTTCAAAAACCCAATCAATCAACTTATTTTCTCTGGTTACCTTTTTCAAAAGCAATCATTTGAGCAGTTTCTTATTCAAATATGAATTTCCAGTTTAGTCCTCGTGGGATCGATACCCTTGGAATACTTTCTGAGGTTTTTATTACTACGTGCGACAGTGTATACTTGCACTTAAGTGTTGGCTGAATATTTCTCTATTATTATTATTCCATCTTACCTCACATTCCATCTCTTCAGTTCACACACGCACCAAGTTTTTGGTGCCGTTGTCGGGGACCAAAAGTGAATCCAGATTGTTTTTGAAATTGCGATCAGATTGCGACCGCATTTCTGTCTCAAAGGGACTTTGACTTCGGTTCGCATTTTGGGTATCCGCTCCTTGACATTGATCCGGAGAAAGAAAGAACCTTTCGTCGTCAAAGGAAGGAACAAAGACGAAAGAAGAATGAGCAACAAGAGTTGAGCGCACGGGAATTTCTCGAGGAAGCATCTTTCATTCAAGAGTTTCCAATGCATCCTCTTGGAGTCGATCCTCAAGTTTATCCACAAGTTCGTGGAAGGGAGCAGAATGGCAGGAGAATTCCTCCTGTTCCTCTAGTTCCACTCGTGCCACAAGAAGAAAACCTGATCTACATTGCTGAAGAACGAAACCGAGCAATAAGGGACTACGCTTTACCAGTTTTACAGACATTGAATCCAGGAATCTTGGCTACCAATTGATGCTCTACAATTTGAGCTCAAACCAGTGATGTTCCAGATGTTAAATACAATGGGCCAATTCTCAGGACTTCCAAATGAGGATCCACACAAGCATATTAAATTGTTTTTTAGAGTGCAATTCTTTTAAGGTAACAGGAGTGTCAGAAGGTACTTTAAAGCTAAAACTTTTTCCATTTTCTTTACAGGGAGATGCTGAAGCTTGGTTGGATTCATTTACTCCAAACTCCATCACCTCTTGGAATGATTTGGCGGAGAAAATTTTTTAGAAGTTTTTTCCCTCCAATAAAAATGCCAAGTACAGAGCAAAGATCATTGCTTTCAGATAGTCATATAATGAACCTTTGGATGCAGCTTGGGAAAGATTATAGAGGCTGGTTCGAAAGTGTCCACACCATGGACTGCCTGCTTGCATTATTTTGGAGCATTTTTATAGTGGGTTAGATCAAGCATTCAAAGGCACTAGTAAACGCATCAGCAAAAGAATCTTTTCTGAAGAAGTCTTCTATCCTAGACACCATAGCCACCAATAACCGGCATTGGGGAGAAAATGAACCAACAACCATATTGAAAAATCAAGTGAAAGTAGTGGAAACAGAGGATAACACTACGATGCAAGCCTAGATCAAGGCCATTCATAGCATGATGACGGGCATGAACAATCAAGCCAACATAACCCATGCCAATGTTGTTTCTTCTGTCTGTTGTGAGATATGTGGAGAGGAACACATCGCTGATAGTTGTCCACTAAACCCTACTTCTGTCTTTTATGTAGGTCCACAAGGAAATCATAACCAAAATAGATGAAATCCTTATTCGGCCACGTACAACCAAGGATGGAGACAACATCCAAACTTTTCTTGGGGAGGACAAGTCGGGTCCAGTAATTCCAATAATCATCAGTTCGAAAAGCAACCTACTAATGTGGAGTTTTCCTACTACAAGCGCACTGGTCAAGTAATAATATAGTGAATGTAATATTCGAATGTCGTCTTCTAGACTGGATTTGTAATCAATTTTAATTACCAGAAATACTCTTGCCAATTTTATTTAAGGAACCAATCAAAGTGAGAATGAGTGTAAATCAAACACAAAACAATGAAAAAGTATGACAATCTAATGGAGACAACAGTCTCAAGGATTTGATTTCACCAATTGGGATTATGGATTAATTCATGGTTTAATGACATGCTATGATTCCTAAATCTTGGGAAACTAAAATCACACATATCTCTCCCGAGCATACATGATTTTCCCACATGCAATGAACCCGATATCCCTGTCTAAATTCATTAAACATGCAAGGCATTAAGGTTAACCTTTTTAACGATTTCTAGAATTAACTATTATCTCCCGATTTCTAGCTAAATCCTAGTTATGCATAATGACTTCTGAGCTAAATACTTTCTCCCGAGTTAGATTTAATCACAATCAACATTCAATTCGTGGCCGGTAAATTGAAAGCATTAAACATACATTATGCATAAATGAAATCAATATCATAAAACCATAAAATCAATCCATAAAGTGCCCAACGGCTACATCAATCCCTAAGAATTAAACTTAGCTACACACAGTGGTTTGATTCCCGCTTTTCCTCCACTTGATTCTCCTTCAAAAGCCCTTTTTTCTCTGTTTTTCGGCTCCAAATCGTCCAACAGAAGTTCCCCAAAAAGCTCTAATCGCAAAATATAAATATGAAAAATCTTGGTCGTAGCATCGCGATGTCGCGATACCTCGAATCTGGAAAATTTTTCCACAGCATCGCAATGCTATGAACTTTATTATTTTCTTTTTTTTAGCGCGAACTCCATCTGACTCCAATTTCTCAGTTAGGCTTCAAACACATACTTACAACAAATAAAACATATAAATGCATAAATTTGGCCAAATAATTGTAAAAGACTAGCTTAATTAATTAGAGAAAAATAGCTAGCTATGCTCCCTATCAAACACCCCCAAACATAAGCTTTTGCTAGTCCTCGAGCAAACTAAAAATCAAGCATACAATGGAAGAATGGATGCAACAAACATGACTCAATCCTCAAGGCTCAAAAGTCAATACTCAAGCAATCAAGAGACATGCACATAAGGACCAATGAGGGAGACAAATAAAAAATGGTGCAAAATTAACTTGCACAAGCGAGATCTAACTCAACTAGATTAGACTCTACTAGCCCAGGATTGGATTACTAAACTCTCAACTCATCTTCCCTCTACTCTGGCACTAAGGATTCACTAACGAGTCAATGGAACAAATTAGTTTGTTTTCCTCCAAACTTGGTGCTTATAAATGAAAATTACAACATGCATTTATATGTGGCACTAGCTTTCACACACCTATTGCAGGGACCCATAACCCGAGTTTTACCCTTTGGTTTGCCTAACTGATCACAATAGGGGTAGCTCTTTTTGCCCAAGCTTTATTAAAAATTGCATTGCGTTCATAAGTCATGACCTTTTTTTTTTTTTATCAAATTGTAACAACAAGAATGATTTTTCTTTATGAGCATGATAAACATATATTCTTTTCTTTCCTCCTAAGCAAGATCAAACATGCTAATTTGCAAAAAATTAACTCTTTAGCTCTTCCCTACACCTATCGAGGTGACAATAAGCATATGAACCTAATAATTTGCTCCTAAGCATTCGAATCCAAATATAGCCAGGACAAATACTCTATCCTAGGAAATCATGCTTACAACTCATCGAAAGCTTGAAAATTGACAAGAAAGCCTATCCTAGGAAATCATAGTCATGCAAAAATAGCATCCAGAAAACAACCATATGCTCAATTGAAAGAAAGCTCAGAACTATAGCCCGAACTCAGATGCTCAAGGGCTCCACAAACATGCTATTCCACCCCCAAACTTAAAACATGCATTGTCCTCAATGTATAAAGAAAATAAGGCATCATCAATCATGAGAACAATAACAGAGTAGGAGGAGTGAATAATACTGGCTTGGAAGGACGATGACTTCTTTTAATGGAAGCTTGCAAGCAAGGGAGAAACTGGAACCAAGACCTACAAAACAAAAACAAACAATAAATAAAAAACACAACTAAACTTACTTTGGGTTGCCTCCCATAAGCGCTTGTTTAACGTCATTAGCTCGACGTGTTGACCGAATAGGCATCAAGGTGGTCTAATGTCAGGTGTTCCATCAGCAATGCTCTTCCTAGCACCTTTCCTATACCCGACCAACATGGTCTCTGATGTGTTCTGCGGGGTCTCAAAAGCTTTTAGGATCTCCTTCGCCTATTGGACTCTAATGATTAGCTCTCTACGCTCAATATTAATTATAACCCTCCCTGTAGCAAGGAATGGTCTCCCTAATATAATAGGCATGACAGGATTTTCTTTAATATCCAAAGCAAAGTAGTCAACAGGAAGGAAAAATCTACCTACTTTGATCAGTACATTCTCAACCATCCCATATGGACTAACCACAGACTGGTCAGCCAACTAGAGCCTAACAATAGTAGATTTTATCTCTCCTATATTTAGCTTTTTGCACAATGATACTTGAATGATATTTATGCTAGCCCCTAGAACACATAGTGCTCTACAAGAATAAGTACCAAAATTACAAGGAATAGTAAAACACCCTGGATCAGTCAATTTCTCTAGCACTGTCTACTGAACACGAGCACTGCATGTCGATGCGAGGTACACAGTCTCCATTTGCCTTTCCTTTTTCTTCTTGATGAGCCATTCCTTCGTGAACTTTTTATAATAAGGCATTTGCTCCAATGCATCTGCAAAAGGAATATTAACAGTCAACCCTGTAAACGCATCAAGAAACTTACTAAACTGAGCCTTAGAATTTTTATTTTTCCTATTCTTTGACTTAGGAACTAAAATAGTATGAAAAAGGATAGAGGGCTCAGGTATAAGCTTTTTAGCTTCGCTTGAGGTGGTGCCCTCCTCAACTTCTCCAGTGAGTTCCTCAGTTTCAGTAGTCTCCTCCTCCTTAGCTACTTGAGTCTCCTCCTCGCGATGCAGAGAGACGGCCTTGCAGTACTCAAGTGGAGATTTCTCCTGTTCAGCTAGGGCTTTACCTTTATTCATGGTGTTAACAACACTTCCATTTGTCCCAGCTGAGTCTCTATGTTCTTAATGGTTGCAGAATGACCATTAAAAGTGGTGTTTATGGCAATCACGGCCTCCTCAAGCTTATTTGATCTGTTACTTGATTCTGTAATAAAAGCTCCAACGAGATCCTCTAAAGATTTCTTACTTTCTTGACTTTGTGGAATAAAGCCAGGAGGATTAAGAACATTCTTATTATTCGCATACGAAAAATTCTCATGATTTCTGTTACTCGGTATATAATATGTAGGTGTAGAATTATTATTGTACCCTCTAGAATTCAAATTAGAGACATACTGAACTTGCTCGAGATTTTCCTTCTGAGTCTGGGATGCAAGGGCAGCTGCAGACTTGATCGATTGACCACTCACTATACCTGAAAACTTTAAAAATGCATTAGCAAGGGAAGACATCTGGGCCTGAAGTGCACTTACGTTGTTAATCTCGAACACTCTAGCAGCAATCTTTTTCGGTCCCAACCGCTCAGATGGACACTAATAGCTATTGGTGGCCATTTCCTCCAGTAAAGTCCTAGCAATCTCAACGGTTTTGGACAACAGAGTCCCACCTGCAGCTGCATCAACAATAGTTTTTGTACTAAGAGTTAAGCCATTATAAAATAATTGAACCTGAAGCCAGTCGGGATAGCCATGCTGAAGGCACTTCCTCAGCAGCTCTTTGAATCGCTCCCAAGCCTCGAACAACTGCTCATCAAACTGCTGCTGGAACGTCCAAATCTCGGTCCCCAACTTGACTGTCTTAGCAGGAGGGAAGATTTTCTTTAAAAACGCCTAGACCAAAGCATCCCATGTAGGAATGCTCCCAGGTGGAATCGATTGCAACCAATCCATCGCTTTGTCCTACAACGAAAAAGGAAACAAACGTAAGCAAATGGCATCTTCAGAAACACCATTTAATTTTACTGTCCCACAAATGTCCAGGAAAGATTTCAGGTGCGAATTTGGATCCTCGGTTGGCGATCCCCTGTAGGCACAGTCTCGAGCCATCTGAATCAGACTTGCTTTCAGCTCGAAATTGTTAGCATTGATCGGGGCATAGACAATCCCCGACTATTGATCCTGAAAGATCCACTAGATGTAGTCCCTAATGGGCTTAGGCTCCTCGGAGTTAGGATTGGCCATTTGGATATGATTTTCTCGATTTTCCCTTCGAAGTCTATTAAAAGTTCTTTTGATTTCTGGGTAAAAGGGAACTAAGGCCAACACCCTAACCTTTCGCATAAACTAACAAAACAAACCAAAAAAGGAAAATAAAAGAAAAGAAAAGGAAATAAATTAGGAAATAAACTAGAGAAGGAAATAACTGAATCTAAATAATGAAAATATAATCTACAAAAGGAAAAAAAATAAACAAATAAGGAATGAAAATTCAAATATGGCAAAAACAAAATAGAAAACTACAAAAAGGAAAAATTAATCTACAAATGATAAGACTAAAAAGGAAATTATATGTATGGGAAGTTCAAACAAATATGGAAAAATCAAAATACGGAAAAGAAAAACGATAAAAGAAAAAAATGCAATCTACCTAAAAATAAAAATAACAAAAATAACAAAGAAAAAATAAAATACACCCTAAACTAAGACAAGACAATTTTTCTAAGATATTAATATTGACTAAATATGCCAATCTCCGACAATGGCGCAAAAAACTTGATGTGGAATTTTCCTACCGCAAGCGCACGGGTGAAGTAATTATATAGTGAATGTAATATTCGAATGTCGTCCTCTGGATTGGATTTCTAATCAATTTTAATTACCGGAAATACTCTTGCCCAATTTTATTTAGGGAACCAATCAAAGTGAGAATGAATGTAAATCAAACACAAAACAATGAAAAAGTATGACAATCTAATGGAGACAACGGTCTTAGGGATTTGATTTCACCAATTGGGATTATGGATTAATTCATGGTTTAATGACATGCTATGAATCATAAATCTTGGAAAACTAAAATCACACATATCTCTCCCGAGCATACATGATTCTCCCACATGCAATGAACCCGATATCCCTATCTAAATTCATTAAACATGCAAGGCATTAAGGTTAACCTTTTTAACGATTTCTAAATTAACTATTATCTCCCGATTTCTAGCTAAATCCTAATTATGCATAATAAATTCTGAGCTAAATGCTCTCTCCCGAGTTAGATTTAATCACAATCAACATTCAATTTGTGGCCGGTAAATTGATAGCATTAAACATACATTATGCATAAATGAAATCAATAGCATAAAACCATAAAATCAATCCATAAAGTGCCCAACGGCTACATCAATCCCTACGAATTAAACTTAGCTACACATAATCTGAGTTACAATATAAACTAAGTCTAAAAAAGCCATAAAAACTACAAAAGCAAAGGGTAAAGAGAATTAAACGCTAGGTAGGTCGAGACCGCACGTCCCTGTTACGATCCCCACAAACAAGGGTTTGATTCCCGCTTTTCCTCCACTTGATTCAGCTTCAAAAGCCCCTTTTTTCTCTGTTTTTCGGCTCCAAATCGTCCAAGAGAAATCCCCTAAAAATCCCTAATCGCAAAATGTAAATAGGGAAAATTTTGGTCGTATTGTCGCGACGCTGTCGCGATACCGCGAATTTGGAAAATTCCCCAAGAGCGTCACGACACTATGATTTTTTTATTTATTTATTTTTTTAGCGCGAACTCCATTTTACTCCAATTTCTCAGTTAAGCTTCAAACACATACTTCCTACAAATAAAACATATAAATGCATAAATTTGACCAAATAATTGTAAAAGACTAGCTTAATTAATTAGAAAAAAATAGCTAGTTATGCTCGCTATCACCTACACAACAACAGCCGTAGAAAAACTTCCAACAAGTTCCAGTGCAGAGCCAAGAGTGTAATCTAGAGACTCTTATGAAGGAGTACATGGCAAGGAATGATGCTGCAGTCAAGAATTTGGAAGTTTAGCTTGGACAATTTGCTTAGGAGATTAATAATAGACCTCAAGGGACGTTGCGTAGGAAAACTGAGATCCTTCACAGAGAAGGCAAGGAACAATGCAAGGCAGTGACCCTAAGAAGTGGATTAGAATACGATGGACCAAATAATCCAGGAAGATCAGAAGCAGAGATCCCAATTGACGCTCAAGAAAAGATTTGTGAAAAGAAGTCAGACAATACCACAGATATTTCAAAGAATAAAGAAGAAAAAGTAGAAAGGACCAAGGAGAATGAAGCCTTTGTTGAAAAAGAAGAAAAATTAAAGTTGGAGAAAAACATAGGAATGTGGCCGCAAATTGATGTGCAATTTGCTAACCGCAAGTGTACGGGTCAAGTAATAATATAGTGATTTTGAAATCGAATGTCGTCCTCTGGATTGGTGTCTAGCCAAATTTTAATTATCGAAAATACTCTTGGCCAACTTTATTTAGGGAATCGAATAGAATGAAAATATGAATTAATCAACACAAAACTAAAGTAAAAAGTGACAACCAAATGGGAATAATTGGTCTTAGGGAATTGATTTCACCAATTGGAGTTATGGATTAATAAACGGATTAACACATGCTATGATTCATAAATCTTGGCAACTAAAATCACACATATCTCTTCCGAGCATACATGATTCTCTCATATGCAATTGAACCCGATATCCCTATCTAAATTCAATAAACATACAAGGCAATAAGGCTAACCTTTATAACAATTTCTAGAATTAACCTTAATCTTCCGATTTTTAGCTAAATTCTAGTTATGCATATTGGTTACTAATTTAAATCCTCTCTCCCGAGTTAGATTCAAATATACACATCAATCAATTTATGGCCAGTAAATCGAAAGCATTAAGCATACAACATATGCATAAATGACATCAATAACATAAATACCGTAAATCAATCCAAAACGTGCCCAACGGCTACATCAATCCCTAAGAATTAACTTAGCTACACATAAACCTCATTACAATATAAACTAAGTGTAAATAAGCCATAAAAACTATCTAAAGTAAGGGAAAAGAGAAATAGACTCGTTGTAGGCCGAGACCGAACGTCCCCGTCACGATCCCCACGAACAATGGGTTGATTTCCAACTAGTCCCCTTTGCTTCAGCTCAATTATGTCCTCTTTCTGCTCTAATGTCGGCTCCCAAGAGTCCCCATTCCAAAAGTCCCTAAAACCTAGCCAAAACTAAACTTATATAGCAGATTTTCGTCGTAGCGTCGAGACGCTATTAAGACAGCGTCTCGACGCTGCCCCTTTTACGCGCGTGTCTGAAAAGGAAAAACGATAGCGTTGGGACGCTTCCTATCACAGCGTCGAGACGCTGTGGGTCTGCCGCATCTTCTCATTAAGGAAACGTAGCGTCTCGACGCTCCAAGAGTGGCGTCTCGACGCTAATGGGTCGTATGCCCATTCTTGGCTCCTTGTTACTTGAATCTTTTTGGTTTTTTGGCATCTTTTCACGTCCCGAACACCCGATTAATTCTTATTCCATGTTTTCACTCTAATCAACGCTTTCCTACAAAATAAACAATTAAGCACAATAAAATGGCCCAAACATCATAAAAGACTAGCTCAATTAAATAAGTAAAAGTAGCTAGCTATGCTCGCTATCACAAATGCGACCACAAAACCTCAGAAGTTCTTAGATGTATTGAAGCAGTTGCACATTAGCATACCATTATCGGAGGCACTTGAACAAATTCCTACATACGTAATGTTCCTAAAAGATATCCTATCGAAAAAGAGAAGGTTGGGAGAGTACGAAACGGTTGCACTCACGGAATGTTCCAGTGCACTAGTAAAGAACGAGATTCCTCCCAACCTTAACGATCCAGGAAGCTTTACAATTCCATGCTCTATAGGAGGCAGGGATGTAGGTAGAGCTCTATGTGATTTGGGAGCAAACATCAACTTAATGCCATATTCAGTTTTTAAGCAGTTAGGAATAGGTGATGCACGACCAACAACTGTGACCTTACAGTTGGCAGACCGATCGCTTACACATCCCATTGGAAAGATTGAAGACATATTTGTTAAAGTTGACAAGTTTGTTTTCCTTGCAGATTTCATCATCTTAGATTGTGAAGCCGACAAGGATGTACCGATCATCTTAGGATGACTATTCTTAGCTGTTGGGTTCCTAGAATGAGTAAAAATATGATATAAAATACTCTAGAATTCTTGTGCAAGTATACACAGTCTGCAGCAAGTAATATTATCAATCCGAGCCCTGAATTAGTTTCCACTCTACCTATTTTTGTGTAACTTTCCAATGGTTTCAAGAATAGTAAAATGATTTGGTTTTATCGGAATTATGCTGAAGCAAAATAAATGACAGAACAACGAGTAAACAAATAGATAGACAGATTAAAGACAGGCGCTGGTTAGGTTTTAGTGATTGTTCTAAGATATGCTCTAGCAATATTATTGATCTTGCATTTCTCGCAGTATTATTAGCGGATTCCTCCCGGAACTTCAGATCTTTTGGGATATGTTTCAAATCCAATGAAGCACGACCGATCAAGCACTAGGCAATTGGCTATCCCTAGCTGAGTCACTGGCGTTCACCAATACACAATGATCGTAGTGTGGATAATTCCCACACACCCTCTAAATCATCCTTGAAACTAGAGAGAGCTATTCACACCGGCTGGCCAGGCGGGCATAAACTGGAAATAAGCACAACAATTAACCAAAATGCTATAGTCAATTTATTACTAGAGATGAAGCACAGTATCACATTATTCCTAACCAACACCTTAAGCTACTTAGTTCATAATAGGCATAGGAATACGAATTACAATCTGAGTATGCATGTCCATAACCACAAGTTAATGAAGAAAATAAACTCCCTAATCAGCTTGCGGAAGATGGTGTTCTTGATGATCTTCAATCTCTCTAAGGTATTCGGCTTCCAAGGGAAAACATGGAATGCCTTTGACTTGGACAGCTACTTCCTTTTATAGAAGGAGAGGAGACTTGAATTAGGTCAACTTGGACACGTGTAGGGCTCTCCTTGCTCCTTTATCACGAAAATTACTCAACAGAAGTCGGTTCATGAAGTTGGCTAACGAGCTGTAATGTGATAGTTTCGGCTCCCAGTTTTGCTGCAGCACAGAATTTGCTCCCTTCAGTCGCTCAGCAACATAATCTGCACAAAATAATTTCCAATCCTTCCATTCTTCCAAATGGGTTAAAACATGTAATATCTATTCAAAACCAACCCTAATAAGCATAAAGGACACACAAATCCCTATATAAGTGAGGCCTAAATAACTACCTTTTGGGCGGTTATCATACCCCCAAACTTGAACTATTGCGTGTCCCGAGCAATACTAACCAACCTTCCTTCACGAATTCAAAACATTAGACAAAGAATAGCTTAATCAAACCAGACAGTCCAACACTACCTTTAACCTTTACCTGAGCACTCTGCAAAACCAAGCTCTGCTGCAGCAAAATGATTCCTCCGGCATGGACAAATAATCACCACTTTTCAACTTAATTCTAAGAACTCACCACAGCTTAGCTCTATTATCAGACATTTGAAAACATATTTTTAAAGGGGTTTATATCATTATTTATCATACTTAAAGCAGCCTTACAGTCATAAGCTCTTAAGCACGGGATGACCCACTTTATGGTGCAGTATACCCTTGCCTCAAGCTTATCACCAACTAGGCTCAATACTCATTATAAAGCTAAAAAAATCCTTAGTTATTCCATCTCTTGCCCCTCAGAATGGCGACATTTTATGATGAAGCTCACCTAAGTTCTGGAAGACAGAAAAAACTATTGGATCATCATTCATCCCTCAAAACTTTTGCTCCGTCAATTTTTTCAGCAAAATTTTCAACAAATAATAATTTTTTTCCGTAAATAATTTTTCTCATCATTTTTTCACATTTCCTAGGTCATCTTTTGACGCGAAGACAAACTGTGGGTATCACAAATGTCCCCGGTTACTCAATAACCTAACAAATTTTAATTTGAAGGAGAGGAATGCCCGAGCAAAATAATTGGAGTAGCAAAAAGTCCCCCAAACTTGAATTATTCATTGTCCCCAATGAATCATTAAATAAGCAAGTATACCCCCAAACTTAAAGTGGATCATAAGTCAATACTACCTTTAAAATCTTCTTGCCGCAGCAACAGTCCAGGCTAAAAGAAATGCTCAAGCAAAAGGTTTCTGGAGATTAGAATACCTTGATCTAATTAAGCTTAATCAGTCCAAGCTTAAAAAATTCAGAGGAAAATTTAGTTAAGTTAGGCATTACGCAGTGCTCATAGAACAGAAATATTCGGAAATTCAATAAAAATATTCAAAAATATTACAAAAGTAGAGATATATTTTTTTTAAAGCAGAAAAATTAAAAAGACAAGCAAACGGGGTCTGATATGCGTGAGCAAACAAAATTATAGGATCAAAATTAATGCTCGCCGAAGATCATCCATCAATCTTCCTGACCCTGTTCTTCATCATCATTCTCTTCTCCTCTTTCAGCAGGTGGGGGCGGAATCCAGGGGTTCAACAGATCGTCAGGGAATATGGGAAGGGCTGGGTATGGGTTTGAAAAATTCTCTTGCAGCGCCCTCTTTAAGCCGACATCCCGATTCTTAACATAGTTCCAGAAGGTTAAAGTCTGCCTCTCAGCAAACTCCTGCCTACTGGCCGAAAGTGACAGTTGTTCTAGAATCGTATTGATGTCGTAGATAAGCCCACCTTGACGTACCTCCTGCACACGTTGGAGCCGTGCCAAATTGGGCGTGTCTATGATCCCTTTATCAAACAGGATCACATCGCCCTCATCCACCGGAACCCCTGCTCTTCTGCACAACATCGTGATTGTGTTCGGAAAGAATAGTTTCCCCACCTTCTTTTTCCAACATCCAGCAATCTCATTTGCAATGATCCTCCCTACGTTAATATTGAGAGACCGTAAGATGGCAAAAGCTAGGAGAACCCGTTCCCTGGAGATTGTCGAGTCATGTGTTGTTGGAAGCATCTTCTGTCTAATAAATCCCATCCATGTATTCGCTTCCCTTTTCAAATAAGCTGACTGGAATGTCCTCTTCTGAGTCTTGGATAACTGCCACTGTGCCCCTTCAATTCCTACCTCCCTAACAGCCTCACTTAGTTGCTCATCAGATGGCGCCATAGCCATCTCATTATACGCCGCATGGGGGAAGTTTTGAAGATGGTACAATGCGTTGATCACACTGGGACTCCAATCCACCTCGACTCCTCGGACAATTACCTGGAAACCATCCTCCTTGACAATGTTAGCATAAAATTCACGCACCACCTGTGCGTTTACAGATTCAAGCTTCGCACAAAATAGCTCCCAGCCATGGTATGCAATACCGGTCCTCAGAAACTGTGGAAGATCACCACTGAAACCGCGTTCGAACAAGAAATCCCTTTTCAGAAGCTCAGTGTATTTTGCTCTGGCAAAATTATTGACGAAGCGATCAAATGGAACCTGTTGTTCTTCTATCGCCTCGTGTTCTTCCGATGCTTCAACAATATTTTGTGTTCTTTTCTTCTTAGTTTTTACTTTCGGAACATCGGGGGTAATGGGTATTTCCTCTTCACTCACTCTCTCTCTCTCTTTCTTTCCTCGCTCTTATTTTGGCCATGGATAACTCAAAGGGTTTTGCAGAGAATGAAAAGGAGAAAGAAAGAATGTAGATGGCAAGATAGAATCAAGAAGACGAAGTGAGGAGAAACGTACCAATGTCTGCAAATAAATAAGGCTCCAGCAATTTGAAATCCTAACCGAAAGGATTTACTCCGTAATAAATGGTTTTACCGTTCATATTTACTTTGCAATTCAAATCCCTAACGGTAAAATCGTGGGATTTCAACCATCTATGGGAAATAACGACATGTTGTCAATGGCTAAACCATTGGATTATCCCTGCACGACATGTGGCAGCATCCCTCCAATTCACCTGCCCATAGAAATTCAAAAATCCCAACGGTAAAAAGAATTACTCACACTAAAATCCTTTCTATTCGTACAAGAAATTTGCTCCAGCATTTATCCTTGCTGCAACAATCTTCTGAACCTGCCGAATCTTAGATACGGAATTTAAATTTCAAAATAGGAAAATCAAATCTTTTAAATTCAAATTGAATTTAACCGATCAAATCAAACTTAATTAATTTTTTTTATTCTTAAAGCCGAATCAATTAGAGAAAATCTTTATTAATTATCTGAATTCAAATAACTGAAAATAAAATCCACATAAAACAAAATCTAATTAACGAAAAGATAAATCCTAAAAATAATCTAAATAAAGAACCTGAAAAATCAAATCAAATTCAAAACGAAATTCCAAATACACAAATACTTAAAGATAAAAATCTAATAAACCATGCAAAATTAAATCTAACCTAATCAAAATTAAAAACAAGTCGGCGAAAAATAAAATCAATACAAAGTCTGGGAGCTCAAAATTTTGCTATGTTAAATGCTCCCGCAAAAGTCCTGCTCTCTCAATCATCAAGCAACCTTAGGGAAGGATATTTCGACTGAAACTCCTCACCCCAATAATGTTTCACACGCTGTCCATTCACCTTGAACACTCTCCCATCTTTTTCATTCTGCAACGTAATTGCTCCATTGGGGAAAACCTCAATCACAATAAATGGTCCTGACCATTTAGATTTTAATTTTCCAGGAAATAATTTTAATCTAGAATTATAAAGCAAAACTTTTTGACCCTTGACAAATTCTTTGGATTTTATTTTCTTGTCATTCCATAGCTTAGTCTTTTCCTTATAAATTTTCGCATTTTCGTAAGAAAATTGACGAAATTCTTCTAACTCATTAAGCTACAACATTCTTATTGCTCCTGCACGACTCAGATCAAAATTTAACTTTTTCAAAGCCCAAAATGTTTTATGCTCAAGCTCTAATGGTAAATGGAAAGCTTTCCCATATACTAACCTATAGGGAGACATACCTAGAGGAGTCTTATAAGCTATCCTATAAGCCCAAAGAGCTTCATCCAACCTAAAGGACCAATCCTTTCTAGATGGATGGACTACTTTCTCTAAGATAGCTTTAATTTCCCTATTACTAATTTCAGCTTGACCATTTGCTTGTGGGTGATAAGGGGTAGCTATCCTATGCTTAATTCCATACTTAGCTAAAAGCTTAGTTAAGATATTATTAACAAAATGTGTACCCTCGTCACTCACTAGAGCCCTAGGTGTCCCAAACCGCGCAAAGATGTGCGATTGAAGAAACCTTGCAACTGTCTTGGCATCACTCTGATGGCATGCAATGGCCTCCACCCACTTGGACACATAATCAACTGCCAATAAGATAAAAACATTGCCATTAGAAGGAGGAAATGGCCCCATAAAGTCAATACCCCATACATCGAATAATTCAACTTCTAAAATATAAGTAAGAGGCATTTCATCTTTAGGCCCCAAATTTCCTCTCCGTTGGCAAGCATCACATTGCTTGTAGAACCAATGGCCATCCTTGAATAACATAGGCAAGAAAAATCCGCAATGCAAAATCCTCATAGCCGTCCTCTGATCGCTGAAATGACCTCCATACGGCGAAGAGTGACATTGCTCCAGGATTTCCTTTGCTTCAGCACCTGAAACACACCTTCGAATAATACCGTCAGAGCATTGCTTATACATAAATGGCTCATCCCAATAGAAAACTTTTGCATCATGCTTAAACTTTTTCTTCTGCCTCCAATCCATGTCAATAGGGGTGGCTCCCTTTACCAAAAAGTTTGCAATATCAGCATACCAAGGGGCATCCCTAACTACCTTTACTTACACAGCAAAGAGTTGTTCATCTAGAAAAAAATCGGAAATGGCAGATTGCTCCAGCAAAGATGATGACGGATCAAGACGAGATAAATGATCTGCAATGACATTTTCTGATCCTTTCTTGTCCTTTATCTCCAAGTCAAATTCCTGCAATAGTAAAATCTAACGAATTAGTCTAGGCTTTGCATCTTTCTTTGACATTAAATACCTTATTGCTGCATCATCCATGAAAACCGTGACTTTGGATCCAACCAAATATGGCCGGAACTTCTCAAAAGCGAACACCACAGCTAACAACTCCTTTTCAGTAGTTGTATAGTTGACTTGTGCTTCATTTAAAACCTTGCTTGCATAATATATAGGATGGATAAATTTGCTCTGCTTTTGCCCCAGCATCGCACCTACCGCAGCATCACTCGCATCACACATTACCTCAAATGGCAAATTCCAATTAGGTGCGCAAAGAATGGGTGCTGAGATTAAAACAGCCTTTAAAGTCTCAAAAGCCTTCCTACAATCTGCATCAAAGTTAAAAAACATGATTAGTGCACAATAAGTTACAAAGAGGTTTACTGATTTTTGAAAAATCCTTTATGAACCTCCTATAAAATCCAGCATGTCCTAAAAAACTCCGAATTCCCTTCACTTAATTCGGTGGCTCTAGCCTTTCAATAACCTCAACTTTTGCTCTATCAACATGTAGACCATTTTTAGAAATTTTATGTCCTAACAGTACGCCATCCTTTACCATGAAGTGGCATTTCTCCCAATTAAGAACTAGATGGGTATCCTCACATCTTTTCAATACCTTTCCTAAATTATCTAAACAATTCTGAAAAGACCCTCCAAACACTGAAAAATCGTCCATAAATACCTCAACAGTGGACTCAATCATATCAGAAAAAATTGCTAACATACACCGCTGAAATGTTGTTGGAGCATTGCAGAGGTCGAAAGGCATTCTCCTAAAAGCGAATGTCCCATAAGGACAGGTGAAAGTGGTTTTCTCCTGATCCTCAAGAGCAATAGTAATCTGGTTATATCCAGAATAACCATCCAAGAAACAGTAGTAGGCCTGACTAGCCAATCGATCCAACATCTGGTCGATAAATGGTAGAGGGAAATGATCCTTTCGGGTAGCTTTATTAAGCCTTATGTAATCCATGCAAACCCTCCATCCAGCTACTGTCCTAGTTGGAATCAACTCATTATCTTTATTGCTCACCACAGTGACACCTCCTTTCTTAGGAACACATTGGACAGGGCTCACCCAATTGCTATCGTCAATTGGATAAATGATCCCATCATCCAACCATTTAACTACCTCCTTTTTAACAACCTCTTTCATTGCAGGGTTAAGCCTTCTTTGTTGCTCAATACTCCTAAAGGATCCCTCCTCTATAGTGATTTTGTGCATACAAAAAGATGGGCTAATTCCCTGAATATCAGCCAATGTCCAACCTATAGCCTTGCGGTATTGCTACATCAATTTTATTAAGGCCTCTTCATGCTCTGGCATTAAATCTGATGCAACAATAATGGGCAGCGTCTCACTTTCCCCAAGATACACATACTTTAGATGATCCGGTAAGGGTTTCAAATCTAAAGTAGGTGCCTCAATCAGGGATGACTTAATTGGAGGAGCCTTCCTTTGATCTAAATCTAAAGACTCAAAAACATCCTCACACCTAAACAAATCTTTTTTCATTTTTTCTATCTAAAGAACAAAATTTAGAATCTTCTACACTAACCTCTCCATGATTTTTTGAATGCTTATCAGCCGAATCTTGTATTGTTGTCTCAAGAACTGTGCTCTCCAGAATCCTGATGAAGGAGCAATCCTCCATTTCGTCTGGATATTTCATGGCTTTAAACACATTAAATTTTACTTCCTCATTACAGACTCTCATTGTTAATTCCCCTTTTTGAACATCTATTAATACCCTACCAGTAGCCAAAAATGGACGACCTAGAATAATTGGGACATCTTTATCAGCCTCATAGTCTAAAATAATAAAATCAACTGGAAATATGAACTTATCAACTTTCACTAAGACATCCTCAATTTTACTCTCTGGATATGTGATAGACCTATCAGCTAATTGGAGTGTAACTGTGGTAGGCCTAGCTTCACCAATACCTAACTTTCGATAGACCGAAAGAGGCATAAGGTTAATGCTTGCGCCTAAATCACAGAGTGCTCAACCTAATTCCTTTCCACCTATAGACAGAGGTATGGTAAATGACCCTGGATCCTTAGCCTTGGGGGGTAGCCCATTCTTCAGAATAGCACTACACTCCTCAGTAAGAGATACAGTTTCAAACTCACCTAATGTTTTCTTTTTAGTAAAAATATCCTTAAGAAACTTAGCATAATTAGGCATTTGCTCAATAGCTTCTACTAAAGGGATATTTATATGCAATTGCTTAAGAATCTCTAGAAACTTTTTAAATTGACCATCCTGATTCTTAGGCTTTTGCCTTTGTGGAAAAGGTAGAGGTGGTACATAAGGTGGGGGCGGCACATAAGGTGGTTCCACATCTGGAACACAACCAGATGCTCCAACATTTTTATTGCTGCCTCCAGCACCCTGACCAGACTCCAACTTTTTTTCGACAACAACATTATTATCACCATTTTTATCTATAACCTGGGTTTTACTAGGCTCAATTCTTTCTTCTAATGGCTTACCACTCCTAAGAGTTACTGCCTTTACCTGATCCTTAACTTCCCGTCTAGGGTGTTCAGTATCTGATGGAAGTTTCCCTTGAGGCCTTGCCTTCAGCTCATTAGCTAGCTGACTCACTTGCAATTCCAGTGCCCTCATCGAAGCTTGATTACTTTGAATTGCGGCATCTTTACGAGCCATAAATTCTTTCATCATCACTTCGAGAGAGTTTCCCGAATTTTGCTGGGGCAAAGCCGGCTTACTTTGCTGGGGCAATACCTGTGCTTTAGCAAATCCCGGCTGGTTCATCTTTTGTTGCGCTTGTACGTTATTTCCTTGACCTCCCCATGAGAATTTGGGGTGGTTGCGCCAACCTGGATTATAGAAGTTAGAATAAGGGTTGTTCCTCTGATTACCTACAAAAAACACAGAAGCTGGATTGTAGGGGCAAAACTCGTAGTTGTGGTCTTCACCACAATAGACACATGCTTCGTCCGTGACTTGGTTCACCACTGCAGTAGGCTCCATAGATGGTGGCTGCTGATGACTAATCACTGTCACATTCTTAAGAGCGTTAGCAATCATAGCAAGATCAGCCCTAATGGTGGACACACCATCAACCTCTAACACACTCTTAACCTTTTTATTTGTGCCTCTAACATCCGACCACTGACAACTATTAATATATATTCTTTCTAAAATTTCATAGGCTTCATTAAACGTTTTTGCCAAAAGGGCCCCTCCAGCCGAAGCATCAACCATACCTTGGGTTACTCCATTTAAACCATTGTAAAATGTTTCCATTTGAATACAATGAGGTAAACCATGGTGGGGACACTTTCGCAAAAGCTCCTTAAACCTTTCCCAAGCCTCACTAAAAGTCTCATCCTCAAGTTGCCTAAACCCTACTATTTCACTCCTTAATCTAGCATTTCTATTAGGTGGGAAATATTTACTCAAAAAAATTTCAGCTAACTCATCCCACGTCCTAATTGACCCTGGAGCAAATGAGTTTAACCATGACTTTGCTCCATCTCCAAGAGAATACGGGAACAAAGTTAATCTAAGAGCATCTTTAGGCACTCCTTGAATTACAAAAGAATCACTAACTCCTAGAAAAGACATAAGATTTAAATGAGGGTCTTGAGACGACAAACCATGGAATTGCCCCAAAGTTTGCAACATCTGAAACATTACTGATTTCATTTCAAAATTTGCCGCTTGGATTTGGGGACATGCAATCCCTAGATTCAACTCATTAAACATCGAGACAGCATATGCTCGAATGGCTCTGGTCCTATCATTTGCTATCAAGATAGGATTCTCAGCCTGATTATTTTGCTGCTCATTTTGCTCAAACATCGGGTTTTGCTGCAGCAACAGTTTTTGCTAGGGGTTTGCTGCTGCTGGACCTTCAGGAACCTGCGGGAGTTGCGGCACGTTCTCCATCTGGTTTCTGCGCTGCTCCCTCTTTCTGTTCCTAAATGTCCTTTCAATTTCTGGATCAAGCTCAAACCGTACCCCAGGCGGATCGCTCATGCACCAAAATCACACCTGCAAAAACAAAAGAAACAATAAAAAGTTCTAGCACCAAACCACTAAAACACATACACAAAAATAAATCAGATAAAAACTTATCCAGTTCCCCGACAACGACGCCAAAAACTTGTTGGGTTCCTAGAGTGAGTAAAAATATGATATAAAATACTCTAGAATTCCTGTGCAAGTATACACAGTCTGCAACAAGTAATATTATCAATCCGAGCCCTGAATTAGTTTCCACTCTACCTATTTTTGTGTAACTTTCCAATGGTTTCAAGAATAGTAAAATGATTTGGTTTTATCGAAATTATGCTGAAGCAAAATAAATGACAGAACAACGAGTAAACAAATAGATAGACAGATTAAAGATAGGCACTGGTTAGGTTTTAGTGATTGTTCTAAGATATGCTCTAGCAATATTATTGATCATGCATTTCTCGCAGTATTATTAGCGGATTCCTCCCGAAACTCCGGACCTTATGGGATATGTTTCAAACCCAATGAAGCACGATCGATCAAGCACTAGGCAACTGCCTATCCCTAGCTCAGTCACTGGCGTTCACCAATACACAATGATCGTAGTGTGGATAATTCCCACACACCCTCTAAATCATCCCTGAAACTAGAGAGAGCTATTCACACCGGCTGGCCAGGCGGGCATAAACTGGAAATAAGCACAACAATTAACCAAAATGCGACAGTCAATTTATTACTAGAGTTGAAGCACAATAATCACATTATTCCTAACCAACACCTTAAGCTACTTAGTTCATAATAGGCATAGGAATACGAATTACAATCTGAGTATGCATGTCCATAACCACAAGTTCATGAAGAAAATAAACTCCCTAATCAGCTTGCGGAAGATGGTGTTCTTGATTATCTTCAATCTCTCTAAGGTATTCGGCTTCCAAGGGAAAACATGAATGCCTTTGACTTGGACGGCTACTTCCTTTTATAGAAGGAGAGGAGACTTGAATTAGGTCAACTTGGACACGTGTAGGGCTCTCCTTGCTCCTTTATCACGAAAATTACTCAACAGAAGTCGGTTCATGAAGTTGGCTAACGAGCTGTGATGTGGCAGTTTCTACTCCCAGTTTTGCTGCAGAACAGAATTTGCTCCCTCCAGTCGCTCAGCAGCATAATCTGCACAAAATAATTTCCAATGCTTCCATTCTTCCAAATGGGTTAAACACATGTAATATCTATCCAAAACCAACCCTAATAAGCATAAAGGACACACAAATCCCTATATAATTGAGGCCTAAATAACTACCTTTTGGGCAGTTATCACAAGCCACAAGCAGAACCTTGATAGATGTCCAGAAGGGAGAATTGACCATGAGGGTCAATGATCAGCAAATCACGTTTAACGTGATGAGTGCAATGAAGTTCCCTAGAGATTTCGAGGAATGTTCGATGATCGATGAAATTGATGAACTCTCTCAATCTACTCTGCAGGAAATAATGAAGAAAGAAACTCTGGAGGATATACTTGGAGATGAAGAATTGGACGAGAAAGGTGACAAAAAGATTGAAGTGGAAGAAAGTAGTCAAACCATAAAGCGACAAAGGATAAAACCGTATTGGGGAAGAGTCTTCGAGGACGAGGAAGCCCATATCTCTGTGATTGATTTGGTATGATGTCTACACCTTGAATAAATTTTTGTATATTATTTGGGTTTATAAATAATAATCTAGACTTGAGTTCCAAAATATCCAGACAAGAGTAAAAACTCTGTCTAGGAAAGGGTATTTAAGATGACCATTGGGAACACTTTTTCCTGGGGATTTACCTGGGAGTTTTAAAAAGTCCATGTTATTTTGTGTCTTGCCTAGTGTTAAAAAGAAAAAGCAGGAAAATAGGAAAAAATGTAAGTTTGTATTGAATAAATGATTTTTGATCAAGACGGAGCTTTGTCTAAGGCAAGTCCTGACTAGGCTGAGGTATTTAAGCTAACCGTAGGGAACACCACTACCTGGGGACTGATAACAAGCAGAAATGTCGCTATTTTAGTCCCAATTTATTAGGCTAATCTGTGCTTTAATCGTGTTTTTAATGAAAATATTTAATGTATTTCGTTATTTGGTCTTTAGGAGCAAAGTTGTGGATTTTGGGAAAAAATGCCCAAAATGAAGCCAATCAAGCCCAAATTCCAAGCTTGGACCAAAAGGGGAGTCAAAGAGGCCAATCATGAAGAAAAAGCCCAAAAAGAAATGAAGAGAAAGCCCAAAAAGAAGCCCAAACCGAAGTTGGAAATTCTGGAAAATGGCAAAGCGTCCCGACGCTGTCCATTTCTTTGGCAACAAGCCACATGCATCACAACGTCACGTTGTGCCATGTAGCGCCGCGACGCTGTCCCCAATCCGAGCCTATAAAGGGCACCCCTTGGTGCCTCATTTTACCATCAATCAATCCATCCTTTCCTTCCTTTCTTGCTTCCTTTGGCTCCTTCGGAGCCCCTCTCAAGGCTTTCTAGCCTTTTTGAAAGATTTCTTTAGTGGGAAATGTTTTTGGGGAATTTTGGGGAGCATCCAATGAGGCTCAAGGAGTAGTCGGCGGGACTCCGAGCGTCAGCGAAGGGGTTTTTCGACGGTCAATTCCTTTCCTTTTATGCTCTTAATTATGCTTTTCATTGTAAATGTTGTGGATATTTTAGCTATGTGTAGCTAAAATCCAATTTCGGGTCTTGAAATGAAATTATAGTTTAAATATTGTTATAATTTCATGTCTCTTGCCCTTTGTCCTAATTATTTGTATGGATGTGCTTAATGCTTTATTCAATCTGGCCAATTGTGTAATGATTCGATTCTTAATGGAAACTCGACGAAGAGAAATTAGGATATATCATAATCCGTGCAACTAGTTTAATTGCCCGTCGTGACAACATGATTAGTTGATTAAACTTAGATTCCTAAAATGAATCAGAGCGTAATAATTAATGATTTTTAATGGCGCTAAGGACACTTAGGTTGTTAAAATGAATTAATTGCAATTAGGGGAAACCGACAGGAGAACCTATGTGACTAACGGAGATTCTAGGATTATAATTAGTTGGGCATTGAGATAGGATAATTATAACAATTGTTTAGCTAATAATTGATTTTCAAGACCCCTCTTCCCATTTAAAGAAAATTGTTTCTCCATATTTTATTTTTCTCGATTGATCAAATTATTTTCTTTAATTGTTTTGATTTTTAAATCCTTTTTATTTGCACGAGTTGTTCCCTAAATATTATTTCGCCCAAGTATTTTTAGTGTTCAAGAGATTTTTTCGTTGCTTAATTTTCTCTTCGCCTCCCTGTGGAGTGGATACTCGGTATTACCTACCGTTTTATATTACTTGTCACGACCCGTGCGCTTGCGGTAATCGCCCAACAGGGATTTACCTAGAGGTTGAATTGCTCAAAACATTTCCTTAATTCTTTTTAAAATTAAGAAAAATGAAAAAAATAGGAATAAGTCATGAGCTCAGCATATGAGCTTTCTAACTTGTTTATAAGTATTTTAGAGAAATGGAGAAAGGAAAGGAAAATGAAAAGTCAAAGAAAAAAAAAAGGTGAAGACAGAAAGACCAGGTGGAATGCGACCGCATTTCTTCCCAGTGTATCTGGGAATGCGATCGCATTTGCCCAAATAAAAAGGGAGTCACGATTTTTATTGACCAGCACGTGACCTAATTAGAAAAGTATAAATAGCTTGACTTAAGCTCTTTTCCTTTCACCAAACCCTCAACCATTTGCATTCAAGTCAAAACCTCAACTCTCCATATTCTCTCCATCATGAAACCGAAAAACCCACAACCAAGAAGATGAAGAACACTCAAGGATCTTCATCCTCACACAAGGTTACTCGTTCTCAGAGTAATCCGAACACTCACTAAGTTGAAGCAAGCAACCGACCGCAAGAAGAAAGCCCTGTTACGCCCATGCAAGGCGCGCGAAGAATGAGACCCACGGGATTCTCGCCGGCGGTCATGAACCAAGCGGCCGATGCTCCTACTCCAACTTCTTTGGCAATGTCGGCCACGTCAAGGGAGATGTTGAGTTCATCTACACCAAGACGATTCACGCGCGCCACTACTTTCCATCAAACCCAAAAACCCGCCATTCAATAGTACAGAAAACGTTCGCAGAAATGGTTTGAGATGATCCGAGAGATGGGTGCCAAGAGACGAACTGCCCTTGAAGAAGAAGGGAATCGACAAGACGAAGAAAAAGCCGCCAAGGCAGCTGGAAGCTCTCAGCAAGGAGAAGCTTCAATGGGTAAGGTTTCCGAACCCTCAACTAACTCTCCTCTATCTTGCAGGACCAAGCTCGTTGTTACTTACATCGCAAGAAAGAGAGCCCAAAGAAAAATGTGTCTGAAAAGCCGCTTGAAATTCAGCCCCTAGAAAGCGCAAGGATGCCTCCCGATGTGTTCGAAAGAATAATCCGCCAAGTAGTGGCAAAGGCCCTTGAGATTGCAGAGGGGTATAAGGCTGAACAAGATGCTTTGAAAGAGGTTGAAGCAGAGAAAGAGACGGAAAATTCGAAAATGGCTGAGGAAGATGAGTTTGCAAAGGAAAGATATGAGAGGGATGAAAAAAGAAAAATAGAAGAAGAGCGAAAGGCCGAGAGGGCCTCAGAAGCTAAGGAAGAAAGAAAATATGAGGAAAACCTCAGGAGGGTTGTTATGGAGTTGCAACTCCTTGAGGAAGAGAAAAAGAGAAGGGAAGAAATTAAAGAAGATGAAAAGAGAAGGAAAGAAGTTGAAGACTTCCTTGCAGCTTTTGAGCCACTTCACAAGGCTCAAAGTGAAATCAAACCACTGCAAGGAAGGGTAGAAGAAGAGGCCAAACAGGGGCCAACAGAATAAAATTTTGAAAAAGAAAAAGAAAGAGAAGTGGAGAAAGAAGGCCAGAATGTGACCGCATTTGGGCCGCATTCTGAGGAAGGCCTAGCTGAGGCCACTGTCGATCAACCAGCTGGAGAGGTTCTTGAACTCTACTCACACGTGACCCACCAGCTGCTGATAGCACCTCTTCGGGAGAGAAGAGGGTTGAAGAGGAAAAAGAAGACGAGGAGGCCGAGACCTCCAGTGATTCTGACTCTGACACAGAATATGATTCAGAGATTAGGGAGCTAGATGGCGACCAAGTCCCTATCTCTGCAGCGTTGAAAAGAAAGAGAAAGAGAGAGATTAAGGCTGGGAGGAGGACAAAGAACAAGAATGACCCAATATTTGCCAAGAGGCCGAGGACAAGGTCCATGGACGCCTCTCCTGCAGTTCCTTCGACCATCTCACTCGCCAAGCCTAAGGACAAGTCACCGAAGGCTGCATCTCCTAAAAATCTGTTCCCTATGGTATTTAAGGATGTTAATTTTCAGGAAAAAATGGAGATAATGAAGAAAAGAGATTTCTTCAATGAAAAGGGATTCTCTAACGGAGCTGGAGCACTGCCAGAGTTCGTGAGCAGGATCATATCTCAATACAAATGGCAGGAGTTCTATGCTCACCCTCAAGAGGCTGTTGTGCCTTTAGTTCGTGAATTTTATGCTGGTCTGAGGGAGGAGAGCATTGGAATGGCGGTGGTGTGGGGGAAGATTGTTAGTTTCTCCTTAGTCCACATCAACAGGGTGTACAGGATCAATGCAACCTTGAACCCAAGAAGGAATGATGTGATCAGGAACCCTACGACCAAGCAAATGAAGGAAGCATTGAAGCTTGTGGCCAACAAAGGGGTCAAATGGAAAGAATCACAGACGAAGGTGAAGTCTTTAGTACCAAGCGACCTAAAGCCATAATCGGCAGTTTGGCTTCACTTCATTAAGAACCGCTTGATGCCAACCACCCACGACAACACAATTTCAGTGGATAGAGTGATGATACTCTATTGTCTTATAAATGGGTTGGAGATCAACGTGGGGAGCATTATTAGGGATGAGATCTTAGCCTGTGGGCGGAAAAGGGCAGGCTAGCGTTTCTTTGGCTCACTCATCACCAAGCTCTGTCAGAGGGTGAAGATTGTGCCAGGCAAGGACGAGGAACACCATTTCATTAAACTAACAATTGACTTGTCTTTGATATGGAAACTCTAGCAGAACAACATCCAGATGAAGGATAAAGCCTCCACATCATAGGCCACTCCTCAATCAGGGTCGAATGTAGCCTCTCCATCCCAGCACACTCCTTTTACAAGGCCTTCACCAGCATTGGAAGCCTTAGGCATGGTTGATAAGTCCAATTTATTATACACTTAGAATCTCCCAATTTGCTTATCTTAGTTGAATTCCTTGCGAAAAATTCTTTAAAATGAGTTAATATGTCTATAGGTCCTCACCGGAGCTTTGGAAGCAATTCAGGGCTTAAACGAGCGAAATCAGAGCGTAAAATGACAATTCAGCACCATTCTACCACGAATTTAAGGCCAAGAATCCCTATAAATAGAGGCCTTTGGTGTAGGTTTAGAATCATCCCTCAATACACAATTCACTACAGCGTTGTAGTCCATCTCTCTCCCCCTTTCCACCATTCTTCTTAGTTTTTCTTGCTTTTCTTTATGTATCAAGCTTGTTGTTGCTCCATAAGAGGCTAGATTCTTCATTCATGTAACCGGGAAGTCAACAGTAAGTTCATATTCTATTCATGAAATTTCTTGTTTGAATTATGAAAGCATGTTTATGTGATTTTAGTTCTTTTTCTATAAATTTAGTTTGTGGTAGGAAAGATTGACAACCTTGACCGTGCCCTCTCTAAATTTACTTGTTAATTCTTAGTAGCATATAGGTTAACGTTATGTCCATACGCATGCGTCCCTAGAACTAAATGATTTAATCAATTGTAATTGTGGTTTATTGCCCGTTGCATGTTAATTAATTCGGCTAGATCCCAATGTGGTTTAGATTAATTAATTGGATAATTAATTAGTTTAAATTAGAATCAAACTTAGCGTTTACATGTTTGTGATAGTGGATCATGATTCTCGGTTTGTTGCCGGAATACGCCAGGCTTAAATTTGTTTTGACTTATTAGTGAAATTGATGATTTAATGAAATTGAACTTACCATGACTATCTCGGTTGCATGACTTTTGAGGTATTGTTATTTCTTCTTTCTTTAATTCTCATACTTTCCTTTTACAACATTTTCCATAATTAGTTTTCTTTCCTTGTTTACATTCTTTTCCAAATATAAAAAACACCCCATTAGTCCGGTCATCACAATAAATCTAAGATAAACAAGTTATAATTGTGCTCCCTGTGTTCGACCCTGGCCACTATTGCTACAAGTTAGCTTTAGAGGTTGTGGATTATAAATTTATTCAATAAGATACCTCGACAATCTCTTCCGTCAATCGTCCACCGCTAGCTTGATCAAATCAGGGAGAACTTGAAGATGTATTAGACATATGCCAAGGAGAGGGATGAAGCTATTAGAGAGTTTTATCTCTCTATCGCCCCTAGCATTGCTCCGGTCATTCCAAATTTCCCTCAGTCACTGCTGCCCCATGAAGAGGGAGATGGAGAGAATAAAGAGAAAGAGAGTTCTTCGGACGAGGAATAGGGGAGTTTTCTGATCCCCTTTGACATATTTTTTTTTGTGAATAATATTGTTTTCTGTTTTTTTTTTTTTTTGCTTGTTTTTTTTTTCTTTAGTTTGTTTAAATTATGTTTTTAGTTGTTTAGTTGCTGTTTTGATTTGCATTTAATAAATTGATCTCAAACATTTTGATTCGCAATTGCTTGAGGACAAGCAATGAGTTAAGTTTGGGGGTATGATAAGGGTAAAAAACATACCTTTTTTACGCTTATTCATAGCTCATTTCCTGGTCAAATATTGAGTGTTTAGGTCAATTTACTATTCCCGAGCTCAAATTATGCTTCATTTGATAAGATAGGGTGTTGAGAATGGCTTTTGTCAAATTTAACTCATCTATGCTTAGAAAGACTTGATTTTTAGAGGATTTGACTTAGTTTGCTGTTGTGTAGAAAAACAGAGGAAAATCTGGAATTCCCCCGCATTTCTGGAAAACAGAGGTCGTTCCGAATCACACGCGGGTCGTTGTTGACGAGTCTTCTTCGCACCTAACCGGTTGTTTTGACCCCGAAACTGACTGGGCAACCTTCCAGCCCTTATTTCGTAGCTCCTCAATCACTTTCTACACTATATAAGCTCGAGATTCGAAGTCAAATTCAAGCAGAACTCACTTGGAAGAAAAGAGTGGTGGCAGAACCCTGGCTCGACGCCAATGAGTAAGGATGCCCGAGGTCCTTCTTAGATGACAAAATTCTAACCCGAGAGAGAGTTAGACATCAAACCTTGTGGTTTATAGAGAGTTTCACCCATTCCCATCTTGTAAAAGTGAGAGAGTGGAGTGTCATAGCGAACTCTAGAAGGATTGTGTAAACCAAAAAAACCCATAATATTTAGCTATCTCCTTTATTTCTAGCTTGTGACTACTTTTCATTATTCTGTATTCTTTACATTATTATTTCAATGAAAATGTGCTCATTTGCTTTTTATCCCATCATGAGTAGCTAAATCTCGTTGAGGGGTTCAATGTGGTGAATTTCCTAATGGTTGAATGGCTTGAAAAGTGCTTTATTTGCTTAAGTTGTGTTTAATGCATTTCATTCTTTATTGACTATCATTCTAATCTTGTTGAGTTTAATTTTATCACTTAGACTTTGCATTCTATGTGAGTTTGATCTCGAAAGGGACAAACGATATCGGTTCTCATAAAGGTGATATAGGAGAAAAAGCTCGAAAGAGATTGTTCGGCGGTATAGTGCAAGCTGCCTAAGGCACCCTATATCCACTATAGGGTTATAGGTCGCATTCGTGAATTATCTATGTCATAGTCGAGTCACAGAAATGTGCATAACGTTACTCGTTTAGCCTTCTAACGGTTTTTGGGAACAAAGGCAAAATGGAAGTTAAATCCGACCCAATGCATTGAATACACTTAAGTTAGATATTGCATGAGTATGGTTGTTACCTTAGGGATGAATCCATGTTGAATACCTCGTTGTTTATTATTGTTATTCTTTATTATTTATTTGCTTGTTTTGTTTATCTTTTCAAAAACCCAATCAATCAACTTATTTTCTTTGGTTAACTTTTTCAAAAGCAATCATTTGAGCAGTTTCTTATTCAAATATGAATTTCCAGTTTAGTCCTCGTGGGATCGATACCCTTGGAATACTTTCTGAGGTTTTTATTACTACGTGCAACAGTGTATACTTGCACTTAAGTGTTGGCTGAATATTTCTCTACTATTTTTATTCCATATTACCTCACATTCCATCCATTCAGTTCACACACGCACCAAGCTTACTCAACAATCCTGTTTAGCTCTCACATGGCTCTCCACACCTGATTTCTGCGTCACGCTCCGAATAACTCTCCAAGACTGACCCTTCGAGTTGCACCCACCCCTGACCATTTATACTCAGGGCTTCGACACTTCTCTACAGAGCTCGGTGATCGACCCCTGACCATTTATACCCAAGGCCTCGAACCGTGCATCGACGCTTGACCATTTACACCCAAGGCCTCGATGACTAAGCAACGTATTGACCCTTGACCATGTATACCCAAGGCCTCAATACTTGCGTCAAGACTCATGACACCGACCCTTGATCATTTATACATAAGGTCGCGATTCTCCTCTTTATCTAACATTGGCATATCGACCCTCGACCATTTATACCTGAGGCATCGACATCAAATAGTGATATATCAGTCCCCGACCATTTATATCCGAGGCCCTGATAATAACTTTACTTTCCTCAAAACAATATCAGCCCTCTTTAAACCCATGGTGACATGTCACCCCTCGACCATTTGTACTCAAGGTGCACTGACATTCACCCTGAAGGGATAAAAGCCCTTGCACAGCGGAAAACGTACAAAACCTTTAACCACGAATTAATTTAGGAACAAAATACCAATACGTTGGAACAAAATTGCAACAGTAAAAACCATAAGAAAACTACTGAAATTTTACATGTAAAGCATGTTAAAACACCTCTAAATACTATAGATCTTATCTATAAAGGACCCTATTGATCCGAGATCAAGAAAACTTACTTTAGAAGTCGTTCTCGATCGTTTCACCAACAAAATCACGTTGAATCCGAAAATTCCAGTAGCCTAAACATATCCTCTTAATGCTGCAAATTACTCTTGAACACCACCACGAAGTTGCACCGATATCCTCACAGGAAAAATCGTTGATTGCTTGTGGGAGCAAGGTAAGTCTCTAGGAAATTCTGGGGAAAGAAGTGCCTCTGTTTTGCTAGAGCGCAAAAGGTACGATCTTTCTGAATGACTTGTGAGAGAATCCAAACTTAGGGTTGAGTAGTTAGAGAGTATTCTGGTGCCCACGCAAAAATCACCCAACTCCCTAAAAACCCTCAGTCCCAACGTGTACTGAGTAATGGGAAGGGAAAAATATCTATCAATTACTTTAACTGATTGATAAAAATCAATACTAATTAATAATAAATTAATATTAGTAATAATTAATTTAACATTTAAATTAACTATCATTTATGTAAACTATATTTTACATAAACTTCCCCACTTAACCCAAAGTTTGAATTTTAACCAAATCAAATTTGATTAAATTAAATTAAACGAAATATTAATAAATTCAACAATTAATTAATATTATGATTAAATATCACATATTTAACTATATCTCTCTTAATTAAACTATAGTATTAATGTGCATCAAATGTGCATTAATTATACCCTATAGTTTTAATATGAATCAAATTCATATTTAAGTTTAATATTCGAACACCTTCGAATATTCAATTCTCCCTTAGAATTTTACCTCAACGGCCTTAGTGAGCTACCGGTGGGACCTAATGGACCTACGGATCAGAAGCTCCAACGATATGAGATTAATTTGCTAAACTCATTAACCAAGTCAATCAATGTTCGTTAATTGTTGTTCACTCCACTAAAGAATCACAGGTGCACTCTTCTCACTGTAGATATATTTCTGTGTCCACGGATATTGACCATGAACAGCAAGTTAGCCCTTCACGTGTGTTCGTACCCCAGCTAGGTCAAATTATCGTTTTACCCCTGGGTTACCTCTTGGTCCTTAAGTACCAGTGCTCCTCTAATGAACAACCTGTTTGAGGTCCAACCAACAAACATAAATCCCTCTCGTGCCATAAAGAGGGTAGGGCCCATTGTTCAAGACCTAGAGTCACCACTTAAGGGAACACACCTCGACTTACCCTAATATCGGGAATGAGTGAATTCCATCTTGTAAGACTACGATCCCAGCTCCCCACTCGGTCTTGTCCCCAAAATGGTAGGCTTATTGAGTCGGCGAACATGCCACTCTCACCCGTACAAATCAAAGGACAATCCCTCATGGACAGGAGTCCATAATCCACTCAGGATTAAGGCCAAGTTGCCTAGGTCATCCTAGTGAAATAGAAACCAAGCTAACTAATGGTGTTACAGTTAGTGGTTAACTATTTCACGGTCCGGTCTTTGTGCAAACTCATTGCACAGGATACCCCCACTCGCATGTTAACTACATGAACGCGTTGGATCATTACGTTTGTATCAATATACAAAGCGGGTCGTATCCATAGTGTCACCAGGATAAGGTACCCAGCCTTATCCCTATACTACAGACCCTTTAGGCTAAAACTTGAACATTGATCTCCGTATGTCCCTACATACTATTTCAAGCCTTGTTCTATTAGCCTTGGATGTTTAGTTTATTGGATTAGGGTTAATAAGACAATATATAATACAAACATTGAATAATACATCACTTTTATTAATGTTCGGTCAAATGTACATTTACTATCTACGAGTTTTAGGGCAAAAAAACCCAACAAACTCCCACTTGAACTAAAACTCAAGTTACAGGGAAAAATATATACAATATAATCCAAAGCTGGAAATGGTACATGTATGCTGTACATTACATGAAAAGTAAATATACAAAATACAATAAACTAGGGCATCCTTACACCCATTACACATCTCCCACTTGCCCTAGATTACGCTATATACATGTCTCGCAGACCTAGACTTTCTAGATGACCCTCGAACACTTTAGCTGAGAGAGCCTTCATAAATGGATCAGCAATGTTGTGCTCGGAAGCGATCTGGGTCACGACCACATCTCCTCTTTGCACAATCTCACGAATCAGATGATACTTCTTCTCTATATGTTTACCTCTTTTGTGGCTGCGAGGTTCCTTTGAATTGGCTACAGCCCCATTGTTGTCACAATGTAACGTAAATGGGTAAGTTCATATTTGGAACAACTTCCAAATCCGTCAAGAACTTCCTTAGCCAAACAGCTTCCTTAGCCGCTTCACAAGCCGCTACATACTCAGCCTCCATCGTGGAGTCTGCTATGCATCCTTGCTTTATACTTCTCCATACTACAGCTCCCCCGTTAAGGGTGAAAACTGACCCTGACGTGGATTTCCTATAATCCTTGTCAGACTGAAAGTTAGAGTCGGTGTATCAAGTGAGAACTAACTCATTATCCCCAAACACCAGCATGTAGTCCCTCGTTCTCCGTAGATACTTGAGGATTCCTTTAACGGTGGTCCAGTGGTCTAACCCTGGATTTGGTTGATACCTGCTGACAATACCTACAGCATAACAGATGAACCCCATGCCTGAAAGGCAATATGCCCCTCTTGGAGTTCTACATTGAATATCGAGCCAACATCTTGTCGATATACGTTGCCTGAGACAGAGCTAGCATTTTGTTCTTTCTATCCCGAATAATCTGGATGCCAAGAACATACTGGGCCTCACCCAAATCTTTCATTTGGAATTGAGCTGCTAGCCATTGTTTTATGTCAGACAGATATCCTACATCATTCCCAATGAGTAGGATGTCGTCAACATAAAGTACGAGGAAAGCTACTTTATTCTTGTTGATCTTCTTGTATACACAAGGCTCACCAACATTCTGGTCAAAGCCAAAAGATTTGATCGCAGTATCAAATCTGATATTCCAAGATCGGGAGGCCTGTTTCAACCCATAAATGGATCGATTCAGTTTACAAACCTTTTGCTCCTGACTTTGGGTTATGAACCTTTCGGGTTGAGACATAAAAATACTCTCGTCAAGGTTGCCATTCAAAAAAGTTGTCTTGACATCCATTTGCCATATTTCATAGTCATAAAATGTGGCAATGGATAAGAGAATTCTTATGGACTTAAGCATAACAACTGGAGAAAAAGTTTCTTCATAGTCCACCCCTTCTCATTGGGTATAACCCTTTGTACAAGTCTGGCTTTGAAAGTCTGTACTTTCCCAACTGCATCTCTTTTCCTCTTATTGATCCATTTACACCCAATGGGTTTGACCCCTTCAGGTGGATCTACAAGTTCCCAAACTTGATTGAAGTACATAGACTCCATCTCAAGGTCCATGTCTTTGGCCCACTCGTCCTTATCTACGTCATTCATTGCCTGACGATAAGACAATGGATCTTCTACGCCGTCAACAGGTATGACTACTTGTGTTTCTGTTAATCCCAAGTAGCTGTTAGGTTGTATCACAATCCTCCCACTACGTCGAAGCTCTCCCACTACGTGAGGATGACTAGATTGACGAGAAGAACTGGATTCTCCAACAACTCTTGTTGAAGGACCAGGTTCATCAACAACCCTTGTTGATTCTTCTGTAGCTTCTCCTAATACTAACTTACTTCATGGTTTATGATCTCGAATGTCGTCTTCCTCCAAGAAAGTTGCATTTTTTTATACAAATACTTTATTATCTTGAGGGTCGTAGAAAAGACCACCTCTCATTTCTTTCGGGTATCCAACAAATTGGCATATTCTAGTACGTTGTTCCAATTTCTTAGGATTTGTCACTAACACATGTGCAGGACAACCCCAGATACGGAAGTAACGCAAACTAGGTTTACCCCCCCTCCATAACTCAAAAGGAGTTTCAGAAACACTTTTTGAGGGAACGCTGTTGATGACATACAAAAATGTCATCATTTTCCTATTAATTTTAGCTAGTTTTATGCTTGAATTGTGTGCTTTGATGCTATTTTCTGCTTAAATTTCAGAAAACCGAGTCAAAGAATCAAAATCAGAATTTTGAGAGATTTTGGATGATTTTGGAGACTTTTTGAGCAATTTGGAGAATTACATTGAAGATCCGAGTCCAAAAAGCCAAGAAGAATGAATTAGAAGCCCAAATTCATGAATTTCAAGTCTTAAAGTATCAAGTTGGGTCAAGAAAAGTGCCCAAAATCCATTACAATAAGTTTTTGGGCCAAAAGAAAGTTGGAGGCCCAAAAATTGAGTCAAAATTGGGCCATTATTTAAAATTCAGGGCCTAGCGTCGAGACGCTAAGCTTGGAGCGTCCCGACGCTAGGCAGCTATGCGGAAAAATCTGGAATCGCGGTAGCGTCGCGACGCTGTCTTTGTAGCGTCTCGACGCTGCGACGTCTTGGAGCCCAAAAAAGGATGACGTCAGAGCGTCGCGACGCTGTCTACGTAGCGTTCCGACGCTACGCCAACTGGGAGCCTATAAAAGGAGCCTTTTGCGTCCATATTTGGTGTGTCAATTTGTGGGTTTTCACCCTCATTCTAGAATCCACAATAAAATTGGGGATTTTTTGGAGAGTTTTGGAGCTTTGTTGAAGATCTTTGGAGCTCGAGATCGATGGAGGTCGGTGCGGGATCGAGGAGATCGACACTTTTATGAGAATTTCTCTTCCTTTTTCCTTTATGCTTTAGTTTCTAGAATTGTTGTGATTAGGAATTATTGAATTTTAGTGATTATGAGTAGTAAATTCCTAAATTCTATGAGATTGATTTAGATGTTGAACCTCTGTTGAATTAATGAATTGATGTGGTTTAATTGTCATTATTGTTCATTTGTGCATTTTGTCTGTAATGCTTTTAATCAACTGATCACTGATTAAATGAATCGTTACTACGTGGAAACTCGACGGAGAAAAGCTTAGACTAGAACTGAATGCATGACTAACGGTTATTTACCCGGGTGACACGGGAAAAGATAAATAACGTTAGAGGTTGTACTGAAGGGTCGTAATGCCATGCAAAGTAAATAAAGATGAGACTAAAAGGAGATTCTTTATTGAAAGGTATGAGATAGGAGGAGATCGACAGGAGAGTCCTTGTTATTAGGCTTCTAGAATTATGAATCAAATGATTAGTTAATCCATATTAGTTAATTGATTATGCATTAAAGGTCCAATTGATGAAATCTACCACTCTAGAATTATCCCTCCAAATTGTGTCGCCATTTATCTTTTGCTTTCTAGATTAGCTTTTATTATTCTTTTCAGCATTAGATTTTGTTCTCTAAATAAAGCTAAGCAAGATTATTCGCGGTAATTAATTGAATAAATCCAATCCCTTAGGATTCGATACTCGGAATACTTTCCGTTTTATATTACTTGTGTCCCGTGCACTTTGCGTGCAAGAAGTTTTTGGCGTCGTTGTCGGGGATTGGCTAATTTCATTCAATTAATATTGTGAAGAAATTGCTTGCTTCAGATTAAAGATTTTATTTTGCTTTCTTTATTTTTATTTTTATCTTGGTCCATTGTTCTTGTTGTGCATTTAATTGGTGTTTGCATCTGACTGAAAGCCTGATTATTGGTTATTTATTGTTTTAAATGGCTTTTTATAATTTTGGGTGGCCCGTTAGGGAATCTGAGCCCGAAGAACCAACACCATCTTTCAATTTTTCCTTTTCAAATTATTCCCCTTTAGAAGAAAAATCTCCCTTAGAGCGCTTACTTCAAGATTGTATCGAGGATAATAGAGCCATGAATTTTTCTCTAGAAAAATCCCTAGGGAGATTGCATCCCCAAGAGGATGAGAGTGAACTGCAATCCGCTTCCATAGAAGAAAAATCTTCCTTAGAGAGATTGCTTGAAAATTTTATCCAAGAGTCTAGAGCCATGAATTTAGAATTAGAAAAATCTATGGAGAGGCTCCAAACCCAAAGGGATGATAGGGAAGTAGGAACCACTTCCATAAAGTGTCTAGTGAGTCATGTGGCCAGTGATTCATTAGCACCCATTCAGAAGCCTGATTTTTTCGATTTTGCTAAAGATGAGCATATAGGGGTTAGTTGTTTAAATAGTGAGGAAGAATTGGATAGTTCTAGCACCCAACAAGAACAAGTTTGTGAGGAAGAAAAAGAAAATGAGTCTGTAGTGTTTGAGGAGTTTCAAGAGATAGAGTTTAAGGTTGAAAGGCCTTTGTCTGTTCTATCCTCTCCATCCTCTCTTGATAACGAGTGTTCTTTTTCTTGTTCTCACGAGTCAGTGTCGGAGTCAGAGTCCATTTATTTTGATCTTTCTCCTTTTATGCTTTTATTAAAAGAAAATCCCAAAAATATTTATGCTCACGGGTCCCATGAAAAGCTAGTAAGCTTACTAACAATAGTCTGCTTCATTGATTCAAGGAAGAAGGGCCCGAAGAAATACGAGAATTTTTACGTGCCTTGAAAGACTACACAAACTCGTCTAGATAAGAGACGTTAAACAAGCGCTTCTTGGGAGGCAACCCAAGTTTAGTTTTCTGTTAATTTTCTTTTCTGTGTTTTCAAATTATTTTTTTTTTAGTTTGAGCATGTCGATCTTCCGTTCCCGTTGATCAATTTTTGAAGAAGCTCGAGACCACATTTTCTTCCAAAAACAACCCCAATGAATGTTGAAGAATGACATCCATGATTTCTCTCACATTCCAGGGCAGTTTCGTTCTCCCTTTATCTTTTTAATTGTCCTTATGCATGCTTAATTAGTTTAAAAAATTGATACATTGAGGGCAATGTATGATTTAAGTTTGGGGGGAGGCTTTGTTGTTCTGATCTGAGCGAAAAATTTCATGATGATTCTATTGCATCTGTTTTGGTGAGGACGGTCTATGATATGATCTAGATAATGAATTTTGTTCAATTTTTGTGAAATATGAAAGCATGTTCAAGATTCATGTAAATTTAAATTTTTTTCTTTGATTTCCTTGCACATGTTGAGCACTTAGCCTACTTATATGGTTTTGAATGCTTAGAATTGGATTATATTATCTAGATGTTTGTTGTCACTCCGATAGGCTTAAGATCTGATTTGAAAGATTGAACTGCATGAAAGTCTGTAATGTTTTACTTGGGAGAAAAATCATGTTTATTAGCCTGCAAAAAAAAATTGAAAAATATATATATATGAAAAAAAGAGGGAAAAGAAAGAAATTGAAAAAAAAAAAAGAGAATGCTCCACTTTCTTGATAGCGTTAGTAACCAGGGGCATTCATGACACCCATCGTTTGCCTTTGCATGAAAGCGCTGGAAAGAAATGAGCATGCCTCGGCATCCTGAAAGATGAGGCGCTCGTAGTTGGATGCTTTCATCACCAATGTTGGCAAGCCAGAACGAAGGCGCTACATCTAAAAGGATTCTAAAAAAAAAAATGCAAGTTTCGGGGAGGCATACCTCATTGTTTCAGGCACCTTAGTGGGATATTGCTTACTTGATTGTTGGGAAGCTGGATAATTAGAGATTAGGGCCAATGTAGGGGGAAGATGAACTGAGGATTTTATAAACCTTTTCTATGCTAGTAAAGACCTAACAAGGGCGACTCGCACACACACACCCAAGGGATGAAGAGTTTAAATTTAAATTTCGTGATGAATGAATATGTTTTAATATTTCCTTTAATTGTTATAGTTCATTATTTTGATCATTGAGCTTAGAGTCATGCATTTGCAATAGTTGAATCATACTAATGGTTTTAGCTTTGCTCGGGACTAGCAAAGGTTTAAGTTTGGGGGTGTGATGACATACAAAAATGTCATTATTTTTCTATTAATTTTAGCTAGTTTTATGCTTGAATTGTGTGCTTTAATGTTATTTTCTGTTTAAATTTCAGAAAACCGAGTCAAAGAATCAAAATAAGAATTTTGAGAGATTTTGGATGATTTTGGAGACTTTTTGAGCAATTTGGAGAATTACATTGAAGATCCGAGTCCAAAAAGCCAAGAAGAATGAATTAGAAGCCCAAATTCATGAATTTCAAGTCTTAAAGTATCAAGTTGGGTCAAGAAAAGTGCCCAAAATCCATTACAATAAGTTTTTGGGCCAAAAGAAAGTTGGAGGCCCAAAAATTGAGTCAAAATTGGGCCATTATTTAAAATTCAGGGCCTAGCGTCGAGACGCTAAGCTTGGAGCGTCCCGACGCTAGGCAGCTATGCGGAAAAATCTGGAATCGCGGTAGCGTCGCGACGCTGTCTTTGTAGCGTCTCGACGCTGCGACGTCTTGGAGCCCAAAAAAGGATGACGTCAGAGCGTCGCGACGCTGTCTACGTAGCGTTCCGACGCTACGCCAACTGGGAGCCTATAAAAGGAGCCTTTTGCGTCCATATTTGGTGTGTCAATTTGTGGGTTTTCACCCTCATTCTAGAATCCACAATAAAATTGGGGATTTTTTGGAGAGTTTTGGAGCTTTGTTGAAGATCTTTGGAGCTCGAGATCGATGGAGGTCGGTGCGGGATCGAGGAGATCGACACTTTTATGAGAATTTCTCTTCCTTTTTCCTTTATGCTTTAGTTTCTAGAATTGTCGTGATTAGGAATTATTGAATTTTAGTGATTATGAGTAGTAAATTCCTAAATTCTATGAGATTGATTTAGATGTTGAACCTCTGTTGAATTAATGAATTGATGTGGTTTAATTGTCATTATTGTTCATTTGTGCATTTTGTCTGTAATGCTTTTAATCAACTGATCACTGATTAAATGAATCGTTACTACGTGGAAACTCGACGGAGAAAAGCTTAGACTAGAACTGAATGCATGACTAACGGTTATTTACCCGGGTGACACGGGAAAAGATAAATAACGTTAGAGGTTGTACTGAAGGGTCGTAATGCCATGCAAAGTAAATAAAGATGAGACTAAAAGGAGATTCTTTATTGAAAGGTATGAGATAGGAGGAGATCGACAGGAGAGTCCTTGTTATTAGGCTTCTAGAATTATGAATCAAATGATTAGTTAATCCATATTAGTTAATTGATTATGCATTAAAGGTCCAATTGATGAAATCTACCACTCTAGAATTATCCCTCCAAATTGTGTCGCCATTTATCTTTTGCTTTCTAGATTAGCTTTTATTATTCTTTTCAGCATTAGATTTTGTTCTCTAAATAAAGCTAAGCAAGATTATTCGCGGTAATTAATTGAATAAATCCAATCCCTTAGGATTCGATACTCGGAATACTTTCCGTTTTATATTACTTGTGTCCCGTGCACTTTGCGTGCAAGAAGTTTTTGGCGTCGTTGTCGGGGATTGGCTAATTTCATTCAATTAATATTGTGAAGAAATTGCTTGCTTCAGATTAAAGGTTTTATTTTGCTTTCTTTATTTTTATTTTTATCTTGGTCCATTGTTCTTGTTGTGCATTTAATTGGTGTTTGCATCTGACTGAAAGCCTGATTATTGGTTATTTATTGTTTTAAATGGCTTTTTATAATTTTGGGTGGCCCGTTAGGGAATCTGAGCCCGAAGAACCAACACCATCTTTCAATTTTTCCTTTTCAAATTATTCCCCTTTAGAAGAAAAATCTCCCTTAGAGCGCTTACTTCAAGATTGTATCGAGGATAATAGAGCCATGAATTTTTCTCTAGAAAAATCCCTAGGGAGATTGCATCCCCAAGAGGATGAGAGTGAACTGCAATCCGCTTCCATAGAAGAAAAATCTTCCTTAGAGAGATTGCTTGAAAATTTTATCCAAGAGTCTAGAGCCATGAATTTAGAATTAGAAAAATCTATGGAGAGGCTCCAAACCCAAAGGGATGATAGGGAAGTAGGAACCACTTCCATAAAGTGTCTAGTGAGTCATGTGGCCAGTGATTCATTAGCACCCATTCAGAAGCCTGATTTTTTCGATTTTGCTAAAGATGAGCATATAGGGGTTAGTTGTTTAAATAGTGAGGAAGAATTGGATAGTTCTAGCACCCAACAAGAACAAGTTTGTGAGGAAGAAAAAGAAAATGAGTCTGTAGTGTTTGAGGAGTTTCAAGAGATAGAGTTTAAGGTTGAAAGGCCTTTGTCTGTTCTATCCTCTCCATCCTCTCTTGATAACGAGTGTTCTTTTTCTTGTTCTCACGAGTCAGTGTCGGAGTCAGAGTCCATTTATTTTGATCTTTCTCCTTTTATGCTTTTATTAAAAGAAAATCCCAAAAATATTTATGCTCACGGGTCCCATGAAAAGCTAGTAAGCTTACTAACAATAGTCTGCTTCATTGATTCAAGGAAGAAGGGCCCGAAGAAATACGAGAATTTTTACGTGCCTTGAAAGACTACACAAACTCGTCTAGATAAGAGACGTTAAACAAGCGCTTCTTGGGAGGCAACCCAAGTTTAGTTTTCTGTTAATTTTCTTTTCTGTGTTTTCAAATTATTTTTTTTTTAGTTTGAGCATGTCGATCTTCCGTTCCCGTTGATCAATTTTTGAAGAAGCTCGAGACCACATTTTCTTCCAAAAACAACCCCAATGAATGTTGAAGAATGACATCCATGATTTCTCTCACATTCCAGGGCAGTTTCGTTCTCCCTTTATCTTTTTAATTGTCCTTATGCATGCTTAATTAGTTTAAAAAATTGATACATTGAGGGCAATGTATGATTTAAGTTTGGGGGGAGGCTTTGTTGTTCTGATCTGAGCGAAAAATTTCATGATGATTCTATTGCATCTGTTTTGGTGAGGACGGTCTATGATATGATCTAGATAATGAATTTTGTTCAATTTTTGTGAAATATGAAAGCATGTTCAAGATTCATGTAAATTTAAATTTTTTTCTTTGATTTCCTTGCACATGTTGAGCACTTAGCCTACTTATATGGTTTTGAATGCTTAGAATTGGATTATATTATCTAGATGTTTGTTGTCACTCCGATAGGCTTAAGATCTGATTTGAAAGATTGAACTGCATGAAAGTCTGTAATGTTTTACTTGGGAGAAAAATCATGTTTATTAGCCTGCAAAAAAAAATTGAAAAATATATATATATGAAAAAAAGAGGGAAAAGAAAGAAATTGAAAAAAAAAAAGAGAATGCTCCACTTTCTTGATAGCGTTAGTAACCAGGGGCATTCATGACACCCATCGTTTGCCTTTGCATGAAAGCGCTGGAAAGAAATGAGCATGCCTCGGCATCCTGAAAGATGAGGCGCTCGTAGTTGGATGCTTTCATCACCAATGTTGGCAAGCCAGAACGAAGGCGCTACATCTAAAAGGATTCTAAAAAAAAAATGCAAGTTTCGGGGAGGCATACCTCATTGTTTCAGGCACCTTAGTGGGATATTGCTTACTTGATTGTTGGGAAGCTGGATAATTAGAGATTAGGGCCAATGTAGGGGGAAGATGAACTGAGGATTTTATAAACCTTTTCTATGCTAGTAAAGACCTAACAAGGGCGACTCGCACACACACACCCAAGGGATGAAGAGTTTAAATTTAAATTTCGTGATGAATGAATATGTTTTAATATTTCCTTTAATTGTTATAGTTCATTATTTTGATCATTGAGCTTAGAGTCATGCATTTGCAATAGTTGAATCATACTAATGGTTTTAGCTTTGCTCGGGACTAGCAAAGGTTTAAGTTTGGGGGTGTGATGACATACAAAAATGTCATTATTTTTCTATTAATTTTAGCTAGTTTTATGCTTGAATTGTGTGCTTTAATGTTATTTTCTGTTTAAATTTCAGAAAACCGAGTCAAAGAATCAAAATAAGAATTTTGAGAGATTTTGGATGATTTTGGAGACTTTTTGAGCAATTTGGAGAATTACATTGAAGATCCGAGTCCAAAAAGCCAAGAAGAATGAATTAGAAGCCCAAATTCATGAATTTCAAGTCTTAAAGTATCAAGTTGGGTCAAGAAAAGTGCCCAAAATCCATTACAAGAAGTATTTGGTCCAAAAGAAAGTTGGAGGCCCAAAATTGAGTCAAAATCGGGCCATTATTGAAAATTCAGGGCCTGGCGTCGAGACGCTAAACCTGGAGCGTCCCGACGCTAGGCAGCTATGCGGAAAAAATTTGGAATCGCGGTAGCGTCGCGACGCTGTCTATGTAGCGTCTCGACGCTGCGATGCCTTGGAGCCCAAGAAAAGATGACGTTAGAGCGTCGCGACGCTATGCCTGCTGGGAGCCTATAAAAAGAGCCTTTTGCATCCATATTTGGTGTGCCAATTTGTGGGTTTTCACCCCATTCTAGAATCCACACTAAAATTGGGGATTTTTGGGAGAGTTTTGTAGCTTTGTTGAAGATCTTTGGAGCTCGAGATCGATGGAGGTCGGCGTGGGATCGAGGAGATCGACACTTTTATGAGCATTTCTCTTCCCTTTTCCTTTATGTTTGAGTTTCTAGAATTGTTGTGATTAGGAATTATTGAATTTTAGTGATTATGAGTAGTAAATTCCTAAATTCTATGAGATTGATTTAGATGTTGAACCTCTGTTGAATTAATGAATTGATGTGGTTTAATTGTCATTATTGTTCATTTGTGCATTTTGTCTGTAATGCTTTTAATCAACTGATCACTGATTAAATGAATCGTTACTAAGTGGAAACTCGACGGAGAAAAGCTTAGACTAGAACTGAATGCATGACTAACGGTTATTTACCCGGGTGACACGGGAAAAGATAAATAACGTTAGAGGTTGTACTGAAGGGTCGTAATGTCATGCAAAGTAAATAAAGATGAGACTAAAAGGAGATTCTTTATTGAAAGGTATGAGATAGGAGGAGATCGACAGAAGAGTCCTTGTTATTAGGCTTTTAGACTTATTAATCAAATGATTAGTTAATCCATATTAGTTAATTGATTATGCATTAAATGTCCAATTGATGAAATCGACCACTCTAGAATTATCCCTCCAATTTGTGTCGCCATTTATCTTTTGCTTTCTAGATTAGCTTTTTATTATTCTTTTCAGCATTAGATTTTGTTCTCTAAATAAAGCTAAGCAAGATTATTCGCGGTAATTAATTGAATAAATCCAATCCCTGTGGAGACGATACTCTATACTCAAAATCACTATATTACATGTGACGACCCGTTCGCTTGCGGAATTCAAAATTGTTGTCAACAGCTGTTAAGAATATGTACTGCAGTCTCTACTGCATACCCCCAAAACGAGCTAGGCAATTGAGCATAGCTCGTCATAGATCGAACCATGTCTAACAAGGTTCTATTTCTCCTTTCTGATACACCATTTTGCTGAGGTGTACCAGGTGCTGAGAGATGGGATTGGATTCCATGTTCTATCATATAATCCTGGAATCTTTGATCCAAATACTCTCCACCTTGATCTGATCGAAGTATTTTGATTGTTTTACCCAACAGGTTTTCTACCTCAACCTTAAACTCTTTGAACTTTTCAAGAGCCTCAGACTTATGGCCCATTAGGTATAAGTAACCGTATCGAGAATAATAATCTATGAAAGAGATGAAATATTCAAAACCACATCGAGCCTTTACATTCATTGGACCACAAAGATCCGGATGTATCAGTTCAAGTGGTTCTTTGGCCCTATAACCTTTTCCAGTAAAAGGCCTCTTGGTCATTTTACCCTCGAGACACGATTCACAGGGTGGTAAATGATTCACACGGTTCTTTGGCCTTATAACCTTTTTAGCTTTTTTTAGAGTTCTTTAGTGGGAAAATTTTGGTGAGTTTTGGGGAGCACTCTAGGAGGCTCAAGGTGTGCTCGGAGGGACTCCAAGCGCCTGCGACGGGGTATTCGACGGTCATTTACTTTCCTTTTATTTTGCTCATATTTATGCTTTCCATTGTATATATTGTGAATATTTAAGCTATGTATAGCTAAACCCCAATTTGGGGTCTTGAAATGAAATTATAGTTAAATGTTGTTATAATTGCCTATCTCTTGCCATGTTTACTAACTATTTGAATGGATGCTCGTAATGTTGTATGCAATCTGGTCAGTTGTATATTGATTTGATTCTTAATGGAGACTCGACAGAGAGAAATTATGATAGATCATAATCCATGCAACTATTTTAGTTGCCCGTCGTGACAACGGGATTAGTTGATTAACTTAGATTCCTAAAATGAATCAGAGTGTAATAGTTAACGTATTTTAATGGCGCTAAGGGCACTTAGGTTGTTAAAATAGATTAATTATAATTAGGGGAGACCGACAGGGGAACCTATGTGACTAATGGAGATTCTAGGTTTATAATTAGTTGCGCAACGAGATAGGATAATTGTAATAATTATTTAGCTAGTAATTGATTTTCAAGACCCTATTTCCCATTTAAAAACTCTTTCTCCATATATTTTATTTCTTGATTGATCAATTTGAATTCCTTAATCGCTTTAATTTTTAAATTCATTTTAATTTCATGTTTTTGTCCTTAAATATTATTTCTCTCTAGTATCTTTAGTGTTCAAGGAATTTATTGCTTTGTTTAATTTTCGCTTCACCTCCCTGTGGATTCAATACTCGGAATATTTTCGTTTTATATTACTTGCAGCACGTGCACTTGCGGTATCAATGGCAGTGTGAACGCACCCAACAAGTTTTTGGTGTCGTTGTCGGGGAGGTTTGATTTTTAGGCAAAATAATTTTTTTCTTGACATTAAAAAGAATGGGATAAATAGTAATTTAGGTTTTAAATATTTTTTTCTTGTGAATATTATTTTATTTTTGTTGTTGGTTGGTTATTTTGATTGTTTGTGAGTATTGTATGCGAAGACATAAGGTGGTTGAATTGTTTCCTTTTAATCTTGAAATTACCAAGACACTCAGATCTATTCATAGAGAGAGAAGACTAATGGAAGTAATGGCCCATCAAGATGAAGCTCCCAAGGCAATCAGAGACTTTTTACAGCCAGTCCTCCCAACCGAAAATTCAGGCATCGTTTACGCCCCGATCCAAGCTAACAATTTCGAGTTAAAGACAGGACTGATCCAGATGGTGCGAGACAATTCTTTTAAGGGACACCCTTCGGAGGACCCACATTCGCATCTGCGATCATTCTTAGAGATATGCGGGACGGTAAAGATGAATGGAGTTCCGGCCGACGCGATAAGATTGAGGTTATTCCCATTTTCTCTTCAAGATAAGACTAAAGATTGGCTCGAATCAGTTGAGACGGGCAGTATCAGCACATGGGACGGGCTTGCCCAGGAAATCCTGACAAAATTTTTCCCGTCTGCCAAGACTATGAAGCTCGGACTAAGATTGAAACATTTAGGCAGTTAGATGAAGAGCAACTATACGAGGCATGGGAGAGGTATAAGGAGATGCTTAGGCGATGCTCGCAGCATGGCTATCCAGATTCGCTCCAGGTGCAGTTATTTTACAATGGACTGAATCCCTCCACCAATACAGTTTTAGACACATCAGCAGGTGGAAGTTTTCTTTCCAAGACAGTGAAGGAAGCCAAGGATCTTATAGAGGAAATGGCAGCAACCAGCTACCAATGGCCAATTGAAAGGGGGGCAATTTCTAAGAAGGCTGACATTTATGAATTAGATGAGTCAAGCTCTCTGAAAGCACAGATGACATCATTGACAAATGCGCTGAACAAGTTGACTTCATCTGAGGTGGTGAAGTCCATTTCCACCTTAGCTGAAGGATATTCAACGAAAGAGAATCAAGATGTAGAAGAAGTTCAATATGTGGGGAACAAAGCATTCATTCAAGGAGTACCGAACTTCTACCATCCCAGTGTGCGCAATCATGAAAACGTTTCGTACTCCAATACCAAGAACGTATTACAACTACCACCAGGATTTGCTTCAACCAGTTTGCCAGAAAAGAAAAGCAACCTAGAGGAGATGGTGGCCATGTTTATCAAGGAGCAGAAGGTGTTAAATGTGAATCTCCAGACAGCAGTTAATAACCACGACACAGCTCTAAAAAATATGGAAGTTCAGATAGGCCAAATAGCTTCAGCGGTGAATGCCCTTTAGAAAGGGAAGTTTCCAAGCGACACTGAACTGAATCCTAGAGAGCAGCGAAAGATGGTGACACTGAGAAGTGGTAGACAGCTGGAGGTCAGTTTAGAGAAAAAGAAGGAAGATGAGAAGAGCATGGATGAAGATAGAAGGGCTGAGGCACAAATAACCTCCTCTGAATGTTAGGATTGGTGCCCTAAAACTCGTAGATAGTGAATGCTAAACAAAATTATTCAATAAAGACGTTATCGAGATTAATTCAGTAAAGTCATTACTGAATAAAGTAAATTGCACATTTAATAAACCCAAATTCAATAAACAAAGATCCATGGCTATAGGATGAACACTTGAGCTTTATGTAGAGACATAAAAGTGGATCAAGCTCGAGTAATAGCCAAAACGGTCTATAGTATAGGGATAGGGCTAGGTACCTTATTCTGGAGATGTTGGATCGGTATGACAACCCTAGAGGGGGGTGAATAGGGTTTAATTAAATTTTATAAACTTTTTATTATGGTGGGCCCAATTTAAACAAATAAGTGAACTTTTTACAAATAATTAATTTTAACACAAATTGATCAACAAATTAGAAATATGTTTCAAGCACAACGAATAATTCCAAATGTAAATATTGTTCATAAACATTAACAATAAATTATAGGAATTAATTTCATGCAAATAACGATAAAGAAGATTAATTGCAAAAATTAAATAGTGGAGGGTTAGAGAAAATAACACCGGAAATTTATAGTGGTTCGGCAAACGACCCACTCCACTCCCCAAGCTCCTCATGGGTATTCGATTCAAGAACACGACTCTTTCCACGGCTTAGAGTCCAACCGGTACAATGTTCTTTTTTCGGGAGCAAGAACAAACCCGATCCTTTCCATGGTTTAGGATCAAACCGTTACAACCGCTCCTTTTGGGGCTCAAGAGCAACCCTTACAAGATTTGAAAATTTCAAGAACAAAATTACAAACTCTCTCAAAGAGTGGATATACAAATTTTCGCTCACAAATTTGTAAGAAAAATTCTTATAAATTAATGCCCTCAAATGGCTAAGAAAAATAAAATTGAAAGCTAAAAAATTCTCTAAAAAATAAAATCTCACAATAAATTTAAATGAACATTGAAGAATTTGAGAGAAGAAACATGTAGAAATTGGAGAGAATTTAGAGAGGGAAATTGTTCTTTAGTTTGTGAAAGAATGGGGGTATAATTAGGAAGGAGATGCAGTTGAAAGATTTTTTAAATTGAGGTTAATTTGGACGATTGGATTAAGGTTGAAGAAACATAAAGGGTGGAGATTAAAAGTAAAAAGAAATTTAAAATAATAATATAATATAAATTTATAATAATAATAATAATAATAATAATAATAATAATAAAGAAAATTTCTTTTTAAATTTTAAACACTCCAACGGTCAAAACATTAAAAACATAATAATAATAATAATAATAATAATAATAATAATAATAATATATGTAAACAAAAGTTCCAACGGTTATAAGGATTTTTTTTTTAAAAAAATAATATTATATATATGAATTCTGCCACAGCATTAAATGCATGACTGAATTTGATTTTTTTTTTAAAATTTATAACCGTTTGACAAAAGAAATTATATATATATTTAAATAACCAAAAAGGGCCACATGTGTCACTCTCCCATAGCTCCACGTGTCGTCGTCTGATTGGTCCATTAATGCTGACCCAGCCCGCCACGTCATCGCCTCGGGTAATTTTCGTTAAAGCTTGTTTCGGTCATAACTTCTTCGTTTTAGCTCCGATTTGAATTATTCAAGAGGCGTTGGAATCGTTTTGCCGAGCTCTACGCTATGGGCACATTAAAACACTGAAATTTTCAGTAATTAAAAATTGAGTTTGTTATCATCAAAACATTGATTAATTAATTAATTAAAATTAATTAATTTGAGATTAAGGGCCAAAAAGCCAACAATCTCCCCCTTTTTGATGATGACAAACCATACAAGAAAAATTACTTGAAATACATGTAAACCATAGGTAGTACATAATAAAATTCAACATATCACCATAAAGATCATTCTTGATTATTACTCAAAAATAAATTCTCCCCCTAACCAATACAAGAGATAATTTCAATACGAAGTCCAACATATCATCAAAATGATCATTCTTAAATTTTACTCAAAAATAAATTCTCCCCCTAATAAATACAATCAAAATCATAACAAATTTATAACATATTTTTCTTAATCTTCTCCCCCTTTGGAATCATCAATAAGCATAATTAAGAAAAATTTAGAACCACATAAATGATTCCCTTAAAAAACATGAACCTGAATTTAGCACAACTCCCCCTAAGAATACTAACACATGCTTTTCATATCTTCCCCTATCAAAATGCCTTTTAAAAAAGATGTAACAAGAAAATTGAGAAGCATTAATAATAAGAAACTCGAAAATAAAATTTTACTTCAAAGATTACTTACTCCCCCTAAGTAGATAAACAATATGCATATAAGAGGGGTAGAGTTTCGAACATACCTCGATAAGCTTTAACAACAATAAGTTTTACCTTTTTCATCTTCTTGTCAAGTTTGGTGGATGTGCTCATATAAGTTTTTGCAAAATTTACTTCAATGAATTTGTCTTTGAGTAACTTCTCTCAACATATTCACTTCAAACTTACAAAACATATACTTAGAAAATACTTTAGTTATACTTTTCACATAAGAAGGAATAAAAAGCAATATCATGAAAATCATATAAATTGTAAAACTCCCCATAAAAACATGCATTCCCTCATTTTTTTAAAAAATCAATAAATATCAAGGAGATGAAACAGCACAAGGAAAATCGTCCACACAATTTTGCACAAGATAAAAAAATATCATGTTAGATCAATCTATTTCAAGCAGATCGATCATCGATAAATTTCACAGAATTTTCATTCAAGAAAATATGGCATAAGTGAAGTGAAATTCCAAATAGAAATTTGATTCTCATGGTTAAGCACATAAACAAAATTTTCATACACAAAGGATACATAAGCAAATTAATCATAGAAGAATCAACTTTTCATCTTATCAAATCCAAGCAACATTTTAAAACATCATCATGATACCAAAATATGAAATGTTATAAAACAAGCATATCATCATTTAGGCCACGTAAAAAAAATTTATCAAATAAACATTTGCAAATGACACCATAAAAAGATTAACTAAATAAACACTAATTAATACCAATTGTTTTTGTGCATAGGTCATCACAACTCATAAAAAAAATCAATCATGTATAGACAAGAAACATCATAAAAGAAAATATTGATACCAATTGTGGTTGATCATAGGTTAACCACGATCTACGTCATAAAGAAAATATCGATCAAATATGGACAAAAAAATCACAAAAAAATAAGTAAGCACTTTTAAGCAACAAGCTAACAAAATTTTAGAGAATAAATCAATTTCATAGATACTCCCCCTATGAAAAAGAATTCAACAACTATTTTCAAACAAAATTTAAAAATAATCAAATTTTCAAAAAAAAAATAGCTAGAACAATTTTGAAATAAATTTCCAAAGTAAACATATGGTTCATGGCCAAAAAGCATTTAATCAAATTATTCGAAAACAACATACATCCATCAATAACAATAATTCTTATTTTCAATATTTGGACAAATCATTGACCAATGAATTAGATAAATATCAACAAAAAATCAATAATCTAATATCATGCAAAATATATATTCAATAATTTCTCATGACATATAATCCAAATTTAAATAAAAAGAAATAAAGATTATGGATAAATCTCAAGAACATTCTACCACAAATTTTAAAGAGCATTAATAATCCACTAATCCATAAATATTCAAGCAATACACATAAATGTCAATAATATTTTCAAGTATCTCATAGACATTTAATCTAATAATTAACAAAATTCAAGAAACGATATTTCACTCTCTAACCTATCAAGAAGATATAATTTTCATATCAATAAAATAATAAACTGAAAAGATACAAAGTTACCACAAATATCTTTTTCTTTGATGTGTTCAAGCAAGCCACTATGTTGCTTTATTGAAATTTATTTCCAAATTATAAGACCAAAGCAACCACTTGTTTATTGAAATCACACCTACAAAGACAAAGCTCAACCAAAAGATCTTGGTACCCATTTCTTAGGTCCTTCATTGTTAGTGAGCATTGATTTTGGAACCGATTTCAAATTTGTTCCAACACTTTTAGCATTCATTTTTGGCAAACAACAAATATCAAATTTATTATCAATTTTGCCACAATTTTTAGACAAGAATTTCTTCTTAATAATTTGATTTTGCATAATATTTTTCTTTAAGAAATCCTTCCTTGGAGCATTTTTCAATTTAAAACAATTTTGTCTAATATGACCTTTAACTCCACAAAAATGACATGTAGGTACAAATGTAGATTTTACATTCATATCTCTAACCTTTCCATGCATATGTAAAAACTTAGTACTATGCACACATTTAGATTTTGTATGAACGTGCTTAGGCAATAATTTAGCATTATGCAAAAAATTAGTTCTAGCATAAGCATGTTTAGGCAAAATATTCAATTTTACATGCATATTTCTATCATTTCCATGCTTATTCTCATTATGGGCCAATTTTGAGCTAGCATGATATTGTCTAGGTACAAATTTTGAATTTCCATGTACATTTCTACCCTTTTCATGCTTTGTCACAAATTTATTTTTAACAAAATTAGACACATTGTGCAAAACATCTTTTGGCATAGAATGAGTAGTTTGACCATATTTTAATTTAAAGCAATTAGGTCTAATGTGACCTTCAACACCACAATGATGACAAATAGGTAGAAAACTAACTTTAGTATTCTTAAGAACAATATTAGGCATATTAAGCTTAGGCACAATAGGAGATGCTTTAACAAATATAGTTTTAGAACTTGAAGGAGTAGAGCATTCATCAATGTAGCCTAAACCTCTTTTATCACCAAAAGGCTTGCCTAATTCAATTATCTTGTCTAATCTTTGAGCACCTATAGTCAACTTCTTAATGGTATATTTTGCAATTTCAAGCTCTTTACTAGGAAGCATTTATTTTTCTTCAAGCACATGCAAAAAATCATTTTTCTCACAATTATCAAATTCAAGAAATTTAATTTTGTCAATAAAGGAAAATTTCTCTTTTTCTAAATATGTATTGCTAGTTTCCAAAATAGCAATTTCACTTTTCAAACTAAAAATTTTATCTTTTAATTCCAAAGAAAAAGATTCAATTTTCTCATTCTTGTTTCTCAAATCATTCAATTCATTTTTTAATTCACAAGATAAAGATTTGAGATCCCCATTTTCTTTTTCAAGAAATTTATTTCTATTAGTCAAAGTATTCTTCTCAACACAACAATCATCATGCAAAACATCATTAGTAGTTCTATTTTTCAAGCAAGTATTTTCATCTATCAAAGATTTATTTTCAATAGACAAAGCTTTGTACTTCTTTGATAGTGTCACATATTTAGAACTAACTTTTTCTAAATCATTTTGCATATTCTCAAAAGCATCATATAGTTCATCATATGAAGGGGATTTTCGATTTACCTCAACCTCATCGGTTTCGACATCGCTCCCATCATTCGAATGAACCATCAAGCATAAGGAGGATCCATCACATTTTTCTTTTTCTACTCCATGAAATTTTTCTTGATTTTGTGAATTGTAATTCTCCTTCACATCAAATAAATCATTAGAAGTACAAGGAGAAATTTTAACACTATAAACATCATCAAGAAATTTCCAAATATCATATGCATATGTAAAATGTGAAATTTTATCACATAATTTTTTATCTAAAGCACAACATATGATATTTATAGCTTGAGCATTTAAAGAAAGCATTTCATCATTTAATTTTGATTTTGATAAATCATTTTCACAAACATACCAAATATCAAAATCAATAGCAAGCAAAAACGTTTTCATTCTATGGCTCCAAACATCATACTTTTTATCATCAAACAATGGAGGTTTATCAATACAATAACTTTCCATGAAATCTAAAGTTGTCATAGCTCTTAGCAATTAAGCTTATAAAGAAAAAAAATATTTCAAGAAGAGCAACCCGCTCTGATACCAATTGTTGGATCGGTATGACAACCCTAGAGGGGGGTGAATAGGGTTTAATTAAATTTTATAAACTTTTTATTACGGTGGGCCCAATTTAAACAAATAAGTGAACTTTTTACAAATAATTAATTTTAACACAAATTGATCAACAAATTAGAAACATGTTTCAAGCACAACGAATAATTCCAAATGTAAATATTGTTCATAAACATTAACAATAAATTATAGGAATTAATTTCATGCAAATAACGATACAGAAAATTAATTGCAAAAATTAAATAGTGGAGGGTTAGAGAAAATAACACCGGAAATTTATAGTGGTTCGGCAAACGGCCTACTCCACTCCCCAAGCTCCTCTTGGGTATTCGATTCAAGAACACGACTCTTTCCACGGCTTAGAGTTCAACCGGTACAATGTTCTTTTTTTGGGAGCAATAACAAATCTGATCCTTTCCACGGTTTAGGATCAACCTGTTACAACCGCTCGTTTTTGGGCTCAAGAGCAACCCTTACCAGATTTTAAAATTTCAAGAACAAAATTACAAACTCTCTCAAAGAGTGGATATACAAATTTTTGCTCACAAATTTGTAAGAAAAATTCTTACAAATTAATGCCCTCAAATGGCTAAGAAAAATAAAATTGAAAGCTCAAGAATTCTCTCAAAAATAAAATTTCACAATAAATTTAAATGAACATTGAAGAATTTGAGAGAAGAAACATGTAGAAATTGGAGAGAATTTAGAGAGGGAAATTGTTCTTTAGTTTGTGAAAGAATGGAGGTATAAATAGAAAGGAGATGGAGTTGAAAGATTTTTGAAATTGAGCTTAATTTGGACCATTGGATTAAGGTTGAAGAAAAATAAAGGGTGGAGATTAAAAGTAAAAAGAAATTTAAAATAATAATATAATATAAATTTATAATAATAATAATAATAATAAAGAAAATTTCTTTTTAAATTTTAAACACTCCAACGGTCAAAACATTAAAAACATAATAATAATAATAATAATAATAATAACAATAATAATAACAATAATATATGTAAACAAAAGTTCCAACAGTTATAAGGATTTTTTTTTTTAAAAAAATTATTATATATATGAATTCTGCCACAACATTAAATGCATGATTGAATTTGATTTTTTTTTTTAATTTATAACTGTTTGACAGAAGAAATTATATTATATAATATATATATATTTAAATAACCAAAAAGGCCCACATGTGTCACTCTCCCATAGCTCCACGTGTCGTCGTTTGATTGGTCCATTAATGCTGACTCAGCCCGCCACGTTATCGCCTCGGGTAATTTTCGTTAAAGCTTGTTTCGGTCATAACTTCTTCATTTTAGCTCTGATTTGAATGATTCAAGAGGCGTTGGAATCGTTTTGCCGAGCTCTACACTATGGACACATTAAAACACTGAAATTTTCAATAATTAAAAATTGGGTTTGTTATCATCAAAACATTGATTAATTAATTAATTAAAATTAATTAATTTGAGATTAAGGGCCAAAAAGCCAACATGAGACACTATGAGACGCGACCCACTTTATAGATTGTATAGACGATGTGATCCTAAATCGTCCGTGTAGAGACATGCGAGTGGAGGCGTCCTATGCAATGAATTTGCATAAGACCAGGACCGAGAAATAAGTCACTCTCGCTTTATAACACCGTTTACTGACGAGACTGACTATTTCATGCGATGACCTAGGTAATTCGATCTTAATCCTGAGCTAACTATGAACTCCTGTTTATTCGGGCTTATCCTTAGATCTGCATAGAGGAGAGTGGCTCAGTATTGCCGACTCAATAAGCCTCCCATTTTAGGGATAGGAACGGGTAGATAGCTGGGGACATAGTCATGCGAGAAGGAATTCACTCCTACCCAAATTAGGGATAGCAAAGAGGTTGTTCCCTTAAGTGCTGACTCCGGGGCTTGAACAAAGGGATCCCGTCCTCTCATTGGCCCGAGAGGGACTCGGTTTATTGTTAGGACAATAAACCAATTCTTCATTAGAGGATCAATGGGACTTAAGGAACTAGAAGTACTATAGGGGTGAAACGGACTTTTGACTTAGCTATAGCTACGAACAACCAGTGAAGGATCGACTTACTAATCATGGTTAAATCAAGTGGACGGAAATATATCTATAGTGAGGGGAGTGCAACTATCGGGCTATAGTGGAGTGTCTCGGTAGCTAACGAATTGTTGTTAAGCATGGTTAATAAGATTAGTCGGTTAGTCTCAAATCGTTGGAGCCCATGATCTATAGGTCCATTAGGTCCCCCTACTAGCTCATATCGGAACAAAGCCTAGAACAAAAGATATGATTCTTTGAATCGTTCAAAATCGGGAAAAAAGGTATTATCGTAAATTGTGTTTGACACAATTATTTAATTATGAATTAAATTAGAAAATGAGAGATAAAGTATTTAAAAGTTTTTTGAATACTATATATATATGTATTAGGAATCATATATATTGAATTGCACAAGGTAACAAAGATTAATTGGATTAATCAGATCATATTAATTTGAAATGTTTCAAATTAATTACCAAGAAATTAATTTCAATTTAGAATTGAAATTGGGATAAATTTGCAAGCTTGAAATTGGAATTCGAAGTTGAAGTTAGTGGAATAAGTTGGATTCCCACTCTTGCATGATCATTCAAAGTGGAAAGACAACTCACCTCATGCATTGTTGCATGTATTGATTCTTGGACACTTAGAATCCACTTTGGCTTGCAAGACTACCATGTGTCTTGTGTCTTAGAGGTTCTCCTTGCATGGGATATCTCTATAAGTAGTGTGTGAATCAGATTCATGCCTAAGTGAGCCATTTCCTTACTGCTATGCTGCTGGAATTTGGACTCAAACTCTCTCATTTTCACATACTTCTCTATAGCTTGATTCTTCAAGCATTCCCTTCTCTTTCCCTATCTTTATAGACTCCCACAAGTTGTTCTTGGCCCGGAGAATAGTAGGGAAGACTCTAAGGGTTGTCCTAAGAAGATTGGTGAAGAAAAGAATCCAAGGAAGGTCTACCAATTGAGTTGCAAAAAGGTTGGTTCTTCTTAACTCTCTGTTATGGATTCTTTAGAACAAGCATGCTTTAGGAGTAAAATTGATGTAGTTAGGTGCTTCCGATCTTCAATTGCTTCCGCATGTGTTATATGAACACCTTCAATTGGTATCAGAGCATGATTAGAGCACTTAACTTGCATTAATTTTGCTGTGGTGGGTACCATTTTGAAATTAATTTTTCTGGGTGCTAAAGTGGACTTTTCTGGTTTGGAAATTTTTTTGAGCTTTCATTTCTTCATGAAATTGTAATTGCTCGGAAATGTATGAGCATTAATGTGTGTTCAAGGGTCCGTCATTTTTATAGAGTCAATAGAGTCCATATAGGCTGTAAAATCGAAGAAATCCAGAGAAGACGCAAGCAGAAAACGCAGACAGTGGCTGCTGGTCGCAAGAGCGTCGGGACGCTGTTCATATAGCATTCTGACGCTGTAGAACAATTTCATCCGGGCGCAGTTTTTTCCAGATTCGGTTCGGTCCAGCTGTTGTGTTTGGGTCCGGTTCGGTCTGCTCAAGCGGGCTCAGCCTCTTTTCACACATTTCAAGCCCGGTTCAATCCTTGGAGGATCAGTTTGGGGCGGTTCGAGTTGCTCGGGATCATTACAAGCTTTTGTTAATAATTATTATTGTAATAATTAGTTAATTGCTTGTTTATAATTGCCAAACCAATCCACTTTAGGTTGTTTTTAATTTATTTATGAATTGTGATTGTGTGATTAAATTAGATTAATTATATGTGCATTATGAGCATGTCATATAGTTTTAAAACCCCACCATAGGAAAGCATGATCATGCATTAATTCAATTATTATAAGAGTTATTAATAATTACTAATGCATAAAAGAAATTTCATGTTAATTAATATAAATGTTATATTAATTTAGGGAGATTCATGCTTGAATGGTTAATTTTCAAATTGATTAATTCTTATAATATTTATTTTTATTAAAAGATAAAATTAACCAAGCATGAAGCATGAAATTTCTTTAGTTTGTTTATAAGTGTTATATTCAAATTAGACTTGTTATGGATTGATTTTATAATTGTTATAAAAGAGATAGAAATCTAAAATCTACAACAAGATAAAATGCATGCTCACTTAGGTTAATGAACCTCCAAATCGATCAACTTGCATAGTTTAGGTCGATATCTTGTAAAACAACGGTTACGAGAGAACTCACCCGACAAGATGCTGTCTAAGGTTGGAGGTATTTAAGTTGACGGTTTACGGAACACCTCCTACCTGGGCATGAGTCGGTTCTTGCGTTAAGTTAACTCGAGTTTTATGAGCATGCGTGAGCGAGGTGAGGTTTTAAAGTGTTTTCACCTAGACATCGTAGTATAAAGGGTTATACACACCTAGACATAGGTTGTTTCTAAATCATGCTTTTTTTATAACTTGAATGATTGATTTTTATATGCTTTAAAACACCATTAGAAAGCATGTTATAGGGTTAATTCATTAAAAGTTATAAGAGTTATAATAGTTAATGAATAGAAACCGTAAAACCTATAACAAAGAGTTGCATGCTAACATAGGATCTTAGGATCTTGTCATTCTTTAAATCATTTAAAATGAAATAGACCTAAGACCACCTTTTCTAATAGGATTAGAAATATGTCTTACTTAGATTTTTTAAATAGTTTTAAAATTCGAGTAAGTAGGACATAAGATCTTGGTTATAAGGGAACTCTCCTGGCAAATGGTTCGGAACCTGAGTTGAATTAACAATAGTCTTACTAGCATGCAATGTCACTAGGTTATTAAAAGAGTTTAATTCACCTAGACATTTAGTGTAAAGACCTTGTTTAATAAGGCATAGACTTAGATAGATTCATTTAGTCGGAATTTACCTAAGTAATAAACCCTAAAACCTTACGACACTTCAGTGGGAGGAAAAGAATAGAAACGAAATATTCATATTAAGTTTCTACTCCCACATCCCCCTGAGTTCACACCGTGAGATCCATGCTTGGCCTCGAGGCGCCTTGGGAGCGTCCCCCTACGGATGGTGTTTGCATGGGTTAATATGAAGGTGAATGGGGAAAGTGTTGATAGTAAGTGGGAGAAGGAAACATGTCAAATGTATCCTGCGGTCTCCATCATTAGGTTGCACCGTGAGATTTCTATGCGCTGCCTGCGAGTCGCCCTGGGAGCGATCACCCTACGGAGGGCTTACGCATGGGATTTAGAACAACGCAAACTCCATAAATGGATAGGGTTTCCTAGGGCCATTCCCAACATTAGCTTTTCCCTACGGTGGCATTGTTGGGGCCACCCTCTGCGATCTGAAAATGATGGTAACACTTACAAGATGGTCTTGACCAAATTAACGTTAGCTAATAACTATTGGAGTAAGAGTTATTCTGGTAATAGTATTTGGCCGAGATTGTCTCGATTCAGAGGAGGAGTAGTTGACTGCCCTACGGGAACGATTATTCTAAACCCCTGAAGTATTGTTGCAAAATAAATCAATTGTATATATATGTCGAAAAACGTATGTGGTTTGTCAAATGCCAAATTAAACGGTTTAGTACATACGACTAAGAATACTTACTTAAACGCTAAACACGTGGCAAACATTTTAGGTTTTGTCTCAATTGAGGAATGTCCTCAAACTAACTGCTTAGCTAAGAAAAACATGATCCACGACTCTAAATGCGATTTATTAGTCTTGGAAACGTGTTTAGTGGAAAACGACGATTTGCCTGGATACTTGATTCAGGTGCCACTAATCATGTATGTTCTTCATATCAAGGAATGAGTTCCTGGCAACAACTAAGAGCTGGAGAGATGACTCTTAAAGTTGGAACAGGAGAAGTCATCTCGGCTATTGCAGTGGGAGACATAAAATTATTCTTCACCAAGGAACGTTACATGATATTAGATAACGTGTACATAGTTTAGAAAATTAAAAGAAATTTGATTTCTTTATCTTGTTTATTAGAACAAGGTTATTCAATTTCTTTTTCTGTTAATGAAGCGTTCATAACTAAAAGAGGTATCGATGTTTACTCTACAAACATGAAGAATAAATTGTATGTTTTGAGACCAGTTGAGTCTAACGCTATTTTAAATCATAAGATGTTCAAAACTGCTGAGACTCAACCTAAAAAACGAAGAGTTTCTCAAGATACCTATCTCTGGCACTTGAGGTTAGGCCATATCAACCTCAATAGGATTGGGAGATTGGTCAGAAGTGGACTTCTAAGCAAGTTAGAAGATGACTCGTTGCCTCCTTGTGAGTCATACCTTGAGGGCAAGATGACGAAACGACCTTTTACCGGAAAAGGTTATCGTGCCAAAGAGCCCCTAGAGCTCATTCATTCGGACCTCTGAGGACCAATGCATATTAGAGCTCGAGGAGGGTAAGAATATTTCATTAGTTTCATTGATGATTATTCGAGGTACGACTATCTCTACCTGATGCATCATAAGTCCGAAGCTTTTCAAAAGTTCAAGGAGTACAAGGCCGAGGTTTAGAACCTATTAGGTAAGATTATAAAAACACTTCGATCCGATCGAGGTAGAGAGTATATGGACTCAAGTTTTCAAGACACTGTTTGATAGAGCATGGAATTACGTCCCAACTCTCAGCCCCTGGTACACCTCAGTAAAATGGTGTATCAGAATGGAGAAACAGAACCTTGTTGGACATTGTTCGTTCGATGATGAGTTATGCTCAGTTGCCTAACTCGTTTTGGGGTTATGCAGTAGAGACTGCAGTTTATATTTTGAACGTAGTTCCCTCAAAGAGTGTTTCTGAAACACCATTTGAGCTCTGGAAAGGTCGTAAAGCTAGTTTACGACATTTCAGAATTTGGGGATGCCCAGCAGACGTGCTAGAAGCAAACCCAAAGAAATTGGAGCCTCGTTCTAGATTTTGCCTATTTGTAGGCTATCCCAAAGAAATGAGAGGTGGATACTTCTTCGATCAAGAGGAAAATAAAGTACTTGTATCGACAAATTCTACATTCCTAGAAGAAAACCACCTCAGAGACCACAAGCCACGAAGTAAAGTGGTTTTAAGTGAACTATCTAACGAAGCTACAGAAACATCAAGAAGAGTTGTTGATGATGGTGGCACCTCAAGTCAATTGCGTCCTTCTCGAGAAATAAGAGAACCTCGTCGTAGTGGGAGGGTTATTAGACAACCTGATCACTATTTGGGTTTAACTGAAACTCCAGTCGTCATACGTGATGACAAGATCGAGGATCCATTAACCTTTAAACAAGCAATGGATGACGTTGACAAGAACGAGTGGATTAAAGCCATGGACTTGGAAATCAAGTCCATGCATTTTAATTCAGTTTGGGATCTTGTAGATCAACCTGGAGGGGTTAGACCCATAGGGTGCAAATGGATCTACAAGAGAAAACGAGACGTTGCTGGAAAGGTACAGACCTTTAAAGCACGACTTGTGGCAAAGGGTTTTACCCAGCGGGAGGGGATTGACTATGAAGAAACCTTCTCCCCTGTTGCCATGTTGAAGTCGATCCGGATACTTTTATCCATTGCCACGTTTTATGATTATGAAATATGGAAAATGGATGTCAAGACTGCCTTTCTGAACGACAATCTTGAAGAAAGTATCTACATGTCTCAGCCAGAGGGGTTCATTGCTCAGGATCAAGAGCAAAACGTTTGCAAGCTTAAACGATCCACTTATGGGTTAAAGCAAGCGTCTAGATCTTGGAACATGAGATTTGATCCTGCAATCAAATCTTATGGCTTTGAACAAAACGTTGATGAGCCTTGTGTTTACAAAAGGATCATCAACAACTTCGTAGCTTTCTTAGTATTGTATGTGGATGATATCCTACTCATCGGGAATGATATAGGTTATCTCACTGACATTAAACTATGGCTAGCAACTCAATTCCAAATGAAAGATTTGGGTGAGGCACAATTTGTTCTAGGGATCCAAATTGTTCGAGACCGAAAGAACAAAACGCTAGCCCTGTCTCAACCGTCTTATATCGACAAATTATTGGTTAGATATAAAATGCAAAATTCCAAGAAGGGACTATTATCTTTCAGGCACGGAATTAATTTGTCTAAGGAACAGTGTCCTCAAACACCTCAAGAAGTTGAGGACATGAGACGTTTTCCCTATGCCTCTGCAGTAGGCAGCCTAATCTATGCCATGTTGTGTACAAGGTCTGACATTTGTTATGCAGTAGGGATTGTCAGTAGATATCAATCCAATCCAGGATTCAATCACTAGAAAACCGTTAAAAATATCCTCAAGTATCTAAGGAGAACGAGGGACTATATGCTCGGGTATTGTTCCAAGGATTTGATCCTTACAAGATACACTGATTATGACTTTCAAACCGATAAAGATTCGAGGAAATCTACATCGGGGTCAGTATTCATTCTAAATGGATGAGCAATAGTATGGCGTAGCATCAAGCAAGGATGTTTTGCAGACTCGACCATGGAGGCCGAATATGTAGCTGCTTGCGAAGCAGCAAAAGTGGCAGTAAGGCTCAGGAAGTTCCTAACTGACTTGGAAGTCATTCTGAATATGTATCTGCCTATCACCTTGTATTGTGATAACAGCGGTGAAGTTGCAAACTCAACGGAACCTCGCAGCCATAAGAGAGGCAAACACATCAAAAGGAAATATCATCTCATCAGGGAGATTGTGCACCGAGGAGATGTGATCGTCACAAATATAGCGTCGGAGCAAAATATAGTTGATCCATTCACGAAGGCCCTCACGGCTAAAGAGTTCGAGAGTCATCTAGAAGGTCTAGGTCTGCGAGATTTGTATGGAAAATAATCTAGGGCAAGTGAGAGAATTGTAACTGGTATCTGATGCCCTGGTTTATTGTATTTATACATTGTAATACGTTTTATGTAATATACATGTATTTTATACACCCACTGCTGTTATGGATTATAGTACATCCCACTGAACTAGAGTTTTAGTTCAAGTGGGAGATTATTGGGATTGGTGCCCTAAAACTCGTAGATAGTGAATGTTAAACAAAATTATTCGATAAAGGCGTTATCGAGATTAATTCGGTAAAGTCATCACTGAATAAAGTAAATTGCACATTTAATAAACCCAAATCAAATAAACAAAGATCCATGGCTATAGGATGAACACTTGAGCTTTATGTAGAGACATAAAAGTGGATCAAGCTCGAGTAATAGCCAAAACGGTCTATAGTATAGGGATAGGGCTGGGTACCTTATTATGGGGACACAATGAGACGCGACCCACTTTATAGATGGTATAGACGATGTGATCCTAAATCGTCCGTGTAGAGACATGCGAGTGGGAGCATCCTATGCAATGAATTTGCATAAGACTAGGACCGAGAAATAAGTCACTCTCGCTTTATAACACCGTTTACTGACGAGACTGACTATTTCATGCGATGACCTAGGTAACTCCATCTTAATCCTGAGCTAACTATGAACTCCTGTTTATTCGAGTTTATCCTTAGATCTGCATAGGTGAGAGTGGCTCAGTATCGTCGACTCAATAAGCCTCCCATTTCAGGGATAGGAACGAGTAGATAGCTGGGGACATAGTCGTGCGAGAAGGAATTCACTCCTACCCAAATTAGGGATAGTAGAGAGGTTGTTCCCTTAAGTGCTAACTCTGGGGCTTGAACAAAGGGATCCCACCCTCTCATTGGCCTGAGAGGGACTCGGTTTATTGGTTAGACCATAAACCAATTGTTCATTATTGGATCAGTGGGACTTAAGGAACTATAAGTACTATAGGGGTGAAACGGACTTTTGACCTAGCTATAGCTACGAACAACCTGTGAAGGATCGACTTACTAATCATGGTTAAATTAAGTGGACGAAAATATATCTATTGTGAGGGCAGTGCAACTATCGGGCTATAGTGGAGTGTCCCGGTAGTTAACGAATGTTGGTTAAGCTTGGTTAATGAGATTAGTTGGTTAGCCTCGAATCATTGGAGCCTATGATCTATAGGTCCATTAGGTCCCCCTACTAGCTCATATCGGAACAAAGCCTGGAACAAATGATAAGATTCTTTGAATCGTTCAAAATCGGGAAAAAGGGTATTATCGTAAATTGTGTTTGACACAATTATTCAATTATGAATTAAATTAGAAAATGAGAGATAAAGTATTTAAAATTTTTTTGAATACTATATATATATGTATTAGGAATCATATATATTGAATTGCACAAGGTAACAAAGATTAATTAGATTAATCATATCATATTAATTTGAAATGTTTCAAATTAATTTCCAAGCATTCCCTCCCCTTTCCCTATCTTTATAGACTCCCACAAGTTGTTCTTGGCCCGGAGAATAGTAGGGAAGACTCTAAGGGTTGTCCTAAGAAGATTGGTGAAGAAAAGAATCCAAGGAGGTCTACTAATTGAGCTGCATAAAGGTTGTCTTAACTCTCTGTTATGGATTCTTTAGAACAAGCATGCTTTAGGAGTAACATTGATGTAGTTAGGTGCTTCCAATCTTCAATTGCTTCCGCATGTGTTATATGAACACCTTCACTGAAAGGTCCCAACATCCTTCTAACTCTGTTGATTTTAATTATGATGTTTCTAACTCTTTTGCGGGAAAAAAAAAAGATGAAAAGCAGAATGAAAGGCATGACGAGAAACTGAACGAGGAAGAAGTGATCCCATGCAACCATCATCATAAAGGCTCGCACATTAGCCCGCCCAAGCGGACGGGCGAATGTCCAACCTTTGACTATAGGGAGTTACCTTTTCCTCAGCGTTTTAAAAATGTTAAATTAGACGAGCAATTTCAGAAATTCCTAGAGATGTGTAGAAAGTTGTCAGTGAACATTCCCTTAGAAGATGCCTTGTATAATATGCCTAATTACGGGAAGTTCATGAAAGAAATGTTATCTAGGAAGAAAAGCTTGAAAAAAGAGGTTTTTAGGTTGTCTGAAAACAGTAGTACCATAGTTTCTAGAAAGATGCCTTCTAAAAAAAAAGAAGGTAAATCATCAACTGTAGACATTTCATTCTCAAAAGCAGGCAATTCTAATTCATTCTCAAAATCAGGCAGATCTAAATCAATTAGCTCATTCTCAAATAGAGGGTCATCAAAAAATGCATTATAATTAAAATCCTCATCATCCATAGGTGCCTCTCCTAAGCCTAGGCAAAGATTATACTCTACCTCTCCATCATCGTTAGTCAAATATTCAGGACCAATAGAAAAACATGTATGCAAACTACATACAGACTCATTTTGGCCAAAAATAATAAAAACGACATTTTCATCATCAATGTTCAAGGTAAGCTTACTTGTATGCACACTAATCTCAGCTTTACCTGTAGCTAAGAAGGGTCTACCTAAAATGATAGGTACCTCTCTGTCTTCCTGAATGTCAAGTACCACAAAATCTACAGGGAAGATAAATTTATAAACCTTCACCAGCACGTCCTCCACAACACCCATCGTGATAAAGGAACTACCTCAATTATGTTTCAGAACTCCCAATATTTTAGGTGAACCCCCACAACAATAATAAGAATAACCCCATTTAACAAAATGATAGACAACCCCAAGAAAGCTAAACAGATTTGGCTTGGAAGGATGATCAAAAATCAAGAAGAAAGGAGAACTCGTTCCTAACTTCAAGATTTCGAACTCTTCACAATCTAATTGATCAAACTAGATTGAAAGTCCTAGGCATGCATTCTAAACACAAGAACACAAAGAAAGCTTAAAAGCTTGAGAGAGACTAAACTCAATATGAAATTTCATTCAAATTCAACTTGTTGTTCAAATGAGAAATTACATCCATATTTATACTGTAGACACCGTATTTGGTCCGGCTTGATTTTCAGTAATAATGTTTGAAGGTTTCCAATATTTGGTGGTCAATTTGTTTTTTCTTGTATGTCAACAAGAGCATAGTCAACTGGCATAAAGTTGCATTGATAACCACGAGGTCTGTGGTTCAAACCCCTCTTCTCATATGTTTTTATCAAAAATTCGTTTTTTTTTTATTTTTATTTATTTATTTAATTTTTTTTTTTTTTGGTCTTCCCCATTCCTATTCAAGGGGAAGCTTACCTATTCAAAAGAATTTGCATGGCTCTCATTTTTTTTTATTTTTTTTTTATTTTTTTTTATTTTTTCCACCATTTTCTCATCCATCCTCCCCCTAATTTAGTAACCCTTCGAGTATAAAAAGGGGGGAGATGGAGGATGAAGGAAGGGGAAAAACAAGAAGAAGGAGAGGAAGTTTAGAGTAAAAGTGAGCTTGAGAGAGTTTAGGCATTTGAGAGAGTTTAGGCATTTGAGAGAGTTTAGGGTTTAGGGTTGGCATTTGAATAAGAGTTTAGCTTAGAGAGTGATAGGAAAGGGGAGAAAAAAAAAGAGAAGAAGTTTAGAGTAAAAGTGAGCTTGAGAGAGTTTAGGCATTTGAATAAGAGTTTAGCTTAGAAAGTGATAGAAAGAGAGAAAAGAAAGTGGAAGAGGAAAAGAGGAAAAAAGAGGGGGAGGAAGGAGTATACGGGGAGAGAAAACATTGGGTAAGAAAGAAGGAGAAAAGAAGGAAGAGAGAAGTAAAAAAGGTGGGGTTTTGTTTTTCTATTTCCTTTGTTTTTTGTTTTTTTATTATTGTTGTTGTTGTTGTTATTATTATTATTATTATCGTCATCATTATGATTATCATTTTTAATTTCTCTCTCATTTTAGTTCACTTTTTGCACTTTGCCAACTTCATTTTTTTAAACTTTCTAATTTATTTGTTTTTTCCTTTCATTCTCCAAATTGCTTTAATCTAATCTTTAATTCTGCTTGGTCAATTTCAATTATTGTTATTGTTTTGATTTTCTTTTGAAAGGGATTATGGGAACTGAGTAATGTGCCTTCGTGGAGTCCAACTCCCGTGTAGGTGTATGAAAATTCTCATTTTCCCTTTTAAAAGAATTTACTCTTTGAATAATTTTTCTTCTTTTACATCCTTTTTATTTTAAAAAAAAATATTTTTAGTAAACATAATCATGTACACCCATGTTCCTTTAATTAAAAGGGAGATTAGGCATGATTTATATTAAATTGGATATCCAACTCATAATGTTTAATCCTTGCTTTATTTCTAAAGTTAAGGTACAAACGAATGAGACATCTTGTGTTCATTATTGCATTTTGAGTTTTATTTTCATATTTATCATTTTTTTTTAAGAAAAATAAAATAAAGGACTGTTTTTATTCATTTAATTGGACAATTTAAGATACTGTGGTAATCGTTTTCTTAAACGGGTGTTGTAGGGTGCTAATACCTTCCCTACACTCAAACGACTCTCGAACCTAATTTCTGGTTTTCTAAGACTAGTTTTGTTTTTTATTTTAAAGGTGACCAATCACACCCTCAATGATTGGTGGCGACTCCTATTTTCTTCTAAAAAACCCAAGAAAGGATGTCAGCCGCTCCGCGTCGCGATGACGTTGCGACAGCTTGGCGACTCCGCTGGGGATTTTGAGGGTCAAGCCATGAATATCTTTATTGTCCTTTGAATTGAATTTTTCTTCAGGTCCTTTTGTTATTGTTTTGTTATTTATTTATTTTGTTTTCCTTTATAATATGATTGGTTTGGCATATTGTTATTCACTTGTCTATTACCATTTTTTTTTTATGTTGTAATTACTTTATCTTAGTTATGTCATTCATTTGCATGTCATCTTATTGTTACCATTTTTTTTTTTTATGTTGTAATTGTTATGTCATTCATTTGTATGTCATCTTATTAATCATGCATTTCACACACTTTCACTAGCCTTCTACCCGGGCTCTGCCTTAGGACTAGACTCGGAGACTGAGTAGTGTGACCTTCGTGGAATTTCGATTCCCGTGCAGGCGCATGAAATTCTCCACTCAAGCCCACTACATCGTTAAATCGGTGGGTAAGCTTGGGGACCTTTTCTAGGATGCCTTAGAGTTAAACTCCACTCATATAGTTCTAGGATTTGACTTATTACATGCATTATTGTCAAAGTTTATTTATTTATTTATTTTTCTTTTTTCCCTTGTATCTTATATCAATTTTCAATTTTCGCTCATTGAAAGTATCCTTTGAAATCTCTTTTAATGTAGTTAAGAAAATTGTGCAAATTAAATTAACAAGATTTTTCGATTATTTGCATTGGCAGAAACTAAAGTATGAGTAAAATATAATCACCCCCTCCAATACAAGAAATGGGTATAGAAGATCAAGCAACAGTACGTCAATGGTCAGAAAATGTACAACAAATCCACTGAGATTCTTTAGTAGAAAATGTTGTTTCTCAATTTAAGGATGTCAGTTTTCCAGAAAGTCAATTAGAAGCAGTGAAACAGACTTGGGAAAAATTAACTATAGATAGAAAGGCTAAATTTACAAGCAAATATGGCCATCTAGCTCAGCTTATATATGTACAAGTTAATTATTCTGTATTAAAAGCTTTGATTCGACATTGGGATCCAGCCTACAGATGTTTCACATTTGGCTCAATTGACATGACTCCTACAATAGAGGAATATCAATCCCTTCTGCATATGCCAGTACGAACAGAGGTTGAAGCTTATTCTTACGATCAAGAGCTTACAATGAAAAGAGCATTATCTACTCTTTTGGGCAAGATTCGTACAAGCGACATTGAGAAACAAGTAAAGATAAAAGGAGAGAACACATGCCTACCCCTGGGCTACATCCTTACTCTTCAACAAAAATTTGCAAATGAAGACAAGGAGTTAACTTTACTGGCATTATGTATCTTTAATGTTGTTTTGTTTCCTAAAGTATGTGGATATGTTGAGGAACGCTTGGTCAAGTTGTTTGCTAAGATAGAAATAGGAGTTGATCCCATTATTCTTGTATTGGCAGAAACTTTTCGTTCATTAAATTATTGCAGAACAAAAGGAACAGGAAGATTTATAGGGTGTGCACCATTATTGTACATTTGGGTCCTTAGTCATGTGAAGTGTCCACCCGAATTCAAATGTCCAGAGATCAAATTTTCAAGTTCCTGGAATAAGCTGCAAAATCCCGTTTCAGAGTTCGTGCAATCAGGTTGGAGTTCATCCTCCCCTGAAAGGAGCGCTTGGGAAGCCTTTTTCTCCGAACTAAAGATAGAAGATGTAATATGGAGAGCCCCTTGGATGTCAACTAGGCCAATGATCTATAAATGTGGTAAATTTCAAAGTTTACCTCTTTTGGGTCCTTGGGGATGTATATCTTATGCTCCTTTATTGGTAGTACGCCAAATTTGGGTCCGACAATTCATCCCTGCTAAGCATGAGTTGAAGGATTTCGAATTTGCTTATGATAAAGGCTTCTGTAAAGATAGAATTCATAAAATTGTGAAAGCATGGAAAATGATCACTAAAATCCAGAGTGGTCAGTTTCATGATGATACCACAGAGGCGTACAAAACATGGCATGCGAACAGAGCTAAAACCGTGCTTGTGTCACCAAAAATGAAAACCAAGATAAAACTTAATGCAAAGGTGATACCAGATCAACAGACAGAACAAGCAGCACGTGAAAAGGAATGTGATGAATTGAGAAAAGCGAATTCATCATTGGTTCAAGAAAATGAAAGGCTGCAATTGGAGGTAAAGCAAGGTTTGTTGCGCAATGTTGAACTAGAAAAAGAGTTAAACCGATTAAAGGGCAGTGTCAGAAAACAAGAACAGTTAGAAAAAGAAATTTCAGCATTAGACACAGAGGCCCGCGACCTGAACAGAAGAATGCATCGATTAAGAAGGGATAATGAAGTCTCCCAAGCAACTCTCAAGTCAAGGAATGACCAAGTTTTGAAGCAACAATCTGAGATTGCGTCACTTCATGAGTTGATGAAAGAGCTCGAAGATTGCATTAGTTTGAGGAACCAAACGATTACTGAGGTAGAAGAAAAGAATGGAACGCTATGTCGAACAATTGACGACCTACAATTAACGCTCAAGATTAAAGAAGATCAACTAGGGGAGCTCATCAACGACAACAAGGGTCTAAGAGAGTCCGTTCAGTCACTTAATGTTCGCCTCGGTAAGTATCAGGATGCCACTGATAGATTAATGAAAGACTATACCTATTTAAAGGAGCAATACGACAGATTAAGCGATGATTTTGGGTTTGCGAGACAGAACCACGCGACACTACGAAGTAAAGCGGAACATATGCTCACTCAGATTAGGAGAGTCACTCGAAGGGCAGATGAACTAGCAGAAGATGCACGTACTCTCTCTAAAGTCATAGCACGTACACAGCCGAATAGCAAGAATGTGCTCAAGTTTCTGGGAAAACTTCGTATAAGTTTAGAATATTGGGGGCAATTTTATTAACTCTTTACTTTAGTTTATGTTTTATTTAGATAGTTGAAATATCTTGTAATTCAATTATGCACAAATTTTGCTGCTACATTGTTTTATCATTTTCCAATTTAATATCAAAGCCATTTTTTTTCTTCTTCTCTCCTATCACTTTTTTTTTCTTTGTTGTTTCGTTTTATCTTTCTTTTTTCTTACACTAAAATCTCTTTTCATTAAAAATATAAACAGAATCATAAGATAGCTCGGTCACCTCGAATCCACCGCACCTACGTCACAAGATACAGGACAAGGATCATGGAAGAGCAGAGCACTGAGATGGAGAAAACAAGGAAATATATTGAGGAATTACGAGAAAAAATGGATGCCATTCTTGTCGCCCTAGAAAGAGGCAAAATAATACCTGATATTGCTCAGTCCAGCCATACAATGAACGACCCTCCAATCCGGCAATCAACAGAGGGTACTACTCCAAAATATCATCCATTGTACAACATTCCAGTAGAGCAGCACCCGTTTCCATTTTTCAAGAATGAGCAAGTGCCTGTACACAATCAACCTGGATTTTCACTACCCACAGAGATACCTCCCAAGGTGACCATTACAGTTCCCAATTTAGATGATCCTGAAATCAGAAAAGAGCTAACGGGAGGTGAGAAAGTCTCTTCTAGTGAAAAGCTTGAAGTCTTGGAGGAAAGATTAAGGGCAGTAGAAGGAACAGACGTCTTCGGAAATATAGATGCGACCAAGCTATGCTTGGTACCAGATGTAATCCTCCCTCCAAAGTTCAAGGTGCCCGAGTTTGAAAAGTATGATGGAGCATCCTGCCCTAAAAACCATCTCATCATGTATTGCAGGAAGATGGCAGCATACGTCCAAAATGACAAACTGTTAATTCACTGCTTCCAGGACAGTCTTATTGGTCCAGCATCTCGATGGTATATGCAATTAGACAGCACTCATATATGTTCATGGAAGAATCTAGTCGATTCATTTTTAAAGCAATATAAGCACAACATAGATATGGCTCCTGATCGCCTAGACCTCCAGAGGATGGAAAAGAAGAGCACAGAAAGCTTTAAAGAGTATGCCCAAAGGTGGAGGGATACTGCTGCTCAGGTGCAACCACCTTTAGTTGATAAGGAGCTGTCAACCATGTTTATTAATACTCTCAAATCTCCTTTCTATGATAAGATGATTGGGAGTGCCTCTACCAATTTCTCTGACATAATGACAATTGGAGAGAGAATCGAGTACGGAATTAAGCATGGAAAGATAACTGATACAGCTGGATCATCAACAACGAAAAAGGGGGTTCCATCGAAGAAAAAAGAGGGAGAAGTTCAGATGATTGGTTTCAATTCAAGACAGCCATACCCTAATGCCGGAGTGCCACAATATCACTATCCACCTCCATATGTTTACCCTCAACCCTATATCAATAATACGTCAGCCCAATACTCATCCCCTTACGTCCAAAATCCTCGTCCTACTCAAGGCTACCAGCCTCGGAATCAACAGAACACTCCTTATGTCCAAGGACACCAAAACAATAAAGGCGTCCATAGACAGACTCATTTTGATCCGATTCTGATGACATATACCGAACTTCTACCCCAACTCTTCCAGAATAATCAGCTGGCACCCGTGCCAATAGACCCAGTAAAACCACCTTACCCAAAGTGGTATGACCCAAATGCCCGTTGCGACTACCATGCAGGAGCAATTGGACATTCCACTGAAAACTGTACTGCACTCAAGCATAGGGTGCAAGCATTGATCAAGGCAGGATGGTTGAACTTTAAGAAAGAAAATGGTTCAGATGTCAACAACAATCCTCTGCCAAACCATCAGAATGCACAAGTAAATGCGATAGATCAGGTTCATGGAGCTGATTTGAAAAACAATGTTGAGAGCATAGTTACTCCCATGGGAGAACTATTCAAGATATTATTCAGTAATGGATACATTGGAGTAGAACGTCTCCAATCGGATCTGGGTGTCAGAGCATACGATGACAGTTTGATGTGTTCTTATCACACTGGGGCAAAAGGGCATTCTATCGACCAATGTCCTCATTTTCGTTTGAAGGTCCAGGAGTTGTTAGATTCACATTTTTTAACAGTTTCTCAAAAGATGACTCAGCTCCCTCAGTATGGGGAAGTTGATATTATAGAAGAATGCTCAAGGTTGTCTCTCAAGCCAAAACCGTTAACAATTTCTTATCGTGAGAAGCCCAGTACCCCAAATTCCAAGCCAAGACCGATTACCATCCAGATTCCGACTCCCTTTGAATATAAAAGTTCAAAAGCAGTACCTTGGAACTATGAATATAAGGTAACTGTTGATTCTGAACCCCTTCCAATCCATAATATCAGTGGGATAGGAGGTCTAACACGAAGCGCGAAGTGCTATACACCAGAAGACCTATTGAAACCCAAGGGTAAAGAAAAAGGAAAAGCCAAGATCACTGAAGATATCAAGGATAAAATAGAAGAACCCATTGTAGCGAAGAACCTAGATGTTAAACAGCCAGCATCTGAAGAGGACATCCAAGAATTTTTGAAGTTGGTTAAACAAAGTGATTATAAAGTGGTTGAACAATTAGGTCGAACCCCTGCAAAGATTTCCATACTAGCTTTGTTACTGGCTTCAGATACGCATTGTAAGACTTTGTTGGACATTTTGAATCAAACTTATGTTACGCAGGATATTACGGTGGACAACTTGGATAACATTGTTGGAAACATAACTGCATCCAGTTCAGTAACCTTCACAGATGATGAGTTACCACCAGAAGGCACCGGACACACTAAAGCCTTGCACATTACAGTTAAGTGCAAAAATTTTGTTGTGGCAAAAGTTCTAGTTGATAATGGTTCCTCCTTGAACATAATGCCTAAATCCACGTTGGAGAAATTGCCTGTTGATATGTCTCATATAAGGCCCAGCACTATGATCGTACGAGCTTTTGATGGGGCACGTAGTGAAGTTGTTGGAGACATAGAAGTGCCCATCCAGATAGGTCCATGCACCTTCGATATAACCTTTCAGGTTATGAGCATTAATTCGACCTACAGCTTCTTGTTAGGGTGTCCCTGGATTCACTCAGCTGGAGTGGTCCCATCATCATTACACCAAAAACTTAAATTTGTGGTCGACCGCAAACTAGTAATCATATCTGGGCAAGAGGATATCTTAGTGTCAAGACTCTCTTCAATGCCCTACATAGAAGCAGCAGAAGAGGTTTTTGAGTCATCATTTCAAGCTTTTGAGATTGCAAATGCCACAACTTTATACGGAGAGATAGGGAAAATGGAGCTGCAACTTTCAAAACTCTCCTTAACAGGAAGCAACCAAAGCCTCGAAAATTTGTTGAATATGTCGAAAAATATGAAGAGGTTTGGTTTGGGATATAAACCAAGCAAAAAAGATATGATTAAAGCACACAGGCAGGAGAAAGAAAAACGACTGGCTAGATTGGAGAACCGTGAGTCGAAGTATCAAATGAATATCATTCCTCATCTTCATGATACCTTCATCTTTGCTGGAATAATTCATTCGAAATCTCAAGACCCTGCAGTCATGGCTATAATCGAACAGAAAAAAGAAGCCGGTCCCTTAGTTTATCTGTGCCCAGAAGACTTTGAACTCAATAATTGGACTGTAATGGCGCTACCATCATTTGTTAATGAGATATCAAAGTAATTTTTAAACTTTTTGTTTATTTTTTGTTTTGATGATTTATGTGTTCTATGTCAATATTTCATTTGTTAATGAAGAAGCATTTTTTTCCCTTCATTTCCTATCATCCAATGAATCTCTCTTGTGTCTACTTCTTTTAGCATTGATTTCATTTATTTCATTCCTTCCTTTTACCTTCTTTCATCACACTGAATAATCCCTTTCTTAAATAGCGAAATTGGGATTGAAAGCGTTGATGATCTTAAATACGAACTTGATTCTCCTACATACGATGTTGAGTCCAATGAGAGAACAAGTGGTAATGAGGAAGATCTAGAACTTACTCCTGAATTGTTGAGAATGATTGAAGAAGAAGAGAGGATATTGGGACCACATGAAGAGTTGATAGAGACGATTAACTTGGGATATCAAGTAGAGATTAAAGAAGTTAAAATCGGGACCAACATGTCTGCTGAAAGCCGTCAAGGGTTAATAACATTGCTTCATGAATACATTGATGTTTTTGCCTGGTCTTATCAAGATATGCCTGGTTTAGACGCAAGTATTGTGGTGCATCATTTGCCACTTAAGCCTGAATGCAAGCCAGTGAGACAGAAGTTACGCAAGATGAAGCCAGACATGTTAATCAAAATAAAAGAGGAAGTCATGAAACAAATTGATGCAGGATTCTTAACAGTTGCTAATTATCCAGAATGGGTAGTTAACATTGTGCCAGTACCTAAAAAAAATGGACAGGTCCGAATGTGTGTTGATTATAGAGATTTGAATCGAGCAAGCCCAAAGGATAACTTCCCACTTCCTCATATTGATGTACTGGTAGATAATACAGCTGGATTCTCAACTTTTTCCTTTATGGATGGATTCTCAGGTTACAATCAAATCAAAATGGCACCTGAAGATCAAGAGAAAACTACATTCATCACATTATGGGGAACCTTTTGTTATAAGGTCATGCCGTTCGGATTGAAAAATGCTGGGGCAACCTACCAACGGGCCATGGTTACTCTCTTCCATGACCTAATGCATAAAGAGATCGAAGTCTATGTTGATGACATGATTGCTAAGTCAAAACCAGGGGAAGAGCATGCAACCATTCTCCGAAAGTTATTCGAGCGATTGAGAAAATTCAAGTTGAAACTGAATCCGAGTAAATGCACATTTGGGGTCACTTCTGGCAAGTTGTTAGGTTTCGTCGTAAGCCATGAGGGAATTAGAGTTGACCCAGACAAAGTCAAAGCCATTCTAGAAATGCCACCACCACGTACTCAAAAAGAAGTCAGAGGTTTCTTGGGAAGATTGAATTATATTGCAAGATTCATATCACATCTTACAGCAACATGTGAACCAATCTTCAAGCTACTTCGTAAGAACAATACATGCATATGGAATGACGACTGTCAAAAAGCATTTGAAAAGATCAAGCAATACCTACAAAACCCTCCTGTTCTTGTACCTCCAACTCCAAATCGTCCACTTATCCTATATCTTACAGTGACGGAAAATTCAATGGGGTGTGTACTGGGACAGCATGACAGTTCAGGCAGAAAAGAGCAAGCCATATATTATTTAAGCAAAAAGTTCACTGATTGCGAAACCAGATATTCTCTTTTAGAAAGAACTTGTTGTGCTCTAGCTTGGGCCGCTCGTCGTTTGAGACCATATATGTTGTACTACACAACATGGCTTATCTCAAAGATGGATCCTATCAAATACATCTTTGAAAAGCCGTCTTTGTCTGGTAGAATTGCTAGATGGCAGGTTCTTTTATCCGAGTATGATATTGTCTATGTTACTCGAAAGTCAATAAAAGGAAGTGCACTAGCCGATCATTTGGTCGAGCAACCTATAGACGATTATGAACCAATGAAATTTGATTTCCCTGATGAATTTGTCTCCACTATAATGGTGGAAAAAGAAATATCAGACTTGGAAACATGGACCATGTTGTTTGATGGGGCCTCCAATGAGTTAGGTCATGGGATAGGTTTTGTATTAATATCACCTGAAGGAAAGTTGTTCCCTCTCACCGCCAAACTAAGTTTTGATTGCACTCATAATATGGTTGAATATGAAGCTTGTTCTATGGGTATCCAAACTGCATTGGATATGAAGATAAAGAAACTTCGAGTCTTGGGAGATTCTATGTTGGTGATTCACCAATTGAGAGGAGAATGGGAAACAAGAGACACTAAGCTACTGCCTTATAAAAAGCTTATATTAGATTTGTCTCATAAATTTGAAGAAATCACTTTTGACTATTTACCAAGGGAGAGTAATCAGATAGCAGACGCCTTGGCTACGCTTGCAGTCACGTTCAACATAGACCCCAATCATGAGGTACAACCTATTAAGATGGGAAGGGTAGATGTTTCAGCCTCCTGCATGAATATAGAAGAAGAGTTTGATGACAAGCCGTGGTTTCAAGACATCAAACATTATTTGAAATGTGGAACCTATCCTCTGAATGCCTTAGAAAATCACAAGCGCACACTTAGAAAGTTAGCAATGAAGTTCTTCCTAAATGGAGAAATACTTTACAAAAGAAATCATGATATGGTACTTCTAAGGTGTGTAGATACAAATGAAGCCAACATGATTATGAAAGAAATTCATGAGGGAATTTGCGGCACCCATGCAAATGGACACATGATGGCCAGACAGGCATTAAGGGCTGGCTATTACTGGTTAACCATGGAAGCTGACTGTATCAAATATGCCCGAAAATGCCACAAATGTCAGATTTACGCAGATAAAGCTCATGCTCCAGCATCTCAGTTGCACGTTATGACGACACCATGGCCATTTTCCATGTGGGGAATGGACGTTATAGGCCCTATTGACCCAAAAGCCTCAAACGGACATCGATTCATCTTGGTGGCAATAGATTATTTTACCAAATGGGTAGAAGCAATGTCCTATCGAGAGGTGACGAAAGGAGTTGTGATCAAATTCATCAAGAAGGAGATTATATGTCGCTATGGTCTTCCTGAGACCATAGTATCTGATAATGCACGAAATCTGAACAATAAATTGATGACTGAGTTATGTGAGCAATTCAAGATCAAGCATGTCAACTCAACTCCGTATAGACCAAAGATGAATGGAGCAGTGGAAGCTGCCAATAAAAACATAAAAAGGATTGTGCAAAAAATGACTGTGACGTATAAAGATTGGCATGAAATGCTTCCTTTTGCATTACATGGATATCGCACATCGGTTCGCACTTCAACTGGGGCAACACCATTTTCATTAGTTTATGGTATGGAAGCTGTTCTTCCCATTGAAGTGGAAATTCCATCATTATGGGTCCTCATGGAGACTAATTTAGAAGAGGCTGAATGGATCCAAAACCGCTATGAGCAGCTCAACTTTGTTGAAGAAAAGAGATTGACAGCATTGTGCAGAGGTCAACTTTACCAAAGACGAATGATGAAAGCCTATGATAAGAAAGTGCGTCCTAGAGTATTCAGAGAAGGGGATTTAGTCTTAAAACGAATTCTTCCTTTTCTAAAAGATCACCGAGGCAAGTGGACCCCAAACTATGAAGGACCATTCGTGGTGAAGAAAGCTTTCTCTGGAGGAGCTTTAGTCTTGACTAACATGGATGGTAATGAGCTGCCAAGTCCAGTTAATTCAGATCAAGTTCGAAGATATTACGCATAGGCTACTTGTGTATCAAGGGATTCGGCAAAGTTGCGGGAATTCAACAAGTGTCTAGGAGAATTACGCTTCAATTTCTATATCATGTTTAAGAGGTTACTTTTGTCTCAAGTTCTAGAACCTTAACATTGACACATATGTCTATTGAATCTTAGTCATAAATCAAAGTTCCCTTCTCGAAGCATGGCATATCTTGTCCATTTTTCTCCCCTACTCTCCATAATATTTCCTCAACTATGAATGTTTGGCATGTTTACCTTTATTATCATTACAATTGAATAAACAAAAAGTTACATAAACGCGATATTTCAAATCAATGGTGGTAACTTAAACGATTCGATGTGAAATACATATGTCCAAACAAAGAATCCAAAGGCAATATTTTTCCAAGAGCACCGTGATCATGAAGGTTGATGGAATGTCATCATGGAGGGCAAAACCGTCATTTCAACATGACAAAGTCTTGAACTCGGGCAAAACGATTATTTTTGTCTTCTCAAACTGGGGCAAAACCATTATTATTACAGGAGCAAAGTCGTTATGGATACATTTTTGGTCATCAAACAAAGAACAAGTTGTTTAGCGAGTTCATGATCCAATTAAGGTCTATTACCAAGAGTGATGCGAATGGCGTGCCCGAGCTATCAAATATCTTTTAAAGAAATTTGTATCATAGTTTTCAGATAGTGCTAAATCTGCACCCCATGTATTCAAGCATTCAAGTTTAGCGTGCATTGCAAAGAAAATTTATTTTCGGTTAAATCGAACCCAACAATTCAGTCGAGGTCGAAGCCTGTGTCAATCCAGGTCCATTTCCAGTTTTTTGGTTAAATTGAACCCGACTATTCAGTCGAGGTCGAAGCCTGTGTCAATCCAGGTCCATTTTAAGTTTTTTTTTTCTCGGTTAAATCGAACCCGACTATTCAGTCAAGGTCGAAGCCTGTGTCAATCCATGTCCGTTTTCAGTTTTTCTCTCGGTTAAATCGAACCCGACTATTCAGTCGAGGTCAAAGCCTGTGTCAATCCAGGTCCGTTTTATGTTTTTTCTCTCGGTTAAATCAAACCCGACTATTCAGCCGAGGTCGAAGCCTGTGTCAATCCAGGTCCGTTTTCAGTTTTTCTTTTGGTAAATCGAACCCGACTATTCAGCCGAGGTCGAAGCCTGTGTCAATCCAGGTCCGTTTTCAGTTTTTCTTTCGGTAAATCGAACCCGACTATTCAGTCGAGGTCGAAGCCTGTGTCAATCCAGGTCCGTTTTCAGTTTTTCTCTCGGTTCAACCAAACCTGACTATTGAATTGTGGTCGATACCTGATTCAAATTCTTACCAAACAAATCTTTGCCTCCCCAGTACTTAGTCTCTTTCCTTTGTCTACCCTTTCAATCCTTCAATGATACACAAAGGGGGGCAAACTGTAGACACCGTATTTGGTCCGGCTTGATTTTCAGTAATAATGTTTGAAGGTTTCCAATATTTGGTGGTCAATTTGTTTTTTCTTGTATGTCAAAAAGAGCATAGCTCAACTGGCATAAAGTTGCATTGATAACCACGAGGTTTGTGGTTCAAACCCCTCTTCTCATATGTTTTTATCAAAAATTCGTTTTTTTTTTTATTTTTATTTATTTATTTAATTTTTTTTTTTTTTGGTCTTCCCCATTCCTATTCAAGGGGAAGCTTACCTATTCAAAAGAATTTTCATGGCTCTCATTTTTTTATTATTTATTTTTTTTTATTTTTTCCACCATTTTGTCATCCATCCTCCCCCTAATTTAGTAACCCTTCAAGTATAAAAAGGGGGGAGATGGAGGATGAAGGAAGGGGAAAAACAAGAAGAAGGAGAGGAAGTTTAGAGTAAAAGTGAGCTTGAGAGAGTTTAGGCATTTGAATAAGAGTTTAGCTTAGAGAGTGATAGGAAAGGGGAGAAAAAAAAAAGAGAAGAAGTTTAGAGTAAAAGTGAGCTTGAGAGAGTTTAGGCATTTGAATAAGAGTTTAGCTTAGAGAGTGATAGAAAGAGAGAAAAGAAAGTGGAAGAGGAAAAGAGGAAAAAAGAGGGGGAGGAAGGAGTATACGGGGAGAGAAAACATTGGGTAAGAAAGAAGGAAAAAAGAAGGAAGAGAGAAGTAAAAAAGGTGGGGTTTTGTTTTTCTATTTCCTTTGTTTTTTGTTTTGTTATTATTTTTGTTGTTGTTATTATTATTATTATTATTATCGTCATCATTATGATTATCATTTTTAATTTCTCTCTCATTTTAGTTCACTTTTTGCACTTTGCCAACTTCATTTTTTTAAACTTTCTAATTTATTTGTTTTTTCCTTTCATTCTCCAAATTGCTTTAATCTAATCATTAATTCTGCTTGGTCAATTTCAATTATTGTTATTGTTTTGATTTTCTTTTGAAAGGGATTATGGGAACTGAGTAATGTGCCTTCGTGGAGTCCAACTCCCGTGTAGGTGTATGAAAATTCTCATTTTCCCTTTTAAAAGAATTTACTCTTTGAATAATTTTTCTTCTTTTACATCCTTTTTATTTTAAAAAAAAAATATTTTTAGTAAACATAATCATGTACACCCATGTTCCTTTAATTAAAAGGGAGATTAGGCATGATTTATATTAAATTGGATATCCAACTCATAATGTTTAATCCTTGCTTTATTTCTAAAGTTAAGGTAAAAACGAATGAGACATCTTGTGTTCATTATTGCATTTTGAGTTTTATTTTCATATTTATCATTTTTTTTAAGAAAAATAAAATAAAGGACTGTTTTTATTCATTTAATTGGACAATTTAAGATACTGTGGTGATCGTTTTCTTAAACGGGTGTTGTAGGGTGCTAATACCTTCCCTACACTCAAACGACTCCCGAACCTAATTTCTGGTTTTCTAAGACTAGTTTTGTTTTTTATTTTAAAGGAGACCAATCACACCCTCAATGATTGGTGGCGACTCCAATTTTCTTCTAAAAAACCCAAGAAAGGATGTCGGCCGCTCCGCGTCGCGATGACGTTGCGACATATACTAATTGAAAAGACACCATGAAAGGATACAACGCTTCATGTATGTAGTCTAGATTCAACTCCAACCTTTCAAATCCATACATGAACCATCATAAATATAGATACATGAATTAAATAGGTACATAATGCATTAAATATGATGGATGAATCTAGATTTTTAGATTCATTGTGCCTTTTGGTTGAAAGGATGCCTTTGTTAAGCTTGAAAGGATGCAACTTTTCACCATAGTAATTGATTGAGCTGGTTCATCACTTATTTCCTTACCACATCGGGTGGGTAATCGATCTATCAGCAAGCTGGAGAGTGACGTCAGTGTCCTTCATTCCTGTTAAACCAAACTTCCTGTATACAGAATAGGGCATCAAATTTATACTAGCACCTAGATCACCCAAAGCCGTATTGAAAGATACTTCTCCTATAATTCAGGGAACAGTAAAACTCCCTAGGTTTTTTTGTTTAGAAGGCATCTTTCCAGAAACTATTGTACTACTACTTTATGATAATTAAAAAACTTATTTTTTCAAACTTTTCTTCCTAGAAAGCATTTCTTTCACGAATTTCCCATAATTAGGCATGTTATACAAAGCATCTACTAAGGGAATATTCACATACAATTTGATAAACATCTCTAGGAATTCCTGAAACTGCTCATCTAATTTAACATTTTTAAAGCGTTGAGGAAAAGGTAACTCCCTGTAGTCAAAGGTTGGACATTCGCCCCTCCGCTTGGGCGGGCTACTGTGCGAGCCTTTGTCATGATGGTTGCATGGAACCACTTCTTCCTCGTTCAGTTTCTCGTCATGCCTTTCATCTTTTTCTTTTCCTGCAAAAGAGTTAGAAAAACCACAATTCAAATCAATAGAGTTAGGAGGATGTTCGGACCTTTCAGAGGAGACTTTTTGTGCCTCAGCCCTTTCATCTTCATCCTTGCTCTTCTCTTCTTTCTTCTTCTTTTTCTGAACTGATCTCCAACTGTCTACCACTTCTCTCTGTCACCATCTTGCACTGCTCTCTTGGATTGGGTTCAGTGTCGCTTGGAAATTTTCCCTTCTGAAGGGCATTCACCGCTGAAGCGATCTAACCTATGTGAACTTCCATATTTTTTAGAGTTGTATCGTGGTTATTGACTGCCGTTTGGAGATTCACATTCAACACTTTTTGTTCTTTGATAAACATAGCCACCATCTTCTCCAGGTTACTCTTCTTTTCAGGCGTACTGGATGATGCAAAACCTGACGGTGGCTGCAAAACATTCTTCGTGTTCGAGTACGAGAAGTTTTCATGATTGCGCAGACTTGGTGGTAGAATTTCGGTATTCCTTGTGTAAATCGTTTGTTTCCCACGTACTGGACCTCTTCCACATCTTGACCTTCCTTCCTTGAATACTCTTCAGCTAAGGTGGAAATGAACTTGACCACCTCAAATGAAGTTAACTTGTTCAGGGCGTTTGCCAAAGATGTCATTTGTGCCTTCAACGAACTCGACTCATCTAATTCATAAATTCCAGCCTTCTTCGAAATTGTCCCCCTCTCAGTCGACTAGTGATAGTTGGTTGCTGTCATTTCCTCTAGCAGATCCTTGGCTTCCGTCACTGTCTTGGAAAGAAAACTCCCACCTGCTGATGTGTCTAGAACCGTCTTGGTGGAGGGATTCAATCCATTGTAAAACAACTGCACCTGGAGCCAATCTGGGTAGCCATGCTGAAGGCATCGTCTATGCATTTCCTTATTTCTCTCTCACGCCTCGTACATCTGCTCCTCGTCAAGTTGTCTAAACGTTTCGATCTCAGTTCGGAGCTTCGTAGTCTTGGCAGGCGGGAAAAATTTTATCAGGAAAGCCTGGGCAAGCTCGTCCCATGTGCTTATAATGCCCGTTTCGACTGATTCGAGTCAATCTTTTGCCTTGTCTTGCAGAGAAAACGGAAATAACCTTAATCTTATAGCGCCGGCCAAAACTCCATTCATCTTTACCATCCCGCATATCTCCAAGGATGATCACATATGTGAGTGTGGGTCCTCGGTGTTGGGTTTTATGCCCTAAAACTCGTAGAAAGTGAATGTAACCGTTGACCGGATATTAATGAAATAATATTGATATATTTTTCCATTAAATGTTATTGGTTATTTTATATTTGTCTTTGCCTAAAAATAACCCTAATCCAATAAACTAGACATCCTAGGTTCTAATATGAGTCTTGAACTATATGTAGCGACATATGGGATAATTGTTCAAGAAACAGCCTAAAGGGTCTATAGTATAGGGATAAGATTGGGTGCCTTTATCCTGGCGACACTATGGATACGACCCACTTTGTATTTGATACAAACGTTATGATCCAACGAGTTCGTGTAGGAGACATGCGAGTGGGGGTATCCTATGCAATGAGTTTTCATAAGACCAGACCGTGAAATAGTAACCACTGGTTATAACACCGTTAACTAGTTGGTTTTCTATTTCACTAGGACGACCTAGACAACTTAGTCTTAATCCTGAGTTGATTATGGATTCCTGCTCATGAGGGACTATCCTTTGAGTTGTATGAGTGAGAGTGGCCAATACGCCGACTCAATAAGCCTACCATTTTGGGGACAAGACCGAATGGGGAGCTGGGAACATAATCGTACAAGATGGAATTCACTCCTTCCCGACTTTAGGGAAGCAGATGAGTGTTCCCTTAAGTGGTTACTCCGAGTCTTGAACAAAGGGCCCTACCCTCTCAATGGCACGAGAGGGTTTTTTGTTTGATGGTTGGACCACAAACAGGTTGTTCATTAGATTAGAACTGATACTTAAGGAAATAAAAGTAACCCAGGGGTAAAACGGTAATTTGACCCAGCTGGTGTTACGGACACTCGTGAAGGACTAACTATCTATATCCGTGGAAATAAAAAATATGTCTACAGTGAGAAGAGTGCAACTGTGAGTCTATAGTGGAATGTACACACAGTTAACGAATATTGATTAATTTGGTTAATGAGTTTGACCAATTAATCTCATATCGTTGGAGCTTCTGATCTGCAGGTCCATTAGTTCCCATTGGTAGCTCATAAAGTAATTCGAGGCAACTAAGTAATAAATGTAAATTGAAAATGTTCAATTTACTAAGGGAAACAAATATAATATATATTGATATATTATTATGAGAGAAATTAATATTTGAAGAAATTCAAATATTAATATAAATTTATGGAAGTTTGAAAGAGTTCAAATAATGAATTAATTAATTTAAGGCCTAAAATCTATTTGGACAAATTAATTAATTCAAGGCCGGAAATTAAATATGTGATATTTAATTGGTGGTTAATTAATTAAAGAATTCATTAACTGGGAATTAATCAATTATGGAAATAATTAATCACTTAAGGAAGTGATTAATCATTTGTGGAAATGATCTAATCACTTATTGAAGTAATTAGTCATTTGTGGAAAAGATTAATCAATTATGAAATTGATTGATCATGGATTGATTAAATAAGGAATAAGATTGAATTGATTTTGGAAAAGATTGATTTAATTGAATACTTTATTCATGGCCTCTCTTCTATAAATAGAACACTAGACCTAATTGGTCCATGACACTCAACTCTTGCTCTTAGACTCTCAAGACAAGACCTACAATTCTCTCTAGCCTCCCTCTTAGAGAAAGACTCCCACAAGTCTTCTGCCTCCTAGACCTGGAGACATACCGGTGTAACCTCTGTGGTTATTGTGTCTTTAAAGAAGAATTTTCCAGCAAAGAAACTATAAGGAGGCTACTGCGTTTTCGATCGTAGGAGCGTCGTTGGCGAAGAACGGTCAAGTCTACAACGAAGGTTTGTAACGGTTCTTCCCCTTTTCTTTAGAAAAGCATGAAAATAAATTTAGATTTATTTTTCAGCATGTTTAAACAAATTTTCCAGCAACTTTAAAGTAAGTCCAAAGTTTGTTTGAGTTTTTCGTAACGGTATTTTAATGTTAATTAATATACGACGTAAGGTCCAATCGATGCGTTTCCGCTGCGTGGGGGCTTTTATCCCCTTCAATCGGCATCAGAGCCATCGTTGTCCCTATTAATTAATATTAAAAGTTGCGATAGGCTCTAATATGTGGGATTTATGCATAATGTATGTTCGGTCGATTGGACCTTACGCCGTATATTAATTACCATTAAAATACCGTTACGAAAACTCAAACTAACTTTAAACACACTTTAAAGCTGCTGGAAAAATTGGTTTAAACATGCTTAAAAATAAATCTAAATTTATTTTCATGCTTTTCTAAAGAAAGAAAGAAGAACCGTTACAAACCTTCGTTGTAGACTTGACCGTTCTTCGCCAACGACGCTCCACGAACGAAAAACACAGCAGCCGCCTTTGATTTTCTTCACTAGAAATTCCTTCTTTGAATGACACAATAACCACAGAGGTTACACCGGTATGTCTCTAAGTCTAGGAGGCAAAAGACTTGTGGGAGTCTTTCTCTAAGAGGGAGGCTAGAGAGAATTCTAGGTCTTGTCTTTGAGAGTCTAAGAGCAAGAGCAAAGTTTCAAGTGTCATGACAAATTAGGTCTAGTGTTCTATTTATAGAAGAGAGACCATGAATAAAATATTCAATTGAATCAATCTTTTCCAAAATCGATTCAATCTTATTCCTTATTTAATCAATCCATGATCAATCAATTCCATAATTGATTAATCTTTTCCACAAATGACTAATTACTTCCATAAGTGATTAGATCATTTCCACAATTGATTAATCACTTCCTTAAGTGATTAATTATTTCCATAATTGATTAATTCCCGGTTAATGAATTCTTTAATTAATTAACCACCAATTAAATATCACATATTTAATTGCCGGCATTGAATTAATTAATTTGCCCAAATAGATTTTAGGCCTTAAATTATTAATTCATTATTTGAACTCTTTCAAACTTCCATAAATTTATATTTGAATTTCTTCAAATATTAATTTCTCTCATAATAATATATCAATATATATTATATTTGTTTCCCTTAGTAAATTGAACATTTTCAATTTACATTTATTACCTAGTTGCCTCAAATTACTTTATGAGCTACCAGTGGGACCTAATGGACCTGCAGATCAGAAGCTCCAACGATGTGAGATTAATTGGTCAAACTCATTAACCACATTAATCAATATTCGTTAACTGTGTGTTCATTCCACTATAGACCCACAGTTGCACTCTTCTCAATGCAGACATATTTTCTGTGTCCACGGATATAGACCAATATCAACTAGTTAGTCCTTCACGAGTGTCCGTAACACCAGCTGGGTAAAATTATTGTTTTACCCCTGGGTTACCTCTATTTCCTTACGTACCAATTCTCCTCTAATGAACAACCTGTTTGTGGTCCAACCATCAAACAGAAAAACCTCTCGTACCATTGAGAGGGTAGGGCCCTTTGTTCAAGACTCGGAGTAACCACTTAAGGGAACACTTGATGACCGCAAAGTGCACGGGCCGCAAGTAATATAAAACGGTAGTAATACCGAGTATCGAATCCTCAGGGAAATTGAATTAATTCCATTAAGTACCAAGAATCATCATGTTTTAATTTTATTTAGAAGATCAACTCGAATGATAGTGCAAAAAATTTAAGGAATTAATAAAAATAAACATGCAATAATGAAATGAAAATAACCAAATAAGGGAACTTGACCTAGGGTGTTATCTAGTTTTCTTGGATTTGTAGCTCAATTACATGGATGTATGTAACTAATAATCTTCAATTCCATAAATCTAGAAGTAATTTTAAGCGGATTTCTCTTTCAAGCTCCTCCACATCTCATACCATCATAACTAATTTATGTGTCCATCTCCTTAGTTAATCATAGTATGGCATTAAGCAACTTCATAATCAATTTCTAACAATTCTCTTTCACTCTCGTGTTCCAAGCAATCGTTAGCCATGCAATTGGGATCTAATCTAATTTCTCTCTGTCGAGTATCAATTTAGACCAACATATCAATTAATCCGTGATCAAGAGATTAAAAGCATTAAGCAATAATTGCATAGATGAAATATGGAGAATTTCATTACATAATCAAAGTAATTGCGCTACAATATCCAATTAACTAGAATAACGGCCCTAGGCCTCAAGATCTACTCACACATGGAAATAATTTTGCCAAAATGATCTTGATCCATAGGCCTAACTCAAATTACAACAAGGAATTATAAAGAAGTAAGGAAGAAATAACCGATAAGTTGATCCCAAGCTCCCGCTACGATCATCTCGAATCTTGAGCCTTGGAATCTCGCCCAATTCCACCTTTTTCCTCACAATTCTTCTCACTTTTTCTCTCTATTGAGCTAGGGGAGAGCTCCCCCAAATTTTGGGATGATTTGAACCAAAGGGAAGGGCCCTTTTTATAGCACAAGGGGCTGGACATTTCTTGCTGAGCAAGTCGGCAGCGTCGAGACGCTACGTCACAGCGTCTCGACGCTATGACGTCATGTTGTCTTGGGGCAGAAGTTGTCGCAGCGTCGCGACGCTACGCAGACAGCGTCGCGACGCTGTCGCGATTTTTGCACGCGCGAATCGGACCACCTAGCGTTGAGACGCTACGGTCCTAGCGTCTCGACGCTAGGCCTTCTAGAAGCCTGATTTGTGGATTTTAGCCTCCTTTCTTTACTCTTTTGGGCTTTTTGGGCCTTCCCACTTCAATTGTCTTTTCTTTTTGGACCTTGGGGCTTGGATCTTCAATGGTTATTCTTCAAATTGCCCATAAAGTCTCCAAATTTACCCAAATTCTCTTAAAATCTCAGTTTTGCTGTCCGAACTCGGTTTTCTGTAAAATCAACATAAAAATACATTAAAGCTCACAATTTATGCACAAAACTAGCTAGAATTAATAGGAAAATGATGACATTTTTGCATGTCATCACACCCCCAAACTTAAAGTTTTGCTAGTCCCGAGCAAAATAAAGTAATACATATGAATCATAACTTGCATGCTAACAACTCTATCTTCAATGCTTCTAGCCATGAATGCAAACTATTGAAACAAATAAGTAATCATGAACAAACATCAAGAAGTTTTTAAAATTTAATCTTATCCTCCCTTGCAAAAATGAATCATCATTTGTCTTATCATAATTTTTACTAGCCCGGAATCATTTATATACTCCTCCATTCATCTTCCCCCTACACTGGCACTAAAGCTTGCCCTTTAGCCATCATGCTTATCTAGCAAGCACTACCTTACTAAGGTGCTCATGATTCTTGAGGTGTCCCCCAAACTTTTTTTTTTTTTTTTTTTTTTTTTTTAGATGATAATCCTTTTAGATGTAGCGCCTTCGTTCTGGCTTGCCAACATTGGTGATGAAAGCATCCAACTACGAGCGCCTCATCTTTCAGGTTGCCGAGGCATGCTCATTTCTTTCCAGTGCTTTCATGCAAAGGCAAACGATGGGTGTCATGAATGCCCCTGGTTACTAACACTTTCAAGAAAGTGGAGCATTTATTATTATTATTATTATTAAGCAAATCATTTCTTTTTCCCAAAGCTCAGTATTACTAACTATTACGCAAGAAAGCTATCTAGACAATCTTTACACCTATCGGAGTGACAACAAACTTCCAAAGCATATAACTTTCATCTAGGCTTTCAAAATCATAATAAAACAAGTGAATCATCATACTTTGCAAGGGGATCAAAGAAAAAAATTTTAAATTTTCTTGAATTTAGACATGCTTCCAAATTTGCAACAATAAGAGGGAATCATGGCTAAAAGCAAATCATCAGACGTCATCATCATCAACATGCATTTAATTCATCATAAGCATTACTTTTCTTATGCAAAACCTAAGCAGAGCGAATCTCCCCCCTCCCCCAAACTTAAAATATACATTGTCCCCAATGTATGAACATTTAATCAGATAAAGAGAGATCGATACTGCCCTGAAAAAGCGAGAGAGTCTGAAACGTCTTGAATTTTCGTCCGAAGAGAGAATGAGCGGATCGGTGTGATTTCACGAGCCTCCTGCATAAGGATCAATCTCAAGGGAGCATTAGGATCAACACAAAAATGAAATCTAAAAACTTAAACAGCTTGGGTTGCCTCCCAAGAAGCGCTTGTTTAACGTCCTGAGCTAGACGGGGCTTTGTCACCCTGGGTCCGTTAAAATCATTTTTTCGACCTTGCGTTCTTCGAATCCACAATAGTGCTTCACTCTCTGCGCATTGACTTTAAAAGTTAACCCGTTGCTATCCATTAATTCAATTGGTCCATATGGGGATACTTCCTTGATTATGAATGGACCGGACCATCTTGACTTCAATTTTCCTGGGAACAATCGCAATCGAGAATTGAATAGAAGAACTTGCTGCCCTGGCTCAAAAGAACGCTTCTGGATTACATTGTCATGCCATCTTGCGGTTCTTTCCTTATAGAGTTTTGCGTTTTCATACGCCTGGCTCCTGAATTCTTCTAGTTCGTTGAGCTGCAGAAGACGTTGTTCACCAGCCTTCTCTGCGTCCAAGTTTAGCTTCTTGATAGCCCAATATGCTTTGTGCTCAAGCTCCACAGGCAGGTGACAGGCCTTACCATACACTAATCGATACGGGGATGTACCGATTGGAGTTTTGAAAGCTGTCCGGTAGGCCCACAAAGCATCGTCCAACTTGTATGCCCAGTCCTTTCTGTTGATACGAACTGTCTTCTCCAGAATTTGCTTAATCTCCCTGTTAGAAATCCCAGCTTGCCCGTTAGTCTGGGGATGATAAGCTAAAGAAGTCTTATGCTTGACACCATATTTCCTCAGTAATGATTCAAACAATTTATTGCAAAAATGAGACCCCTCATCACTAATTATAGCTCGTGGTGTGCCAAATCTAGTGAAAATATTTTTATGCAAGAAACGTAACACAACACGAGCATCATTAGTCTTTGTGGCTACTGCATCTACCCATTTAGATACGTAATCAACAGCAACTAGGATGTACGAGTATCCATTGGAAGAGGGAAAAGGGCCCATAAAGTCCATGCCCCACACATCAAAAAGTTCAACTTCGAGAATAGGGGTTAAAGGCATTTCATGGCGTCTAGAAATATTTCCTGTCCTTTGACATCTATCACATGTTCTCACGAAGGTATAACAATCTTTAAATAAAGTAGGCCAATAAAAACCAGATTGAAGTACCTTCGCTGCAGTACGAGTTGGTCCAAAATGACCACCATAAGGAGAGGCATGACAATCATGAATAATCTTACCTACTTCTTCTGTCGGAATGCACCTTCGAATGATTTGGTCAGAACACACTTTAAAGAGAAATGGGTCATTCCACAGATAGGACTTCACATCATGGAAAAACCTCTTTCTTTTCTGAGCATTTAAGTCTGGAGGTATTTCTTTTCCTGCAAGAAAGTTCACAAAATCGGCGTACCAAGGAAAAGAAGTTTTAACAGCATATAACCTTTCATCAGGAAAAACTTCTTTAATAGGAAAGGTTGCAATGTTCTTTTCATGCTTTATCCGAGACAAATGATCTGCGACTACATTCTCGCAACCTTTCCTATCCTTGATCTCATAGTCAAATTCTTGCAATAACAGAATCCATCTTATGAGTCTGGGCTTGGAATCCTTTTTACTACTCAAATAACGAATAGCAGCGTGGTCAGTATGCACTATAACCTTTGTACCGAGTAAATAGGGCCTGAACTTATCGAAAGCGAACACAACAGCAAGCATCTCCTTCTCTGTAGTGGTGTAGTTTTGCTGAGCACTATCTAAAGTTCTGCTTGCATAATAGATTGCCCTAAAGAACTTATCTCGTCGTTGCCCTAAGACAGCTCCTAAAGCATAATCACTAGCATCGCACATGATTTCAAATGGTTGACTCCAGTCAGGGACAACAATGATAGGTGCAGAAATCAATTTTTCCTTCAAAAGATTAAATGCTAGCAAACACTCTTTTGAAAACACAAACGGAGCATCCTTTTCAAGCAAGTGGCACATGGGTTTAGCAACTTTTGAGAAATCTTTTATAAAACGCCTGTAAAACCCTGCGTGGCCTAAGAAGCTACGAACTCCTTTAACATTAATGGGAGGAGGAAGTTGCTCGATAGCAGAAATCTTGGCTTTATCAACCTCTAAACCCTTTTCAGACACTTTGTGACCTAGGACTATCCCCTCTTTCACCATAAAATGGCATTTTTCCCAATTTAAAACAAGGTTAGTCTCTTGGCATCTTTGCAAAACACGAGAGAGATTATGCAAACAGTTATCAAAGGATGAACCAAAAACAGAGAAGTCATCCATAAATACTTCCATGATCTCTTCTACAAAGTCTGAAAATATGGCCATCATACAACGTTGAAAGGTAGCTGGAGCATTACATAACCCAAATGGCATACGCCGAAAAGCATATGTGCCATAGGGACACGTAAATGTTGTTTTCTCTTGGTCTTCGGGTGCAATCGCGATTTGATTGTAGCCCGAATAACCATCAAGAAAACAATAATATGGATACCCAGCTAGCCTATCAAGCATTTGATCAATAAAGGGGAGGGGGAAATGGTCTTTTCTGGTGGCTTTATTTAACTTCCTATAATCGATACACACACGCCAACCGGTGACTGTCCTAGTCGAAATGGATTCATCTTTCTCATTCTTAACAACAGTCATTCCCCCTTTCTTAGGCACAACTTGAACAGGACTCACCCAAGGGCTGTCAGATATAGCATAAATAATTCCTGCATTTAATAATTTTAACACCTCGGCTTTTACCACTTCTTTCATTACTGGATTTAATCTCCTTTGATGTTCTACTGTAGGATTAAAGGTATCTTCCATTAAAATTTTATGCATGACAATTGAAGGACTAATACCCTTAATATCACTAATGGACCATCCTAAGGCAGATTTATACCTTTTCAAAACATTCAACAATTTTTCCTCTTCTACTTTACTTAAACCAGCAGAAATGATAACAGGAAAAGTAGAAGAGTCTCCTAAGAATGCATAGCGCAAGTGGGCAGGCAATTGTTTTAATTCAGGGGAAGGGATATCAACTTGAGCACAAATATCTAATGTCAACGTTTCTTCCCTTCCTACAGATCTATCAATTAAAGCATTTTTCTGATCAACATCTAATACTTCATCTCCAAACACGTCAGGCATGCTTATTTCATAATGATCAACAGGAGACTCTGACTCTACACATGTATTGATAATAGCGTCAACTGAATCAATCGAGAAGCAGGAGCTAACCTCTTCTGGATGTTTTAATGCATTAAAAAGGTTGAACACTACCTCGTCGTCTTCCACTCTGAGAGTCAGGGTTCCTTCTTGTACCTCAATTAGAGCACGAGCGGTTGCCAAAAATGGTCTCCCAAGAATGATCGGGACTTCAGGGTCTTCTTCCATGTCTAAAACTATAAAGTCTACAGGGAACATGAATTTGTCGACATTGATCAGAACATCTTCTAACACACCTTTGGGGTATGTTATTGAACGATCTGCCAATTGCAAGACAATTGTGGTCGACTTCAATTCCCCCAAACCCAGTTTCCTGTAAACACTGAATGGCATTAGGTTTATACTTGCCCCTAAATCACACAGAGCTTTTTTTATGAACAAACTACCAACAGTACACGGAAGAGTAAAACTCCCTGGATCTTTTAATTTTGGTGGTAGATGTTTCTGGATTATTGCACTGCACTCGGCTGTCATATTCACTGTCTCATGGTTCTCGAATTTCTTTTTCTTTGACAATATTTCTTTCATGAACTTGGCATAGTGTGGCATCTGTTCCAAAGCATCAGAAAAAGGAATGTTAATATGAAGCTGTTTAAAAATATCAAGAAACTTTGAAAATTCAGCATTCAACTTTTTCTTTTGAAATCTCTGAGGATAAGGAATCTGGTTAAGAACTAAAGGAATAGAATCAGAAGACTTATCTGGTACTGATGGTGCTGACTCTTCCTCTGGTTTGTGTTCATCTTCCTCATCCACTATCCTTCTAGTGATGGGGTTTGCTTCTTCTTTTCTTTCAATTTCTCTTAACTGTTTCCCACTTCTAAGAGATATGGTGGGGCATTGTTCGTGTGGGTCCATGGCGATGTCGTTGGATAAATTTCCTTGCTGGATTTCCTTCATAAATATTGTCATTTGATCCATCTTTGCTTCCATTTTATTAATAACAATATTTACTGTGGCTTGAACATTTTCATTCAAATTTCTAGTCTCATTCATGAAGTCTCTTAGCATTTCTTCCAAAGGGCTTTTCTTTTCTTTAAACTCCTCTTTTAATTCAGCTTTCGGCGAACTTGGAGTTTCTGATCCTGTGAGCTTGTTTAGAGCCTTGGTTAGAGCTTCGACTTGCAACCTTAAAGCACTCACTCCTTCATTTTCACATAGTTTCTCCTTAATTTTGGATTCTGGTTGCCATTGGTGACTTGTTAAAGCCAATTCTTCTACTATGGTTCGTGCCTCCTTGACAGTTTTGGCTAAAAAGTTTCCTCCAGCCGTAGTGTCAAGAATTGTCTTTAAATTCCTATTTAACCCACTGTAGAAAAGTTGAATTTGAAGCCAATCAGGATATCCATGCTGTGGGCATTTCCTTAACAAGTCCTTATATCTCTCCCAAGCTTCATATAATTGCTCTTCCTCAAATTGTTGAAATTTTCCAATTTCAGCTCTAAGCTTGGTAATCTTTTCTAATGGGAAAAATTTTGCAAGGAAAGCTTTGACTAAATCATTCCAACCAAGGATGCTATTTGAAGTTAACGAGTCTAACCAATCTCTAGCCTTGTCTTGTAAAGAGAATGGGAATAGCTGCAACCGAATTGAGTCAGGGCTCACTCCTCCCATTTTTACAGTTCCACATATATTCAGAAATGATCTTAGATGATGGTGTGGATCTTCTGATGGGTGGCCCTTGAAAGCATTCTCTCTTACCATTTGAATGAGACTAGCTTTGAGCTCAAAATTATCGACAGTGACTGGCTCATAAGCTATTCCAGAATAGTTTAATGGAAATTCAGGCAAGAAATAATCTCTGATTGCTTTGTCTTCTGCCATGATTAAATCTCAAAAGAACAGATTATCCACCTTATAGCTAAAAAAATAAAATGCAGAAAAATCAATTTCTAAATCAAAATCAAACACTTAATTCTCAATATTAACGGAAAAAATTACAAAATCCCCGGCAACGGCGCCAAAAACTTGATGACCGCAAAGTGCACGGGCCGCAAGTAATATAAAACGGTAGTAATACCGAGTATCGAATCCTCAGGGAAATTGAATTAATTCCATTAAGTACCAAGAATCATCATGTTTTAATTTTATTTAGAAGATCAACTCGAATGATAGTGCAAAAAATTTAAGGAATTAATAAAAATAAACATGCAATAATGAAATGAAAATAACCAAATAAGGGAACTTGACCTAGGGTGTTATCTAGTTTTCTTGGATTTGTAGCTCAATTACATGGATGTATGTAACTAATAATCTTCAATTCCATAAATCTAGAAGTAATTTTAAGCGGATTTCTCTTTCAAGCTCCTCCACATCTCATACCATCATAACTAATTTATGTGTCCATCTCCTTAGTTAATCATAGTATGGCATTAAGCAACTTCATAATCAATTTCTAACAATTCTCTTTCACTCTCGTGTTCCAAGCAATCGTTAGCCATGCAATTGGGATCTAATCTAATTTCTCTCTGTCGAGTATCAATTTAGACCAACATATCAATTAATCCGTGATCAAGAGATTAAAAGCATTAAGCAATAATTGCATAGATGAAATATGGAGAATTTCATTACATAATCAAAGTAATTGCGCTACAATATCCAATTAACTAGAATAACGGCCCTAGGCCTCAAGATCTACTCACACATGGAAATAATTTTGCCAAAATGATCTTGATCCATAGGCCTAACTCAAATTACAACAAGGAATTATAAAGAAGTAAGGAAGAAATAACCGATAAGTTGATCCCAAGCTCCCGCTACGATCATCTCGAATCTTGAGCCTTGGAATCTCGCCCAATTCCACCTTTTTCCTCACAATTCTTCTCACTTTTTCTCTCTATTGAGCTAGGGGAGAGCTCCCCCAAATTTTGGGATGATTTGAACCAAAGGGAAGAGCCCTTTTTATAGCACAAGGGGCTGGACATTTCTTGCTGAGCAAGTCGGCAGCGTCGAGACGCTACGTCACAGCGTCTCGACGCTGTGACGTCATGTTGTCTTGGGGCAGAAGTTGTCGCAGCGTCGCGACGCTACGCAGACAGCGTCGCGACGCTGTCGCGATTTTTGCACGCGCGAATCGGACCACCTAGCGTTGAGACGCTACGGTCCTAGCGTCTCGACGCTAGGCCTTCTAGAAGCCTGATTTGTGGATTTTAGCCTCCTTTCTTTACTCTTTTGGGCTTTTTGGGCCTTCCCACTTCAATTGTCTTTTCTTTTTGGACCTTGGGGCTTGGATCTTCAATGGTTATTCTTCAAATTGCCCATAAAGTCTCCAAATTTACCCAAATTCTCTTAAAATCTCAGTTTTGCTGTCCGAACTCGGTTTTCTGTAAAATCAACATAAAAATACATTAAAGCTCACAATTTATGCACAAAACTAGCTAGAATTAATAGGAAAATGATGACATTTTTGCATGTCATCAACACTCATCTACTTCCCTAAAGTCGGGAAGGAGTGAATTCCATCTTGTACGATTATGTTCCCAGCTCTCCATTCGGTCTTGTCCCCAAAGTGGTAGGCTTATTGAGTCGGCGTATTGGTCACTCTCACCCATACAAATCAAAGGTCAGTCTCTCATGAGCAGAAGTCCATAATCAACTCAGGATTAAGACTAAGTTGTCTAGGTCGTCCTAGTGAAAAAGAAAACCAACTAGTTAACAGTGTTATAACTAGTGGTTACTATTTCGCGGTCCGGTCTTATGCAAACTCATTGCATAGGATACCCCCACTCGCATGTGTCCTACACGAACGCGTTGGATCACAACGTTTGTATCAAATACAAAGTGGGTCGTATCCATAGTGTCGCCAAGATAAAGCACCCAGTCTTATCCCTATACTATAGACCCTTTAGGCTGTTTCTTGAACAATGATCCCATATGTCGCTACATATAGTTCAAGACTCATATTACAGCCTTGGATGTCTAGTCTATTGGATTAGGGTTATTATTAGGCAAAGACAAATATAAAATAACTAATAACAATTAATGGAAAAAATATATCAATATTATTTCATTAATATCCGGTCAACGGTTACATTCACTATCTATGAGTTTTAGGGCATAAAACCCAACAAACTCCCACTTGAACTAAAACACTAGTTAGTGGGATGTAAATGCAATAATCTAAAGCTGGAAATGTCATGTATATTAAAAATAATACAATGAACTAGGGCATCTTTATGCCCATTATACATTTCTCCCACTTGCCCTATATTAGATGGCATACATATCTCGTAGACCTAGACCCTCTAGATGACCCTCAAACACTTTAGCCGTGAGAGCCTTCGTAAATGGATCAGCGATGTTGTGCTCAGAGGCAATCTTAGTGACGATCACATCTCCTCTTTGCACAATCTCCCGTATCAGGTGATACTTCCTCTCGATGTGTTTACCTCGTTTATGACTTCGAGGTTCTTTTGAGTTGGCTACATGCAGCCCCACTGTTGTCACAGTATAGTGTTATGGGCACGTTCATATTCGGAACCACTTCCAAATCAGTCAAGAACTTTCTAAGCCATACTGCCTCCTTAGCTGCTTCGCAAGCTGCTACATGGTTGAGTCTTCTATGCATCCTTGTTTGATGTTTCTCCACACTACTGCTCCTCCATTGAGGGTGAATACTGATCCTGATGTGGATTTCCTTGAATCCTTATCAGCTTGAAAGTCAGAGTCAGTGTATCCAGTAAGAATCAAATCCTTAGCTCCACACACAAGCATGTAGTCCCTCGTTCTCCGAAGATACTTGAGGATATTCTTAACCGCTCCCCAGTGGTCCAATCTTGGATTAGACGGATACCTACTGACTACTCCCACTGCATAACATATGTCAGGCCTAGTGTAGAGCATAGCATACATTAAGCTGCCCACAGCTGAGGTGTAGGGAATGTGTCTCATGTTCTCAACTTCTTGAGGTGTCTTAGGAGATTGTTCCTTAGACAGGTGTACCCCATGTCTGAAGGGTAGTAGTCCCGTCTTGGAGTTTTGCATCAAATATCGAGATAACATCTTGTCAATATACGTTGCTTAAGACAGAGCTAGCGTTTTGTTCTTACGATCCCTAATGATTTGGATTCCCAGAACATATTGAGCCTCTCCCAGATCTTTCATTTGGAATTGGGCTGCTAGCCATTTCTTAATGTCAGTGAGGTATCCTACATCATTCTCAATGAGTAGGATATCGTCTACATAAAGTATTAGAAAAGCTACTTTCCTTTTGTTGACTTTCTTGTACACACAAGGCTCATCAACGTTTTGGTCAAAGCCAAAAGATTTGATTGCAGTATCAAATCTAATGTTCCATGATCTGGACGCTTGTTTCAATCCATAAATGGATCGATTGAGCTTACAAACCTTTTGTTCCTGACCTTGGGCTATGAACTCTTCGGGTTAAGACATGAAGATATTCTCTTTAAGGTTACCATTCAGAAAGGCAGTCTTGACGTCCATTTGCTATATTTCATAGTCATAATATGTGGCTATGGATAAGAGAATTCTTATGGACTTTAACATGGTTACAGGAGAAAAGGTTTCCTCATAGTCAACCCCTTCCTTTTGGGTATAACCCTTTGCCAGTAGTCTAGCTTTGAAGGTCTGTACCTTTCCAGCTGCATCTCTTTTTCTCTTATAGATCCATTTGCACCCTATGGGTTTTACCCCATTTGGTAGATCTGTAAGTTCCCATACAGAATTGGAGTGCATTGACTCCATTTCCAGGTTCATGGCTTTGACCCATTCATCCTTATCTTCGTCATTCATTGCCTGTCGATAAGACAATGGATCCTCAATGCCATCATTAGGTATGACAACTTGAGTTTCAGTTAAACCCAAGTAGCGGTCAAGTTGTAATACAACCCTCCCACAGCGTCGAGGCATTCCCAACGTTTGAGATGGACGGGATGGATCTGAAGAACTAGTTCCTTCATCAACTCTTGTTGAAGGTACAACTTCATCAACAGCTCTTGATGATTCTTCAGTAGCTTCTCCTAATATTATTTTGCTCCGTGGTTTATGATCTCTCATGTGGTCTTCCTCTAAGAAAGTGGCGTTTGTTGATACAATCACCTTATTTTCTTGTGGGTCGTAGAAATAACCACCTCTCGTTTCTTTAGGGTAACCAACAAATTGGCACAGTTTTGAACGAGGTTTCAGTTTCTTAGGATTTGTCACAAGCACGTGTGCTGGACAACCCCAGATGCGAAAGTGATGCAAACTAGGTTTATGCCCCTTCCATAATTCGAAAGGTGGTTCAGAAACACTTTTCGTGGGAACATTGTTCAAGATGTATACTGTAGTCTCTACTGCATACCCCCAAAACGAGCTCGGCAATTGAGCATAGCTCATTATTGATCGAACCATGTCCAACAAGGTTCTATTTCTCCTTTCTAACACACCATTCTGCTGAGGTGTACCAGGGGCTGATGGTTGAGATTGGATTCCATGTTCTATCATATAATCCTGGAATCTTTGATCCATATACTCCCTCCTCGATCAGATCGAAGTACTTTAATAAATTTACCTAATAGGTTTTCAACTTCAGCCTTAAACTCCTTAAACTTTTCAAGGGCTTCAGACTTATGTCCCATTAGGTATAAGTAACCATATCTTGAAGAATCATCTATAAATGAGATGAAATATTCGTACCCTCCTCGAGCTTTTACATTCATTGGACCACATAGATCCGAATGTATTAACTCTAAGGGTTCTTTGGCTCTGTAACTTTTTCCAGTAAAGGGTCTCTTGGTCATTTTTCCCTCGAGACAAGATTCACAAGGTGATAGTGAATCATCTTCTAACTTACTTAGAAGTCCATTCTTTACCAAACGACCGATCCTATCGATGTTTATATGACCAAGTCTAAGATGCCAAAGATGAGTATTGTTACTTGATGGAGAAATCTTTTGCCTTTTACTTTGAGTTTCAGCAGTTTTAAATAATTTGTGATTTAAAAGTGCTTTGTTTTCGGTTGGTCTTAAAACATACAAGTTATATTCAAATTTGGCTGAACAAATAAGTACACCATTTTTATAAATGAACGCTTCATTCATATCAAAAGTAACTGTATACGATTGTTCAATCAAACATGAAATAGAAATTAAGTTCCTCTTAATCTTGGGAACGATTAACAAACTTTCTAAAAGTAAGAATCTATTTCTAAAAGATAACTTCGCAGCTCCCACTGCTTTAGTTGAAATGACTTCTCCAGTCCGACCCTGAGTGTCATTTCCCCATCGTTCAACTGTCGAAAGGAACTATTTTCTTGAAAAGAAGAGCAAACATGATTAGTTGCTCCTGAATCAAGTATCCAGGTAAACTCATTATGTTCTACCAGGCATGTTTCTAAAACCAGTAAATCAAATTTACCTTCCTTTTCCTTCTTTTTCTCAGCAAGGTACTTTGGGCAGTTTCTCTTCCAATGTCCATCTACATTGCAGTGGAAACACTTGCCCTTATCTGCCATAACTTTGGCTTTTCCCTTGCTTTTAGCTGCAGTACTGGGAGCTTTCCCCTTGTTTCCTTTCTTCTTCTGACTTTTCTTTGAAGAAGTGGCTACAAATTTAGTTCTAGAGGATGAACCCTTCTCGAACTTTCTTTTAGAGTGAACAACTTTTGCCTCTCCTTCTATCTGTCCCTGGTTCTTAAGAAGAGACTGATAGAGTTGTAGCTCATTCAGGAGGCTAGTCAGGTTGAATGTTATTTTATTCATCATTGCATTGCTTCGAAACTGTAGAAAACTTTTCGGAAGAGATTCTAAGATGAATGCAACCTGACTACGCTCATCTATGACCGCCCCGTTTGCCTCTGCCACGTTGAATTGGACCATCATATCCAGGACATGCTCCCGAACAGACGTGCCCTCTTTCATGAGACAACTATAAACGTATTTGAGAGCGTCATGGTGGAGTTGGTAGGACGGTTGTCCAAACATCTCCTGGAGAGAGTTCATAATCTCCCTCGCTGTTACCATGCCCTCATGCCTTTTAACCAAAACTTCAGATAAGCTGGCTAAGATATAGACGCGAGTCTTATCATTGGCCTTTGTCCAGCGGTCATAAGCATCCTTAACTGCTTGGGATGCATTACGAGCAGGGGCTGGAGGACAATCCTCCATTAAGACGAACCGCAGATCATCGACAAAAAGAATCGTATTCAGGTTCGACTTCCACGTAGCATAATTTTCGTCGGTTAATTTCTCATTTTTAAGCAGAGACAATTGAGGAAGAAATTGCTGAAATTTAAACAAACAATGAGCGTATTAGTTATCTTTGCCTTAACCCATCATACAAGCAATGAATTGCACACAATCCAATCAATTTAGCAAAACAGACAATCACAGAACCCTAAAACTATTGATTTAGTTTTGCAACGATGTTTCAGAGGTTTAGAATATCAGCCACCGAAGGGTGATCATGTACTCCTCCTTTGAAATGAGACACCTCTCAGCTAATTCTAATTCAAGAATAACTCATATTCCTATAGACATTAGCCACCGTTGTTCGGTCAATGATTTGTTAACACTTTTAACTCATCCTTGTAAGTGTAACCCTCCCACTTTCAGATCTCAAAGGCACGCACCAACAGGCTACCGAAGGGAAAGACAACTGTTGGTGATTAGCCTAAGAGCTCTTATCCTTTTTCAAGAGTTCACGATGTTCCGAATCCTATGACCAGGCCCTCCGAAGGGATGGTTGCGCCAGGACAACCTGCAGGCGGATCATAGGACTCTCACGGTGTGAACTATGGGCGGAGACCGAGGGATACGTTGACACGTGTCCCGCTCCCACTTACTCTAGACATTTTTACCATTCACCTTGATATTGATTCATGCAAACACTTTTCGAAGGGAGGCTGCTCCTAAGGCGACTCGAAGCTGAGCATGAATCTCACGTTGTGAATATAGGGACATAGGAGCAAAACTTGATTTAAATCTCGTTTTGTAATTTTCCTCCCACTGAAAATGTCCTAAGGTTAATATAGGGTTGTTTAACTTAGATAGTATTCTGCTAAGTCAATCTATCTAAGTCTGATCCTATTATAACAATTATGGAAAGGATTCAACTGCAATCTTTTGGGTGAATTAAACTTCTTTTAATAAACCCAACATTGCAAGTCAACATTACTATGGTTAATTCAACTCAATGTTCGGGTCAGTTCCCAGGTAGGAGGTGTTCCACAAACCGTCAACTTAAATACCCCCAGCCTTAGACAGAACTTTACCGAGAGAGTTCCCTTATAACCTCAGTAATGTAAGGTCTTTACTCTAAAGATCTAGGTGCAGTAAACTCTTTTAATAAACCTAGTGACATTGCATGCTAACATTTAACTATGATTAATTCAACTCCGGTATTCCAGGTCGGTTCCCAGGTAGGAGGTGTTCCGTAAACCGTCAACTTAAATACTCCCAGCCTTAGACAAAACATTACCGATGGAGTTCCCTTATAATTATAGCAATGTTTTTCCTACTTAGTCAATTAAAACTATTTTTAACTCTAAGTAAGAAAAGGTTCTAATCCTATTAGAAACTGATCTAGGTCTAATTAATTTTAAACAATTTTAAATTAATCCAATTTATCCTATGATCTTATGTTTGCATGCAAATCTTGATTATAGATTGACGGTTTCTAATCATTAATATTAAATAACTATTTCAAATTTTAATGATTAATCCTATAACCAAGAATCTAGGGTTTAATTCATTCAACAATCTCATTCAAATTAAATAATGAATAATATTATATTATTAACTATGGATGTTTCATGCTTCATGCAATATTGATTTTCTTTTATTATAACAATTATAAGCCAATCAAGAAAATCAATCAAGCATGCTTCATTCATCACATTAAACATAACTATTTATATTTAATTTAAGTAATGACATGCTTCATGTTTTCCAATTTTTCATATAATTAATATACACTTATATTAAAAAATATGAAAACAAATTCATGCATTTAAACATACATTATAACAATTTATAATATATAAAAAATGCAGGAGCATGTTTATAACCTAAGGTGGGATTAAATATTCTATATGACATCCATAAAGCATATAAATAGCAATTGAACCGGTTAATTTTTGCCCCTAGGATAAAATAAAGCATTAAATTACATTAATTTAGCTAAATTCTATCCTAAAAATCCTTGCACAGCTCCGGAATTTTGTCTATACATCACAAACCGACTCGAACCACCTCGAACCGGCCTCCAAAATCATGAACCATGCCAAAAATTGGCTGAACCGGGCCAATAACACAGAAAATCGGGTTGATTCAGCAAAGAAATACAAAACCAGACCGATTTCCCGGTCAGGATCCCGGTTGGGTTTCCCAGTTGGGATTCCCGGTTGGGATTCCCGACCGGGAAATTTTCCAGAAACCCTATTTCCATCGATTTCTCTGTTATGCACTCTGTTTTTCCGATTTCCAGCGTCGTTCTTCATGATTTTCGCCCAAAATCATCTCGATCTCCGTCGATAGTAGCCCTAAATCTAGACACGGATTTACAGGGACTCGATTTACATAAAATACCCAAAACACCGGGCCTTACATGATCAAAATCACATAAAATTAAAATCTATGGCCATAAAATTAACCCAAACAGTTCAACGCAAACCAAACATACATTATGCATAAATCCCACCTATTAGAGCCTATCGCAACTTTTAAAATTAATTAATAGGGACAGCGATGACTCTGATACCAATTGAAGGAAATAAAAGTCCCCACGCAGCGGAAGCGCATCGACTGGACCTTACGCCGTATATTAATTAACATTAAAATACCGTTACGAAAACTCAAACTAACTTTAAACACACTTTAAAGCTGCTGGAAAAATTGGTTTAAACATGCTTAAAAATAAATCTAAATTTATTTTCATGTTTTTCTAAAGAAAGAAAGAAGAATCGTTACAAACCTTCGTTGTGGACTTGATCGTTCTTCGCGAACGACGCTCCACGAACGAAAACGCACCAGCCGCCTTTGATTTTCTTCGCTGGAAATTCCTTCTTTGAATGACACAATAACCACAGAGGTTACACCGGTATGTCTCTAAGTCTAGGAGGCAAAAGACTTGTGGGAGTCTTTCTCTAAGAGGGAGGCTAGAGAAAATTCTAGGTCTTGTCTTTGAGTGTCTAAGAGCAAGAGCAAAGTTTCAAGTGTCATGACCAATTAGGTCTAATGTTCTATTTATAGAAGAGAATACATGAATAAAATATTCAATTAAATCAATCTTTTCCAAAATTGATTCAATCTTATTCCTTAATTAATCAATCGAGATCAATCAATTCCATAATTGATTAATTTTTTCCACAAATGACTAATTACTTCCATAAGTGATTAGATCATTTCCATAAATGATTAATCACTTCCTTAAGTGATTAATTATTTCCATAATTGATTAATTCCCGGTTAATGAATTCTCTAATTAATTAACCACCAATTAAATATCACATATTTAATTCCCGGCCTAGAATTAATTAATTTGCCCAAACACATTTCAGGCCTTCAATTAATTAATTCATTATTTGAACTCTTTCAAACTTCAATAAATTTATATTTGAATTTCTTCAAATATTAATTTCTCTCATAATAATATATCAATATATATTATATTTGTTTCCCTTAGTAAATTGAACATTTTCAATTTACATTTATTACTTAGTTGCCTCAAATTACCTTATAAGCTACCAGTGGGACCTAATGGACCTGCAGATCAAAAGCTCCAACGATGTGAGATTAATTGGTCAAACTCATTAACCACATTAATCAATATTCGTTAACTGTATTCATTCCACTATAGACCCACAGTTGCACTCTTCTCACTGCAGACATATTTTCTGTGTCCACGGATATAGACCAATATCGACTAGTTAGTCCTTCACGAGTGTCCGTAACACCAGCTGGGTCAAATTACCGTTTTACCCCTGGGTTACCTCTATTTCCTTAAGTACCAATTCTCCTCTAATGAACAACCTGTTTGTTGTCCAACCATCACACAGAAAAACCTCTCGTGCCATTGAGAGGGTAGGGCTTTTTGTTCAAGACTCGGAGTAACCACTTAAGGGAACACTCATCTGCTTCCCTAAAGTCGGGAAGGAGTGAATTCCATCTTGTACGATTATGTTCCCAGCTCCCCATTCGGTCTTTTCCCCAAATTGGTAGGCTTATTGAGTCGGCGTATTGGCCACTCTCACCCATACAAATCAAAGGACAATCTCTCATGAGCAGGAGTCCATAATCAACTAAGGATTAAGACTAAGTTGTCTAGGTCGTCCTAGTGAAATAGAAAACCAACTAGTTAACGGTGTTATAACCAGTGGTTAATATTTCGCGATCCGGTCTTATGCAAACTCATTGCATAGGATACCCCCACTCGCATGTCTCCTACACGAACGCGTTGGATCACAACGTTTGTATCAAATACAAAGTGGGTCGTATCCATAGTGTCACCAGGATAAGGCACCTAGTCTTATCCCTATACTAAAGACCATTTAGGCAGTTTCTTGAACAATGATCCCATATGTCGCTACATATAGTTCAAGACTCATATTACAGCCTTGGATGTCTAGTTTATTGGATTAGGGTTATCATTAAGCAAAGACAAATATAAAATAACTAATAACAATTAATGGAAAAAATATATCAATATTATTTCATTAATATCCGGTCAACGGTTACATTCACTATCTACGAGTTTTAGGGCATAAAACCCAACACGATTTGTGTTGAACTGTTTAGGTTAATTTTATGGCCATAGATTTTAATTTTATGTGATTTTGATCATCTAAGGCCTGATGTTTCTGGTATTTTATGTAAAATCGAGTCCTATGTAAGTCCGGGTCTAGAATAGGTTTTTATGAGATGAAAATCGAAGTAATCGTCGCTGAAATCGGAAGAAAAATCGAAGAAATTGTGAGTTTCTGCCAAGAATCTTCTTCCAGACGCAACAACATCGGGAAGCTACTTCAACAGCGTCTTGACGCTGTCTCGATATCGCAGGCGCTCAGGTAAGGAAAGTGCACAGCGTCAGGACGTTGTGTTGATAGCGTCTCGACGCTGTCACGATGGCGGCGCGCATTAGGGCTTCAACAAGCGCGACTCATGAGGCTGGGCTGGGACCTATTTGGTCCGGTTAAGCCAATTTTTGGCATGGTTTGTGATTTTGGAGGTCGGTTCGAGGTGGTTCGGGGCGGTTCGTGTTGTCTAGACCAACTTTTGGAGCTGTAGAAGGATTTTAGGATAGAATTTAGCTAAAATTATTGTAATTTAATGCTTTATTTTATCATAGGGGCCAAAATTAACCGGTTCAATTGCTATTTATATGCTTTATGGATGTCATATAGAATTTTGGGAAAAATACACCTTTGGTCCCTGAGGTTTGGGTTAAGTGACACTTAGGTCCCTGAGTTTTCAAACTCAACAAAAATACCCCTGAGTTTTGAGATAAGTAGCACTTTAGTCCCTACCATCAATTGTTCTGTTAAATCTTAACCGCTACTGACGTGGCTGTTCACACGAGATTTCAACAAAGAAATTTAATTCGTGGAAATGAACTTGATTTTATTGATTTTGTATGTATAAGTGTTACAATCTCTAATATTTATCCTCTGATGCTTTCTCTCAAAATATGGAGTCTGATCTGAGGGCCGACAAGCTTGATCTCAGACAGAGGAAGGTTGAATCTTCAACTTGTATCTTGATGAAGAAACGGTTGATTCTTTGGAGTCTTTCAGTCGTTGGATCTTCTGAGTCTTGAGATGGTCGAATTCTGAATCTTTGATCTTCTGAATTCTCTGAATTCTCTGACTTCTGAAGACTCTGGACCTTGGGAGAATGCTCTGGGCTCTGGCTTCTCTGACTCTGTCTGAATGCCCAAAATGAATGGTGGCCTCCTCTATTTATAGAGTTTGATGGAGGGCTTGGGCTTGGGCCCAATCTTTGGGCTTAGGCTATGTTTGGGCTTTAATCCAACTTATTTTTAATAAAATTGGATTATTTTAATTTAGCCCAATTTCTTCGATTATCTCGAGTCACATTAGTCTCTAGTCCAATTGCCACGTGGCATAATTTGATTGGACTCGACTTATGTATCAATAATAGACAAGTGGCTTTGTTTGATTTGCCGAATTTTAATGTCTATTAATTTAATTTAGGGACACGTGTAAATTTGTAATTGGTCCCAAAATTATTTTATCATTAATTTAAATTAATGACGTGGCCATTTGTAATTGACCGAAATTTCTCACCCAACAAATGCCCCCTTTTCGAAATTTATGCACCGATATGCGTGCATGGATTTTGAAAAGCATGGTTTGTGAGAAAAATATATGACGTTTAGTCATAACTTTAATTTGTGTCGATAGGCGAAATTAATTAGAATATTAATTTATAATTCCAAATAATTTTCTTTTCGCTACCAACATTGATTTTAGGCAAATTTTTAATTTTGATTTCCAATACTTTTTTTTTTTTTTTTTTGAAATTGGAAAATTAATTTTCGCCAAAATTGCCACAATTTTTTTTTTCTTTACCTTGGACATGAATTTGGAGGTAGATAGGTACTTTGAACAAGAATTGGAGGTCTCTTGGCTTGTCAATTTTATTAGGCCAAAAATTCTCTCTTGATTCATGTAATTTGGAGGCAATTTTTTCCTAAATAGCAATTGTAGGAAATTCATTGCCATATTTGATTAGGTAAAAATTTCCTTGGCCAAAAAGCAACTTTTCCTTATGTGTTTGACCTAATTTCTCCCTTATAAATTGAATAAGTTGTATAGGTCAAGACACAAAGCCATTCAAGCAATTAGTTAGGTAAGAAAAAAAATTCTCTTCTCTTTAACTTCTCTTTTATTTCTTTCATTTGACTTTAAATGCTCATGTATTTTCTTCTTTGTGTAGGCCTTGAGTTCGAGCAATAATCTCCCTTCGTGCCTCTTTGTCGCGTCGTCGGTAAGTCAAAGAACGAACTTAGACTTTTTTTTTTTTAGTGCCGTAAGTTGCAAAAAAAAAAAAAAAAAAATCAATCTTTTCTTTTTTTTTATATAGAACTGCATTTAAATTGTCGCGACTTCATGTAGCTGAGATTTTTTTTCTTTCGCCGCCACTGCTTCAGCTTGTTTTCACACACACATGATATATTTTTTTTAGAGAACACACATATGACATATGATAGTGCTGCTGTGAGTTTCCAATACATCTATTTTTCCTTTTTTTAATTCATAGAAATTAATGCACATACACAGTAACTTGAAGGATTCATCTTTTTCTCTTTTTTATGCGCACCTGCAAATTCAAACAAGATTTTTTTTTTCGCCGCTTGCGCGCAACACATATACATTTTTTTTTCGTCAGATGCAACCAAAGTTTGATTTTTTTTTTGTTTTGTTTTAATTTTTTTTTTATTTCCATACATGTCTAGCATTAACCACCATCAATTTCTTTTCTGTTTTAATGACATTTGTGTCCCAACCGCAAGATTTGTCTTCTTTTTTTTTTTTTTTTTCAATTCTTTCGGTGCGGCGCAACTGCCATAAATGTTGCAGCCGCCTAAGGTGTTTTAACCCTTTTTTTTTCTGCAAAACCAAACATTCAGTTTTTTTTTTTTTTTTCAAATTTTTTTTTGTCAATTTTCAACTTTCTTCAAAATTCCCCCCCCCTTTTTTTTTAATTGACGCGGGTCCATTTTTTTTTTTTTTTTGTGTTTCTTTGTTTTTACTAACACCGCCATACTTTTTTTTTTCTTTTTCTTCATTTTTTTTTTCTTTTCCATTCTTTTTAATTATGCACTGCAACATGATTTTTTTTCTTTCCTTTTGAGTTGAATATTTCCTCTTTTTTTTCTTAATTTTTTTTTTATAGGAATTGAAATCAACAAATTTACTAGACGATCTCCTTAGACACAACATCAATCTTTGTCCACCACTTGAAAGGTATATACATACTCAATTTTTTATTTTTTGAATATGCATATATTTCATTGTCTCCTACTTTTTTTTTTTTTTTTGCACACATATTATTGCAACTTGTTTCTTTCTTGCTTGAATGTGTAAGCATCGTGCAACTGTCGTCACCAAATTCACTTGCAGTGATTTCACTCCTGCTAGACCAGTCCCCTATTTTATTGGGTGATCTGAGTAACCTGCAGGGGTAGTCACCAGATTTGCCTACAGTGATGTACTCCTGCTAGACCAGTCCCCATTTTATTGGGTGAACTGAGTAACCTGCAGGGGTAGTCACCAGATTCGCCTTCAGTGATGCACTCCTGCTAGACCAGTCCCCATTTTATTGGGTGAATTGAGTAACCTGCAGGGGTAGTCATCGGACTTGCCTTCAGTGATGCACTCCTGCTAGACCAGTCCCCATTTTATTGGGTGAATTGAGTAACCTGCAGGGGTAGTCATCGGACTTGCCTTCAGTGATGCACTCCTGCTAGACCAGTCCCCATTTTATTGGGTGATCTGAGTAACCTGCAGGGGTAGTCACCAGATTTGCCTAAAGTGATGTACTCCTGCTAGACCAGTCTCCATTTTATTGGATGATCTGAGTAACCTGCAGGGGTAGTCATCGGACTTGCCTTCAGTGATGCACTCCTGCTAGACCAGTCCCCATTTTATTGGGTGATCTGAGTAACCTGCAGGGGTAGTCACCAGATTTGCCTACAGTGATGTACTCCTGCTAGACCAGTCTCCATTTTATTGGATGATCTGAGTAACCTGCAGGGGTAGTCATCGGACTTGCCTTCAGTGATGCACTCCTGCTAGACTAGTCCCCATTTTATTGGGTGATCTGAGTAACCTGCAGGAGTAGTCACCAGACTCACCTAAAGTGATTCCACTCTGTCTGGACCAGTCATTTTGATGACTATAGTGTCTTATAGAGTTGATTATATATTTTTTTGTATGATTGATTATTCATGCATCACTTTCTTGCCTTCATAACTTCTTGGATAAAACTGTCTTTTTTTTTTTTTTGTGTAGAGAAACTTATCTCCATCATGGTGTATTTCACTGAGCACCCTGATCCTGAGAAGAACTGCTTAGTCATCTTGAAGGATAGAGATCAGCCTGTTGAAAATGGCGTTATTCTTCCCGTAGGAGAGACAATATGCGATAATTTAAGGGGATCACAACATTGCCTGGATAATTCAACCTCCTTGTCTAGATGGTCAGAAGAAAGACTTTTGAGTCACGAATCTTCATTGAAGGCGTGGTTTTTTAGAGTCTCCAATACATAGCAAGGTGCCGGGTGAAAATCCAGAATCAACTTTAGGTCGTCGAATTATTGGAGACGAACAAGTTCGTTGGGGTAATTCAATAAGAATTCATGGAGAATTCTTTTATATTCCTGATTATTGGGAATGGTTAGAGGTCTTAATTTCTTTAAACACGCCGATACTGAAGAAGGCTCGTTTGTTTGATGCTGTAATGGCTTCCCTATACACTTATGATCGCAATAATGATATAGTTCGAACTTTTTGTGAAGCATGGTGTCCATCCACAAATACACTTCACACATCATCAGGAGAGTTGTCTATCTCTCTATGGGACATGTGGAGATTAGGAGGTCTTTCCATCAAGGGTAGGTTTTATGATGAAGTTGTCCCTTGCTGTAAGGAATTATTAGGCTCGCCTGATCGAGAGGATGAAGATTGCCCGAAAAGTTGTGAGTACCTTTTTGCCGCGTACTATCACATTGCATCTCAACAACGTGATCGCCTTCAAATTCCTATCAAATCGTGGATTTCTTTCTGGTTCAAAGGAGATTCGAAATATGAAAAACCTCCTTCCCGAAAGTCGAAGAAGACTTCTCGTCCACGTCAGACCCATAATCCGAATGGGGCTCCTATCAAGCGTCACAGTTGATCTGAAAAAGAAATGGATCTATTTTGCATGTTGGGCGTAGAAGATGAATTGAAAGATAAGACATACTTGGCTGCCTTTCTTTCTTGTTGGTTGTGCGCATTTGTATTTCCCGATCAACGTGCTTCTCTTCGTCCAGAAGTTTTTAAAGTCGCCAGTCTTATGGCTGAAGGTTACGTTTTCAGTCTTGTTGTTCGTGTTTTGGCCAATATTTATCATGGACTTGGCCAGATTCACAGTGCATCTCCTTCTGCTGGATTTTCAAAGGCTTGTTTCCCTTTGCACTATGTCCATGCTTGGCTGGCTTATTATTTTAACACGCATTACAAAGTCCCAGCACCTGTCATTGGCCCGATGATGGTTGAGTTTTCTGGCGAGGGTGGGGCTAAGTACTTTAACGATTTTGAAGCTCGTGTACATATTCACAAAGGTAAATATGTGTCATGGTATGCGAGTCTTCAAGCCAGAAATACAGTCGAGCTTTTGAAAGATGACGGGAAATTATCGTTTTGGCTTTCTTCATTCTTCATAAGCATTCGGTCGTGCTTCTTGTCTTCATGTTGTGGATCGTTGATGGTTATTGAAGTTTATAGTCCTTGTCGATTTAGTCGACAATTTGGATTCTATCAAGACATACCGAATGACTTGGGTAAAGAAATTCCTGAGGTAAATTTAGCGAATGTGTTACGTCTTTGGAGGATATGCACTCAAAGAGAAACATTATCCCAAGTATACCTTCCTGCTCGTGCAACGAAACCACACACTCAAGTTACTTAACGCTATAGAAGTTGGTGGTTAGCCAAGCATGGGAATTATCTTGAAGAAGGCATACAAAAGTTGGTGGACAGCGCTTCTCCTTTTCCCTCTAAGCCCAAGTTTCCTAAAAAGGTTGGTAATGACAACGGAAGCAAAAGGATTCGCATGTTTGAACCTGGTGAATTTTGCTCTAAGGATAATGATGGTAGTCAGAGCAGTAGCAGCGATCATCATTGGAAAAGGCCTAAAAAGTACAATCAACCCTCAGTATGTGAAGATGAACTTTTTGATGGAGTTCCCAGCGCCTCACAATTTCCTACACTCCTTACACTCCTGGTAAGTGTTTTCATTCCTTCTTCGTTATAATATTTTACTACTATTATTATCATTATTACTTAGTATTTTTTTTTTTTGCAGTCACCTTTAAATGATCACTTTATAGAAGCCGAGGGGCATCACAGTCCTCCTTCTTTTGTGAGTCCAGACGTTTTTAATTCTGTAGCTGCGCGTGTGAGCAATTTCAAAGCGCCAACGAATAGAGTCGTGATTCAATCTTGTCATCCTGCAATTGATGAAATTCCTGAACAAAAGAAGACAACGACTCATGCAGCTGCGTCTGAGATCTCTGATTACTGTGCTGACGATGTTATTTCCAACTATAGGAAATAGTCTGCCCTTTCCCTGTGGGAGAGCATACACCCGAAGATCATACGCGCTCCGTTCGACAAAATACCTCGCCTTAAACAAGAGGCAGTCAAAATATTTCATACAATTTCTGAGATTCGTGTACCCGGCTTGGATTCTCTTAAAGAAATTGTAAGTGCGTATTTTAAGAAGGTAGAGAAGTATAACCAGCTGCAGTCGTCATTTTCTTCTCAATTAACTTTGGAGAGTAAGAATCGTCAACTGGAAGAGACTAGGTTTAGCTTGGAGAAGATACTATACAGTGAAAGTGAACTACTCACCGCGAAAGGTTCACTTCAGCAACAAAATCTGCAAACATTGCGAGAAGAAGAAGAATTGGAAGCTAGGCTTGAAACTGTGAAAGCTAAGCGAGTTGAGATTTCTAAGTCAATTATCGAGAATGAGGATCTTTTACAACAAAATCAACTCGAGGCTTCCAAACTGCGAGGAACTATAAGTAGTATTGAAGATGCCCCTGTTCTTACTGATGTGGATGCTAAAACTCTGACGATACTTCGTGGAATGTTGGAAGATGCACAAGAAGAGTTGAAAAACTACAAGTGGATACCGTGATCATACTTCAATTTCTTTTTGTAGCAATTTTTTTTATTATATTTTTTTTTATTTTTATCTTTTTTTTTTTTTTTTTGATATCGAAGATGTATCCTTTTTTTTTTAATAGGAAAACTTTGTCATTCAATATCAGACTTGTTTCTCATCATAATTCACTTACCATTTTGTTGTATTATTCAAGAATGAATTTTCTTTTTTTTTTTTTTTTTTACCAACATGGGATAATGATTTTTTTTATTTTATGGACTGAGCTTAAAGTTTCCTTCAAGTTGCCTACGTACCCATTAATATATGGGATCAAGTCATAACGTAGTTCAGGGTACAAATTTGATTTTTTTTTTTTTGGGGCGTTCACCTTTTTAACTCATGTGGGCCAGGAGTATCATGTAGTTTATACTCTTACGATAAGGAGTATTACATTTTAAGCATAATATTTCTTGAGAAACTTGCCGTTGATTGGGCCAATTTTGAGTCCGTCTTTGTCAACTATCTTATATGCTCCATTTGTGTAGACTTCTTTCACAACGTAGGGTCCGTCCCATTTAGGTGTAAACTTGTGTCCTGTATGTCGAGTCGTGATGATAGGTCTTCGAACTGCGAGTACAAGCTCACCAACTTGAAATGAACGAGGTCGAACCTTTTTGTTGAAAGCTTTAGACATGCGCGCTTGATAGCATTCCAAAGCTTGTTGAGCATCCAGTCTTTTCTCATCTAATGCCTCTAACTCTTGAAGACGTAACTTAGCATTGTCTTCTACAGTCAAACCTTCTTGCACCGCCATTCGCAACGATGGGATCTCTCTTTCTAGAGGGAGAACAGCTTCTACTCCATAGACGAGAGAGTAGGGTGTGGCTCCTGTTGGAGTACGATAAGTGGTCCGGTACGCCCATAATGCTTCACCAATTCTTTCTTGCCAGTCTCTCTTCGTCTTGGAGACTACTTTCTTCAACAAGTTGCATAATTTCTTGTTGAATGCTTCGGCCAACCCATTCGCATCAGCATTGTACATGGACGAATTATATTGTTTGAAGCCAAACTTTTCACATAACTTGTCCATCAAATTGTTAGAGAACTGTCTTCCATTATCTGTCACGATGCGATGAGGAATGCCATATCGATAAATGAGATAATTACGAACAAAATCTGCTACATTTTCTTTCTTTGCTTCTTTTAATGCAACAGCTTCAGCCCATCTTGAGAAATAATCAGTTCCTGCAAGGATATAAGAGTGTCCTGCCGATGATTTGGGTGTTATAGGACCAACAAGGTCAAGCCCCCAAGCTTCAAATGGCCATGAAGCTACAGTTGGGTGGAGCGGCTCTGGTGACTGATGTATGAAGTTGGCGTGAAATTGACAAGCTTCACACCTCTTTGCATATTGCATCGAATCCTGAACCATCGTAGGCCAGTAGTAGCCCATTCTCTTTAGTTGAAAATGAAGCTTTGGCTTGGATTGATGAGCTCCACAAACACCTGAATGTGCTTCCTCTAATGCCTGCACTGATTCATCTTTTCCCAAACATCGAAGATAAAGGCCTTCATATGAGCGACGATATAGGGTATCTTTGTAGTAGATAAATCGAGATGCTCTTCTTCGTATCTCAGTCTTATGACGCGTCTCGACAGGAAGCTTTCCATGCTGTAGGTAATCTATAATCGGCTGTCGCCAATCTTCTTCTTCAATCACATAGACAGATATTGCATTCGTTTCTTGACTTCCCTTTTCAATTGGAGGCACAACCCATCTTTGGCAGAGTGGAATGTTTAGAACTTCAACTTCTGAAATCGTCAGAGCAGTGGCTAAATTTGCCAATGCGTCAGCCTTTGTATTTTCAGATCTTGGAACATGTTCTATCGTCACACTCTCGAAGCTTTCCAATAATTGGCTGGCGTAATTGAAGTAAGGTATCAAATCTTCATGTTTTGCCTCATATTGGAGCAACAATTGATTGACTATCAATTTTGAATCTCCAAAAATTTCAATGTACGTCACCCCGATCTCTTTGGCTATTTGAAGACCAATGATGAGCGCTTGATATTCAGCGACGTTGTTCGAGCACACTTCTCCAAATGTGAAGCTATATGGCAACATATGTTTTTCAGGCGAAATGAATATTACTCCTGCCCCTGCGCCATTCCTTCGAGCTGCTCCGTCAAAATACATAGTCCAAGGCTCGGCCAATTCAATGTAGAATATCTCCTCGTCAGGCAAGGCTTCAGATAATTTCCAGTCTGACGGTACCGGGTGGTCGGCTAAGAAGTCTGCCAAGGCTTGCCCCTTCACCGCCTTTTGCGAAACATAGACAATGTCGTATTGCTGAAGTAAGATCGCCCACTTAGCCAACCTCCCTGAGATAATTGGTCTAGACAAGACATACTTAATCGGATCAGCCCTTGCCACCAAGTGCACCGTGAAGGCTTGCATGTAATGTCTCAGTTTTTCAATGGCAAAGAAAAGTGAAAGGCACATCTTTTCGATGGGTGAATAATTTAGCTCTGCCCCATTCAAAGTTCTACTTAGATAATACAAAGCACATTCTTTTCCTTTCTCTCCCTCTTGAGCAAGCAATGCCCCAAGTGATCTTTCTTGTGCAGCAATGTACAATATCAACGGTTTTCCTGCAATTGGTGCGCTTAAAACGGGAGGATTAAGCAAATACTTTTTAATGCTATCAAAAGCATTTTGACAAGCTTTATCCCATTCAAAGGTTATGTCTTTTCTCATCAGTCTTTGAAATGGCTGACATCGACCTGCTAGATTGGAGATGAACCTTCTGATATAGGCCAGGCATCCTTGGAGACTTCTTAATTCTCGCAAGTTTCGTGGTTCTGGCATTTTCTGAATGGCGTCAATCTTTGATTGGTCGATTTCAATTCCTCGATGCCTTACTACGAAACCAAGAAACTTTCCTGATGTCACACCGAAGGCACATTTAAGAGGATTCATTTTCAACTGGTACTTTCTCAAACGGTCAAAAACTATCTTCAAATCTTGCAAGTGGTCCTCTCGTTTCTTGGATTTGACCACGAGATCATCAACATAGCACTCAACGCGTTTGTGGAGCATATCATCAAAGATCTTCTGCATGGCTTGTTGGTAAGTTGCCCCAGCGTTCTTTAATCCAAAAGGCATCAGCTTGTAACAGTATATTCCTTTTGGAGTTCGAAATGCTGTCATCTCTTCATCTTCAAGGGCCATTCGAATTTGATTATACCCTGATGATCCATCCATGAAAGATAAGGCTTCATGTCCTGTAGTGGCATCAACCATAAGTTCAGTGATGGGCAATGGAAAATCATCTTTGGGACATGCATTGTTCAAGTCACGGAAATCCACACATACACGCAGTTGTCCGTTCTTCTTTTTGACTGGCACAATGTTTGCGATCCATGTTGGATATTTCACTTCTCGAATGAATCCCGCCTCTATCAACTTGTTGACTTCAATTTCAATTTGAGGAACGAGCTCCGGTCGGAAACGCCTTTGGGCTTGCTTAATAGGTCGATATCCTTGTTTAATCGCAAGATGGTGGACTGCTATTTTTGGATCGAGTCCTGGCATCTCTTTGTACGACCAAGCAAAGACATCTTTATATGTAACGAGCAAATTCAAGTATTCACGTTCCTCTTCAGCACTAAGTGATGCACTGATGAATGTCGGGCGCGGTTCTTCTGTCGTACCCAAGTTTACCTCTTTGAGTTCATCAATTGTTGATTGACTGCCATCTTCTAACGATGCGGGTGCTTCTTCAGCATTTTCTTCAGAAATTTCAGTATCTGGCATTTCTTCGAAAGAAATATGGCAGCAATTGACATGTTCTTCTTCAAGCTCTTGGTTCAACTTCGAAGGGTTAGTTAGAATGACTAACTGTCGCTTTACTTTTAAAGCACCTTCTGTATTTATGAGAACAAAAGGTTTTCTCTTCATCCGTGAAGGAACAGTACTGGAAAATCCGTTGTTGTCATTCATCTCGTCGGATTCGTCTGTTTCAAGACTTTTCAACTTTCCCTTGCATTGGCCATAGGTTGCTTGAAGGCGATCGAACACGGATCTTGGCGGTTCATCTACTTTCTTCGATGTAGACACACTCAAACGCTGAAACACTGAACGTCGGGTAGGAGTAGAAGTTTTGCTCTGACCTTCCTTTTCCGAAGATGAATATTTCAGCCGCTGATGAACTGAAAGACGAGTAGTCGGCGCTTTAATGCGATCGAAGACAGAGATTTTCTGGCTATCATCATTCTTTTTATCTTCTGGATCGCCCATCTCTTCTATCGTTATGTGATGTGCATCTACAACTTTCCATTTTCTGGTTATACGAACTGGCTCTGGGGGATTGTACCCTAGTCCGGCTCTCGAGGATGATATGGCATAACCTTCTTTTTGGAGCTTCTTCTGTGTCAGAGAAGGCTCAGATCTCCCATCGAAGATTTTTGGACTTTTAAACTCAGTATGAGTTGAAAAGTCGTATCCTGCCTTTTCTAGGAGTTTGTATGCATTTGGATCAAATCCAGCCTTCGTTCGTCTTTCCGGCAAAGTCACTTTGGTACTATTCGTCTTTGATTCCTGAATCTCTTGCTTAGTAATTGCTGTCAGGGGCGTGGTGAAATTTTCTTTTAGAATCTCCACATCACCAATCTTCAAAATTCCTGAACATTCTGTGAATGGTGATTCCCCTTTCTTGCGTCGAGATAAAGGAACGTAGCGCAATATAGGGACATTTGACGATGCCTCTTTCTTTGGAGCTTTCGATTTTGCAAGGTGAGTGGATGTTTCCTTTGATTGAACTTCATAAGCATCTACTTCTTTGATCGACTCCTTCTTCGCATTCTTTGGATGCTCTATTTTCTGACTTTCAATCAGAGGAATCTCACCTGGGATGACTTCTCCTGCTTTATCATTCTGCATATAAAACTTTGCATCTGCAAAGTGGGATTCTGCCTCTGAGAATGGATTAGTATCGGCTTCAACTTTCTTGACACCGTCTTGATAGAACTTGAAACACTGATGAAGTGTAGAAGATATTACTCCGTTTCCATGAATTCAAGGACGACCTAACAATAACTTGTAAGTGGTCTTGGAATCTATGATATGGAATAAAGTGTTGGCCTTCAAATCTCCAATAACAAGCTCCAAACGGATCATACCGATTGCTCGTTGGCCACCTTGGTTGAAGCCTTGAATGACCAACCTACTATTTGATAGCTCGTCCATTGAAATTCCTATCTGTGTCATGGTTGACTTAGGCATTATATTCACCGCAGATCCATCGTCGATAAGAATTCGGCCAACTTTTTGCTCTCGAATATATCCGGAGACGAATAAGGGCCTATTATGAGGCTTCGATCCCAATATCAAGTCTTCATCTGTGAAGCTAATGGACATATAACATGAGGCACATTTGTGTTCTTGCAGGCCTGGGACGTCTGAAATGTTAGAACTTGTCAATGTTTCAACAATAGCATCTCTGGTTGCTTGAGGAAGTGACAACAAATCATCTATTGTAAATGAAGGTGAATCTTCTGGCCTTGTCATCACTTGAGATGGACTTGAGGAAGAATCACCCTCTTCGAATGCATTGACAGCATGACATGTGACTATCTCAGGGACGTTCTCATGATCGTCATTAAGAAAGTTCTTCGGGAAGAAATCTTTAAGGGTCACTGGTTGTCGAGACATAACAAAATCTTGATTCTCTTCGACAACTAGTTTAGGCTTTCTCAAACCTTTTATCTTTCTTTTCTGTTTTTGTGACATGTTCTTTTTCTTGTAGTTTCGGAACATGTGAGGCTCTCTTTGAGCGGAATGTTTCTTTTGCTTCTTTCGACGAGTTACCAAAGTCCATCCTTCGTCTTCATTTTCAACAGACTCAAGTTGGTCTTGGCAGATGTCTCTTGCAGATTTTTGCTGAAGCCAAATAACAATCGGCTCTAATGTCCCGAACTGGATCAAACTTGCTACTGAATCATGAACTGGGCTTGGAGCTACTTGGTTGTTCAGATTCGTTGCTATCGTCGCATGATTTGATTGAGCTACCTCATCAAGATCTAACTCAATCTTCTTTTCTTTAGCTAATTTCAAGATTAGCTCCTTCAGGACGAAGCACTTTTCCACCGGGTGACTGATGACTCGGTGATATTTGCAGTAGTTGGGATCATTAACTCTCCCCATCTCTTCTGGTCGCTTGCATTCTGGTAGCTCAATAAGTTGTTTCTCCAGGAGTTGTTCTAACATATCTGAAATGTCAGAATCTGGAAAAGGGTAAACTTTCTCTTGCCTTTCTTTCAAGGTCAGACGGCGTCTTTCACCTCCCTCTTGTTGTTTCTCTATCTTCTTTTCTTTTCCTTTCGACGAAAACTTGAAAGGAGTTGCATTGACTACCATTGGCTCTTTCGTAGTGCTTTTGGTAGCTTTCTCAGTATTTTTAACTTCTTTCTTTTCTTTCCTGCCTTCGGGGACAACAGAATTTTTGTTCCCTCTAGTAGCAATGCTCAATTCCATGTCATGAGCGCGAGTTGCCAACTCCTCGAAAGTGCGGGGTTTTATTCCTTGCAGGATATAGAGGAGTCCCCAGTGCATGCCTTGGGTGCACATTTCAACAGCAGACAATTCGGTAAGCTTGTCCTTGCAATCTAAACTCAAAGCTCTCCAACGGTTGATGTAGTCAAGAACCGGTTCACCTTTCCGTTGTTTAGTGCTAGTGAGCTCCGTCATACTAACGGTTCGTCTTGTGCTGTAGAAGCGGTTGAGGAACTCCTTCTCAAGTTGTTCCCAACTATCGATAGTCTCAGGCTCAAGATCGGTATACCAGTCGAAAGCATTCCCCTTCAGTGTTCGTACAAACTGCCTGACTAGTTGGTCTCCTCTAGTACCAGCGTTTTCACATGTCTCGACGAAATGAGCAACGTGCTGCTTGGGATTGCCCTTCCCGTCGAATTGTTGAAACTTTGGTGGCTGGTATCCATGAGGCATTCTCAGATTGTCGATTCTTTTGGTATATGGCTTGGAATACAAGAGAGAGTTCTGAGCCGGTCCACCATATTGAGCTCTGATGGAATTCATGATCATATCCTGGAGCTGCTGAACGGACAGTGAAGCAATAGAAGCGGAATGTTGTGACTGATCTTGTGCAATGATTTTTCCCTTGTCTTTGATGGCAGGGGTCTGACTCGACTCAACAACATCCCGACTTTCCATCTGGTTCCTGAGAGAGGCGATTTCTTGGTCTTTCTCTTCGACTATCTTCAGTAACATGCTGATTTTCTTCTCAACTTCAGCCATCCGTTCTTCACTAGTTCCAGCATCAGTCATCATAACAGACATCACATCAGGACCGGATGTTTCGTTTGGTTGCTGAGAAGAAGAGATGAATTTGCCAAGCATCAGATTTTCTGCAGCGGCGATTTCAAGTTGAGCAGATTCTGTCATGCGTCTCAGCATCTTGTTTGCAATGACAGGAGTTTGGCTGTCTTCGTGTTGGGTTTCCTTGGAGCGACTACGAGTAATTGGCCCCACATAGGAGTTGCTTGAAGCAGCGATCTTTGAAGAAGCTTCTTCGGAAGTCATGATTTCTTTGCGAGAAAAAGAGATGAGAGGTAGAGATGGTCCCACGGGGCGTGCCAATTTGTTCACACGAGATTTCAACAAAGAAATTTAATTCGTGGAAATGAACTTGATTTTATTGATTTTGTATGTATAAGTGTTACAATCTCTAATATTTATCCTCTGATGCTTTCTCTCAAAATATGGAGTCTGATCTGAGGGCCGACAAGCTTGATCTCAGACAGAGGAAGGTTGAATCTTCAACTTGTATCTTGATGAAGAAACGGTTGATTCTTTGGAGTCTTTCAGTCGTTGGATCTTCTGAGTCTTGAGATGGTCGAATTCTGAATCTTTGATCTTCTGAATTCTCTGAACTCTCTGACTTCTGAAGACTCTGGACCTTGGGAGAATGCTCTGGGCTCTGGCTTCTCTGACTCTGTCTGAATGCCCAAAATGAATGGTGGCCTCCTCTATTTATAGAGTTTGATGGAGGGCTTGGGCTTGGGCCCAATCTTTGGGCTTAGGCTATGTTTGGGCTTTAATCCAACTTATTTTTAATAAAATTGGATTATTTTAATTTAGCCCAATTTCTTCGATTATCTCGAGTCACATTAGTCTCGAGTCCAATTGCCACGTGGCATAATTTGATTGGACTCGACTTATGTATCAATAATAGACAAGTGGCTTTGTTTGATTTGCCGAATTTTAATGTCTATTAATTTAATTTAGGGACACGTGTAAATTTGTAATTGGTCCCAAAATTATTTTATCATTAATTTAAATTAATGACGTGGCCATTTGTAATTGACCGAAATTTCTCACCCAACAGTGGCACTATTATTTTAATAAAAAAATTATTTTTAAATTTTTTTAAATACAAAATATTAAAATAATAAAATATTATTAGTTTATCTTTTTTTTAATACTTTTCTCCTCTTTCTCTTTCTTCCTCTTCCCCACTTCCTTCTCCTAACTTCTTCTTCCCAACTTCATCTTCTTCAACTCCGGCAACCGGCCGCCGGCGAGTTTTTTTTTTTTAATTTCTTTCTTTCCCTCTCCTCTCTTCTCTCTTCTCTTCCCTTTCTTCACCTTTTCTTTTCTTTTTTTTTTAAATATAGAATAGGGAGAGGGAGGAGCCTCCTCCCTCTCCCTCTTCTATATTTAAAAAAAAAAAAAAAAAAAAGAAAATGTGAAGAAAGGGAATGAGAAGAGAGAAGAAAAGAGAGGGGAAGAAAGAAATTAAAAAAAAAATTGTCGGTGGCCGGCGGCGGCAACCGGCAGCCGGAGTTGAAGAAGATGAAGTTGGGAAGAAGTTAGGAGAAGGAAGTGGAGAAGAGGAAGAAAGAGAAAGGGGAAAAGTATTAAAAAAAAGATAAAATAATAATATTTTATTATTTTAATATTTTTGTATTTAAAAAAATTTAAAAATATTTTTTTATTAAAATAATAATGTCACGTCAGCAACCGTTAAGATTTAACAGAAAAATTGACAGTAGGGACCAAAGTGCTACTTATCTCAAAACTCAGGGGTATTTTTGTTGAGTTTGAAAACTCAGGGACCTAAGTGTCACTGAACCCAAACCTCAGGGACCAAAAGTGTATTTTTCCCTAGAATTTTTAATCCCACCTTAGGTTATAAACATGATCATGCATTTAATTATATATTATAAATTGTTATAATGTATGTTTTAAAAGCATGAAATTATTTTCATATATTTTTTTAATATAAGTGTATATTAATTATATGAAAATAATAAAGCATGAAGCATGTCATTACTTAGATTAAATATAAATAGTTATATTTAATGTGATGAATGAAGCATGCTTGTTTGATTTTCTTGATTGACTTATAATTGTTATATTAAAAGAAAATCGATATTGCATGAAGCATGAAACATCCATAGATAATAATATAATTGTTATATTATTCATGCAATTAGTATGGTTTAATTATTTAATTTGAATGAGATTTTTGAATGAATTAAACCCTAGATTCTTGATTATAGGATTAATCATTAAAATTTGAAATAGTTCTTTAATATTAATGATTAGAAACCGTCAATCTATAATCAAGAATTGCATGCAAACATAAGATCGTAGGATAAATTGGATTAATTTTAAATTGTTTAAAATTAATTAGACCTAGATCAGTTTCTAATAGGATTAGAATCTTTTCTTACTTAGAATTAAAAATAGTTTTAATTGACTAAGTAGGAAAAACATTGCTAAGATTATAAAGGAACTCCACCGGTAATGTTCTGTCTAAGGTTGGGGGTATTTAAGTTGACGGTTTACAGAACACCTCCTACTTGGGAACTTACCCGGAATACCGGAGTTGAATTAATCATAGTTAAATGTTAGCATGCAATGTCACTAAGTTTATTAAAAGTATTTAATGCACCTAGACCTTTAGAGTAAAGACCTTACATTACTGAGGTTATAAGGGAACTCTCTCGGTAAAGTTCTTTCTAAGGTTGGGGGTATTTAAGTTGACGGTTTACAGAACACCTCCTACCTGGGAACTGACCCGAACATTGAGTTGAATTAACCATAGTAGTGTTGACTTGCAATGTTGGGTTTATTAAAAGAAGTTTATTTCACCTAAAAGATTGCAGTTGAATCCTTTCCATAATTGTTATAATAGGATCAGACTTAGATAGATTGACTTAGTTGAATTCTAAGTTAAATAACCTATATTAACCTTAGGACATTTTCAGTGGGAGGAAAGTTACAAAACGAGATTTAAATCAAGTTTTGCTCCTATGTCCCTATATTCACAACGTGAGATTCATGCTCGGCTTCGAGTCGCCTTAGGAGCGGCCTCCCTTCGGAAAGTGTTTGCATGAATCAATATCAAGGTGAATGGGAAAAATGTCTAGAGTAAGGGGAGCGGGACACGTGTCAACGTATCCCTCGGTCTCCGCCCCTAGTTCACACTGTGAGAGTCCTATGATCCGTCTGCAGGTTGTCCTGGAGCAACCATCCCTTCGGAGGGCCGGATCATAGGATTCGGAACATCGTGAACTCCTGAATAGGATATGAACTCTTAGGCTAATTACCAACAGTTGTCTTTCCCTTCGGTAGCCTGTTGGTGTGTGCCTCTGAGATCTTAAAGTGGGAGGGTTACACTTACGAGGATGAGTTAAAAGTGTTAACAAATCCTTGACCGAACAACGGTGGCTAATGTCTATAGGAATATGAGTTATTCTGGAATTAGAATTAGCTGAGAGATGTCTCATTTCAGAGGAGGAGTGCCTGATCACCCTTCGGTGGCTGATATTCTAAACCTCTGAAACATCGTTGCAAAACTAAATCAATAGTTTTAGGGTTCTGTGATTGTCTGTTTTGCTAAATTGATTGGATTGTGTGCAATTGTTTGCTTATATGATGGGTTAAGGCAAAGATAACTAATACGGTCATTGTTTATTTAAATTTCAGCAATGTCTTCCTCAATTGTCTCTCTACTTAAAAATGAGAAATTAACCGGCGAAAATTACGATACGTGGAAGTCGAACCTGAATACGATTCTTGTTGTCAATGATCTGTGGTTCGTCTTAACGGAGGATTGTCCTCCAGCCCCTGCTCGTAATGCATCCCAAGCAGTTATGAGTGCTGAACAAAGGCCAATGATAAGACTCGCGTCTATATCCTAGCCAACTTATCTTATGTTTTGGCTAAAAGGCATGAGGGCATGGTAACAGCGAGGGAGATTATGACGCTCTCAAATTCGTTTATAGCTGCTGCATGAAAGAGGGCACGTCTGTTCGGGAGCATGTCCTGGATATGATGGTCCAATTCAACGTGGCAGAAGCAAACGGGGCGGTCATAGATGAGCGTAGTCAGGTTGCATTCATCTTAGAATCTCTTTCGAAGAGTTTTCTATAGTTTCGAAGCAATGCAATGATGAATAAAATAACATTTAACCTGACTAGCCTCCTGAATGCGCTACAACTCTATCAGTCTCTTCTTAAGAACAAGGGACAGATAGAAGGAGAGACAAACGTTGTTCACTCTAAAAGAAAGTTCGAGAAGGGTTCATCCTCTGGAACTAAATCTGTAGCCACTTCTTCAAAGAAAACTCAGAAGAAGAAAGGAAACAAGGGGAAAGTTCTCGGTACTGCTGCTAAAAGCAAGGGAAAAACCAAAGTTGCGGCAGACAAGGGCAAATGTTTCCACTGCAATGTAGATGGACATTGGAAGAGAACTGCCCAAAGTACCTTGCTGAGAAAAAGAAGGAAAAGGAAGATAAATTTGATTTACTAGTTTTAGAAACATGCCTGGTAGAACATGATGAGTTTACCTGGATACTTGATTCAGGAGCAACTAATTATGTTTGCTCTTCTTTTCAGGAATATAGTTCCTTTCGGCAGTTGAACGATGGGGAAATGACACTCAGGGTCGGAACTGGAGAAGTCATTTCAGCTAAAGCAGTGGGAGCTGCGAAGTTATTTTTTAGAAATAGATTCTTACTTTTAGAAAGTTTGTTAATCGTTCCCAAGATTAAGAGGAACTTAATTTCTATTTCATGTTTGATTGAACAATCGTATACAGTTACTTTTGATGTGAATGAAGCGTTCATTTATAAGAATGGTGTACTTATTTGTTCAGCCAAATTAGAAAATAACTTGTATGTAATAAGACCAACTGAAAACAAAACACTTTTAAATCACGAATTATTTAAAACTACTGAAACTCAAAGAAAAAGGCAAAATATTTCTCCAACAAGTAACAATACTCATCTTTGGCATCTTAGACTTGGTCATATAAACATCGATAGGATCGGTCGTTTGGTAAACAATGGACTTCTAAGCAAGTTAGAAGATGATTCACTACCACCTTGTGAATCTTGTCTCGAGGGAAAAATGACCAAGAGACCCTTTACTGGAAAAGGTTACAGAGCCAAAGAACCCTTAGAGTGAATACATTCGGATCTATGTGGTCCAATGAATGTAAAAGCTCGATGAGGGTACGAATATTTCATCTCATTTATAGATGATTATTCAAGATATGGTTACTTGTACCTAATGGGACATAGTCTGAAGCCCTTGAAAAGTTTAAGGAGTTTAAGGCTGAAGTTGAAAACCTGTTAGGTAAATATATTAAAGTACTTCGATCTGATCGAGGAGGGGAGTATATGGATCAAAGATTATAAGGTTACCCTTGAAAAGTGCTTGTGACAAATCCTAAGAATCTGGAACCTCGTTCAAAACTGTGCCAATTTTTTGGTTACCCTAAAGAAACGAGAGGTGGTTATTTCTACGACCCACAAGAAAATAAGGTTATTGTATCAACAAACGCCACCTTCTTAGAGGAAGACCACACGAGAGATCATAAACCACGCAACAAAATAATATTAGGAAAAGCTATTGAAGAATCACCAAAAGTTGTTGATGAAGCTGGACCTTCAACAAGGGTTGATGAAGGAACTAATTCTTCAGATCTATCCCGTCCATCTCAAACGTTGAGAGTGCCTCGACACAGTGGGAGGATTGTATTACAACCTGATCGCTACTTGGGTTTAACTGAAACTCAGGTTGTCATACCTAATGATGGCATTGAGGATCCATTGTCCTATCGACAGGCAATGAATGACAACGATAAGGATGAATGGGTCAAAGCCATGAACCTGAAAATGGAGTCAATGCACTCCAATTCTGTATGGGAACTCACAGATCTACCAAATGGGGTAAAACTCATAGGGTGCAAATGGATCTATAAGAGAAAAAGAGATGCAGCTGGAAAGGTAGAGAACTTCAAAGCTACACTAGTGGCAAAGGATTATACCCAAAAGGAAGGGGTTGACTATGAAGAAACTTTTTCTCCTGTGGCCATGTTAAAGTCCATAAGAATTCTCTTATCCATAGCCACATATTATGACTATGAAATATGGCAAATGGACGTCAAGACTGCCTTCCTAAATGGTAATCTTGAAGAGAATATCTTCATGTCTCAACCCGAAGGGTTCATAGCCCAAGGTCAGGAACAAAAGGTTTGTAAGCTCAATCGATCCATTTATGGATTGAAACAAGCGTCCAGATCATAGAACATTAGATTTGATACTGCAATCAAATCTTTTAGTTTTGACCAAAACGTTGATGAACCTTGTGTGTACAAGAAAGTCAACAAAAGGAAAGTAGCTTATCTAATGCTTTATGTAGACGATATCCTACTCATTGGAAATGATGTAGGATACCTCACTGACATTAAGAAATGGCTAGCAGCCCAATTCCAAATGAAAGATCTGGGAGAGGCTCAATATGTTCTGGGAATCCAAATCATTAGGGATCGTAAGAACAAAACGCTAGCACTGTCTCAAGCAACGTATATTGACAAAATGTTGTCTCGATATTCGATGCAAAACTCCAAGAAGGGACTACTACCCTTCAGACATGGGGTACACCTTTCTAAGGAACAGTCTCCTAAGACACCTCAAGAAATTGAGAACATGAGACACATTCCCTACGCCTCAGTTGTGGGCAGCTTAATGTATGATATGCTCTGCACTGGGCTTGACATATGTTATGTAGTGGGAGTAGTCAGTAGGTATCAGTCTAATCCAGGGTTGGACCACTGGGGAGCGGTTAAGAATATGCTCAAGTATCTTCGGAGAACGATGGAGTACATGCTTGTGTATGGAGCTAAGGATTTGATTCTTACTGGATACACTGACTCTGACTTTCAAGCTGATAAGGATTAAAGGAAATCCACATCAGGGTCAGTATTCACCGTCAATGGAGGAGCAGTAGTGTGGAGAAGCATCAAACAAGGATGCATAGCAGACTCAACCATGGAGGTTGAGTATGTAGCAGCTTGCGAAGCAACTAAGGAGGCAGTATGGCTTAGAAAGTTCTTGACTGATTTGGAAGTGGTTCTGAATATGAACGTGCCCATAACACTATACTGTGACAATAGTGCGGCTGTAGCCAACTCAAAAGAACCTCGAAGCCACAAACGAGGTAAACACATCGAGAGGAAGTATCACTGATACGGGAGATTGTGCAACGAGGAGATGTGATCGTCACTAAGATCACTTCGGAGCACAACATCGTTGATCCATTTACGAAGGCTCTCACGGCTAAAGTGTTTGAGGGTCATCTAGAGGGTCTAGGTCTACGAGATAAGTATGCAATCTAATCTAGGGAAAGTGGGAGAAATGTATAATGGGTATAAGGATGCCCTAGTTCATTGTATTATTTTAATATACATGACATTTCCAGCTTTAGATCATTGGATTTACATCCCACTAACTAGTGTTTTAGTTCAAGTGGGACTTTGTTGGGTTTTATGCCCTAAAACTCGTAGATAGTGAATGTAACCGTTGACCGGATATTAATGAAGTAATATTGATATATTTTTCCATTAAATGTTATTAGTTATTTTATATTTGTCTTTGCCTAAAAATAACCCCCTAGACATCCTAGGCTGTAATATGAGTCTTGAACTATATGTAGCGACATATGGGATCATTGTTCAAGAAACAGCCTAAAGGGTCTATAGTATAGGGATAAGACTGGGTGCCTTATCTTGGCGACACTATGGATACGACCCACTTTGTATTTGATACAAACGTTATGATCCAACGCGTTCGTGTAGGAGACATGCGAGTGGGGGTATCCTATGCAATGAGTTTGCATAAGACCGGACCGCGAAATAATAACCACTGGTTATAACACCGTTAACTAGTTGGTTTTCTATTTCACTAGGACGACCTAGACAACTTAGTCTTAATCCTGAGTTGATTATGGACTCCTGCTCATGAGGGACTGTCCTTTGATTTGTATGGTTGAGAGTGGTCAATACGCTGACTCAATAAGCCTACCATTTTGGGGACAAGACTGAATGGGGAGCTGGGAACATAATCGTACAAGATGGAATTCACTCCTTCCCGACTTTAGGGAAGCAGATGAGTGTTCTCTTAAGTGGTTACTCCGAGTCTTGAACAAAGGGCCCTACCCTCTCAATGACACTAGAGAGTTTTCTATTTGATGGTTGGACCACAAACAAGTTGTTCATTAGAGGAGAACTGGTACTTGAGGAAATAGAAGTAACCCAGGGGTAAAACGGTAATTTGACCCAACTGGTGTTACGGACACTCGTGAAGGACTAACTAGTCGATATCGGTCTATATCCGTGGATACAAAAAATATGTCTGTAGTGAGAAGAGTGCAACTGTGAGTCTATAGTGGAATGTACACACAGTTAACGAATATTCATTAATTTGGTTAATGAGTTTGACCAATTAATCTCATATCGTGAGAGCTTCTGATCTGTAGGTCCATTAGGTCCCACTGATAGCTCATAAAGTAATTTGAGGCAACTAAGTAATAAATGTAAATTGAAAATGTTCAATTTACTAAGGGAAACAAATATAATATATATTGATATATTATTATGAGAGAAATTAATATTTGAAGAAATTTAAATATTAATATAAATTTATGGAAGTTTGAAAGAGTTCAAATAATGAATTAATTAATTTAAGGCCTAAAATCTATTTGGGCAAATTAATTAATTCAAGGCCGGCAATTAAATATGTGATATTTAATTGGTGGTTAATTAATTAAAGAATTCATTAACCGGGAATTAATCAATTATGGAAATAATTAATCACTTAAGGAAGTGATTAATCAATTGTGGAAATGATCTAATCACTTATGGAAGTAATTAGTCATTTGTGGAAAAGATTAATCAATTATGGAATTGATTGACCATGGATTGATTAAATAAGGAATAAGATTGAATCGATTTTGGAAAAGATTGATTTAATTGAATATTTTATTCATGGTCTCTCTTCTATAAATAGAACACTAGACCTAATTTGTCCATGACACTCAACTCTTGCTCTTAGACTCTCAAGACAAGACCTAGAATTCTCTCTAGCCTCCCTCTTAGAGAAAGACTCCAACAAGTCTTTTGCCTCCTAGACCTGGAGACATACTGGTGTAACCTCTGTGGTTATTGTGTTCTTAAAGAAGAATTTTCCAGCAAAGAAACTTTAAGGAGGCTGCTGCGTTTTCGATCGTAGGAGTGTCGTTGGCGAAGAACGGTCAAGTCTACAACGAAGGTTTGTAATGGTTCTTCCCCTTTTCTTTAGAAAAGCATGAAAATAAATTTAGATTTATTTTTCAGGATGTTTAAACAAATTTTCTAGCAACTTTAAAGTATGTTTAAAGTTATAAATAGAACACTAGACCTAATTTGTCCATGACACTCAACTCTTGCTCTTAGACTCTCAAGACAAGACCTAGAATTCTCTCTAGCCTCCCTCTTAGAGAAAGACTCCAACAAGTCTTTTGCCTCCTAGACCTGGAGACATACTGGTGTAACCTCTGTGGTTATTGTGTCTTTAAAGAAGAATTTTCCAGCAAAGAAACTTTAAGGAGGCTGCTGCGTTTTCGATCGTAGGAGTGTCGTTGGCGAAGAACGGTCAAGTCTACAACGAAGGTTTGTAACGGTTCTTCCCCTTTTCTTTAGAAAATCATGAAAATAAATTTAGATTTATTTTTCAGGATGTTTAAACAAATTTTCTAGCAACTTTAAAGTATGTTTAAAGTTTGTTTGAGTTTTTCGTAACGGTATTTTAATGTTAATTAATATATGGCGTAAGGTCCAATCGATGCGCTTCCGCTGCGTGGGGGCTTTTATCCTCTTCACTCAGAAGGATGTCCCTTAAAAGAGTTATCACGTGCCATCTGAATCAATCATGTCTTTAATTCGAATTTGTTAGCTTGGATCGGGGTGTAAACGATGCCTGAATTTTCGGTTGGGAGAACTAGCTGTAAAAAGTCTCTGATTGCCTTGGGACCTTCATCTTGATGGGTCATTGCTTCCGTTAGTCTTTTCTCTCTACGAATAGATCTGAGTGTCCTGTTAATTTCAAGATCTAAAGGAAACAATTCAACAACCTTATGTCTTCGCATGCAACACTCCCAATCAATCAAAAGAACCAAACAAAAACAAAAATAAAATATTTACAAGAAAAATAAAAGAAATATTCACAACCTAAATTACTATTTATCATTTTCTTTTGAATGTCAAGAAAATTTTGATTTGCTTAAAAATCAAGCCTCCCCAGCAATGGCGCCAAAAACTTGTTGACGGGTTTATACCAACGGTGCCGCAAGCGCACGGGTCGTCACAAGTAATATAAAACGGAAGAATTCGGAGTATCGAATCCACAGGGAGGCGAAGCGAAAATTCTTTTGAACACTAAAAATACTTGGGAGAAATAATATCTAGGGACCGAAACATGCAATTTAAAGAGAATTTAAAAACCAAGCAATTAAAGAAATCAAATTGCTTAATCAAGGAAAATAAAATATGGAGAAAGAGTCTTTAATGGGAAGTGAGGTCTTGAAAATCAATTATTAGTTAAACAATTATTATAATTATCCTATCTCGATGCCTAACTAATTATAATCCTAGAATCTCCGTTAATCACATAGGTTCTCCTGTCGGTCTCCCCTAATTGAAATTAATTCACTTTAACAACCTAAGTGTACTTAGCGGCATTAAAATTCATTAATTATTACGCTCTGATTCATTTTAGGAATCTAAGTTTAATCAACTAATCTCGTTGTCATGACGGGCAATTAAACTAGTTGCATGGATTATGATCTATCCTAACTTCTCTCCATCGAGTCTCCATTAAGAATCGAATCAATACACAACTGGCTAGATTGCATAGAGCATTAAGTGCATCCATACAAATAATTAGTAAAAAAGGCAAGAGATAGACAGTTATAACAATATTTAACAACGAGATTAGATGATTAAACATAGATTCCTAAAATGAATCAGAGTGTAATAGTTAACGTATTTTAATGGCGCTAAGGACACTTAGGTTGTTAAAATAGATTAATAATAATTAGGGGAGACCGACAGGAGAACCTATGTGACTAACGTAGATTCTAGGTTTATAATTAGTTGGGCAACGAGATAGGATAATTGATTTTCAAGACCCTCTTTCCCATTTAAAAACTCTTTCGCCATATTTTTATTTCTTGATTGATCAATTTGATTTCCTTAATCCCTTTAATTTTTAAATTTATTTTAATTTCATGTTTTGGTCCTTAAATATTATTTCTCTCTAGTATCTTTAGTGTTCAAGGAATTTATTGCTTTGCTTAATTTTCGCTTCACCTCCCTATGGATTCGATACTCGAAATATTTCCGTTTTATATTACTTGCACCCAGTGCACTTGCGGTATTACTAGCGGTGTAAATGCGCCCAACACTCAACGCTACCCTTTCGAATGGGGGCCTTGAACCTTGTCTTCTTTTATTCATTTCTTCACTTGATTTTATTCTTTTTGCATCCAAATCACCGATATTCACCAAAACTTCAATTTCCGTCAAAATATTTGATTCCTACAAAATTAATCCAAATGTACATAAAATTTGCCAAATAATCCTCAAGACTGACACTAAAAATACTATAAAATATAGCTCAATAATTGAGCTATCAATCGGTTTCTATTACGCTTCCGCTTACGGAATTACGGAATTTCAATCCTTCAAAAGGTACTAAGGCCAAATCCCTATCCTTTCACATACAAAGTCTAACCTAACCTAAAATGGAAAATAAAAGAAAACAAAACAAAACAAATAAGGAAAGAAACTAGAAAAAAGAAATAACTAAATCTAAATAAGGAAAATATATTCTAGAAAAGGAAAAGACAAACAAATAAGGAATGCAAAAACAAATATGACAAAAACTATTAAGGAAACTAACAAATAAGAAAAAATTAATCAAATAAGGAAATAACTAAAAAGGGAAATTACAACATGGAATCAAAACAAATAAGGAAAAACTAAATATGGAAAGAAACCAAATAAGGAAAAAAATGCAACCTACCTAAAAAAAATAAAAATAAAAATACACCATAAATTAAGACCAGACAATTTTTCACGATATCAATTTGACTAACTATGCCAATCCCCAGTCATGACGCCAAAAACTTTATGTCGATTTTTTCCTTCTGCAAGCGCACGAGTAAAGTTTTAATATAGTGATTTCGTGTTAACAAGTGTCGTCCTTTGGATTGGGTTTCTAATCAAATTAATTACCGCAAATACTTATGTTCAATTTTATCTAGGGAACAAAACTTAGTGAGAATGAATAAAACAAGAAACAAAAGCTGATAATTATGGAATTCCAATGATGAAAAACTCTGAAGGAATTGATTTCACCTATTGGGGTTGTGAACTAATTAATGGATGTATGACATGCAATGACTCATAAATCTAGAATTTTCTATTCTCATATTTATCTCTCCAGCAACATAAATAATTCTCACACATATGATCAAGTCGATATCCCTATCTAGATTTATTCACATGCTTGGTTGTAATTAAATCCTATTAGTAATTTCTACAACTATCCTAAATCTCTCAATTTTAGGATTATTATAGTTATGCAATTCAATTATCTAAACGAAGTCCCCTCTCCTGAGCAATAATTAGATATAACATCGATTATCTCATTGCCAGTGAATTAAAGCATTAAGGAGATTGCATAAATGAGTCAAAAACAATAAACATCCATAAATTAATTCAACAACACCCAAAGGGTTACATCAATCCCTAAGATAAAGAACTTAGCTACTCATACACGGCGTTACGATGTAAATTAAGTCTAAAACAACTATTAAAACAACTAAAGTAAGGAGAGAAACCAGATACAACACTCTTGTCGCCGAAACCGCACATCCCCGTCACGATCTCCACGAGCCTAGCCTTGAACCTCGCTCCTCTACCTTGCTTAAGCTCCCATAGAAGATCTTTAGTCGAATTTAGGGCTAAAATTGCATCAAGTGAACTCTCCTTTGCCATAGCACATCATATTCTATTTATAAGGAAAATATCGATAGCGTCGAGACGCTATAGGGGCAGCGTCGCGATGCTATGCTTTTACCATCCATTCTGTTTAAGGAGAAACTGAGAGCGTCGAGATGCCCAGAGAGCAGTTTCAGAAATTCCTAGAAATGTTTAAAAAATTGTCTGTGAATATTCCCTTAGTAGATGTCTTGTATAACATGCCTAATAATGGGAAATTTATGAAAGAAATGCTTTCTAGGAAGAAAAGTTTGAAAAAATAAGTTTTTAAATTGTCTGAGAGTAGTAGTATCATTGTTTCTCGAAAGATGTCGTCTAAATAGAAAGACCCAGGGAGTTTTACTGTTCCCTGCACTATAGGAGAAGTATCTTTCAATAGGGTCTTATGTGATTTAGGTGCTAGTATAAATTTAATGCTCTATTCTGTTTATAGGAAGATTGGTTTAATAAGAATGAAGGAAACCGACGTCACTCTCCAGCTTGCTGATAGATCGATTACCCACCTGATGGGTGTTGTGGAGGACGTGCTGGTGAAAGTCAACAAATTTATCTTCCCTGTAGATTTTCTGGTACTGAACATGAAGGAGGACAAAGAGGTACATATTATTCTAGCAGACCCTTCTTAGCGACTTGTAAGGCTGAGATTAGTGTGCATACAAGTAAGCTTACCTTGAATATTGATGATGAAAAGGTCGTGTTTAGTATTTTTGGCCAAGATGAGTCTGTTTATAGTTTGCATACATGTTTTTCTATTGGTCCTGAATACTTGACTGACGATGATGAAGAGGTAGAGTATAATCTTGGCCTAGGCTTAGGAAAAGTGCCTATGGATGATGGGGATTTCACAACATCTCGACGCTGTGCTCTTTGCCGCTAGAATTACTTATGGAAATTACTAGCTTCGAGATGCCCAGAGAGCAGAGAGAAGCGTTTCAACGCTAGCTCTCGGATGTGCCTCATTTTATAAGCCTCCAACTTTGATTCTTTTCGGTTCTTTGGCTTTTTTTAGCGTCCCGAACACCCGATCAAGTCCATTTTCTCGATTTAGCTCCAATAATTGATTCCTACAAATAGAACACAAAAATGCATAATTTTGGCCAATTTAATCTTAAAGACTAAGTAAAATAGATAGAGAAAAATTTCTTGCTATGCTTGCTATCAATATTTTGCTGTTATTTTATTCATAAAAACAATGGCCTTTTATATACATGGATTAGCCCAATTTATGGCAAAATTGAAGACTGAATATATTTAGAATAAATGGTCAAAATTATGGCAAGAATCATAGAATTTAAGTGCAAGAATCATGGAATTGATGTGCTGCAATAACTTTAACATTAGTGAATTTTATCATTCACCAGTGTGGAATTTTGTAAAAAATAGGGACCACGTTGAAGAAATACCCTAGTAGGGACAGAAGGACATACATGTTGAGATAGAAAATGAATGGATTAAAAGCATTCACATGTTTCAAAAGCACACAACCTTATCTTACAAAAGGTTGAATTCCATGGATAAATAGAACACAAAATTTGATAGTTTGAGGCAAGTAGATAACCAGAAGAAGAAAGAATTCGGGAAAGATTGAGAGAAACTTGAAATGGCACTCCCAAGATTTGCTGCGTTCAAATCAAGTCACAATGGGAAGTATCTGAATTGCGTGCCAGCAGATGATGAGACAATTCCCAACTACGTGCAATACGGTTCAGATGAAATTGCAACAGCATACACGAAATTCTCAATTGAGGCTGCCAGCACTGGAAAAGATCTGTTTCATATAAGAAGCATTTACAACCAAAAATACTTGAGAATCGAATCCACAAGCGAGCAATGGATTACTGCAACGGCTGTGGAGGTAAATGAAGAGCAATCAGATTGGGCTAGTACTCTGTTTCGAATTGCTTGCAGTTCTACAACTGGATCATATGAAATTATCCATGTCCACTATGGGAGACCTGTGGACTTGAGCAATGATTTAGCAAGCCATCCAAATTGCTTGTACATTTACTCAGATAGTGTCAGCCGTGAGAACCATGCGGTCCTCGATTGGGAAACAATGGTATTGTTCCCACAACATGTGGTGTTCAAAGGCGACAACGGCAAGTATCTCAAGATCCACAATCAAGATGGTCATGACTTTTTGAGGTTCTTACAAACTGATCCTCACGTTTCGTCAGTACAGCAGGAGGTGTTCGTTACAAGTGATGGCAAACTCCGCATTAAGGGCCCGAATAACAAATTCTGGAGAGCGGCTCCAAGTTGGATTTGGATCGACTCGACCGACGAGACAAGTAATGATTCATATACCTTGTTTCAACCTTATAAAATTAGTAAAAATGTCGTATCCCTCCGCAACTTGGGGGCGAACTACTTTTGTAAGAGATTAACGGCTGATTGGAAGGAGGATTGCCTTGATGCAATTGACAGTAGCATGTCCAAATATACTCGAATGACGGTCGAAGAGGCTATTCTTTCACGATCAGTCTATAATGTTCAATATCGACTTTCAGAAGGCAGGATATATGGGGAAACTATTATCTCTATGGACTTCCAAGGAGCCGTGAATAATAGCAATGAAACAAATACTTTGAGCTTGGAGTTCTCTTATACCAAGGAAGAGAGCCAAAATTGGAGCGCCAACCTTGCAGCGGAATTAACTTACACCATGACAATGGATGCCGGGATTCCATTAATTGTGGATGCCCAAATTGAAATTTCAGGTCAATTTTCAGGATCCTATACTTGGGGAGAAACTCATTCCACGTCTGAAGTATTAGGGGACACACATGAAATTGAGGTACTTCCAAGGACTGCAGTAAAAGTGGGTCTTGTAGCAACCAAAGGTTATTGTGACGTTCCCTTCTCATACACTCGACGTGATGTTCTTATTAGTGGAGAAGTAAGGATTACAGAGCATGATGACGGTCTATTCACAGGCGCTAATAGCTACAACTTCCACTATGATGCTGGTGATGTCAAACGTTTACCAACCACCTAATTTCGACCCTTACCGTCAACTCCTGCTTATTTCTAGTGGTTTATTTATACTAAATTTCGTAAATAAGTGGTCACCGTGTGTGATCCACATAAATAAACCACATCAGAAAGTAAGCACAACAATGATGTGTGGATTTTTTAAGGGCCCATGAAAGGTAAATCTTTGCCTACACTTCATTGTAGTATGAAGCTTTTTCTGTTTATTATTATTATTATTATTTTTTTTTATGTCTCCACATCACATGTGGGATGAGGCTTCCAATCTCTTATCCGTAAAAGAAAGTTGGGATACCTTAACCACTATTATATATGCTCCCATTTGATGTGTGTAGTATGAAATTATGTATTGGAGTTGCTATTTCTAATATTACACTATGTTCTTAAATTACACCATGGGTGTGTTTGGATTAACTTTTCAAGTGTTTAATTTTGAAAAAAAAAATCATTTTGAAAAACTTTCTAGTGTTTGGCAACCACTAAAAATGACTTATTAGAAAATGAGATTGGTAAATAAATAATTTTGAGAGAAACACTTAAAACCAACTTTTTTTAAAGAGTCTTTAGTATATAATAACATGTGTATAAAAACACGAGGAAATGTAACCAAACATATGAGTGTTTAAATTCTAAACAATTTTTATATAAAATGTTTTTTTAAGAATGTATTCTTCAAAAACATTTAAATTAAAATGTATTCTAAGCCAATCATATGGTTGATTGGTTAGTTGGAAAGAGGGCGCAATGATAGAGGGACCAGTAAGAGATAAATAGAAAAGAGGTTTGGCAAGAGATAAAAGGGAAAGCGGAGAGGTAAGTGTGGATTTAAGAGCTAGAGAAGTGGTTTTTTTATTTCTTTTGTCTTTTTATTATTACTAGTCAAAAACACGTGCGTTGCACGTGGAATTGTGTAGTTTAAATTTGTAGTAAATATTTGCATATATGAATTTGAGTGAATATGAATTTGGAAAAAAGATAATAGATTCGATGTGCATTAGAAGAAGTGAGAATAATTAGATACAAAGGAAATTTAAATGTAAGATTTGCATATACTAAAAAAGAATTTCTTTATAAACAATATTCTTCGTACAATTGGGAGGTAAATGATGACCATCTATCGGTTTGATCCAAACTTTTGTTGTCTTCATCGAAATTCCTCTTGATAGTGCAACATAAAGCTGTCCATGAGAAAATACATATTCAGGAAGATATATTCCAACGTTAGGAATTGTTTGTCCTTGTGCTTTGTTAATTGTCATTGCGAAACATAGGCGGATAGGGAACTGTTTCCTCTTGAACTTAAATGGATATCCATCATCATTTTGCGGGCTTAATGGTATGCGTGGGAGAAGAACTTGTTTCCCTGCATGATCTCCTGTTGCTATTTCAACATGTATAATATTTTTGCCAAATGATCGACACACCAATCGTTTCCCATTGCATAACCCATTAGGGGGATCCAAATTTCTCAACAACATAATAGGACAATTCACCTTTAATATAAGTTTATGCGGTGGTATTCCATTTGGCAATAGGGAATTCAAGAACTCTTCCTGATAGTAAGCATTTGTGTCATCCATTGCATGGTCAAAGCTGATAAATGTTCTACTTTCTCCTGGAAAAAGCTTTATCAATTCTTCATTTAAATTGTCAACGTGGTCATTTGTTGTTGCCAAAATAGCTCTATTTGTTACATAGTTTGCTGATCCAGCATGAAGTTCTAGATCTGGATATATTTTCCTTATGAATTCCTCTTTTGAATCATTTCCACAATTTGTAACTACAATTTCTTCAGGCAAGCTAATGATATCATCCTTAATGGTAGGTTCTTTTCCATCTCCAACTCGCAAAATAAAATTTGCAAATGTTGTATCATCATATGCTCTCATATTCTTCTTCAGTTGAATTTTGTGCATTTTATCCCAGAGATATGATTTTCTCAAGCTTACTGCAACTGTTTGTTGTCTTGTTCCTTTAGGAAGCACCAGAAGCACTTGACGAAAATCCCCTCCGAAGACAATTACTTTTCCTCCAAATGGGTGAGGACAATCCATTATGTCTCTCAGTGTTCTATCAACTGATTCAATTGTATATTTTTTTGCCATTGGAGCTTCATCCCAAATTATTAATTTTGCCTTTCGAATCAATTCAGCTCTTACACTCTGTTTTGATATATTGCACATTGTTGTTTCGTTTGCTTCCAAGGGAATGTTAAACCTAGAATGTGTTGTTCTACCTCCTGGTAAAATTGATGCTGCTACTCCAGATGTTGCAGTTGCCAAAGCTACCATTCCTTTTGATCTTACTGTAGCTAAAAGTGCTCTGTACAAAAAAGTTTTCCCAGTTCCTCCAGGACCATCTATAAAGAAGAATCCACATCTATTTGTATCAATGGTTTCAATGATCATATCATAAGCAATTCTCTGTTCATTGTTCAACTTTAATGATGCTTGGATATCTTCTTCATCTATTGTAATAGATTCTTCGTCTATGATCTCCTTGTTGGAAATGATTCCATCATCATGAATCTCTTCATCAATTTGAGGTAGATCAAATTGTCCTACATGTTTTCCCATCGACTCTAAAAAGGAATTCAAGTCTTTAAGAACTAATTGAATTTGTTTGGCAACTGTGCATTTGTTGTTTGCCTTATAATCTTCAGCCATATATTCCCAATAAAGATTCCACAATGCTCGAACTTCTGTTGGCTCGCAATATACCAGTAAAGTAGCAAAAAGCCTTCGAAATGCATATGGCATTTGAATAATTACAGCTTCATCTAAGCACTCTCGCAAACTTTGATCAGATTCAAGCAAGCCTCTTTTTTGTGTTGATTCTTTGAATGTAAGACATTGTCTTCCTTCAATTGTTAGCAAATGTTGAAAAGATGTTGGACCTACTACATGATTTAGTAGAAGTCTGAGGTAATATCTTTCTCCTTCAATTGGATTTGCTCCATTGATTCTAGATATAACATATCCTTTTTTACGGGGCCTCCATTCTTTTGCACTTGTATCCCATACGTAGTACTCTGGAAAATCTCTGTAAAGCAATTTTCTTGCATCTTCATGTGTTTGACACATTTTAAAATATTGTGTCAACATTGTCTTGGAAGCATATTCAAATCCAACAAGGTGCTGTAAATTCTGGTTCTCCCAATATGAAACCAATTGTTGATTTGGAAGATGCAATTGTAGATTTATCACTGAAGGATACATTTCATTTAGCCTAAAATCAAAAATTCTCCACAATGCTTCTTGTGCTGAAACCCATCTTGCATCTTGAAAATCTTGTATCTCATTGATAAATTTGTCGTCATCATCCTTTCTTATTGAAACCGATGCTCTGTCATGACCTTTATATATATATTTGTATAGATATTTAACCGCCTTAATTGCTGAACAAATTTCAACATTAAGGTGACAATTATATCTCGCAAGAAGATAAGGATTATAAGGAGCAACCCCAAGCATTATCTAATACCACATTCCTAATATTGATCTGTAAATAAAATAAAAAGATGTATAAGTTTATCAAAATATGTTCAAAATTGAATAGATATAATAAAAAAAAAATTAATATATTTAATCACAAACTTACTTGTGTTCCATCATTTTTTCTTCGATATATTGGGTATGCATCTCCTCCTTGCATAGTTTTTGAACTATAAGGTCTTGGATAGTGGAACCGACATTTTCCATTAACCACACATGGACTACTTTTTTTCAATTCCCCGCAAGGTCCATGAAGCATGTGTCTTATTACTAACTCATGAAGAAGAGGTTTATCATCCTTTTTTGGAATTTCAGCAGAAACATAGTTATCATATTGATCAGCATTTACTATTTTGTAGCCACTTTGAAAAATAATTAAAATATGGGCATGTGGCAGTCCTCTCTTTTGAAATTCTATGACATAAACATATGCTGCAACCTTTCCAAGAATTTGTTTTTTGAAAAGTTGATCTTTAAGATCCTGGAGTTTTGCTCTAAAGACTCGAGAAGTGAGATCCGGTCTATCTTGTGGATGTTGTCCTGGTAGAAGCTCTTTTTGAATTTCTTTCCAATCTGAATTGCATGTCATTGTAATAAAGAGATCAGGTTTTCCAAATCGTTGTACTAAAGCCATTGCATCCAAGTATCTTCGTCGCATATCTCTTGGACCTCCAACAAAAGAACCAGGTAATACTATTCTCCTCCCTATTTTATCACCTCTTGTTTCTCCTGCATTAACAACATCTACCAACCCTTGGTACAACTCAGATCTTATGCGAGATTGTTGTGTTCTAAAGAAATCCAATCTTTTTGTTTCAAGTTTTATGTACATATCAACTGCATATTGTTGAAACAATCTCCCAGCCAATAGAAGAACTTGTGGAGTTTGCCTTATTTGAAACTTGAAACAATAATATTCTCTACAAGAAATTCTTTTCTGTCGTCTCTTCGATATACCTATCAAACACTTATGTTTATTAAAATATATAAACAAAAAAATTGTTTCTTCAGCAAGATTTTTTTAAAAAAATTTAGTATGTTTAAAAAAAAAACATAGAAATTTAGTATGATACCTTGACATTCTTTTTGTATGATTTCTTCTGGTGTTTCAAGAGTTGAAGTCTCTTGATTAAAATTCATCAAATCTGATAGGAAAGCTTCATTTCGACTGGTGCATCTATCTATTTCTTGGTGCCATCCAGGTTCTCCTATTGGAAATAACAATGGATATTGTAATGAGTCATAACAACTAAAATAATGTTTTATTCTATGTCGATTTCCTGAATGTGCATGGACGACAATATCTCTCTCAAAGGGCACATTTTCTTTGTTTCCTTCAATCCATATTGCAGCAACCTGATCTGCAGTGGGTGTGTTATAGACTCGTTGATCAACCTTCACATTAGTTGCAATATGTATTTGAATGTCTTCGAATGACCCAATGTCCTTTAAGGATCTAAAGATTTGAGTGTACGGATTATTTTGTAGGACAACCATTAACTTTCCAGTAATTGATTCATCAAGACTTCCATCTTGTAGTATCTTGATTCTATTTTGAACTTCGTGTTCGGTATCATAAAAATATAATTGGAAATATCTTGGACGGTCCTCTGGTAGAAGTGATGGAAGATCATGATATATTTGTCCTTGGGCTCTAAATGTATAAACTCCTTTTCTTGATGAAGCCAAGTTTTTGTCCAAATTAACCCCAAAAGAAGTAAAAGAGAAAATACTATTGTATGCTCTTATATTCTTTCTAAACTTGATTCCCTCCTCAAGTTGAGACGTAAACAAACTAAGCAATTCATCAGGATATTTGCTATAAGAAAGTTTAACTTCTCCATTATAGCAACAAAAAGTTGGTGTCTCATATTCAAATCGTTTTGCATTGCAAAATGCACAAAGAGGCATCGATTTGAGTTCATGAATGACAACATCTTGATCATTTGACATTTGATCTGTTATAAAATATAAAATGTATTTTTTAAATTCATGCATTTTGAATTTAAAACGAACAATAATGAATAAATTAGTGACTTTTGAGTTTGAAAGCATACCATTCGTTGTAGTCTCGCGTAGTCCTTCTTGTAGGACAATGTTCTCGTTTGAAACTTTATTTTGTATTCGTTTTCTTTCTCGTGCTAACTTGTTTGCATGAGAAGATTTTTGAATCTTAACTCTTCGTTCCTCGATTGATAGTTCTGCATACTTTTTCCTCTTCCTCTCATTTTCAGTCATTTTTTGTTTTCCTATGAATACAAATGAATTATAATAAGACGCTAAATAGATGAAGTCTTTATTCTCAAAAAAAAAAAAAAAAAAAAAAAAGATGAAGTCTTATTTCAATTTTTTTTTTATTGCAAGTCTTATTTCAATTATTGATTGTCATGAATAGAGCATAATACGATTATCATAGAGCTTATTAAAAAATAGTTAAATAATTGTAAAATATATATAAATATATATATATATATATATATATTAAAAAATAGTTAAATAATGTGAAATAAACAATAATGTTTATATATATATATATATTATACATTAATATTGTAGAGACATTTTTTGTTTGAATTTATAAAAGAACATAATTGTAAATTTTGCATAATATAATTTATATATTAGAAAAAATAAATTGTGAAATATTAATTATCTACCTTTTGCTGAAGAAGTTTCCCCTTGCATGTTGTTCATCGGAACTTTTATAGCTACCATCAAAGTTGCACTACAATAATAAGTAATTTCCAATTAAGCCAAATGCCATTATCTTTAAAAATAAAAAATAATTAAATAATTAAATTACTTTACTTTATCTTAAAAACTTCAAATTTTCAAAAATGATATTAATATTTATTTTTTAGGACCATTTTTCATATTATTAAATGAATATAGGATATGAATTTTTAAGTTTTTTTGTGTTTAAAATATTTGCTATACAACTAAGGAAGATGCATTTCGTAAAATTTCAAGTTCGTACAATTGAGTAACTGTACAACTAAACCATAATTTTAATAAAAACATGATGAATAGTTGATCAACCAATCACAATTTTTGCTATATTTAAAAGTCAATATTTATTTAATTTTTTAAAAACATTGTTTACATTATTCATTAAGTGTAAAATAGGAAATAATATAAACTTTGTTAATGATAAAATATTAATTTATTTTAAAATATTAAATATTATATTTTTAAATTTTAATTAAGTTATGTTGCTCAATCTGAAAAGTAAAAATTCAAAATAAGACATTTTGTTGTCATATCTATAATGTTAATTTTTTAAAATTTTACGAAAATGAAAAAATATTGTTCACATTCTTAATTAAGTGTAAAATAAAAAAGAACATTATAATTTTTTTTTTAAAAAAAAGAACATTATATTGGTTATGTTTAAATATCTTGTATCAAATAATACTAATTTTGTAAACTTTTTATTTCAAATTTTAAACATTTCTAAATATAGTGAACTAAAATAATATATTCAATATATATCCATTGAAGAGTAGTTGTAGACTAAAAGTGAGCCTTGGGAAGGAAATCTAACATAATAACGTCATACCATTATTTCTATCTATGATATCAAGAAATAAAATATAAATCATGATTGTAAAATTTGTGAGAACATGCAAAGATTGAAAGTTTAATAATGTGAAAAAGTTACCTACACTCATATGAAGATGAACTTGTTGCTGCAAGGTGGTTCCAATAATGTGAGGTTCAAATGAAATTGGTATCCATCAAGACCTCAATAAGAAAATTTTATGGGGTAAGTATGAGAATCCAACATAGAAACAATCCAAAAAATGTAAAAGTAAAATACAACCCATGGTTAATTGGAAGGAAAAAAAAAACCCTAGACATTAGAGTCATTCAATAATTTATTAACTTTAAAAATTCTTAATAAACTAAAATGATATTCTTTAAAATTTGGAGAAGGAATGTTCTTAAAACCTATCATAAATGTTGTTTCATATCTAAAAATTTAAAATCCAAAATAAAGCTTGTGTTGTCTATCAAAAAATAAATAAATAATTAAATAACATTATTTTTTTTAGTGGAATAATTAAATAATATTATTTTTTTTTTTGAAAAATTAAATAACATTATAATTTAGTGTAAATAGGAAAGAATATTCATTTTGTTACGTTTGCAATGGAAATAGACTAATCTTGGAACATTTTCACTTCACATTTCTAAATATGGTTAACAAAAATAATACATTCAATATTGAATGGGGAATTGTGGATTAAAGGTGAGTTTTGTGAAGAAAATCTAACAATATAATGTTCTTATTATTTGTATCTATAATATGGGAAAAAAATATAGAGTAACTTTTTCAAAGATATATATATATATATATATATATATTGAATAACATGTCCGACACCTAACATTAAAAAAAAAAAAACAAAAAACATAAAGGTAAAATTATATCCTTAAATATTCCTAAAAAATATGTCCTTAAATATATATTTACAATTTTCTTTCTAATAAAAATTATAATTTTCAACTTTCTTTATTGTAAATGAAATTATGAATAAAATGGACACTAAAGATTTTGTAATTAATTTTTGTAAATTCAAAGAATTTTTTTTACAACGTTAAAAGAATTAATTTAGTCTTTCAAAATTGGAAAACGAATTTTTTTAAACCTATATTTAATTTTGTTACCATATCTAAGAAGTCAAATTTTCAAAACATAATTAATGGCCTTTGAAATATGCTAAGTAAGGAATACTAATTGGTAAAATTGGCATATGAAACAAATTTCATCCTAACTAAATAGATCAACGATATTTTTAAATAAATAAAATTAAATAAATAAGAAATCAATTAGCTCCTCACAAAAACAACCATAAATAGCATGTTGTAAAAAAAACGATAATAGCATTTAATCTTCTTAATTTAAGGATGCAAAATAAGATTTGGAGAACAATAGTTGGACAAATTACATCCATATATTCCGTTGGCAATCTCCATCGAAAATTCGCTTCCCCTCAAAATTCATTCTGATTTGGAATATAATAGTTGACCAATTATGTCGATTTAATAGGTTGGAAATTTGGTAATTTAAGGATAAAAATCACAGATCAAATCTCTCTTAAAATGGATTGCATCCTAACCATAATTGCCTCCCCTAATTACTATTAACGGTTTGTTTTATTTTTTCCTTTTTTTGTTTATCTCTGTGTGTGGAAGAGCATACAAGTATTTTTAAGAGATAACAAACGGCAGTACGACTCTTCTTCAAGTTTTTTAAGTTTTTGCTATGCCTAATGAGCATCTTTCTTCCGGAAAAAAAAAGTTTGGAGTCTAAGTGTTACATTCTACTAAATCTGAAGCTAAGTCGAGGTAAAAACGGCAGTACGACTCTTCTTCAAGATTGTTGATTGCTGGAAAAAGAAGGTGGGGAAGCTGTTCTTTCCGAACACAATTACGATGTTATGCAGTAGGGCAGGAGTGCCCACGGTTCCAGAAGATATGATCATGACTGATAAGGGAATCATTGACACACCTAATCTGACGCGACTTCAGCGTGTGCAAGAGGTTCGCCAAGGTGGGCTTGTATATGGCGTTAATCAGATCCTAGAGCAACTGGCTGTGTTGACTAGTAGGTTAGAGTTTGCTGAAAGGCAAGCTCAGAGCTACTGGACTTATGCTAAAAGGAGAGATGATGCGCTCAGGGGGGCCTTGCAAACCAATTTCTCAACACCGTATCCGGCCTTTCCAGTGTTTCCCGATGATTTGTTTAACCTTTGGATACCACCCCCACCTATTGAACGAGAAGAGGATGTTGATGAGGAGCAGGGTCAGGAAGACTGACTGATGGGATGACTTGGAGCGAGCATTATTTTTGTTTCTCTATTTTTGTTTGCTCGCGCATATTGACCCTGCTCACTGTTATAACTGCTTCTTTTTAATTTCTTTTTCTTGCGAAAAAATATATCTCTGTTTTGTAATATTTTTGAATCTTTTTAATGAATTTCTGAATGTTTCTATCCCATGAGCACTGACTAACTCTAACTTAACTATTTTCTTCTGAAATTTTTGAAGCTTGGACTGATTACGCTTAATTAGATCAAGGTATTCTGATCTCCAGAAACCTTTTGCTTGAGCATTTCTTCTAGCCTGGACTGTTGCTGCGGCAAGAAGATTTTGACGGTAGTACTGACTTATATGATCCACTTTAAGCTTAATCCTAGTCCCATGTTTAGTTTAAAAATTCAGATAGAAAAATTTAAGTTTGGGGGTATACTTGCTTATATAATGATTCATTGGGGACAACGAATAATTCAAGTTTGGGGGACTTTTTGCAACTCCAATTGTTTTGCTCGAGCATTCCTCTCCTTCAAAATTAAAATTTGCTAGGTTATTGAGTAACCGGGGACATTTGTGATACCCACAGTTTGTCTTCGCGTCAAAAGATGACCTAGGAAATGAGAAATATGAGAAAAAAATTGGTTGCTGAAAAATTATTTGTTGAAGATTTTGCTGAAATAAAATTGACAGAGCAAAAGTTTTGAGGGATGAATGATGATCCAGCAGTTTTTCTGTCTCCCAGAACTTGGGTGAGCTTCATCACAAAATGTCGCCATTCTGAGGGGTAAGAGATGGAATAACTAAGGATTTTTTAGCTTTATAATGAGTATTGAGTCTAGTTGGTGATGAGCTTGAGGCAAGGGTATACTGCACCATAAAGTGGGTCATCCCGTGCTTAAGAGCTTATGACTGTAAGGCTGCTTTAAGTCTGATAAATAATGATATAAACCCCTTTAAAAATATGTTTTGACATGTCTGATAATAGAGCTAAGCTGTGGTGAGTTCTTAGAATTAAGTTGAAAAGTGGTGATTATTTGTCCCTGCTGAAGGAATCATTTTGCTGCAGCAGAGCTTGGTTTTGCAGAGTGCTCAGGTAAAGGTTAAAGGTAGTGTTGGATTGTCTGATTTGATTAAGCTAATTCTTTGTCTAATGTTTTGAAATTCTTGAAAGAAGGTTGGTTAGTATTGCTCGGGACGCGCAATAGTTCAAGTTTGGGGGTATGATAACTGCCCAAAAGGTAGTTATTTAGGCCTCAATTATATAGGGATTTGTGTGTCTTTAATGCTTATTAGGGTTGGTTTTTGAGAGATATTACATGATTTAACCCATTTGGAAGAATGGAAGCTTTGGAAATCACTTTGTGCAGATTATGCTGCTGGGCGACTGGAGGGAGCAAATTCTGTGCTGCAGCAAAACTGGGAACAAAAACTGCCACATCACAGCTCGTTAGCCAACTTCATAAACCGACTTCTGTTGAGTTATTTTCGTGATAAAGGATCAAGGAGAGCCTTACACGTGTCCTAGTTGAACTAATTCAAGCCTCCCATCCTTCTATAAAAGGAAGTAGTCGTCAAAGTCAAAGTCATTCCATGTTTTCCCTTGGAAGCCGAATAGTATAGAGATTGAAGATTATCAAGAACACCATCATCCGCAAGCTGATTAGGGAGTTTATTTTCCTTCTTAATTTGTGGTTATGGACATGATTACTCAGATTGTAATTCGTATTCCTATGCCTGTTATGAACTAAGTAGCTTAGGGTGTTGGTTAGGAATAATGTGATTATTGTGCTTCATCTCTAATAATATATTGACTATTGCATTTTGGTTAATTGCTGTGCTTATTATGATTTTATGCCCGCCTGGCCAGCTGGTATGGATAACTCTCTCTAGTTTCAGGGATGATTTAGAGAGTGTGTGGCAATTATCCAAACTACGATCATTGTGTATTGGTAAACGCCAGTGACTGAGCTAGGGATAGCCAGTTGCCTAGTGCTTGATCGGTCGCACTTCATTGGGGTTGAAACACATCCCAAAAGATTCGGAGTTCCGGGAGGAATCCACTAATAATACTGCGGGAAATGCATGATCAATAATATTGCTAGAGCATATTTTATAACAATCACTAAAACCTAACCAGCGCCTATCTTTAATCTATCTATATATTTGTTTACTCGTTGTTCTGTCATTTATTTTGCTTCAGCATAATTCCGATAAAAACCCAATCATTTTTATTATCTTTGAAACCATTAAAAAGTTGCACAAAATAGGTAAAGTGGAAACTCATTCAGACCTTGGATTGATAATATTACTTGTTGCAGACTGTGTATACTTGCACAGGAATTCTAGAGTATTTCATATCATATTTTTACTCACTCTAGGAGCCCAACATGCTACAATATCCAATTAGCTAGAATAACGACCCTAGGTCTCAAGATCTACTCACAAATGGAAATAATTTTGCCAAAATGATCCTGATCCATGGTCCTAACTCAATCTAAAATAAGAAATTACAAAGATATAAGATAGAAATAATCGTAGTTTTGATCCAAAGCTCCCATCACGATCATATCGATTCCCGAGCCTTGGAATCTCGATCAATTCCCACCTTTTTCCTCACAATTCTCACTTTTTCTCTCTATTGAGCAAGGGGACAGCTCCCCAAAATGGGATGATTTGAACCATTGGGAGAAGGGCTATTTATAGGTAAGGAAACGGGTAGCTTGCTGCCCAAGACGCACAGCATCGCGACGATGTGACGTCATAGCTTTCTTGTTGCAGAAGTTGGCGCAGCGTCACGACGCTACGCGGACAGCGTCGCGACGCTGTCGCGATTCCAGAATGATCATCACTGCTCGTCTAGCGTCGTCGAGACGTTCTAGCCCTAGCGTCGAGACGCTAGGCCTTCTAGAAGCCCTAAACGCGAATTTTGCCTTCAATCTTCATTTCTTTTGGGCTTTTGGGCTTCCACTTCAAATGTTCTCTTTTTTTTCTTCTTTTATGGCCCAAAGTTTTCTTTTTATACCCGAAATTGGTAAAATTCTTGGTTTTCCGTCTTGAACTCGGTTTTCTACAAAATCAATATAAAAATACATTAAAGCTCACAATTTATGCACAAAACTAGCTAAAATTAATAGGAAAATGATGACATTTTTGCATGTCATCAACTATCCTCGAATTTTCTATGGGTAACACTTGCTGTAGGAAATCTCTAATCGTGTTGGGCACTTCATCTTGTTGGGCTATATCTTCTATCAGTTTTCTTTCTCTCCTGATTGCTCTAAGGGTGCCAAAAACTTGAAGACCGCAAAGCGCACGGGTCAAGTAACATAAAACGGTAATTGCATGACTAAAGTAGAATTTCTGAGATCGTGACAAAATTTAGAATTACTTTAGAAGTTGTTAGAAGAACAAAACCCAAAGTCTTGAAATAAACCATAAGAGAATTCACTATATTGAACCCCACAACGGGATTTAGCTACACATGATGGAATAACATGCAAATAAACAACTTTTCATTGAAATAAATGAATAAGGTGCAGTAGCTAAAACTAGGGTTTTTTCTTTTATCCAATCCTTCTAGAGTTCGCTCGACACTCTACTCTCCTTTAGAAGTGGGAATAGGGTGAAAATCTCTACAAACACTCAAGTTTGATGTCTAACTTAAGGTTAGAATTCAGTCATCTAAGAAGGACCACGGGCATCCGTACTCATGGGCGTCTACTAGGGTTCTGTCACCACCATCTTCTTCCCAGTGAGTTCTGTTTGTGTTTTCTCTTGACTTTCGTCCTTTTATAGAGTAAAAAGTTGTTGGGGAGTCACGGAATTCATGCTAGTAGATAGCTCAGTCAGTTTCGGAGTCAAAACAACCAATTAGTTGTGTGAAAAGCTTGTTTAAAACAACCCGCGACGGACTCAGACTTTTCTATCAAAATTATGTTTTTGATCAAAATTATATGTAAAAAATTTGAAGCTTCATCAGATGAGCTAGTGATAAGGGTAAAAAATATTCCTATTTTACCCTTATATTTAGCTCATTTCCTTTTCAAAATTATATATTTTCAATCAATTTTACTATTCTTGAGCTCAAAAGATGTTATAGTTGATAAGTTAGGGAGTTGAGAGTCACATTTGTCAAATTATGCACATTTGTGCTTAAAAAGACTCAATTTGATAGGAATTTGACTAAGTTTCTTGTTGTGCGGAAAAAGCAGAGGAAGTTGGAATTTACCCAGAAATGCGACTGCGTTTCTAGGAAGGCAAAAATGGAATGCGACCGCCTTTCTAGAAAAATAGAGGTCATTCCAAGTTCGTCGCGGGTCGTTTTGAACGAGACTTTTGCTCACCTAACCGACCGTTTTCACCCCGAAATCGACTGGGCTACCTACCAGCACCATTTTTGCAGCTCCTCAACCACTTCCCACACTATATAAGCCCTTGATTCGTAGAGAAATCAAAGCAGAACTCATTTGGAAGAAGATGGTGGTAATAGAACCCTAGTTAAGGCCTATGAGTAGGGATGCCCGAGGTCCTTCTTAGATGACTGAATTCTAACCTTAGTTAGACATCAAACCTTAGGGTTTGTAGGGATTTTCATCCAGTCCCACTTGTAAAAGCAAGAGAGTTGAGTGTCGAGCGAACTCTAGAAGGATTGGATAAAATAAAAAACCCTAATATTTAGCTACTACCATTATTTCCAACACCTGTCACTTTTCATTCCTTTGTATTCTTTACATTTTATTTTCAATGGAAAGTTGTTCATTTGCACTTTATTCCACCATGCTTAGCTAAATTTCGTTGAGAGGTTCAATATGGTGAATTCCCTTATGGTTCAATAGCTTGAAAGTGTTTATTCGCTTAAGTTTATATTCAATGCATGTCATTCTTTATTGATTATCATTCTGATATTGCTGAGTTTAAATTGATCACTTAGACTTTGCATGCAATATGACTTTGATCTCGAAAGGGACAAACAATATCGGTTCTCATAAAGGTGATATAGGGGAAAAATCTCGAAAGAGATTGTTCTGTGGTATAGGGCAAGCTGCCTAAGGCACCCTATATCAACTATAGGGTTATAGATTGCATTTGTGAATTATCTATTTCAGAGTCGAGTCACAGAAATGTGCATAACAGTACTCGCTTAGCCTTCTAACGGTTCTGGGGAGTAAGGTCAAATACGAGTTAAATCTGACCCAATGTATTGATTAGGCTTAAGTTGAATAATCTATGATTAAAGTTATTGACCTTTGGGATGAAACTATATTGAATACATCGTTTTATTTATTATTGTTATTTCTTTATTTATTTAATTTTTTTATTTATCTTCCAAAAATCAATAATCAATTATTTCTTTGGTTACCTATTTTAAGCAATCATTTGAGCAGTTTCTTCTTCAAATCTGAATTTCCAACTTAGTCATGTGGGATCGATACCCTTGGAATACTTCTAAGGTTTTTTTATTACTACATGCGATAGTGTATACTTGCACTAAGGTTGGCTGAGTTTATCATTATAATTATCTATTATCTTATCTCACATCCATCATTCAGCCTCTACCGCACCAGCTTGCAAGGAACATCCGCTTGATAGCCTCATCCTTCACTCGAGCATATATAGGTCTAATAGTCCTTGTTCTACTCCTTTTTTCTTTTGGCCTTTTCTCTCCCTCAAGTTTTCTTCCTCTTGTTTCCTAACTTCCTTCTATTTATTAACTTCTTGAAACATAAGCAAACAAATCGAAAAGTTCAAAAGCTCAATTATGTTACCTTTTTCTATTTGGCCTTGCTCCAAAGAACCGTTAGAAGGCTAAGCAAGTACCGTTATGCACATGTCTGTGACTCGACTCCGACATAGATAAATCAAGCATGCAATCTATAACCCTATAGTTGTTATGGGGTGCCTTAGGCAACCTCGACCTATAACACTGAATACGCTCTTTCCAGCCATTTCTCCTATATCACCTTTATGAGAATCGATATCGTTTGTCTCTTTCGAGTATCAAACTCACATAGTATGCAATGTCTAAGTGATCAATTTAAACTTCAGCAAAATTTAGAATGATATTCAATAAAAAATGACATGCAATGAATAGAACTTAAGTAAATAAACACTTTCAAGTTATTTTAACAATAAGAGAATTCACTATATTGAACCCCTCAACGGGATTTAGCTACGCATGATGGGATAAGATGCAAATAAAAAACTTTTCATTGAAATAAATGAATAGAGAATGCAAGGAAATGAAAAGTAGTAAAAGCTGGAAATAAGGTGCAGTAGCTAAAACTAGGGATTTTTCTTTTATTCAATCTTTTGAGAGTTCGCTTGACACTCTACTCTCCTTTAGAAGTGGGAATACGGTGAAAATCTCTACAAACACTCAGGTTTGATGTCTAACTTAAGGTTAGAATTCAGTCATCTAAGAAAGACCACGGGCATCCGTACTCATGGGCATCTACTAGGGTTCTTTCACCTCCCTCTTCTTCCCAATGAGTTCTACTTGTGTTTTCTCTTGATTTTCGTCCTTTTATAGAGTAAAAAGTGGTTGAGGATTCACAAAATTCATGCTAGCAGGTAGCCCAGTCAGTTTCGAAGTCAAAACAGCCAGTTAGTTGCGTGAAAAGCTCGTTTAAAACAACCTGCGACGGACTCGGAATTTCTTTTTCTGGATAGAAATCGGTCGCATTTCAATAGCATTTTGACGACATTTCACTGTTTTCCTCTGTTTTCTGCAAAACACCAGAACTAAGTCAAATTCATACTAAAATGAGTTCTTTTAAGCACAAATATGTATAATTTGACACACGTGACTCTCAAAGACCTAACTTACTAACTCTTACACTCTTTAGGCCCAGGAATAGTAATTTTGTCTGAAATCATACAAGTTTGGACAAGAAATAAGCTAAAAATAAGGGCAAAATATGTATATTTTTGACACTTATAAACCTCACATCCCACTATTGGAGGAGTCCTTGATAGAAAGCTTTTGTAAAGGGTTGACACCTGACAATAAAAGAATACTAGATTCAACTAGTGGTAGTGATGTGCTTGGTACGGCACCCAGTGAGGCATGAGAGATTATTACAAAACTGACAGATTTCACTCGGTTTCGTGCCACCTCCCATGGTAATTAAGCTTCAATGAGAGCCCTGGAATTGCAAGTTGGCCAGCTAGCTAATGAGTTGAAGGCACGACCTCAAGGGAAGCTTCCTTCAGATACTGAGCACCCTAGAATGGAAGGTAAGGAGCAGGTACAAGCAGTGACTTTGAGGAGTGGTAAGTCACTAGAAGAGAGAAAATAGCCTAGTAAAACCCAAGATGTAGAGAAGAATTGTGATAAAAATGTTGTTGTTGAAAAAGAGATGGAGTCTGGTAAAGGTGCTGGAGGCAGCAATAATGATGTTGGAGCAACTGCTCCTGTGCCAGATGTGGAACCACCTTATGTGCCGCCCCCACCTTATGTACCACCTCTACCTTTTCCACAAAGGCAAATACCTAAGAATCAGGATGGTCAATTTAAGAAGTTTTTAGAGATTCTTAAGCAATTGCATATAAATATCCCTTTAGTAGAAGTTATAGAGCAAATGCCTAATTATGCTAAATTTCTTAAGGATATTTTAACTAAAAAGAAGAGGTTAGGTGAGTTTGAAACTGTATCTCTTACTAAGGAATGTAATGCTATTCTTAAGAATGGGCTACCAACCAAGGCTAAGGATCCATGATCATTTACTATACCTATTTCAATAGGTGGAAAAGAGTTAGGTAGAACACTTTGTGATTTAGGTGCAAGCATTAACCTTATGCCTTATTCGGTCAATCGAAAGTATGTGTATAATGGGGAGGGTGAGATGCTGCCCATTATTGTTGCATCAGATTTAATGCTAGAGGATGAGGAGGCCTTAATAAAGTTGTTGCAGCAATATCGCAAAGCAATAGGTTGGACATTGGCTGACATTCAGGGAATTAGCCCTTCCTTCTGTATACATAAAATCACTCTAGAGGAGGGATCCTTTAGGAGTATTGAGCAACAGATAAGGCTTAACCCTACAATGAATGATGTTGTTAAGAAGGAGGTGATTAAATGGTTGGATGCTGGGATTATTTATCTGATTGCCGATAGCAATTGGGTAAGCCCTGTCCAATGTGTTCCTAAGAAAGGAGGTGTCACGATGGTCACTAATAAAGACAATGAGTTGATCCCAACCAGGACAGTGACTGGTTGGAGGATTTGCATGGATTACAGGAGGCTTAATAAGGCCACCCGTAAGGATCATTTCCCTCTACCATTTATTGACCAAATGTTGGATAGATTGGCTGTTCAAGCCTACTACTGTTTCTTAGATGGTTATTCTGGGTATAACCAAATTACCATTGAACTAGAGGATCAGGAAAAAACCACTTTCACCTACCTTATGGGACGTTTGCTTTTAGGGGAATGCCTTTTGGCCTTTGCAATGCTCCATCAACATTTCAGCGGCGTATGTTAGCAATTTTTTCTGATATGGTTGAGTCCACTGTAGAGGTATTTATGGTTGATTTTTCAGTTTTTGGAGGGTCTTTTCAAAGTTGTTTGGATAATTTAGGTAAGGTGTTAAAGAGATGTGAGGATACCCATTTAGTTCTTATTAGTTTTTATTTATGTTTGTTTCCTTTCTTTTGTTTTATAGGAGTCTATGACCTATTCTTGTGGAAAAGCACTCTTGTGAGGCATGGTGAACCATTCCCTTCCAACCATCGTGCTAAAATCAGCGGAGGTTTTCTATTCCCCTTACCTTTTGTCCTTTAGTTTTTCATGTTTAGACACAATGAGGACAATGTATCATTTTAGGTTGGGAGTGGAGTGCCTTGCATGCATGTGTTTGGTTGAGTCTTGATGCACCTAAGCATCAAACTATTCCTATTTTGCATGTTGTATTATATTGCTTTATGCTTATTTGATTGAGGCAATGCATCAGAGAATTGGACCTATTTTATGAGCAATTTTTTTAAAAAAAATTAGAGCTTGATTGTTAGGATGATCTAGTTGGCTTTTTTATGATTATGACAATCAACGATGTGTCATTCTACCAATTTTTATTACTTTTCATGAGTTGTAAACATGTTGCCCAAAATTGAGCCTTTATAAAACTTTTCTAGTATTTTTCTTGCAAAGAGTGAACCTTAGTGTGCTTAGGATTAGTTTGAAAAACTAGGAGAGAATTATTTGATCCATATGCTTGTTGTCACCTCGATTGGTGTGGGGATTCTCCTTCTAGTAATCAAAATCTTGATGGATTGTAATGCTTTTCTTAGGAATGATAAACGAAAATATGCATGCTATGCTTAAAAGTAAAGTCATTCTTGTTGAATAAAAAATGAAAGAAATAAAAAGACTAGTCTTGTGTGCACTTTGCACCACATAAAATTGTTAAGGCAAAAAGAGCTACCCTTATTGTGATTAGTTAGGCCAACCAAGGGTTAAACTCGGGTTATGGGTTCCTGCAATGGGTGTGTGAAAGCTAGTGTCATCTTATAAATGCAAAAATATAATTTGTTTCTATTTTCAGGAGCCTAGTAATGTATTACTTGCTTGATTGTTCTAATTGTTTGAATGCTTGTTCCTAGTGCCAGTGTAGAGGGAAGATACGTTGAAGGTTATATAATCCAATCTCTAGTTAGTAAAATTGGTTATAGGTAGAATAAGTGTGAGCTTGAGCAAGAGATTCCCTGAAAATTTTTATTTGTCTCTTTATTGGGCTATATGTTCATGTCTCTTGATTGCAATATTTTTGGCATTTTAGGCATTCAGATTGGAGTTTTAAAATTGCAACTATTGAATCCTATTCTTTTGTTTTATATGCTTGCTCGAGGACTAGCAAGGTTTAGGATGGGGGTATTTGATAGGACCAATTTAGTACTATTTATTTGTTCTTAATCTAAGCTTGTTAGACTTGATTTTACTGTTTATTTGTACGTTTTGTACATAAATTGTGCATTGAAGGCATTGGGGACGAATCACACAACTTGGAGCTAAATCGAACAATATAGAGTGTTTTTTAACTAACTTGGAATCCATGGATCTCGAGGAGGTGAGAAGACCCGAGCGAATCAAGAGGAGCCCGAGGAATAGTGCCGAGGAGTCAAAGGTTCGAATCCCTAACTAAGCAAGCAAAAGGAAGACAAAAGAAAAGAAGTGAAGACGCGCTAGAAAAGGCCACAGCGTCGAGACACTATGGCTCGATTTGTTTTCTTTGGCTTAAAGGTGGCTCTACACTCAACGTCTCGACGCTACAACTAAAATCTTTATAAAAACCCTCGTCTTCTATTCCACCGTAGGTCGATTTTTAGCATAATTTTCTAGTTTCTTTGTATTTTACTTTCCAGACCTCGCTTTGTATGTTTCTGAGTTAATTTTGATTGTTTCTTGTTTATTTCATTGTAATTTGTAGCGAGATTTAGTCGTTCTAACCGTTGACTAAACATGTTGATGCCGATTAGGTGATTTTTTGGTTAATGTATGGTATTGTTTTGAGAGATTCTGTTATGAACGTATTTATATTTAACTTACAATTGTAGTTTGGATTCGATTTGTACAATAAGCATGCACAATCAGTTAGATTGACGCCCTAAATCGCAATTCGTATGTTTTTGTTTATTATTTGCTATATTGTAGTGCATAGATTGATTCATGGGCAGGGGTCCCATGAGCAGTTCTCTGACTTTTTTGCTCTAGATGATAGGTCTAGGATCCAAAATAGCGTTAGAAATAATTTAGGCCTAATTATTTCTAGTGTTGGGTTTTATGTCCTAAAACTCGGGGATAATAAATGTAACAAAGTCAACTGGTATCAATAAAGCGTTATTGAGGTTATTCGATTTCTGGTTCTCAAATAGTTGTTATTAATTATGTATTAATTAACCCAAATCCAATAAAATAGAATCCTTGGTTATGATATGAACACATGAACTTTATGTGGTGACATAAGAGTGGATCAAGTTCAAGTAATAGCTTAAACGGTCTATAGTATAGGGATAAGAATGGGTACCTTATCCTAGGAAAAACTATGTGACTCGACCCACTTTGTTTTAGTACAAACGATGCGATCCTAATTCTTTCATGTAGAGACATGCAAGTGGGGACGTCCTATAAAAAGAGTTTGTATAAGATCGGACCGCGAAATAAGTCCCCTTCACTTCGTAACGTCGTTTACTGTGAAACTGACCATTTCAAAGAGATGACCTAGGTAACTCGATCTTAATCCCGAGCTAACTATGAACTCCTGTTTATTCGGGATTATCCTTTGATTTGCATGGGTGAGAGTGGTTCAGCATCGCCGACTCAATAAGCCTACCACTTTAGGGATAAGACCGGGTAGATAGCTGGGGACATAGTCCTGCAAGATGGAATTCACTCATACCCGTCTTTAGGGATAGTAGAGAGGTTGTTCCCTTAAATGTTGACTTTGGGATGTGAACAAAGGTGCATTGCCTTCTCATGGGCCCGAGAGGTTTTAGGTTTAGTGGTGGGACCACAAACCAATTGTTCATTAGGGACTTAGTGGAGGCTTAAGGAACAAGAAGTGCTATAGGGGTAAAACAGACTTTAGACCTAGCTATAGTTACGAAGAACCTGTGAAGGGTCGATTTACTAATCATGGTTATATCAGGTGGACAGAAGTATATCTACAGTGAGGGGAGTTCAGCTACGGACTATAGTGGAGTGTCCTGTTAGTTAACGAATGTTGGTTAACTAGGATTAAAATAGTTCAACCGGTTAATCTCGGATCATTGGAGTCCATGATCTTTAGGTCCATTAGGTCCCCCTACTAGTTCAAACGGATTAAACCTTAGAACAATAGTGGTAAACAAATTTGAAAACGTTCAAATTCAACTTAAGGATATATTGTTAATTATATTTGATATAATTTAACATATCGATTTAATTGTTAATTAAACTATAATTGAAGAGACATGATATATTTAAATGTTGTTTAAATATAGATAATGTGTATATGATACATGTTCGATTTGATGTTACATATGAATTAGGATTCATATTCGATCGACCGGTATTTGAGAGAAGTAAAGAAAAGGTGTAATTATTTAATGTAATATTTGATATTATATTAAATAAATATAATTAATTAAAATTATTTAATTAATTATTAATTTTTTTTAAAATTAATTGTATGAATTAATTTTACATGAAATTAATTATTGAAAAATTGGTTTTTCTTCAAAATGAATTCTTCCATCAAATGACACCAAATTGAATGACATTGTTGATGCAATGTTTGATTTGACGACACCTAATCTATCTTCTTCTTTCATATAAATTCAATGTCCCACTTCCATGATAGAAGAGTGCTCTTGGCTCAATGAATTCAGCATTAAAAACATGCCTATTCTCTTAAAATGAAAACTCCATGGCTGAAAGTTATTTCTTAAAACCCATATCATTTTCTCCTAAATTCATCACTCTCAAGCTCCCACAAGCTCGTTCTGAGGCCAAAGAATAGAGGGGAAGATCTCGGTGGTCGTCCACGATGTATTCGTGCTAAGAATCATCCAACGAATCGGTTTAATTTGAGCCCCAAAGTTAAGTATTCTCACTACCCTGTTTTTTGAATATTTTACAGCATGTTTTCTCTTGCGAGATTAAAGAAATTAAGTGCCCAAGATCAATAATCGCTTCCACTCAAGTGTCGTACACTCCTTAAATTGGTATCAGAGTGTGGTTTAGACGTTTAATTTCCATTAATTTTGAGTTTGGTGGGTGAATTTCAATTGTTGAATATGCTAGGTTCCTAAAGTCGATGAACTCGGTTTTTGCATCAATTTCTAATTCAATTCGTTGATTTAAATTGTAATTGCCTATATGAATATGGGCTTTAATGTGTTGCAAGGAGTTTGTAATTAAAGATTTGAGAGTCAATAGAATCCAAAGAAGGTTGTAATCGAAGAGAGAAGGAGAGATGCTTGACTGACCGAAGAACAGGGGCTGAAGAATATTGCTTTCTTGAAATCTCTGGGTTTAAAGAAAACATTGCGGTTCTCGGGTTTGCGGTCCGGTTCGCGAGTTCTGTTCTGCTGGTTTGCACGGTTCATGTTGCCCAGGTCCGGTTTTAGCTCAATTCTTCATTTCAGAGGCTGGTTTTGTACATTTTCGGTCTGGTTCAAGGCTTTTAAGGCTAGTTCACTTGAATTTCTTCATTTAAACGTCTGGTTCAGGCTTAATTTTGATGGTTCAAGCAATTTTATAAAGTTTTGGGCTATATTGAAGTGTTCAGGAGCAATCCAAGGTGTTTAATAAATTATTATTGTAATAATTTAGTTTATTTGCTTGATTTAGATGCCAAAACTGATCCACTTTAGTGTGTTTAATTATTTATGCATTAGGAATGTATGTTATAATTAAATTAGAATTGAATATGCATAATCTATGTCATATAGATTTAAAATCCCACCATAGGAAAACATGTACATGCATTAGTAATTAATTATAAGAGTTATAATAAAAAGGAATGCATGTTAGGTTTCATGATAGATGCATGTTGGTTGTTTTAATTTTTCGTTTATGTTCATGGATGTTTTAATATAAGCGTTATATTAATAAACGAAAACGAACAACCATGCAGCATGAAACCACCTTAGCATAGATGAATGTTATAGGTAGTCTATATTATAAAGTGTTGTAAAATCGAGATAGACGTTAAAACCTATAACCAAGATAAATGCATGCTCACTTAGGGTTAACAAAATCTAAATCTTGAATGACTCGCATAGAATAGGTCGATATCTTGTAAAGCTAAGGTTACAAGAGAACTCACCCAGCAAGATGTTGTCTAAGGTTGGAGGTATTTAAGTTGACGGTTTACGAAACAACTTCTACCTGGGCATCGAGCTGGTACTTGAGTTAGGTTAATCCAGTTTTATGAGCATTCGTGAGTGATGTGAGGTTTTATCACCTAGAAATTATAGCGTAATAGTTATGTAGTTAGAAATCACCTAGACATAGGTAATTTAAAAACGTTTATACTTTTTGAATGGTGTTTTATCTTCTATAACTTAAATTTTGATTGTTATATGCCTTCGTCACCATTAGAAGCATATTATAGGATTAATTCATTAAAATTTATAATAGTTATAAGGTTAATGAATAGAAACCGTTAAACCTATAACAAAGAGTTGCATGCTAACATAAGATCTTAGGTAGCATGAATTAATTTTCAAACGTTTAAAATCGATTAGACCTAAGATCACTGGTTTCTAATAGGATTAGAAATGCTTCCTACTTAGTGTGTTTAATAGAGTTAAAATTTATTAAGTAGGATATAAGGCTATGGTTATAAGGGAACTCTCCCGGTAATATGGAACTTGAGTTGAATTAACCACAGTCTTATTAGCATGCAATGTCGCTAGGAAATTAAAAGGGTTAATTCACCTAGACATTAGAGTAAAGACCTTATTTTAAAAGGTTATATAAGGCATAAACTTAGATAGAGTCGTTTAACCAGAATTTACGTAAGTAAAATCACCCTAAAATACATAGGACACTTCAGTGGGAGGAAAAGTATAAAAACGAGATGTTCATATTGAGTTTTTACTCTCACGTCCCCCTTTGTTCATATTGTGAGATCCATGCTCGGTTTTGTGTCTTTTTAGTACGACCTCCCTTTGGAGAGTGTTTGCATGGGTCAATACCAAGGTGAATGGGGAAAGTGTTCATAGTAAGTGGGAGAAGGACGTGTGTCAACGCATCCTACGGTCTCCTCCCCTAGGTTGCACCGTGAGATTCTTATGATCTGCCTGCATGTCGTTTTAGCGTGACCATCCCTTTGGGGTGCTTGGTCATAAGTTTCGGAACACCGCGAACTCCAGGAATGGATAGGGTCTCTTAGGGTAATGACCAACAGTTGACTTTTCTAATGGTAGCTTGTTGGTGCGTCTCTCTGGAATCTGAAACTGGGAGAGTTACACTTACGAGATTGAGATCTTGACCAAACAAATTGTAGCTAATGTAATATTTAGGCATTGAGATGTTCTGATATTAAGAATTGGTTGAGATAAGTCTCAATTCAAAGGAGTAGCTGATCACCCATTTGACGACTGTTGCTCTAAACCTTTGAAGTATCGTTGCAAAAGAATTATGATTCATAGGGTGCTTAATTATTTTTGCTAAATTTGATTGGATTATATAATGGGTTAGGTATTAGAGAACCGATTTGAATTTATTTGTTTATTTTTTAGCAATAGGCTCTATAGGCCTCGTCTATTCGACAAATTAATTATTGGTATAAAACATACAAACTTAAACACTGAGATCGTGGTAAGTGATTTGAAAACGATCTTAAAAGGAGGAATGTCCTCAAGGTGTTATGTCTAACTCATCCTCAAAATGTTCGTAATAAAGATGACATAGCAAACTGCCTAACCAATAAGAACATGATCCCAAGATTCAAAATATGATTTATCCATCTTGAAAACGTGCTTAGTATGAATAGTGATTCAACCTGGACACTCGGTTCAAGGCTCACTAATCACGTATGTTATTGTCAAGGAATGAGTTCCTAGCATTAGTTGTGAACTGGTTGTGATGACTCTTTAGAGTTTATATAGAATAGCTCATCTCGGCTAAGACAGTGGGAGACATAAAGTTATTCTTCTGCAAGGAACGATACATATTATTTGATGTATATAGTTCCTAAGATTGAAAGGAATTTTGATTTCTATTCTTGTTTGCTAAAACAAGGCTAGTTTGTTACCTTTTATGTATGAACCATTCATTTCAAAAAGGATGCCAATATTTGTTCTACAAACATGAAGAATAACATATATGTTTTAAGATCAATAGAGTCTAGAGTGATTTAAATCGTGAGATATTTAAATCGCTCAGAATAAACTAAAAGGAAACTTGTTTCTCTAAAGTACATGCCTTTGGCACTTGAGGTTAGACCATGTGAAAATTCAATAGGATCGAAGTTTGGTCCAAAATGAACTTCTAAAGAGGTTAGAAGATAACTCATTACCTCAAAGTCATGCCTCAAGAGTAAGACGACTTACACAAACCTCTTACTAGAAAAAGATTATCGTGCCAAAGGAACCCTTAGAGCTAATGCATTTTGATCCCCGAGGCCAAATGAATACTAAAGTTCAAACAGTGTATGAATATTTCATCAGTTTCACTGATAAATTATTCAAGGCATGTTTATCTATACCTAATCCGTCATAAGTCCGAACTCTTGAAAAGTTCAGGTTGTAAAACACTGAGGTTACAAACCAAATTAGGTAACACGATAAATGACACTTCGATCCGATCGAGGTGGAGAGTATATGGACTTAATATTCTAGGTCTATTTGATCAAACATGGAATTATGTCCCAACTCTTAACACCTAATACATCATAGTAGAGTGGTGTATCGGTAAGGAGAAACAAAACCTTGTTTGACATGGTTCATTCGATGATGAGTTGCCTAAATTCGTTTTGGGATATGCTATAAATACTACAATTTAAAATGCCAATATGGTTCTCTTCAAAAGAATGTTCATGGAACATTGTTTGAATTTTGAAAAGAGCATTAAGTACATTTATGTTGTTTCAGAAGCTAGGGATGTCTTGCAAATATGATTAAGACAAATCCAAAGGAACTAGAACCTTATTTGAAAGTATGCCTATTTCTAGGTTATCCCAAAAGAAACGAGATACAGATGCTTCTTAGTTCAAAAGAAAGTATTTGTATGGACAAATGTATGCTTTGTTACAAGAAGACCACATTAGAGATCACAAACCATGTAGTTAAATAGTGTTAAGTAAGTTAGTGAAGCTACAAAATGAATTCAACAAAGAGTTGTTGATTAAACTGGTCAAACAACAAAGAGTTAATGATCAAACTAGTCCTTCAACAAAGGGTTGTTGATCAAACTGGCACATTAAGTAGAGAGCCTCAACACAGTGGGAGGGTTGTTAATCAACCTAATGAATACTGTATCAGTTTAACTGAAACTCTTATTATCATATCTGATGATGATATTGAGTATCCACTAACTTTTAATCAGGTAATGGATGACATGAATAAAGACAATTGAGTCAAAACTATGAACCTTGTAATGGAGTATGTGTACTTCAATTCAGTCTGGTGCTGACAATAAGAGTTCATAGTCCAGGATCTAGAGCAAAAGGTTTGCGACCTTCACCGATCCATATGTATGGATTGAACTAAAGGTCTCGATCTTGGAACATGAGGTTTAATACATGATTAAATCTTATGGTTTTGACCAGAAAATTATCAAGCCTTGTGTCAGTAAAGAAATTATAAATAGTTTAGTAGCTTTCTTAGTTTAGTATGTGCTTGATATCCTATTTATTGAGAATGATATAGGTTATCCAACTGACATTAGAAGTGAGCTAGCAAGCCTAGTTCCAAATAAACGATTTGGAAAGACTTAGTTTGTTCTTAGAATCCAAAACGTTCGCAATTGAAAGAACAAATCGCTAGTTTTGTCTCAAATATCTTATATGGACAAAAGTGTTGGCTAGATATAATATTAGATTTCCGAGAAAGGTTGGTTACCTATCCGACGTGGAATTCATTAATCACAGGAACAATGTCCTGAGACACCTCAGAAGGTTGAGGATTTGAGACAGATTCTCTATGCCTCGAAAAACAGTTGTCTGGCTTGGCATATGGTATGCAATAGGGAATGTCAGTAGATACCAATTTGGTTCAGGGTAAGGACTTTGGACTGCAATAAAAATATCCCCAAGTATCTTAGGAGAACGAGGAATTATAAGCTCGTGTATGGTGCTGAGGATCTAATCCTTACAAGATACACTAATTATGCCTTGCACTCCGATCAGGATTCGTGGAAATCCACATCGCCCTCAAAATTCACCCTTAATAGGGAGCTATATAATGGTGTAGCATCAAGAAATGATGCATTACAGACTTTATCTTGAAGGCCAAGTAAGTTGCTGATTATGAAGCGAGCTCAGAAGTCTGTAGAACTTAGGAAGTTCATTATGAAAGTTGTTCCAAATATAAGGCAAATGTATAGAATGCAAACGTATATCTCATCTAAGAGATTATGTGCAGAGGGGATGTGATTGTCACGACGATAGACTCAGAGTAAGATATTGCTTAACCATTTACGAACGCCCTCATGGCTTCCAGTGCTCGAGGGACAACTAAATGGTCTAGGTCTACGAGTAATGTACAAAGGATAATCTAGGGCAAGTGGGAGATATGTAATGGGTATATGAGATGCCCTAGTTTATTGTATTTTACATGTATTGGTACTTGTTAATAAAAATCCACTATGGTTCTGGATTGTTGTACAACCCACTAGAGTTTTTAGTCCAAGTGGGAGTTTGTTGGGTTTTATGTGTCCTAAAACTTGTGGATAGTAAATGTAACAAAGTCAACTTGTATCGATAAAGCGTTATCGAGGTTATTCGATTTTTGGTTGTCAAATAGTTGTTTTTAATTATGTATTAATTAACTCAAATCTAATAAACCATAATCCATAGCTATGATATGAACACTTGAACTTTATTTAGTGACATAAGAGTGGATCAAGTTCAAGTAATAGCTTAAACAGTCTATAGTATACGAATAAGATTGGGTACCTTATCATGGGAAAAATTATGTGACGCGGCCCATTTTGTTTTAGTACAAACGATGTGATCCTAAATCGTTCATGTAGAGACATGCGAGTGGGGGCGTCCTATACAAAAGAGTTTCTATAAGACCGGACCGCAAAATAAGTCACTTTCACTTTATAACGACGTTTACTATGAAACTTACCATTTGAAAGTGATCAGCTAGGTAACTCGATCTTAATCCTTAGCTAACTATGAACTCGTGTTTATTCAGGATTATCCTTTGATTTACATGGGTGAGAGTGACTCAACATTGCCGACTCAATAAGCCTACCACTTTAGGGATAAGATCGGGTAGTAGCTAGGAACATAGTCCTTCAAGATGGTTATATCGGGTGGACAGAAATATATCTACAATGAGGGGAGTTTAGCTACGGGGTATAGTGGAGTGTCGCGTTAGTTAATGAATGTTGGTTAACTAGGATTGAAAGAGTTCAACTGGTTAATCTCAGATCGTTGGAGCCCATGATCTATAGGTCCATTAGGTCCCCCTGCTAGCTCAAACGGATTAAACCTTAGAACAATAGTGGTGAACGAATATGAAAACGTTCAAATTCAACTTAACGAGATATTATTAATTATATTTGATATAATTTAACGTATTGGTTTAATTGTCAATTAACCCATAATCTAAGAGAGAATATGATATATTTAAATGTTGTTTAAATATAGATAATGTGTATATGATACATGTTCGGTTTGATGTTACATATGAATTAGGATTCATATTCGATCGACTGGTATTTGAGAGAAGTCGAGAAAAGGTGTAATTATTTAATGTAATATTTGATATTATATTAAATAAATATAATTAATTAAAATTATTTAATTAATTATTAATTTTGTTTAAAATTAATTGTATGAATTAATTTTACATGAAATTAATTATGGAAAAATTAGTTTTTCTTCAAAATGAATTCTTCCATCAAATGACACCAAATTGAATGACATTGATGATGCAATGTTTGAATTGAACACACCTAATCTATCTTTTTCTTTCATATAAATACACTGTCCCACTTCCATGATAGAAGAGTGCTCTTGGATGAATGAATTCAGCATTAAAAACCTGCATATTCTCTCAAAATGAAAACTCCATGGCTCAAAGTTATTTCTTAAAACCCATGTCATTTTCTCCTAAATTCATCACTCCCAAGCTCCCACAAGCTCGTTCTAAGGCCGGAGAATAGCGGGGAAGATCTCAGTGGTCGTCCACGATGTATTCGTGCTGAGAATCATCCAACGAATCGGTTTAATTTGAGCTCCAAAGTTAAGTATTCTCGCTGCCTTTTTTTTTTTTTTTGAATATTTTACAACATGTTTTCTCTTGCAAAATTAAAGAAATTAAATGTCAAAGATCAGTAATCTCTTCCGCTCGAGTGTCGTACACTCCTTCAATTGGTATCAGAGAGTGGTTTAGGCGATTAATTTTCATTAATTTTGAGTTTGGTGGGTGAATTTCAATTGTTGAATATGTTTCATTGCTAAAGTGGATGAAATCGGTTTTGGTATCAATTTCTACTTCAATATTTCGTAGCAGAAGCGTACCATAGATCCAAAACAGTTTAATTGACGATCAAAATACAGTACGATCAGCAATAAATTTTACAACAACTATTAACTTTGAAATCCTGTAAAATTAGGCTTCTAGCATGCTGAAAAACATATTAAATCTTAGATCTGATCATGCTTTTTCAAATGAAAAACTCATAGAACAAGAAAATTTACTCCTGTTGACGACTTAACCGGTAACACCAACACCTTGGAAAGATTACAACAGCAAGTGACCTTGTTCTTGGTTGGATTTTTTCTCTAAATGCTCCACAAACACGAACACCACCACAAGATTCAGCTGGTGCTAAGGGTTTGTGAATAAGGTTGCTTGTGGGAACTATTCACTGAAGCGAAAGGGAGGAGAATTTCGTTCTGTGAGTTGCAGATAGTGAGCGTGAGCGAGATAATGAGCGTGAGAGAAGGAAAAAATATAACCTAATTCTCTAACCTTCCTACATCTCATGCGTGACGGAGAGAAAGAAGTGGAATTATCGCATGACTAGGAAAAACATAACTGATCTCTTCAGTTATCTGATTTGTTAAATTAATATTAAATTATAATTAATTAATTTAATTAATAACTAAATTAATTAAAATAATAATATTAATAAAATTAATGATTAATTAAATCATATTTAATTAACAAAATAATTTAAATCATATTTAAACGGAAATCCCTAACATAACATATAGTCTTAATGTAATTAAATTAAATTAAATTAAAATAAATAATTAATTAATTTTTTAATTAATTAATTATTAAATTGAATATCACATATTCAATTATATTTCTCTCATATAAGCTTTTTTTGAAACAGTTAATATGAATCCAATTCATATTAGATTTTGAACTTTTTCTCCCACAAATTAATTTTTAATCTATATTTAAAATAAATTTATATTATAATGTTCAACGAAAATAAAAACTTTATATTATAATGTATCTCCATACATTATATTATTTCCCTCAGTAAATTTACCTCAATACCCTTTATGAGCTACCGGTGGGACCTAAGGGACCTACAGATCATAAGCTCCAACGATATTAGATTAATTGGCTAAATTCATTAACCAAGTCAATCAATATTCGTTAACTGTGGTTCACTCCACTATAGAACCACAACTGCACTATTCTCACTATTGATATATTTTTTGTGTCCAAGAAAATGGACTAATAACAACAAGTTAGTCCTTCACGAGTGTTCGTAACACCAACTGCGTCAAATTACCGTTTTACCCCTGGATTACCTCTACCTCCTTAAGTACCAGTGTTCCTCTAATGAACAACTTGCTTGAGGTCCAACCAACAAACAGAAATCTCTCTCGTGCCATTGAGAAGGCAGGGCCCTTTGTTCAAGACCTGGAGACACCACTTAAGGGAACACTCATCTACTTACCCTAGAGTCGGGAAAGAGTGAATTCCATCTTGTGCGATTATGTTTCCAGTTCCCTACTTGGTCTTGTCCTCAAAATTGTAGGTTTATTAAGTCAGTGAGCCAGCCACTCTCACCCATATAAATCTAAGGACAATCCCTCATGAAAAATAGTCCATAATAACCCACTCAGAATTGAGACTAAATTGCCTAGGTCATCCTAGTGAAATAAAAACCTAACTAGTTAACGGTGTTATAGCTAGCAGTAACTATTTCGCAGTCCGGTCTTATGCAAACTCAATGCAAAGGATACCCCCAATCGCATGTCCCTAATCACATGTTCTCAATCAATGCGTTTGTATCAAAAACAAAGTGGGTCGTATCCATAATGTCACCAGGATAAGGTACCTAGCCTTATCCTTATACTATAGACCCTTTAGGTTGTAACTTGAACAGTGATCCCTGTATGTCCCACATACAGTTCAAGTCTCATACAAACAACCAAGGATGTTTAGTTTATTGGATTACGGTTATGTAAGCAAGACAAACATAATACTAATAATAATAATTTATTGAATAATACATCAATATCTTTTTATTAATGTTCGGTCAAATGCTACATTTACTATCTACGATTTTTAGGGCATAAAACCCAACAAACTCGTCCCGTCAAATTTTGCATATATCCTCTCTTCTCAGGATATAAAACAAGGAAGACAAGCATATAATTTTTCTTTTAATCTCACACTCACTTACTCATTTTACCACTCATTTTCTTTTGTTTAGGCATATTTTCTTTCTTTTATCCTAGGCAAGATACAACATGCTAATTTGCAGACATTTGACTCTCTAGCTCATCCCTACACCTATCGGGGTGAAAACAAGCATATGAATTCTATAATTTTCTCTTAAGCCTTCAAACTAATTCTATGCATGCAAGAAAAGTCCTACAAATGTTTTAAAAACGCTCAATTTCGGGCAACATGCTTACAACTCATCAGGAGCAATAAAATAGGCATAAACGACATGTCATGGATTTTCATAGTCTAAGAAAAACAACAATGTCATCCAAACATTAACTCACAATTTAAAAAAAAAAAAAAAAAATCTGCTAAAAAATAGGTCTAATGCTCAGATGCATGGTCTCAATTCAGTAAAACCAAAACAAATAAAATAACATATGAAAATAAAGTTAAAGTAGTCTGACACTCAAATGCATCAAGACTCAACCAAAACATATGCAAGCAAACCATGCGAAGCACCCCACCCCAACCTAAATGCTACATTGTCCTCAATGTAATACGGAATAGAAAGAATAAGAGACAATGCATAAAGGGAACAAAAAACCTCCCTTAATAGAATATCAACAGTGGTCAGAAGCTGGCTGGATCAAAATGATTTCCCTCAAACAAAGAAACAAACAAAAAGAAAAAGGATAAAAAAAAAACTGTGAGAAGCCAGGTGAAACCGCGTCACTCCTCATCCTCAAGAGACTCGTAAGGTGGCTGTGGAGGTGACAATGACTGTCATGACAATGAGGCAACTAAGCACTGATGGTAGTAAGCGAACTGTGCCTCTGAACATCGAAAATGTCTCCCCTCTCTACGCTGCTGGCTCTGTTGCACAAGTCTCAACTGCTCCAACCTCTCATCCAATGCCTCAAGTGTGAGAGGTGGATGTTCAAGGTGGGGCTGCTCCTCTAGCTCTTCTGGTTGGTCATTCTGTTGTGACAGTGGTGTAGGATTGGAATTTCCTAATTCCGTTAGCGGAAGCAAATTGGGATTGTTCGTAGTTAATTTTGTTTGCACCAAAATACCAATACATTGGTAAAGATTTAGAAAACTATTCTAAATCAATTTATTAAGGCTAAGCATACAACCTTATAACTAATCTAAAGGGGAGAAACAAACACACCGTCGGTGTCGTCTCTGAAATATCGAGAGTGCCTTTCTGGATTTCATAGGAACCAAACGTCAACAATTGGGACACCACCAATTGATCTTTCCTGCTATGACTCCGAGATTAGGAACGTAGTTGTGGGACCACCCAATCTTGAATGGGAAAAACATAAGAGGAAAAAGTTCCTCTTTGTGTTCTTGGTTGAGAGAATATGAGAGAGTGGCTATGGAGGCTAGAGAGAATGCATGAGTGAAATCTTGTGGCCTTATTTTTATATCAACTAAACCCTAGATTTAGTGTTCTATTTTTAGGGAAAAAAGGTCATGAATAAAATATTCACAAATAATCAATTATTTCCACAAGTGATTAATCTTTTCCATAATGGATTAATTCCATAATTGATTAATCATTTCCATAAATGAGTAATCATTTCATAATTGATTAATCATTTCCATAATTGATTAATTACTTTGATAAGTGAATAATCATTTCCATAATTGATCAATTACCCGATAATTAATTAATTACTCAATTAGATATCATATATTGAATTTCAGGTCTTCTATTAATTAATTAATTAATTACTCAATTAAATATCATATATTTAATTGTCATACCTTCAATTAATTAATTATATAATATCAATCAAATTCATATTAAAATTTGAACTCCTTCAAATTCTATTATATCATATAAATTTAATATGAATCAAATTCATTTTAACATTTGAACTTCTTCAAATATTTATTTCTCTCATAATTTATAGTTTAATTAAATCACATTTAATTAGACTAAATTGAATGATTAATTAATTCATAATTAATTCATTAATTTACTAATTAAATATCATATACTTAATTAGTCATATATATGAACTCCTTCAAATGTATAATTCTCTCAACTAATAAAGTTTAATCACAAGTTAAACTTTATATTATAATGTATCACTATACATTATATTAATTGTATCTCATACAATTAAATTGATTCCCATATTGAATTTGAACTATTCAAATTCACTCAAGATATAATTGTTCTTAATTACTCTTTACGAGCTAGCAGGGGGACCTTATGGACCTACAGATTAGAAGCTTAAATGATATGAGGTTAACTGATTAAACTCACTAATTAGGTTAACCAATATTCATTAACTTTGGGTCATACCACTAAAGACCCACGACTGAACTCTTCTCACTGTAGAATATTTCTCTGTTCATGGATATAAACATATAGTAGTAAGTCAATCCTTCACGAGTGTCCGTAATCACAGCTGGGTCAAATAAACGTTTTACCCCTGTGTGACATCTGTTTCCTTAAGTACCAGTGCTCCTCTACTGAACAACTTGTTTATGGTCCAACCAATAAACAGAAAGTCCCTCTCGGGCCAGTGAAAGGGCGGGATCCTTTGTTTAAGTCCCGGAATCACTACTTAAGGGAACAATCATCTGAAGGGGATAAAAGCCTCGGTGCAGCGAAAGCGCATCGATAGAACCTTGTGTTGTATATTAATAAACATTAATATACCAATATGAATAGGCAAAAACCAACTTTGATAATGCTATAAAGTTGCTAGAAATTGATATAAACATGCTAAAAAATAAATCTAAATTTATTTTCATGCTTTCTTAAAGAAAGAAAAATAACTGTTATAAACCTTCGTTGTAGACTTGACCGATTTTCACCAACGATGTTCCTAAGGGTTGAAAACGTAGCAGCCTCTTGGAAATCCTTCGTTGGAGACTATTGAGGAAGACATTGCTAAAATTAAACAAACAATGACCGTATATTACTTATCTTTGCCTTAACCCATCATACAAGCAAAGAATTGCACACAATCCAATCAATTTAGCAAAACAAGCAATCACATAACCGTAAAACTATTGATTTAGTTTTGCAACGATGTTTCAGAGGTTTAGAATAGCAGCCACCGAAGGGTGATCAACTACTCCTCCTGTGAAATGAAACATTTCTCAGCCAATTCTAATTCCATAATAACTTATATTCCTATAGACATTAGCCACTGTTGTTCGGTCAAAGATTTGTTAACACATTTAACTCATCCTCGTAAGTGTAACCCTCCCACTTTCAGATCTCAGAGGCACGCACCAACAGGCTAACAAAGGGTAAGACAATTGTTGGTAATTGGCCTAAGAGTCCCTATCTTATTAACCAGTTCACGGTTTTCTGAATCCTATGATCAGGCCCTCCGAAGGGATGGTTGCGCCAGGACAACATGCAGGCGGATCATGGGACTCTCCCGATGCGAACTAGGGGCGGAGACCGAGGGATACGTTGACACGTGTCCCGCTCCCACTTGCTTTAGACATTTTTTCCATTCACCTAGTTATTGATCTATGCAAACACTTTCCGAAGGGAGGTCGTGCCTAAGGCGACACGAAGCTGAGCATGAACCTCACGTTTTGAATATAGGGACGTAGGAGAAAAACTTCATTTAAATCTTGTTTTGTAATTTTCCTCCCACTGAAAATGTCCTACAGTTTATTTAGGGTTATTTAACTTAGATAAAATTCGGCTAAGTCAATCTACCAAAGTCTGATCCTATTATAACATTTATGGAAAGGATACAACCGCAACGTTTTTAGGTGAAATAAACTCGTTTAATAAACCCAACAACATTGCAGGTCAACATGACTATGGTTAATTCAACTCAAGGTCCGTGTTAGTTCCCAGGTATGAGGTGTTCCATAAACCGTCATCTTAAGTACCCCCAGCCTTAGACAGAACTTTTCCGAGAGAGTTCCCTTATAACCATAGTAATGTAAAGTCTTTACTCTAAAGATCTAGGTGTATTAAACTCTTTTAACAAAACTAGTAACATTGCATGCTAATTGCTTGCGAAATGCAAGCTATTTACCCACTAAATTAAGGCTAAAAGAAGGCGAAAAGAACCTCCAATGCGTTACCTTAGCGCATAAAGAAAAGGAAAAGTGCTTTGATATAAGCGGCAGACTATATTTGTGTATGCGATAAGAAATTATAAATACAAAGCGCTAACGCAACTAATCTTGACATTTTAAAGTATCTTTTTCAGCGCAGGCACACTTTCCAAGATGATCAAGAGACAGAAAAGATGGGTGAAAAGACAAGTGCCGGCGCAACCAGAGCAAGTAGGCGAAAAAAAAGGAGATTAGAAAGGCGCAAGTGGCCTAATGATGATTAAGCGCTGACACAACTAGTGCAAGTGGCCTAATGATGATTAAGCGCTGACACAACTAACGCAAGTGGACTTGCAAGTTGGCCGTTGGTGACTTGAAGAAGTTAGCTTCCCTCGCCTATAAATAGAAGTCACCTGCTCAAAGGACAAGGAGAAAATGGCGAGATGAGATTATCATTGTAGATCATCAGCAGACCATTGAAGAGAAAAGAAGAGAAGGAAGGAGAAGAAACTCACAAAGGAACTGTAGAAATCAGTAAATGGGAGCATACTTGTGTGTAATGTATCATTTCATGTATCTCTGTTTTGCTCTCATGAGCTAAATCTTCTCTTCAAGGCTTAGCGCAAGCGCCTCATGCAGCAATAAGTACAACTTGTAAGCGCATATTTTGGTTCAATTGAAACATTGTTTGCTTTCTACTTAGTTGTGTTAATCTTTTCATTGCTAATTCCCGCTTGGCCAGCCGGATGCAGTATCAGTATGATAAATCCTTGACAGGTAATGCATATGGATCCCTCTAAGTAGAGCAAGTTAGCACATGTCATGTAGTCTTGGTAGCATTTAATTATTACCACTAAAAGATATTGCATGCTTGAGCTTCGATTGCGTTGTGACTAACGCAATCCCTTGTAAGTATTAAGAGAACTAAACTTCACGCATAAGCTAGTCAAAGAATCATTTGTTAGTTTATTGCTAAAACGCATAAGGAGTACCAGAAGGAAAACTTAATGATTTTTTCTCGCTTAGGCATTAATGGATCAATTAATCAAAATTAGCGCTACAAGTCTCTTATAAACGCATGAGGTTGCTACCGCAACAGCCTTGATACTTCTCGCATTGAACCCCTTTCCTCAATTTATATTATTTTCTTCCCGCAATACAACTATTATTCAAACTACACCAATCATTTTTTTTACTTACATAGCATGTTGAGAAATTAAATCAGTGAATATATAATTTTTGTTCCATTTCCCTGTGGATTCGACCCTGAACTCATTAGGTACTACTTGATTTAGTCAGTTTATACTTGGATTGATTTAAATCTACGACTATTTTACCAACTATACTGACAACCAATCAAATTTTTGGCACCGTTGTCGGGGAACTGGCAACAAAAGTTTATTCCAGCTTTCACTAAATTAATACTCACAGTGCTTCCTGTTGAGTCTTTTTCTCCAGGAATAAGAATTGCATGTGTGCTGCCCGACGAATTGAATTCGAGGTAGATCCTGAAATCGATAGAACATACCACATAAGAAAAAGAAATCGAAAACCTCGAAGGCAAACAAGGGAAATGGCAGCACCAAACTAACCAAATAGACCATTAAACCCCATCCAAATGGCCGATGATAGGGCCAGAGGAATTAGAGATTATGCAGCATCTGCAACTTGCAATTTCAATCCAGGGATAATTTAGCCCACTCTAGAAACAGAGAGGTTTGAACTAAAACCTGTTATGTTTCAAATGTTAACAGCTGCAGGACAATTTGGAGGAAGTACATCGGAAGATCCTCACTCTCACCTCAAGTCATTCCTTGACATTTGCAACAAGTTTATCATCCCAGAAGTTACACCAGAACAACTTCAGGTCATATTATTTCCTTACTCTCTGAGAGATGCGGTGAAAGTATGGTTAAATCAGCAGCCAGCAAACTCCATCGCAACATGGAATGTTTTGGCAGAAAAATTCCTAGAAAAATACTTTCCACCTACCGCAAACTCCAGATTGAGAAAGGAAATAATGACATTCACGCAACTAGATGATGAAACATTGAGCGAAGCTTGAGAACGATTCAAGAGCCTGCTACAAAGATGCCTGCATCATGGTTTACCACTGTGCATTCAGCTAGAGACTTTCTACGTAGGTCTTAACAAGAATTCACAAATCTTGGTAGACTCACTCGCAAATGGTGCACTACTCTGAAAGACTTATGATGAAGCCCATGAAATTCTAGATCAAATTACACGAAATAACTATGAGTGGGGATCTGCGGAAGATAGGCGACGAAGACCCATTAAGGCCAATTCAGGAAGTTTTGAAGTAGAGCCTATGACGTTAGTAAGCGCAAAAATTGAGGCGTTAACCTTAAAAATGGATGCGCTCACAGCTAGCACCGCACCCTTGATCGCGGAACTCAACACATTTGGATGCGGAATTTGCGGTGAACGACACACGCATGAAGAATCCGAAAAGAAGGGCACAGCCAGCCGCAAGAAGAAAAAGTAACGCAAGAAGAAGAATCCGAAAAGAAGGAAGCACACACATAAAAAGAGCCTGACGCATATAAGCCCACACTACCTTTCCCGCAAAGGTTGCAAAAGAAGAATAATGAGGCTCAGTTTAAGAAGTTTTTGAATGTTTTGCGAGAATTGCATATCAATGTCCCACTTGTGGAGGCATTAGAAAAGATGCCAAGCTATGCTAAATTCTTGAAAGACATTCTAGTGAACAAAAGGCCATGGAAGGAGTTTGAAACGGTTGCGTTAACAAGTGAATGTAGCGCGATACTTGCCAACAAGCTTCCCCCAAAATTGAAGGATCCGAGCAGTTTCACAATTCCTTGCTCGATAGGAGGAATTGATGTTGGCAAAGCATTATGTGACCTGGGCGCAAGCATCAATCTGATGCCATTATCTGTCTACAAGCGCCTAGGGATCGGAGAAGCAAGACCAACAACCATTACACTTCAGTTAGCAGATAGATCTGTAGTCCACCCTGAGGGAAAGATCGAAGACATATTAGTCAAAGTTGACAAATTTATTTTTCCTGCAGATTCATCATTTTGGACTATGAAGCTGACAAAGAGATTCCCATTATTTTGGGAAGACCATTCCTTGCCACAGGACAAACTCTGATTGACGTACAAAAGGGAGAACTGACAATGCGCATGAATGATCAGAAGGTTGTCTTTAATGTTCTCTCTTCCCTAAAATATCCTGATGATTCCAAGGAATGCAACATGGTAGCCCGCATAGATGTATGCTCTCCGCAAGAATTACTTTCAAATGCGGCCAGTTCCACAGAAGGAGGAACCGAGGAAGATCAGGAAAGAGGAATCCGCATCTTGTCACCGTATGAGGAAGTTACCCACATATTGGACATGGAAGGAAGAGTTCCCACCCTGCCTTCCATAATGCAACCTCCTGCACTAGAACTTAAACCCTTGCCGACGCATTTGAAGTATAGATTCTTGGGGGAAAAAGAATCACTCCCAGTCATAATCTCATCGAAGCTTGATTCATCGCAAGAACATCTACTGATGGAAGTTCTCGCAAGACACAAGGAGACCATTGGGTGGAGTTTAGCAGATATAAAAGGTATCAGTCATTCTTATTGCATGCACAAAATTCGTTTGATAGATGAATCCAATGAATTCATTGAGAGACAAAGAAGGCTAAATCCCGCAATGATGGAAGTAGTGCGAAAGGAGATAATTAAATGGCTCGAAGTAGGTGTGATATACCTCATCGCAGATAGCAAATGGGTGAGCCCAATCCAATGCGTGCCTAAGAAGGGAGGCATGACAGTGGTGGCAAACGCAAACAACGAGCTAATTCCATCCCGCACCACTACAGGTTGGCGCATCTGCATGGATTATCGCAAGCTGAATGCGATCACCAAAAAGGACCATTTTCCTCTCCCATTCATTGATCAAATGTTAGATCGACTTGCAGGACAAGCTTACTATTGTTTTCTAGATGGGTACTCAGGGTATAATCAAATCACCATTGTGCCAGAAGACCAAGAGAAGACAACCTTCACCTGCCCATATGGCACCTTTGCATTCAGAAGGATGCCTTTTGGACTGTGTAATGCGCCTGGAACGTTTCAGACGTGTATGATGACAATTTTTTCCGAACTTCTAGAAAAATCTGTGGAAGTTTTCATGGATGACTTCTCAGTATATGGGAAGTCTTTCGCAGACTGTCTGAAGCAACTGGAGCAAGTATTAGAAAGATGCAAAGAAACCCACCTTGTGCTGAATTGGGAAAATTTTCATTTTATGGTAGAAGAAGGCATTGTCTTAGGTCACCGCATATCAAGCGCAGGTATTGAAGTAGATAGGGCTAAAATTGATGTCATTGAGAAATTACCACCTCCTACATCAGTAAAGGGAATTTGCAGCTTCCTGGGACATGCGGGATTCTATCGCAGGTTCATCAGAAACTTCTCACACATTACAAAGCCACTTTGCGCATTGCTGGAAGCTAATAGGAAATTTGAATTTTCGAACGAATGCGTTGAAGCATTTGAAAATCTGAAGCATGCATTAGTGAGTGCACCTATCCTTGCAACCCCAAACTGGAAGGAGCCCTTTGTCGTGATGTGTGATGCAAGTGATGTGGCAGTAGGTGCAGTGTTGGCACAGAAAAAAGAAAAAAATCTTCACCCCATTTATTACGCCAGTCGAACATTAACTGAAGCACAAAAAATTACACAACAACCAAGAAGGAATTATTGGCGGTTGTGTATGCGTTTGATAAATTTCGTGCTTATCTGATTGGCTCAAAAGTCACAGTTTACACAGACCATGCGACAATAAAATATCTTATCGCAAAGAAGGACACAAAGCCGAGACTGATTAGATGGATTTTATTGCTGCAAGAATTTGACCTAGAGATCAAAGACAAAAAGGGGAGTGAAAATTTAGTTGGTGACCACTTGTTGCGCTTAGAAGACAATGGGAAGGAAAAGGCGCCGAGAGTCCCTATCGCAGAAGAATTTCCTGACGAAAAGCTTTTTGCAATGAAGGAAGAAGAACCGTGGTTTGCAGACATTGCAAATTACCTTGCTGCAGGAATCCTACCAGAAGAATACTCTGCGCAACACCGTAAGAAATTCTTTCACGAGTTAAAATTTTATTTATGGGATGACCCTTGTCTCTATCGCAGAGGACCTGACCAAATTCTGAGGAGATGCATTAGCCATAAAGATGCGCTGAAAATATTGAAAGATTGTCATGAAGCACCTTATGGAGGCCACTTTGGAGGACAACGCAGAGCAGCCAAAGTTCTTCAAAGCGGCTATTGGTGGCCCACCTTGTTTCAAGACGCAAGAAAACACATCGAAGGTTGTGATAGATGTCAGCGCACTGGAAACATCAGTGCAAGAAATGAAATGCCTCAAAACTACATAATAGAAATAGAGCCATTTGATGTATGGGGCATTGATTTCATGGGACCTTTCCCATCATCGCAAGGGAACCAATACATTCTCCTCGCAGTGGACTATGTGACAAAATGGATAGAAGCAATCGCCTGCTTTAGAAACGATGCGATAACTGTGACCAAATTCCTAAAAAGTAATATTTTTACAAGATTTGGAGTGCCACGCAGGTTGATTAGTGATGAAGGGACCCACTTCATAAACAGGATCATGGAGAAGTTATTGCGAAAATACAATGTCAAACACCATATCGCAACAGCTTACCACCCGCAGAGCAATGGTCAGGCGGAAGTTTCAAATAGAGAGATAAAAAGAATTCTTGAGAAGGTTGTAAATATCAGCAGAAAAGATTGGACGCATCACCTAGACGATGCACTATGGGCATATCGCACTGCATTCAAAACACCCATAGGCGCATCTCCATATGCGCTAGTATATGGAAAATCATGTCATCTACCATTAGAGTTGGAGCACAAGGCACATTGGGCAATGAAGCGCCTAAATTTTGACTTAGAAGCCGCAAGACAAGAACGATTGCGCCAACTGGCATAATTTGAAGAATTTAGAAGGAATGCATACGAGAATGCCAAGATAAATAAGGAAAAACAAAAGCAATGGCACGACCGTAAAATACTCAAAAAGGATCTCAAGGCAGGTGTTCGCACGATTTTAAACTCCGCAAGCGTACGGGTCGTGACAAGTAATATAGTGATTTTGAGTATAGAGTATCGTCTCCACAGGGATTGGATTTATTCAATTAATTACCGCGAATAATCTTGCTTAGCTTTATTTAGAGAACAAAATCTAATGCCGGAAAGAATAACAAAAAGCTAATCTAGAAAGCAAAAGATAAATGGTGACACAATTTGATGGGATAATTCTAGAGTTGTTGATTTCGACGATTGGACCTTTAATCGCTTAATCAATGAACCAATATGGATTAACAAATCATTTGATTCATAAGTCTAGAAGCCTAATTTCAAGGATTCTCCTGTCGGTCTCCTCCTCTCTCATACCGTTCAATAAAGAATCTCCTTTCAGTCCCATCTTTATTTACTTAGCATGGCATTACGACCCTTCAGTACAACCTCTAACGTTATTTATTTTGTCCCGTGTCACCTGGGTAAATAACCGTTAGTCATGCATTCAGTTCTAGTCTAAGCTTCTCTCCGTCGAGTTTCCACTTAGTAACGATTCATTTAATCAGTGATCAGTTGCTTAAAAGCATTAAGGACAAAATGCACAAATGAACAATAATGACAATTAAACCACATCAATTCATTAATTCAGCAGAGGTTCAACATCTAAATCAATCTCATAGAATTTAAGAATTTGCTACTCATAATCACTAAAATTCAATAATTCCTAATCACAACAATTCTAGAAACTAAAACATAAAGGAAAAGGGAAGAGAAATGCTCATAAAAGTGTCGATCTCCTCGATCCCGCGCCGACCTCCTTCGATCCCGAGCTCCAAAGATCTTCAACAAAGCTCCAAAACTCTCCCAAAAATCCCCAATTTTAGAGTGGATTCTAGAATGGGGTGAAAACCCACAAATTGGCACACCAAATATGGATGCAAAAGGCTCCTTTTATAGGCTCCCAGCAGGCGCAGCGTCGAGACGCTCTGACGTCATCTTTTCTTGGGCTCCAAGATGTCGCAGCGTCGAGACGCTACTTGGACAGCGTCGCGACGCTCTCACGATTCCAGATTTCTCCAAGCAGCTGCCTAGCGTCGGGACGCTCTAGGCTCAGCGTCGAGACGCTAGGCCCTGAATCTTCTAGAATGGCCCGATTTTGACTCAAATTTTGGGCCTCCAACTTTCTTTTGGCCCAATTACTTTTTGTAATTGATTTTGGACTCCTTTCTTGACCCAAATGGATAATTTTAAGGCTTGGAATCCATGAATTTGGGCTTCTAATTCATTCTTCTTGGCTTTTGGACTCGGATCTTCAATGTAATTCTCCAAATTGCTCCAAAAGCCTCCAAAATCATCTAAAATCTCTCAAAATTCTAGTTTTGCTTCCTTGGCTCGGTTTTCTGAAATTTAACAGAAAATAACATTAAAGCACACAATTCAAGCATAAAACTAGCCAAAATTAATAGGAAAATGATGACATTTTTGCCTGTCATCAGCAGGTATGAAAGTATTATTGTTTAATTCACGTTTACGACTCTTTCCAGGTAAACTAAAATCCAGATGGTCGGGACCCTACATAGTTCATAAAGTTTATCCATATGGGGCAGTAGACCTACATTCTACAGATGGGAAGAGAATTTTCAAAGTTAACGGGCAAAGAGTAAAACCATATATCGAAGGAACTTTGAATAAAGAAGTTGAGATGATCCTTCTGAAGGATCCACCTTGAAGAAGCCACACAAGATAGGTCCAGAAGGGAAGTGCTCTGAAATGCGCCAGGACCTAGCGCATTGAGCACTAACAGGTCATAAGTTGTAAATATTTTCTTTCCGCATACTTTAATTCTTATATATATTTTTTGATAGGTTGAGACAATCCCATCGCATGTGTTTTTGGTTTAAGTAAAAATCGTTGCGTTAGGAAAATTTTGTGCCTAGAAGGAAATCCCACCGCATGTCCAATCACATCCGCATCTCCACCTCACGCGGTAATAATCATATTAGCATTTAATGAGGCGCACTAATCCCTGTTTTTCTCACATTACCCAAGGCAGCCGCTCACATTCCTCCATGATAATCATGATCTCCCACTCTAGTGTGATGCATAAGGTTGTCAGTACCTAGGGACGCATGCCTTGCGTTAACTATAAAAGGAAAAAAGCTTCTGATGGCTTCTTCCTCATTTCCTGCGCCTCCTTCGTAGCAGAAACCCTAAACCTCCAAAAAAAACTTTCAAAATTAATTCTCTCCTTCCCCGAAGAACAGCCATGTCTGACTCACAAAACCTCTCCATCGCCGGATATGCGGATGATGCCCACTCTTCACCGGAAGTCGAATGGCAAAACAGAGATGTGATCATCTCTTCGGATGAAGAAGGTGACAACCAAAACCTCGCCCACATGGAAGAAGAAGAATCGGAAGTTGTGAACGGAGAACCTAATAGCGAGCAGAAATGTCGCTATTTTAGTCTCAAATTATTAAGCTTTTTGGTGCTTTAAACGTGTTTTTTATGAATATATTTAATGAATTTTGTTATTTGGTCCTTAGGAGCTAAGTTGGTGATTTTTGGAGAAAAAGATCCAAAATTGAAGCAATTAAAAGCCCAAATCCTAGCTTGATGTAATTGGAAGCCCAAAGAAGCCAACTATAAAGAAAAGACCAAGAGAAATAAAGAAGAAGGCCCAAAAATCAACCCAAAAGGAAGCTGAAAAATCTGGAAATTTAGGGCAGCGTCGCGACGCTACCCCTATTCCAGGCCTATAAAAAGGCACCCTTGGGTGCTTCATTCCTCATCAATCAAATCATTCCTTCTCCATTCCAATTCCTTTCTTAGGCTCCTTTGGAGCCCCTCTCAAGGCTTTTGAGCCTTTTTGAGAGGATTCTTTTAGTGGAAAAATTTTGGGAATTTTGGGGGAGCATCTTAGAGGCTCAAGGAGTAGTCAGCGGGGCTCCAAGCGTCAGCGAGGGGTTTTTCGACGGTCAATTCCTTTCCTTTTATGCTCTTTAATATGCTTTCCTTTGTAATTATTGTGAATATTATGTGTAGCTAAACCCCAATTTGGGGTCTTGAAATGAAATGACAGTCCAAATATTGTTATAATTTCTTGTCTCTTGCCCATGTCCTAATTATTTGTATGGATGTAATTAATGCTTTACTCAATCTGGCCAATTGTGTAATGATTCGATTCTTAATGGAAACTCGACGGAGAGAAATTAGGATAGATCATAATCCATGCAACTAGTTTAATTGCCCGTTGTGACACCGGGATGAGTTAATTAAACTTAGATTCCTAAAATGAATCAGAGCGTAATAATTAATGATTTTTAATAGCGCTAAGGACACTTAGGTTGTTAAAATGATTTAATTACAATTAGGGGAAACCGACAGGAGAACCTATGTGATCAACGGAGATTCTAGGATTATAATTAGTTGGGCAATGAGATAGGATAATTATAACTACTATTTGGCTAATCATCGATTTTCAAGACCCCCCTTCCCATTTTAAGAAAACTCTTTCTCCATATTTTATTTTTTTTTTATTGATCAATTTGTTTTCGTTAATTGTCTTGAATTTAAATCCTTTTTGATTGCATGAAGTGGTCCCTAAATATTATTTCGCCTAAGTATTTTTAGTGCTCAAGAAATTCTAATTATTTGCTTAAGTTTCGCTTCGCCTCCCTGTGGATTCGATACTCGGTATTACTACCATTTTATATTACTTGTCACGACCCGTGCGCTTGCGGATAATCGTATCAATAACCGAACGACAAGTTTTTGGCGCCGTTGCCGGGGAGGCTTGATTTTTAAGCAAAAAAAATTAATTTTTCTTGACATCGAAAAGAAAAGGATAAATGGTAATTTAGGTGTAAATATTTTTCTTTCATCATTTTGTGAATATTATTTTATTTTCATTTTTGTTTGGTTCTTTTTGTTGTCTGGGAGCATTGTATGCGAAGAAACAAGGTGGTTGATTTGTTTCCGCTAGATCTTGAGATTAACAGGACTCTTAGATCCATTAGAAGAGAAAAAAGATTAGCAGAAGCGATGGCCCACCAAGAAGAAGCTCCCAAGGCAATTAGAGATTTTTTGCAGCCAGTTCTTCCCACTGAGAATTCTGGAATTGTCTACGCCCCAATCCAAGCTACAAATTTTGAGCTAAAAACAGGGTTGATTCATATGGCGCGCGATAACTCGTTCAAAGGACATCCTTCCGAGGACCCCCACTCTCATCTGCGATCATTCCTAGAAATATGTGGGACGGTAAAGATGAACGGAGTTCCGGCAGGCGCGATAAGATTAAGGTTGTTCCCATTTTCTCTACAGGATAAAGCAAAAGATTGGCTCGAATCAGTCGAGACGGGCAGCATCAGTACTTGGGACGAGCTTGCCCAGGCTTTTCTGACAAAAATTTTTCCACCGGCCAAGACTACTAAGCTCCGGACTGAAATTGGAACATTCAGGCAGCTTGACGAGGAGCAGTTGTACGAAGCGTGGGAAAGATATAAGGAAATGCTTAGGCGATGCCCCCAACACGGATATCCTGATTGGCTTCAGGTATAGTTATTTTATAATGGATTAAACCCCTCCACAAAGACAGTCTTAGACACATCAGCAGGAGGGAGTTTTCTTTCAAAAACAGTGACAGAAGCCAAAGACCTGCTTGAGGAAATGGCGGCAACAAGTTATCAATGGCCGACGGAGAGAGGAACAGTTACAAAGAAGGCTGGGTTATTTGAATTGGATGAGTCAAGTTCACTGAAAGCGCAACTGGCATCTCTGACCAATGCACTAAATAAATTGACGTCATCTGAGGTGGTTAAGTCCATTTCCACCTTAGTTGAAGGTCATTCAAAGAAGGAAGGTCAAGATGTGGAAGAAGTTCAATACATAGGAAATAGACCATATACTCAAGGAGTACCAAACTTCTACCACCCCAGTCTGCGCAATCACGAGAACTTCTCTTATGCGAATACGAAGAATGTTTTGCAGCCACCCCCAGGTTTTGCATCATCTAGTACTCCTGAAAAGAAAAATAATCTGGAGGAGATGGTGGCTTTATTCATCAAAGAACAGAGAATATTGAATGTGAGTCTCCAGACATCAGTAAACAACCACGACGCAGCTCTAAAGAATATGGAAGTACAGATAGGTCAGATCGCTTCAGCGGTAAATGCCCTTCAAAAGGGAAAATTTCCAAGTGATACTGAGCCTAACCCGAATGAGCAGTGTAAGATGGTAGTTCTGAGAAGTGGCAGAAGACTGAAGGACAGTTCAGAGAAGAAAAAGGAAGAAGAAAAGAGACGGGATGAAGATGAAGGAGCTGAGGCACAAAAAGCCTCCTCTGAAAGGTTCCAACATCCTTCCAACTCTATTGAATTAAAATGTGATTTTTCTAACAAACTTGCAGGTAGAAAAGAAGAAAAGAGGCAGAATGACAAAAAGAAGCTGTCTGAGGAAGAAGTGGTTCCATGCAACCACCATGACAGAGGTTCGCATATTAGCCCGCCCAAGCGGAGGGGCGAATGTCCAACCTTTGATTTCAGGGAGTTATCTTTTCCTCAAAGATTTAAAAATGTCAAATTAGATGAACAATTTCAAAAATTCTTAGAAATGTTTAAAAAATTGTCCATGAATATTCCATTGGTAGAAGCCCTGTATAATATGCCAAACTATGGAAAATTCATGAAGGAAATGCTTTCTTGAAAGAAAAGTCTGAAAAAAGAAGTTTTTAATTTATCTGAGAGTAGCAGTACCATTATTTCTGGTAGGATACCCTCTAAGCAGAAAGATCCAGGGAGTTTTACTGTTCCCTGCACCATAGGAGAAGTATCCTTTGATAGGGCTTTATGTGATTTAGGAGCAAGTATAAATTTGATGCCCTACTCTGTTTACAGGAAGATTGGTTTATCAGGTATGACAGACACCGACGTCACTCTCCAGCTTGCTGACAGATCGATTACCCACCCGATGGGTGTTGTGGAGGACGTGTTGGTGAAAGTCAACAAATTCATCTTCCCTGTAGATTTCGTGGTACTGGACATGAAGGAGGACAAAGAAGTGCCAATTATCTTAGGCAGACCTTTCCTAGCCACAGGTAAGGCTGAGATTAGCGTCCATACAGGTAAACTTACCTTGAACATTGATGATGAAAAAGTAGTGTTTAGTATTTTTGGCCAAGATGAATCGTTTTGTAGTTTGCATACATGTTTTTCTGTTGGGCCTGAATACTTGACTGATGACGATGAAGAGGTAGACTATAATCTTGGCCTAGGCTTAGGAGAAATGCTTATGGATAATGAGGATTTTGATCATGATGCATATTTGGATAATCCTCTGTTTGAAAATGATTTGGATCTGCCTGACTTTGAAAATGAATTAGATTTGCCTGCTTGTGAAAACGAAAAATCTGCAGTTGATGATTTACCTTCCTTTGAAAATGAATTAGATTTGCCTGAAATGGATAATTTTGATGATGATATTGAATTGCCTGACATTTAGCATGAACATAAAAGGCATAAAAAAGATTGCTCGATAAATGATTTTGAGTCTGACCATGATTACAGTGAATCTATTGAGTCTGATCTTGACATTCCTGAATGCATGAATCCTGACAATGTGAATACTTTTTTTTCATGTCCTGATGATGTGTATAGCATAGAATCTGACCCAGAAGAACTCGAATCTGTGCATAGTATAGAATCTGATCCTGAAATTCTTGAATTCTTTAAGTCTTCTGATGATGAGTCATGTGACAGCTTAGTTGAATCATTTTTTAATTCTGAGTCTGAAGGATCTGCTGAAAATGTAGATATTTTTTCTGATGAATGGACTGGCATGATTGATAGGCCATCTCTAGATCCTAGACCAGTAGATATTATAATGCTTGATGACTCTGTTAACAATTGTTTTGAGAATAGAGATTTAGAAAAGAGATTTGATGCAGCTGATTATTTTCTGAAATGTTATTATGAGAATCTCTTTAGTGAAGATGGGCCAGGGGAAAGTTTTTTTTCTCCCCTGTTTGTAGTTTGCAATTCGGTGCGTGATTTCTTGCAGGGCCCGGAGGATGATGAAAATTTTTATTTTGAGCCTCCGTAAGCGTGCCGAGCCTAGTCTAGCTAAAGACGTTAAAGAAAGCGCTGCTTGGGAGGCAACCCAAGGATTAAAGTTTAGTTAGTTGTTTTTGCGGTAAATAATTTTCTTTGCTCCGTGATCCAATTTTGTTTTGCAGGATCACCTTAGCAAATCCCAAAATTCCACATTTCCCATTTTTCATGGATTCAAAGGAAGAAGATGAAGCGCTCCTAGCTCAGGGAAGTCTCAGTATCTCTCTTTATGCTTTTCTGTTTTAAAACATTGGGGACAATGTTTAGTTTAAGTTTGGGGGGGAGGCTTCCGCTGTGTTGAGCATTTTTAAATTCTGTTGGATGCATGAATAGATAGCCATGATAGCCAAGGATGTGATTTTTGAAATTTTGGGAGAAAATGGTTTATATGTTGTGGAATCTGGGAGCACGGCAGAAATTGTGAAATTTTAAAATTTTTTAATACTTAGTTTTGATGTCTAAAGCATGCAATAGTCTTATCTAATGACGTCTTTGAAAATCTAGATTCTTATTATGGTTTTCAAAGTTGTTGTCACCCCGATAGGCTTAGTTTCTAATATTAGGAAGTTCATGCTTGAATGCTCTAAAGAACTAGGTAGGAAAGAATGTTATGCCTGCTGAGAGAAAAGCAAAAGCAACAAAAGAAAATGAGAAAAAAGAAAATATGTTGAAAAAGAATTTATTATTTTTTGCTTGCTCAAAAGAAAAAGCCTAGGGGTAAAAAGAGCTACCTGCGGTGTGATCAGTTAGGCCAACCAGAGAATAAAATTCGGGTTAAGGGTCCCTGCACCGTAGTGTGAAAGCTAGTACCATTAGATATCAAAATGCAAGTTTGGGGGAGTAGCAAAACAAAAAGAAAAGAAAAAGAAAAATCATTTGTGAGTTTCGCTCCCCCATGAAAAAGAAAAGGATGATAGGCACCCTAGTTTCTTTTTTTTGCATGATAGAAGGACTCTGAAGTATTAGGGGCTCTTAGCCAGTGTAGGGGGAAAACAAATGGAGAAAGCCATAAGACTAATCTAGGTTAGTAAAAGAATCAATAGATAAGTCTTGAGCATGCTATTAATTAATCTTAAGTTCAAACTAGTTTAAGATTTCTTCAAGAGTATGCGGTGCTTGCTTATTCCACTTGCATGTTTTCCATTCAATCCTAAGAATTCCAAAATCATTGAGGGTTGAGCGATTCTATTTCATGCATCTTAGAATTTATTTTGCTCGGGACTAGCAAAAGCTTAAGTTTGGGGGTGTGATAGCGAGAAGAAATGTCGCTATTTTAGTCTCAAATTATTAAGCTTTTTGGTGCTTTAAACGTGTTTTTTATGAATATATTCAATGAATTTTGTTATTTGGTCCTTAGGAGCTAAGTTGGTGATTTTTGGAGAAAAAGAGCCAAAATTGAAGCAATTAAAAGCCCAAATCCTAGCTTGATGTAATTGGAAGCCCAAAGAAGCCAACTATAAAGAAAAGACCAAGAGAAATAAAGAAGAAGGCCCAAAAATCAGCCCAAAAGGAAGCTGAAAAATCTGGAAATTTAGGGCAGCGTCGAGACGCTAAGTAAAGGTGCGTCGCGATGCTACCCTTTCGTGTTGCCCAAGTCGCATGCGCAGCAGCGTCGCGACGCTGAGCAAGGCAGCGTCGCGACGCTACCCCTATTCCAGGCCTATAAAAAGGCACCCTTGGGTGCTTCATTCCTCATCAATCAAATCATTCCTTCTCCATTCCAATTCCTTTCTTAGGCTCCTTTGGAGCCCCTCTCAAGGCTTTTGAGCCTTTTTGAGAGGATTCTTTTAGTGGGAAAATTTTGGGAATTTTGGGGGAGCATCTTAGAGGCTCAAGGAGTAGTCAGCGGGGCTCCAAGCGTCAGCGAGGGGTTTTTCGACGGTCAATTCCTTTCCTTTTATGCTCTTTAATATGCTTTCCTTTGTAATTATTGTGGATATTATGTGTAGCTAAACCCCAATTTGGGGACTTGAAATGAAATGACAGTCCAAATATTGTTATAATTTCTTGTCTCTTGCCCATGTCCTAATTATTTGTATGGATGTGCTTAATGCTTTACTCAATTTGGCCAATTGTGTAATGATTCGATTCTTAATGGAAACTCGACGGGGAGAAATTAGGATAGATCATAATCCATGCAACTAGTTTAATTGCCCGTTGTGACACCGGGATTAGTTGATTAAACTTAGATTCCTAAAATGAATCAGAGCGTAATAATTAATGATTTTTAATAGCGCTAAGGACACTTAGGTTGTTAAAATGATTTAATTACAATTAGGGGAAACCGACAGGAGAACCTATGTGATCAACGGAGATTCTAGGATTATAATTAGTTGGGCAATGAGATAGGATAATTATAACTACTATTTGGCTAATCATCGATTTTCAAGACCCCTCTTCCCATTTTAAGAAAACTCTTTCTCCATATTTTATTTTTTTTTATTGATCAATTTGTTTTCGTTAATTGTCTTGAATCTAAATCTTTTTTTATTGCATGAGGTGGTCCCTAAATATTATTTCGCCTAAGTATTTTTAGTGCTCAAGAAATTCTAATTATTTGCTTAAGTTTCGCTTCGCCTCCCTGTGGATTCGATACTCGGTATTACTACCGTTTTATATTACTTATCACGACCCGTGCGCTTGCGGATAATCGTATCAATAACCGAACGACAGAACCTCCCCAAACCAGCACAAATGTCCAACTCCCTGCCGCACCTTCAACCTCCGGTGGCGATGAAGTGCTCAACATCGCCCCACTAGACACATCCACCTTCTCCATCCAACCTGTCACTTTTCAGCCAGCCTCAAGCATTCCCACCCCTCGAAACCTCACTCCTTTTTCATATCCATTCCCATCGATTCCCCTCCTTCCAGCCGCAAACCCTTCCTCTACCGTAACCCAAACCACTGAGCCTTCCCCTTCCTGTTTCCCAACTAACACCATTTCCTCACCTCTTCCTTCATCTTCTTCCACACTCCCACAATTCTCAGAACAGCAAGTCGCTGCATGGAACGACTTGCTGCAAGAACTCGGCGAAGAAGGCGATGAAATTCGCCAAAGAGAAGAATGAGAACGTGCTGCCGCAGAGTCTACCGCAGAAAGCAGAGGCTGAAGCAAAGGACTGGGGAAAGTTTCAGGAGGAAAGAGGATTCAGTTGCCCCCTACCGCAGACAATGACTGACCAGATTTCCCAACGCAAATGGGAAACAGTCTGCGAGAATCCAGGAACCTACGCCCCTGCGCTGGTCCACGATTTCTTCCACGCACAATGGCGAGATGAGATTGATGAAGTCGTTGTGCGCGGACACGCCATCGCATTCTCCTCAGCGCACATAAACAGCGTCTATGAGCTGCAGGACATCCCCAGCGCAGAACGGAACCAACTGCTCGACTGCTTGGATGACGACTTCCTCAACATAGTCCTTCTTGCGGTAGCCAGACCTGGGGCTAAATGGGATGGGCATGGCGCAAAGAGGACCCAGAAATCACAACTATTGGACTTCGAGGCAACCCTGTGGATGCACTGGATCAAGAATCGCATCATGCCTACAACGCATGACGCAACTCTGAGCCTTCAACACGTGATCCTGGTGTACTGCATCATGAAGGGTACGCCAATCGATTTGGGTAAGGTCCTTGTCGAAACTTTGCGACACACCGCCGCAAAGCCAAGAGGTGCACTATTCTGCCCTGGCCTCGTCACCTCCCTTTGTCGCGCATCCAATCTCCTTCCCGCAGCTGATGAAGAAGTAAGGACAATGCTGAAGGATTTTGATGAGCAATGGTGGACGCGTGTGACTGGCACGCGAGATAGGCGGTTGCACGGTGGCAGCCAAAGACCTTTAGCCCCTGCAGCGCAACCCATTGAACCAACGCCTGAAAAGCAAAAGAAGAAGAGGCGCAAGGTCACCGCAGGACGATACCCTCGCCCAGCCGCGCAAGGTCCTAAACAAAAATCTCGGGCACAAGAAAGCATTGTCTGTGCTGAGCTTCAAAATGCGCCACCGCCACCTCCACCTGTTCAGCACTCACCTCTCCGCATCGACGCGATTACTGAAGAAGTGGCTGAAAACCCCTTACCCAGTCCTCCTCGCGCAAATGACATCCCCGAACCAACCCCTGAAACCGCAACATCAGGCGAAGGTGCAGCTGCCAAACCACTTGATGTTGACACAGCCCTCATCTTCTCAGAGCTGCGGCAAATGTTCCAAGAAGTCACGGAACCTTTGCGTCTGCAACAAGAAAAGCTGTGTCAGCAACAGGCGCTGCTGCAAAGACAACAAGAGGAGCTGTCGCAAAGGGTAAACGCCTTGCTCCTATTTTTGATGCGCTGGACGAATTCCTTTGGCCGCCTGCCTATCGCATCAAATCTATTTGCACGGCCAACGCAAAGACCAACTGCCACAGGACCTTCTCAAATGTGGCCACAAAACATTCCGCCGGTCCCAAGGTTCCCTAGACCGCCACCTCCACCACCTCAGGAATAAACTTATCTTTTTCGTTTGTTTTAAATCAATGTATGCACCATATTTATAATTCCATTGTCGAATTACATAAATATATCTCACTGCATATTTCTTATCACTTTTTCTCTGCCTTACATTTTAATGTCTCTTTATCTCTTAAATTCTTTGCGTTAACTCCTTTTGTCTTAATCAATGCATCTGACTTCTGATTTTTTCTTGTCCACATTACCTCATTCGATTTAACCTTTGTCTTCATTTTCCTCAGAACATAAGGCAAATTCCTTAGCATTTTCACCTTGTCGCAACTCAACTTCTATTTTCTTCTGTCCATGCGCTCCAAAGTAAGTTTGGGGGACAATGGGGACATTGTCCATCTTAAGTTTGGGGGAGTCGGAGAATAAGTATTAAAATAACGAATGCGTCCTCTAGGAATGCGACCTGTTTTTATCCAGGGGCATTTATGACACCCATAGTTTGCCATTGCGCGAAGACAAACGCATCCTATGAGCGTTAAGGGCAGTAAAAAAATGTAATACCCGTAGTTGGATACCTTTCATCACAAATGTGGGTAAGCCAAAACGAAAGTATGCGTTTTGATGTCCATTCGATGTCCAATTGTTTGCTTTAAAAAAAAAACAAAAAAAAAACAAAAAAAAGAAAAGAGAGAGAAGTTGAACGTATGCGCCCATGACAAGCAAAAGGGGTTGAGTTATAGCAAAGAAGAATCTAAGCGCAAGGGACCTGCCTTAAGCAATGAAGAAAATTTTGACAAAAGTCAAATCTACTGGAGTAATGCCTACAAGAGAAAAGAGGTAGAATGATGCCAAGATCGCAAGCCATAGAGAGTTAAGTAATTCTCGCAAAGTAGATAATAGGCATTGCTTGAGGACAAGCAATAGTTTAAGTTTGGGGGTTTAATTGCTTGCGAAATGCAAGCAATTTACCCTCTAAATTTAGGCTAAAAGAAGGCAAAAAGAACCTCCAATGCGTTATCTTAGCACATAAAGAAAAGGAAAAGTGCTTTGATATAAGCGACAGGCTATATTTGTGTATGCGATAAGAAATTATAAATACAAAGCGCTAACGCAACTAATCTGGACATTTTAAAGTATCTTTTTCAGTGGAGGCACACTTTCCAAGATGATCAAGAGACAGAAAAAGATGGGTGAAAAGACAAGCGTCGGCACAGCCAGAGCAAGTAGGCGAAAAAAAAGGAGATTAGAAAGGCGCAAGTGGCCTAATGATGATTAAGCGCTAACACAGCTAACGCAAGTGGACTTGCAAGTTGGCCGTTGGTGACTTGAAGAAGTTAGCTTCCCTCGCCTATAAATAGAAGTCACATGCTCAAAGGACAAGGAGAGAATGGTGAGATGAGATTATCATTGTAGATCATTAGCAGACCATTGAAGAGAAAAGAGGAGAAGGAAGGAGAGGAAACTCACAAAGGAACTGCAGAAATCAGTAAATGGGAGCATACTTGTGTGTAATGTATCATTTCATGTATCTCTGTTTTGCTCTCATGAGCTAAATCTTCTCTTCAAGGCTTAGCGCAAGCGCCTCATGCGGCGATAAGTACAACTTGTAAGCGCATATTTTGGTTCAATTGAAACATTGTTTGCTTTCTACTTAGTTGTGTTAATCTTTTCATTGCTAATTCCCGCTTGGCCAGCCGGATGCGGTATCAGTATGATAAATCCTTGACAGGTAATGCATATGGATCCCTCTAAGTAGAGCAAGTTAGCGCATGTCATGTAGTCTTGGTAGCATTTAATTATTACCACTAAAAGATATTGCATGCTTGAGCTTTGATTGCGTTGTGACTAACGCAATCCCTTGTAAGTATTAAGAGAACTAAACTTCACTCATAAGCTAGTCAAATAATCATTTGTTAGTTTATTGCTAAAACGCATAAGGAGTACCGGAAGGAAAACTTAATGATTTTTCTCGCTTAGGCATTAATGGATCAATTAATCAAAATTAGCGCAACAAGTCTCTTATAAACGCATGAGGTTGCTACCGCAACAGCCTTGATACTTCTCGCATTGAACCCATTTCCTCAATTTATATTATTTTCTTCCCGCAATACATCTATTATTCAAACTACACCAATCATTTTTTTTACTTACATAGCATGTAGAGAAATTAAATCAGTGAATATATAATTTTTGTTCCATTTCCCTGTGGATTCGACCCTGAACTCATCAGGTACTACTTGATTTAGTCAGTTTATACTTGGATTGATTTAAATCTACGACTATTTTACCAACTATACTGATAGCCAATCACATGCTAACATTTGACTATGATTAATTCAACTCCAATATTCCGGGTTAGTTCCCAGGTAGGAGGTGTTCCGTAAACCGTCATCTTAAGTACCCCCAGCCTTAGACAAAACTTAACCGATGGAGTTCCCTTATAACCATAGACATTTTTTCCTACTTAGTCAATTAAAACTATTTTTAATTCTAAGTAAGGAAATAATTCTAATCCTATTAGAAAATGATCTAGGTCTAATTAATTTTAAACAATTTAAAATTAATTCAGTTTATCCTATGATCTTGTAACGACCCAACTTCTCATTATTAATTTATAGGGTCGTTACCACATGCATGCCTACTTAGTTTTAGGAAAATGGTTGTTGGAAAATAAACATTAACACAAAAAAATTGACATTTTAAAGAAAGAAAGCCTTTCGACCTGGGATCCCAAATAGAACAAGAAACTTGTAAAAACTTCATTAAAACAGAGGTTATCAACAAAAATATACATACATATTTAAACCCTTAAGAACCGCATCCTACAAATCTGACTAAAAGAAAAATGAGGAACTAAACTACGCAGAAGTCAGGTTCACATATTTTCCATGGCTCGTCAGCAGCAATCCGTCACATGCTTTGTATGTCCTTGTTCATACCTGAAAGGAAACATTTTGAAAAGAATGAGTATTAAAAATACTCAGTAAGCAACACTACTCTTGGGAGGAGATGTAGAAGCATTACATGAATAACTTGAGGTTAGTTTTTGTTAAAGGTCCTATTAGTCATTTCATTTCATTTCGTTTGACTTATCATGATGTACGGGTCACGTGGACAATTAACCAGCTTGTCACATGCTTACCAACTCACTAGAGATGCACAAGTGGGAATCGCGAGAGATCTCTACTCCTACTGATGGTAGAATGCACCCAGTCAGTGAAGCCAAGCCTCTCACCCATCAAGGCACCTATTTGTGCATAGCACTTTAACTACCAACTCACTTCTGGGGCGTCCATAGGTTTTTAGTCGGAACTTTACTCCCACAGATAGTAGATGGTACCTAATCTGCGAAGCCGAGTCCCGCCCATTTACCTCCTCATCTCAGTCTATAAACACCTCAATCCTAGGTGTTTAATTGCCACGGTCCCTACTGTGATAAGTAACCTGTCCTCATTTCGTATTAGGGCCCCTGTTAACAGAGTCTGATTTAACTTGCAACCTAACCATCAAGTTTCTTTCCCATAAAGGTTTCTGAAGGGCTAATTTCACATGTACTAACTACCTCGCCTTTCATCTCATTCATGCACATATATCATAACTAACATCCAAAACACTAAATAGCAAAAAGCATTTGTATAGTTTAAACAGCCAACGGCCAAAACCAGCATATCATAATCCAAGTGACATTACTAAACTTAGCCATGTTATTCACTGTAATGCTACCGAAAATTCGACAACATAACGACCTACGTATAGCTGACCCCAAATTTTCTTTTCACCTGCAAACAAGAGAATACACTTCTATATTCAAACTGCCCAACTACAAACTTCCACAACACTTCTGATCAATAGAATATACTCTGAACTTCCACAAAACAAAGCGAGACCATCATATAGAACATCCTATCTTCCCCAATATAGAGCATTTAGAGCATACAAAACTTATCCAACCAGAGCATTCTAAACATAAAGCAGACAAAGTATTCAACACAACTGGAACATTCCTCATAATCTAAGCGTTTGATACTTTTGAACCAACATTATATTTAGAGTATACCATTCAGACAAATGCACATAATCAGGATGTTCAGTAACACCAGAACACACATGATCCAACATCTCATAACTCAAACCATACATGAACAACAATTCATATAAGTACTCCCAGCCTAGTCAAGACTATTCAAGTAGTAAGGTTACTTACTTCATGTAATTTGGATCCTTAACTTGGGCCGCCTAAATAGTCCAACAATGAGCCAATTTCGACCTTAATTAACAATCAGTTCTACAACACAAAACTTTCTCAGAATTAGGAGAAATTTTTCTACTAACTTTCCCTTAGCCTACAACCGCTAACGAGACAAATTCAGAGAAAGAAATTCACCTAAACAACACTTTAATCTTGTTGGTTTTGTCTTAATTCAGTCTTAATTTGACGGCTCGAGCTCCAATCTCAATGGGTACTATAGATTAAGATCCAAACATTAATGGGTATCAATTAAATGTTATAAACAATCCGAAAATGCTTTGATTCTCACTTACCCAAAGTTGAACTCGCTTTAAACCCTCGAAAAATGAATACCCACTTGCTACACTATCAACAACGAACCGAAACTGCTGAAAAGAGGAAGAAAATATTGTTGTCTGCACCGATCTATTTGCTGGAAAATGTCCAAGCCACACGACGACAACAACTGGCACAAAGGAGGAGAAGATCACAAGGGATATAATGAAGGAAGACCCACACAAATTCCTCTGTAGAGGACGTTGCAACCTGCTATCGTGGGTCACATATGACGCAGAAGGCTTGCAGCGGCGTGGGTCTAAGCGACGACGACCAAATCTAGGCACAACGGAGGCGACAGAGAAACGATTGGAGGAATGGGCAGCGACGATTTGTTTGATTGCAGACTAGAGAGAGCAAGTGAGAGAAAGAGGGTGTGAGTGATGAGAGAGCAAGAGATTGAGAGTCAGGGGGAGAGACGGTGGCTGCTGCTTGTTTACCGAGAGGGAGAGGAGAAAAATGGGCGTGGGTTAGAGAGGAAAAGAGGGAAAAAAATCGGGAGAGTGAGTGTTTTTTTAGGGAGTGAAAAAAAAAACTGATTTTCCCTTTTCATTTTTTTTTTCTTTTCCTTTTCTTTCCCTCTAAATAAGGATTGTTACATATCTTATGTTTGCATGCAATTCTTAATTGTAGGTTGATGGTTTCTAATCATTAATTTTAAAGAACTGTTTCAAATTTTAATGATTAATCCTATGATCAAGAATCTACGGTTTAATTCATTCAACAATCTCATTCAAAGTAAATAATTAAATCATACTAATTGAGTCGCAATAGAAATAATATAACAATTACATTAATTACTATGGATGTTTCATGCTTTATGCAATTTTGATTTTCTTAGTATAACAATTACAAGCCAATCAAGAAAATCATCCAAGCATGCTGCATTCATTACATTAAACATAACTATTTTATATTTAATCTAAGTAATGACATGTTTCATGCTTTATAATTTTCGTATTACTAATATATACTTATATTTAAAAATATGAAAATATCCATGCATTTAAAACATACATTATAACAATTTATAATATATAAATAAATGTGTGAGCATGTTTATAACCTAAGGTGGGATTAAATATTCTATATGACATCTACAAAGCATATAAATAACAATTGAACCAGTTAATTTTGGCCCCTAGGATAAAATGAAGCATTAAATTACAATAATTATTGTTAAATTCTATCCTAAAATCCTTCTGCAACTCCAAAATCTGATCTAGACATCGCGAACCAGCCTAAAAAATCACGAACCAAGTCAAATCCATCTAAACCGGACGAAATCGGTTTGCGCCCAGCCAGACCATGCAAAACGGATCGCCCAGCTGCCTTGAACCGGCCCTTCGTGAAACCCTAATGCATGCCGCACGTTGCCTGAAATCGCGGTAGCGTCGAGAAGTTGTGAGAATAGCGTCTCGACGCTGTTACGTCTGGAAGCAGAATCTGGGCAAAAACAACGTTTGTTCTTCTTTTTTCTCTCTGATTCCAACCGCGATTTCTTCGATTTTCATTTCATAAAAACTTAATCCAAACCCGAACTTACATAGGACTCGATTTTACATAAAATACCCTAAACACTGGGCACTTACATGATCAAATCACATAAAAAAATAAAATCTATGGCCATATAATTAACCTAAACAGTTTAATGCAAACCATATATTCATTCTACATAAATCCCACCTATTAGAGACTATCAAAAATTTTAATATCGATTAATAGGGACAGCGAATGCTCTGATACCGATTGAAGGGGATGAAACCCCCGGCGCAGCGAAAGTGCATCGATAGGAGCTTGCGCCGTATATTAATAAACATTAAAATACCGATACGAATAGGCAAAAACCAACTTTAATCATGCTATAAAGTTGCTAGAAATTAATATAAACATGCTGAAAAAAAAAATCTAAACTTATTTTCATGCTCTCTTAAAGAAAGAGCTGAACCATTACAAACCTTCATTGTAGACTTGACTGATTTTCGCCAACGATGTTCCTAACGGTTGAAAACACAGCAACCTCTTGGAAATCCTTCGCTGGAATTTTTCTTCTTCAAGGACACAATAATCACAGAGGTTACACCGGTATGTCTCTAAGTCTAGGAGACAATAGACTTGTGGGAGTCTTTCTCTAAGAGGGAGGCTAGAGAGAATTGTAGGTTCTTGTCTTGTGAGTCTAAGTGCAAGAGGGCTACTAAATCATTAGGTCTAGTGTTCTATTTAAAGAAGAAAATCCATGAATAAAATATTCACATTAAATCAATTGTTTCTATAACTGATTTATTCTAATCCATATTTAATCAATCCATGATCAATCAATTCCATAATTGATTAATCTTTTCCACAAATGACTAATTATTTCAATAAGTGATTAGATCATTTCCATAAATGATTAATCACTTCCATAAGTGATTAATTATTTCCATAATTGATTAATTTTCAATTAATTAACTTTTTAATCAATTAATCACCAATTAAATACCACGTATTTAATTTTCATCCTTGAATTAATTAATTTTCAAAATTAATTTCAGGCCTTAAATTAATTAATTCATATTTGAACTCTTTCAAATTCCTAAAAATTTAATATGAATCAAATTCACATTAATATTTGAAATTTTTTCAAATATTTATTTCTCTCATAATAATATATCAATATATATTATATTGTTTCCCTTAGTAAATACTTTCAATTTACATTTATTACTTAGTTGCCTCAAATTACTTTATGAGCTACTAGTGGGACCTAATGGACCTGTAGATCAGAAACTCCAACGATGTGAGATTAATTGGTCAAACTCATTGACCAAATTAATCAATATTCGTTAACTATGTGTACATTCCACTATACACACACAGTTGCACTATTCTCACTGCAGACATATTTTCTGTGTCCACGGATATAAACCAATAACGACTAGTTAGTCCTTCACGAGTGTCTGTAACATCAGCTGGGTCAAATTACCGTTTTATCCTTGGGTTACTTTTATTTTCTTAAGTACCAGTTCTCCTTTCATGAACAAATTGTTTGTTGTCCAACCATCAAACAAAAAACCCTCTCGTGCCATTGAAAGGGTAGGACCCTTCGTTCAAGACTCGAAGTCACCATTTAAGGGAACACGCATCTGCTTCCCTAAAGTCGAGAAGGAGTGAATTCCATCTTGTACGATTATCTTCACAGCTCCCGACTCGGTCTTGTCCCCAAAATGGTAGGCTTATTGAGTCGGTGTATTGGCCACTCTCACCGATACTATTCAAAGGACAATCCCTCATGAGCAGGAGTCTATAATCAACTAAGGATGAATACTAAGTTGTCTAGGTCGTCCTAGTGAAATAGAAACCTAACTAGTTAACGGTGTTATAACTAGTGGTTAATATTTCGCGTTCCGGTCTTATGCAAACTCATTGTATAGGATACCCCCACTCGCATGAATCCTACACGAACGTGTTGGATCATCGTGTTTGTATCAAATACAAAGTGGTTCGTATCCATAATGTCACTAGGATAAGGCACCCAGTCTTATCCCTATATATAGACCTTTTAGGCTGTTTCTTGAACAGTGATCCCCATATGTCGCTACATATAGTTCAAGACTCATACTACAGCCTAGGATGTCTAGTTTATTGGATTAGGGTTATTTTAGGCAAAGACAAACATAAAATAACTAATAACACTTAATGGAAAAATACATCAATGTTATTTCATTAATATTCGTTCAACGGTTACATTCATTATCTACGAGTTTTAGAGCATAAAACCCAACATCATCTACTTCTCCTAAAAGTGGGAATGAGTGAATTTCTTCTTATGTTGTCATGACCCCAACATCCCACTCGGTCTTGTCCCCAAAAAGGAAGACATATTAAGTCGGCATATAGGTCACTCTCACTCATGCTAATCAAAGGACAATCCCTCATGAGAAGCAGTTCATGACACCTTAGGATTAAGACTGAGTTACCTAGGTCACCCTATTGAAACAGTAACCTAAGTAGTTAACGGTGTTACAACTAGTGGTTGACTATGTCGTGGTCCGGTCTTATGCAAGCTCATTGCATAGCATACCCCCACTCGCCAGTCTACTACATGGACGCTTTGGATCAATACGTCTTTATCAAATACAAAGCGGGTCGTATCACATAGTGTTGCCATGACAAGGTACCCAGCCTTATCCCTATACTATAAACCTTTTAGGTTGTTATTTGAACATCGATCCTCGTATGTCCCCACATACTAGTTCAAGTTACATACAAACAACCTTGGATCTTTGTTTATTGGATTTGGGTCATATTGTGCCATACTTAACAATAACACTTTATTGTTGAAACTCAAGAACACTTTATTGAATCAAGTAAATAATTTTTTTATATTCACTATCTACGAGTTTTAGGGCATAAAACCCAACAAGTGGTGGGTGGTGGGCTAATCTGAGTCTAGGCTCCCTAAATCTGGTCAAAATGAAATTTCTATCTATCACAGCCCCAGGATGACTCAACTCTTCACGAGGGTTCCACTCGACCCCAGCATTCCTACTGATGGTTGTGATAAGGGAAGGATGTGATAGCGAGCATAGCTAGCTATGTTTCTCTAATTAATTAAGCTAGTCTTTTATATTTAATTGGCCAAAATTATGCATTTTTATGTTCTTTTTGTAGGAATCATGTTTCGGAGTTAAATCGAGAAATTGGAGCTAAATACGTGTTCAGGACATGAATATTGGCTAAAGAACGGAAAAGATTCAACCAAGAAGAAGTCAAAAGAGAGCCATCCGTAGGCCAGCGTCGGGACGCTGCTCTTGGAGCGTCTCGACGCTGCCTTTCCTTTTCTGAATTGAGCGGCAACAGATTTGGGGAGCCCAATTGGTGAGATTTTAGCCCTAATTTCGACTAGAGACCTTTTGTGGGAGCTAAAGGCAAGGCCAAGGAGCGGGAATCAAGCAAGAAGACGTGGAGATCGTGACGGGGACGTGCCGGTTTCGACGGATTCGAGTTTTCCTTTCTCTTTCCCTTAACTCTTGTAGTTTTTATGGCTTTTCTTTCAATTAGTGTTTGTAGTTTAAAGACTATGAGTTGCTAGTTGTTTGTCTTAGGGATTGATGTAGTTGTTTTAGTTTGTTGGATTGATTTTTGGTATGAATATGCATTTATTTTACCTATGCAACTATGGTTAAATGCTTTCAATTACTTGATCACTAGTTGAATGATTTGAGTGTTGAATCTTGCTCGGGAGAGGGGATTTGGCCTAAGACTTACTTTATTTAATTGCATGACTAAAGAAGAAATTCTAAGTTTGTGACGAGATTTGGAATAACTTTAGAAGTTGCTTGAAGAACTAAACTCAAAGCCTTGCATGTTAATGAACTTAGATAGGGATATCAAGTTGGTTGCATGCATGAGAATCAATTATGCTCGGGAGAGATAGTTGTGATAAAAGGTTCCTAAACTTGGTAGAATAATTGCATGTTAAATTCATCCCATTAATTAATCCTCAATCTTAATCAATGAAATCAATTCCCTAAGAATCTTTCCATTTGAGTCTCCACTTTTATTTTATGCTTTTTGTCTTTAGATTTATCTTTATCATTGAGTTTTGCTCCCTAAATAAAATTGAACAAAAGTATTCGCGATACTTAATTTGCTAGAAAACCAATCCAGAGGACGACACTCGTTTTACACGAAAACACTATATTATTACTTGACCCGTACACTTGCGGTAAGCAAATTGCACATCAAGTTTTTGGCGCCGTTGTCGGGGATTGGCATATTTAGTTAAATTAATATCGTGGAAAAATTGTTCGGTCTTAATTTAGGGTGTATTTTATTTATTTTTTTATTTTTATTTTGTAGATAGATTGCATTTTTTCCTTGTTTGTTTATATTTTCCATATTTGTTGCATTCCTATTTTAGTGTTTTCCTTATAATTTTTTTTTCTTTCCATATTTACTTTTCTAATTTAGTTTTTCTTTTAGTTGTGTAATCTTTTCCTTATTTGTTTTTTGTGTTATTTTCTTGATTTTTTTTTCTCTTTATTTAGATATTTTTCCTTGTTAGTCTTTTGCCTTTATTGTAATTTTCCATATTTGTTTCTTGTTTTCCTTAATTAGATAGTACTTTCCTTTTCTAGATTATATTTTCCATATTTAGATTTTTCCATATTAATTTTTTTTTTTGGAGTCTTTGTCATTTGTTCTTGTTGGGTTATTATTTGATTGGAAGTCTAATTATCATTGTTGCTTTAATTGATTTGAATGGCTTTTTATTCAACACCATATTCCAATTTTTCATCTGCAAGTTATACCCCTTTAAATGAAAATTATTCCTTGGAAAGCATAGTTCAAAATTATATTGAGGAGTCTGGAGTTTAAAAATTGATGAAATCATAAGAGGACTTCAAGCTCCACAGGAAGCTAGTGAGGTGGGATCCACTTCCATAAGTTGTCTAGTGAGTCATGTGGCCGATGATTCATTGGCACCCATTCATGAGCGTAGTTCTTTCGATCTTGATGAGGATGAGCAGTTAGGGGTGAGTTGCATGAATAGTGGGGATGAATTGGAGAGTTGGAGCACCTATCAAGAACATGGTTGTGAGGAAGAAAAAGAAAATGAGCTTGTAGTGTCAGAGGAAGTTCAGGAGGTAGAGTTTGAGGTTGAAAAGCCTTCGTCTGTTTTATCTTCTCCATCCTTTGTATATTTTGATTATTCCTTTTTCTATTCTCACAAGTCAGTTTTAGAGTCAGAGTCTCTTTATTTTGATCTTTCTCCTTTTATGTTTATTTTAGTCAAAAATACCAAAAATAATTCTATTTCAGGGGCCCATGAGAAGCTGGTAAGCTTGCTAGCAATAGTGAGTTTTATTGATTCAAGAAAGAAGGGTCCAAAGAAATACGAGAATTTTTATGTGCCTTGACAGACTGCACGAGCACGTCGAGCTAGAGACGATAAACAAGCTCTTATGGGAGGCAACCCAAGTTACTTTTTATTGTTTTTTATGTCTTGTTGTTTTTGTTTTGTAGTAGTTCCTGTGCTCTTGTCTTTGCCAAGCAATCATGAAAAGGTCATCATTCCAGGGCAGTATCGTTCATTCCTCCTACTCTTTTATTGTTCTCATGATTGATTATGCTTTATTTTCTTTATACATTGAGGACAATGCTTGCTTTAAGTTTGGGGGTGGAATAACATGTTTGTGGAGCCCTTGAGCATCTGAGTTCGAGCTATAGTTTTGAGCTTCCTTTGAATTGAGCATATGGTTGTTTTCTGGAAGTTTTAGGATGTTTTCGAGCTATTTTGGAGTCCCTGAGACAACGTGAAGCCAAAGGCCTTAATCGGAGCGCTTGGACACCATCATTGGAGCCAAAAGGATCGAACAATAAATTTCATAAATTGGGCAAACCCGAGAGCAAGCGTCTCCACGTTATAATGCCAGCGTCTCGACGCTGCCCCCATTTCAACCCTCGGACGGGAAGGGCCAACGTCGAGACGCTAGCTGATAGCACCTGAAATGTGCTATCTTATTACCTTTAATTTGATCTTGTTATTGTGCATTTGATTGTTTAATTGTTTGTTTGACAGGAATTCGAGCACAAGAAGACAATTAGACATTTATGTTAATTTGGCGCTAACTCGGAAGTTTTAGGATGTTTTTCGAGCTATTTTGGAATTCTCGAGATGACGTGAAACTAAAGGCATCGACCGAGGCGCTTGGACACTGTCATTAGAGGCAAATGGACCGAATAAGAAATTGTGCAAATTGGGAAAACCCGAGAGCAAGCTTCTCGACGCTATAATGGCAGCGTCCAGACGCTGCCTCGATTTCAACCCTCGGATAAAAAGGCCAACTTCTAAATGTGGGCGATAATTATAAATTCGTTAGGTTTCGTCTTTTTAGCAACTAGTCACTTTTCAGCCGTTTTAGATAAATTTCCTCTGTAGCTTTTCATTCCTTTTAGTCCAGAACTGAGTTTTTCCCAAGTTTCTTCTTTATTTTACTATGAATCCCTGTTATTATATTGATTTCACTTGTAGCAGGAGGGCCTAAACCCCTTAGATTATTGGATCGGTATTTTCTTTAGACCCTTTGTGACAATTAGTTGAACTTGTTGGTGCCCTACTTTCTATTATGTGGATTTATTTTGAATTGCATCTTAGTTTCTTGTTTAGACAATCATGCATGTATATCGATTTAAGTTTTGACGTCCCTTGAATTGAATATGAGCATGATCTAACTGTTATTCATAGATAGCCACTAGATTGAGGCAGATCCATCGCTAGTTTGATGGTAGCCTAGCTTAGACTTTCGATAGGCCAAAGGAACTAAGAAAAGTTAGGTTAATTAAACTAATGAAATTGAAATCCTAATTGAGTTAATTAATTCCAGGCCTAGCACCTTAATGCAATTAATCAATTAACAATTTTGAGGAGTTATCTGGTTGTTAAATTGGCTAATTAGATTTAGGCTGAGGATTTATTGCTAAGTATGAGAGCCGGCAAGCACAATTAAAATAATTAACTAATTTTGCTGGTCGTGGAGTATCGAGTAGTTTAATTAGTTAAGGACAAGCTGAGTAGGTGGATTATCTGAAAAGCTAAGAAGCATTCCGGGAAATTTAATTAAATCCCAAAATAATTTTGAGCAAGTGATGAAATTAAATTCACAAAGTGTTCCAAGGAATAACCAATTCGATAGTCCCGTCTTTTATTTGACTCCATTCGATTTTTGCTTCTGTTTGATCTAGTTGCATACTATTTTCCCTTTTTCGGCATTTTTACTTTTCCTTGCTATTTCTATTTTGGTTAGTGACAAACCAAAACCTCCTTTTTTGTACCAACCCCCTGTTTAGCGAAAACCCAAAAATTAATAAAGATCACCCTGAATTTCCGTGTCGACGACCCGATCACTACCTACTGCAAAGTAGCATAGAGCCGGAGTTTATAAATTTTATTTGGTGACAAGGTCTTGACAAACTCCACCGACCACTGGCTTTAGCGTCTTGACACTGGCGATAATTATAAATACTATTATTTTTGTGTTTTTAGTCGCTAGGTCACATTCTCGGTCGTTTTCTCTCAATTTTCTCTATAACTTTTTGTTCCTTTCAGTTCAGAATCAAGCTCTACTCAGGTTTTTCATTACTTTTACCATGCATCTTTGTTTTTCCATTGATTTACGTTGTAGCATGAGGGGTTAAACCTCTTATATTGTTGGAATGGTGTTTTCCTTAGACCCTTGTTATATTTAGTTGAACTTCCTGGTTCTTTCTTTCTGTTTTGTGTATTATATTTCATTGCATCTTAGTTTCTCGATCAAACAATTATACATGTATGTCGATTTAAGATTTGACGTCCCTTAAATATAATATGAGCATGATTTAACTGTTACTTGTAGATAGCCACTAGGTTGAAGCGGATCCATCGCTAGTTCGATGGTAGGCTAGCGTAAATTTCCGATAGGCATAAGAAACTAAGAGAAGTTAGGTTAATTAAATTAGAGAATTTGAAATCCTAATTTAGTTAATTATTTTCGGGCCTAACACGTTAATGCAATTAGTTAATTAGCAATTTTGAGGAGTTATCTGGTTGTTAAAATGGCTAATTAGATTAGGCTGAGGATTTATCGGTCTAAGCATGAGAGGCAACGGGGGTAAATAAAATAATTAACTAATTAAGGGTTTCGTGGAGTATCAGATAGTTTAGTTGGTTAAGCACAGCCTGAGTAGGTGGACTATCTGAAAAGCCAAGAAACATTCGAGGCAATTTAATTAATCACCAAAATCATGTTTAGAGCAAGTGATGAAACTAAATGCACGAGGTGTTTTAAGGAATAACCAATCCGACAGTCTCGTCTTTTAATTGATTTCATTCGATTTTTACTTCTGCTTGATCTCTTTGCATGCTATTTACCCTTTTTTCGGTATTTTTACCTTTCCTTGCTATTTTTATTTTATTTCGGTTAGTGACAGACCAACCCCCCTTTTTTCGTTTCAACCCCCCTGTTTAGCGAAAATCTAAAAATTAATTCAGATCACCCTTCCCCTGTGGATGACCCGACCACTACCTACTGCAAATTAGCAAAGAGCTGGAGTTTATAAATTTATTTGGTCACGAAGATTCGACAAACTCGCCCAACCACCCATCCCTCTCAAGATAAGAAAGGTCGTAATATCGGTTTATCGAGGTAGAGTCGAAGGGAACAGTTCTACCCCGAACAAAGGAAGAGGTGGAGCCCTCTACCATGTCGACAAAGAACTCCCTAACTACAAAACTACAACGGCTTCAGGGTGTCTTGCTTGAAGGAGTGTAAATCACTCAAGCGGAAGAGATTGACGATCTTGGGGGTTTAATTACATTAATTTTTCTAACTAAAAAGCATGCATTTTAAATCGAAAAAAAGAGGCAATGAAAACTTACCTTTGTAGCTTGAATTCTTCAATTCCATTGGATGATTCTTCACACGAACACGTTGTGGACTACCACCGTGATCTTCTCCACTATTCTCTCGCCATAGAACTACCTTGTGGGAGCTAAAATGTGATGAATTGAATGGGAGAAAGAATGGGTTTTTAGAGAGAGACCTTTCAGCCATCATTCTGAATTTTGGAGAAAGATTAAATCTTTGCATCAGTTTATCCAGCCCATCTGATTATCATTCATGAAGAAGACAACAAGCTTTTATATGCAGAGATCAATGATGGTGGAACTTGATTTGTCACCTAATCGGGTGTCAAATCCTTATAAAATTGGGTGAATGACATTCATGCTAATAAGCCACCGAAAATTGAAATTCTAAATTTCATTTTTATTTCAATAATTTCAAAATTAATATTAATTTAAGTAGTTAATTTTAAATGAGATTATTTTCATAATTAATTAAACGTTTTTAATTAATTATATTTATGTAACCAAATTAAATAAATGTCCCAATTTCAATTTCTCTCAAAACCGATAAAGTTCAAACTGATGATACAATATGTATCATATACATATCTACGATGTTTAAATCCTATTTAAATATTTCCAAGTCTCTCTATAGTCTAATTCATAATTGGACTATTAACTCATTAAGTAAATCGTATATAGTTAATGTGAACTCCCTATATTGAATTTGACCTTTTCAAATTCTTTCATCACTTTTGTTCTAAGGTTGATTCCGTATGAGCTAGCAGGGGGACCTAATGAACCTACAGATCATGGGCTCCAACGATACGAGATTAATCGGCTAAACTCATTAACCTAGTTAACCAACATTCGTTTAACTAACGGGAAACTCCACTATAGCCCGTAGTTGCACTCCCCTCACTGTAGATATATTTTTGTCGACCCGATACAACCATAATTAGTAAGTTGACCCTTCACATGTTGTTCGTAACAATTTGTTTATGGTCCAACCATTAAACACAAAATCCTCTCATGTCAGGAGAGAACGGTGCGCCTTTTTTCAAGACCTGAAGTCAGTACTTAAGGGAACAATCTCTACTATCCCTACAGGCGGGTAGGAGTGAATTTCATCTTGCAAGACTATGTCCCCAACTATCTACCCGGTCTTATCCCCAAAATGGTAGGCTTATTGAGTCGGTGATGTTGAGCCACTCTCACCCATGCAAGTGAAAGGATAATCCCAAATAAACAGGAGTTCATAGTTAGCCCGGGATTAAGATCGAGTTACTTAGGTCATCGCATGAAATAGTTAGTTTCATAATAAACGGCGTTATAAAGGGAACTGACTTATTTCTCAGTGTTGGTCTTATGCAAATTCATTTCATAGGACCCCCCCACTCACATGTATTTAATTGAACGATATAGGATCACATCGTTTGTATTAAATACAAAGTGGGTCGCGTCTCATAGTGTCCCCAGGATAAGGCACATGACCTGTATCCCTATACTATAGACCGTTTTTTGTTATTTACTTGAACTTGATTCGTTTTTATGTCTACACATAAAGTTCACGTGTTCATTATATCAACCTTAAACTTGGAGAATCTTATGAGGGAGATGATGACCAAGAATGATGATGTAATTCAAAGTCAAACTGCTTCCTTGAAGAGTCTCGAAACTCAAATTGAGCAGTTAGTTCATGAGTTGAGGAGTAGACCAACAATCACATTGCTGCAAAGAAATGATGCACAACAAAGAGAAGGAAAGGAGCATTGCAAGGCCATAGCTCTTAGAAGCAGATTGTTATATAAAGAACCAAAAATAACAGAGGAGCATGATAAAGAAAAAGTTCCTATTAATGCAGGTTGTCCCACTCAAACTGATGAAGATATTAAGCCGAAACCTAGTCAAGAAAAGGTTGTTACATGAAGCTTGGCAAAGAATGCGCCCGCAAATCCTTCACCAACAGAAGATTCGACGGAGCCAACCAAACAACCAGAAAATTTATATCAAAATGCAAGGCCACCTCCACCATTCCCTCAAAGACTCATAAAAAAAGAACCAGGACGAGCAATTCAAGAAGTTTTTGAATATCCTCAAGCAACTCAACATTAATATTCCGTTTGTAGAAGCCATTGAGCAAATGTCGAATTAATGCCAAGTTGTAGAAGGATATCCTATCTAAGAAGCGTAAGCTAGGAGAATTTGAAACATTCACACTAAAAAAGAATTGCAGTGTTTTGATTACAAGCAAGGTGCCGCCGAAACTTCAAGATCCAGGAAGTTTCACCATTCCTTGTGTGATTGGAGGAAGAAGTTGTTGGACGAGCTCTATGTGATTTGAGATCCAACATCCACTTAATGCCCCTATCAATCTTCAAGCAGCTAGGAATTGGGGAAGCAAGACCAACCACTATAATTGTACAGTTGGAAGATAGGTAGATCGAAAAGCCCATTGGGAAGATAAAAGATGGAAACTTTCTTGTACATGGTGGAGAAAACGTTAGAAGTATTTTGGATGATTTTTCCGTATCTGGAATTTCATTTCAAGATTGTTTGTAGAATTTGGAGCAAGTCCTAAGAAGATGTGAAGAGACAAACTTAGTACTAAACTGGGAAAAATGTCATTTTATTGTATGCGAAGGAATAGTACTAATAAGATCTCTCGAAGAGGAATTGAGGTGGACAAAGCCAAGGTTTAAATCATTGCAAAATGAGGACCCGCCGGGTTCTACAGAAGATTCATCAAGGACTTCTCACAAATATCAAAACCATTATGTAGGTTATTAGAGCTTGACAGGAAGTTTCATTTTGATCCGTAATGCATCAAGGCCTTTGAGAAGTTAAAAGATGCATTAAGTTTGGCCTCAATAATAATTGAACCTGACTGGAGTCAGCCGTTTGAACTTATGTGTGATGCAAGCGACTTTGCTGTAGGAGCTGTGTTGGCGCAAAAGAGGAACAAGATAATACATCCTATCTACTTTGCCAACAAGACAATGAACAAAGCTCAAGTCAATTATACTACCACAAAGAAAGAATTGCTCGCAGTAGTGTTTTCTTTTGACTAGTTCAGATCCTACCTCATTGGCACGAAAGTCATAGTCCTGACTGATCATGTAACATTGAAGTATCTTTTATCCCAGAATGATTCAAAACCTCGCCTAATTAGATGGATCCTACTTCTGAAGGATTGAAATTCCCAATTCCGTTATAGCGGAAGCAATTGAACCATGCGTAAATTAATTTTGTTCTACAAAATACCAATACATTGGCAAAAAGTTAAGTACGAGAAACATACCTCCGAAGACGACTCTGAATTCTTCAACGGACACCACCACAAGGGCTTCCCCACTATAACTTTGAGATAGGGAACGTAGTTGTGGGACTACCTAATCTTGAATGTGAAAAACTCTTAGAGAGAAAACTTCTCTCTAGAGTTCTTGAGTTGAGAGAATATGAGAGAGAGGTCATAACCTTTCCTTTTATAAGAGAGGAAACCCTAATGTGAGGTTAGGAAACAATCTTGACCGTTAGATCAAGATCAATTAATTAATTGATTAAATCAATTAATTAAATGTTAATTAATTAATCATATTAATTTATTAATCTCATGCACATTTAAATCTTATTTAAATGTAGTTCCCTCACATAAAATATAGTTTAATTAAACTTAATTAAATCGCATTTAATTAATTCAATTAAGCTAATAAATTAATTAATTAATTCGAATAATTAATTAATTTCATAATTAAATATCACTCATATATAATTAATTACAAATTAGAATCACATTCTAATAATTCCCTCATAGACTATTGTTTAATTAAATCTCATTTAATTTAAACTAAATTGAATAATTAATTCATTCATGATTAATTAATTAATCTTCTAATTAAATACCATATATTTAATTAGACATATATTTGAACTCTTTCAAATATATTAATCTCTCAACTTAATAAAGTTTAACTCAAATTAAACTTTATATTATAATGTATCACAATACATTATATTAATTGTATTCAAACTACACACAGACTCATCATGCCCAAAGATACTAAAAATGAAATTTTCATCTTCGACGTTCAAGGTAAGCTTACCTGTATGCACACTGATTTTGGCCTTACCTGTTGCTAAGAAGGGTCTGCCTAGAATAATGGGTACCTCTCTGTCTTCCTGCATGTCGAGTACCACGAAGTCTACAGGGAAGATAAATTTGTTGACATTCACCAGCACGTCATCCACAACGCCCATCGGGTGGGTAATCGATCTATCAGCAAGCTGGAGGGTGACGTCGGTGTCCTTCAATCCTGTTAAACAAATCTTCCTGTACACAGAATAGGGCATCAAATTTATACTAGCACCTAGATCGCATAAGGCCCTATCGAAAGATACTTCTCCTATAGTGCAGGGAATAGTAAAACTCCCTGGGTCTTTTTGTTTAGAAGGCATCTTTCCAGAAACTATGGTACTACTACTCTTAGATAATTTAAAACCTATTTTTTCAAACTTTTCTTCCTGGATAACATCTCTTTCATGAACTTCCCATAATTAGGCATGTTATACAAAGCATTTACTAAGGGAATGTTCACATATAATTTTCTAAACATCTCTAGGAATTTCTGAAACTGCTCATCTAATTTAACATTTTTAAAGCGCTGAGGAAAAGGTAACTCCCTGTAGTCAAATGTAGGACATTCGCCCCTCCGCTTGGGCGGGCTTATGTGCGAGCCTTTGTCATGATTGTTGCACGGAACCACTTCTTCCTCGTTTAGTTTCTCTTTATGCCTTTCATCCTGCTTTTTCTTATATTCTTTTCTTCCTGCAAAATTGTTAGAAACATCATAATTAAAATCAACAGTGTTAGAAGGATGTTGGGACCTTTCAGAGGAGGTTTTTTGTGCCTTAGCCCTTTCATCTTCATCCATGCTCTTCTCTTCTTTCTTCTTCTTCTCTAAACTGATCTCCAGCTGCCTACCACTTCTTAGTGTCACCATCTTGCACTGCTCTCTTGGGTTGGTCTTAGTGTCGCTTGGAAATTTCCCTTTCTGAAGGGCATTCACCGCTGAAGTTATTTAACCTATCTGAACTTCCATAATTTTAAGAGCTGTGTCGTGGTTATTAACTGCCGTCTGGAGATTCACGTTTAACACCTTCTGTTCCTTGATAAATATAGCCACCATCTCCTCCAGATTACTCTTCTTTTCTGGCACTCTAGATGATGCAAAACCTGGCGGTGGCTGCAATACATTCTTCGTGTTCGAGTACGAGAAGTTCTTATGATTGCGCATACTGGGGTGGTAGAAGTTTGACACTCCTTGAGTAAATGGTCTGTTTCCCACATACTGATCTTCTTCCACATCTTGACCTTCCTTCTTTGAATATCCTTCAGCTAAGGTGGAAATGGACTTGACCACCTCAGATGAAGTCAGCTTGTTCAGGGCGTTTGTCAAAGATGCCATCTGAGCCTTCAACGAACTTGATTCATCTAATTCATAAATTCCAGCCTTTTAGAAATTGTTCCCCTCTCCGTCGGCCACTGGTAGCTGGTTGTTGTCATTTCCTCTAGAAGATCATTGGCTTCCGTCATTGTCTTGGAAAGAAAGCTCCCACCCGCTGATGTGTCTAAAACTGTCCTGGTGGAAGGATTCAGTCCATTGTAAAACAACTGCACTTGGAGCCAATCTGGATAACCATGCTGTGGGTATCTCCTAAGTATTTCCTTGTATCTCTCCCATGCCTCGAACAACTGCTCCTCGTCTCACTGCCTGAATGTTCCAATCTCTGTCCGGAGCTTCTTAGTCTTGGCAGGCGGGAAAAAATTAGTAAGGAATGCCTAGGCAAGCTCGTCCCATGTGCTGATACTGCCCGTCTCGACTGATTTAAGCCAATCTTTTGTCTTATCTTGAAGAGAAAACAGAAATAACCTCAATCTTATCGCGTTGGCCGAAACTCCATTCATCTTTACCGTCCCACATATTTCCAAGATGAAGGGAATAAAAGTCCCCACGTAGCGGAAGCGCATCGATTGGACCTTACGCCGTATATTAATTAACATTAAAAACCGTTACGAAAACTCAAACAAAACTTTAAACTATCTTTAAAGCCGCTGAAAAATCGGTTTAAACATGCTAAAATAAATCTAAATTTATTTTTAAAACTTTTCTAAAGAAAAGAGGAAGAACCGTTACAAACCTCCGTTGTAGACTTGACCGTTCTTCGCCAACGAAGCTCCACGAACGAAAACGCAGCAGCCGCATCAAGGTATTCTTCGCTGGAAATTCTTCTTTGATTGACACAATAACCACAGAGGTTACACCGGTATGTCTCTAAGTCTAGGAGGCCAAAGACTTGTGGGAGTCTTTCTCTAAGAGGGAGGCTAGAGAGAATTCTAGGTCTTGTCTTTCAAGAGTGTCAAGTGTCATGACCAATTAGGTCTAGTGTTCTATTTATAGAGGAGAGGCCATGAATAAAATATTCAATTAAATCAATCTTTTCCAAAATTGATTCAATCTTTATTCCTTAATTAATCAATTATGATCAATCAATTCCCCAATTGATTAATCTTTTCCATAAATGACTAATTTCTTCCATAAGTAATTAGATCATTCCCATAAATGATTAATCACTTCCTTAAGTGATTAATTATTTACATAATTGATTAATTCATGGTTAATGAATTCTTTAATTAATTAACCACCAATTAAATATCACATATTTAATTTCCGGCCTTGAATTAATTAATTTTGCCCAAACACTTTTAGGACTTAAATTAATTAATTCTTTCAATCTTCCATAAATTTATATTTGAACTTTTCAAATATTAATTTCTCTCATAATAATATATCAATATATATTATTTTTATTTCCCTCAGTAAATTGAACATTTTCAATTTAATTACTTAGTTGCCTCAAATTACTTTACGAGCTACCAGTGGGACCTTATGGACCTGCAGATCAGAAGCTCCAACGATGTGAGATTAATTGGTTAAACTCATTAACCACAATAATCAATATTCGTTAACTGTGTGTACATTCCACTATAGACTCACAGTTGCACTCTTCTCACTGCAGACATATTTTCTGTGTCCACGGAACTTAGACCAATATCGACTAGTTAGTCCTTCACGAGTGTCCGTAACACCAGCTGGGTCAAATTACCGTTTTACCCCTGGGTCACCTCTATTTCCTTAAGTACCAATTCTCCTCTAATGAACAATCTGTTTATGGTCCAACCATCAAACAGAAAACCCTCTCGTGCCATTGAGAGGGTAGGGCCCTTTGTTCAAGACTCGGAGTAACCACTTAAGGGAACACTCATCTGCTTCCCTAAAGTCGGGAAGGAGTGAATTCCATCTTGCACGATTATGTTCCCAGCTCCCCATTCGATCTTGTCCCCAAAGTGGTAGGCTTATTGAGTCGGCGTATTGGCCACTCTCACCCATACAAATCAAAGGCCAATCTCTCATGAGCAGGAGTCCATAATCAACTCAGGATTAAGACTAAGTTGTCTAGGTCGTCCTAGTGAAAATAGAAAACCAACTAGTTAACGGTGTTATAACTAGTGGTTACTATTTCGCGGTCCGGTCTTATGCAAACTCATTGCATAGGATACCCCCACTCGCATGTCTCCTACACGAACGCGTTGGATCGCAGCGTTTGTATCAAATACAAAGTAGGCCATATCCATAGTGTCACCAGGATAAGGCACCCAGTCTTATCCCTATACTATAGACCCTTTAGGCTGTTTCTTGAACAATGATCCCATATGTCGCTACATATAGTTCAAGACTCATATCACAGCCTTGGATGTCTAGTTTATTGGATTAGGGTTATTATTAGGCAAAGACATATATAAAATAACTAATAATAATTAATGGAAAATATATCAATATTATTTCATTAATATCCGGTCAACGGTTACATTCACTATCTACGAGTTTTAGGGCATAAAACCCAACAAACTCCCACTTGAACTAAAACACTTAGTTAGTGGGATGTAAATGCAATAATCTAAAGCTGGAAATACAATGAACTAGGGCATCCTTATACCCATTATACATTTCTCCCACTTGCCCTAGATTAGATGGCATACATATCTCGTAGACCTAGACCTTCTAGATGACCCTCAAACACTTTAGCCGTGAGAGCCTTTGTAAATGGATCAGCGATGTTGTGCTCCGAGGCGATCTTAGTGACGATCACATCTCCTCTTTGCACAATCTCCCGTATCAGGTGATACTTCCTCTCGATGTGTTTACCCCGTTTGTGGCTACGAGGTTCTTTTGAGTTGGCTACAGCCCCACTGTTGTCACAGTATAGTGTTATGGGCACGTTCATATTCGGAACTACTTCCAAATCAGTCAAGAACTTTCTGAGCCATACTGCCTCCTTAGCTGCTTCGCAAGCTGCTACATACTCAGCCTCCATGGTTGAGTCTGCTATGCATCCTTGTTTGATGCTTCTCCACACTACTGCTCCTCCATTGAGGGTGAATACTGACCCTGATGTGGATTTCCTAGAATCCTTATCAGCTTGAAAGTCAGAATCAGTGTATCCAGTAAGAATCAAATCCTTAGCTCCGTACACAAGCATGTAGTCCCTCGTTCTCCGAAGATACTTGAGGATATTCTTAACCGCTCCCCAGTGGTCCAACCCTAGATTAGACTGATACCTACTGACTACTCCCACTGCATAACATATGTCAGGCCTAGTGCAGAGCATAGCATACATTAAGCTGCCCACAGCTGAGGCGTAGGGAATGTGTCTCATGTTCTCAACTTCTTGAGGTGTCTTAGGAGATTGTTCCTTAGACAGGTGTACCCCATGTCTGAAGGGTAGGAGTCCCTTCTTGGAGTTTTGCATCGAATATCGAGACAACATCTTGTCAATATACGTTGCTTGAGACAGAGCTAACGTTTTGTTCTTACGATCCCTAATGATTTGGATTCCCAGAACATATTGAGCCTCTCCCAGATCTTTCATTTGGAATTGGGCTGCTAGTCATTTCTTAATGTCAGTTAGGTATCCTACATCATTCCCAATGAGTAGGATATCGTCTACATAAAGTATTAGAAAAGCTACTTTCCTTTTGTTGACTTTCTTGTATACACAAGGCTCATCAACGTTTTGGTCAAAGCCAAAAGATTTGATTGCAGTATCAAATCTAATGTTCCATGATCTGGATGCTTGTTTCAATCCATAAATGGATCGATTTAGCTTACAAACCTTTTGTTCCTGACCTTGGGCTATGAACCCTTCGGGTTGAGACATAAAGATATTCTCCTCAAGATTACCATTCAGAAAGGCAGTCTTGACGTCCATTTGCCATATTTCATAGTCATAATATGTGGCAATGGATAAAAGAATTCTTATGGACTTTAACATGGCTACAGGAGAAAAGGTTTCCTCATAGTCAACCCCCTCCTTTTGGGTATAACCCTTTGCCACTAGTCTAGCTTTGAAGGTCTGTACCTTTCCAGCTGCATCTCTTTTTCTCTTATAGATCCATTTGCACCCTATGGGTTTTACCCCATATGGTAGATCTTCAAGTTCCCATACAGAATTGGAGTACATTGACTCCATTTCCAGGTTCATGGCTTTGACCCATTCATCCTTATCTTCGTCATTCATTGCCTGTCGATAGGACAATGGATCCTCAATGCCATCATTAGGTATGACAACCTGAGTTTCAGTTAAACCCAAGTAGCGATCAGGTTGTAACACAACCCTCCCACTGCGTCGAGGCATTCCCAACGTTTGAGATGGACGGGATGGATCTGAAGAACTAGTTCCTTCATCAACCCTTGTTGAAGGTCCAACTTCATCAACAACTCTTGATGATTCTTCAGTAGCTTCTCCTAATATTATTTTGCTTCGTGGTTTATGATCTTTCATGTGGTCTTCCTCTAAGAAAGTGGCGTTTGTCGATACAATCACCTTATTTTCTTGTGGGTCGTAGAAATAACCACCTCTCGTTTCTTTAGGGTAACCAACAAATTGGCACAGTTTTTGAACGAGGTTCCAGTTTCTTAGGATTCGTCACAAGCACGTGTGCTGGACAACCCCAGATGCGAAAGTGATGCAAACTAGGTTTACGCCCCTTCCATAACTCGAAAGGTGTTTCAGAAACACTTTTCGAGGGAACATTGTTCAAGATGTATACTGCAGTCTCCACTGCATACCCCCAAAACGAGCTAGGCAATTGAGCATAGCTCATCATTGATCGAACCATGTCTAACAAGGTTCTATTTCTCCTTTCTGACACACCATTCTGCTGAGGTGTACCAGGGGCTGAGAGTTGAGATTGGATTCCATGTTCTATCATATAGTCCTGGAATCTTTGATCCATATACTCCCCTCCTCGATCAGATCGAAGTACTTTGATAGATTTACCTAATAGGTTTTCAACTTCAGCCTTAAACTCCTTAAACTTTTCAAGGGCTTCAGACTTATGTCCTATTAGGTATAAGTAACCATATCTTGAATAATCATCTATAAATGAGATGAAATATTCGTACCCTCCTCGAGCTTTTACATTCATTGGACCACATAGATCCGAATTTATTAACTCTAAGGGTTGTTTGGCTCTGTAACCTTTTCCAGTAAAGGGTCTTTTGGTCATTTTTCCCTCGAGACAAGATTCACAAGGTGGTAGTGAATCATCTTCTAACTTGCTTAGAAGTCCATTCTTTACCAAACGACCGATCCTATCGATGTTTATATGACCAAGTCTAAGATGCCAAAGATGAGTATTGTTACTTGATGGAGAAATCTTTTGCCTTTTACTTTGAGTTTCAGCAGTTTTAAATAATTCGTGATTTCAAAGTGCTTTGTTTTTGGTTGGTCTTAAAACATACAAGTTATTTTCCAATTTTGCTGAACAAATGAGTATACCATTTTTATAAATGAACGCTTCATTCATATCAAAAGTAACTGTATACGATTGTTCAATCAAACATGAAATAGAAATTAAGTTCCTCTTAATCTTGGGAACGATTAACAAACTTTCTAAAAGTAAGAATCTATTTCTAAAAAAATAACTTTGCAGCTCCCACTGCTTTAGCTGAAATGACTTCTCCAGTTCCGACCCTGAGTGTCATTTCTCCATCGTTCAACTGCCGAAAGGAACTATTTTCCTGAAAAGAAGAGCAAACATGATTAGTTGCTCCTGAATCAAGTATCCAGGTAAACTCATCATGTTCTACCAGGCATGTTTCTAAAACAAGTAAATCAAATTTACCTTCCTTTTCCTTCTTTTTCTCAGCAAGGTACTTTGGGCAGTTTCTCTTCCAATGTCCATCTACATTGCAGTGAAAACACTTGCCCTTATCTGCCACAACTTTGGCTTTTCCCTTGCTTTTAGCAGCAGTACTGGGAGCTTTCCCCTTGTTTCCTTTCTTCTTCTGAGTTTTCTTTGAAGAAGTGGCTACAGATTTAGTTCCAGAGGATGAACCCTTCTCGAACTTTCTTTTAGAGTGAGCAACGTTTGCCTCTCCTTCTATCTGTCCCTTGTTCTTAAGAAGAGACTGATAGAGTTGTAGCTCATTCAGGAGGCTAGTCAGGTTGAATGTTATTTTATTCATCATTGCATTGCTTCGAAATTGTAGAAAACTCTTCGGAAGAGATTCTAAGATGAATGCAACCTGACTACGCTCATCTATGACCGCCCCGTTTGCCTCTGCCACGTTGAATTGGACCATCATATCCAGGACATGCTCCCGAACAGACGTGCCCTCTTTCATGCGACAGCTATAAACGTATTTGAGAGCGTCATGGTGGAGTTGGTAGGACGGTTGTCCAAACATCTCCTGGAGAGAGTTCATAATCTCCCTCGCTGTTACCATGCTCTCATGCCTTTTAGCCAAAACTTCAGATAAGCTGGCTAAGATATAGACGCGAGTCTTATCATTGGCCTTTGTCCAGCGGTCATAAGCATCCTTAACTGCCTGGGATGCATTACGAGCAGGGGCTGGAGGACAATCCTCCGTTAAGACGAACCGCAGATCATCGACAACAAGAATCGTATTCAGGTTCGATTTCCACGTAGCATAATTTTCGCCGGTTAATTTCTCATTTTTAAGCAGAGAGACAATTGAGGAAGACATTGCTGAAATTTAAACAAACAATGACCGTATTAGTTATCTTTGCCTTAACCCATCATACAAGCAAACAATTGCACACAATCCAATCAATTTAGCAAAACAGACAATCACAGAACCCTAAAACTATTGATTTAGTTTTGCAACGACGTTTCAGAGGTTTAGAATATCAGCCACCGAAGGGTGATCAGGTACTCCTCCTTTGAAATGAGACACTTCTCAGCTAATTCTAATTCCAGAATAACTCATATTCCTATAGACATTAGCCACCGTTGTTCGGTCAAGGATTTGTTAACACTTTTAACTCATCCTCGTAAGTGTAACCCTCCCACTTTCAGATCTCAGAGGCACGCACCAACAGGCTACCGAAGGGAAAGACAACTGTTGGTGATTAGCCTAAGAGCTCCTATCCTTTTCAGGAGTTCACGATGTTCCGAATCCTATGACCAGGCCCTCCGAAGGGATGGATGCGCCAGGGCAACCTGCAGGCGGATCATAGGACTCTCACGGTGTGAACTATGGGCGGAGACCGAGGGATACGTTGACACGTGTCCCGCTCCCACTTACTCTAGACATTTTTTCCATTCACCTTGATATTGATCCATGCAAACACTTTCCGAAGGGAGGCCGCTCCTAGGGCGACTCGAAGCCGAGCATGAATCTCACGTTGTGAATATAGGGACGTAGGAGCAAAACTTGATTTAAATCTCGTTTTGTAATTTTCCTCCCACTGAAAATGTCCTAAGGTTAATATAGGGTTGTTTAACTTAGATAGTATTCGGCTAAGTCAATCTATCTGAGTCTGATCCTATTATAACAATTATGGAAAGGATTCAACTGCAATCTTTTGGGTGAATTAAACTTCTTTTAATAAACCCAACATTGCAAGTCAACATTACTATGGTTAATTCAACTCAATCCGGTTAGTTCCCAGGTAGGAGGTGTTCCGTAAACCGTCAACTTAAATACCCCCAGCCTTAGACAGAACTTTACCGAGAGAGTTCCCTTATAACCTCAGTAATGTAAGGTCTTTACTCTAAAGATCTAGGTGCATTAAACACTTTTAATAAACCTAGTGACATTGCATGCTAACATTTAACTATGATTAATTCAACTCCGGTATTCCAGGTCAGTTCCCAGGTAGGAGGTGTTCCGTAAACCGTCAACTTAAATACCCCCAGCCTTAGACAGAACATTACCGGTGGAGTTCCCTTATAATCATAGCAATGTTTTTCCTACTTAGTAAATTAAAACTATTTTTAATTCTAAGTAAGAAAGGATTCTAATCCTATTAGAAATCGATCTAGGTCTAATTAATTTTAAACAATTTAAAATTAATTCAATTTATCCTATGATCTTATGTTTGCATGCAAATCTTGATTATAGATTGACGGTTTCTAATCATTAATATTAAAGAACTATTTCAAATTTTAATGATTAATCCTATAATCAAGAATCTAGGGTTTAATTCATTCAACAATCTCATTCAAATTGAATAATTAAGCCACATCAATTGCATGAATAATATAACAATTATATTAATAACTATGGATGTTTCATGCTTCATGCAATTTTGATTTTCTTTTATTATAACAATTATAAGCCAATCAAGAAAATCAATCAAGCATGCTTCATTCATCACATTAAACATAACTATTTATATTTAATTTAAGTAATGACATGCTTCATGCTTTTCAATTTTTCATATAAATTAATATACACTTATATCAAGAAATATGAAAACCAATCCATGCATTTAAACATACATTATAACAATTTATAATATATAAAAAATGCATGAGCATGTTTATAACCTAAGATGGGATTAAATAATCTATATGACATCCATAAAGCATATAAATAGCAATTGAACCGGTTAATTTTGGCCCCTAGGATAAAATAAAGCATTAAATTACATTAATTTAGCTAAATTCTATCCTAAAAAATCCATGTACAGCTCCGGAATTGGCCTAGACAGCACGAACCGCCCCGAACCACCTCGAACCGGCCTCCAAAATCACGAACCATGCCAAAAATTGGCTGAACCGGACCAAATAGGTCCCAGCCCAGCCGAACCGGACCGTCCTTGCTTGAACCGCGCCTGTTGAAACCCTAGTGCGCGCCTCCATCGTGACAGCGTCGAGACGCTGTGTAGATTAGCGTCCCGACGCTGTGCGTTTTCCATATCTGGCGCCTGCGTAATCGAGACAGCGTCGAGACGCTGTTGAGGTAGCGTCCCGACGCTGTGTGCTTTCCTTACCGAGCGCCTTCGGTATCGAGACAGCGTCGAGACGCTGTTGAAGGAGCGTCCCGACGCTGTTGCGTCTGGAATCGATTTCTGGGCAGAAACAGCAACTTTTCTCCGATTTTGGCCCCGATTTCAGCGACGATTGCTCCGATTTTCATCTCATAAAAACCTATTCTAGACCCGGACTTACATAGGACTCGATTTTACATAATATACCCGAAACACCGGGCCTTACATGATCAAAATCACATAAAAATAAAATCTATGGCCATAAAATTAACCCAAACAGTTCAATGCAAACCGAACATACAATATGCATAAATCCCACCTATTAGAGCCTATCGCAACTTTTTAAAATTAATTAATAGGGACAGCGATGGCTCTGATGCCGATTGAAGGGAATAAAAGTCCCCACGCAGCAGAAGCGCATCGATTGGACCTTACGCCGTATATTAATTAACATTAAAAACCGTTACGAAAACTCAAACAAAACTTTAAACTATCTTTAAAGCCGCTGAAAAATCGGTTTAAACATGCTAAAATAAATCTAAATTTATTTTTAAAACTTTTCTAAAGAAAAGAGGAAGAACCGTTACAAACCTCCGTTGTAGACTTGACCGTTCTTCGCCAACGAAGCTCCACGAACGAAAACGCAGCAGCCGCTTCAAGGTATTCTTCGCTGGAAATTCTTCTTTGATTGACACAATAACCACAGAGGTTACACTGGTATGTCTCTAAGTCTAGGAGGCCAAAGACTTGTGGGAGTCTTTCTCTAAGAGGGAGGCTAGAGAGAATTCTAGGTCTTGTCTTTCAAGAGTGTCAAGTGTCATGACCAATTAGGTCTAGTGTTCTATTTATAGAGGAGAGGCCATGAATAAAATATTCAATTAAATCAATCTTTTCCAAAATAGATTCAATCTTTATTCCTTAATTAATCAATTATGATCAATCAATTCCCCAATTGATTAATCTTTTCCATAAATGACTAATTTCTTCCATAAGTAATTAGATCATTCCCATAAATGATTAATCACTTCCTTAAGTGATTAATTATTTACATAATTGATTAATTCATGGTTAATGAATTCTTTAATTAATTAACCACCAATTAAATATCACATATTTAATTTCCGGCCTTGAATTAATTAATTTTGCCCAAACACTTTTAGGACTTAAATTAATTAATTCTTTCAATCTTCCATAAATTTATATTTGAACTTTTCAAATATTAATTTCTCTCATAATAATATATCAATATATATTATTTTTATTTCCCTCAGTAAATTGAACATTTTCAATTTAATTACTTAGTTGCCTCAAATTACTTTACGAGCTACCAGTGGGACCTTATGGACCTGCAGATCAGAAGCTCCAACGATGTGAGATTAATTGGTTAAACTCATTAACCACAATAATCAATATTCGTTAACTGTGTGTACATTCCACTATAGACTCACAGTTGCACTCTTCTCACTGCAGACATATTTTCTGTGTCCACGGAACTTAGACCAATATCGACTAGTTAGTCCTTCACGAGTGTCCGTAACACCAGCTGGGTCAAATTACCGTTTTACCCCTGGGTCACCTCTATTTCCTTAAGTACCAATTCTCCTCTAATGAACAATCTGTTTATGGTCCAACCATCAAACAGAAAACCCTCTCGTGCCATTGAGAGGGTAGGGCCCTTTGTTCAAGACTCGGAGTAACCACTTAAGGGAACACTCATCTGCTTCCCTAAAGTCGGGAAGGAGTGAATTCCATCTTGCACGATTATGTTCCCAGCTCCCCATTCGATCTTGTCCCCAAAGTGGTAGGCTTATTGAGTCGGCGTATTGGCCACTCTCACCCATACAAATCAAAGGCCAATCTCTCATGAGCAGGAGTCCATAATCAACTCAGGATTAAGACTAAGTTGTCTAGGTCGTCCTAGTGAAAATAGAAAACCAACTAGTTAACGGTGTTATAACTAGTGGTTACTATTTCGCGGTCCGGTCTTATGCAAACTCATTGCATAGGATACCCCCACTCGCATGTCTCCTACACGAACGCGTTGGATCGCAGCGTTTGTATCAAATACAAAGTAGGCCGTATCCATAGTGTCACCAGGATAAGGCACCCAGTCTTATCCCTATACTATAGACCCTTTAGGCTGTTTCTTGAACAATGATCCCATATGTCGCTACATATAGTTCAAGACTCATATCACAGCCTTGGATGTCTAGTTTATTGGATTAGGGTTATTATTAGGCAAAGACATATATAAAATAACTAATAACAATTAATGGAAAATATATCAATATTATTTCATTAATATCCGGTCAACGGTTACATTCACTATCTACGAGTTTTAGGGCATAAAACCCAACACAAGAATGATCGCAGATGTGAGTGTGGATCCTCAGAAGGATGACCCTTAAAAGAATTATCGCGCGCCATCTGGATCAATCCCATCTTTAACTCAAAATTTGTAGCTTGAATCGGGGTGTAAACAATGCCTGAATTTTCGGTCGGGAGAACTTGTTTTAAAAAGTCTCTGATTGCCTTGGGAGCTTCTTGTTGGGCCATTACTTCTACTAATCTTTTCTCTCTTCGAAGGGTTCTAAGAGTCCTGTCAATTTCAAGATCTAGCGGAAACAAATTAACCACCTTGTCTCTTCGCATGCATTGCTCCCAATCAATCAAAAGATTTAAACAAAAACAAAAATAAAATATTCACAAAGAAAAATATTTACACCTAAATTACTATTTACCCCTTTCTTTTTTATGTCAAGAAAAAAATTACTTTGCTTAAAAATCAAGCCTCCCCGGCAACGGCGTCAAAAACTTGTTGTGTGGTACGATATCCGCAAGTGCACGGGTCGTCACAAGTAATAATAAAATGGAAGTATTCCGAGTATCGAATCCACAGGGAGGCGAAGCGAAATTTAAGCAAGCAAAAATATTCTTGAACACTAAAAGTACTTGGGAGAAATAATATCTAGGGACCAAAACATGCAATTAAAGAGAATTTAAAATTAAAGCGATTAAAGAGGAAAATTGATCAACCACAGAAGCAAATAAAATGTGGAGAAAAAGCTTTTAATGGGAAATGGGGTCTTGAAAATCGATTATTAGCTAAATAGTTAATACAATTATCCTATCTCGATTTCCAACTAATTATAATCCTAGAATCTCTGTTGATCACATAGGTTCTCCTGTCGGTCTCCCCTAATTGTAATTAATCAATTTTAACAACCTAAGTGTCTTTAGCGCCATTAAAATTCGTTAATTAATACGCTTTGATTCATTTTAGGAATCTAAGTTTAATAAACTAATCACGCTGTCACGACAGACAATTAAACTAGTTGCATGGATTATGATCTTTCCTAACTTCTCTCTGTCGAGTCTCCATTAAGAATCAGATCAATACACAATTGGCCAGATTGCATACAACATTACGAGCATCCATACAAATAATTAGTAAAAAAAAGGGCATGAGATAGGCAATTATAACAACATTTCACTATAATTTCATTTCAAGACCCCAAATTGGGGTTTAGCTATACATAGCTAAAATATTCAAAAAAAATTTACAATGGAAAGCATAAATATGAGCACAATAAAAGGGAAGGAATTGACCATCGAACACTCCGACGCTGGCACTTGGAGTCCCTCCAAGCACACCTTGAGCCTCCTAGAGTGCTCCCCAAAATTCCCCAAAAATTTCCCACTAAAGAACTCTAAAAAAGGCTAGAAAGCCTTGCCAGAGACTCCAAACGATCCAAGGAAAGAAAGGAAAGAATGGAATGAATAGTGATTGATGGTAAAAAATGGCACCAAGGGGCACTTTTTATAGGCTCGAAAATGGGGTAGCGTCGCGACACTGTGACATCATCGACTTGCCGGCCAAGAAATGGGACAACGCCGCGATGCTGTGACGATTCCAGAACAGTCCACGCGGTTTGGGCTTTGATTTTGGGTCTTTCTTCATTTCTTTTTGGATCTCTTCTTCAAGGTTGATTTTTCAGGCTCCCCCTTGACCCATGTATGGAATTTGGGCTTGAATGTCTCCTTTTTGGACATTTATTTCACCAAAATCCATAATTTGCTCCTAAAGACCAAATAACAAAATATTTTAGATTTCTTCATTAAAAACACAATTAAAGTGCTCAAAAGCTTAATAATTTAGGACTAAAATAGCGACATATCTGCTCGCTATCTATGCAACCCCAAGAACAACCCAAACCACCAAAACAAGAGGATCAACCTGTGCTCGAGGAACTGTTCGAGCATCAGAACGAAACTATACCGAGGACCTGTTCGAGCACAAGGAAAATAAGGAGCAGCAAGCTTCAGAAGACGAAAATGAGATCCTAGAAATTACCAACGACCAAATGCCTGAGAGGGGCAGGCATGAAGATAGTGAAACTGAAAGGAAGAGCAAAAATAAGTAAAAAATCAATGCACCCCTCAGAAGTCCAAGCATCAGGGGAGAAACCACTGTGCAACCCAGAGCACAAACACCACCACCACCACAACTTGAGAAGACAAAGTCCTCCCCACCAATGGCACCAAAGACAAAGAAGTCTCCAAGCAAGAATCAAAGGGTGGAGAGGCTAGTGAAGCCTTATGCTGAGGCACCTGCTCACCTAGCAATCATGAAGAAGAGGGCCTTGATGAGCGAGAAGGCTTTCTCGACTAAAACAGACCCACTTTCTGCTTTTATTGTCAACATTCTACACAAGTATAGCTGCGCCAAATTGAACAAGGAACCAAAGGCAGCTTCTATCCCCCTGGTTTGAGAGTTCTACACGTAGATTGGGGAAGAGAAGTAGACAATCATGTTCCTATGAGGTCGAGTGGTGGAATTCTCGGCCAAAATAATCAATCGGATATTCTGATTGCCTTCCCTCTGATATCCAGTTGGCAACCAGGCTATTGAGGAACCAACAACTGAGCACTTGGAGGAGGCACTGTCTATGGTGGCCCATGAAGGCATAAAGTGGCAAAAGTCTAGAACGGGGGTCCGGACTCTACTCTCTGGAGATTTGAAGCCAGAGCCAGCAGTATGGCTCTACATGATCAAGAATAGAATGATGCCCACGACACATGACACGACAATCTACCAAGAGCGTGTCATGTTATACAAATTATATACAAAGGCTTAGATCTCAACCTTGGACGAATTATTTAGAGGGAGATCCAAACTTGTGGTCACAAAAATGTGGGCAGATTGTTCTTCCCAAGTTTGATCGCGAAGTTATGCAGGCTTGTGGGAATTGAGCCCGAGGAGAAAGAAGAAAAAGAGGTCGCCAGAACTTCAATCGACTTGAGCTTGATCAAAAAGCTCATCATAAAGTCAAAGTTGAAGGTGACTTCTCCAGAAAAGAAGGCTAAATCAACTCTTCCTACAACCCAAGTGCTAAAATCTCCAAAAACTGACACAACAGCTGAAACGCCAGATGAGGCCTCAAATTAGCAACCTAATAGGACAGAAAAAGAAGATGCGGCTGCAAAACAGCCGCAAAGCTCATTTGATCCAGCTCTCCCGCAACAGCCTCGAGATAGTATGGCGGCTATAAGCAGGGATCTAGCATACATAAAAGCCCAGTGGCAGTACTACATTGCATATGCACAGCTTAGGGACCACGTCCTACATCAAATCTGCAATGGACTGGGGATAAACATTGATGAGCAGATGCCACCATTCCCCAACATAGACTTGGAAATACCTAAAGGCGATGGAGCCGACCCTTCCAATGCCTAAGGGAGTTTTCTTTTCACTCTCTATTTTGTGTTGATTAATTTTTTTAGGAGAAATGAAAAAAGGGCTTTATTTTTGCTTAGTTAAGTTTGTTAGCTTCTTTTGTTTCTTGCATTTTTGCATTTTTAGATAGGTCGTTTTATTTGTTTCTTCAGACTTGAAATTTTATTTGGTAAACTCTAAAAAAAAGTATATCTCTAAAAAGGTATTCAAAAGATTTTTAAAAGAGAAATGTGCTTAGTTGGTTTGTCGATTTTTGAGCGCCCTTAATGATGATAATTAAAGTTGTTTTAGTTCTTTAAATGCTTTAGTAACTTCAAGTTTTTCAAAGCATGACGTCTGAATAAACTTTTCTCTCCATAACACATTCAAATCCAAACTCATGTACCTTAGGCTTTAACTACCAACACCTTTAAGATGTTTAGACTTGATCTTAGCTTGTAAATCCTTTTCAGTCTCTCTTACTTTGATCTTCATGTTAGTCAATGAGGACATTGAACCATTTAAGTTTGGGGGGGGGGGGGGCAGTTTTTTACTTTTGTACTCTCTATTGTATTATGATTGCGTATTGCTATTGCTAAAAAAAAAGAGTAGAAAAGGCAAGGGGATACTCCTCCTTCTCGAATAAACCAAGTAACATTATTGATACATTTTCAATCACTTTCCATTTTGATTCATAATTTTTACCAACTATTTTATTAAAAAAAATTAGACTAATAAAAATTGATACAGGGGGAGGTCAATACGAATAATTGAGGTCAATAAGAATAAAAATTAGGGAGAAAAGAAAAATTGAGGTCAATAAGAATAAAAATAGTTTTTTTAAGAAATCGAAGAAATGAGAGTTTTTTTTTTTCTTAGATGTTTTTTTAAAAAAAAATCTATTTTTATTCTTATTTACCTCAATTTTTCTTCTCTCCCTAATTTTCATGTATAAATTTTTATTAGTCTAATTTCTTACTAAAAAAATTATGTTGGTAAAAATTATGAATCGAAATGGGAAGTGATTGAAAATATATCAATAATGTTGTGAGTTTAGAACGATAATTTTTCAATTATAATTATGGTATCGATTATAACATTCCAATAATTTGATTTATAGAATAAAAAACGTAAAAAAAAAACAAAAACAAAATATTAAAATATAAAAAATTAATTTACAAAATTTGTAAAAAAAAGAAGGAATGACCACGAATTAAAAAAAAAAAAAAAACAGAATGAAATTAAAAAAATAAAAAATAAAATTGTTGAATCCGTGGGTTGAAGCCATGGATTCAAGGGTTGACTGGTCATCAACCCACATATTCAAATAAAGACAAAAAAAAGTGTCTTCTTTCTTCAATTTTTTCCAGAAGACCGTGCTTTTGCCAATTTTTTTTAAATGTATTTTTTTTTCTAATGAACCCCAAAATAAGGAAAATAGAGTTATTTTTTAAAAGATGGGAAATAATATGTTGGGGTATATGTCCTAGAACTCAAGTTTTGTTATCCTTTATAAATAAAGATGTTATTCAGTGAAATTATTCATTCTATACAATAGAAACATCCATGGTTATAAAATGAGATACTTGAACTACATCTTGGATATAGACAGGGGTCAAGTTCAGGTATATAACTTAAATCGTCTATAGTAAAATAAATAAGGTTGGGTACCTTATTTTGGTAACACTATGGATGCGGCCTACTTTGCAAATGAAGCAAACGACGTGATCCTGATTCGTTCATGTAAAGACATGAAAGTAGGGGCATCTTGTGCAAAAGATGTTTACACAAGACGGGACCGAGAAATAAGTCACTCTTACTTTATAACGTCGTTTATTGTAAAGACTGATTTTTTCAAACGATGACCTAGGTAACTCGATCTTAATCTTGAGCTTATTATGAACTCCTGTTCGTTTAAGGTTGTCCTTTGATCTGCATGGGTGAGTGTGGTTCAAAAACACCATTCAATATTCCTACCATTTTGGGGACAACAATAGATGAATAGCTGGGGACATAGTAATGCAAGATGGAATTCACTCCTACCTGTTTTTAGGGATAGTAGAAAGGTTGTTCCCTTAAGTGCTGAATCCGAGGCTTGAACAAGGGGCCCCACCCTCTCATTGGCCTGAGAGGGACCTCGTTTATTGGTTGGACCATAAACGAATTTTTCATTAGAGGACCAGTGGACTTAAGGAATCTAGATGTTCTATAGGGGTAAAACGGACATTTGACCTGTCTATAGTAACGAACAACCTGTGAAGGATTGACTTACTAATCATGGTCATATCGAGTGGACGAAAATATATCTGCAGAGAGGGGAGTTCAACTACAGGGCTATAGTGGAGTGTCCCGATAGTTAACGGAAGTTGGTTAACTAGTTTTAAAAAAAAGGGTTTTAACTATTTTGACCTCGCACCGTTGGAGCCCATGATCTGTAGGTCCATTAGGTCCCCTTGCTAGCTCGAGATTAACTTTTGGAATAATATAATGGAATAAAAACGAATTGTTTTTAAAGTTCATGATTGAGAGAAAATGAAATAAAATAATAGGTATTGATAATACGTTGGGTTTTGCGAAAACCGAGCGTATATGGATTTTGGTATAAATAAACCGAAAACATGAATAAGGATTCATGTTAAGAAAAATAACATTTCAGAAATGTTCGGGAAAAGTGACAAAATATTAATTTAATATTAAGATATTAAATTAATAATTAATTAATTATTTAATTAATTAATTTTAAAATTAATTTTGAATTAATTTAGAAATTAGAAAATTGAAAAAATAGTTTTTCAATTTTCAAATATTAATTAAATAATAATTAGTGGGAAAATTCAAGATAAACATGATTTAATTAAAATCAAAATCAAATTGATTTTTTGGAGGTGGAGTGCATGGTTACCAAACCCATGCACTCACCTCCTTTGGGCCACTTAATCCTCAATTAAAATGGAGATGATTTGGTGGCAAATCTTGGGCATTTTCTTCAGCTTGAATCCCTCTATAAATATGAAGAAGAAGGCTGAAAGAAAGGAGCAAGAGAGGAGTTGAATTGCTGCCAAAATCCATGCTCAAACCTATGATGTTCCTAAGCTCGTTTTTCACAATTTCTCTCTAAAATTCCATCACTTGAGGATCCCACAATCCATTCCAAAAGCTTTAGGATAGCAAGGAAGGCCCTGTGGGGTAGTTCTTGACTCATTGGTGAAGGAAAACAAGCAACCAATCCAACCAATTTCTCCATTAAAGGCAAGGTAGGTTGCTGTCTCTGTTTTTCTTCTCATGAACAGCATGTTTTAATTGATCAAATTGAGCTTATTAAGAGTTCTAGATCCAAAATTGCTTCCGCTTTTCTCATATTAACACTTTCATAATAGTCTTTTTAAAAACATTTCCTACGATCCCTCACCAAAAATCACTTGGGAATCCTATGTGGTTGATTAAGAAGCGATTGATTAAGTATCACTTAAGGTGATTTTGAGTTCTTCCCAATAAAAGCTTTTCTTCTTTGGTCAAACATCACGATTTTAAAATAAAAGTAATTTTGGGTCATAAGTGCATTTGGTCATTCTAAAATCATTTCTAAACTTGTCTTTAGTGTTGATGCGATGAAGAGAACTCTCCAAGAGTTTAGCATGTCTTGAAGTTGATGCTAGGGTCAATATCGAGACTTCGAGACAACCCCATGGTTACACTAAATGAGATTGATCACGTGTTGTTATTGATGGTCCCAATATTGTTTGTAGGTATTCGATAGGAAAAGAAACATAATCAAATAATAGGATTAATCATGTGTTGTTATTGATGATCGTAATATTGTTTGTAGGTACATTCGATAGGAAATAAAGAACAAAAGCAATCTTATCTCCCTATAATTATAGGAGGTTATGGAATTAGTATTTGAAATTGAATCTACAAAGGCCATTCAGATTATTGATAATGGTCCAAGTTTTAAATTATTTGGTAGGAAAGAAAACAAAATAACATTATCTCCTTGCAAAGATAGGGTTCTAGAATCAAAGATAGGGTTCTAGAATCAGTGGTGTGTAATGAAATTTACCTAAGTCCATTCAAATCATATCTAAGATTGGAAAAGGAATTGCAAACTTTTTCAAAAACATTGCAGAATTTTTTTTCGTGCAGTAGGTATTGTTGTAAAAAGTATTGTACGCTTGTGTACATTTGTCGGCTTGGATAAGGTTAGGTGATTTTCGTGGAACCAACTCAATCCTTCGAATAGTAAATTCGTCTAACTCAAACCAAGACCAAGGGATCATTGAGAATTTGTCATAATGAACATAAAATATTACAACTATAAAAGGGCCGGTTGCAAATATAGCAAACCGGCCCAAAATATATACAAATCTAGCAGCCGGTAGAAAATTTTGCAAAAATGGCAAAATTTTCAGTTATGGGATGTGTATTTACTAAAATGTCCTTTCTATCTGATAGAAAATTTTTCTATTACTGATAGAATCTATTAGTGATAGAAAGTCTTTCTATCTGATAGAATCTATCTCTATTAGTGATAGAAAAGTCTTTCTACCTGATAGAAAGTCTTTCTATCAATGTGTTTCTATCATTGATAGAAACTGTTTCTATCACTAATAGATTCTATCAGTGATAGAAAACTTCTATCACTGATAGAAAGTGTTTCTATCACTGATAGAAATCTTCTATCACTGATAGAAAGTGTTTCTATCACTGATAGAATCTATCAGTGATAGAAAAAATTTTCTATCAGTGATAGAAAGTTAATTCTATCAGTGATAGAAGATTTCTATCACTGATAGAAAGTTAATTCTATCAGTGATAGAAGATTTCTATCACTGATAGAAAGTGTATCATAGAAGATTTCTATCACTGATAGAAAGTGTTTCTATCACTGATAGAAAAAATTTTCTATTACTGATAGAAAACTTCTATCAGTGATAGAAAGTTAATTCTATCAGTGATAGAAAATGTTTCTATCACTGATAGAAAACTTCTATCAGTGATAGAAAGTTAATTCTATCAGTGATAGAAGATTTCTATCATTGATAGAAAGTGTTTCTATCACTGATAGATTCTATCAGTGATAGAAAAAAATTTTCTATCAGTGATAGAAAACTTCTATCACTGATAGAAAGTGTTTCTATCACTGATAAAAATCTTCTATCACTGATAGAAAGTGTTTCTATCACTGATAGAATCTATCAGTGATAGAAAAAAATTTGTATCAGTGATAGAAAGTTAATTCTATCAGTGATAGAAGATTTCTATCAGTGATAGAAAGTGTTTCTATCACTGATAGAAAAAATTTTCTATTACTGATAGAAAACTTCTATCAGTGATAGAAAGTTAATTCTATCACTGATAGAAAATGTTTCTATCACTGATAGATTCTATCAGTGATAGAAACACTTTCTACCAGTGATAAAGAACTTCTATCAGTGATAGAAACACTTTCTATCAGTGATAAAAAACTTCTATCAGTGATAGAAAGTTAATTCTATCAGTGATGGAAGATTTCTATCACTGATAGAAAGTGTTTCTATCACTGATAGATTCTATCAGTGATAGAAAACTTCTATCACTGATAGAAAGTGTTTCTATCACTGATAGATTCTATCAGTGATAAAAACACTTTCTATCAGTGATAGAAAACTTCTATCACTGATAGAAGATTTCTATCAGTAATAGAAAATTTTTTCTATCAGTGATAGATTCTATCAGTGATAGAAACATTTTCTATCAGTGATAGAATTAACTTTGTATCATTGATAGAAGATTTCTATCAGTAATAGAAAATTTTTTCTATCAGTGATAGATTCTATCAGTGATAGAAACATTTTCTATCAGTGATAGAATTAACTTTCTATCACTGATAGAAGTTTTCTATCAGTAATAGAAAATTTTTTCTATCAGTGATAGAAACACTTTCTATCACTGATAGAATTAACTTTTTATCACTGATAGAAGTTTTCTATCACTGATAGAAATTTTTTTCTATCACTGATAGATTCTATCAGTGATAGAAACACTTTCTATCAGTGATAGAAGATTTCTATCGATAGAAACACTTTCTATCAGTGATAGAAGTTTTCTATCACTGATAGAATCTATCAGTGATAGAAGATTTCTATCATTGATAGAAATCTTCTATCACTGATAGAATTAACTTTTTATCACTGATAGAAGTTTTATATCACTGATAGAAAGTGTTTCTATCACTGATAGATTGATAGAAAGTGTTTATATCACTGATAGATTCTATCAGTGATAGAAGTGTTTCTATCACTGATAGAAAGTGTTTCTATCACTGATAGAAATCTTCTATCACTGATAGAAAGTGTTTCTATCACTGATAGAATCTATCAGTGATAGAAAAAATTTTCTATCAGTGATAGAAAGTTAATTCTATCACTGATAGAAAATTTTTTCTATCACTGATAGATTCTATCAGTGATAGAAAAACTTTCTATCACAAATAGTTCTATTAGTGATATCTTCTGATAGAAACCTATTGAAAAAAATCCTTTCTGATATATTGAAATCTCAAACCCATGAATCCAGACCCGCAATTAATCGGTAAAATATGAGATCCAAACTGTGAAATCTAAGAAAGATCATTTCGATAAAATTCAAACCGACTGTAACTTTCGAATTTTCTTTCCGGCGAGATCCCTGAAATTCGGCGACCGGAAGAGGCGGCCAAGTCGAGTGAGCGGATTGAAGTTTTGGTCTGAGATTTTCGATCTGAAGATTTCCCGTGAAATCCCTCAATATCAAATCCGTGAAATAAAAAACAATCGATCACAAAGAAGAAAGAAGAAAACGGAAAGAAGGAACGGAAATATAAAAAACTAATTCAAAAATTTCCTTGATCACGACAGGGAAGCAAGAAAAATGGGGAAGAAGAAAGAGCGCATGCAATTTAGAGGCAAAATGGGAATATAAAAAACTAATTAAAAACTTTTGCCATATTTGCAAATATTTTTTAAAAAAGCTATATTTGCCATTATTTAGGTTGATATTGCCACCCATTACAAATATCCAATATAAAACCTAAAAAAATCATAAAAGGTATGTAAATTATTACAATCAATGTGATGGTGGTTGAATCAACCCACGGATTCAACTTTTTTTTTTTTAATTTCAATTTTCCTTTTCAGTTTTTTTTTTTTTTTTTTAATTCGTGGCTCATTCCTTTTTTCTTTTTTTTTTTTTTTACAAATTTTAAAAATTAATTTTTTATTTTATTTTATTTTTTTTATGTTTTTATTCTATAAATCAAATTATTCGAATATTATAATCGATAACATAATTATAATTAGAAAATTATAAAATCAAAGAATAGGATTAATCATGTGTTGTTATTGAAGATCCTGATATTGTTTGTAGGTATTCAGTAGGAAGAAAAGAACCAAAGCAATCTTATCTCCCTACAACTATAGGAGGTTATTGAATTAGTATTTGAAATGAAATCTACCAAGGCCATTCGTATTATTGATAATGGTCCAAGTTTTAAATTATTTGGTAGGAAAGAAAACAAAGGAACCTTATCTCCTTGCAAAGATAGGGTTCTAGAATCAGTGGTGTGTAATGAAATTTACCCAAGGCCATTCAAATCATATCTAAGATTGGAAAAAGAATTGCAAACTTTTTGAAAAATAACATTGCAGAATTTTTTTTTTCTTGCAAAAACTCTTGTCTCCAAAAATCGGAATATAAAATTCTTGTACGCTTGTGTACACTTGTCGGGTTGGATAAGGTTATAGGTGATTTTCTTTGAACCAAACCAATCCTTCGAATAGTAAATTCGTCCAACTGATAAAACCAAGAGATAATTGAGAATTTGCAATAATGTACATAAAATATTACAAATATAAAACCTAAAAATATCATAACTATAGAAAGACTTAGAATATATATAATTACCGTAAAATAAAAGGTATGTAAATTATTACAATTAATGTGATGGTGAAAAAACTAAGCACATGGTTGTAGTTGAATCTGTGGCTTCAGCCCACGTATTCAACTTTTTTTTTTTTAATTTCAATTTTTCTTTTCAGTTTTTTTTTTAATTCGTGGCTCATTCCCTTTTTTTTTTACAAAATTTGAAAATTAATTTTTTAGTTTAATATTTTTTTTATGTTTTTATTTTATAAATCAAATTATTCGAATATTATAATCGATAACATAATTATAATTGGAAAGTTATCTGTTATAGGTAATTTTCGACCACACAGATGCACAAGGAGTTGACGAGGACAATCGGGCAGAGATAGGACCAAAAGACCGATCTAGGGGAAGGCCGGACCAAAGGGTCGGGCCATCAGGCCGGACCAAAGGTTATTGCGCGGGCCGAGCCCGGTGACCTCTTTTCGGTCCCTGATACCCCGGGTCGCCCCGGTTCCACCTGGTTCGTCCCGAAACACCTCTGAATTCCTAAAAACCCTAGGAGGACAAACATGTATAAAAACCCCTCTTCACCACGGAAGAAGGGTTCTGAAACTCTACTCTCGACTCTCCCATTACTATCTATAGCTTCTCCTCGGTTTTCTAACTTAGGCATCGGAGGCGGTGTGGCTTAAACCACGCCGGTGTGTAGCGGTTTTTGTTGGTCTTGTAGGTCACGTCTTCCCCGATTTTTACAAATTCACTGTTGGTGTCACGTGAAGGTCAGGTGAGTCTTCTGTCAGGATTTTGGCATCAACAGTTGGCACCGTCTGTGGGGAAGAGGTGCTTGCCAGTTCAAACCACGCGCCGGTTGTGGCCTGTAGGATGGATCGAATTCAGAAACTAGAAGGAAACCTTGGGTATGAGCAGAAAACGCCGAACCAGACTGGGGCCGACCTTGGTAGGGAAAAGGCCGACCCTAACTTTAGAAACTGTTGTAGGGATCTGTGTGTCCACGATGCTGTTGGACCTGACCCAAGAGGACAACCAGCAGAAGAACTGGAGTCTGTGCCACTAACATCCGAGGAAAGGAGAGTGAACATCGGCACAAGATTGGGGGCTGAGCAGAGAGACAGACTGATCGATTTCTTGAGGGCTAATGCAGATTTGTTTGCATGGTCACACGAAGATTTGCCGAGAATTGACCCGGAAATGATGGTTCACCGGTTAAACGTGAACAGGGATTTCAAGCCGATAAAGTAGAAACGAAGAACATTTAATTCAGAGAGGAATGAGGTTATTGCCAGTCAAGTGGATGAGTTTCTTAACGCGGGGTTCATCCGAGAAGTTCATTATCCCCAGTGGTTTTCTAACGTGGTACTGGTAAAGAAGGCTAACGGGAAGTGGCGGATGTGCATCGACTTCACCAACCTAAATAAGGCGTGCCCAAAGGACAGCTATCCTTTGCCAATGATCGACCAGTTGGTTGATGCCACAGCAGGGCACGAGATGCTGAGTTTTATGGATACATACTCAGGGTACAACAAGATTAGAATACACAAGCCCGATCAGGAAAAAACTTAATTTATCACCAGTCGAGGGTTGTATTGTTACAAGGTCATGTCGTTCGGTCTAAAGAACGCCAAAGCGACATACCAACAGATGGTAAACCACATGTTCGCTCCGCTATTGGGAAAGAACATGGAGGTATACGTGGATGATATGCTAGTGAAGAGCTTGAAGTCTCAATGCCATGAGTCTGACCTTAGTGAAGCTTTCCAGATGCTCCGAAAGTATCAAATGAAACTAAACCCGAGTAAATGCGCTTTCGGGGTAATGTCTGGAAAGTTCCTAGGGTTCATGGTACATCAGAGGGAGATAGAAGCAAACCCAGACAAGATCAGAGCAATCATGCAAATGTCTTCCCCGACCAATCTCAAGCAGCTTCAAAGCTTGAACGAGAGGATTGCCGCATTGAACAGGTTTGTTAGTAGATCAACTGACAGATGCTTACCCTTCTTTAAAATTTTGAGACAGGGATCACGTTTCGAATTAACTGGAGAGTGCGAAAAGGCTTTTCCAGAGCTTAAGGACTATATGAGCTTGGCCTCGCTCTTGGCCAAGCCGCTCCCTGGCGACGAGCTACTACTCTATGTCGCGGCCTCGGATACGGCTGTAAGTTCTACACTAATCAAAGAAGAAGGGAAACTCCAGCGACCCATGTATTATACCAGTAAATCGATGGTTGGAGCAGAAACTAGATACCCCCAAGTGGAGAAGCTCGCTCTGGCCCTAGTTACGTCGGCCAGAAGATTGCGTCCGTATTTCCAAGCCCACAAGGTAACAGTCTTGACCAATTTTCCTCTAAAACAGGTATTGCAGAAGCCAGATGCCTCGGATCGCCTCATGAAGTGGGCAGTTGAGCTGAGTGAGTATGACATCCACTACAAACCTCGGACTGCCATGAAAAGGCAAGATGTTGCAGATTTCCTAGCAGAATTAACGACTACCGAGGAGGAGGCCGACCCTTAAAGGTCCGAGGCCGAGCAGAGCAAGTCAGGCACAGAGGTCAATATGCTGAGTGTAAGGGAGGTAAAACAGACTTGGACACTCTTTGTAGACGGGTCTTCTAACACCAAGGGTTGAGGAGTAGGAATTTTGCTAGAATTCCCTGATGGAGGAAGATTTGAGTATGCCCTGAGATTCAACTTCAAGGCCTCAAATAATGAGGCTGAATACGATGGCACTCCTGGCGGGATTGGGGTTAGCAAGGGAGATCAGAGTCTCAGACATCATGGTTCAAAGCGATTCACAACTAATCGTGAAGCAGATGTTGGCAAAATATCAGACTAGGGAACAGAGAATGAGTAAGTACTTATCCAAGGCCAGGGAACTGTTGTCCAACATTGAGAAGTGGGAGATCAAGCAAATTCCGAGGTCTCAGAACGCCAACGCAGATTCACTGGCTCGCTTGGTGGCTGCCCATGATACAGAGTTGAGTAGGACTATGCCAGTTGAGGTTTTGTCTGAGCCTGCGGTATGTACAGAGGAGATTCTCGAGACAGATGGCCGAGCAGAGGCCGAGGCCGAGCCTAAGGACAAGTCAGAGGCCGAGACCGAGCCTGAGGATAAGTCCGAGGCTGAGGCGGAAGATCCAAGGTTTGAGGTCGAGGATCCTGTAGATGGGGAGGGCATCCCATCAATTGAAACTGAGCCCTCCCCTGAAGCAAGAGAAGCTTAATGGATGGATCCGATCCTTGATTACTTAGGGAAAGGCGAGCTACCAACAGAGAAGACAGAGGCTAAAAAGGTTCAGAGGCGAGCATCGCATTTTGTGTTAAGAGAAGGGAAACTATATAAAAGAGGCTACTCGATGTCGTTGTTGAGGTGCCTTCCCCCAAGTGATGCTAACTACGTTATGAAAGAGATACATGAGGGGGTGTGTGGAAACCATTCAGGAGCAAGGTCACTGTGTCACAAGATAATTAGACAAGGTTACTACTGGCCAACTATGTTGCAAGATGCTAGGTGTTTCACGAGATCTTGCGACCAATGCCAGAGGTTTTCACCCATTCCAAGGCAAACACCTGAGCCCTTAACGAGCATTATCAGCCCATGGCCGTTTGCGCAATGGGGAATAGATCTGATCGGACCTCTTCCCCAAGGTAAAGGGCATACCAAGTATGCAGTCGTGGCTGTGGATTATTTCACAAAATGGGCAGAGGTAGAACCGCTAGCAACCATAACCGAAAAGAAAGTTACGGACTTCATATGGATGAATATTGTGTGTCGATTTGGGATTCCTAACACCATCATATCAGATAATGGTAGGCAGTTCGACAATGCCGCCTTCATAAAATTCTGCTTAGATTTGGGCATAACGCATCGGTGTTCATCCCCAGCTCATCCACAAGCTAATGGCCAGGAGGAGGTTGTGAATAAAATAATCAAGCAGAATTTGAAAACGAAGCTTGAAGGGCTAAAGGGGTTATGGGCTGAAGAGCTCCTGCGTGTACTGTGGGCGTATCGGACAACAGCACGAACCTCAACAGGAGAAACGCCATTTTCCCTTTCATTCGGGACAGAGGCAGTAGTCCCAGTGGAGGTCGGCATTCCCACCCCTAGGATAGAGCAGTTTAGTGTGCAGGGGAATGATGAGGCTATGAGGTTGAACTTGGACCTCCTAGACGAACATCGTGACATGGCACGACTTCGAGTTACAGAGTATAAAAATAGGATTGCCAGGTATTATAACACAAAAGTGAAAAGGCGCACTTTCAAGGAAGGAGATCTAGTACTGAGAAAGTCATGCAGAACACCAGGGATCCCAATGCAGTTGCACTGGGACCAGCATGGGAAGGACCTTACCAAGTTAGCAAAGTGGTCCGCCCCAACACTTATGCCTTGGTTGACGGTAACGGGAAACCAACTCCACACCCATGGAATGCAGAACACTTGAAGATTTACTATCAGTAACCACAAAAAAAACAAGTGGCAGGCAATGCCACCACTGCGGGAAGGCCGAGGCCGACTAGGAGCAATTCCTTTTTCTATATATGTTTACTTTACAATAGGACTGTCTGTCATTTTTCTCACTATAAAACATGCGAACATTTTCGAATTCAATAAAATTTGCTATATTGTGTTTTGCATAAAGCAGGGTGTGACGCGTACGGCCAGACGAGAATAATTCTTGCAGAGGCCAAACTTTCGCACTTCCCCAGACAAGAGTGATTCTTGCGGAGACTGAATTCCTGCAGAGAGGTTGACGCATGTCCTCAACCTCCACAGGTCCCCAACAGAGTGTACACACCCTTGGGATGGAAAACAAGCAAGCGAACAATATAGAGGAGTTGGTCGGCCTTATGCCAAGGCCAAGGCCGAGCTCCACCTTTAGATGCCCAGGTATGAAGTTAGTTTCTCCTTACTCAAAAAATGCATGTCGAAGATATTGAATGCATATTTTGAATGGGGGGTTGGGAATAAGGACAAACCAAGTCCATCATAGTCATAGTCCATAGTTTTGGGATTACTTACTTTCATTTTGTATAGCACATGTCCATAGTTTTTCCCCATGGTACAATGCAGATGCTTGCAAATTTAATAAAGTTCTTTATACTGTGTTTTTGTCAAGCATTTTTCCATAGGATGTGGTGCACGTGGCCAAACAAGAATGATTCTTGCAGAGGCCAAACTTCCGTACTTTCCCTTGGAAAGAGACTAAACTCTTGCAGAGAAGTTGACACATTCCCTCAACCTTTCCAAGTTTTCCCAGAAGAGTGTACGCACCCCTGGGATGACCACGATGCTTGAAGAGAGGCTCGGGAATTTCCTAGGCCTCCCCAAGCTTTTCCCCAGAAGAGTGTACGCACCCCTTGGATGAACACAACAGCTTGAAGAGAGGCCCGAGAACTTTCTAGGCCTCCCCAAGCTTTTCCCCAGAAGAGTGTACGCACCCTTGGGATGACCACGATACTTGAAGAGAGGCTCGGGAATTTCCTAGGCCTCCCCAAGCTTTTCCCCAGAAGAGTGTACGCACCCCTGGGATAACCACGATGCTTGAAGAGAGGCTCAGGAATTTCCTAGGCCTCCCCAAGATTTTCCCCAGAAGAGTGTACGCACCCCTAGGATGAACACAACAGCTTGAAGAGAGGCCCGGGAACTTCCTAGGCCTCCCAAAGCTTTTTCCCCAGAAGAGTGTACGCACCCCTAGGATGACCACGATGCTTGAAGAGAGGCTCGAGAATTTCCTAGGCCTCCCCAAGCTTTTCCCCAGAAGAGTGTACGCACCCCTGGGATGAATGCAACGCTTGAAGAGAGGCTGAGGTATTTCCTTGGCCTTCCCAAGCTTTTCCCCGACTGAGTGTACGCACCCTCAGGATGGATACAAAAGAGAAAATTAGCAACCAAAGCAGAGGAAATGCTCAACCTCATGCCAAGGCCGAGGTCGAGCGTCCCAGCTCCAAAGCCAACCCTCAGGCACCCATTCAAAGCAGCAAGGAGATGTCCGACCATGGAGCAAATTTACACATAAGTCCAACCATGAAGCAAGCGTACACGTGATGTCAAAACATGGATTGGCCTCATGTCAAGGTGATAACTGTCCGAAAGGTAGTTATTTAGGCCTTAATTCTATAGGGATTTGTGTGTCTTTTGTGCTTAACAGGGTTGCTTTTAGATGAATATTATATGTTTTAATCCATTTGGAAGAATAGAGGCTTTGAAAGTGATTTTGTGCAGAAAATATTGTTGAGCGACTGGAGGGAGCAAATTCTGTGCTGCAGCAAAACTGGGAGCAAAACTGCCACGTCACAGCTCGTTAGCCAAGTTGACAAACCGACTTATGTTGAGTTATTTTCGGGATAAAGCAGCGAGGAGAGCCTGCCATGTGTCCAATTTAACATAATTCTCATCTTATAAAAGGAGGAGCCGTCAAAGATAAATGGATTCACGATTTGGAGACCAAATTAATCGGCCGGAGGCCGAATTGACGGCGGAATGGAAATCTAAAAAGACCATTTGCGATTCCACTCAAGGAGACGAAGTTCTTCCATGTTCTCGGTGGTTTGGAGCAACCGTTTCATCCCCACTTGCTGAAAAGGATTAGTATCTCTTGTGTATTTCGTATTATGGATGTGCTTATCGAGATTGTAACGTGTTTTATGTTTTCAATCATGAACTAATTGATTTGTAGGCATAGGTTAAGAATTATGTGGTTGTTATATTTATAAATCTGGAAATTCTATTTGATCATGATCATCTTGAATTATTGTTGATTTTTATTTTCATTATGTGCCCGCCTAGCTAGCTGGTATGTATAGCTTCTCTTAGTTTCAAGGATGATTTAGGAGTTGTGTGACGATAATTCATGCTAGATCAATGTGTATTGGTGAACGCCAGTGACTGAGTTAGGGATAGCCAGTTGCCTAGTGCTTGATCGGTAGAGCTTCATTGGTTTTGAAACATATTCCAAAAAATCCAGAGTTTCAGGAGTATCCTGCTGATAATACTGCAGGAGATTGACAGATCAAAAGAATTGCTGGAGCATCTTTATAGCAATTACAGAAGTCTTAACCTGTGTTTGTTTCCATTCTGTTTTCTCTAGTTGTAATCACTTACTGCTTTCGCATGTCTTTTGTTTCAGCAATTTAAAAACCCAATCAATTTAACCAACCATTTGAAATCACTAAAAAGGCAAATTAAATCAATAGAGGTAGGCATTTCAAGACCCTGGGGATACGATAAATACTTATCACTTGCTGCTAGATTGTGTATACTTGCACAATATTCTGGAGTTAATTTATCTCATATTTTTAACCACTCCAGAGTTGCAACACAAGGCCAAGGCCGACCATCCACCTTCAAATGGCCAGGGGGCTAAGTATTAAGCTAACAGGGGTCCGAGTGCGAGGCCGACCCTATCCCCCTCCTTCAGTTTTCTTTTGCATAAATTATTTTTTCAATGTCGGATTGTGAAGTCTTCTGTTTTTCCTGTTTTCAATTATGGAGAAGCCCTAGATCTGGTATGAAGCAATCCGAATGACCAAGTACGGGGGGTCTCGCTAAGCTAAGATGGAAAATGTTGTGCTCGGCCTCTTCCCGAGGCCGAGGCCGACCAGAGAGGCCCTCCAACCCCTTCTGTAACTTCTCATTCTTCTCATTTACATTTCACCTAACCCCTATTCAAGGAGTTTCTACTTTGTATAGTTTGTCCTATCTTGCAGGATAACAAAGAAGTCATACCAACGTCAGCACGAGACGAGAGTTGTACTCTTAAATGAGGCTTAAGGTGCTCGACCTATAGCATTAAGTCGCACTTGAATCCCAATTCAACAGTGGGGGCTTAATGTTATAGGTAATTTTCGACCACACAGACGCACAAGGAGCTAACGAGGACAATCGGGCAGAGGTAGGGCCGAAAGACCGACCCAGGGGAAGGCCGGACCAAAGGGTCGGCCTCGGCAAAAGGCCGAGGCCTACCATTCGGCCTGCTTGCGCGGGCCGAGCCCAGTGACCTCTTTTCGGTCCCTGATACCTCGGGTCGCCTCGGTTCCGCCTGGTTCGTCCCGAAACACCTCCGAATTCCTAAAAACCCTAGGAGGACAAACAGGTATAAAAACCCCTCTTCACCACGGAAGAAGGGTTCTAAAACTCTACTCTTGACTCTCCCCTTACTATCTATAGCTTCTCCTCGATTTTCTAACTTCGGCATCGGAGGCAGTGTGACTTACACCACACCGGTGTGCAACGGTTTTTGATGGTCTTGTAGGTCACGTCTTCCCTAGTTTCTACATAAATTCACTGTTGGTGTCACGTGAAGGTCAGGTGAGTATCTATCTGGATTTTGACATCAACATTATCGTTATAAATTTATAACATTATTGATACATTTTCAATCACTTCCCATTTTAATTCATAACTTTTACCAACTATTTTTTTTTTCAAATAAATTAGACTAAAAAAAATTGATACATAAAAAATTAGGGAGAAAAAAATATTTGAGGTAAATAAGAATAAAAATAGATTTTTTAAAAAAATATCTAAGAATAAAAACATATAGGTTTTTTTTTTTTGTTTCGTTATCTACGTTCTACAAATATTTTCAAAATTCTAGCCAAGTTTTGAAATTTAAAAGAAAGCAGCTTTCAAAAACTTGTTTAAATTTATATGTTTCTTAAGAAAGATTAACATGGTAAAGAAATGATAAGAACACAAACACATTTTTTAAAAACCAAATAGTTATCAAAATAATAGAGTGGTTGTGGTCAAGTTTTTTTTTTTTTCTCTCACCTTAATATGAATAAAAATCTTTAGTCAACTTCTGTTAGCTGAGCCATCCGTAGTTGGTATTCAAAACTGATCATAGATATACAGTTTAATAACAGTTGATTAATTAATCATAAAAGTATTAAAAAATATAAGTAAATACGAAAATTAAACAATTAATATTAGAAAGGTTCATGAATCCAATTTACTACATTGAAATTTTATCGCCTTCTTAATTTTTTTAAAAAAATATTCTTAGATTTAAAAAAATCGAAGAAAAGAGAGTTTTTTATTCTTAGATTTTTTTAAAAAAAATCTATTTTCATTCTTATTTTCCTCATTTTTTCTTTTCTCCCTAATTTGCGATGTATCAATTTTAATTAGTCTAATTTAAAAAAAAAATAGTTGGTAAATCGAAATAGGAAGTGATTAAAATGTATCAATAATGTTGTAAATTTAGAATGACAATTTTCTAATTATAATTATGTTATCGATTATAATATTACAATAATTTGATTTAGAGAATAAAAAACCTAAAAATAAAAAAAATAAAAAATAAATAAACTAAACTAAACTAAATATTAAAAAAAAATAATTTTAAAAATTTGTAAAAAAAAAAAAAAAGAATGATTGAGCCCCGTATTAAAAAAATGGAATGAAATTAAAAAAAAAAAACTAAAAAGTTGAATATGTGGGTTGTATTATGAATAGTAACATATTCTTAGATGCCCATAACCCCCAAAAGGTTACAAATCCATCTCTTTAACCCCTTCAAGAGTTACAAATCCCTTTATGTTAGATCTTGTAACTACTAACTTCACAACCCTATAAATAGAGGTTGTAGAGAACATTTGAAAATACACCTCAATTAAGAAGTACTTTTCTCTCTACTTTCTTCTTCTCTCTTATTTGCTCTCTAATTGTTCTTATTGTTGTTGCTCTTGTATTCTTCTTGTTCTTCTTTTGAGCTAGTTTCATAACACGTTATCAGCACGAAGCTCTATCACTTTTCTTTGCTAAAGGTAGGCTTTATTTTTGTTTTTGTTGTTTGTATTATGTACGTTCCATATAAATAGTGTATATGTATTGAATACCTCATATATACACTATGTATTCTTTGAACGTTGACAATCTATTATTTTATACACATTGACATGTTATTGTTATAATCTTCATGTTATGTTTAAAAGTAATTTTCTGTTTATCATGCATGATTGAATTCATATTATTGTTTACAAGTTAAGATTTAAATTCATTTTATTGTTTACAAGTCAAGATTTGAATTCATTATGTTGTTTATGATTTAACATTCGAATTCATCTCTTTGTTCACAATCCTCCTTAATTGTTCATGATTCATTTTATTTTACATATTAAGTTTGAGATTTGTGGCAATTAATAATTCAAATGTTTTTGTTATTATTTATTTCACGTCAATCTTTTTATGAACATATTGAATTTAAATTGTTTACTTGTTGAAATTTAAAGTGTTTATATTGTTAAATCACAATATTGCAATCAATATTTTATAACATGTATTTGATATTGCAATTTATTTATCTCTTTGATATTGCAATTTGAGAGATATTGTATGTTTAAATTCTTATTAGTTGATAATCTAAAATTTGGTATATGTTTGTTATATACATTATTGTTCACATTTTCCTTGAATATCATATGAACAATACATATTTCTCATTTATATAGAGCATGTTATATATTGATCAATATATGTCTTATAGACACAACACAACATGTTTAATTACCTACAATTTTTAAAACTCATGTTTGATATATCAAATTTATAAATATTTCTTATGATAGTTTTATCCATATGAAAATAATTATATTTTTCATGAATACTTAAGTATTTTCATATGGATATATTTTGTATACTCATATAATCATCATTAGTGTGAAATATCTTATGACAAAGTTTGAAAGATATATATGCATATCAGCTAATTATTCTTCCTAAAGCTCATTTTGATAAGATACACTTGAAGTTGCATAAATCAATAAGTGCTCATTTTGATTATAAGCACTTAAAGTTGAATGATTATAAATCAATAAGTGCTAAATTCGATAAAATGCACCTGTAGTTGCATGATGTCAAATCAATAAGTGATTTTAAAGTATATATTAGAGAAGACATGATATTTTTTTCTATATAAAATATGCTCCTGGAGTAGCAATATCGAGAAATGGATTTTAAATATATTGTGATAAGTAAAATATCTTGTCTTTGAGATTAAATAAAACAATGAACACTTGATAGAAGAACATGAGTCTCAAGACAAAATAGTACAATAACATTCCCTGAGGTGAATGTTGTAATATTTAATAATTATGGTCAAGATTAAGGTCATGATCATAATAGAGGAAGGAATAGTTACTCATTTTGTGGTGGTTGTAGATCGTTCAAATTTCAAGAAAACCACACATATATAGTTGGTCTTTTGATCCCCTAAATATGACATATTTGGATGTTACAAATATCTTTTAATCTCCTGGAGAGAAACGTTTTGACCCATTTAAATATGAAATCTTCTGATGTTGCAAATTTTTTTTTTTTTTTTGAATCTCCTGAAGAGAAGATTGAAAGCACTAAAGGAGTAGCAAATACTTCTTTTAACTATGAGAATGTCCAAAATTATTTTTGATTTATGTTTTAGTTGTTTTATTTTTATGTTTACTAGTTGAGTTTTGAAGTTTTACATTTCAAGTTTTGTTTTAAATTTCCATTCGTGAGACTTATTGTAATCTTTCATTTTTAATGAAGAATCATGGACATTTCTCATATTTTGGCTGATTCAAAGATGAACAATGGAGATTTATGCTTGGCAGATAGTGCAACTACGCATACAATACTTACAGATATAAAATACTTTTATAAATTGACAATGCTTGAAGCAAATGTCAATACAATATCAGGTTCTGCAAACCTGATTGAAGGCTTTGGAAAAGCAAATTTGATTTTGCCTAGAGGAACAAAATTCACAATTAATAATGCTTTGTTCTCTAGCAAATCAAAAAGAAATCTGTTAAGTTTCAAAGATATACGTTATAATGGTTATCATGTTGAGACTAGTAGTAAAAATAATATAGAATATCTATATATTACATCTACTACTTTACATGAAAAACGTATATTAGAAACACTGCCTGCTTTTTCATCTGGATTATATTATACTCATATACGAGTAATTGAAACATATGCAACAATGAGCCCGAAGTTCATGAATCTAGATATATTCACTGTTTGGCATGATCGATTGGGTCATCCTGGGTCAATAATGATGAGAAGAATTATTGAGAATTCTCATGGACATCCATTGAAGAACCAGAAGATTCTTCAATCTAATGAATTATCATGTGTTGCTTGCTCTCAAGGTAAATTAATAATTAGACCATCACCAGCAAAAGTGGGTGTTGAGCTACCTACATTCCTAGAACGAATTCATGGTGATATATGTGGACCTATTAATCCACCAAGTGGACCATTTAGATATTTTATGGTTTTAATTGACGCATCCAGTAGATGGTCACATGTATGTTTATTATCAAGTCGAAACCTTGCATTTGCAAGATTACTTGCTCAAATAATCAAATTACGAGCACAATTTCCTGATTATACAATTAAAAGCATTCGTCTTGATAATGCTGGTGAATTTACATCCCAAGCGTTAAATAATTATTGCATGTCAATTGGGATAAATATTGAACATCCTGTAGCTCATGTTCATACACAAAATGGTTTAGCAGAATCATTTATAAAACGTTTACAGTTAATTGCTAGACCATTACTTATGAGAGCAAAGCTTCCAATATATGTATGGGGTCATGCTATTTTGCATGCAGCGTCACTTATACGCATTAGACCAGCATCTTATCATAAGTACTCCCCATTACAATTAGCTTATGGCCAAGAGCCAAATATATCTCATCTGCGAATTTTTGGATGTGAGGTATATGTTCCAATTGCTCCACCACAACGTACTAAGATGGGACCTCAAAGGAGGTTGGGAATATATGTTGGATTTGATTCCCCATCAATTATTAGATATCTTGAACCCCTGACGGGTGATGTTTTTACAGCAAGATTCATTGATTGTCATTTTAATGAGACAAATTTTCCAACATTAGGGGGAGGAATTAAGAAGTTGGAAAAAGAAATTACATGGAGTGCATCATTGTCTCATTTGGATCCTCGTACAAATCAATGTGAACTAGAAGTTCAAAAGATAATTCATTTACAAAGTATAGCAAACCAAATGCCAGATGCATTTACGGATGCTAAGAAAGTGACCAAGTCATATATACCAGCTGCAAATACTCCATCTAGAATTGAAATCCCAATACAACAAGTTGTCACAGCTAATGAGTCTATAGTACGCCAGAAGCGTGGTAGACCAATGGGTTCCAAAGATAAAAATCCTCGAAAAAGGAAAGTAGTAAATAGTCGAAATGACTTAATTGAAGATGTGGATATTCCAGAGGAAACCCTGGACATGACTAACCATAGGAATATCGAAGAGGCTCAAATAAATGAGGATAATAATGAGATTTCGATAAACTACGTCATGACAGGAAAAAGATGGAATCGAACTGATACAGTTATTGACAACATTTTTGCTTATAATGTTGCTCATGATATTATTTATGAAAATGAGGATTCTGAACCTAAATCTGTCGAAGAATGTCGACATAGAAAGGATTGGGTTAAGTGGAAAGAAGCAATCCAAGCAGAATTAAACTCGCTTTCAAAACGTGAAGTTTTTGGACCTGTAGTCCATACACCTGAAGGTGTAAAACCTGTGGGATACAAATGGGTATTTGTACGTAAAAAAAATGAAAATAATGAGGTCACAAGATATAAAGCACGTCTTGTTGCTCAAGGATTTTCACAAAGACCAGGTGTTGACTATGAGGAAACATATTCCCCTGTGGTGGATGCAATTACACTAAGATATCTAATTAGCCTGACTGTATATGAAAAGCTTGACATGCATCTCATGGATGTAGTCACAGCATATCTATATGGATCTCTTGATAATGAAATCTATATGAAAATCCCTAAAGGATTTAAGATACCTGAATCATATAAATCCAATTCTCAAGAGTTATATTCGATCAAATTACAGAGATCACTATATGGATTAAAACAATCAGGACGAATGTGGTACAATCGTCTAAGTGAATATTTATTGAAAGAAGGATATCAAAATAATCCAATTTGTCCATGTGTTTTTATTAAGAAATCACAGTCAGGATTTGCTATCGTAGCTGTATACGTTGATGATCTAAACATAATTGGAACTCCTGAAGAGCTTTCAAAGGCGATAGAATATCTCCAAAAAGAATTTGAGATGAAAGATCTTGGTAAGACAAAATTTTGTATTGGTTTGCAAATTGAACATCTAGCAGATGGAATTTTTGTTCATCAATCGACGTATACAGAAAAGATTTTAAAAAGATTTTACATGGACAAGGCACATCCATTGAACATTCCAATGGTAGTTCGGTCACTAGATGTGAAGAAGGATATCTTCCGACCTCAAGAAGATAATGAAGAACTACTTGGTCCTGAAGTACCATATCTTAGTGCAATAGGTGCACTAATGTATCTTGCTAATAACACAAGACCAGATATAGCTTTTTCAGTAAATTTATTAGCTAGATACAGTTATTCTCCAACGAAAAGACATTGGAATGGAGTTAAGCATATACTTCGTTACCTTCGAGGAACGATTGATATGGGTTTGTTTTATTCAAACAAATCGAATTTTGATCTAGTTGGTTATGCAGATGCAGGGTATTTATCTGACCCACACAAAGCTAGGTCTCAAACAGGTTACCTGTTTACATGTGGAGGAACTGCTATATCATGGCGGTCTGTAAAACAAACCATTACGGCTACATCCTCAAATCATGCGGAAATCCTCGCAATTCATGAGGCCAGTCGAGAATGTGTATGGTTGAGATCAATGACTCAACACATTCGGGAAACATGTGGCTTGTCTTCTGACAAAAATCTTCCGACAATATTATATGAAGACAATACAGCATGTATAACCCAAATAAAAGGAGGATATATTAAAGGAGATAGAACAAAGCACATCTCGCCAAAACTCTTCTACACTCATGACCTTGAAGAAAATGGTGACATCACTGTTCGACAAATTTCTTCAAAGGACAACTTGGCGGACTTATTTACAAAGGCATTGCCAACCACAACATTTGAAAAGTTGGTGCACAACATTGGGATGCGACGACTTAAAGATCTCAAGTGATATTTCCATTAGGGGGAGTTGTACTGCACTCTTTTTCCCTTGACTATGGTTTTTCCCATTGGGTTTTCCTAGCAAGGTTTTTAACGAGGCAGAAATATTAAAGTATATGAATAATGTACTCTTTTTCCTTCATTAGGATTTTTTTTCCCATTGGGTTTTTTCCTAATAAGGTTTTAACGAGGCATATATTCTATATATAATGGGCATCTAAAGCGGGAGTATTATGAATAGTAACATATTCTTAGATGCCCATAACCCCCAAAAGGTTACAAATCCATCTCTTTAACCCCTTCAAGAGTTACAAATCCCTTTATGTTAGATCTTGTAACTACTAACTTCACAACCCTATAAATAGAGGTTGTAGAGAACATTTGAAAATACACCTCAATTGAGAAGTACTTTTCTCTCTACTTTCTTCTTCTCTCTTATTTGCTCTCTAATTGTTCTTATTGTTGTTGCTCTTGTATTCTTCTTGTTCTTCTTTTGAGCTAGTTTCATAACAGGTTGAAGCACCAGATTCAAAGGTTGACTGGTAATTAACCCACAGATTCAAATAAATACAAAAAAAAAAAAAAAAAAGTGTCTGCTTTCTTCAATTTTTTCCAAAAGACCGTGCTTTTGCCAAATTTTTTTTTAAATGTAATTTTTTTTTCTAATGAACCCAAAATAAGGGAAATAGAGTTATTTTTTAAAAGACATGAAATAATAGTCTTTTTAAAAACATTTCCTATGATCCCTCACCAAAAATCACTTGGTAATCCTAAGTGGTTGATTAAGAATCACTTTAAGGTGATTTTAAGTTCTTTCCAAGATAAGCTTTTCTTCTTTGGTCAAACATCCCGATTTTAAAATAAAAGTAATTTTGGGACATAAGTGAATTTGGTCATTCTAAAATCATTTCTAAACTTGTTTTCAGTGTTGATGCGATGAAGAGAACTCTCCAAGTGTTTAGCTTGTCTTGAAGTTGATGCTAGGGTCAATATCGAGACTTCGAGACAACTCCATGGTTACACTGAATGAGATTGATCACGTGTTGTTATTGATGGTCCCAATATTCTTTGTAGGTATTCGATAGGAAAAGAAACAAAATCAAAGAATAAGATTAATCATGTGTTGTTATTGATGATCCTGATATTGTTTGTAGGTATTCGGTAGGAAAAAAAAAGAACAAAAGCAATCTTATCTCCCTACAACTATTGGAGGTTATTGAATTAGTATTTGAAATGAAATCTACAAAGGCCATTCATATTATTGATAATGGTCCAAGTTTTAAATTATTTGGTAGGAAAGAAAACAAAGGAACCTTATCTCCTTGCAAAGATAGGGTTCTAGAATCAGTGGTGTGTAATGAAATTTACCCAAGGCCATTCAAACATATCTAAGATTGGAAAAGGAATTGCAAACTTTTTCAAAAACATTGCAGAATTTTTTTTCGTGCAGTAGGTATTGTTGTAAAAAGTCTTGTACGCTTGTGTACATTTGTCGGATTGGATAAGGTTAGGTGATTTTCTTGGAACCAACTCAATCCTTCCAATAGTAAATTTGTCTAACTCAAACCAAGGGATCATTCAGAATTTGTCATAATGTACATAAAATATTACAAATATAAAACTTAAAAAAAATCATAACTATAGAAAGACATAATATGTGAGTATCAATATAATTACCGTAAAATAAAAGGTATGTAAATTATTACAATCAATGTGATGGTGAAACGACAATGCTCCGGATTCAACTTTTTTTTTTTTAATTTCAATTTTCCTTTTAAGTTTTTTTTTTTTAATTCGTGGCTCATTCCTTTTTTTTTTTTTTTTTACAAATTTTGAAAATTAATTTTTTATTTTAATTTTTTTTATGGTTTTATTCTATAAATCAAAGTATTCGAATATTATAATCGATAACATAATTATAATTGGAAAATTATCGTTCATTATTGAGACATTTTCAATCACTTTCCATTTTAATTCATAGTTTTTACCAACTATTTTTTTTAAATAAATTAGACTAATAAAAATTGATACATAAAAAAATTAGGGAGAAAAGAAAATTTGAGGTAAATAAGAATAAAAAATAGATTTTTTAAAAAAAAAATATCTAAGAATAAAAACATTTAGCTTTTTTTGTTTCATTATCTACGTTCTACAAATATTTTCAAAATTCAAGCCAAGTTTTGAAAATTTAAAGAAAGCAGCTTTCAAAAACTTGTTTTAATTCATATGCTTCTTAAGAAAGATTAGCATGGTAAAGAAATGATAAGAACACAAACACAATTTTTAAAAACCAAATAGTTATCAAAATGATAGAGTGGTTGTGGTCAAGTATTTTTTTTTTCCTCTCTCATTAATATGAATAAAAATATTTAGTCAGCTTCTGTTAGCTGAGCCATTCGTAGTTGTATTCAAAACTGATAGTAGATATACAGTTTAATAACAGTTGATTAATTAATCATAAAAGTATTAAAAAAATATAAGTAAATACGAAAACCAAACAATTAATGTTTGAAAGGTTCGTGAATCCGATTTAATACATTGGAATTTTATCGCGTTCTTAATTTAAAAAAAAATATTATTAGATAAAAAAAAATCGAAGAAATGAGAGTGTTTTATTCTTAGATGGTTTTCAAAAAATCTATTTTTATTCTTATTTTCCTCAATTTTTCTTTTCTCCCTAATTTGTGATGTATCAATTTTTATTAGTCTAATTTCTTAAAAAAAAAAATTAGTTGGTAAAAATTATGAATTGAAATGGGAAGTGATTGAAAATGTATCAGTAATGTTGTAAATTTAGAACGACAATTTTTGTAACGCCCCAGGTTTTAATAAAATCTAACCTAGTGACATTACTAAACTCCTATACAAACTAACCGAGAGCTTCGAAAACTTCGGCAGCAGAAACAGCATACATAGGACGAACCAAAATTTTTAATAATATGTTAAACTCAAAACAACACTTCTAAATCATTCCATTCTACCCCACAACTCAACAGAAACAACTTCATACTAGAATACGAGTCAGATCTCGCATCTTCATCCAACAACAGAACCTAAATTCTTCTAGTGCAAGCATACTTTTAACTTTCTAAAAACAGTTCGACTTTATTAATCATAAACATATTTACAACCTAGTGGGAAACATGAATCTAAACATGCTCAACAACAAGAAAAACTAAACCAACCTAGCTATAAATAATAGAATCAACCTATCAACAGTTGATTGAGAACTATCCTATCCAACAAAAAAAATATATATATATAACCAAACAATGGACCCCTGTGGTCATCCCTCTTGAACCTTCTCGTCTACATCACCAAGCACATAAAACTCGTCACCTGCATAATCTGAAAATGTTGGGGGAAGGAAGGGGAGGGGTATCAGTACATTCACAGTACTGGTAAGTAGCTCACACCCGGGGGGCCACCAACCAACAAACATCCACAACAACATGTTATCCACACACATCATGCTTGTAAAGCGATAAACAACCCAACATGCTCTAAAACACGAAAATAACAGCCAACACATGCTCATGCAAAAATGGGACGACAACATGAATCCACGCATCATGCTATACACCCCCACATGGTTTCCGCGCCATGCCCGCACACTCACACGTGATTTCCGCGTCACGCTCCGCACTCACACCCACACGTGATTTCCGCCTCTCCCCAATGATCACACACTATGCAGACATGACTCACATGCAGCATAGCCCACTAACAACAACTTTCTCAAACATAACCAATCATGCTTAAAGTACCTCTTGCTTAAAAAAACAACATATCAACATGCTTAACTCACATAACGGAATATATATGTATATATATCAAACACGAAACATATAAGTAAGCAAGCAACAAGTGACATGCTCAAGCAAACAAAAAAGCCCACCCAGATCGAAACTACTTACAAAGCTAAAACACTCCTAAATAGCCAAGAGCCGCTCCTAAAATGATCCAACAATCTCCTGAAAAAAGAATTGCAAAGCTTGAAAGCTAACTCAATTCAATCTATACTAGAAGCCCAAATGTGCTTAAAAAGGAACGCCCTTACCAAATAGGACCCTTAAGCTTGATTAAAACGCTTCAAAGTGGCCTAGGATCACAAATACGGAGATTCTAAGCATTAGAAACCTATTTAGACTAATTAAAGAAGATTCACACAAAGTTTCAGCACTAACACTTTACCCAAAATGAACTTTAGTTCTTGGTCATGGGATACTTAAATTAGTCTAAATTGATTCGAACTATGAGAAACAACTTAACAACTATAGGAATCGATTTTTAGTACTAAGAAGGGTATTCAAAAGGCTTCAAGGCATCGGAAACCTTACCGGATTGCATAAACGAGCCAACAAGCTTGCTGGAATTTGCCAACCAGCACCAAAATCCTTTGATTAAGCGTTGTCCGAGATCCAAATTGAATTGAAACTGAAGCTAAATGACACCCAATGGTTACAACCTATTCTAAAACTACTTAAATGAACTCTAAATATTTTAAGAGTCCTGAAACTTACTGATCAACGCCCAAATGGCCTTGAATATGTGCTCGTTTGTGTTTGAACAACTCGACAACTAAGGTCCCGTGTCGTCGGGTTATGGGTAACCCAATACAAGGCCTTTCAGGTTGTGGGTACTTGCTGAACACCATTTTTGAGTCCAAGCACGCGCTAAACAGTGATCAAACATACTTAATTCTGCAATTAGAAGCTACACAGAATGGGTAGCTCAAATTAACACTTTATGGGTCATGGGTAACTATAATTCGAAGCCAACAAGGAACAGGTTCAGGCGAAAGCTTACCAAACGACACCAAAACGGCTTGAATCGCGCAGGTTCTTCCAGACTGCAGAAGGCGAAGTTGGGTCTCGTTGCTGGAAGCTCGCTAGAGCTCCCTGCCTTCACGAAAGACTCACCTAAGAGGAAGATCGCAAGGGATGAAGTTGAACGTTGCTATGCTCGGACCAAAAAGAACGCTAGAGGGAGAGAAACGTGCGATTTCTCGTGTGGGTCTTGCTGACGGCGAGAGAAATCAAGCAAGGGAGATACCACACCGACTGCTGAACACGAGGAGAAGAAACAGGAGGAAGATAGACAACGGGGACAGGAAAACGGTGAGGGCAAGCGACGGCAACGCGAGATGAGGACGGCGGCGCGAGGAGGTGACGGTGCAAGGCGGTGGCGCAGAGAGAAAGAGAAAGCAGATGGGGCGACGTGGGTTTCATGGGTGGTTGGGTTCCGATTAAAACGAAGGAAGAGAGAGTAGGAGGCGGCGACACAAGGAGAGAGAGAGAGGCTGCCGGAGATGTTCACGCGAATGAGAGAGAAAGAGAGAGAGTGTAACGCCCCAGGTTTTTATAAGACTAAACTACTAACCTAGCTGCATTACTAACTCCTCATGACAAACTAACCGAGTGCTTCGAAAATTTCGGTAGCATAACGACATACATCGGACTAACCCAAAATTTTTCAATCACCTGCTAGGACAAGATTAACACTTCTATAACATTATTCAGCAACTCCACCATACTACAACACATCTGAACTACACAGAACTAACAGCCAGTCAGGCCTCGCATCAACAACTACTAACTAACCGGAAACACAATTGTAACAGAGCTTATAACATTAATTCATTCAAAACAAACTTAATGATTAACCACTAAAAGAATAAATGGAGTTCTTTAAAACAAACACAACTAGTCCTAGAGTTAACAAGAATAATCAGATCTAAGCCTAACAGGACAACAACTGTCCAACCAAATTAAGCAACAACTATCCGATATGAAAATAAAATGAAAACAATGCAACTAGCTAAGGTCCTAAGTCCTTCCTCATATGCCTCCTCAGCATCACCATGGTCCACGCAGTCTTCATAACCTGCAAAATCTGGTAGTTGGGGGGAGAGACAGGGGAGGGGGTTAGTACACTAAGGTACTGGTAAGTAGCCCCTTCTACCTGAGAAGCCATCAAACAACAAACAAGCAACCAACATGCTCGTCATGCGCACACAATATGTTTCTGAAAAGCGGTAAACACAATGTCATGCTCAAAAGCTAGTAAAAACAAATGACTCTCCTAAGCCATAACTCATGCATCTCTCTATGCAATTCGCTAACCCCACAAAGCTCCACGAGCTCACTCAACGCTCATGTTTAGCCCTCACATGGCTCTCCACACGTGATTTCCGCGTCACGCTCCGCCAAACTCTCCAAGACTGACCCTTCGAGTTGCACCGACCCCTGACCATTTATACCCAGGGCCTCGACACTTCTCTACAGAGCTCGACAATCGACCCTTGACCATTTATATCCAAGGCCTCGAACTGTGCATCGACCCTTGACCATTTACACCCAAGGCCTCGATGACTAAGCAACGTATTGACCCTTGACCATTTATACCCAAGGCCTCAATACTTGCCTCAAGACACCGACCCTTGACCATTTATACCCAAGACCTCGATGACTAAGCAACGTATTGACTCTTGACCATTTATACCCAAGGCCTCAATACTTGCCTCAAGACTCATCACACTGACCCTTAACCATTTATGCCCAAGGCCTCGATGACTAAGCAACGTATTGACCCTTGACCATTTATACCCAAGGCCTCAATACTTGCCTCAAGACTCATCACACCGACCCTTGACCATTTATACCCAAGGCATCGATGCTCCTCTTTATCTAACATTGGCATATCGACCCTCGACCATTTATACCCGAGGCATCGACATCCAATAGTGATATATCAATCCCCGACCATTTATACCCGAGGCCCTGATAATCACTTTACTTTCCTCAAAACAATATCAGTCCTTGACCATTTATACCTGAGGCCCTGATATCTCAATCACAATGCTAGTTCTCTTAAAACCAATGGTGACATGTCACCCCTCGACCATTTGTACCCAAGGTGCACTGACATTCACTCATCTTTCTCTTTTTCACATTTTAGGTCCCTGACCTTTTTTCTCACAACTATCTAGAATGAAAATGCCCTGCAACAAGCTTCTAGACTCAAGTACTAAGCCCACCAAGCACATACATACAAGTTCTCATCTCACGCATAACTCATGAGCGAACAACAGAACTAGCATGCTTTACAACCGAACATCACAACAACAATCCACATTATTCAGAGATTTCATATATACATAACATAGAAGCAAGAAACACTTTACATTATATGTAAGCGTAAAAACAAAAGCACGGAAAAAGTTATAAAGCAAGTAAACATACAACGTGCATCATGCAATCACACAGACTTTAACAGGTAAGAACTACTTACCAAAAATTGAAGAATGCTCTAGAGAACTCGAAAGGCTCCTATAACACCCTTGACCAATTCTATATGATCCAGATAAGCTCCTAAGCCATCAAGATCAAAAGGTTAAAACTTAACTCATTAACCTGAAGCAACTAAACAGGTGCCTAAGGGAGAGAACTTACTCAAGATCAACCTTAGGTCCTTAGGACACTGCTCAAAGTGCTTCGTGATCGAGAAAGCTCTAAATCAACCCAACTACAAGAACGACTTTTTAGATAATATGATTTTAAACTCCACTTAAAAGGGCATTAAAAAGCTTAAAGGCGTTGGGAACCTTACGGAACTACACTAAACAAACCAACAACTTGCTAGAAGTTCTCGATCAACACGCAAATCCTTGAACATGCATTGCCCGAGACCTGAATTGGTTCAAAACAACAATTTTAAGAGCGCCCAAAGATCACAAGCTATCCTAAAGCTACTAAGACGAATTCTAAAGCTTTAAGGGCGAGAAAACTTACCCAAAAGGACCCGCTTTCAACTAGACGGGTTATCCTAACCCCGAACAACGTGTTAGAACGCTCTTTGGGCAGTGGGTAATCGAACTCAAGTGATTCGAACCCAATCGAACATTTTGACAGCATTGTAGAATAGAATTTCAATGCTATTTTTGAATTTACAGCACCTAATCCATTGGGTGACTAATTTTAAGCATCAACAGGACATGGGTAAGCGTTTAAACTTACCGGAATTGTTAGGTGACGCTGTAACGACCCAGAACAGAGCAAAACGCTGTTGGATAGCACACCCACTGACTGAAACGGCCGAATTCTTGCGTGGGTTATCCAAAAAGAGCAATGGGTGATTAGATCGAACCTTAAACCTACTAGAATGGAGGAAAAGAGACTTACCCACAAGCTACCTTGGCTGAAAACGCAAGGAGGCGGCACGAACACAGCGAGACGGAACAGCACGGAGGCTTTACGCGCGGCTCACGGCCGGTGGAGACCTTCACGGTGGCTGGGCTTCACGGCTGCCCGAGCTGGGACGTAAAACGACGAGAGAGAGAGAGAGGAAGAAGAGTTGTTGCTGGCGGCAACGTGACAAGGACACCGACGGTGACGACGGCTGCTCGCGTGGAGAAGAAGACGCACGGAGAGACAGCGGCGACGACGCGAGGCTCAAACGGCGGCGACGTTGAAGCTTCACGACAAAGGCAAGAAGAAATTGAGAGGGGGGGCTGGACGCACGCGGGAGAGAGGGCTGAAGGGAGGGAAAAAGAATTTAGGGCTTTTTTTTTATTTCCTTTTCTTTTTCTTTAAATAAACCTTAGTTAAAAGAAAGCCCAATTAATAAAGGAATTAGGATTTCAATTTAAATCCCCAATTTGAATTTTAATCCCAATCTTAGCTCCTAAAGAATTCAAGATTTAAACTGATTAAGAGGAGTTTGGGTCTTTCGATGCTTAAAATAAATATTAATTTTTAAACCTCCAAACTTCAGAAATTTAAAGATTTAATTAAAAATCTCTTTCCCCTAAATTTTAGAAATTTATTTTAACGACCCAAGGCTACACTTAAATTCTAATTTTCCAAGTTAGAATAAGAACACTTACAAATTCCAAAATGATTTAATTTCGAAACGCGGGGCGTTACAATGAGGGGGATACCGGAGAAGACATTTCAGGAGGGGGGGGGGTCGGACGCGCGAGGGAGAGAGGAAGGGAGAGTGAAGGTGAGGCAAAATGATTTTACTTAGGGCTTCTTCTTTTCCTTTTTTTTCCCCTTAATTCCAATAACTGCCCACTAATCAGAGAAAAATATGCAAACTTCCTTCCCCACTAACCTGATAAAATTAACTGACCAATAACCACTTAGCACCAACACACGAGAAGGGAAAAATCTCAATTAGATTTAAAATATCAACTGAAGGCTATAATTAAATTCTAATTTTTTTTCCAAATTAGAATTCAAACCCGTTTGATTCAAAATGGCATACTTTCGAAATGCGGGGCGTTATAGACTCCCAACCTTTAAAAACTTTTGTCCTAGAAAGTTACTCGCCTAGCCACTTTGAGCGAATGACCTTGATCTCAAACTTTTCTTCTCAAGGTACTTATTACTGGTGGCTTTCAGCTATCAAGCCACTTTCTACTAGAATGCCAAGGTTTTGAATTACGACACAAGAAGGATCATTGATGAACATCCTCAACAGTGACTCCAGAATCAAGTTCTCGAACCTACACCACTTGTAGCCAAGCTCGCCTACCGACAACTTGACAACGGTGCAAGAAGAACTTAAATGGTTTGGCAAAATCAGAACTAAGCTATCCATTTTGCACATACACATAGAGTTCCTTTTCCTTAAAGCTACTTGAAGGAACACAGGTCGCCAATGTCAAACTCAAACCCTTGCACTTGATACCTTTACAGCCTCCTTTTCATTATTGGCAACTTGTATCCTTGTCCCGATACTGCGGGTGGCTTCATTAGCAAACTTCACCAACTTTGAGCCCACCTTGTTGGTTATTGATAGCGAGCAGAAATGTCGCTATTTAGTCCCAAATTATTAGGCTTTGTTGTGCTTTAATTGTGTTTTTATTGAAACTATTTAATGTATTTTGTTATTTGGTCTTTAGGAGCAAAGTTGTGGATTTTGGTGAGAAAAGTGTCCAAAATGCAGCCATTTAAGCCCAATTTCCATGCTTGGGTCAAGGGGAGTCAAAAGAGGCCAACCATGAAGATAAGGTCCAAAAAAGAAATGAAGAGAGGCCCCAAAAGAAGCCCAAATCCGCGCATGAATGATCTGGAATCTCTGCCTAGCGTCAAGACGCTGTGAGGACAACGTCGCAATGCTGTCCATTTCTTGGTCGGCAAGTCGATGACGTCACAGCGTCGCGACGCTCTTCCATGTAGCGTCGCGACGCTACCCCCTTTCCAAGCCTATATGAGGCTCCCCTTGGTGCCTCATTTTACAATCAATCATCATATTCTTCCATTCCTTTCTTGCTTTCTTGGCTCCTTTAGGAGCTTCTCTCAAGGCTTTCTAGCCTTTTTGAGAGTTTCTTTAGTGGGAAATTTTTGGGGAGCATCCTAGGAGGCTCAAGGAGTTAGGGGTGTTCAAAAAACCTGACAACCCGAACAACCCGGACTACCCAACCCAAACCGTAAGGGTTGGGTTGGGTTAGGTTTTTTTTTTTTCAGTTTGGGTTGGGTTCAAATTTTATAAAACTGAAAATTCGGTTCGGTTCACGGGTTTAGAAAATTTTGGCTCGGTTCAACCCAAACCGAACCGAATATATAGAATATTTGCTGTATAATTAACATATCATTTGTTTGGCTTAGTGGTTGTTGCCTTCTCCTGTATTCTATGTTGATTTTTTTTATATATTACTTATTGATGTTTTTTTTTAATATTATTTCTTTTTATGTTTTTTTCTTTTCCGTTTTTTTATTTTTTTTCAATGATAACTTGTTGTTTGTGTTTTTTTTATTTATTTAATTATTCAAATTTCAAATAACTATATATACTTTTTTTCCCTTCAAACTTCATAAAGCCAAGTATTATTTGTTTCTTTTCTTTTTTGTTTTTTTAACTTCCTTTTTATTTAATCTAAATAATTTAGACTTTTATGTCTTGAAATTTACATTATAATATTGTGGATAAGCATAAATCTTTTTTTTTTTTTAAATTAAGTATTTAAAAAAAAGAGAACCCGGCAACCCAACCCAACCCAACCCCAATTTTTTGGGTTGGGTTGCCATATACATTCGGTTTATTCGGGTCGACAACCCGACCAACCCGAATTTTCGGATTGGTCCAAAAAATCCCCCCAACCCAACCCAACCCAACCCGTGTACACCCCTACAAGGAGTGTTCGAAGGGACTTCGAGCGGCAGCAAAGGGGTTTTTCGACGGTCAATTCCTTTCCTTTTATTATGCTCTTAATTATGCTTTTCATTGTAAATTTTGTGGATATTTCTGCTATGTATAGCTAAACCCCAATTTGGGGTCTTAAAATGAAATTATAGTTTAAATGTTGTTATAATTACCTGTCTCTTGCCCTTTTTCCTAATTATTTGTATGGATGTGCTTAATGCTTTATGCAATCTGGCCAATTATGTAATGATTCGATTCTTAATGGAAACTCGACGAAGAGAAATTAGGATAGATCATAGTTCATGCAACTAGTTTAATTGTCCGTCGTGACAACGGGATTAGTTGATTAAATGATTTTTAATGGCGCTAAGGACACTTAGGTTGTTAAAATGAATTAATTACAATTAGGGGAAACCGACAGGAGAACCTATGTGATTAATGGAGATTCTAGGATTATAATTAGTTGGGCAATGAGATAGGATAATTATAATGAATGTTTAGCTAATAATTGATTTTCAAGACCCCACTTCCCATTAAGAACTCTTTCTCCATATTTTATTTTCTTGATTGATCAAATTGACTTCTTTAATTGCTTTGATTTTTAAAATCTCTTTAAATTCATGTTTTGGGTCCCTAAATATTATTTCGCCCAAGTATTTTTAGTGCTCAAGGAATCTTTGCTTGCTTAAATTTCGTTTCGCCTCCCTGTGGATTCGATACTCGAAATTCTTCCGTTTTATATTACTTGTGACGACCCGTGCACTTACGGAGAACTCTCAACAGTTATATGTAGCTCAACATTACCAACTAGGCACTGCTAAGGTTGAACCAAACAATTCTATCAAGACTTTCGCTGCCAACTCAAAATTTGACACATCCATACTTCTTAGCAATGGCTACGAGACTTATTGTTGCCCTACTAAGTACATCCACGATAGCTCTGTCATGATGACAACTAAAGTTGTGGTCATGACTCTATCAATTTCCAACATCTCGTTTGTCCTTGGTTGAGATCTCGCTACATAAATAATTGCTTAACTTTTGGTCTTTGAATAAACCAACATATCGTCAAGAACATTGTCACGAGCAAGTCCAAAAGGACCTTGAGACTTGGTTCACGAAGTTCAAAACGAAACAAGGCATTATCGAGTCCGAAGATATATCAAAAACTTTTAACGCTCATACTTGGTTTTTGAGGGCCATCCTTGAATTGCTAACTTTCTTGACTTTTAAACTATGAAGACAAGATGCAAAACCAACCTAGGAACTTCCTTTTCCTTGCAATTGGTCTATACTAAGAAGTTCACCCAACTTCACCTTTTACAAGGAAATTTTCGTTGACTTAGGGTATAACTCTCACTTGACAGAGCCTTGAACCCAACTCACTAGCTTTGGCTAATTTACTAAGATATAGAAGATCTAACTAAGCCATTAATACGAATAAAAATCTTTAGTCATCTTCTGTTAGCTGAGCCATCCATAGGTTTATTCAAAACTGATAGTAGATATATAGTTTAATAACAGTTGATTAATTAATCATAAAAGTATTAAAAAATATAAGTAAATACAAAAACCAAACAATTAATGTTTGAAAGGTTGGTGAATCCAATTTAATACATTGGAATTTTATAGCCTTCTTAATTAAAAAAAAAAAATATTCTTAGATATAAAAAAATCGAAGAAATGAGAGTGTTTTATTCTTAGATGGTTTTTAGAAAATCTATTTTTATTCTTATTTTCCTCAATTTTTCTTTTCTCCCTAATTTGTGATGTATCAATTTTTATTAGTCTAATTTGCTAAAAATTATGAATCGAAATGGGAAGTGATTGAAAATGTATCAATAATGTTGTAAATTTAGTACGGCAATTTTCTAATTATAATTATGTTATCGATTATAATATTGCAATAATTTGATTTATAGAATAAAAAAAGTTAAAAAAAACTGAACTGAACTAAACTAAACAAAATATTAAAATAAAAAAAAAATTAATTTTCAAAATTTGTAAAAAAAAAAAAAAAAGAAGGATTGAGCCACGTATTAAAAAAAAAACACAATGAAATTAAAAAAAAAAACTGAAAATGAAAATTGAAATTAAAAAAGAAAAGAAAAACTAAAAAGTTGAATCCGTGGGTTGAAGCCATAGATTCAAGGGTTTACTGGTAATTAATCCACATATTCAAATAAAGACAAAAAAATGTCTGCTTTCTTCAATTTTTTCTAGAAGACCGTGCTTTTGCCAATTTTTTTTACATGTATTTTTTTTTCCTAATGAACCCAAAATAAAGTGAAATAGAGTTAGTTTTTAAAAAAACATGAAATAATAGTCTTTTTAAAAACATTTCTTACGATCACTCACCAAAAATCACTTGGGAATCCTAAGTGGTTGATTAAGAATCACTTAAGGTGATTTTGAGTTCATCCCAAGATAAGCTTTTCTTCTTTTGTCAAACATCATGATTTTAAAATAGAAGTAATTTTGGGATATAAGTGAATTTGGTTATTCTAAAATCATTTCTAAACTTATCTTCAGGGTTGATGCGATGAAGAGAACTCTCCAAGAGTTTAGCATGTCTTGAAGTTGATGCTAGGGTCAATATCGAGACTTCGAGACAACCCCATGGTTACACTGAATGAGATTGATCACGTGTTGTTATTGATGGTCCCAATATTGTTTGTTGGTATTCGATAGGAAAAGAAACAAAATCAAAGAATAGGATTAATCACGTGTTGTTATTGATGGTCCTAATATTGTTTGAAGGTATTCAGAACAAAAGAATCTTATCTCTCTACAATTATAGGGGGTTATTGAATTAGTATTTGAAATGAAATCTACAAAGGCCATTCATATTATTGATAATGGTCCAAAAGTTTTAAATTATTTGGTGGGAAGAAAACAAAAGAACCTTATCTCCTTGCAAAGATAGAGTTCTAGAATCAGTGGTGTGAAATGAAATTTATCAATGGCCATTCAAATCATATCTAAGATTGGAAAAGGAATTGCAATTTTTTTAAAAACATTACAGATTTTTTTTTTTTTGTGCAGTAGGTATTGTTGTAAAAAGTCTTGTACGTGTGTACATTTGTCGGGTTGGATAAGGTTAGGTGATTTTTTTGGAACCAACTCAATCCTTCGAATAGTAAATTCATATAACTCAAACCAAGGGATCATTGAGAATTTTTCATAATGTACATAAAATATTACAAATATATAACGTAAAAAAATCATAACTATAGAAAGAATAATAATATGAGTATCAATATAATTACAGTAAAATAAAGGTATGTAAATTATTACAATCAATGTGATAGTACAACTGTTGGGTTTTGTTGATGGTCAAATTTTGCTTAGGGAATTGCCCCTTGCCCCACGCAACGATCAACAGTGAATTTGTAAGGATGCGGGAAGAGCGTGACCTGCAAGACAAACAAACGCTGCACACCGGTGTGGTGTAGACCACACGCGCTCCGATGCTTAAGTTAGCCCTTGGCCGAAGAACAAGTAGAATGTATTTAGGGTTGAATTTTTGCATACCTGTGTGCGTTGGTGGTTCCTCCTTTTGTAAGTCCCCTTGGAGTTTCGGCTGCTCGCCACCAGAGCGTCAATGGGCCTTTGGCCCTGGTCGGCCTCGACAATGGGCCGAGGCCGACCACTTGCTCGGCCTCTCCCTTGGGATGAGGCCGAGCGTCACGTCTGGAGGGCCGGGCCCTTCAGTCTTCTTCATCTTGGCTTCTTCTACCTTCTGGGCCGACTCACCGGGGCCCATCCTGCACAAAATATCACAGAACGATTTCTGCCCATAACATTAAGCCCCCACTCTCTATTGGAGTTCCGGGGCATTTCTCGGTCTCTAATGGAGAGTTGGAATTCAATCATTTCACCTGCAGAAGAAAACTCATTACACATGCATAACCCCTCACATTTTGCTTGTTAATTATGCAACCACTTGATTGACTCTTTGTGAGGCAAAAGATTTCTTTCGGTTGGTTGTTAACCAACTTTTGAACTTGGGGGTTGAGGCTCTATCCGTGCTTACATCTAGCATACAAGACAAAGGACGAAGCAATTTTTTAGTTGGTTTGGAACCACCCTTGTAGCTTGGAATAGAAAATCCCGTTGGGATCCAGTTAGACGAAAAAGACAAACGGAAAAAGACAAAATGGGGGGCTGACCGAGGGGGTCAGCCCCCTGCTGCCGCGCCAGGCGCATGCTTGGCGCGACAGGCACCTGCTACCTAGCAGCAGGTGCGCTCAGCCTCGGCACTTTACCGAGGCCGAGCAGGCTAGGCCTGCCGTGGCAGGCCTAGCATGCCTTGGCCTTTCATTTTTTTTTTTTTTGAATTTCAAATTTGAAATCCGAGATCCCCTTCAACCTCCCTCCATTTTGGCTCTATAAATAGCCTCTTCATGCTCTCCACTTTCCTCACCAAACTCCCTTCTCAAGCTCTCTCCAAGGTAGCAGCTTTTCCTCTCTTTCATATTCATTGTGAAACGTTTTTCTTGCCATGTCGAGTGCAGAGTCTGTCCATACCGATTTTCATTCCGGGAGCGGTTCTAGCTTTTATGATGAATCTCCCTACTCGGAGGGGGAGGAGAACGTTGAGGAAGCTGAGGATTCCGATCCTTCGACACCTCCTTCAGTTACGTCATCCTCGGTGACCGAGGCCCACTTGGAGCGCCTTCGGTACGAGTATGGCGTTCCTGACGATGTGCACATGAGGGTCCCGGATCCGGATGAAAGCTTTTCTCACCCCCCCCCCCCCCCCCGTAGGTGAGGTGGCCTTCTACAGAGCTATGTTCAAGTTTGGAGTCCGCCTACCGCTTCCCCTGCTTCTCCAACACTTCCTGACGATCACCGGGCTAGCCCCGACACAAATCGTGCCTAATGGATGGGCTCATCTCATCGGTTGCATCCTTCTATGGGCATATGGCAACCCGGATGCCACTATGGACCCGAATATTTTCTTTTCCCTGCACTCTATCAGCCGCAATCCCAACCTCGGGCACCTTTTTTACTATATTAGTGCCAAAAAGGGAACCATTGTTAACACTCCCTCGTCTGTGAAAAATTGGAGGAGTGGGTGGTTTTTTGTTAGGGGAAATTGGTTAGAAAGAAACCCAGACGGCAGCCATTATGCTGTTTCTACATACTTTCGCAAATATGGTGAGTATTTGCGCGCTTATTGCCTTGATCAATACTTCTAACTCACCTTTCATCTCTTTCACTTGCTCAGTTCCTCGGAGGGCTCGCCGAACTGCAGAAGCCCGCCTATTCGCCGAGGTTGTGCGACGGATCCCGCTCTGCCATCGCTTCGGTCCCGACCTCGTCAACCAAGAAAACCTTGTATTTCTCAGGCTCGATCGCCCTTTATCCAGTAAGCTCCTCCTGCTGTCCTGCTAGCGCTTCTCTCCTTTCTTTTTACTTGACTTTGCTACATCACTAATTTCATCTCTCTTAAATACAGCGATGCCACCACGCCTAATCTATGACGGGAGTCGCAAGCCGAAGAAGAATAAGGGTGTGGCGAGCACCTCACAAGCAAACGTCACCGATCTAACCGAGGACGATTCTGGCGCGCCCCAAGTCGCCGCCCGCTCCTCCACCACGGGTCTGAGGAGGTCGTCACGCCGTCGCCCTCCGGTCATTCCTTCTCCGATCAGAGAGGAGGGCACCTCCCTTCCCGTTTGTGTCCTTCCGGAGGACTATTCTGGGACGGGAGACCAAGTGGACATGCTCACTCACGACCTCCGCTGCTGGCAGGGCTTGCAATCCCATAAACCCGTGGGGGAGTTAGGCTACGACGACCCCGCAGAGAGCCTCCAATCTGTCCATCGTCACCTCCGTGAGGCGAGACCTTTCTCCTGCTTACAATTCGGTTACTCTTTCTCTTTCCGGACAACCTCTTACCGAGTCTTGCTTCTTCCACAGGTTTTCACCAAGGTCACTGTGTCCGCCATGAGCCTGACGAACAAAATAAATGAACTGCAGTCGAACAGCGCCCCAAGGTAGGAACTAATCCAGGCGCAGAACAATCTTGATCGTGCCAATCGTCTTCTCGAAGAGGTGAGGGCCGACCTCGACCGTCACAAAATGGGTTGGGATCAAACCAAGGCCCAACTAGCCGAAGCTCGAGCCCACCTCGCCGATGCTAAGTACCTTGCCAAAGCATATCGGAAGACGGAGGACTACATTCTTACCAACAACCAAATGTGGGAGGACGGGGCGACCTGGGCTGTTCGGCGCATGCGAAAACATTACCCTGACATGGACCGATCCATTCTGAAGACCGAGATGGCCGCCATGCTTGTTGATCCTGACTCCTACCCGGCGTCAGAGAGCTCGTCCAGCGGACGTGAAGACATGGAATTTTCCGGGGACGACCATCGTTAGGAATGTTTAAGCACTACTTCTGTCTGCTGCATGCTTTCAATCTTGCTTTGTCAAATTTCGCTCTTTAATTCCTGTACTTGCACTTTCCCTTCCAATTAATGAAATAGGCCATGACCTTTTTATCTTTCAACACTCTTGCCTACCTCAAATAACCTTTGGGATTACTAAGGAAAACCCCATCAGGATAAGCAAGACCATATGCATAACAAACAAGCAACTTATGAAACAATAAAGAGAGAATGGCAAAAGGAAGTGGGACGACTCTTTTCACCTTAGCAAAAGGTCATTCTTAATCCACTCCTACCCCCAGCCCCCCTCAAAACATGCCCTTATCATGCCAAGAATCGCATCTTTTGAGGAAACAAGAACAAGCTCATACCTGGCTCTTTAAGGGAAAAACGTACTCCCGGCACGTGCAATTGACTTGGTGCGCCCCTGGGCTGGCTTCTTTGTCTGAGCGAAGTAAATAGCCTCACCCGCCCTCCGTTTTAGCTCACAGTTGAGCGTTCCCTCAATCACGCTTCTGAACCGTCCCCAGCATCCGGGTGCTCGGCCTCGGCCTTGGCATGAGGCCGAGCGCTCATTTTTTTACATAGTTCGTAAGACCTGTTCAAATACATCTAGCGCCAGGACTCCTGCATTGTTGGAGAGAGCTTGGGGAAGCCTGGAAAGTCCCTGGACCCTCGTTCAAGCATAATGTTCATCCCAGGGGTGCGTACACTCTTCTGGGGAAAGGTGCTTGGGGAGGCCGAGGAATTTCCCGAGCCTCTCTTCAAGCATAATGTTCATCCCAGGGGTGCGTACACTCTTCTGGGGAAAGGTGCTTGGGGAGGCCGAGGAATTTCTCGAGCCTCTCTTCAAGCATAACGTTCATCCCAGGGGTGCGTACACTCTTCTGGGGAAAGGTGCTTGGAAACTTTATGAAACGAAATCTTTTATTTCAAACCAGCAAATTGATTACAAAAGATAATGAAAGCTGAAAGTGGTCCCGGAGGACTGAAAACATGGTAAATACTAAACTAATGCTCCATTGGGAGGGGAAAACCTGCCCCTTCACCTGCTCGGCCCCGACCATATCCCGAGGCTGGCGTTGCCTGAATCCTTCTGTCGACGTTTCTGAGGGCCATGAAGTAGCATTCTTTGGACATTTTCTGCTCGCCATACACTGCTCCAACGCCTTCTTCTGTTGGGAACTTCAAGACTTGGTGGTAGGTTGAAGCTACAGCCTTGAGCCCGTGCAGGGTGGGTCGTCCCAAGATGGCGTTATACGCCGGGACGCAATCAACCACCAAGAAATTGATCATCCTCGTTATGGCATGCAATCCCTCTCCAAATGTTACCGGTAATTCGACGCTCCCTCTCGGGCTGACTTTTTCTTCGCCAAAACCCACCAGCGGCGTAAGGCTCGGCTTTAGGTGTTCACTCCCCAGCCTCATGGCGTCGAACGCAGTAGTCGAGAGTACGTCAGCGGAACTTCCCCCATCAACGAGGATTCGGTGAACCTTTGCATTGGCGATCGTTAGAGCGACTACCAGCGCATCATTGTGCGGGTGACGCACTCCTGTGGCCTCCTTCTCTGTAAACTCCAACTTGGGTGAGTTTTCATCAAGATGGAGTGAGTACATACCTCGCTCATCGGGCTCGTGTTGCGCCTCCCGAATGGCAGCCTTTCGCTTCCTACCTGACTCTCCTCTGAGGGTCCCCCTAAAATGGTTCGAATCTCAAGCGGTGGGTTGGCACCACCCTTGCCTTGGTCTGCTGGTAGCGGCCTTTTGCTTCTATCGTTTCCCACGAACTCCTTGAGGTAACCTTCTCTAATCAGGGTTTTTATCTCATCTCGCAACTGGATGCACTCTCGGGTTGTGTGGCCGTGATCCCCGTGGAACATGCAATATTTGTTTCGGTTTTTCCTGTCGGGATCCGATCTCAACTTCTCCGGTCGTTTCAGCAGATTCGTGTCCTGTATTGCAGCTAAGACCTGTTCAAGTGAAGCTATCAGTGGCGTGTACCTGTCGTACCTGGACTTAGGCTCTGCTCGACTTTGCAGCTCCTTGGCTTCTGGTCGGCCTCGGCCATTGGCCGAGGAGTGCTCTGGTCGCCCTCGGCCCCTTCCCTCGGCCTGGTGCCTCTTTCCTTTGTCTTCGCGGCGTCGGTCGGGCATTGATATCCCCCGACTCTCTCTTTCTTCCTGCTTAGATTTCAACAGCTCCTCGGCGCTTATATATCTCTGAGCCTGAGTCATGAACTCAACGTACGTTCGTGGCTGGCTTTCCCCAATTGAATTGAGTAGCCTTTCGTCCTGCAACCCTGAAATTACAGCAGTTAAGGCAACTCCATCATCGTAACGTTCCACCTGCAAAACCTCGTTACTAAATCTGTTAATATAATCCCTCAGGCTCTCCCGGGGCCCCTGTTTTACTGTTAACAAGTTGATTTGGGGCTTCTGTCGACTACGGGCTCCCAGGAACTGCGTGACAAACACTCGGGCCAACTCTCTGAATGAGCCTATTGACCTTCGCGGGACCTTCCCAAACAACTGTCTCGCTAAACCTGTGAGTGTGAGTGCAAAGGCTCGGCACCTTGTTGCTTCGTTTGCCCCATGAAAGTCCATCCAAGTTTGGTATGCATCTAGGTGCTGTTTCGGATCCTTTTTCCCATCGTACTGCGAGAAGTTCGGCACTCTGAATTTGTGCGGCACCTCCCCTTTCATTATCTCATCAGTGAAGACTGGCCCTTCCTGCCCAATCAAACCTTCTATATCCTCGTTCTCTGCCTTCTTTTGGGAGGTTTGGTGACTAACCTCCCCTTGTGGCCAGCCGGATACCTCTCGCTCCTTTCGACCCTGCTCGGCCTCGGACTTTGGCCGAGGCTCAAACCTGCCATTGTTTCCTGTATACATACCTGGTGCCTGGGTTAGCGGAGAACTCCTGCGGACCTTCTTGTGGCTCGGCCCGGCCTCCTTCTGAACCCGGTCATCTCCGGGAGGTGGCATCCGGCTGGTCACGCTTTCTGAATCTCCCACCTCCTCGTTGGCTATGCCCTTACCCTTTTTTGGGTCTTTGTGTGGATGCTCTTCCTCATGCCCGACAAGACCAGGCTTTTTCAGCAGAGTGAGGATTTCAGTCAAGTTCTGCCCCATCTCGTTCATCCTCCCCTTAATCTCCGTAATCTCAGTTTCTTGGGCCTGGAGCCGGATTAGAGGATTCGGCTCACCCGTGGTCAGTTGATTCTCGTTCTCCATTGTACTTACTTGTTGCCTACAACGTTTGCTTGTCAACTCTTCCCCACAGACGGTGCCAACTGTTGATGGTCAAATTTTGCTTAGGGAATTGCCCCTCGCCCCACGCAACGTTTCACAATGAATATGAAAGAGAGGAAAAGCTGCTACCTTGGAGAAAGCTTGAGAAGGGAGTTTGGTGAGGAAAGTGGAGAGCATGAAGAGGCTATTTATAGAGCCAAAATGGAGGGAGGTTGAAGGGGATCTCGGATTTCAAATTTGAAATTCAAAAAAAAAAAATGAAAGGACAAGGCATGCTAGGCCTGCCACGGCAGGCCTAGCCTGCTCGGCCTCGGCAAAGTGCCGAGGCTGAGCGCACCTGCTGCCAGGCAGCAGGTGCCTGTCGCGCCAGGCATGCGCCTGGCGCGGCAGCAGGGGGCTGACCCCCTCGGTCAGCCCCCCATTTTGTCTTTTTACGTTTGTCTTTTTCGTCTAACTGGATCCCAACGGGATTTTCTATTCCAAGCTACAAGGTTGGTTCCAAACCAACTAAAAAATTGCTTTGTCCTTTGTCTTGTATGCTAGATGTAAGCATGGATAGAGCCTCAACCCCCAAGTTCAAAAGTTGGTTAACAACCAACCGAAAGAAATTTTTTGCCTCACAAAGAGTCAATCAAGTGGTTGCATAATTAACAGGCAAAATGTGAGGGGTTATGCATGTGTAATGAGTTTTCTTCTGCAGGTGAAATGATTGAATTCCAACTCTCCATTAGAGACCGAGAAATGCCCCGGAACTCCAATAGAGAGTGGGGGCTTAATGTTATGGGCAGAAATCGTTCTGTGATATTTTGTGCAGGATGGGCCCCGGTGAGTCGGCCCAGAAGGTAGAAGAAGCCAAGATGAAGAAGACTGAAGGGCCCGGCCCTCCAGACGTGACGCTCGGCCTCATCCCAAGGGAGAGGCCGAGCAAGTGGTCGGCCTCGGCCCATTGTCGAGGCCGACCAGGGCCAAAGGCCCATTGACGCTCCGGTGGCGAGCAGCCGAAACCCTAAGGGGACTTACAAAAGGAGGAACCACCAACGCACACAGGTATGCAAAAATTCAACCCTAAATACACTCTACTTGTTCTTCGGCCAAGGGCTAACTTAAGCATCGGAGCGCGTGTGGTCTACACCACACCGGTGTGCAGCGTTTGTTTGTCTTGCAGGTCACGCTCTTCCTGCATCCTTACAAATTCACTGTTGATCATTGCGTGGGGCGAGGGGCAATTCCCTAAGCAAAATTTGACCATCAACAGGTTTTATGCCCTAAAACTCGTAGATAGTGAATGTAAACAAATTGTATAGTTGTTTTAATAAAGTGTTATTGAGTTTCTACAATAAAGTGTTATTGTTAAATATTTCAGAATTTTACCCAAATGCAATAAACTAAGATCCAAGGTTGTGTATATGTAACTTGAACTAGTATGTGGGGACATACGGGACAGTGTTCAAGTAACAACCTAAAAGATCTATAGTATAGGGATAAGACTGGGTACCTTATCCTGGTAAGACTATGAGATACGACCCGCTTTGTATTCAATACAGACGTATTGATCCAACGCGTCCATGTAGGAGACATGTGAGCGAGGGTATCCTATGCAATGAGTTTGCATAAGACCGGACCACGAAATACTAAACGACTAGATGTAACACTGTTAACTAGTTAGGTTACTGTTTCAATATGATGACCTAGGTAACTCAGTCTTAATCCTGAGTGTGTCATGAACTCCTTCTCACGAGGGATTCTCCTTTGATTAGTATGAGTGAGAGTGGCCTGCACGTCGGCTCAATAAGCCTACCTTCTTGTGGACAAGACCGAGTGGGGGTTGGGGACATGACAACACAAGATGGAATTCACTCCTTCCCACTTTTAGGAGAAGTAGATGAGTGTTCCCTTAAATGGTGACTCCTGGTTTTGAACAAAGGGATGTCGCCCTCTCATTGGCCCGAGAGGGACTTTTTGTTTACTGGTTGGACCATAAACATGTTGTTCATTAGAGGAGCATTGGTACTTAAGGAGCCAGAGGTAACATAGGGGTAAAACGGTAATTTGACCTAGCTGTAGTTACAAACACTCGTGAAGGATTGACTTACCGTTATTGGTCAATATTCTGGACACAGAAACATTCTACAATGAAAAGAGTGCAGTTGTGGGTCTTTAGTGGAGTGACCCACAATTAATGAATTTTGGTTAACTCAATTAATGAGTTTAGTCAGTTAACCTCATATCATGGGAGCTTCTGATTTGTAGGTCCATTAGGTCACCTGCTAGCTAGTAAAGAGTAATTGGGAACAATTTTTCTTGAAAGAATTTGAATAGTTCAAGTTCAATTTGGGAATCAAGTTAATTGTATGAGATACAATTAATATAATGTATTGTGATACATTATAATATAAAGTCTAATTTGAGTTAAACTTTATTAAATTGAGAGATTAATATATTTCAAAGAGTTCAAATATATGTCTAATTAAATATATGGTATTTAAGTAGAAGATGAATTAATTAGTCATTCAATTTAGTTTAAATTAAATGAGATTTGATTAAACTATAGTCTATGAGGGAATTATTAGAATATGATTCTAATTAATTAAATATTGGTGATATTTAATTATGAAATTAATTAATTGATTAGTTTAATTGAATTAATTAAATGCGATTTAATTAAGTTTAATTAAACTATATATTATGTGAGAGAATTATATTTAAATAAGATTTCAATGTGCATGAGATTAATTAATCAACATTTAATTAATTGATTTAATCAATTAATTAATTGATCTTGATCTAACGGTCAAGATTGTTTCGTCCTAACCTCACATTAGGGTTTCGTCCTAACATTTAATCTTGCTTCTAGGAACTACCTTAGTCAACATATCTACACTATTATTTTCAGTGTTGACTTTCTTCAGTTTCATTCTCTTCTCGTCAATCACATATCGCAACCAATGATATCTAATGTCAATGTGTTTGGTGCGAGCATGATACATTAAATTCTTGCTCAAATCCACAATACTCTGACCATCACACAGAATACTACATACTCATGTTGCTTCAAACCCAACTCTTGAAGGAACATTTTAAGCCATAACATCTCCTTCCTTGCTTCCACTACTGCAATATACTCTGCCTCAGTTGTGGACAATGCTACACATTTTTGTAGCTTGGATAGCCATGAGATGGCTCCCCCTGAGAATGCCTCTTTAGGGGTCGCATTTGTGTAAAATGACAGGGTTGCAGACTGAAATTAAACAAAGCAATATAACAAAATTGAATTAGCAAAAGTTTGCAAGTGGAGGTAAGTCAAACACAATAGAGAGGCAGAGTCTTGAATTCCAAAATATGATTAACTTGTTTATCCTGACGGCTAATTATTGATCTAATTTGATTATAAATCTAGAACCTTCTTGCAAACATAAATCCCGGGAGGGTAACACATGTGGACATATCTAATTAGAGGAAGATAATGCATTACATGTTTTTTGGTTGCGTTAGGAATAACTCAATAGCAGAGGATATTTAATGAATATGTCTTGGTTGTCTTAGGGATAATTCAACCACTTGTAAGCATATTGATAGCACCTAATTCATGCTATTTTATTACCTCTAATCTAAGTTTGTTAGAAGAATTTTATGCTTCGATTGTCTTAATTTCAGGTACTTTGAGCATAGGTAGGAATGGGAGCTAACCACATGATTTGGTGTTGATTCAGGACAATTAGGGAGTTTTTTAGCCATCTAGAAGTTCTTGGATGACGAAGGTGAAAAGACCCGAGCGGATTAAACCGGGCCTGAAGAATTGCACCGAAAGTCAAAGGTTGAAGTCCCATACCGAGAAAGACCAAGACAAAACCGAGAAAAAGGCAACAAGGCTAGAAAAGGGGTCAGCGTCGAGATGCTGATACTGGGTCTCGACGTCGACACGATTACGAAACAAATGAAAAATCCACTAGCGTCTCAACGCTAGGACGTTTATTATAAATAATAGGGCTCGGTTTAGTCTGTCGTTAGGTTAGAATTTTCATATTTTTACGATTCCTCTCGCCTCTTTTTAGTTTTCTTATTTGTTTAGACCTTTCAGGGTAATTTTTAATGTATTCTTTTGGGTTTGTTTGTCGTTTTCCTTTCTTTTTGAGTAGCTAAATCTATTAGAATCGTTGGATTGAGATTATGCTTTGATTGTATTGAATTCTTGGCTAAGTTTTTTGGTATATATACAAGATCTTTGCTGTTTATATGTGTTTTCATGTAATCTTTTTCAAACCAATGCATATTATTAAGATCTTAGAATTGACAACTCTAGGAGATTAGTTTTGTGTATTCTATCAGTTATTTGAGATAGCCACTAGGCTGAGGCAAGTCCATCACTAATCTAGCATGTTTAGTGTAGACTCTTGATAAGCCTAAGGTGCATGATAAAAGTTGTGTTCATTGAATCTGATTTTTAATTATATTTGATTAATGCAATTCCAGACCCTTGTGTTTAAAGCGACTAATGTATGGAAGCAATCACGAGATCTCGGGTTGTTTATTTTAGATTAGTTAGTTATAGTTTGGCGATCATCGTGCTATGCATGCGGGGTAGCGGGCAAATATCTAAATTTAATTAATTATATTAGATGCAGGATTTTGGGTTAATTAATTAATTAAACATAAGTTAGTTAGGGCGATCCTCTAAGTAACCAAGAAGCACTACCGGGCTCATTTAAACTGCATGGAATGATTTTTAGAGAAAACTAGGAAGCCAAGTAACAAGTCGTTCATGCATAATTCCCACAATCCAACGATCCTTTGCCTTTATTGAGTTTTATCTTAATATTTCTCCGTTGCATGTTTTTTTAATCAACTCAATTTTTATATTCAATATTTTATTTTATTTCATCGCATTGCTTTTTCAAAACCCCCTGTTGTGTCTAACACAAATACCTACACTCCACTAGAATCCCTGATCAGTCTAATTTGTTATACATTTAAAATCTCCCAATTTGCTTATCTGAGTTTAATTCCTTGCTAAAAATGCTTTAAAATGAGTATAATATGTGTATAGGTCATCAGCGGAGCTTTGGAAGAAATTCGAGGCTTAAATGAGTGAAACCAGAGTGGAAAATGACCATTCTTCCTCTAGAGCCTTGCTAGCGACGAGACCCTCACCAAATAGTGTCGGGACGCCATGCAAATAAGGAAAGAACTTGGAGATCAAGCTGGGACTCAGCGTCTCGATGTTGCAATCCTAACGTCTCGACGCTAGGCAAATCTGAGAGATACTTTCCTATTCTGAAGGGGCAGTGTCGCGATGCTGTGACATAGCGTCTCGACGTTGTCGATTTTTTCAGATTTGAAATTTTCCAAATTTTCTCCACGATTTTTCCAGATCTGAGGCTCCCTTCAGCACCAAGCTACCACGATTTGAAGGCAAAGAAGTCCTATAAATAGAGTGTCTTGGTTTAGGTTTAGAATCATCCCTCAATTCACAAATCACTACAACATTGTTGACCATACTTCTTGCTTTTCTCCATCATTCTTCTTAGTTTTAGTTTTTTTTTTCCTTACTTTCCATGATGTATTCCATGAAGAATTCAGCTTGTTCTTGTTCTTGTTCCATGAGCAGCTAGACTCTTCATTCATGTAATCGGGACGTCAAGGTGTAAGTTTAATTTCTTTTAATGAAATCTCTTGTTTGAATTCTCAAAGCATGTTTATGTGAATTTAGTTCTTTGTTTATAACTTTAGATTGTAGTAGGAAAGATTGACAACCTTGACCACGCCCTATCTAAATTTACTTGCTAAATCTAAGTAGCAAATAGGCTAAAGTTTTGATATTCCTCATACGTCCCTAGAACTAAATTATTTAATCAATTGTGATTGTGGTTTGTTGGCCGTTGCATGTGAATTAATTCGACTAGATCCCAATGCGGTTTAGATTAGTTAATCGGCCAATTAATTAATTTAAACTAGAATCAAACTAAGCGTTTGCATGTTTGTGATAGTAGGATCATGGCTCTCAGGTTGTTGTCGAAGTATGCCGGTCTTAACCTTGTTTTTAACTAATTAGTGAGATTAATGATTTAATTGAATTAAACTTACCATGACAATCCCGGTTACACGTGTTGGGTTTTATGCCCTAAAACTCATAGATAGTAAATATACATTTGACCGAACATTAATAAAAGTGATGTATTATTCAATGTTTATATTATATCTTGTCTTAATAACCCTAATCCAATAAACTAAACATCCAAGGCTAATAGAACGAGGCTTGAACTAGTATGTAGGGACATACGGGGATCAATGTTCAAGTTTTAGCCTAAAGGGTCTGTAGTATAGGGATAAGGCTAGGTACCTCGTCTTGGTGACACTATGGATACGACCCGCTTTGTATATTGATATGATGTGGAATTTTCCTACCGCAAGCGCACGGGTCAAGTAATAATAAAGTGTTCGTATAAACGAGTGTCATCCTATGGGTTGGATTTTTAAGCTAAAACAAGTATTGTGAATTATCTTGCTCAATTTTATTTAGGGAACACAAAGTAGTGAGTGATATATTGAAAACTAAATCAAAACAAGCAAATAACAAACAGTGGAGATTTAATTGAAAGAACACTTAGGGAATTGATTTCGCCAAATTAGCCTAGGATTGATTTTAAGGAATAAGTAATCATGCACAATGGAATTATGAGCCTAAGAACCTTTAATCACAATTACCTCTCCCGAGTATAATTGATTCTCATGCAAATTAATCAACTTGATATCCCTATCTAAGTTTATTAACATGCAAGACATTGAGTTCTTTTGACCAATTCTAAAGTTAATCTAAAATCTGTCACGAGCTTAGAATATAAACTTTAGTCATGCAATCTTGAATAAGTATACATTAAATCCCCTCTCCCGAGCAAGACTCAAAACTTAAATCATTCAACTAATGGCTAATTAATTGAAAGCATTAAATCAAGATTGCATACATAATAACCATTGCACAACTTATACCATAAATCAATCCATAAACTAAATCGACTACATCAATCCCTAAGCCAAAAGTTTAGCTACTCATACATGGCGTTACAAGCTCAACTAAACATGAAAAAGCCATTAAATCTAGCTAGAGATAAGGAAAAAGTAAGGAAACACTTAATGTCATCGAACCCGGCACGTCCCCATCTCGATCTTCGCACCACCAAGTGAGATTCCCAGTCCTCGTCCTTGCTTCAGCTCCCACAGTAGGTCTCTAATCGAAATTAGGCCTAAAATCTCTCAATTTGGCCTCCCCCAATCCGTAGCAAGAAAAGAAAGTTAAATAGGAAAATTCGCGACAGCGACGAGACGCTGTCAAAACAGTGTCGCGACGCTGCCTCTTAAACGCGCGTTCTGAATAAGGGAAAAATGGTAGCGTCGAGACGCTATTGTCACAGCGTCTCGACGCTATGACGCTGCCGCCTCTTGTAATTAAGGAAAACTAGCGTCGAGACGCTCGCGTCTCGACGCTGATAGGCAGATTGCCCTATCTTGGCTCCTTGTTGCTTGAATCTATTCAGTTTTTTGGCATCTTTTGACGTCCCGAACACTCGATTGACTCAAATTCCACGCTTTAGCTCTAATCAATACTTTCCTATAAAATAAACAATTAAGTGCAATAAAATGACCAATAAATCATAAAAGACTAGCTAAATTAAATAGGTAAAAATAGATAGTTATGCTCGCTATCATGATACAAACGTAATGATCCAACGCGTTCATGTAGTTGACATGCGAGTGGGGGTACACTGTGCAATGAGTTTGCACAGAGACCGGATCGTGAAATAGTTTACCATTAACTGTAACACCGTTAGTTAGCTTGGTTTCTATTTCACTAGGATGACCTAGGCAACTTGGCCTTAATCCTGAGTGGATTATGGACTCCTGTCCATGAGGGATTGTCCTTTGATTTGTACGGGTGAGAGTGGCCTGTTCGCCGACTCAATAAGCCTACCATTTTGGGGACAAGACCGAGCGGGGAGCTCGGAACATAATCTTAAAAGATGGAATTCACTCCTTCCCGATATTAGGGCAAGTAGAGGTGCGTTCCCTTAGGTGGTGTCTCCGGGTCTTGAACAATGGGCCCTACCCTCTTTATGGCACGAGAGGGACTTCTGTTTGTTGGTTGGACCTCAAACAGGTTGTTCATTAGAGGAGCACTGGTACTTAAGGATGGAGAGGTAGCCCAGGGGTAAAATGGTAATTTGACCTAGCTGGGGTACGAACACACGTGAAGGGCTAACTTGCTGTTGACGGTCGATGTCCGTGGACACAGAAATATATCTGCAGTGAGAAGAGTGCAACTGTGGTTCTTTAGTGGAGTGAACCACAGTTAACGAATATTGATTAAGCTGGTTAATGAGTTTAGCCAATTAATCTCATATCGTTGGAGCTTTTGATCTGTAGGTCCATTAGGTCCCACCGGTAGCTCCATTGGGGCGTTGAGGTAAATTTCTAAGGGGAGTTATATATTTGAAGGAGTTCAAATATTTTATTATAGTATGAATATGATTCATAATAAAAACTATAGGTTATAATTAATGCTTATATGATGAATATTAATTCTATAGTTTAGTTGAGGGAAACATAATTAAATATATGATATTTAATTGAAATATTAATTTATTTGATGTTTTAATTTAATATTAATTAAATTATGATTTAATTAAGTTATATTAAAACTATAGGTTATGTGGGATGTGTGCATGAAAGTGTTCATGTGTCAATAATTAAATTAAATACTTTTATTATTATTTATTTAATTTAATTAACTTGTCAGTTAAAGAACTGACCAGTCAACCACTCCCCTAACCCTATACACGTGAATAGGAGGGTTTTAAGGGAGCGGGAAGTTATTCATTCAGACTATCTCTCACGCTAATCTCTTGCCCTCTCTCACGCACTCTCTGAATCCCTCTGCAGAAAAATATTCTCTGTTTTTGGTGAGTTTACAGAGACCCAGATTTCTCCCAAAGGCTTAGAAATTTTGGTTCCCACTAGCCTCTCAACACATAATCCTAGGAGGATACCGGTGTATCTCTTTTGGTGGTGCTCACAACATTTTTACAGCAAGATCTAGGTCCTTTTGGTTGCTGGAATTTTCTGCAAACATCAAGGGAAAAGGCGAAACGTTCAAGAATTTCTACAAGGGTAAGTTATTCTTGGACTAGGATCAATAGGGTCCAATTCTAGGTTAGATCTAGAATTTTTCATCCTTGTACAACATGTTTTATATATATATTTCAGCATGGTTTAAATTAGTTTAAATTGTTGTAAATTAATCGTTTGCAAATTGTATCGGTATTTTAATCTAAAGAAAATACAGTGTGGTTTTGTGATTGTTTCCGCTGCCAAGGGTTTTCATCCCTTCAATTGGTATCAGAGCTAGGTTTGTATATTTTTCTTATTGATAAAAATTTGCGATTTGCTGTTATGGTGGGATTAAATGCATAGTGTATGTATTGGTTTGCGATAAACTGTTTTGGTTTAATTTGGCCTTAGATTTACAGCTTTTTTATTGATTTGATCATGTAGGGCCCCTGCGTTTTTGGGCAAAAATATGTAAATCGAGTCTGTACTAGTCCGGGTCTAGAATAGGTTGAAGATCGGTGAAGAACGCGGTATCAATCGAGGCAAATTGGAACTGTTTAGCCGCTGTTTTTTGCCCAGAATCGAGCTCTACAATTACATAGTTTTAATATAAGAGTTATATTAAAATGAATTGTTTGCAACATGCTAATGTGATTTACCATTTTTGGCAATAATAAAATAGTTTATTTATTAAAAATGGAAATCAAGTTGCATTGAGCATGATACATCCATAGGTTAATATAAGAGTTATATTAATTTCATGCAATGCAAAGTTATATAGTTTAAATTTGATTAATTAGAATATGATTGTTAATTGATTTAAACTATAGTATGCATGATTATAGGGCTAATCATTAAAATTTTGAAATAGTTTAAAATTTATGATTAGAAACCGTCAATCTATAATCAAGATATGCATGCTCACATAGGATCTTAGGTTTAAAATGTATTAATTTTAATGAGTTAAAATTAATTAGACCTAAGATCATTTTCTAATAGGATTAGAAATTCTTACTTAGTTTTAAAATAGTTTTAATGAACTAAGTAGGACAAACATTCCTGAGATTATAAGGGAACTCTACCAGTGAAGTTTTGTCTAAGGATTGGAGGTATTTAAGTTGACAGTATACGGAACACCTCCTACCTGGAAACTGATCTGGAACACCGGAGTTGAATTAATCATAGGTTAATGTTAGAATAACGTCGCTAGGTAAATTAAATTTGTTTAATACACCTAGACATTAGGTCTTATTATAATAGTTATAATAGGACTAGACTTAGATAAATGACTTAGCCGGATTTATCTAGGTCTAATCAAAACCCTAAAATAACCGATAGGTTACTTTAGTGAGAGGAAAATTACAAAACTTGATTTAAATCGAGTTTTGCTCCTGCGTCCCTGTATAGTTCACACCGTGAGATCCATGCTCGGCTTCGTGTCGTCGTAGAGCGGCCTCCCTTCAGAGAGTGTTTGCATGGGTCAATACCAAGGTGAATGGGGAAAGTAACTATAGTAAGTGGGAGCGGGACGCGTGTCAACGTATCCTTCGGTCTCCACCCTTAGGTCACAACGTGAGATTCCTATGATCCGCCTGCGTGTTGCCCTGGAGCAACCACTCCTGAAAAGGATAGGATCGCTTAGGATAATTACCAACAGTTGTCTTTCCTAACGGTAGCCTGTTGGTCCGTGCCTCTGAGATTTGAAAGTGGGTGGGTCACACTTACAGGGAGGAGTTAATTGTTAACAAATCCTTGACCGAACAACGGTGGTTAATATCTAATGGAATATGAGTTATTCTGGTATTAGAAATTAACTGAGAAGAGTCTCGTTTTAGAGGAGGAACAATTGATCACTCTTCGGTGGCTGTTCTTCTAAACCTCTAAAGCATCATTGCGAAACACAATCATAGTTTTATTAGGGTTCTTTGATTGTTTGTTTGCAAAATTGATTGGATGTATGCAATTGTTTGTATTGCTTGTGTGATGGGTTAAGACAAAGATAACTGTTGGGCTCCTAGAGTGAGTAAAAATATGATATGAAATACTCTAGAATTCCTGTGCAAGTATACACAGTCTGCAGCAAGTAATATTATCAATCCAAGGTCTGAATGAGTTTTCACTTTATCTATTTTGTATAACTTTCTAATGGGTTCGAAGATAATAAAAATGTTGGGTTTTATAAGAATTATGCTGAAGCAAAATAAATGACAGAACAACGAGTAAACAAATAGATAGACAGATTAAAGACAGGCACTGGTTAGGTTTCAATGATTATTCTAAGATATGCTCTAGCAATATTATTGATCATGCATTTCTCGCAGTATTATTAGCGGATTCCTCCCGGAACTCCGGATCTTTTGGGATATGTTTCAAACCCAATGAAGAGCGACCGATCAAGCACTAGGCAACTGGCTATCCCTAGCTCAGTCACTGGCGTTCACCAATACACAATGACCGTAGTGTGGAGAATTGCCACACACTCTCTAAATCATCCCTGAAACTAGAGAGAGCTATCCATACCGGCTGGCCAGGCGGGCATAAAATAAGAATAAGCACAACAATTAACCAAAATGCTATAGTCAATTCATTACTAGAGATGAAGCACAGTAATCACATTATTCCTAACCAACACCTTAAGCTACTTAGTTCATAATAGGCATAGGAATACGAATTACAATCTGAGTATGCATGTCCATAACCACAAATTAAGAAGGAAAATAAACTCCCTAATCAGCTTGCGGATGATGGTGTTCTTGATAATCTTCAACCTCTACACTATTCGGCTTCCAAGGGAAAACATGGAATGAATTTGACTTTGACGGCTACTTCCTTTTATAGAAGGATGGGAGGCTTGAGTTAGGTCAACTAGGACACGTGTAAGGCTCTCCTTGATCCTTTATCACGAAAATAACTCAATAGAAGTCGGTTCATGAAGTTGGCTAACGAGCTGTGATGTGGCAGTTTCTGTTCCCAGTTTTGCTGCAGCATAGAATCTGCTCCCTCCAGTCGCTCAGCAGCATAATCTGCACAAAATAATTTCCAATGCTTCCATTCTTCCAAATGGGTTAAATCACGTAATATCTCTCTAAAACCAACCCTATTAAGCATTAAAGACACACAAATCCTTATATAAACGAGGCCTAAATAACTACCTTTTGGGCAGTTATCATACCCCCAAACTTGAACTATTGCGCATCCCAAGCAATACTAACTCACCTTCCTTCAAGAATTTCAAAACTTTAGACAAAGATTAGCTTGATCAAACCAGACAATCCAATACTACCTTTAACCTTTACCTGAGCACTCTGCAAAACCAAGCTCTGCTGCAGCAAAATGATTCCTCCGGCATGGACAAATAATCACCATTTTTCAACTTAATTCTAAGAACTCACCACAGCCTAGCTCTATTATCAGATATTTCAAAACATATTTTAAAAGGGGTTTATTTCATTATTTATCAGACTTAAAGCAGCCTTACAGTCATAAGCTCTTAAGCACGGGATGACCCACTTTATGGTGCAGTATACCCTTGCCTCAAGCTCATCACCAACTAGACTCAATACTCATTATAAAGCTCAAAAATCCTTAGTTATTCTATCTCTTGCCCCTCAGAATGGCGACATTTTATGATGAAGCTCACCTAAGTTCTGGGAGACAGAAAAACTGCTGGATCATCATTCATCCTTCAAAACTTTTGCTCCGTCAAATATTTTCAGCAAAATCTTTAACAAATAATCTTTTTTTTTTTCCGCAAATAATTTTTCTCATATTTCTCATTTTTTTTCACATTTCCTAGGTCATCTTTTGACGCGAAGACAAACTATGGGTGTCACAAATGTCCCTGGTTACTCAATAACCTAGCAAATTTTAATTTTGAAGGAGAGGAATGCTCGAGCAAAATAATTGGAGTAGCAAAAAGTCCCCCAAACTTGAATTATTCATTGTCCCCAATGAATCATTAATGAAGCAATTATACCCCCAAACTTAAATTTTTCTATCTAAATTTTTAAACTAAACATGGGACTCAGATTAAGCTTAAAGTGGATCATATAAGTCAATACTACCGTCAAAATCTTCTTGCCGCAGCAACAGTCCAGGCTAGAAGAAATGCTGAAGCAAAAGGTTTCTGGAGATCAGAATACCTTGATCTAATTAAGCGTAATCAGTCCAATCTTCAAAAATTCAGAAGAAAATAGTTAAGTTAGAGTTAGTCAGTGCTCATAGAATAGAAATATCAAGAAATTCATTAAAAACATAGAAAAACATTACAAAGTAGATATATGTTTTTCAGTAAAAATTAAAAAGAAACAAGACAAGCAGTTATAACAGTGAGCAGGGTCAATATGCGCGAGCAAACAAAAATGGATCAACAAAAGTAATGCTCGCTCCAAATCATCCCATCAGTCAGTCTTCCTGACCCTGCTCTTCATCATTCTCTTCTTCTCTTTCAATAGGTGGTGGCGGAATCCAGGGGTTCAACAGATCGTCAGGGAATGCTGGAAGGGCTGGATAAGGTTTTGAAAAGTTCTCTTGCAGCGCCTTCTTCAAGCTGGCATCCCGATTCTTAACATAGTTCCAGAAGGTTAAAGTTTGCCTTTCAGCAAACTCCTGCCTACTGGCCGAAAGTGCCAGTTGTTCTAGAATCGAGTTGATGCCATGGATAAGCCCACCTTGACGTACCTCCTGCACACGCTGGAGCCGTGCCAAATTGGGCGTGTCTATGATCCCCTTATCAAAAAGGATCACATCTCCCTCATCCACCGGAACCCCTGCTCTTCTACACAGCATCGCGATTGTGTTTGGAAAGAATAGTTTCCCCACCTTCTTCTTCCAACATCCAGAAATCTCATTCGCAATGATCCTCCCTACATTAATAGTGAGAGACCGTAAGATGGCAAAAGCTAGGAGAACCCGTTCCCTGGAGATTGTCGAGTCATGTGTTGTTGGAAGCATCTTTTGTCGAATAAATCCCATCCATGTGTTCGCTTCCCTTTTCAAATAAGCCGACTGGAATGTCCTCTTCCGAGTCTTGGATAACTGCCACTGTGCCCCTTCAATTCCTACCTCCCTTACAGCCTCACTTAGTTGCTCATCAGATGGCGCCACAGCCATCTCATTATATGCCGCATGGGGGAAGTTTTGAACGTTGTACAGTGCATTGATAGCACTTGGACTCCAATCCACCTCGACTCCTCGGACAATTACCTGGAAACCATCCTCCTTGACAATGTTAGCATAAAATTCACGCACCACCTGTGCGTTTACAGATTCTGGCTTCGCACAAAACAGCTCCCAGCCGTGGTCTGCAATACCGGTCCTCAGAAACTGTGGAAGATCACCACTGAAACCGCGCTGAAACAAGAAATCCCTTTTCAGAAGCTCAGCGTATTTTGCTCTGGCAAAATTGTTGACGAAGCGATCAAATGGAACCTGCTGTTCTTCTATCGCCTCGTGTTCCTCCGATGCTTCAGCAATATTTTTGCCCTTTTCTGCCCTGCGCTTGAGCAACTGCTCTTCCTCAGTCTTCTTCTCTGTTTCTTCTCTTTCTTTGTCCTCAGCTTCTTTCTTCTCTCTTTCCTCTTGCTCTGCCTTTTCTCTCTCAGAATCTGATGATGGTGGTGATGGGGTATCAGTCTGAATCACCTGAATACGGCCGACCTTTCTTTTTATGCGGCGGCGTTTTGGCGGTTCGGGCATGATTACCTCAACACGAGCTTTTTGGTCCTGCTCGTTTCCTCTTTCAGACACTGTGTTTACCTGCTCCTCTCTCACCATCTCAGCCTGCTGTTCTTGATTCTCCTCAACATTTTCCTCTCGAGCTGCAAGTCTCTGATCAGCCTCTCCTGGGGTATGTTCTTGCGGTTCTTCCAGGTTTACTGCAATAGCCTCATCCTCTGTCAATTTTTCCTATTCTTCCGCCCTCTGTTGTCGCCTTCTTCTTTTAGCTTCTTTCTCCTCCGGTGTTCTTTTCTTCTTAGTTTTTACTTTCGGAACTTCGGGGGTAATGGGTATTTCCTCTTCACTCTCTCTCTCTCTTTCTTTCCGTGCTCTTGTTTTGGCCATGGATAACTCAAAGGGTTTTGCAAAGAATGAAAGGAGAAAGAAAGAATGTAGATGGCAAGATGGAAAGAAAGAATCAAGAAGACGAAGTAGAACGAAGACTTACCAATGTCTGCAAATAAATAAGGCTCCAGCAATTTGAAATCCTAACCGAAAGGATTTGCTCCGTAATAAATGGTTTTACCGTTCTCAATTAAGTTGCAATTCAAATCCCTAACGGTAAAATTGTGGAACTCCAATCATCTATGAGAAATAACGGCATGCTGTCAACGGATAAACCGTTGGATTATCCCTGCAAGACATGTGGCAGCATCCCTGCAATTCGCCTGCCCATAGAAATTCAAAAATCCCAACGGTAAAAATAATTACTCACATTAAAATCCTTCATATTCGAGCGGAAAATTTGCTCCAGCATTATCTTTGCTGCAACAAACTTCTGAACCTGCCGAATCTTAGATACGAAATTCAAATTTCAAAATAAGAAAAATCAAAGATTTTAAATTGAATTTTAACCGATCAAATCAAACTTAATCTTTTATTCTCAAAAGAAGCCGAATAATCAAAACAGAATTCAAATAACTTAAAATAAAATCTAGATAAAATCTAATAAAATCTAACTAATTAAAAGATAATGCAAAGATAATCTAAATAAATAACCCGAAAATAAAATAAAATCAAATTCAAAACGAAATAAAATCTAAAATAATAAAAATACTGAGATCTAACAAACTATGCAAAAATCAAACCTAACCTAATCGGAATTAAAAACAAATCAGAAAAACTTAAAATCAGTACAAAGTTTGGGAGCTCAAAATTTTGCTCTGTGAAATGCTCCCGCAAAAATCCTGCTCTCTCAAACATCGACCAACCTTAGGGAAGGATATTTCGCCTGAAATTCCTCACCCCAATAATTTTTCACACGCTGTCCATTCACCTTGAACACTCTCCCATCTTTTTCATCCTGCAAAGTAATTGCTCCATTGGAGAAAACCTCAATCACAATAAACGGTCCTGACCATTTAGATTTCAATTTTCCAGGAAATAGTTTTAATCTAGAATTATAAAGCAAAACTTTCTGACCCTTGACAAATTCTTTAGACTTTATTTTCTTGTCATGCCACAGCTTAGTCTTTTCCTTATACATTTTCGCATTTTCGTAAGAAAATTGACGAAATTCTTCTAACTCATTAAGCTGCAGCATTCTTATTGCTCCTGCACGACTCAGATCAAAATTTAACTTTTTCAAAGCCCAAAACGTTTTATGTTCCAGCTCTAACGGTAAATGACAAGCTTTCCCATATACTAACCTATAGGGAGACATACCTAGAGGAGTCTTATAAGCTGTCCTATAAGCCCAAAGAGCCTCATCCAACCTAAAGGACCAATCCTTTCTAGATGGATGGACTACTTTCTCTAAAATAGCTTTTATTTCCCTATTACTAATTTCAGCTTGACCATTTGCTTGTGGGTGATAAGGGGTAGCTATCTTATGCTTAATCCCATACTTAGCTAAAAGCTTAGTTAAGATATTATTAACAAAATGTGTACCCTCATCACTTATTAGAGCCCTAGGTGTCCCAAACCGCGCAAAGATGTGCGATTGGAGAAACCTTGCAACTGTCTTGGCATCACTCTGATGGCATGCAATGGCCTCCACCCACTTGGACACATAATCAACTGCCAATAAGATAAAAACATTGCCATTAGAAGGGGGAAATGGCCCCATAAAGTCAATACCCCATACATCGAATAATTCAACTTCTAAAATGTAAGTAAGAGGCATTTCATCTCTAGGCCCCAAATTTCCTCTCCTTTGGCAAGCGTCACATTGCTTGTAGAACCAGTGGCCATCCTTAAACAAGGTAGGCCAGAAGAATCCGCAATGCAAAATCCTCATAGCTGTCCTCTGACCGCTGAAATGACCTCCATACGGAGAAGAGTGACATTGCTCCAGGATTTCCTTTGCTTCAGCACCTGAAACACACCTACGAATAATACCATCAGAGCATTGTTTATACATAAATGGCTCATCCCAATAGAAAAATTTTGCATCATGCTTAAACTTTTTCTTCTGCCTCCAATCCATGTCAATGGGGGTGACTCCCTTTACTAAAAAGTTGGCAATATCAGCATACCAAGGGACATCCCTAACTACCGTTACTTCAACAGCAAATAGCTGCTCATCTGGAAAAGAATCGGAAATGGCAGATTGCTCCAGCAAAAATGATGATGGATCAAGACGAGATTGATGATCTGCAATGACATTCTCTGATCCCTTCTTGTCCTTTATCTCCAAGTCAAATTCCTGCAATAGTAAAATCCAATGAATTAATCTAGGCTTTGCATCTTTCTTTGACATTAAATACCTTATTGCTGCATGATCCGTGAACACCGTGACTTTGGACCCAACCAAATATGGTCGGAATTTCTCAAAAGCAAACACAACAGCTAACAACTCCTTTTCAGTAGTTGTGTAGTTGACCTGTGCTTCATTTAAAACCTTGCTTGCATAATATATAGGATGAATAAATTTTCCCTGTTTTTGCCCCAGCATCGCTCCTACTGCAACATCACTCGCATCACACATTACCTCGAATGGCAAATTCCAATTAGGTGCGCAAAGAATGGGTGCTGAGATTAAAGCAGCCTTCAATGTTTCAAAAGCCTTCCTACAATCTGCATTAAAGTCAAAAACATGATCAGTGCACAATAAGTTACAAAGAGGTTTACTGATTTTGGAAAAATCCTTTATGAACCTCCTATAAAATCCAGCATGTCCTAAAAAACTCCGAACCCCCTTCACTGAATTTGGTGACTCTAGTCTTTCAATAACCTCAACTTTTGCCCTATCAACTTCTAGACCATTCCTAGAAATCCTATGACCTAACACTATGCCTTCCTTCACCATGAAGTGGCATTTCTCCCAATTAAGAACTAGATGGGTATCCTCACATCTTTTTAACACCTTACCTAAATTATCTAAACAACTCTGAAAAGAACCTCCAAAAACTGAAAAATCGTCCATAAAGACTTCAACAGTGGACTCAATCATATCAGAAAAAATTGCTAACATACACCGCTGAAATGTTGCTGGAGCATTGCAAAGGCCAAAAGGCATTCTCCTAAAAGCGAATGTCCCATAAGGGCAGGTGAAAGTGGTCTTCTCCTGATCTTCAGGAGCAATAGTAATCTGGTTATACCCAGAATAACCATCCAAGAAACAGTAATAGGCCTGACCAGCCAATCGATCCAACATCTGGTCGATAAATTGTAGAGGGAAATGATCCTTTCGAGTGGCTTTATTAAGCCTTCTGTAATCCATACAAACCCTCAAGCCAGTTACTGTCCTTGTTGGGATCAACTCATTCTCTTTATTGCTCACCACAGTGACACCTCCTTTCTTAGGAACACATTGGACAGGGCTTACCCAATTGCTATCGGCAATTGGATAGATGATCCCAGCATCCAACCATTTAATTACCTCCTTTTTAACAACCTCTTTCATTGCAGGGTTAAGCCTTCTTTGCTGCTCAATACTCCTAAAGGATCCCTCCTCTAGAGTGATTTTGTGCATACAAAAAGATGGGCTAATTCCCTGAATATCAGCGAACGTCCAACCTATAGCTTTGCGGTATTGCTGCAGCAATTTTATTAAGGCCTCCTCATGCTCTGGCATTAAATCTGATGCAACAATAATGGTCAACGTCTCACTTTCCCCAAGATACACATACTTTAGATGATCCGGTAAAGGTTTCAAATCTAAAGTGGGTGCCTCAATTAGGGATGGTTTGATTGGGGGAGCCTTTCTTTGATCTAAAGACTCAAAAACATCCTCACACCTAAACAATTCTTTTTCATTTTTTCTATCTAAAGAACAAAATTCAAAATCTTCTACACTAACCTCTCCGTGCTTTTTCGAATGCTCATCAGCCGAATCCTGTATTGCTGTCTCAATAACTGTGCTCTCCAGAATCCTAATGAAGGAGCAATCCTCCATTTCGTCTGGATATTTCATGGCTTTAAAGACATTAAATTTTACTTCCTCATTACAGACTCTCATTGTTAATTCTCCTTTTTGAACATCTATTAATGCCCTACCAGTAGCCAAAAATGGACGACCTAGAATAATTGGGACATCTTTATCAGCCTCATAATCTAAAATAATGAAATCAACAGGAAATATGAACTTATCCACTTTTACTAAGACATCCTCAATTTTACCCGCTGGATATGTGATAGACCTATCAGCTAGTTGGAGTGTAACTGTGGTAGGTCTAGCTTCACCAATACCTAACTTCCGATAGACCGAAAGAGGCATAAGGTTAATGCTTGCACCTAAATCACAAAGTGCTCTACCTAATTCCTTTCCACCTATAGACACAGGTATGGTGAATGACCCTGGATCCTTAGCCTTGGGGGGTATACCATTCTTGAGAATAACACTACACTCCTCAGTAAGAGATACAGTTTCAAACTCACCTAACCGTTTCTTTTTAGTCAAAATATCCTTAAGGAATTTAGCATAATTAGGCATTTGTGGAAAAGGTAGAGGTGGTACAACGGTTAGTTTCAAACTCACCTAACCGTTCAATAGCTTCTACTAAAGGGATATTTACATGAAACTGCTTAAGAATCTCTAAAAACTTTTTAAATTGACCATCCTGATTCTTAGGCTTTTGCCTTTGTGGAAAAGGTAGAGGTGGTACATAAGGTGGGGGCGGCACATATGGTGGTTCTACATCTGGCACAGAACCAGATGCTCCAGCATTCTCTTTGCTACCTCCAACACCCTGACCAGACTCCAACTCTTTCTCAACAACAACATTATTATCACTATTACTATTTAAATCCTGGGTCTTTCTAGACTCTTCTAATGGCTTACCACTCCTAAGAGTTACTGCCTTTACCTGCTCCTTACCTTCCCTTCTAGGGTGTTCAGTATCTGATGGAAGTTTCCCTTGAGGTCTTGCCTTTAGCTCGTTAACTAGCTGACCCACTTGCAATTCCAGGGCCCTCATCGAAGCTTGATTACTTTGAATTGCGGCATCTGTGCGAGCCATAAATTCTTTCATCATCGCCTCGAGAGAATTTCCCGAATTTTGTTGGGGCAAAGCCGGCTTATTTTGCTGGGGCATTACTTGCGCTTTAGCAAATCCCGGCTGGTTCATCTTCTGTTGCGATTGTACGTTATTTCCTTGACCTCCCCATGAGAAGTTGGGGTGGTTGCGCCAACCTGGATTATAGAAGTTAGAATAAGGGTTGTTCCTCTGATTACCAACAAAAAACACAGAAGCTGGATTGCTGGGGCAAAAGTCGTAGTTGTGGTCTTCACCGCAATAGACACATGCTTCGTCCGTGACTTGGTTCACCACTGCTGCAGGCTCAATAGCTAGTGGCTGCTGATGACTAATCACTGTCACATTCTTAAGAGCATTAGCAATCATAGCAAGATCGGCCCTAATGGTGGACACACCATCAACTTCTAATACACTCTTAACTTTTTTATTTGTGCCTCTCACATCTGACCACTGACAACTATTAATAGATATTCTTTCTAAAATCTCATAGGCTTCATCAAAAGTTTTTGCCAAAAGGGCCCCTCCAGCCGAGGCATCGACCATACCTTGGGTTACTCCATTTAAACCATTGTAAAATGTTTCCATTTGAATACAATGAGGTAACCCATGGTGGGGACACTTTCGTAAAAGCTCCTTAAACCTTTCCCAAGCCTCACTAAAAGTCTCATCCTCAAGTTGCCTAAACCCTACTATTTCACTCCTTAATTTAGCATTTCTATTAGGTGGGAAATATTTACTCAAAAATTTTTCAGCTAACTCATCCCACGTCCTAATTGATCCTGGAGTAAAAGAGTTTAACCATGACTTTGCTCCATCTCTAAGAGAATACGGGAACAAAGTTAATCTAAGAGCATCTCTAGGCACTCCTTGAATTACAAAAGAATCACTAACTCCTAGAAAAGGCTTAAGATGTAAATGAGGGTCTTCAGATGACAAACCATGGAATTGCCCCACGGTTTGCAACATCTGAAACATTACCGGTTTCATTTAAAAATTTGCCGCTTGGATTTGGGGACGTGCAATCCCTGGATTCAACTCATTAAACATCGGGACAGCATACGCTCGAATGGCTCTGGTCCTATCGTTTGCTATCAAGATAGGATTCTCAGCCTGATTATTTCGCTGCTCATTTTGCTCAAACAGTGGGTTTTGCTGCAGCAACGGATTCTGCTGGGGGTTTGCTGCTGCTGGACCTTCATGAACCTGCGGAAGTTGCGGGGCGTTCTCCATCTGGTTTCTGCGCTGCTCCCTCCTTCTATTCCTAAATGTCCTTTCAATTTCTGGATCAAGCTCAAACCGTACCCCCGACGGATCGCTCATGCACCAAAATCACACCTGCAAAAACAAAAGAAACAATAAAAAAGTTCTAGCACCAAACCACTAAAACACATACACAAAACAGATCAGATAAAAACTTATTCAAGTTCCCCGGCAACGGCGCCAAAAACTTGTTGGGCTCCTAGAGTGAGAAAAAATATGATATGAATTACTCTAGAATTCCTGTGCAAGTATACACAGTCTGCAGCAAGTAATATTATCAATCCAAGGTCTGAATGAGTTTTCACTTTATCTATTTTGTATAACTTTCTAATGGGTTTGAAGATAATAAAAATGTTGGGTTTTATAAGAATTATGCTGAAGCAAAATAAATGACAGTACAACGAGTAAACAAATAGATAGACAGATTAAAGACAGGCGTTGGTTAGGTTTCAGTGATTATTCTAAGATATGCTCTAGCAATATTATTGATCATGCATTTCTCGCAGTATTATTAGCGGATTCCTCCCGGAACTCCGGATCTTTTGGGATATGTTTCAAACCCAATGAAGAGCGACCGATCAAGCACTAGGCAACTGGCTATCCCTAGCTCAGTCACTGGCGTTCACCAATACACAATGACCGTAGTGTGGAGAATTGCCACACACTCTCTAAATCATCCCTGAAACTAGAGAGAGCTATCCATACCGGCTGGCCAGGCGGGCATAAAATAAGAATAAGCACAACAATTAACCAAAATGCTATAGTCAATTCATTAGTAGAGATGAAGCACAGTAATCACATTATTCCTAACCAACACCTTAAGCTACTTAGTTCATAATAGGCATAGGAATACGAATTACAATCTGAGTATGCATGTCCATAACCACAAATTAAGAAGGAAAATAAACTCCCTAATCAGCTTGCGGATGATGGTGTTCTTGATAATCTTCAACCTCTACACTATTCGGCTTCCAAGGGAAAACATGGAATGCATTTGACTTTGACGGCTACTTCCTTTTATAGAAGAATGGGAGGCTTGAATTAGGTCAACTAGGACACGTGTAAGGCTCTCCTTGATCCTTTATCACGAAAATAACTCAATAGAAGTCGGTTCATGAAGTTGGCTAACGAGCTGTGATGTGGCAGTTTCTGTTCCCAGTTTTGCTGCAGCATAGAATTTGCTCCCTCCAGTCGCTCAGCAGCATAATCTGCACAAAATGATTTCCAATGCTTCCATTCTTCCAAATGGGTTAAATCATGTAATATCTCTCTAAAACCAACCCTATTAAGCATTAAATACACACAAATCCTTATATAAATGAGGCCTAAATAACTACCTTTTGGGCAGTTATCAGTAAACAATGACTTTGGAGCCAATTAAATAAACACGAAATTTGTCAAACGCATAAACAACCGTTAATAATTCCTTCTCGGTTGTCATGTAATTTGTTTGTGCTTTATTCTATGTTCTGCTGGCATAATAAATAGGGTGCAAAATTTTTTCCTTTTTCTGTGTCGATACTGCTCCAACTGCCACGTCACTAGCATCGCACATTAAGACAAAAGGTTCCTTCCAATCGGGAGTTGAGAGAATGGGTGCACTGACTAACGCAAGCTTCAGATCCTTGAATGCCTTCCTCTGAAAACTCAAATTTTCTATTTGTTTCTAGCAGTGCGCATAGTGGCTTTGTAATATGCGAGAAGTTCCTGATAAACCTGCGGTAGAATCCTGCGTGTCCCAAGAAACTTCGAATTCCCTTTACAGAGGTTTGTGGTGGCAACTTTTCAATGACATCAATTTTTTCTTTGTCGACTTCAATTCATGCGCTGGATATGCGATGACCTATGACGATGCCCTCTTCTATCATTAAATGGAATTTTTCCCAATTCAGCACTAGGTGAGTCTCTTCGCATCTCTCTAACACTTGTTTTAGCTGCGTTAGACAGTCTGTGAAGGACTTCCCATAAGCTGAGAAGTCGTCCATAAAAACTTCCACTGATTTTTCTAGTAGATCTGAAAAGATGACCATCATACATCAATGGAATGTTCCTGGCGCATTACACAACCCAAAAGGCATCCTTCTGAACGCAAAGGTGCCATATGGGCAGGTGAATGTAGTTTTTTCTTGGTCGTCTGGCGCAATGGTAATTTGATTGTACCCAGAGTACCCATCGAGAAAAAAATAATATGCTTGTCCTGCAAGTCGATCCAGCATCTGATCAATGAATGGAAGAGGGAAATTATCCTTCTTAGTAATTGCGCTCAATTTGTGGTAATCAATGCATATGCGTCTTCCTGTAGTGGTGCGAGATGGAATCAACTCATTGTTTGCACTAGCTACCACTGTCATTCCTCCTTTTTTGGGCACGCATTGTACTGGGCTTACCCATCTGCTGTCTGCGATATAATATATCACACCTGCGTCGAGCCACTTAATAATCTCTTTTCGCACGACTTCCATCATCGTAGGATTTAGCCTTCTTTGTCGTTCAATAAATTCATTGGATTCATCTAGCAACCGAATTTTATGCATGCAGTATGATGGGCTAATTCCTCTAATATCTACTAGACTCCATCCAATGGCCTTTTTGTGCTTTGCGAGGACTTGCATCAAAAGGTGCTCTTGCGATGGATCTAGCTTCAATGAAATGATAACTGGGAGTCATTCTTTTTCTCCCAAAAACCTATGCTTCAAATGCGTTGGTAATGGCTTGAGTTCTAGCGTAGGGTATTCTTTCTTTCAGATCTAGTGCATGGATAAATTCTTCATGTTGCGCTATGGTGCAATTCCCTTCCACCTGTTCTTCCTTGTTCTCTTCTCTCATGGGGCTAAACGCATTTGAGTGTAGAATCTCCTGTGGAGAGTATACATCTATGCGAGCTACCATGTCGCATTCTTTGTTGTCATCAGGGTATTTTAATGAAGAGAGAATATTAAAAACCACTTTCTGATCGTTCATACGCATTGTCAGTTCTCCTTTCTGCAAGTCAATCAATGTTTGTCCGGTGGCAAGGAATGGTCTTCCTAAGATAATGGGAACTTTTCTGTCAGCTTCATAGTCTAGTATGATAAAATCTGAAGGAAAAATAAACTTGTCCACTTTGACCAAAACGTCTTCAATTTTTCCTTTTGGGTGGACCACAGATTTGTCCGCCAATTGGAGTGTAACGATTGTTGGTATTGCTTCTCTGATCCCTAGGCGCTTGTAAATAGATAAGGGCATCAAATTTATGCTTGCGCCCAGGTCACATAATGCCTTGCCAACATCGACTCCTCCTATTAAACAATGAATCGTGAAACTTCGAGGATCTTTCAATTTTGGTGGAAGCTTATTGGCAAGTATTGCGCTACACTCACTTGTCAACGCAACAGTTTCAAACTCTTTCCACTGTCGTTTATTCATCAGAATGTCTTTCAAGAATTTCGCATAACTAGACATCTTTTCTAATGCCTCCACAAGCGGGATGTTGATATGCAGCTCTCGCAAGACACTTAAAAATTTCTTAAATTGAGCTTCGTCATTTTTTTTCGCAATCTTTGAGGAAAAGGGATTGCGGGCTTATATGCGTCAGACTCCTTTTCTTCGTGAGCCTCCTTCTTTTTGGATTCTTCTTCCTCAGCTATTTTTTCTTCTTGCGTCTAGTTGTTATCTTCTGCGATTGCACTTTTAGGCAAATTGTCCTGCGTTGGCGCAGGGTCATTTACCTGCAACTGTTTTGCACTGCGAAGAGTCACCGCAAGGCAGTGCTCCTTCCCTTTTGGTTCCTCCGTATTGCTGGGTGTTGGGTTCCTAGAGCACGTAAAAATATAGTATAAAATACTCTAGAATTCCTATGCAAGTGTACACAGTTTGGAGCAAGTAATATTATCAATCCAAGGTCTGAATGAGCTTCCACTTTATCTATTTTTGTGTAACTTTTTAATGGTTTCAAGAATAATAAAATGATTGGGTTTTATCGGAATTATGTTGAAGCAAAATAAATGACAGAATCAACGAGTAAACAAATAAATAGACAGATTAAAGGCAGGCGTTGGTCAGGTTTTAGTGATTGTTATAAAATATGCTCTAGCAATATTATTGATCATGCATTTCTCGCAGTATTATTAGCGGATTCCTCCCGAAACTCCAGATCTTTTGGGATATGTTTCAAACCCAATGAAGAGCGACCGATCAAGCACTAGGCAACTGGCTATCCCTAGCTCAGTCACTGGCGTTCACCAATACACAATGATCGTAGTGTGGATAATTGCCACACACTCTCTAAATCATCCCTGAAACTAGAGAGAGCTATCCATACCGGGCATACAATGAGATTAAGCACAACAATTAACTAAAATGCGATAGTCAATATATTACTAGAGATGAAGCACAGTAATCACATTATTCCTAACCAACACCTTAAGCTACTTAGTTCATAATAGGCATAGGAATACGAATTACAATATGAGTAAGCATGTCCATAACCACAAATTAATAAAGGAAATAAACTCCCTAATCAGCTTGCGGAAGATGGTGTTCTTGGTGATCTTCAATCTCTCTACACTATTCGGCTTCCAAGGGAAAACATGGAATGACTTTGACTTTGACGGCTGCTTCCTTTTATAAAAGGATGGGAGGCTTGAATTAGGTCAACTAGGACACGTGTCAGGCTCTCCTTGATCCTTTATCACGAAAATAACTCAACAGAAGTCGGTTCATGCAGTTGGCTAACGAGCTGTGATGTGGCAGTTTCTGTTCCCAGTTTTGCTGCAGCATAGAATTTGCTCCCTCCAGTCGCTCAGCAGCATAATCTGCACAAAATGATTTCCAATGCTTCCATTCTTCCAAATGGGTTAAAACATGTAATATCTATCCAAAACCAACCCTAATAAGCATAAAGGACACACAAATCTTTATATAATTGAGGCCTAAATAACTACCTTTTGGGCAGTTATCATACCTCCAAACTTGAACTATTGCGCATCCCGAGCAATACTAACCAACCTTCTTTCAAGAATTCAAAAACATTAGACAAAGAATTAGCTTAATCAAACCAGACAATCCAATACTACCTTTAACCTTTACCTGAGCACTCTGCAAAACCAAGCTCTGCTGCAGCAAAATGATTCCTTCGACAGAGACAAATAATCACCACTTTCAACTTAATTCTAAGAACTCACCACAGCCTAGCTATATTATCAGACATTTCAAAACATATTTTTAAAGGGATTTATATCATTATTTATCAGACTTAGAGCAGCCTTACAGTCATAAGCTCTTAAGCATGGGATGACCCACTTTATGGTGCAGTATACCCTTACCTCAAGCTCATCACCAACTAGGCTCAATACTCATTATAAAGCTGAAAAATCCTTAGTTATTCCATCTCTTGCCCCTTAGAATGGCGACATTTTATGATGAAGCTCACCTAAGTTCTGGGAGACAGAAAAACTGCTGGATCATCATTCATCCTTCAAAACTTTTGCTCCGTCAATTTTTTTTCAGCAAAATTTTCAACAAATAATCTTTTTTTTTCCCGCAAATAATAAATTTTCTCATATTTCTCATTTTTCCATATTTCCTAAGTCATCTTTTGACGCGAAGACAAACTGTGGGTATCACAAATGTCCCCGGTTACTCAATAACCTTGCAAATTTAATTTTGAAGGAGAGGAATGCTCGAGCAAAATAATTGGAGTAGCAAAAAGTCCCCCAAACTTGAATTATTCATTGTCCCCAATGAATCATTAATTAAGCAATTATACCCCCAAACTTAAATTTTTCTAACTGAATTTTAAACTAAACATGGGACTAGGATTAAGCTTAGAGTGGTTCATGTAAGTCAATACTACCGTCAAAATCTTCTTTGCCGCAACAACAGTCCAGGCTAGAAGAAATGCTCAAGCAAAAGGTTTCTGGAGATCAGAATACCTTGATCTAATTAACCTTAATCAGTCCAAGCTTCAAAAATTCAGAAAAAAATTAGTTAAGTTAGAGTTACTCAGTGCTATAAAACAGAAACAACTCTGGAAATTTCATTAAGAACCGAGAAAAATATACATCAGCAGATATTTTTGTCGCCTAGAAACAGAAAACAAAAACTGGAGTTCTCTTCTTCTTAGCTTTCTTTTTCGGAGCATCAGGTGTAGTAGGTTCAACTTCCTCTACATCCCTTTCCTTGCGGCTTCTCGTTTTCTCTATTATAGACTTGAAGAAATCTTTTTTCACTCGAAGGATGAAAAGAAACATAAGGAAAAACGAATGAAAGAAGAAACAAACCTGAGTGGTGTTTAAATGGGGCTTCAGAAAATAAAATAATCAATGACAAATCTTCCCCCAATTAATATCTTTTACCGTTTAAACCTGCAAGTAATTAATCAAATTAAATTTTCAAAACGGTAAGATTTTACCATAATGATGTGTTGTCCAACGGCTCTATCGTTCGATTTCCCTATGCAACACATGGAAGCACCTGATCTTCATGCAATATTACCTGCTCACCGAAAAAATTAAATCCCAACGGTAAAAATATTCTTAACCACATCCGTAATATTCTGATGATATATTCACTCTAACCAGAAGATTGTAAAAACAAACTGGGTAACAAGATTTTCTTCTAGGAGAATCTTTTCACACAGAAAAATTCAAATTCAAACCGCCAAAATCAAATCTTATCTTATAATTAACTTCAGCCGAATATGTAATTCTTATCTTATCTTATCTTTTCACACGGAAATATTATTAAATCTAAACCTAAACAGAAATTCAAATAACCGAAAATAAAAACTAAATAAAATCTAACTAAATCTAATTAATTAAAAGATAATCCAAAGATAATCCAAATAAATAATCCTAAAATCAAATCAAATTCAAAACGAAATAGATAAAATCTTACTACCAACAATAAAAATACTTAAAAATAAAATCATGCAAAATCAAATCTAACCTAACCGAAATTAAAATCAAATTAGCGAAAAATAAAATTAATACAAACTCTAGGAGCTCAAAATTTTTGCTCTGTGAAATGCTCCCGCAAAAGTCCCGCTCTCTCAATCATCAACCAACCTTAGGGAAGGATATTTCGACTGAAACTCCTCACCCCAATAATGCTTGACACGCTGACCATTCACCTTGAACAATCTCTCATCCTTTTCATCCTGCAAAGTAATTGCTCCATTGGGGAAAACCTCAATCACAGTGAACGGACCTGACCATTTGGACTTTAGTTTCCCAGGAAACAATTTTAATCCATTTGGACTTTAGTTTCCCAGGAAACTGCCCAAAAGGTAGTTATTTAGGCCTCATTTATATAAGGATTTGTGTGTCTTTAATGCTTAATAGGGTTGGTTTTAGAGAGATATTACATGATTTAACCCATTTGGAAGAATGGAAGCATTGGAAATTATTTTGTGCAGATTATGCTGTTGAGCGACTGGAGGGAGCAGATTCTATGCTGCAGCAAAACTGGGAACAGAAACTGCCACATCACAGCTCGTTAGCCAACTTCATGAACCGACTTCTATTGAGTTATTTTCGTGATAAAGGATCAAGGAGAGCCTTACACGTGTCCTAGTTGACCTAACTCAAGCCTCCCATCCTTCTATAAAAGGAAGTAGCCGTCAAAGTCAAATTCATTCCATGTTTTCCCTTAGAAGCCGAATAGTGTAGAGGTTGAAGATTATCAAGAACACCATCATCCGCAAGCTGATTAGGGAGTTTATTTTCCTTCTTAATTTGTGGTTATGGACATGCATACTCAGATTGTAATTCGTATTCCTATGCCTATTATGAACTAAGTAGCTTAAGGTGTTGATTAGGAATAATGTGATTACTGTGCTTCATCTCTAGTAATGAATTGACTATAGCATTTTGGTTAATTGTTGTGCTTATTCTTATTTTATGCCCGCCTGGCCAGCCGGTATGGATAGCTCTCTCTAGTTTCAGGGATGATTTAGAGAGTGTGTGGCAATTCTCCACACTACGATCATTGTGTATTGGTGAACGCCAGTGACTGAGCTAGGGATAGCAAGTTGCCTAGTGCCTGATCGGTCGCACTTCATTGGGGTTGAAACACATCCCAAAAGATTCGGAGTTCCGGGAGGAATCCGCTAATAATACTGCGGGAAATGCATGATCAATAATATTGCTAGAGCATATTTTATAACAATCACTAAAACCTAACCAGCCCCTGCCTTTAATCTGTCTATCTATTTGTTTACTCGTTGTTCTGTCATTTATTTTGCTTCAGCATAATTCCGATAAAACCCAACATTTTTATTATCTTCGAAACCATTAGAAAGTTATACAAAATAGATAAAGTGGAAACTCATTCAGACCTTGGATTGATAATATTACTTGCTGCAGACTGTGTATACTTGCACAGGAATTCTAGAGTATTTCATATCACATTTTTACTCACTCTAGGAACCCAGCAAGTTTTTGGCGCCGTTGCCGGGGACTTGAATAAGTTTTTATCTGATCTGTTTTGTGTATGTGTTTTAGTGGTTTGGTGCTAGAACTTTTTTATTGTTTCTTTTGTTTTTGCAGGTATGATTTTGGTGCATGAGCGATCCGCCTGGTGTACGGTTTGAGCTTGATCCAGAAATTGAAAGGACATTTAGGAACAGAAGGAGAGAGCAGCACAGAAACCAGATGGAGAACGCCCCGCAACTTCCGCAGGTTCCTGAAGGTCCAGTAGCAGCAGCAAACCCCCAGCAGAATCCGTTGCTGCAGCAAAACCACTGTTTGAGCAGAATGAGCAGCGAAATAATCAGGCTGAGAATCCTATCTTGATAGCGAACGATAGGACCAGAGCCATTCGAGCGTATGCTGTCCCAATGTTTAATGAGTTGAATCCAGGGATTGCACGTCCCCAAATCCAAGCGGCGAATTTTGAAATGAAACCGGTAATGTTTCAGATGTTGCAAACCATGGGGCAATTCCATGGTTTGTCATCTGAAGACCCTCATTTACATCTTAAGTCTTTTCTAGGAGTTAGTGATTCTTTTGTAATTCAAGGAGTGCCGAGAGATGCTCTTAGATTAACTTTGTTCCCGTATTCTCTTAGAGATGGAGCAAAGTCATGGTTAAACTCTTTTGTTTCAGGATCAATTAGGACGTGGGATGAGTTAGCTGAAACATTTTTGAGTAAATATTTCCCACCTAACAGAAATGCTAAATTAAGGAGTGAAATAGTAGGGTTTAGGCAACTTGAGGATGAGACTTTTAGCGAGGCTTGGGAGAGGTTTAAGGAGCTTTTACGAAAGTGTCCCCACCATGGTTTACCTCATTGTATTCAAATGGAAACATTTTACAATTGTTTAAATGGAGTAACCCAAGGTATGGTCGACGCCTCGGCTGGAGGGGCCCTTTTGGCAAAAACTTTTGATGAAGCTTATGAAATTTTAGAAAGAATATCTATTAATGGTTGTCAGTGGTCGGATGTTAGAGGCACAAATAAAAAGGTTAAGAGTGTATTAGAGGTTGATGGTGTGTCCACCATTAGGGCCGATCTTGCTATGGTTGCTAACGCTCTTAAGAATGTGACAGTGATTAGTCATCAGCAGCCACCAGCTATGGAGCCTGCAGCGGTAGTGAACCAAGTCGCGGACGAAGCATGTGTCTATTACGGTGAAGACCACAACTACGAGTTTTGCCCCAGCAATCCAGCGTCGGTGTTTTTTGTAGGTAATCAGAGGAACAACCCTTATTCTAACTTCTATAATCCAGGTTGGCGCAACCACCCCAACTTCTCATGGGGAGGTCAAGGAAATAGCGTACAAGCGCAACAAAAGATGAACCAGCTGGGATTTGCTAAAACGCAGGTAATGCCCCAGCAAAATAAGCAGGCTTTGCCCCAGCAAAATTCGGGAAATTCTCTCGAGGCGATGATGAAAGAATTTATGGCTCGCACAGATGCTGCAATTCAAAGTAATCAAGCTTCGATGAGGGCCGTGGAGTTGCAAGTGGGTCAGCTAGCTAATGAGCTAAAGGCAAGGCCTCAAGGGAAACTTCCATCAGATACTGAACACCCTCGAAGGGAAGGTAAGGAGCAGGTAAAGGCAGTAACTCTTAGGAGTGGTAAGCCATTAGAAGAGTCTAGAAAGACCCAGGATTTAAATAGTAATAGTGATAATATTGTTGTTGTTGAAAAAGAATTGGAGTCTGGTCAGGGTGCTGGAGGCAGCAAAGAAAATGCTGGAGCATCTGGTTCTGTGCCAGATGTAGAACCACCATATGTGCCGCCCCAACCTTATGTACCACCTCTACCTTTTCCACAAAGGCAAAAGCCTAAGAATCAGGATGGTCAATTTAAAAAGTTTTTAGAGATTCTTAAGCAGTTGCATATAAATATCCCTTTAGTAGAAGCTATTGAGCAAATGCCTAATTATGCTAAATTTCTTACGGATATTTTGACTAAAAAGAAAAGGTTAGGTGAGTTTGAAACTGTATCTCTTACTGAGGAGTGTAGTGTTATTCTTAAGAATGGGCTACCCCCCAAGGCTAAGGATCCAGGGTCATTCACTATACCTGTGTCTATAAGTGGAAAAGAGTTAGGTAGAGCACTTTGTGATTTGGGTGCAAGCATTAACCTTATGCCTCTTTCGGTCTATCGGAAGTTAGGTATTGGTGAAGCTAGACCTACCACAGTTACACTCCAATTAGCTGATAGGTCTATCACATATCTAGAGGGTAAAATTGAGGATGTCTTAGTAAAAGTTGATAAGTTCATATTTCCTGTTGATTTTATTATTTTAGACTATGAGGCTGATAAAGATGTCCCAATTATTCTAGGTCGTCCATTTTTGGCTACTGGTAGGGCATTAATAGATGTTCAAAAAGGAGAATTAACAATGAGAGTCTGTAATGAGGAAGTGAAATTTAATGTCTTTAAAGCCATGAAATATCCAGACGAAATGGAGGATTGCTCTTTCATTAGGATTCTGGAGAGCACAGTTATTGAGACAGCAATACAGGATTCAGATGATAAGCATTCAGAAAAGCATGGAGAGGTTAGAGTAGAAGATTTTGAATTTTGTTCTTTAGATAGAAAAAATGAAAAAGAATTGTTTAGGTGTGAGGATGTTTTTGAGTCTTTAGATTTAGATCAAAGAAAGGCTCCCCCAATTAAGCCATCCCTAATTGAGGCACCTACTTTAGATTTGAAGCCCTTACCGGATCATCTAAAATATGTGTATCTTGGGGAAAGTGAGACGTTGCCCATTATTGTTGCATCAGATTTAATGCTGGAGCATGAGGAGGCCTTAATAAAATTGCTGCAGTAATACCGCAAAGCTATAGGTTGGACATTGGCTGATATTCAGGGAATTAGCCCATCTTTTTGTATGCACAAAATCACTCTAGAGGAGGGATCCTTTAGGAGTATTGAGCAACAAATAAGGCTTAACCCTGCAATGAAAGAGGTTGTTAAAAAGGAGGTAATTAAATGGTTGGATGCTGAGATTATTTATCCAATTGCCGATAGCAATTGGGTAAGCCCTGTCTAATGTGTTCCTAAGAAAGGAGGTGTCACTGTGGTGAGCAATAAAGATAATGAGTTGATCCCCACAAGGACAGTAACTGGCTGGAGGGTTTGTATGGATTACAGAAGGCTTAATAAAGCCACCCGAAAGGATCATTTCCCTCTACCATTTATCGATCAGATGTTGGATCGATTGGCTGGTCAGGCCTATTACTGTTTCTTGGATGGTTATTCTGGGTATAACCAGATTACTATTGCTCCTGAGGATCAGGAGAAAACCACTTTCACTTGCCCTTATGGGACATTCGCTTTTAGAAGAATGCCTTTTGGCCTTTGCAATGCTCCAGCAACATTTCAGCGGTGTATGTTAGCAATTTTTTCTGATATGATTGAGTCCACTGTTGAGGTCTTTATGAACGATTTTTCAATTTTTGGAGGGTCTTTTCAGAGTTGTTTAGATAATTTAGGAAAGGTATTAAAGAGATGTGAGGATACCCATCTAGTTCTTAATTGGGAGAAGTGCCACTTCATGGTGAAGGAAGGCATAGTGTTGGGCCATAGGATTTCTAAGAATGGTCTAGAAGTCGATAGAGCGAAAGTTGAGGTTATTGAAAGACTAGAGCCACCGAGTTCAGTGAAGGAAATTCGGAGTTTTTTAGGACATGCTGGATTTTACAGGAGGTTCATAAAAGATTTTTCCAAAATCAGTAAACCTCTTTGTAACTTATTGTGCACTGATCATGTTTTTGACTTTAATGCAGATTGTAGGAAGGCTTTTGAAACGTTGAAGGCTGCTTTAATCTCAGCACCCATTCTCTGCGCGCCTAATTGGAATTTGCCCTTCGAGGTAATGTGTGATGCGAGCGATGCTGCGGTAGGAGTGATGCTGGGGCAAAAGTAGGGCAAATTTATTCATCCTATATATTATGCAAGCAAGGTTTTAAATGAGGCACAGGTCAACTATACAACTACTGAAAAGGAGTTGTTAGTTGTTGTGTTTGCTTTTGAGAAGTTTCGGCCATATTTGGTTGGATCCAAAGTCACGGTGTTCACGGATCATGCACCAATAAGGTATTTAATGTCTAAGAAAGATGCAAAGCCTAGACTAATTCGTTGGATTTTACTATTGCAGGAATTTGACTTGGAGATAAAGGACAAGAAGGGATCAGAGAATGTCATTGCCGATCATTTATCTCGTCTTGATCCATCATCATCTTTGCTGGAGCAATCTGCCATTTCTGATTCTTTTCCAGATGAGCAGCTTTTTGCTGTTCAGGTGAAGGTAGTTAGGGATGTCCCTTGGTATGCTGATATTGCCAACTTTTTAGTAAAGGGAGTCACTCCTATTGACATGGATTGGAGGCAGAAGAAAAAGTTTAAGCTTGATGCGAAAATTTTCTTTTTGGATGAGCCATTTATGTATAATCAATGCTCTGACGGTATTATTCGTAGGTGTGTTTCAGGTACTGAAGCAAATGAAATCCTAGAGCAATGTCACTCTTCGCCGTATGGAGGTCATTTCAGCGGTCAGAGGATAGCTATGAGGATATTGCATTGCGGATTTTTCTGGCCTACGTTATTCAAGGATGCCCATTGGTTCTACAAGCAATGTGACGCTTGCCAAAGGAGAGGAAACTTGGGACCTAGAGATGAAATGCCTCTTACTTACATTTTAGAAGTTGAACTATTCGATGTATGGGGTATTGACTTTATGGGGCCATTTCCCCCTTCTAATGGCAATGTTTTTATCTTATTGGCAGTTGATTATGTGTCCAAGTGGGTGGAGGCCATCGCATGCCATCAGAGTGATGCCAAGACAGTAGCAAGGTTTCTTCAATCGCACATCTTTGCGCGGTTTGGGACACCTAGGGCTCTAGTGAGTGATGAGGGTACACATTTTGTTAATAATATCTTAACTAAGCTTTTAGCCAAGTATGGGATTAAGCATAGGATAGCTACCCCTTATCACCCACAAGCAAATGGTCAAGCTGAAATTAGTAATAGGGAAATTAAATCAATTCTAGAGAAAGTGGTCCATCCATCTAGAAAGGATTGGTCCTTTAGGTTGGATGAGACTCTTTGGGCTTATAGGACAGCTTATAAGACTCCTCTAGGTATGTCTCCCTATAGGTTAGTATATGGGAAAGCTTGCCATTTACCATTAGAGCTAGAGCATAAGACGTTTTGGGCTTTGAAAAAATTAAATTTTGATTTGAGTCGCGCAGGAGCAATAAGAATGCTGCAGCTTAATGAGTTAGAGGAATTTCGCCAATTTTCTTATGAAAATGCGAAAATGTATAAAGAGAAGACTAAGTTGTGGCATGACAAAAAAATTAAATCTAAAGAGTTCGTCAAGGGTCAAAAAGTTTTGCTTTATAATTCTAGATTAAAATTATTTCCTGGAAAATTAAAATCTAAATGGTCAGGACCGTTTATTGTGGTTGAGGTTTTTCCCAATGGAGCAATTACTTTGCAGGATGAAAAAGATGGGAGAGTATTCAAGGTGAATGGGCAGCGTGTGAAAAATTATTGGGGTGAGGAATTTCAGTCGAAATATCCTTCCCTACGATTGCTTGATGATTGAGAGAGCAGGACTTTTGCAGAGCATTTCATAGAGCAAAATTTTGAGCTCCCAGGATTTGTATTGATTTTAATTTTTTCGTTGATTTGATTTTAAGTCCGATTAGGTTTGATTTTTGCTTAGTTTATTAGATCTCAGTGTTTTTATCATTTTAGATTTTATTTCGTTTTGAATTTGATTTGATTTCATTTTCGGGTTATTTGTTTAGATTATCTTTTAATTATCTTTTAATTAGTTAGATTTTATTAGATTTTATCTTGATTTTATTTTCAATTATTTGAATTCTAGTTTTAATTAATAGAGATTTTCTTTAATTTATTCGGCTTCTTTTGAGAATAAAAGATTAAGTTGGATTTGATCGGTTACAGTTTAATTTGAATTTAAAAGATTTGATTTTCCTATTTTGAAATTTAAATTCCGTATCCAAGATTTTTCAGGACCAGCTGATTGTTGCGGCAAAGATATTGCTGGAGCAAAATATTCCGAGTTAGAAGGGTTTCCGTTAGAATTTATTATTGTTACCGTTAGATTTAGCTTTGAAATCTCGCAGGTAAATGTGCTCGCATCTGATAAGGCCACGTGTCGCAGAGTAATTATCTAAAGGCTTCAATGATGACAACACATCAATTTTACCATGGCCGTTTGGAATTCGCAATTTTACCGTTGGTAATTTTTGAATTTCAGGTTTGCATTTTTAATTGCAACGGTAATATTAGTTATGGCAGGGCAAATCTTTTCGGTTAGGATCCTTGTTTGCTGCAGCTCTATTTATTCGCAATCTCTGGTAAGTGCGTTTTACTTCGTCTTCTTGAATCTTTGTGTGTTATTCTTTCTTTCTCTGCACTCTCTATCAAAACCCTTTTACACCTTCAATGGCTAAAATAAGAGCTCGAAAAGAGAGGGAGAGTGAAGAGGAGGAGGTGCCGGTCACACCGGAAGTACAAAAAGGAAAAACAAAGAAAAAGAGAACGCCAGAAGAGAAGGAGGCTAAGCGAAGAAGAAGGCAACAAAGAGTTGCAGAACAAGAAAGAGCGAGAGAGGAGGAGGTTGTTGCAGAAGGAGACGAAGACCCACAAGAATCTGGCAAACCGAATCAAGAAGAGGATGGATGGGAAGTGGCGACTATAGAAAAGGCTTGAGAGGGAATTCAGACGAAACAGAGTGAGGTTATGCAGACGGAGGCTGTAGAGGAAGAAGACAGAGAGCCAGTTCAGGAGGCTCGTGTAGAGGTTATCATACCTGAACCGCCGAAGCGACGTCGCATTAAGCGGAAGGCTGGGCGCATTCCAGTAATCAGGACTGATACCCATCGCCTCCATCATCAGATTCCGAGAGAGAGAAGGCCGAGCAAGAGGAACGAGAGAAAAAAGAGGCTGAGGAAAGAAGGCGAGAAGAAGAGGAGAAAACGGCAGAGGAGGAACAGTTGCTGAAGCGGAGAGAAGAGAAGGGCAAAAAGATTGATGAAGCATCAGAGGAGCACGATGAAATATCAGAGCGACAGGTGCCATACGATCGCTTCGTCAATAATTTCGCTAGAGCAAAATACACTGAGCTCTTGAAAAGAGATTTTCTGTTCGAAAGAGGTTTCAGCGGTGATCTTCCGCCATTTCTAAGGACCGGCATAGTTGACCACGACTGGGAGCTGTTTTGTGCTAAGCCAGAGGCTGTGAACGCACAGGTGGTGATGTGAATTCTATGCCAACATTGATAAAGAAGAAGGTTTCCTGGTAATTGTTAGAGGAGTCGAGATAGATTGGAGTCCAAGTGCGATCAACGCACTGTACCATCTTCAAAACTTCCCCCACGCGGCATTCAATGAAATGGCAGTCGCGCCATCTGAGGAGCAGTTAAGTAATGCTGTCCGGGAGGTAGGAATTGAGGGGGCGCAGTGGCAACTATCAAAGACTCAGAAAAGGACATTCCAATCAGCTTACTTGAACAAGGAAGCAAACACGTGGATGGGTTTCATCAGGTAGAGGTTGCTTCTTACAACGCACGACTCGACAGTATCCAGGGAACGAATTCTTTTGGCTTTTGCTATCTTAAGGTCTCTCAGTATTGACGTAGGAAAAATTATTTGTAATGAAATTGCCTGCTGCTGGAAGAAAAAGGTGGGGAAGTTGTTCTTCCCGAACACAATTACTATGCTATGCAGACAAGCAGGGGTTCCAGTGGAGGAGAGTGATGCAATTCTATTTGATAATGGGATCATTGATACGCCCAATTTGGCGCGGCTCCAGCGCACGCAGGAGATACGTCAAGGTGGGCTTATCTACGGCATCAATACGATTCATCGTCCTCCGGCGCAAACGAGGTACTCAATATCACCCATCTGGACACCTCGACCTTCGTCGTCCAACCCGTCAACCTTCAACCCGCCCAAAATCTAGCCACCCCTCGTAACCTAACTCCATTTTCCTCTCCTTTCCCGTCCGTTTCCATTCTACCACCTCCCAACTCTTCCACAACCCTGGCCTCAAACACTGCCCCTTCCTCTTCCACAAGTCCTACTCTCCCACATTTTTCTGAGCGGGAAGCGGCCACATGGAATTTCCTGCTGGGAGAACTAGGAGAGGACGACAAAACAATTCGCCAACGAGAAGCTGAGAAGGCCGTCGCAGAAGATAATGCACGCAAAGTCGCCGCAGATGAAGCGGCGACAAAAGAAACTGAAAGCTCCAGCAAGTAGGCGGAAGATCCGGCTGCCGCAGAAATCACTGCAACCAACCTAGCGATCATTGCGACAGCCACATGGACGTTGAAATGTCTGATTTCGAGGATGAGATCCCCCTCACTCTTCGCCGCAATATCCAGCCCACAGGGGTAGTCTTCCGAGAACCTTCGGAAAGGCCTATGGCGGCCCCAAGTAAGAAAAGGAAAGCGCCCACTGCATCCAAAAGCAAAGGAAAAGAAAAAGTGGGCGTAGGAAAAGAGACGGCGGGCGACAACTGGGGCGAATTTCAAGAAGAACGTGGATTTAGCTGCACCCTCCCGCAAACTACGACCGATCAAATTTCCCAATGCAAATGGGAAACTGTTTGCGAGAATCCCCGCTCATACGCCCCTACATTAGTCCACGATTTCTACTGAGAGCAGTGGGAATAAGAAATGGACGTAGTACTGGTTTGGGGCCATTCACTCGCATTCTCCTCCGCCTGCATCAAGAACGTCTACGAGTTGCGTGACATCCCAAACGCAGAAGGGAATGCGCTCCTCGACTGCCTCGACGAAGACTCTCTCAGCACAGTCCTTCTTGCAGTGGTTAGACCTAGGGCTAAATGGGATGGGCACGGAGTTGCGAGGACCCTCAAATCGCAACTGCTAAACTTCGAGGCGACCTGCTGGATGCATTGGGTGAAAAATCGCATCATGCCCACAACGCATGATGCCACACTGAGCCTGCAACGGGTAATTTTGGTTTATTGCATTATGCAGGGCACCCCAATCGACTTGGGCCAAATCCTCGTCGAAACATTGCGCCAAACCGTCGCAAAACCTAAAGGCGCAATGTTTTGCCCAGGCCTTGTCACATCTTTATGTTGCGCATCAAATCTCGTACCCACAACAGAAGAAGAAATCCAAACTATGCGGAAGGATTTCGACGACCTTTGATGGGCACGTGTAACCAGCACTTGCAACAAGCGTCTGCAAGGGAGCACGCAACAACCACCAGCCCTCGCATCCCAACCCACCGAGCCTCCTTATGAGTCTGAACCACAAAAGAAGAAGAGACACAAACAGACTGCGAGCAGACACAAACCACCAGCCGCAAGAACCCCTCATTCAACTTCTTAGCGTAGGAACTCACTGTCTGCGCCCCACCTAAGGGATCCTTGCCACAATCGCAAGAAAGTTTGCCACAACCTCCACCGCCATCATCACAGCCCATAGACCTGAACCCACCTCCTCCGCAACCCACTGAAGACTTGCGATCAGAGGAAGTTTTGGAAAGATATTTGTCTATGATGTGGAATTTTCCTTACCGCATGCGCACGGGTCAAGTAATAATAAAGTGTTCGTATAAACGAGTGTCGTCCTCTGTATTGGATTTTTAAGCTAAATCAAGTATTGTGAATTATCTTGCTCAATTTTATTTAAGGATCAAAAAGTAGTGAATGAATGATATGAAAACTAAATTAAAAGAGGTAAAAAGTGGAAATTCAATTGGAAGAACACTTAGGGAATTGATTTCGCCGATTTAGTCTAGGATTGATTTTAAGGAATAAGTTATTATGTACAATGAAGTTATGAGCCTAAGACCCTTTAATCACAACTACCTCTCCCGAGTATAATTGATTCTCATGCAAATTAACCAACTTGATATCCCTATCTAAGTTTATTAACAAGCAAGGCAATGAGATCTTTTGACCAATTCTAAAGTTAATCTAAAACCGTCACGAATTAGAAAATAAACTTTAGTCATGCAATCTTGAGTAAGTCTATGCTAAATGCCCTCTCCCGAGCAAGAATCAACACTTAAATCATCCAACTAATGGCCAATTAATTGAAAGCATTAAATCAAGATTGCATACATAATAACCATTGCATAACTTAAACCATAAATCAATCCATAAATTCAATTGACTACATCAATCCCTAAGCTACAAGTTTAGCTACTCATGATTGGTATTACAAGCTCAACTAAACATAACAAAGCCATAAAATCTAGCTAAAGAAAAGGAAAGAGAAAGGAAAAACTCAATGTATGTCGAGACCGAACGTCCCCGTCACGATCCCCACGAACAATGGGTTGATTTCCGCCTTGATCTATCTTGTTTAGCCTCAATCCTCTGTTTTCTCCTCTGTTTTACGGCTCCAAAAGTGTCCAAAAGAGTTCCCCTAAAAACCTAGCCGAAAAGAAGCATATATACTATTTTTTCGTCATAGCGTCTCGACGCTGTCAAGACAGCGTCTCGACGCTACCTTCAAAAACGCGTGTTCTGGAATGGAATTTGCACAGCGTCGAGACGCTGCGACCGTTTCGTGCCTATACCGATAAGGAATGCTAGCGTCGAGACGCTTAAGGGCTAGCGTCTCGACGCTAGTCCGCATTTGACCGAATTTTGACTTTTTTCCTCTTTGACTCTTTTTCATTCCTTTGCATCTTTTCACGTCCCGAGCACCCGATTAACTCCAATATTGCGCTATAGCTCCAATCAACCATTTCCTACAAAATAAACAATTAAGTGCAGTAAAATGGCCCATAAATCATAAAAGACTAGCTAAATTAACTAGGGAAAAATAGCTAGCTATGCTCGCTATCAGTCTAGACCTCATCGCAATAATGAAATACCTGTGCCAACCACCACACAACACGAAGCATCTGCAAGCACAAGTCAGCCTGCGGCTGATCTCACCATTGATGTAGACGAAGCCCTTATCTTTTCTCAGATGCGGAAGGTAGTTCAAGAGGTCGTAGAGCCCTTTCGATTGAAGCAAGAGTGAATGTGCTAACAGCAGGAGTTGTCGCGCCAACAACAGTTCGAACTATCGCAAAGGGTCAATGGCTTAGTCCTTTTCCTCATGCGATGGACTGAAGGTTTTGGCCGCTTGCCAGTCACGTCCAACCCGTTCGCTTAGCCAGCTAGACAACAAAGACCTCCTCGTGCAGGCCCATCACAAATGCAGGGAATCATGCCTCCACCTGCGCCAAGGCACCCAAGACCACCTCCACCTCCACCACTGCAGGAATAGAAGTCACTCACTTAATTTTCTTACTTTATTTTGTTCCCTTTAAATGTATGCGTCCTTGTTTTATAATTTTGTATCGCATTACATTAATATATCTCGTTATTTTTCATCGCAATTTTCTATCTGCCTTAATATAATGTCTGTATCAAGCAAATACTCTGCGTTGTCTCCTTTGTTTTCACTCCACGCATCTGACCTTTTGACTTTTCTTAAACGCATTACTTGATTGGTTTAACCTTTGTCTTCATGTCCTTAGACCTTAAGGAAATTCCTTTTGCATTTTCGCCTTGCGACAACTCAGCCTTGATCTCTTTCAGCCCATGCGATCCAGTGTAAGTTTGGGGGACAATGGGGGCATTGTCCAATTTAAGTTTGGGGGAGTTAGCGTATAAAAAAAATTAGCATGTGTTTCTTTGGGATGCGAAATCTTTGTAACCAGGGGCATTTATGACACCCATAGTCTGCCACTGAGCGAAGACAAACGCATTCCATAAGCGTAGAGAACAGTAAAAAAATGTAATGCCCGTAGTTTGATACCCTTCATCACAAATGTGGGTAAGCTAAAACGAAAGCATGCGTTTTGATGTCCATTGCCCTCATTATTTGCTTTCTAAAAAAAACATATATATATATATATATATAATTAATAAAAATAATAATAAATATAGATAAAAAATTTATATGCGCCCAGGTCATGTAGGAGAAGACTGGCTGAGTTATCGGAAGGAAGAATCTAAGCAAGGAACTTCCCTTAAGCAATGAAGGAAATTTGGAAAAAGTTAAACCTGTTTTGAAATACACACAAGAAAACGAGAAAAAGGATATCAAGGACCACAGGCAATGAAGAGCTGAGTAAATATCGCATAGTGGATAATAGGCATTGCTTGAGGACAAACAATAGTTTAAGTTTGGGGGTTTGATAACTTGAAAAAAGCAAGTTATTAGTCCGTTAAACTTAAGCTAAAATAAGGCTAAAAGAAACAAAGATGCGTTGCTTCAGCGCAAAAAAGAAAGAAAAATGTGATAGTTTTATGCGGCGAGCTATATTTATGTATGCGGTAAGAAATTATAAAATATAGGGTGTTAACGCAACTAATTCAGTTGTTTTCCAAAGTATATTCTCAGCACAGGCACACATCCCAAGATGATCAAGAACCAGATAAGAGGGATGAAAAGACAGCGCTGACACAAACCGACGCAACTAACGCAAGTGGGCGGAAAAAGGGCTGAAAAGTTGCAAAAATTTGCTAATGATGATCAACGCAAAGTGGCTAGTTGCTTGAAGAAGTCATCTTCCATCACCTATAAATAGAAGATCAGATATCAGGAAGAGATATTCATTTTTTCTTTTGGACAAAAGGAGAAAATAAAGAAGATCACGGGAGACCACAGGAAATAGTGTTGAGGAGCAACCTTGCGTTTGTAATGTTTTATTTTATCATGTCTTGTTTTACTCGCATGAGCTAAAACTCTTCTTCAACGCTTAGCGCAAGCACCTCATGCGGTGATAAGTATATCTTGTAAGCGCATATTTTTGAGTTAAATGAAACATTAATTGCTTTCTATTTAGTTGCGATACTATTTTCATTACTAACTCCTGCTTGGCCAGCTGGATGCGGTAACAACATTCTAAATCCCTGACAAGTAATGCATGCAGACATCTCTAAATAGAGCAAGTTAGTGCATGTCATGTAGTCTTGGTAGCAGTGAAATACTACCGCTAAAAGATAGTGAATGTATGAGCTTAGACTGTGTTGTGACTAACGCAATCCCTTGCAAGTTTTAGAGAACTACACCTAAAGCATGAACTAGCCAAAATAACCAATTGATAGTTTGTGCCAAACGCATCAGGAGTACAGGAAGGGAAACTTATGAAATTTTCTCACTTAGGCATTAATGGATCAATTACTCAAAGTATGCGCTACAAGGTTCTTATAAACGCATGAGGTTGCGACCGCAACAGCCTTGCTTTTATTCTCCTTGCAGATTATCCTTTCACTCTCGTCACATGTTTTGTTTTATGCAAATATTTACTTTTCAAATATACCAAATCTCTTGTTTAGTCTTTTAAACTAGAATCATACGTTTTTGAGTTTAGGTCAGTAAATATTGTTAAACGCTTTGTGAATATCCCTTCCCTGTGGATTCGACCCTGGTCTTACCAAGTACTACTTGATTTTGTCAATTTATACTTGGATTGACTATTATCTACGACTATATTTCTGAACATACTGACAACCAATCAATTAGTTTTCTTTCCATTACTATTTTCTTTCCAAATACAAAAAGCTCCCTTTTTGGTTACCTAAAACAAATAAGGAAATTAAGATTTGTTTGCATGGACTCCCTGTTATCGACCCCGACCACTACTGCTACAAGTTAGCTTTAGAGGTTGAGGATTATAAATTTATTTGACACGACCCTCGACAAGTCGCTCCGTCAATCCTCTTCCCTGTGTTTGACCCTTGCCACTGTTACTACAGTAGTAGTTTGAGTGCCATGGAATTATCAATCTCATTTGACTCGGACCTTCGATAAGTCCCGTCACATTTAGAGTACTGCACCAATGCATGAGTTAAGCAATAGAAACGTTCTTAATTCTACGCCAAACGCATGTGTAATACTCGGAGGAAATCACATGATTATTTCTTGCTTAGACATCAGTATTATGTCGATTCATTTTTATGCGCTGCACTAATATCTTATTTGTCATATGTGGTTGTTGCAGTGAAAGCCTTGATAGCTCATCTATCACTGTTTTTCCTTTAACCCATAACTTTGTTTTTATATTATCGCATACCGTATCGAGAGGGAGTAGTGAAATTAGGTGAATGTTATAGCCGAACAATAGAAGTAATTAAGACATGCACTATCTAGGGGTCACATTCATGTAAAATGACAGGGTTGCATACTAAAATTAAATAGAGCAATAAAACAAATTTGAACAAACAAAAACGTGCGAGTGGAGGTAAGTCAAACACAATAGAAAGGCAAGGTCTTGAATTCCAAAATATAATTAACTTGTTCATCCTGATTGCAAATTATTGGTCTGATATGATTATAAATCTAGAACATTCTTGCAAACATAGGATCGACTGTTGGTTTTCCCTAATTATAACTTTAATTAACAACTTAAGTGTCCTTAGCGCTATTAATCAAGTTAATTAAGCCCTTGTTCATTATTGATCTCTAAACCTAACAAACTACTCTCGCTGTCAATAAGAGTAGTTAAACATAGTTGTATGAATAATGTTCACTCTTAGTTTCAATTAATTACTGCTAATATGATTGCATAGCTTTATTTAGAGAAGAAAATCTAATGTCGGAAAGATAAACTAAAAAGCTAATCTAGGAAGCAAAAGATAAATGGAGACACAATCTTGAAGGATAATTCTAGGATACTGATTTCATTAATCGAACCTTTAATTGCTTAATCAACTAGCTAATTAGGATTAATTAGACATCCAATTCATAAGTTTAGAAGCATAATATCAAGGATTATCCTATCCGTCTCCTCCTATTCTCATGCCTTTTAATAAAGAATCTCCTTTCGATTTCCTCCTTATTTACTAAGCATAGCATTATGACTCTTCATTAAGAACCTCTAACGTTTATGACAACTTGCAAAAATCAAGTTATTTCTCATCTAAATATAAATTAAAAGAGGCTGGAAAAGACATGAGATGCGTTAATATAGTGCACAGAATCAGAGAAATGAGATAGATATGCTTTAGTTGAGTAATTACTTGATGCGATGAGATAACACAACTAATTTTGTTTGTTTAACGTAGATCCTATAGATTGTAATCTTGCCCGAGTTACTTTTGGTGCACTCGCTAAAGCTATCACGTGAAGAAGGTACAATTGCATGTTGTCCGAAGCATGCGCTGACATGTGCCAGTCCATGTTAGCTCACACGAAGAAGAGTGAAACACGGAAGCAGTTGTTGGTGAAGTCAACCTCCTTGACCCTATAAATATGACCCATCTGTTAAGAAGAAAAAAAAAAGAGGAAGAGAGCAGAGAGAAGAGATCCATCCAGTTCTGGCGCAGACAATTATCTTTCCTGTTTTATCTTTTATATGGGCTATGTGTTTTCCTTGTAGCATGAACTAATTTCCTAGGCGCCCATGTAGCGGTAAAACTCTTTTGTATTCCTTGCTTTTGAATGAATGACATTGATGCTTTCTACTTAGATGCATTAATACTTTCATTATGGATATCCGTCTGGCCATCCGGCAGAGGTATCAACATGATAATTCCCGAGAGGGTAACACGCATGTGGAAATATCTAAGTAGAGCAAGATAATGCATTACATGTAGCCTGGTTGCGTTAGTAATAACTCAGCCGCATAATGCTTTCCGAAGGGAGGCCACTTCCAAAGCGACATGAAGTCGAGCATGTATCTCACGATATGAACAGTGGGGGACGTGAGAGTAAAAACTCGATTTAAAATATCACGTTTTTATCATTTTTCATCCCACTGAAGTGTCCTAATGTATTTTAGGGTGTTTAATTTTGACTTAGATAGAATCCGGCTAATAATTTTTACCTAAGTTTAGGTGATATGCCCGAAAAAGGACTTAACCTATGGATGTCTAGGTGACAATTTCATATTATAACCCCACATTGCTCACGCATGCTCATAAAACTGGGTTAACCTAACTCAAGTACCGGCCCGATCCCCAGGTAGGAAGTGTTCCGTAAATCGTCAACTTAAATACCTCAAGTCTTAGACAACATCTAATCGAGTGAGTTCTCTTATAACCTTAGTGAGTGAGTGCGAGTTTTTCGAGTCCTCATTGTAAAATAAAATTTATAGCTCTAGCTCTATGCTACTTTGCAGTAGGTAGTGGTCGGATCGTCCACAGGGAAAGGGAGTTCTTCGTTAATTTTTGGGATTTCGCTAAACAAGGGGTTTTGCAATAAAAAAGGGGGATTTTTGATCTGTCACTAACCAAAGTATAAAATGCAAGAAAAAAGGGAAAACTTCCGAAAAGAAATAAATAGCATGCAAATATATTGAAGCAAAGTAAAAATTGGAGGAAATCTGATAAAAGACGGGACTGTCGGATTGGTTACTCTTTAGAATGCTTTGTGCAATTTAGTTTCAGAAATATTCTGTGAAGTAATTGAAATTGCCCAGAATGCTTCTTGGCTTTTCACATAGCCGACCTACTTAGCCTGTGCTTAATTAATTAGATTACCCGATAGCCCACGAACAACCTAATTAATTAATTATTGTAAATTGTGTCTGCCGCCTCTCATACTTAGACTGATAAATCCTTTGCCTAAATCTAATTAGGCCAAATTAACAACCCGATAAATCATCTAAATTGCTAATTGGTTAATTGAATGAATGTACAAGGCCCGAATTAGTTCACTAAATTAGGATTTAATTTCTCTAATTAAATTAACCTAACTTCTCTTAGTTTCTTAGGCCTATCGGAAGTCTACGCTAGGCTACCGTCAAACTAGCGATGGATATGCCTCAACCTAGTGGATATCTAAGAATAACAAATAGACCATGCTCATATTCAGTTTAAGGGACGTCAAGACTCAAAATTGATATATAAACGTGATGGTTTAATCGATAAACTAAGATGCAATTCATATAAATCCACAAAACATAAAGTATGATTCAACAAACTCAACTAAATAGAACAAAGCATCTAAAGATACACCAATCCAACAATCCTAAAGAAACGAAAATACATGATAAAATAAGATAGAACTTAAATGGAGAACAATTACGAAGAAAACTGAGAGAAAACGATTGAAAATCGAGTACTTGCAGCTAAAAAGACCTAAAATACATATTTATATTTAATGGCCACGTCGAGACGCCAAGGCCAGGGTCGAGACGCCGACCCTTCCGACTGTGGGTTGAGAAACGGGGCAACGTCTCAAGTTTGCCCAAAATTTGCAAAATCTTGCGTCGAGACACTTGCTCTTGAGTTTGCCAAAAATTTGCAAAATCTTGATTGATCCTTTTGGATCCAAAGATGATGTCCAAACATTCTGGTTGTTTCCTTTGGCTTCACGTCATCTCAGAGACTCCAAAATGGCTCGAAAACACCTTAAAAATCTCGAGTTAGCACCAAAATGAAATATAGGCCTAATTGTCCTCTTGTGCTCGAATCCCTGTAAAATCAACACTTAAATCATCAAATGCACACTAACAAGATCGAATTAGAAGTAATAAGATAACATATTTTATGGGCGTTATCACTTACCTATACAAGTTATCGACCTAAAACAAATTTTGCATTGATCGATCTTTGAGTTCGATTTAACCCTAAGTGAGCATGCTTTTATATTTGTTATAGTTTTTAAATGTTTATGTCGGTTTTATAATGATTAAAATGACATTCACCTATAACATGCTTCTATTTGATTGAAATGCCTTAAATCGAGCTAAGGAAGTTCCATGCAGCATGCTTTAGTCGTTTTCATTTAGTTAATATAACGTTTATATAATCGAACGATAACGTAATTAATTCATTCAACATGAATCTAACATTAAACCTAAACATGCAACTTAATATTATAACAACTTATAACATATTTAATGCATGTATCATGCTTTCTATGGTGGGATTTTAAATCTATATGACATGCTTTATGCATATTATAGGTTATTTAATTAAAACATATATCCATACATGCATAATTAATTAAATCACACTAAAATAGACCAGTTTTGGCAATTTTGAGCAAGCAATAACTAAACTATTACAAATAATATGAAAAACATTGCTTGAATTGCTCTCGGGATCCTTGAACCGCTTTGAATCAACCTTCAAAGGACTGAACCGGGTCAACAAAGGGAAAAATAGGCTGAATCGGGTCAAAATGAAGTGAACTAGACTAGATTTGAAATGAACCAAGCTAGACCGAACCAAATCTGGAAAATTAGGCGCGCTTCTTTGAAAATGCATTAGAGTCGAGATGCTGACTCGTCTGGTCAACTCCCGGTTCTTCGGCCAACTGAGTTCTTCTTTTCTTGATCAATTGAAGGCATAAATGGACTCTAATGACTCTATAAAAATTATAGACTCTTCACAACACATTAATCCTCATATACATGTGAGCAATTACAAATTGATTAACAAATTTAATATAAATAAATTGCCAAAACCGTAATATATCCATTTCAGCACTCAGAAAAATTCAACATGCAAATGCTACCCACCATCATCAAATTAATGAAAATTGGGTGCCCAAACCATGCTCTGATAACAATTGAAGGAGTTAATATCAAACATGCAGAAGCAATTTTACATCTTAGGCACACAATTTCATCAATTTGATCCAAGAACACATGTTGTTCATATGAGGAAAAACAGAGGAAAAACAGAGCAAAAATGCACTTACCTCTTGTAGCTCCCAATTCGTGTAATCCGAGGCATTAACTTTCACACTAATGGATCTTGGACAACCACTTAGATCTTCTCTACTATCCTCAGGCCTTGGAACGAATTGTGGGATCCTTAATTGATAGGAGTTGGAAAGGAAAGCTTGAAGTTCAAGCTTGAATAATGGGTTTGAGTGTTGTGAGAGTTTGGGGGAATTTCAGCAGCATTTCAGTACTTATGAACGTTAATTTCTTCACCTTTCAAGCATGTATATATAGAAGAAAACATGCAAAAAGGATTCCACCAAGATTGACACCAATTTGGTGCTTAATTAGGTGTCTTAAGAAGGGCTTAAGCCCATGGCTTAGTCAAAACACACCACGTCAAAAAATTAGGCATTTTTTAATTTCCAAAATTCAAAAAATTCTAATTTTGTTTTTAATTTAAATAATTGAAAATTTCTCACTTTCTAATTTTAATTTAAATAAATTCTTATTTAATTAAAATAATAATAAAATTAATTAATTTAATATCTTATATTGAATTAATATTATTTACTCAATCCCGACTTTTCTCCAAACGAAATTTCTCGAACACGAATCCCTATTTCACGTGTTTAACATTTAAATACATCCAACTCTCATTTTAAGTTTAATTCAAAATTAAACCAGTATGTCGTTAAATATCTTATATAATCGACTTTTATACCCGATTCTGAATTTGAACATTTCAAATATTAACCTATCATATTGTTCCAAGTTTTATTCCTATTGAGCTAGTAGTGGGACTTGATGGACCTATAGATCATGGGCTCCGAAAGTACAAGCATAACCGGTTAAACTCATTAACCTGGCTATTGAACGTTCGTTAGCTTCCGGGATTGTTCGAACTATAATGACTTCCTATTATGCAAAATAATTAGAGATTACATCGTTGTTATGCATTAATCCAAGTATAAATCATGCATAACCAAGTAATTGAAAGTGTTAATATCTAAAAAGCGAAAGCAATTTTGGATCTTAGGCACATAATTAGTTTAATTTGATCATACTTTGCATGTTGTCCAAGAAGAAGGAAAACGTAGCATTGTTTACCAACCTTGAATCAATGGAGAATTGGTTGGATTTCTTTCTTGTTTTTCTTCACCAACGAGTCACGAACCACATAAGGATCTTCCTTGCTATCCACAAGCCTTTAGAACGGATTGTGGGATCCTCAAGTGATGGAATTTGAGAAAGAAAGCTTCAAGAACAAGCTTGCAAGGTGGGTTTTGGTGAGTTTTCAATTTGGCAGCTTTTCCTTATGTTTCAAGCTTCTTTTTCTTCAGCCATCTCATTCCCTTTTATAGAGGGATTAAAGATGAATGAAAGCTTCAGCAATTGACACTCAATTAACCAAAGATTAGTGGGAATTTTGGTGTCCAAGTTGAGATGAGTGCATGGGTTTAGTCACCATGCACTCCACCTCCAAAAAGTCAACCCTTTTTTAATTTAGTTAAATCCATAGTTATCCTTAATTAGTTGGATAATTATTTGATATTTAATAATTTGAAAAATTAAAATTCAATTTCAATTTTCCAATTTTAAATTAATTCAAAATTAATTAAAAATAGTTATTAAATAATTCATTAATTATTAATTTAATATTAAATATTAAATTAATATTTTTCCACCAATCCCGAACATTTCCAAAATGTTATTTTTAATCATGAATCCCTATTCATGTTATCGGTATTTAAATCATATTTAAATATTAAATACTCACCTAACAGTTTTCACAAACACTTGTCGTACCGACAACGCCTATCACCTCTACTTATCTTTCTCAACATGAAATTAAAGCAATTCATATTTTATCCATCATATTGTTCTGAAGGTTAGTCTCAAGCTAGCAAGGGGACCTAATGGATCAACAGATCATGGGGTCCAACGGTACGAGGTTAAACTAGCCAAACTCTTTTAACCTAGTCAACCAACATCCGTTAACTACTGGGACACTCCACTATAGCCTAGTTGAACTCCCCTCACTATAGATATATTTGTGTCCACTCGATGTAACTATGATTAGTAAGTCAATCCTTCACAGGTCGTTCATCACTATAGACAAGCCCAAAGTTTGTCTTACCTCTATAACACATCTTAGTTCCTTAAGTCCACTGGTTCTCTAATGAACAATTTTGTTCATGGTCCAACCATTAAACAAGATCCCTCTCGAGCCAATGAGAGGGTGGGGCCCCTTGTTCAAGCATTGGATTCAGCACTTAAGGGAACAACCTCTCTACTGTCCCTGAATATGGTAGGAGTGAATTCCATATTGCACAACTATGTCCCCAGCCATTCATCTAGTGTTATCCCCAAAATGGGAGGATTATTGAACAAAATTTTATGACCACTCTCACCTATGCAGACCAAAGGATAACCCTAAACGAACAGGAGTTCATAGTAAGTTGAGGATTAAGAACGAGTTACCTAAGTAATCGTATGAAATAATGAGTCTTAACAGTAAACGGTGTTATAAAGTAAGAGAGTGACTTATTTCTCGGTCCAGTCTTGTGTAAACATCTCTTACACAAGATGCCCCTACTCGCATGTCTTTACATGAACGATCCAGGATCACGTCGTTCGCCTTATTCGCAAAGTAGGTCGCATCTATAGTGTTACCAGAACAAGGTACCCAACCTTATTCATTTGACCATTTAGGTTATATACTCGAAGTTGATCCCTGTCCATATTCACTATATAGTTCGAGTATCTCATGTTATAACCATGAATGTTTCTATTGGATTATAAGTTATAAATAAACAATTTCACTGAATAACATCTTTATTTATATAAAGGATAAAAAAACTTGAGTTATAGGACATAAACCCCAACAGTAATATCTGAAGCATTCCAGGGTCAGAACACAGCGAAGGGAATGTTATAATCTTAAGAGTACTAATCAACATATACTCATACGCATGGCACTTGAAATAAAGATGACGTAACATTGCAGTAGTGATAATGCGATAGAGAGAATAAAAAAGGTTGAGCAAGATGAAGTGAAAAAGCTGCGATGGATAAGAATAAAAGATAGACGCAATAAGAGTAAAAACAGAGGTAAAGACTATCAAGGCGTTGACCGCAGCAGCCACATGCATTAATGAAATCTCCTGCAACGCATATTATGAATGAGATGATATTGATGCTTAAGTGAGAAATAAACATGCGATTCCCTTCTTGTATTACTCATGTGTTTGGCGTAGAACTAAGAACTTATCTGTTCACCTAATCCATGCGTTGGTGTAGTTCTCTTACTTACTTCCAAGCGACTGAATTATCCCTAAGACAGTCTAAACACATTCACGAATTATCTCTTGTGGCAACGCTAACTCTAACGCAACCTAGACTACATGCAATGCATTATCTTGCTTTACTTAGATGTTTCTACATGTTTTACCCTTCCTGGATTTATCATGTTCTTACCACAACCAACTGGCCAGACAGGCATTAATAATGAAAGTATTAGCGCATCTAAGCAGAAAGCATCAATTTCATTCATTCAAAAAAATTTAACGCATACAAGAAATGTTCATCATCGCATGGGCTCCTAGGCTAAGCCTTGATAACAGAAAGTTAGCTCATGCTACTAAAGGAATACATAGTGCAATACATTTATAAAAGGAATAGCTATGCTGAATAAGGTTATTCTTCTCTTCTCTGGTCTCATCTCTCTCTCTTCGCACACACCTCATGATCAAATGGGTGACTTATAAATAAGCTTGAGGATGCTACCTTCTTCAAGTATCGGGTTTCCGTGCTCCACTCATTCCTAGCGAGGTCACAATCTGCCACATGTCAGCTCCAGTGCGGAACAAGTTGTTGATGTACCTTATCACCCGATGGTTCCAACGTCTGCAATATACGATAACTTTGGTAGGGGAAGAAACTACAGTATACATGTGTTAGATGATAGAATATATGCATTTTTTCGTTGCATCGAGGAAATTTACGTTAAGGATTCTTTTGCCGCAATTCTAAGCTTGTATGCGCTGATATGGCACATCAGTACTTTTTTTCTAGCCTTATTTAATGTAAGTTTAGGTGAGAAATAACTTGCTTTTTGCAAGTTATCAAACCCCCAAACTTAAATTATTTCTTGTCCCTAAGCAATGCCCTCTAGCCACTTTACGAAAATAACATAGATCTAAAGATTTGCACTCAACATCCAGAATCTCTTCTAGCTTTTTCTCTCCAAAGCTATTCTAAAGAATTTAGCCTTCACTTATCTCTCCCCTAGACTTAGGATTTCTCCTTGTGCTAGACTCCCCTATCCGAAACAACGCAGACAAACCTGTTAAACTTAGGCGCATAGGGCTAATTTTTTTATTTTTTTGAAAGCAAAAAGCATCAAATATGATCGACATCAAAACACATGCTTTCGTTTTTGTTTACCCACATCTGCGATGAAGGGCATCCAACTACGGGTATTACATGTTTTAACTGCCCTAAACGCTCATGGAATACTTATGCGCTTTTGCGTAGAGGAAAACGATGGGTGACATGAATGTCCCTGGCTAGTAGAGTAAGGAAACCAGCAGAACACATTTATTAATACTAATGTTGCGCTAAAACATCTAGACAATGTCCCCATTGTCCCCCAAACTTGAACATGGGAATGCTATGCTATGCTCTCAGCTGGCACTGAGTGTGCTGCAACAACATCAGATCATCAGGCAACAAGAAAAATTCCTAAGGCAAAGGGGAAAGCTAAGGTAGGGAAATTCTCTGGACTGAGCTGCGGTTAAAAAAAAAACATTGGAAAATTTTAGATTCTAAGTGCTTGACAAAATAACTAACGCAGAGATATTTTGGCGACTATGACTTGAATTAAAGGCTTTAACTCAAGATTGCGATAAAGATTCAATGTTTTCTTTTCATTCATGCAATGGGAAAATACAAAATAAAAAATAAAGTACAACGCATCAAAAATTATTACATAAAAAAAAAAAGAGAAGTCCACTCCCTTGGTGGAGGCGGCGACCTGGGCATTCGAGGCGGTGGCGGTGGCATGCTTGGGCGCGGTTTAAAAAGTCTCACGCCATCTTCTCTCTGCGGTGGACGAGGCCTTAGTATAAGATTAGCTGGCACAGGAGTCAGATTACCAAAAACGCTTATCCATCGCACTAAATACAACATTAGTGAGTCAAGGCGCGTCTTCATCTCCTCAAGCTCTTTCCTTTGCGCCCACTACTCTCTATTGATCGACGCAACAACCTCCTTCAAATGGTGCTGCATTTTCGCATAAACTTGGCCCACATCCCCATCGATTACTTGTGGCGCAGGCGCATTTGTGTTGGCGTAAGTGTCGGTGTGCTGAGGAGGATAAGGTGTTTGCTTGTCTTGGCGCTGAACTTCTTCTTGAGAAGTCTGTTGGGCGCAGACCTGGATTTGACATACAGACGCAAGAGGAACTTCTTCTTGATGGTGGCGCCATGGAGAATCAGGATGCGACAGAGAAAGCTCTCAGTTCACAGTTTACACAATTGTTTCTTGCTCTGGAGTTGAGTTTTGAGTAGAGGCTGGCGTAACAGGCCTTGGGTTTCTCCCTGCTGTTTGTTTCTTTCTTTTCTTGGGGGGCGCTAAGGATGGAGGGATTTCTTCTGCCTTAGGTGCTACATCTGGCTCTAGAGCTGACACAGGTAGGATTCTGTTATCGTGGGTCGTGGTTATCCGTGTCAACCATCGATCATTGATAGCGAGCATAGCTAGCTAGTTTTCCCTAATTAATTTAGCTAGTCTTTGATGATTTATGGGCCATTTTAGTGCACTTAATGTTTATTTTGTAGGAAATTGATGATTGAAGCTAAAATGTAATATTGGAGTCAATCGGGTGTTCGGGACGTGAAAAGATACAAAAGAACCGAAGAGAATCAACAAGGAAAAAGTCAATTTGGGGTCAAATGCAGACCAGCGTCTCGACGCTGCTTCTTGAGCGTCTCGACGCTGGCATTCCATATCAGAATAGGCGCTAAAAGGTCACAGCGTCTCGACGCTGCGAGTTTTCCTTTCCAGATACGCACGTTTTAGAGGCAGCGTCTCGACGCTATGACGAAAAAAACAGAATATAAGCTTCTTTTCGGCTAGGTTTTGGGGGACTTCGAATTGGGACTTCTTGGGGCCGAAAAACAGGACAAAACAGAGGCTATTGAGGCTGAAACAAAGGGAGCGAGGTGGAAATCAACCCATTGTTCGTGGGGATCGTGATGGGGACGTTCGGTCTCGGCCTACAACGAGTTTATTTCTCTTTTCCCTTTCTTTAGTTAGTTTTTATGGCAGTTTTAGATCATAGTCATATTGTAACGCGGTGTATGATTGGCTAGATTTTGACTCTTAGGGATTGATGTAGCCGTTGGGCAAGTTATGGATTAATTTGATGATTTATTGTTAATGATTCTTTTATACATAATTGTATCCTTAGTGCTTTCAATTTACCGGCCATGAATTGAATGTTGTATTTGCTTAAATCTAACTCGGGAGAGAGGATTTAGCTTAGAAATCGTTGTGCATAACTAGGATTTAGCTAGAGATCGGGAGATAATAGTTAACTCTAGAAATCGTTAAAAAGGGTTTCCTTAATGCCTTGCATGTTTATTGAATTTAGATAGGGATATCGAGTTCAATTGAATGTGGGAGAATCATGTATGCTCGGGAGAGGTATGTGTGATATTAGGTTTCAAAGATTTATGAATCATTGCATGTTAATAATCCATTAATTATTCCACAATCTCAATTGGTGAAGTCAATTCCCTAAGACCACTTTTCCCATTAGATTGTCACTTTTTGCTTTAGTTTTGTGTTTGATTCAATTATATTCTCATTAAATTTGATTCCCTAAATAAAATTGGCCAAGAGTTTTTTCGGTAATTAAAATTGGCTAGACACCAATCCAGAGGACGACATTCGAATTTAAATTCACTATATTATAACTTGACCCGTACACTTGCGGTAAGCAATTTGCACATCAATCATCAAAAGACTGACGGATTTATCTTTTTTCTTCATTGGGCACAGGAACCACGCCTGATTGAAGGCAGAGCTTTGTCACCATTGGTGCGGCAGAGGCTGAATGATGGATGTGAGATAAGATGATAGATATTGAAATAAGAATGATTCAGTCAACCTTAGTGCAAGTATACCCTATCACACGTAGTAATAACAACCTTAGAAGTATTCCAATGGTATCGATCCCACAAGGACTAATTTGGAAACTCAGATTTGAAGAAGAAAGGTAACTAAAGAAATAGTTGACGATTGATTTTTGGAAGATAAATAAACCAATAAAATAAAAAAATAACAATAATAAATAAAATGAGGCATTCAATATAGTTTCATCCCAAAGGCAATAACTTTAATCATAGATTATTCAACTTAAGCCTATTCAATGCATTAGGTCAGAGTTCACTTATATTTGGCCTTGCTCTAAAGAACCGTTAGAAGGCTAAGCGAGTACCGTTATGCACATTTCTATGACTCGACTCCAACATAGATAATTCACGAATGCAATCTATAACCCTATAGTTGATGTGGGTGCCTTAGACAACTTGCCCTATACCACCGAACAATCTCTTTCGAGCTTTTTCTCGTATATCACCTTTATGAGAACCGATATCGTCTGTCCCTTTCGAGATCAAACTCACGTAGCATGCAAAGTCTAAGTGATCAATTTAAACTCAGCAAGATCAGAATGATAATCAATAACGTATGGCATGCATTGAATAGAAACTTAAGCAAATAGACACTTTCAAGCTATTGAACCATAAGAGAATTCAGTATATTAAACCCCTCAACGGAATTTAGCTAAGCATGGTGGAATAAAGTGCAAATGAACAAGTTTCCATTGAAAATAAAATGTAAAGAATACAAAAGAATGAAAAGTGTCAAGTGTTGGAAATAATGGCAGTAGCTAAATACTAGGGTTTTTTCTTTTATCCAATCCTTCTAGAGTTCGCTCGACACTCCACTCTCTCGCTATTACAAGAGGGAATGGGTGAAAATACCTACAAACCCTAAGGTTTGATGTCTAACACTAAGGTTAGAATTCAGTCTTCTAAGAATGACCTCGGGCATCCCTAGTCATGGGCATCTACTAGGGTTCTGTCACCACCCTCTTCTTCCGAGTGAGTTGTGCTTGCATTCCTCTTTGAATCAAGGTCTTATATAGTGTGGGGAGTAGTTGAGGAGTTGCGAAAATGGTGCTAGTAGGTAACCCAGTCGATTTCGGGGTGAAAACGATCGGTTAGGTGTGCAAAAGTCTCGTTCAAAACATCCCGCAACGAACTCGAAACGACCTCTGTTTTTCTAGAATTGCGGTAGCATTTCATTTTTGCCTTCCAAGAAATGTGATCGCATTTCTTGTTAAATTCCAGCTTTCCTCTGTTTTCCTGCACAACACCAAATTAGGTCAAATTCATATCAAATTGAGTCTTCTTAAGCACAAATAAGCATAATTTGACAAATGTGACTCTCAACTCCCTAATTCATCAACTTTAACATATTTTGAGCTCGGGAATAGTAAAATTGATCTACACATGCAACTTTTGACAAGGAAATTATGAGCTATATATAAGGGTAAAATAGGTATATTTTTTACCCTTATCATACCCCAAAACTTAACTCATTGCTTCTCCTCAAGCAATAACCAATCAGAATGTTAGAGATCAGCTTTTTAATTGCCAATAAAAATGTAAGAACTAAATATTTATTGCAAACCAAAACGTTATGAAACATATGTATTTGTCAATCATGGTACTATCATCAACTTTTAAATCAAGTGACATGGAATCAAGTAAACATGTTTCTCAAGATCGTTTTCTAAAAAGTTTACCTTTCTGGAGAGGGTTCTACTCTAGTGCCAGTCACAACGTCTAAGTTTCCTAGGCAAGAAGATTTCTATTGTTCTTTTTCAAAGCAAAACTCTCCCTAGTCCATCCTAACCAGTGTGTTTAAACTACCTAACTTCTACTCATTGAGTCTAGTGTAGTTTTTTAGTAAATAAAAACAAGACTTTAGGTTCCTTGAGCATACATGAGTTACTACACCTTTTTTCTATCTCCTCCGAACTTATTTGACTACTGGTGCTCTTTTTATTCAACTTCTTTTTCTCTCAAGAGTATGCTTGTTGTCATCTTTACCTTCGTTCTCGCTTATCGACACTTTTTGGTAAACATATCTAGCTACGAGCAAAGTTCACAAGCTTGGAATAATACTCACTTCCCTAAGTAAACCTTTCATGTAGTGGCAAACCATGGGTGTCATGAAAGCCCCTGGTTACCCAGTAAACTCTATGAAGGAGGACTAACTCTCGGTTTTTCATTTTCATTTTTCTTTCTTTCTTTTTGTTTTTGCATGATATATACTGAGCACATATTTTTCTTTTCAGCAGTTCAAACTTACAAAAAGCATAGCATAAAGCATACATATTTACAAAGTAAAGCACCCCCCCAACTTAAAATTAGACAATGTCCTCATTGGCTTTGTTTTTGAGCCAAGGCTTTGCATAAGGCTTTTTGTTTTTCAAAACGTTAAGGCTAAACTCTCCTAATATGTTAGAAAGGTTAAACACGAGGAAGTTTAGACATAAGAAAAATTTGTAACGAAAAAGACTAATGGAAAGCCTATGACTAGAAAACAATTCGGTTGTGACCGTGGCACTTTTGAGATACAACAAAGCTCTAGTTATCATCATCAAGGGCTCAAAAGAAAACTCACATGTAAACATGTTTTTCCAAACCATTTTTTCAAGCCATTATTTTCCATGAAAGTTGATTTTTCAAAGAGTTTTCATAGGCTTAGAACAAAAGACAACAAGCAGATTTTTAAGAAAAGATTGAAAAACCCAAGTTTATCTAATCTATTCAAATAGCAAGCTAACTAAAAACAACCTTATGAACAAAACTACCAACAAACTAAGATATCAAAGCAATAAAAACAACAACTACACAATTAAAAACAGAATTTAAACATGGTAAAACTAATAAAAGACAGCAAACAACTAAATATAGAAAACAGTTTTATTCAAAAAAACCAGCATGTAAAAGGGGATCAGAAAACTCCACTCGTCCTCGTCCGAGGAACTCTCTATCTCTTCATCTTCATTTTCATTTTCTTCATCATCATCAGAATCCTTTTCTTCTTGAGACAACAGCGATTGAGGGAAATCAGGAAAGATAGGAGCAATACTCGGGACGATAGAGAGGTAGAACTCTCTAATGGCTTCGTCTCTCTCCTTGGCATATGTCCAATAAGTCCTCAGGTTGTCCCTTATTTGATCAAGTTGTTGGTAGGCAATTGCTAGGGCTTCAGATAATGGTGAGGGCCCTGAAAAAGGAGTGTGTTGTGGTGGAGAAACCGAATTCAGCCCTAATGGTGGAGTGGCTTGAAATGTGGAAGCTATGTCTTTTCTTTGGACGCTGATCTGTTGAAGCTTCCCGATCTAGGATAGATCAATGGTAGGCCTGAAGAAGTGACGCTCCTCATCCTTACCAGGAACTATCTTCACCCTCTGACAGAGTTGGGTAATGAACGACCCAAAGAAAAGCTTCCTTGCTTTCTTCCTTCCTGTAACTTGCGTAAAGCAAGTTATTTAACCTCTAAACTCAGGCTAAAAGAAGGCTAAAAGAACCTCAGATGCGTTATCTTAGCGCATAAAGAAGAGGAAAAGTGTTTTGTTATAAGCGGCAAGCTATATTTGTGTATGTGGTAAGAAATTATAAATTACAGAGCGCTAACACAGCTAATCTAGTTGTTTTAAGTGTCTTCTCAGCGCAGGCACACATTCCAAGATGATCAAGAGACAAAAAAAGATGGATGAAAAGACAGCGCCGACGCAACCAGAGCAAGTGGGTGAAAAAGGGGATTAAAAAGGCGAAAGTTGCCTAATGATGATCAAGCAAGTTGCTATTACTTGATGAAGTTATCTTCCTCGCCTATAAATAAAAGCATAAACGAAGAGAAAAGGGAGAGGAGAACGAAGAGAAAAGAAAGAGGAGATCAAGAAGGAACTGCAGAAATCTGCAAATGGGAGCAAACTTGTGTGTAATATTTTATTTCATAAAGTCTTGTTTTGCTCACATGAGCTAAATCTCCTCTTCAAGGCTTAGCGCAAGCGCCTCATGCGGTGATAAGTACAACTTGTTAGCGCATATTTTGGTTTAAATGAAACATTGATTGCTTTCTGCTTAGTTGCGTTAATATTTTCATTGCTAATTCCCGCCTGGCTAGCCGGATGCGGTAACAGTATGATAAATCCCTGACAGATAATGCATATGGATCTCTCTAAGTAGAACAAGTTAGCGCATGTCATGTAGTCTTGGTAGCATTAAATTATTACCGCTAAAAGATATTGCACGCTTGAGCTTTGATTGCGTTGTGACTAACTCAATCCCTTGTAAGTATTAAGAGAACTAAACTTCACGCATATACTAGTCAAATAATCAATTGATAGTTTATTGCCAAACGCATAAGGAATACCGGAAGAGAAACTTAATGATTTTTTCTCACTTAGGCATTAATGGATCAATTAACCAAAGTTAGCTCTACAAGACTCTTATAAACGCATGAGGTTGCAACCGCAAAAGCCTTGATACTTTTCGCATTGAACACTTTTTCCTCAGCTTTCATTATTCATTTTCTTTCATGCAATTAATTATTGTTTAAACTATACCAATCCCTTTTTATTCCTTGAAATTAATATCGCACATTTAGAGATTAGATCAGTAAATATTATTGACCACTTTTGTTTCATTTCCCTGTGGATTCGACCCTGGACTCATCAGGTACTACTTGATTTAGTCAGTTTATACTTGGATTGATTTAAATCTACGACTACCAAACCAATCACTCTGACTTCCAATCAAGTTTTTGGCGCCGTTACCGGGGAAAGGCAACAAAAGTCTATTGCTGCAGGAATTTGATCTTGAAATCAAGGATAAAAAAGGGAATGAGAATTTGGTCGCAGATCATTTATCACGTTTGGAAAATCCTGAGAAGATAGATGCGCCGAGGATCCCTATCGCAGAAGAATTTCCTGACGAAAAGCTTTTCACAATTGAAGAGGAAGAACCATGGTTTGCTGATATCGCAAACTACCTTGCCGCCGTAGGGATATTGCCAAAAGAATACTCAGCGCAACACCGTAAGAAGTTCTTTCATGAATTAAAATTTTATCTATGGGGTGACCCTCACCTCTATCACAGGGGACCTGACCAGATCATTAGGAGATGTGTGGGAAATAAAGATGCATTGAAGATATTGGAGGCTTGTCACAAAGGTCCATATGGAAGACACTTTTGAGGCCAGCGAACCGCGACCAAAATATTACAAAGTGGTTATTGGTGGCCCACCTTGTTTCAGGACGCAAAGAAATATGTTGATAGTTGCGACAAATGTCAGCGCACTGGTAATATCAGTGCAAGGAATGAAATGCCACAAAATTACATTTTGGAAATTGAGTCGTTCGATGTCTGGGGCATTGATTTCATGGGACCTTTTCCATCGTCGCAATCAAAGCAATACATACTCCTCGCAGTGGACTATGTCACCAAGTGGGTAGAAGCAATCGCATGCGTTAAGAACGATGCTGCGACTGTGGAAAAATTTCTCAAAAAAATATCTTTGCAAGATTTTGAGTGCCACGCAGACTGTTTAGTGATGAAAGAACCCACTTCATAAACAGGGTCATGGATAAGCTATTGCGAAAATACAATGTTAAACATCACATCGCAACAGCTTACCATCCACAAAGTAATGGTCAGGCAGAAGTTTCAAATAGAGAAATAAAGAGGATTCTCGAGAAAGTCGTCAACACCAGTAGGAAAGACTAGGCGCATCACCTAGATGATGCACTATGGGCATATCACACTACATTCAAAACACCCATAGGCGCATCTCCATATGCGCTGGTTTATGGAAAAGCATGTCATTTACCATTGGAATTAGAGCACAAGGAGCATTGGGCAATGAAACGTTTAAATTTTGATTTAGAAGCCGCAGGGCAAGAACGATTGCGTCAACTGTCGCAATTTGAAGAATTCAGAAGACGTGCATACGAGAATGCCAAGATAAATAAAGAAAAACTGAAGTAATGGCATGATCGAAAAATACTTAAAAATGATCTCAAGGAAGGTATGAAAGTACTATTGTTTAATTCACGTTTACGACTCTTTCCAGGAAAATTAAAATCCAGATGGTCGGGCCCCTACATCGCTCATATAGTATATCTATATGGGGCAATAGATCTCCATTCTACAGATGGAAAGAGAATTTTCAAAGTCAACGGGCAAAGAGTAAAGCCATACATCGAAGGGACTTTGAATGAAGTAGTTGAGACGATTCTTCTAAAGGATCCACCTTGAAGAAACAAAACAAAATAGGTCCAGAAGAGGAGTGCTCTGAATGCGCCAGAACCTAGCGTAAGGTGAGGGCACTAGCAGGTCAGAAGTTGTAAATATTTTCTTTCCGCATGCTTTATTTTGTTAGGTTGAGCTTCAGGAAGAAAATCCCATCACATGAGTAGCTCGCATAATTTCTTTAACTAGAATAAAATCGCTGCGATAGTAAAATTTTGTTGCAAGCTTAGAAAGAAATCCCATCGCATGCCCAAGTCTATCCTTATTTCGTTCGCATTAACACGCAACAATAATCATGATTAGCATTTAAGGAAACGCACTAATCCCTGCCTTATCACGTTCTCCAAGGCAACCGCTCACATTCCTCCATAATAATCATGATCACCCATTCTCGAGGAATGCGAAACGGTGTCAGTACTTAGGGGAGCATGCCTTGCGTTAATTATATAGTAGGGAAGCGTTTCTGATGCCTCTTCCTCATTACCTGCGTCTCTTTCAATTCAAAACCCTAAACCCCCCAAGTTTTCAAAATCCCTTTTCTTCTTCGCACCAAAGAACAACCATGTCAGACTCTCAAAATCCCTCCATTGCCGGATACGCTGACGACGCTTATTCATCATCGACGGAGGTAGACGGGCCGCACAGAGATGTGGTTATCTCCTCAGATGAAGAAGGAGACAACCCGCAAAATATCAACCAAATGGAGGAAGATGAGCCAGAGGTCATCGACGGAGAACCGCCTGTTGCTAACATAGACGCGCAGCTCATCGCTGATCCTTCATCCTCCGGCGCAGACGAAGTACTCAACATCGCCCCTCTAGACACATCCACCTTCTCCATCCAACCCGTCACCCTTCAGGCAGCTTTAAACGTCTCCGCCCCTCGAAGCCTCACTCCCTTTCCATCACCCTTCCCGTCGGTTGCCATCCTTCCATCACCGAACTCTTCCACTACCCAAACCCAAACCACCGCCCCTTCCCCTTCTTCCGTCCAGATTAACACCATTTCAACACCTCTTCCACCATGTTCTTCCACGAACCCCACATTACAGCAGTTCTCGGAACAGAAAGTCGCTGCATGGAATGATCTGCTAGAAGAACTAGGCGAAGAAGGCGATGGAATTCGCCAAAGAAAAGACAGAGAGCATGCTGCCGCAGAAACAAATGCAGCAAATAGAGGTGAAAGACCAAGCAATGCGAAAGCCGCACTTGCCGCAGACATCGTTGCGCACAATCTGGCTACCATCGCAGCATCCATGGAGATGTCTGATTCGGAGGATGAAATTCTCCTCACCCGTTGCCGCAATATCCAACCTAAAGGGGTGGTCATTAGAGAGTCGTGTGAACAAACTGCGGCGACCCCGAGCAGAAAAAGAAAAACGCCCACCGCAACCAAGGATAAGGGAAAACAGAAAGTCGGTGCAAGCAAAGAGGCAGAGGCCAAAGACTGGGGGAAATTTCATGAAGAACGAGGATTCAGTTGCCCCCTGCCACAGGCGATGGCTGATCAAATTTCCCAGCGCAAGTGGGAAATAATCTGCGAGAACCCTAGAACCTCTTCCCCTACGCTTGTCCACGACTTTTACCACACGCAATGGAGAGAAGAAATTGATGAGGTCTTGGTTTGCGGCCACGCCTTCGCATTCTCCTCGACGCATATCAAGAGTGTTTATGAGCTCCAGGACATCCCCAACGCAGAAGGAAACCGGCTCCTTGATTGCCTTGACGACGACTTTCTAAGCGCTGTCCTTCTTGCAGTAGCCAGACCTGGGGCTAAGTGGGATGGCCATGGCGCCAAAAGGACCCTCAAATCGCAGTTGCTCGACTTTGAGGCCACGCTTTGGATGCACTGGATAAAGAATCGCATCATGCCCACAATGCATGACACAACATTAAACCTCCAACGCGTGATCCTGGTCTACTGCATAATAAAGGGTATCCCACTCGACTTGGGTAAAATCCTCGTCGAATCACTGCACCACACTACCGCAAAGCCAAGAGGTGCGTTATTTTGTCCTGGCCTTGTCACCTCCTTATGTCGCGCATCAAATCTCATGCCCACAGCTGATGAAGAAGTAAGAACGATGCGGAAGGACTTCGACGACCAATGGTGGACGCGTGTCACAAGCACGCGAAATAAGCGTTTGCAAGGCAGCATCCAACAACCTATAGCCCCCGCAGTACAAACCAGCGAGCCAGCGCCTGAGGCGCAAAAGAAGAAAAGGCACAAGCAAACCGCAGGCCGAAACCTTCGCCCAGCTGCACAAAGAACTTCTCCGGCGCCACCACCACCCCCTCCACCACCTATCGCAGAGGTGCGAGTGGAAGAAATTTTTGAAGAATCTCTACCCAGCCCTCCTCGCAATAATGAGATCCATGAGCCAGCTGCAACAGCGCAAGACTCCGCTACTGCAAGAACAAACCAGGCTGCGGCTGGTCCACCACTTGATATTGACACAACCCTGATTTTTTCAGAGCTGGGACAAATGATTGGAGAAGTCACGGAACCCTTGCGATTGCAGCAAGAAAGGCTGTGCCAGCAACAATAACTGCTGCAAGAGCAACAAGAAGAGCTGACGCAGTGAGTAAACGCATTTCTCCTTTTCTTGACGTGTTGGACAAATCTATTTGCGCGACCAACTTCAGTGCCAAGCCCATCTGCTGCAGGCCCTTCTCAAATGCGCCCACCAAGAGTTCCGCAGGTTTCAAGGTTCCCTAGACCGCCACCTCCGCCGTCTCAGGAATAAAACCAATTATCTTCTTTCTGTTTTACTTTTGTGTTAATGTATGCGCCGTATTTATAATTTTGTTTCGCAATACATCTATATATCTCACTGTTTATCTCATTACACTTTTCTCTTTGCCTTACATTCAAATGTCTTCATCTATCAAATTCTTTGCGTTAGCTCCTTTGCTGTAATCCGAGTATCTGACTTTCTGAATTTTCTTAACCACATTGCCTCAATCGATTTAACCTTTGTCTTCATTTCCTCAGAACTTAAGGAAAACTCCTTCGCATTTTCGACCTGTCGCAACTCAACATCCATTTTCTTGTGTCCATGCGCTCCAAAGTAAGTTTGGGGGACAATGGGGACATTGCCCATGTTTAAGTTTGGGGGAGTCGGTGCATAAATATAAATAATGAATGCGTTCCTCTAGGTATGGGACATGTTTGTAGCCAAGGGCATTTATGACACCCATAGTTTGCCACTGCTCGAAGACAAATGCAACCTATGAGCGTTGAGGGAAGTAAAAAAATGTAATACCCGTAGTTGGATACCTTTCATCACAAATGTGGGTAAGCCAAAGCGAAAGTATGAGTTTTGATGTCCAAATGCTTTCTGCTTAATAAATAAATAAATAAATAAACTTAAAACTTGGAGGATATATGTATGCGCCCAGGACAAGGAAGAGTGGTTGAGTTATTGCAAGGAAGAATCTAAGCGCAAGGAACCTGGCTTAGGCAATGAAGGAAATTTGACAAAAGTCAAATCTATTGGGGTAATGCGTGCAAGAAAAAGAGAAAAGAGGATGCCAAGATCGAAAGCAATAAAGAGTTGAGTAATTCTCGCAAAGTAGATAATAGGCATTGCTTGGGGACAAGCAATAGTTTAAGTTTGGGGGTTTGATAACTTGCGAAAAGCAAGTTATTTAACCTCTAAACTCAGGCTAAAAGAAGGCTCAAAGAACCTCAGATGCGTTATCTTAGCGCATAAAGAAGAGGAAAAGTGTTTTGTTATAAGCAGCAAGCTATATTTGTATATGCGGTAAGAAATTATAAAATACAGAGCGCTAACGCAGCTAATCTAGTTGTTTTAAGTATCTTCTCAGCGCAGGCACACATTCCAAGATGATCAAGAGACAGAAAAAGATGGATGAAAACACAGCGCCGGCGCAACCAGAGCAAGTGGGCGAAAAAGGGGATTAAAAAGGCGAAAGTTGCCTAATTATGATCAAGCAAGTTGCTATTACTTGATGAAGTTATCTTCCTCGCCTATAAATAAAAGAATAAACGAAGAGAAAAGGGAGAGGAGAACGAAGAGAAAAGAAAGAGGAGATCAAGAAGGAACTGCAGAAATCTGCAAATGGGAGCAAACTTGTGTGTAATATTTTATTTCATAAAGTCTTGTTTTGCTCACATGAGCTAACTCTCCTCTTCAAGGCTTAGCGCAAGCGCCTCATGTGGTGATAAGTACAACTTGTAAGCGCATATTTTGGTTTAAATGAAACATTGATTGCTTTCTACTTAGTTGTGTTAATCTTTTCATTGTTAATTCCCGCTTGGCCAGCCGATGCGGTAACAGTATGATAAATCCCTGACAGATAATGCATATGGATCCCTCTAAGTAGAACAAAGTTAGCGCGTGTCATGTAGTCTTGGTAGCATTAAATTATTAACGCTAAAAGATATTGCATGCTTGAGCTTTTATTGCGTTGTGACTAACTCAATCCCTTGTAAGTATTAAGGGAACTAAACTTCACGCATAAACCAGTCAAATAATCAAGTGATAGTTTATTGCCAAACGCATAAGGAATACCGGAAGCGAAACTTAATGATTTTTTCTCACTTAGGCATTAATGGATCAATTAACCAAAGTTAGCGCTACAAGACTCTTATAAACGCATGAGGTTGCAACCGCAAAAGCCTTGATACTTTTCGCATTGAACACTTTTTCCTCAGCTTTCATTATTCAGTTTATTTCATGCAATTAATTATTGTTTAAACTATACCCATCCCTTTTTATTCCTTGAAATTAATATCGCACGTTTAGAGATTAAATCAGTAAATATTATTGACCACTTTTGTTTCATTTCCCAGTGGATTCGATCCTGGGCTCATCAGGTACTACTTGATTTCGTCAGTTTATACTTGGATTGATTTAAATCTACGACTACCAAACCAATCACTCTGACTTCCAATCACTTCCACAAGCAAGGATTTCCTCTCTGATAATGCTCCCTATGTTTAATTCCAACCCCTTCATAATAATGTAGAGGAGCATAACTCTCTCTACTGAGATAGTGTTGTCATGGGATATTGGCATCAACCTGTTCTTTAGAAAGTGAAGCCACACTGCCGATTCTGGGTTTTTGGGTTTTGTGGTGGGAATTGGTGCGCGTGGAGCTTCTTGGTTGAGATGAACTCAGATTCTCCCTCGAGGTAGCAGACATTGTCGAGGAAGAAGGAGTTCGAGTGGAAGTCCCTCGGTCTACGATCGCAGGCGAGAAACTCGTAGGTCTCGCCCTTCTCGTGTCGTGCATGGGTGCTTAGGGTTGTTCTTCTTGCCGTCGAACGTTTGCTTCAGCTTCTTGGGCAAGGTAGATTACTCTGAGATCGAGTAATCATGCGGGATGAAGATGATTTCGGTGTGTTCTTCATTGATCTTGCTCGTGGGTTTCAGTTTCAAGAGAGTGAATATGGAGAGTTTGGTGTTTGACTTGAATACTGAAAGTCTAAGTGGCTCGTGAAGAGGGAAATGACATAAAGTCAGCTATTTATAGTTTTCTCAATTAGGTAACGTGATGGTCATTTAAAATGATGTCACTGCCCTCTGTCTGCGTACGCATATCCCCAGTACATCTAGGAGAATTGCGTACGCATATCCCCAGTACTCTGCCTTCTTTATTTTTTTTTTCTAACTTTTTCATTTTCCCTTGTTTTTTTTTCTTTCTTTTATTCACTGAAACAATCATAAACATGTTAGAAAGTTCACATGCTTAATCATGATTAATTATTTTTTTTCTTTTTATTTCTTTAAAGCAGATGAATACAAAATAACTTGGACTTTTCAAAACTCCCAGGTAAATCCCCGTTCTCTACGGTCAACTTAAGTACCTTTTCCTAGACAGAGTTTTTACTCTTGTACATATATTTTGGAGTTCCTATCTATATTATTGGTATTTATCAATCATTATAGATCCACATAATATACAAAAACTAAATTTTCAAGGATAGTACTCATACCAGATAAATCACAAAAACATGGGCTTCATCATCTTCAATGCCCTTCCCCCAATAAGGTTTTATTCTTTGTCTATTCATGGGCTTTGAAGCGATCTCTTCTACTTCAATCTTTTTCCCACCTTTTTCTTCTTGTTCTCCAAGAAAATCTTCCAAAGTTTCTCTTTTCAACATTTCATGTAGAGTGGACTGGGAGAGTTCCTCAATTTCATCAATCATAAAACACTTTCCAAGATCTCCTGGGTATTTCATTGCATTCATCACATTGAAAGTGACATGTTGGTCATCGACCCTCATAATCAACTCTCCTTTTTGTACATTAATTAAGGTCCTGCCAGTTGCTAAGAATGGTCGTCCTAAAATGATTGACACTTTCTTATCAGCTTCACAATCCAGAATGATGAAATCTGCTGGAATACGAATTTATCAACCATGACTAAGACATCTTCAATTTTGCCAATAGGTTGTGTTAGTGTCCTGTCAGCTAACTGTAATGTTACAGTTGTTGGTCTTGCTTGACCGATCTCCGACTGTTGAAAAACTGAGTATGGCATCAGGTTTAAACTCGCTCCTAGATCGCATAAAACTCTGCCTACATTCCTTCCTCCAATGGAGCATGGAATGGTGAAATTTCCCAGATCCTTGAGCTTGGGAGGCATTTCATTCTTGACCAGTGCACTAGAACATTCAATGAGTCCTATTGTTTCATATTCTCCCAATCTTCTTTTCTTTGATTGAATGCCCATCAGGAACTTCACGTAAGCAGGCATATGTTCAAACTCTTCTACCAAAACGATGATGATATGAAGCTGCTTTAAAACATCTAAAAACTTTTTAAACTGTGCATCCTGCGAAGCATATTTAAATATTTGAGGGTATAGATGTGGTGGTTTGTATTCTGGATCTATAACAAACTTTTTAGGTTTTGCGGTCGCATTCCCCTGTTTTTTCTCTGAACTTGAATTTTTTTCTTCTTCCAAGACTTCCTGCTCCTTGGTCTTTTCTTCATTTACTTTATTCTGTATAACTTTTGAGGTAACTTCTGACTTTTTTTTTTCCTGAAAACTTTTCTTGAGCTTCTTCTGGGATCTTCTTTACTTCTTGATTCACGGGATATATTGGACCATCATACTCTAGTCCACTTCTCAAGGTGACTGCCTTGCACTGCTCTTTTCCTTGTGGTTTGTTTTTTATTTCTTGGGCAATCTGTCCAATCTGTACTTCCAAATTTCTGATAGCAACATCATTTATTGCCATATACTCTTTCATAAGAGTTTCTAGATTTGACTCTTGACTATGCACTTGGATTGGTTTGAAGTTATTTTGCGGCTGCTGTTTATGAGGTTTCCCAAATTGATTTGTATTGGAATTACTTGAGCCGACTTTTCCTCCCCAAGAGAAGTTTGGAAGTTGCCTCCAACCTGGGTTGTATATAGTCGAGTATGAATTCCATCTGTTTTGGTTCTGGTTCCCTTTTTGACCTACATAAAAGAAAGACGCGGGATTTGGTGGACAGTTGTCAACAATGTGTTCCTCACCACAAATTTCACAGCAGGGAGAAAAAATAGCATTGGCAGGGGATATGTTCGCTTGATTGTTCATAGTCATGCCCATCGTCATGCTATGGATAACCTTGATTTGAGCTTGCATTGTTGATCTAGCCTCTGTCTCTACTACTTTAGCTGGATTCTTCAAAATTGTTGTTGGCTCAGTTTCTCCCCAATGTCTATTGTTTGTGCATATGGTGTTCAAGATAACACGTGCCTCATTTGTTGACTTCTTTAAGAAAGACCCGTTTGCAGATGCATCGACTAGTGGCTTCGAAGCTTGATCTAATCCACTATTAAAATGCTCTAGGATCATGCAAGCAGGCAATCCGTGGTATGGACACTTCCGAACCAGCCTTTGAAATCGTTCCCCAACTGCATCCAAAGGTTCATTGTAAGATTGTCTATAAGCAATAATTTCAGCTCTATATTTGGAATTTTTATTAGAAGGAAAAAACTTCTCTAAAAATTTCTCAGGCAAATCGTTCCAAGAAGTGATGGAGTTTGGAGGGAATGAGTCCAACCAAGCTTCAACATCTCCGTGCAAAGAAAATGGAAAACACTTTAGCTTCAAAGTATCTTCAGTCACTCCTGTAACTCTAAAAGAATTGTGAACTCTAAAAAATAACTTGATGTGTTTATGTGGATCTTCATTTGGAAGTCCAGAGAATTAGCCCATGGTATTCAACATTTGCAACATCACTAGTTTAAGTTCAAATGGTGGAGCATCTATTGGTGGTTCCAAAATTCCTGGATTTAAAGTCTGAAAAATAGGTAAAGCATAGTCCCTTATTACTCTATTGCGGACTTCAGCAATATAAATTGGATTTTCTTGTTGTGGCACCAGTGGAACTGGAGATACTGGTGGAATTCTCCCACCATTTTCCTTCCTTCCATGGTTATGTGGGTTAACATGAGGATCGACTCCAAGTTGTTCCATCGGAAACTCTTGTATGTAAGAAACTTCTTCTAGAGATTCATGTGCGCTCAACTCTTGTTGTTCCCTTCTTTTTCGTCTTTGCTCTTTTCTACGTCGACGAAAGGTTATATCTATCTCAGGATCAATATCAAAGAGTGGACACCCCTTGTTCATGCACTAACCTCAACCTGCAAGAGAAAAATTGCAAATCAAAGTCAAATTCCCTTTGAGACAGAAATGTCGTCGCAATCTAATCACAATCTCAAATAAACAAAACTGGTTTCACTTTTGTTCTCCGACAACAGCGCCAAAAACTTGGTGCGACAGAGGCTGAATGATGTGTAGGTGTTAATATCACACACGCGAAAGCAATTTTGGATCTTAGGCACACAATTTGATCAATTTAATCCCAGAAGACATGCTGTCCATAAGAACAAAAATAGAGTAATAAGGTACCTACCTCTTGGAGCTCCCAATTCGTATAATCTGATGCTTTATAATTCACACGAACGACTTTTGGACAACCACTTGGATCTTCTCTACTATCCTCTGGCCCTGGAACAGATTGTGGGATCCTCAATTGATAGGAATTGGAAAGGAAAGCTTATGGGTATAAGCAAGCTTGAGAGTATGAACATGGAAGTTCTTGGGATAATTTTATCAGCATTTTAGGTTGAAGAAATCCACCAATTCTCATAAGCTTATCCTCTATATATAGAATAAAATCATGCACAAAAATTGCACAAAAAATTGATAACAAATAGGGAGCATTTTGAGTCACAAGGTTAGGTGGTGCAATAAGGCTAATTACAAGTGATTAGTCATTAAGCACCACCTCCAAAATTTGCTAACTTTTGAATTTCTTTTAAATTCAAAATTTGCAAATAAAATTCTCAATAATCCCACTTTCTTTTATTTTTTATTTTAATTTAAATATCATCAATTTAATTAAAATAAAATTATTTAATTTATTATCTCATATTAAATTAATACCATTTGTGCAATCTTGGTTTCTTTCTCCCAACAAATTTTCTCGAACATGAATCCATATTCATGTGTTTAATATTTAAATCATATTTAAATATATAACCCTCATTTTAAGTTTAATTAATAATTAAACTTTATATGTCGTTAAAATATCGTATATAAATGACTTTTGTATCCTTTTCTGAATTTGAACGTTTCAAATATTAATCTATCATATTGTTCCAAGTTTTATTCCTATTGAGCTAGCAGAGGGACCTAATGGACCAACAGATCATGGGCTCCAACGAAATGATGATAACCGATTAATCTCATTAACCTAGTCATTCATCGTTCGTTAGCTTCCGGGACACTCCACTATAGCCCAGCTGCACTCCCCTCACTGTAGATATATTTCTTGTCCACTTTAGATAACCATGATTAGTTAGTCGACCCTTCACCGGTTGTTCGTAACTAGAGCTAGGTCAAATGTCCGTTTTACCCCTACAGTTACATTTTGTTCCTTAAGTTCCACTGATCATCTAATGCACAACTAGTTCCCCATGCAATCACTGAACCAAGTCCCTCTCAAGGTTATGAGAGGGCGGGGCCCTTTTGCTCTGAAAGTGTTAATATCATAAAAGCGGAAGCAATTTTGGATCTAGAACACTTAATAAGCTCAATTTGATCATCAAAGGCATGTTGTTCATAAAGAGAAAAATAGAGACAGCAACCTACCTTGTCTTTAATGGAGAAATTGGTTGGATTGGCTGTTTGTTTTTCTTCACCAATGAGTCACGAACTACCAAAGGGTCTTCCTTGCTATCCTCAAGCCTTTGGAATTGATTGTGGGATCCTCAAGTGATGGAATTTTAGATAGAAAAGATTAAAAATGAGTTCAATAACATATGAGGTGTGAGTATGGATTTTGGTAGCATTTCAGCATTAATCTCTCTTAATTTTTCCAGCCTTCTTCTTCAGCTTTATAGGGGGATGGAAGCTGAAGGAAATGTCCAAGAATGGTCACCAAATCAACTCCAAATTAATGGAGTATTAAGTGGCTCAAGAGAGGTGAGTGCATGGGTTTAGTCACCATGCATTCCACCTCCAAAAATCAAATTTAATTTTGATTTTAATTAATCCAATATTATCTTGGATTAATCCACTAACTTAATTATTTAATTAATCTGAAATTTTGAAAAAAAAATCAATTTCTTAATTTTAAATTAATTCAAAATTAATTTAAAATTAATTAATTAATTAATTAATTATTAATTTAATATCTTAATATTAAATTAATATTTTGCCACTTTACCCAAACATTTCTGAAATGTTATTTTTCCTAACATGAATCCCTATTCATGTTCTCGGTTTTTAAATCATATTAAAATCCATATATACTCGGTTTTCGCAAAACCCGACGTATCATCAACACCTATCATTTTTATTCATTTTCCTCAACATGAACTTTAAAAGCAATTCATATTCAATCCTTCATATTATTCCAAAGGTTAGTCTCGAGCTAGCAAGGGAACCTAATGGACCTACAGATCATGGGCTCCATCGGTGCGAGGTCAAACTAGTCAAAACCCTTTTTAAACTAGTTAACCAACTTCCGTTAACTAGCAGGACACTCCACTATAGCCTAGTAGTTGAACTCCCCTCACTGCAGATATATTTCCGTCCACTCGATATAACAATGATTAGTAAGTCAATCCTTCACAAGTTGTTTGTTACTATAGACAGGTCAAATGTCTATTTTACCCCTATAATACATCTTGGTTCCTTAAGTCCACTGATCCTCTAATGAACAATTTGTTTATGGTCAAACCAATATACGATATCCCTCTCGGGCCAATGAGAGGGTGGGGCCCCTTGTTCAAGCCTTGGATTTAGCACTTAAGGGAACAACATTTCTACTATCCCTAAAGTCGGGTAGGAGTGAATTCCGTCTTGCATTACTATGTCCCCAGCTATTCATCTATTGTTGTCCCCAAAATGGTAGGATTATTGAATGGTACTTTTGAACCACACTCACCCATGCAGATCAAAGGACAACCCTAAACGAACAGGAGTTACCTAGGTCATCGTATGAAAAAGTCAGTCTTTACAGTAAATGGCGTTATAAAGTAAGAGTGACTTATTTCTTGGTCCCGTCTTGTGTAAACATCTTTTACACATGATGCCCCTACTTGCATGTCTTTACATGAACGATCCAGGATGATGTCGTTTGCCTTATTCGTAAAGTAGGTCGCACCCATAGTGTTACCAGAACAAGGTACCCAACCTTATTCATTTTCTATAGACGATTTAGGTTATATACTTGAACTTGATCCCTGTCTATATCCAAGATTTAGTTCAAGTATCTCATCTTATAACCATGGATGTTTCTATTGGATCTTTGAAATATAAAATGAACAATTTCACTGAATAACATCTTTATTTATATAAAGGATAACAAAACTTGAGTTCTAGGACATATACCCCAACATGTTCAAGACTCGGAGTCAACATTTAAGAGAACAACCTTTACTAACCCTAAAACGGGTAGCAGGGAATTCCATCTTGCAAAGCTATGTCCACAGCTGTCCATTTAGTCTTATCCCCAAAATGGTAGGCTTATTGAGTTGGCGATTTTGGCCACTCTAACCCATGTAGATCAAAGGATAATCCTAAATAAACAGGAGTTCATAGTTAGCTCAGGTTTAAGATCGAGTTACCTAGGTTATATGTTCAGTTTCAACAGTAAACGATGTTGTAAAGTGAAAGTGACTTATCTCCTGGTCCGATCTCTATGCAAACTCTTTGCATAGGATGCCCTCACTCGCATGTCTTATACATGAACGATTAGGATCACATCGTCTGTCTTTAAAAGAACAAAGCAAGCCACGCCAATAGTGTCCCAGGATTAAGGTACCCAACCTTATCCATATACTATATATCATTTAGACTATTTACATGAACTTGATCCATACTTATGTCACACATAAACTTCAAGTATACATAATATAGTCATGGGTTCTTAGTTTATTAGTTTTGTGGTTATATTTAGGCAAAACAAATATATAGAAATAATATTTCATTGAAGCAAGTCAAATGTTACATTTACTATCTACGAGTTTTAGGGAATAAAACCCAACATGATGGATGTGAGATAAGATGATAGATAATGAAATAAGAATGATTCATCAAACCTTAGTGCAAGTATACACTATTGCACGTAGTAATAAAAACCATTGAAGTATTTCAAGGGTATCGATCCCTCAAGGACTAATTTGGAAACTCATATTTGAAGAAGAAACTGCTCAACTGATTGCTTAAAATAGGTAACCAAAGAAATAGTTGATGATTGATTTTTGGAAGATAAATAAAACAATAAAATAAAGAAATAACAATAATAAATAAAATGAGGCATTCAATATAGTTTCATCCCAAAGGCAATAACTTTAATCATAGATTATTCAACTATTCAATGCATTGGTCAAATTTAACTTCTATTTGGCCTTGCTCCCAAAAACCGTTAGATGGCTAAGCGAGTACCGTTATGCACATTTATGTTACTTGACTCCGACATAGATAATTCATGAATGCAATCTATAACCCTATAGTTGATGTGGGTGCCTAAGGAAGCTTGCCCTATACCACCGAACAATCTCTTTCGAGTTTTTTCTCCTATATTACCTTTATGAGAATCGATATCGCCTGTCCCTTTTGAGATCAAACTCACATAGCATGCAAAGTCTAAGTGATCACTTTAAATTCAGCAAGATCAGAATGATAATCAATAAAGAATGACATGCATTGAATAGAAACTTAAAAAAATAAACACGTTCAAGCTATTGAACCATAAGGGAATTCACTATATTGAACCATTCAACGAAATTTAGCAAAGCATGGTGGAATAAAGTGCAAATGAACACGTTTCCATTGAAAATAAAATGTAAGGAATACAAAAGAATGAAAAGTGACAAGTGCTGGAAACAATGGCAGTAGTTAAATACTAGGGCTTTTCTTTTATCCAATCCTTTTAGAGTTCGCTCGACACTCCACTCTCTCACTTTTACAAGTGAGAATGGGTGAAAATCCCTACAAACCCTAAGGTTTGATGTCTAACACTAACAAGGGATAGAACCCAGTCTTCTAAGAAGGACCTCAGGCATCCCTACTCATGGGCGTCTACTAGGGTTTTGTCACCACCCTCTTCTTCCCAGTGAGTTCTGCTTGCACTCTTCGAATCAAGGCCTTATATAGTGTGGGGAGTAGTTGAGGAGCTACAAAAATTGTGCTGGTAGGTAGCCCAGTTGATTTCGGGGTCAAAAGGGCCGGTTAGGTGTGCATAAGTCTCGTTCAAAATGACCAACGACGAACTCGAAACGTCCTCTGTTTTTTCAAGAAATGCGGTAGCATTTCATTTTTGCCTTCCCAAAAATGTGGTCGCATTTCGGGCTAAATTTCAACTTTCCTCTGTTTTCCTACACAACACCAAATTGAGTCAAATTCATATCATATTGAGTCTTTTTAAACACAAATAAGCATAATTTGGAAAATGTGACTCTCAACTCCCTTATTCACCAAATTTAACATAATTTTAGCTCGAGAATAGGAAAATTGATCTAAACATGCAACGTTTGACAAGGAAATGAGCAAAATATAAGGGTAATATAGAAACATCACTCCCTATGGCTTTGTGGCGGTCAGATGAAATGCTTTAGTGATGATCTACCCTAGGTGTATCGCAATGACCTGGATAATGGAGTAGTAGAGGAGAATGCGCTGGAGCTATAAGGCGGCATCATGCTTTGTGGGCATGATGCAATTTTTAATCCAATGCATCCATGCATTGGCTTCTAACGTCAGCCACTACAACCTTAGGATCCTTGTGGTGTTGCGCCCTTCCCAAACTGCACGGGTCTTGCGATTGTCTTTAGGACTTCGCTCAAGAAGTCTTCATCTTGGAAATCCAGCAATCTATTCCCTTCTGCTTCTGGTGCATCAGGCAGCTCCAGGAGAACGTTGATTATACTAGAAGAAAAGGCCAGTGCGTTGTCACGCACCATCACTTCGTTTATTTCATCATTCCATTGTGCGCGGTAGAAGTCATGGACCAACGCAGTGATGTATTCCTAGATGGCCTCGTATGCCAGCTCCCATTTGTGGCTGGCGATCTGATCTTTCATTGCCTAATGAAGCGAACAACTGAAACTGCGCACCTTAGTGAAGTTGAGGCGCTTCTCCCCAAATTTCTCCTTGCCCTTAGTTGTTGCGCTGGGGGCTCTTTTCCTTTTCTTTTGGCCACTTGGGCCTTCATCTTGGCGCGTCAGCTTACAGATGGCTAGTGGAGGTGCCCTAATGGTGCTGCGTTTGCTTAGGTGCACGTTGTGTTCTAAGTCTGGCTGCACGAGCTCTTCTCCCATGATTGGGGCATTGAGATCCACCTGCCCCGTGCTGGTTTCAAGGAATGTGGCCAGCCCTGCAGCAACCATATCTTCTACTGCCTTTTTCTGCACTTCTTTCTCAGCGCACTCTCTTGCTTTTGTTACAGCTGTGGCCAACCGCTCTACGATGACTTTTCAAGCGGCTTCGTCTGCTGCAACTTTTTTAGCTCTTTCTCTTTGGCACATGGCCTCTCCCTCGGCGCCTGATAACGCGCATAACAAGCTATATTTCCTGATAAAATATAGTTAGTCTTTGAGTAATTTTTTGCCAATTTGATGCACTTTAATGTTTATTTTGTACAAAATTGTTTATTGGAGCTAAAACGAGAATTTGGAGTTGATTGGGTGTTCGGAACGCCAAAAGAAGCCAAAGAACCAAAGAGGAACTAGCGTCGAGACGCTAGCCTTGTGGCATCGAGACGCTCCAAAGTTTCCTTATCTGAATTGGGTTGCAACAGAGACAGTGTCTCCGCGATGTCCCTTAGCGTCTCGACGCTGCAATATTTTCCTATTCTTTTTTGCGCTACAACAGCACAGCGTCTCAACGCTGTGCTATAGCATCTCAACGTTGTGCTATAGTGTCTCAACGCTGCACAAAGTTTTCAAAAAATATGAAGCGATTTTGGCTAGCCAAGGGGAGTCCAATTGGTTAGATTTTAGCTTTAATTTTGACTAGAGACCTTTAGTGGGAGCTGAAGCAAGGCCAAGGAGTGGGAATCAAGCGAGAAGACGTGGAGTTCGTGACGGGGACGTGCATTCTCGACGATTCGAGTTTTCCTTTCTCTTTTCCTTACCTCTTGTCATTTTTGTGTCTTTTCTTTCAATTAGTGTTTGTAGTTTGAAGGCTATGAATTGCTAGTTGTTTGTCTTAGGGTTTGATGTAGTTGTTTAAGTTTGTTGGATTGATATTTGGTATGAATGTGTTTTTATTTTATTCATGCAATTTTGCTTAATGCTTTCAATTACTTGATCAGTAATTGGAAGATTTTAGTGTTGAATCTAACTCGGGAGAGAGGATTTAGCCAAAGACTTACTTTACTAATTGCATGATTAAAGTTGAGTTTCTAAGTTTGTGACGGAATTTAGATTTCCTTTAGAAGTATAACAAGGACCTAACCAAATAATGCCTTGCATGCTAATAAACTTAGATAGGTATATTGGGTTCATTGTATGAATGAGAATCAATTATGCTCGGGAGAGATAATTGTGATAAAAGTTTCCTTGGCTTGTAAAATAATTGCACGATAAATTCATTCCAGTTATTTAATCCTCAATCTTAATCAATGAAATCAATTCCCTAAGAATCTTTCTATTTGAGTCTCCACCCTTTATTTTATGCTTTTTGTCTTTAAATTTATCTTTTGCCTAAATAAAATTGGACAAGATTATTCACGATACTTAATTTGCTAGAAAACCAATCCAGTGGACGACACTCGTTTAATCACGAAAGCATTATATTATTACTTGACTTGTACGCTTGCCGTATGCAAACTACGCATCAAGTTTTTGGTGTCGTTGCGGGGATTGGCATATTTAGTTAAATTAATATTGTGGAAAAATTGTTCGGTCTTAATTTAGGGTGTATTTTTATTTTTTAGGTAGATTGCATTTTTCCTTAATTGTTAGTTTCCTATTTTAGTGCTTTCCTTCTTTGTTTGATTTTTTTCCTTAATTGTTATTTTCCTTATTTGTTTTGTTTTCCTTTTTTGTTTTCTTTCCGTTTAAGTGTGAGTCTTAGTCCTTTGTTCTGGACGTGTTATTAATTGGTGATTGCATCTAATTGAAAGTCTGATATTCGTTGATGTTTTAATTGATTTGAATGACTTTTTATAATTTTGGTGGCTCGTTAGGGAATCTGTGCCCAAAGAACCAACATCAACTTCCAATTTTTCATCTTCAAGTCACACCCCTTTAAAAGAAAATTCTTCCTTAAGAAGCATTGTTCAAAAATATACTGAGGAGTCAAGAGTGAGGAGTCTAAAAATTGATGAAATTATAAAGGACTTCAAACCCCAAAGGAAGTTAGTGAGGTGGGATCCACTTCCATATGTTGTCTAGTGAGTCATGTGGCCGATGATTCATTTGCACCCATTCAGGAGCTTAAATCTTTCGATCTTGCTAAGGATGAGCATTTAGGGGTGAGTTGCATGAATAGTGGGATAGAATTGGAGAGTTGTAGCACCTATCAAGAACATGTTTGTGAGGAAGAAAAAGAAAATGAGCTTGTAGTGTTAGAGGAAGTTCAGGAGGAAAAGTGTGAGGTTAAAAAGCTTTCATTTGTTTTATCTTCTCCATCCTTTGTAGAATATGATAGTTCTTTTTTTCTATTCTCATGAGTCAGTTTTTGAGTCAGAGTCTCTTTATTTTGATATTTCTCCTTTTATGCTTATTTTAATAAAAAATTCCAAAAATAAGTCTGTTTCAGGGGCCCATGAAAAGCTAGTGAGCTTGCACGCAATAGTGACTTTTATTGATTCAAGGAAGAAGGGCCCGAAGAAATATGGGATTTTTTTTTTGTGTCTTGACAAATTGCACGAGCACGTCGAGCTAAAGACGATAAACAAGCGCTTGTGGGAGGCAACCCAAGTTACTTTGTTATTTTTTTTATGTCATTTTTGTTTTGTAGGAGATCTTGTTCTATGGTCTTTGCCAAGCATTCATGAAAAGGTCATCATTCCCGGGCAGTAACGTTCACCCCTTCCATTCTTTTCTTGTTCTCATGATTATGTATGCTATAGATTTATATACATTGAGGACAATGCATGTTTTAAGGTTTGGGGTGGAATGCTTTGCTTGTTGAGCCCTTGAGCATATGAGTTCGGGATATAATTTTTTGAGCTTATTATGATTATGGCATATGGTTGTTTTTGGATGCTACTTTTGCAAGATTATGATTTCCTAGGATAGGCTTTCTTGTCAATTTTTAAGCCTTTGATGAGTTGTAAGCATGAGTGCCCAAAAATGGAGACTTTGGAAAAAGTTTTCTAGGAGATGTCTTGCATTAGTGGAGTATTTTCCTTGGTTGAATTTAGACTTGAATGCTTAGGTGTGAATTATTAGGTTCATATGCTCGTTGTCACCTCGATAGGTGTAGGGAAGAGCTAAAGAGTTAATTTTTTCAAATTAGCATGTTTAATCTTGCCTAGGAGGAAAGAAAAGAATATATGCTTATCATGCTCATAAAGAAAAATCATTCTTGTTACAATTGAAAGAAAAAAAAAGTTATGACTTATGCGCGCAATGCAATGTTTAATAATGTTTTAGGAAAAAAGATCTACCCCTGTCGTGATCAGTTAGGCCAAGTAAGAGTTAAACTCAGGTTATGGGTCCCTGCAATAGGTGTGTGAAAGCTAGTGCCACTTATAAATGTTTGATTCAATTTTAATTTTAAAGCACCTAAGTATGGATAAAAAAAAAAAAAAAAAAAAAAAAACTAATTTGTCCAGTTGCTTATTAGTAAATCCTTAGTGCCAGTGTAGAGGGAAGATGAGTTGAGAGTGTAATAATCCAATCCTTTGCTAGTAGAGTCTAATCTAATTAAGTTAGATCTCTCTTTTGCAAGTTAATTTTTGAAAAAATTTGATTTGTCTCCATCATTGGGCCTTATATGCACGTTTCTTCATAGCTTGCTTATTGACTTTTGAGCCTTGAGGTTTGAGTTGTGTGTTGTAGCATCCTTTTACAACCGTTGCCTAAATTTTAGTCTGCTCGAGGACTAACAAAAGCTTAAGTTTGGGGGTGTTTGATAGCACGCATAGTGAGCTATTCTGTTTTGCGCTGCAACAACACAACGTCGAGACGCTGTGCTATAGCGTCTCGATGCTACACATATTTTTTCTGTAAATAAGAAGCGATTTTGGCCGGCCAAGGGGAGTCAAATTGGTTAGATTTTAGCCCTAATTTAGACTAGAGACCTTTAGGGGGAGCTGAAGCAAGGCCAAGAAGCAGGAATCAAGCGAGAAGATGTGGAGATCGTGATGGGGAAGCGCAATGTCGACGGATTCGAGTTTTACTTTCTCTTTCCCTTACCTCTTGTTGTTTTTATGGCTTTACTTTCAATTAGTGTTTGTAGTTTTAAGGCTATGAATTGCTAGTTGTTTGTCTTAGAGTTTGATGTAGTTGTTTTAGTTTGTTGGATTGATTTTTGGTATGAATGTGTTTTTATTTTATTCATACAATTTTACTTAATGCTTTCAATTACTCGATCACTAATTGGATGATTTGAGTGTTGAATCTTACTCGGGAGAGAGGATTTAGCCCAAGACTTAATTTACTAATTGCATGACTAAAGTTGAGTTTCTATGTTTGTGACAGAATTTAGTTTACCTTTAGAAGTATAACAAGGACTAAACCAAGTAATGCCTTGCATGCTAAGAAACTTAGATAGGGATATTGGGTTCATTGTATGCATGAGAATTAATTATGCCTGGTGATAACTTGCAAAAAGAAAGTTATTTATCCTTTAAACTTAAACTAAAATTAGGCTAAAAGAAACATTGATGCGTTACTTCAACGCAATAAGAAAGAAAATTGTGATGATTTTATGTGGTAGGCTATATTTATGTATGCGGTGAGGAATTATAAAAATAGGGCGCTAATGCAACTAATTCAGTTGTTTGTTGTCCAAGTTTCTCTCAACGCAGGCACACATCCCAAGATGATCATGAGACAGACAAGATGGATGAATGGACAATGCTAACAGGCTGATGCGCAAGTCTGCTGAAAAGGTGCAAGCCTCTAATTACTTGGAGAAGTTGGTTTCCTTCACCTATAAATATAAGCCACCTGCTCACGGAAATATAGAATACACAATAGAGACGACACAAAGATCAAGGAGAAAGAGAAATCACAGAGTGCTGTGATTAATAGTAGACTTGCGTTTGCAATGTATTGTTTTGCTCGCATGAGCTAATTTTCTTCTTCAAGGCCTTGCGCAAGCACCCATGCGGTGATAAGTTTTACTTTGTAAGCGCATACTTTGATTTAATGAAACATTATTGCCTTCTACTTAGTTGTGATACTATTTTCATTACTAACTCTCGCCTGGCCAGCCGGATGCGGTAGCAGTATGCTAAATCCCTGACAGGTAATGCATGCGGACATATCTAAGTAGAACAAGCTAGCGCCTTGCATGTAGTCTTGGTAGCATTGAACAAATACTACCGCTATAAGATACTACATGAATGAGCTTTGATTGCGTTAAGACTAACGCAGTCCCTTGTAAGTTTTTAGAGAACGAAGCCTCACGCATGAACTAGCCAAATAACAAATTGATAGTTTCATGCCAAACACAGAAGAAGTACCAGAAGGGAAACTTGTGATTTTTTCTGACTTAGGTATTAATGGATTAATTAGTCATGGTATGTGCTACAAGGTTCTTATAAACGCATGAGGTTGTGACCGCAACAACCTTGATAACATTCTCCTTAATACTTTTCTTTTTACTCTCATCGCATGTTTTACTTTCTAAAATATTTATTCTTGAATTCCATCAACTCTCTTATTTAGTTCTTTATATAATATCACACGTTTTGAGTACAGATCAGTGAAAATTATTAAAACTTTGCAAATAACCTTTCCCAGTGGATTCGACCCTAGACTCACTAGATATTGCTTGATTTTGTCAATTTATACTTGGATTGATATCTATCTGCGACAATTTTGCATTAATTTGTTACGCATACTAACAACCGATCGCTCGAGAGAGATAATTGTGATAAAAGTTCCATTGGCTTGTAAAATAATTGCACGATAAATTCATTCCAATTAATCAATCCTCAATCTTAATCAATGAAATCAATTCCCTAAGAATCTTTCCATTTGAGTCTCCACCCTTTATTTTATGCTTTTTGTCTTTAAATTTATCTTTTGCATTAAATTTTTCTCCCTAAATAAAATTGGACAAGATTATTCACGGTACTTAATTTGCAAGAAAACCAATCCAGACGATGATACTTGTTTAATCACGAAAACACTATATGATTACTTGACCCGTACGCTTGTGGTATGCAAATTGTGCATTAGTTCCTAGCTCACCCAAAATTCTTTTCCATTCCTCCACCTTCTGCGCTGACGGATGGACGACTAGGAGGTCAAGGGTGGAATTGTTGCATGTTGCATGGGCAGGTGAAGAAGATGGGGAGGCCTAAGGAGTTGAAGGAGTTTGGGAGGTGGAAGGTCGGTTTGAAGGTGAATGGTTAGAAGGTTGAGGGAAACGAGATTGCACTCTAGGGATTAAGGTGACAGGTTCAAGCTAGAAAGTGGATGTGCAGAAAGGTTGAAGGTCTAATGGCTCCTCCACGATATTGTTGATGGTGGGGCTAGTGGGTATGAGATAGAGCCTCGGCGTAAGGGGCTGCTCATCGTCGATCACTTTGGGGACATATGCGAGACTTTGAGCTTTATAGTTTTCGCACGCTGGCGGCTGTTGCTCTGCATCGCTTTCAGAGGATATCTCAATGCCTTGATAGGGCCCCTGAAACTCGGGTGATGAACGGTCGTCGAGGTCATCGTCAAAATCACTAGCGGACACGTTCTGAGAGTTGTCGAGAGACATGCTGAGCTTGAAAATATTTTCGCAATAGACTTAGGGCTTGAGAGAAAGAAGAAGAATACTAAAGGTTGAAGATGATCGAAAAAAATGAGAATGGCTATCCTCTTGCGATGGATATAACGAATGCATGTTACATTAAATGGTTTCCTATGTAATCATGCCTTTTCAATTCTCACTTATAAAAATAGGAAATGATGATCGTGGGAGAACGTGACCCTGCCTCGAGTGTTGCACAAGCGACATGACTCTGTTGAGTGCACAAGAATTGATGTGATGGCACGAAGACTAAGAGTCATTTTTTCTGACGCATAGTTCTCTTTCCTTATTAGTGCATGGTCTGCGCTGATCTTACTTCAAGGGTTTACTCTAAATCTACTAAACTAAGCTATCGCAGAGTACAAACGGAATTAAATGTGGTACGGAAAGAACAAACATACTAACTTGTGGTGTTCTCATATATGCGCTAGGTCTTGACGCAACATCAAAACTTCTTCTTGCTTAATCTAGACCTCCTCTACGCTCAAGGTCGATCATTCAGAATGATGAGTTCAACCACCTCATCAACTGTCCCATCAACATATGGTTTAATCTGTTGTTCGTTGACCTTGAAGATTCTTTGTCCATCAGCTGATCGTAAGTCCAGTGCTCTGTGGGGATATATCTTGTGAATAATGAAAGGGCCCAACCACCTTGATTTCAGCTTTCCTGGAAAAAGACGTAGATGAGAGTTAAACAACAGAACTTTCATTCCTTCTTTGAGTACCTTCTTTTTTAGCAACTTGTCATGCCATTTTTCTGCTTTTCCTTTGTGATCTTGGCATTTTTATATGCACTTAGCCTAAAGTCCTCCAATTATGAAATCCGGTGCATCCTGGCTCTCCTGCCGCAGCCAAGTCCAAATTTAGGCGCTTAAGCGCCCATTTAAATTTGTGTTCCAATTATAGCGGCAGGCGGCATGCTTTCTCGAAGACTAACACATAAAAAGACATTCCTATAGGCATTTTGAATGCAGTACAATATGCCCATAACGCATCATCCAGATGTTGCGCCCAATCTTTTCTTCCTGCGCTAACCACCTTCTCCAAAATTCCCTTGATCTCTATTGTACACTTTAGCTTGGACATTACGTTGAGGGTGGTATGCGATGGTTATGTTACGCTTCACATTGTATTTAATCAGGAGTTTTCTCATGATACGATTAACAAAATGCGTTCATTCGTCACTGATAAGTCGTCTAGGCACTCCATATCTTGAGAAAAATGTTCTTCTAGATAAATTTAGCTACAGTGGTTGCATCCTTTCTGATGCATGCTATTGCTTCTACCCATTTGGTCATGTAGTCTACCACAAGAAGAATATATTGATATCCCTGTGATGATCGGAATGGTCCCATAAAATCAATGCCCCAAACGTCAAATGGTTCCACTTTTAACAAAAATTGTTGCGGCATCTTGTTCCTTGCTCTGATATTTCTCGTGCGCTGGCATATGTCGAATTGCATAGCACAAGTCCTTGCGTCAAAAAATAAAGTGGGCCACTAGTATCCACTTTGTAGTACTTTTTTCGCGGTGCGCTGCCCTCCGAAGTGACCACCATAAGACGATTCATGGCATTCCTTGAGGATCTTCATCACTTTGTCTTCTCTAATGCATCGTGGAAACACCTAGTCTGGACCTCTGCGATAGAGAAAATGATCATCCCAAAAATAGAATTTTAACTCATGGAAGAACTTCTTACGCTGTTGCGCTGAATATCCTTCGGGTAATACTTTTTCAGCAAGATAAGGTGCCATGTCAGCATACTGATGCGCAATTTGCTAACCGCAAGTGTACGGGTCAAGTAATAATATAGTGTTCATATAAACGAGTGTCGTCCTCTGGATTTGATTTTTAAGCAAATCAAGTATTGTGAATTATCTTGCTCAATTTTATTTAGGGATCAAAAAGTAGTGAGTGGATGATATGAAAACTAAATCAAAGCAAGTAAAAAGTGTGCAAATTCAATTGGGAAAAATACTTAGGGAATTGATTTCGCCGATTTAATCTAGGATTGATTTTAAGAAGTAAGTTATTATGCACAATGAAATTATGAGCCTAAGACCCTTTTATCACAACTACCTCTCCCGAGTATAATTGATTCTCATGCAAATTAATCTACTTGATATCCCTATCTAAGTTGGTTAACATGCAAGGTAATGGGATCTTTTGACCAATTCTAAAGTTAATCTAAAATCGTCACGAATTAGAAAGTAAACTTTAGTCATGCAATCTTGAGTAAGTCTATATTAAACCCCCTCTCCCGAGCTAGATTCAAAACTTAAATCATTCAACTAATGGCCAATTAATTGGAAGCATTAAATCAAGATCACAAACAAAATGAACATTGCACAACTTAAACCATAAATCAATCCATAAACAAAATTGACTACATCAATCCCTAAGTTATGAGTTTAGCTACTCATGAATGGAATTACAAGCTCAACTAAACAGAATAAAGCCATAAACTCTAATTAAAGAAAAGGAAAGGGAAAAGAAAACTCAATATAGGCCGAGACCGAACGTTCCCGTCACGATCCCCACGAACAATGGGTTGATTTCCAACTTGGTCCTTTGCTTCAGCCCTCAATTACTCTGTTTCTGCCCTGTGTACGGCTCCAAGAAGTCCCAAAATCGAATCCCCCCCAAAACCTAACCGAAAATAAGCTTTTATTCTGTTTTTTCGTCATAGCGTCGAGACGCTATCAAGACAGCGTCGAGACGCTGCCTCTAAACACGCGTGTTCTGGAAAGGAAATTACACAGCGTCGAGACGCTAAGGTCGCAGCGTCTTGACGCTGTGACCGTTTCGCGCCTATTCAAATAAGGAATGCTAGCGTCGAGACGCCCAAGGGCTAGCGTCGAGACGCTAGTCTGCATTTGACAGAATTTTGACTTTTTTCCTCTTTGACTCTTTTTCATTCCTTTGCATCTTTTCGTGTCCCGAGCACCCGATTAACTCCAATATTGCGTTATAGCTCTAATCAACCATTTCCTACAAAATAAACAATTAAGTGCAATAAAATGGCCCAGAAATCATAAAAGACTAGCTAAATTAAATAAGTAAAGATAGCTAGCTATGCTCGCTATCAAATACCCCCAAACTTAAGCTTTTGCTAGTCCTCGAGCAAACTACAAATCAAGCATACAGTGGAAGAATGGATGCAACAAACATGACTTAATCCTCAAGGCTCAAAAGTCAATAACCAAGCAAGCAAGAGACATGCACATAAGGACCAATGAGGGAGACAAATTAAAATTTTTCCAAAATTAACTTGCACAAGCGAGATCTAACTCAACAAGATCAGACTCTACTAGCCCGGGATTGGATTTATTAAACTCTCAGCTCATCTTCCCTCTACACTGGCACTAAGGTTTCACTAATGAGTTAATGGAACAAATTAGTTTGTTTTTCTCCATACTTAGGTGCTTTTAATTAACAATTGAATTAAGCATGTATATGTGGCACTAGCTTTCACACACCCATTGCAGGGACCCTTAACCTGAGTTTTCTCTGGTTGGCCTAACTGATCACAACAGGGTAGCTCTTTTTGCCTTAATCTTTATTAACCATTGCATAATGTGCACAAGCCATGGCATAATTTTTTTTCTCAACAATAACAACAAGAAAGATTTTTCTTTATGAACATGATAAACAAGTATTCTTTTCTTTTCTCCTAAGCATGATCAAACATGCTAATTTGCAAAAAATTAACTCTTTAGCTCTACCCTACACCTATCGAGGTGACAACAAGCATATGAACCCAATAATTCGCTCCTAAGCATTCAAATCCAAATCTAGCCAAGACAAATTACTCATGCAAGCCATCTCCTAGAAAAAGTTTAAAAAGTTTCCCCTTTTGGGCACTCATGCTTACAACTCATCACAAGCTTGAAAATTGACAAGAAAGCCTATCCTAGGACATCATAGTCATGCAAAAATACATCCAGAAAACAACCATATCCATAATTCAAAGAAAGCTCAAAACTATAGCCCAAACTCAGATGCTCAAGGGCTCCACAAACATGCTATTCCACCCCCAAACTTAAAGCATGCATTGTCCTCGATGTATAAAGAAAATAAGGCATAAACAAGCATGAGAACAATAAAAGAATGAGAGGAGTGAATACTACTGGCCTGGAATGATGCTGACTTCTTGCTTGAAATCTTGAAAGCTTGAAAGCAAAGGAGAGACAGAAAACAAGACCTACAACACAAAAACAAACAATAAATCAAAAGCAAATAGAAAAACACAACTACACTTACTTGGGTTGCCTCCCATAAGCGCTTGTTTAACGTCATTAGCTCGACGTGCTCGTGCAGTCTGTCAAGGCACATAAAAATTCTCGTATTTCTTTGGACCCTTCTTTCTTGAATCAATAAAACTCACTATCGCTAGCAAGCTTACTAGTTTCTCATGGGCCCCTGAAACAGAATTATTTTTGGTATTTTTGAATAAAAGAAGCATAAAAGGAGAAATATCAAAATAAAGAGACTCTGACTCTAAAACTGACTCGTGTGAATAGAAAAAAGAACAATCAAAATCTACAGAGGATGTAGAAGATAGAACAGACAAAGGCTTTTCAACCTCAAATTCTACCTCCTGAACTTCCTTTGTCACTACAAGCTCATTTTCTTTTTCTTCCTCACAAACATGTTCTTGATAGGTGCTACAACTCTCCGATTCTTCCCCATTATTCATGCAACTCACCTCTAACTGCTCATCCTTAGCAAGATCGACAGAACTAAGCTCTTGAATGGGTGCCAATGAATCATCGGCCGCATGACTCTCTAGAAATCCTATGGAAGTGGATCCCACCTCCCTAACTTCCTGTGGAGCTTGAAGTCCTCTTATGATTTCATCAATTTTTAGACTCCTCGCTCTAGACTCCTCAATATAATTTTGAACTGTGCTTTCCAAGGAAGAATTTTCATTTAAAGGGGTATAACTTGAAGATGAAAAATTAGAATATGGTGTTGAATAAAAAGTCATTCAAATCAATTAAAGCAACAATGATAATTAGGCTTCCAATCAAACAATAACCCAACAAGAACAAATGACAAAGACTCAAAAAAAAAAAAAAATCTAATATGGAAAAATCTAAATATGGAGAATATAATCTACAAAAGGAAAGTACTATCTAATTAAGGAAAACAAGAAACAAATATGGAAAATTACAATTAAGGCAAAAGACTAACCAGGAAAATATCTAAATAAAGAAAAAAAATCAAGAAAAATAACACAAAAAACAAATAAGGAAAAGATTACAAAACTAAAAGAAAAACTAAATTAGGAAACCAAATATGGAAAGAAAAACAAATAAGGAAAAAAATGCAATCAACCTAAAAAAGTAAAAATACACCCTAAATTAAGATCAAACAATTTTTTCACAAAATCAATTTACTAAATGTGCCAATCCTCGGCAACGGCGCCAAAAACTTGATGCATAATTTGCTAACCACAAGTGTACGGGTCAAGTAATAATATAGTGTTCGTATAAACGAGTGTCGTCCTCTGGAATGGATTCTTAAGCAAATCAAGTATTGTGAATTATATTGCTCAATTTTCTTTAAGGATCAAAAAGTAGTGAGTGGATGATATGAAAACTAAATCAAAGCAAGTAAAAAGCGTGGAAATTCAATTGGGAAAAATACTTAGGGAATTGATTTCGCCGATTTAATCTAGGATTGATTTTAAGAAGTAAGTTATTATGCACAATGAAATTATGAGCCTAAGACCCTTTTATCACAACTACCTCTCCCGAGTATAATTGATTCTCATGCAAATTAATCTACTTGATATCCCTATCTAAGTTGGTTAACATGCAAGGTAATGGGATCTTTTGACCAATTCTAAAGTTAATCTAAAATCGTCACGAATTAGAAAGTAAACTTTAGTCATGCAATCTTGAGTAAGTCTATATTAAACCCCCTCTCCCGAGCTAGATTCAAAACTTAAATCATTCAACTAATGGCCAATTAATTGGAAGCATTAAATCAAGATCACAAACAAAATGAACATTGCACAACTTAAACCATAAATCAATCCATAAACAAAATTGACTACATCAATCCCTAAGTTATGAGTTTAGCTACTCATGAATGGAATTACAAGCTCAACTAAACAGAATAAAGCCATAAACTCTAATTAAAGAAAAGGAAAGGGAAAAGAAAACTCAATATAGGTCGAGATCGAACGTTCCCGTCACGATCCCCATGAACAATGGGTTGATTTCCAACTTGGTCCTTTGCTTCAGCCCTCAATTACTCTGTTTCTGCCCTGTTTACGGCTCCAAGAAGTCCCAAAATCGAATGCCCCCCAAAACCTAGCCGAAATAAGCTTTTATTCTATTTTTTCGTCATAGCGTCACGTGTGTTTTGGAAAGGAAATTACACAGCGTCGAGACGCTGTGACCGTTTCGCGCCTATTCAAATAAGGAATGCTAGCGTCGAGACGCCCAAGGGCTAGCGTCGAGACGCTAGTCTGCATTTGACCGAATTTTGACTTTTTTCCTCTTTGACTATTTTTCATTCCTTTGCATCTTTTCGTGTCCCGAGCACCCGATTAACTCCAATATTGCGCTATAGCTCTAATCAACCATTTCCTACAAAATAAACAATTCAGTGCAATAAAATAGCCCATAAATCATAAAAGACTAGCTAAATTAAATAAGTAAAGATAGCTAGCTATGCTCGCTGTCACATACCAAGGCACATTGCTTTCAATTCCTGGCAGGTTTTCCTCTGGAAATTCCTCTGTGATGATCTTGTCAGGTGTATCCACTTTTTCAGGATTTTCTAGTCGCGACAGGTGATCAGCCACTTGATTTTCGCATCCGCTTTGTCTTTTATTTGCAAGTCAAATTCTTGAAGCAACAAAATCAATCGAATAAATCGTGGATTTGCATCGTTTTTTAAATCAAATATTTTATCGTCGCATGGTCTGTGAACACTGTAACTTTTGATCCAATCACATACGCACGAAATTTGTCGAACGCATTTCTTCTCCGTAGTTGTGTAATTCATTTGCGCTTCGTTCAATGTTTTGCTGGCGTAATAAATAGGATGAATTGTCTTTTCTTTCTTCTGTACTAACACTGCGCCAATAGCCACATCACTTGCGTCGCACACAATAATGAATGGCTCCTCCTAATCAGGCGTTTTGAGGATTGACGTTGAGACAAACGCAAGTTTAAGATCGCAGAATGCTTTTATGCGCTCTTTTGAAAATTTAAATTTCTTGTTTGCCCCCAACAACGCGTATAATGGCTTCGTTTCCACCATGAAATGACATTTTTCCAAGTCAAGCACTAGGTTTGTCTCTTGACATCGCACCAACACATGCTCTAGATGCGTCAGACAGACTGCATACAAATTTCCATAGACAGAGAAATAATCCATGAAAACTTCAACCGTTTCTCTAGTATGTCAGAGAAAATGGTCATCATGCATCGTTGAAATGTCATTGGCGCATTGCATAACCCAAAAGACATCCTTCTAAACGCAAAGGTTCCATATGGGCATGTGAAGTTTGTCTTCTCTTTGTCTTCTGGCACAATGAAAATCTGATTGTACATTGGTATCTTTTTCGTTATTGTGTTGAGCTTGCGATAGTCCATGCACACTCGCCATCCAGTGACGATCCGTGATGGAATGAGCTCATTATTTGCGTTGGTGACCACTATCATCCCTTTTTTCTTCGAAACGCATTGAACTGGACTTACCCATCTACTCCTGCGTCGATCCATTTGATAATTTCTTTTCGCACAACTTCCATCATTGTAGGGTTTAATCGCTTCTAACGCTCTAAAAAACTCATCGGATTAATCCACCAATCGGATTTTATGCATGCAATATGATCGGCTTATTCCTTTGATATCCGCAAGACTCCATCCTATAGCGCATTTATGCCTCTTCAGGACCTGCATTAGCAAATTTTCTTGCGTTAGATCTAATTTGGATGAAATAATAACAGACAAGGACTCTCCATCACCTTAAAATTTATATTTAAGATGCGCTGGGCGAGGCTTCAATTCTAACGCAGGTGGGGATATGATTGAATGTAAAGTGAATTTCCTGTTTAAGAGATCTAGCACATTGATTTCTGTGGTGGTCTTAGCTAACATGCGACATTCATCTGCTTTACACATGACTTGATCTTCTTCTTCAGCCTTATGCGCTGCTTCTAGCACATCCATCCTGAATATCTCCATCAATGAGCAAATTTTTATGGGTGCTACAGCCTCATTGTCTTTGGATTCAGTAGGGTATTGTAATGCGTTAAACACATTAAATACCAGTATTTGATCATTCACTCACCTGGTGAGTTCTCCTTTTTGCACGTCTATCAAAGTTTGTCCAGTTACCAAAAATGGTGGCCCCAAAATTCTTGCAACATCTTTGTTTGTTTCATAATCAAGAATAATAAAGTTAGTCGAAAAAATAAACTTATCTACTTTTACAAGAACGTGTTCAATTTTTTCTTCTGGATGCGCCACCGACCTATCTGTGAGCTGGAAAGTGACTGTTGTTGGACGCGCTTCCCCAATACCTAGGCGCTTCAATACTGATAAGGCCATTAAGTTTATAATCTCCCTACATCAATTCTACCAGTAAAGCATGGAATGGTGAAGCTTCCTAGGAGTTTCAACTTAGGAGGGATTTTACTATTCAGGATTGTGCTACATTCATTATTCAGTGCAACCGTTTCAAACTCTTTCCAAGGTCTCTTGTTTCACAAGATATCCTTCAGGAACTTTATGTAGCTTGGCATCTTTTCTAGCGCCTTCACCAAAAGGATATTGATGTGAAGCTTGCACAGCACAGTCAGAAACTTTTTTGAATTGTGCCTCATCATTTTTCTTGTGCAGCCTCTGAGAAAGGGAATTAGTTGCTTGTATGCGTTAGGCTCTTTCGCTTTTTCTTCTTTTTTTTCTTTTTCCAACCCTTCTTGAACAACTTTACCTGTGCTGGGTTCTTTTTCAGGTTCTGTTGACGGTGTAAATGATCCTTCTTGCGCTAGCGCAACATCCCCACTTTAAATTTTCTTTTCATTGCGCAGTGTCAACGTATGAAATTGCTCTTTTCCTCTGGGGGCCTCTATATTACTGGGCAAAGTCCCCGTTGGTCTGTTTTTCAGTTTTGACGCAAGTTGTCCTACTTGAACTTCCAAGTTTCCCAAGGATGCGACTTGACTTTGAACGACCGCATCATTATTTGCCATTTACTCTTTTTGGCTTGCCATAAAGTCCTTCATCATGTTTTCCAGAGAGTTGGATGATGATGCGCCTGAGTCTCCACAACTTACATTATTGTTGCGCAAGAAATTTCCTTGCGCCACATGATCATTGCTAGCGTTAAGCAGTCTAGGGCTAGAGTTTGCATTACCTTACTGCGTTTGCTTGGTTGCACTAGCATTTCCACTCCACGAGAAATTAGGATGGTTCCTCCAACCAGGGTTATAGGTGTTTGAAAATGGGTTATTGTGGGCATTCCCCTATGGTCCCACATAGAACACAAACTCTGGATTGGATGAGCATTGGTGATGCGTGTGGCCTTCTTCAAAGACACATCGATTTTTGCATTTACCGCAGTCATGGGATCTACTTGAAAACTCCATGAGCTAGTCTTCACTAGGCACTTCCTTTTTTCTTCTGTGGTACCCCATTTGTAGTTTTTCGTAGTTATTCCTTACAAGCAGAGGAAGTAAGCCAAAAGACCACTGAGGAAGCTGTTTGAATTTAAGATTCAGAGGAGGACAGGGTTGTGTTAATCTGAAGGACCAGATTTGTGAGATTGGAAGAAAACAGTGAAAAAGAAGCCGAGCCAAGTTTTCTAGTTGTGATGGAAGCCGGAGAAAAACAGAGAAGAGAGTTTCCTACAGGTCAACCAGAAAATGCACTGAAGTGTCCTAATGTATTTTAGGGTTTTGTTTTTATTTTGACTTAGATAGAATCCGCCTAATAAAATTTACCTAAGTCTAGGTGATATGTCCAGAAAAGGACTTAACCTATGATGTCTAGGTGGTAAATTCATATTATAACCTCACATCACTCACACATGCTCATAAAACCAGGTTAACCTAACTCAAGTACCTGTTTGATGCCCAGGTAGGAGGTGTTTCGTAAACAATCAACTTAAATACCTCTAGCTTTGGACAACATTTAATCGACTACTTTGTAGTAGGTAGTCGTCGGGTCGTCCACATGGAAAGGGAGTTCTTTGTTAATTTTTGGGATTTCGCTAAACAGGGGGTTTTGTACTAAAAAGGGGGGTTTTTGATCTGCCACTGACCGAAGTAATTTAAAATGCAAGAAAAAAGGGAAAACGACCGGAGAGAGATAAATAGCATGCAAATAAATTGAAGCGAAGTAAAAATTTGAGGAAATCAGATAAAAGACGGGACCGACAGATTGGTTACTCTTTAGAATACCTTGTGCAATTTAGTTTCATAAATATTTTGTGAATTAATTTAAATTTCCAAGAATGCTTCTTGGCTTTTCAGATATCCCACCTACTTAGCTTGTGCTTAATTAACTAGATTACCCAATAGCCCACGAACAACCTAATTATTTAATTATTGTAAATTACGCCTGCCACCTCTCATACTTAGACCGATAAATCCTCAGCATAGATCTAATTAGCCAAATTAGCAACCCGATAAATCCTCTAAATTGCTAATTGGTTAGTTTCATGAACGTACAAGGCCCAAAATTAGTTAACTAAATTAGGATTTAATTTCTCTAATTAAATTAACCTAACTTCTCTTAGTTTCTTAGGCCTATCGGAAGTCTACGCTAGGCTACCGTCAAACTAGCGATGAATCCGCCTCAACCTAGTGGCTATCTAAAAATAACAAACAGACCACGTTCATATTCAATTTAAGGGACGTCAAGACTCCAATCGATATACAAATGTGATGGTTTAATCGAGAAACTAAGATGCAATTCATATAAATCCACAAAACAAAAAGTATGATTCAAGAAACTCAACTAAATAGAACAAAGCATCTAAAGATATACCAATCCAACAATCCTAAGGGGTTTAGCCCCTCATTCTACTAGGTAAATCAACAAAGAAACGAAAATACATGATAAAATAAGATAGAGCCTGAATGGAGAACAATTCTGGAAGAAAAGGGACGAAGAAAGCTGAGAGAAAACGATTGAAAATCGAGTGCTTACGGCTAAATAGACGTAAAATACGTTTTTATATTTAACGCCAGTGTCGAGACACCAAGCCTAGGGTCGAGACGTCGGCCCTTCCGCCTGCGGGTTGAGACATGGGGCAACGTCTCGACGTCACCATTATGGCGTCGAGATGCTTGCTCTCGAGTTTGCCCAAAACTTTCAAAATCTTGTTTGATCCTTTTGGCTCCAAAGATGATGTCCAAGCGTTCTGGTCGATGCCTTTGGCTTCACGTCATCTCGAGGACTCCAAAATCGCTCGAAAACACCTTAAAAATCCCGAGTTAGCGCCAAAATGAAATTTAGGTCTAATTGTCCTCTTGTGTTTGAATCTCTGTAAAATAAACACTTAAGCCATCAAATGCACACTAACAAAATCGAATTAGAAGTAATAAGATAGCACATTTTGAGTGCTATCACTTAGCTTTACAAGTTATCAACCTAAAGCTAATTTTGCATTGATCGATCTTTGAGTTCATTTTAACCCTAAGTGAGCATGCTTTTATATTTTTTATCGTTTTTAAATGTCTATGTCGGTTTTATAATGATTAAAACGACATTCACTTATTACATGCTTCTATTCGATTGAAACGCTTTAAATCGATCTAAGGAAGTTTCATCCAGCATGCTTTGTTTGTTTTCGTTTAGTTAGTATAACATTTATATAATCAAACGATAACGTAATTAATTCATTCAACATCCATCTAACATTAAACTTAAAATTATAACTAATTATAACATATTTAATGCATGTATCACGCTTTCTATGGTGGGATTTTAAATCTATATGACATGTTTTATGCATATTATAGGCTATTTAATTAAAACAAACATCCATCCATGCATAATTAATAAAATCACACTAAAATGGACTCGTTTTGGCAATTTTGAGCAAGCAATAACTAAATTATTAAAAATAATATGAAAAACATTGCTTGAATTGCTCTTGGGATCCTCGAACCGTTTTGAATCAACCTTCAAAGAACTGAACCGGGTCAACAATGGGCAAAATAGGCTGAACCAAGACAAAATGAAGTGAACCAGACCGAATTTGAACTGAACCAAGCTGGACCGAACCAAATCTGGAAAATTAGGCGCGCTTCTTTGAAAATACAGCGTCGAGACGCTGACTCGTCTGGTCAGCTCCCTATTCTTCGGCTCGCTGAGTTCTTCTTCGTTTGTTGATCAATTGACGACCTTAATGAACTCTAATGACTCTATAAAAATTACAGACTCTTCACAACACATTAATGTTCATATACATGTGAGCAATTACAAATTGATTAACAAATTTAAGAGAAATAAATTGCCAAGACCGTAATATATCCATTTTAGCACTCACAAAAATTGAACATGCAAATGCTACCCACCATAATCAAATTAATGCAAATTGGGTGCCCAAACCATGCTCTGATACCAATTGAAGGAGTTAATATCAAACATGCGGAAGTAATTTTGGATCTTAGGCACACATATTCATCAATTTGTTCCTAGAACACATGTTGTTCATACGAGAAAAAACAGACCAAAGATGCACTTACCTCTTGTAGCTCCCAATTCATGTAATCTGAGGCTTTAATCTTCAAACCAATGGATCTTGGACAATCACTTGGATCTTCTCTACTATTCTCAGACCTTGGAATGAATTGTGGAATCCTTAATTGATAGTAATTGGAAAGGAAAGCTTGAAGTTCAAGCTTGAACAATTGGTTTGAGTGTTGTAAGAGTTTGGGAGAATTTCAGCATCATTTCAGTGCTAGTGAACGTTAATTTCTTCACCTTCCAAGCATGTATGTATAGAAGAAAACATGCAAAAAGGATTCAGCAATGATTGACACCAATTTGGTGCTTAATTAGGTTTCTTAAGAAGGGCTTAAGCCCATGGCTTAGTCAAAACTCACCACCTCCAAAAATTAAGCATTTTTTTTTATTTTCAAAATTAAAAAAATTCTAATTTTTGTTTTTAATTTAATTAATTTGAAAATTCTCACTTTCTAATTTTAATTTTAATTTAAATAAAATTTTATTTAAATTAAATAATAATAAAATTAATTAATTTAATATCTTATATTAAATTAATATTATTTGCTCAATCGCGGCTTTTCTCGAAACGAAATTTCTTAAACATGAATCTGTTGAGTTTTATGCCCTAAAACTCGTAGATAGTGAATGTAAACAAATTTTATACTTGTGTTTAATAAAATGTTATTTAGTTTCTACAATAAAATGTTATTGTTAAATATTGACCTATTTGACCCAAATCCAATAAACTAAGATCCAAGGTTGTTTGTATATAACTTGAACTAGTATGTAGGGACATACGGGGATGGATGTTCAAGTAACAACCTAAAAGGTCTATAGTACAAGGATAGGACTGCGTACCTTATCCTAGTAACACTATGTGATACGACCCGTTTTGTATTTGATACAGACGTATTGATGCAAAGCATCCATGTAGTACACATGCGAGAGGGGGTATCCTATGCAATTTGTTTGCATAAGACCGGAGCGCGAAATAGTAACCGCTAGCTGTAACACTGTTAACTAATTAGGTTTCTATTTCACTAGGATGACCTAGGCAACTTAGTCTGAATCCTGAGTGAATTATGGACTCCTGTTCACGAGGGATTGGCCTTTGATTTTTATGGGTGAGAGTGGCCAGTACGCCGACTTAATAAGCCTACTATTTTGGAGACAAGACCGAGTGGGGAGCTGGGAACATAATCAAACAAGATGAAAATCACTCCTTCCCGACTTTTGAGGAAGTAGATGAGTGTTCCCTTAAGTTGTGTCGCTAGGTCTTGAACAAAGGGCCCTACCCTCTCGGGCGAGAGGGGTTTCTGTTTGATGGTTTGACCACAAACAGGTTGTTCATTAGAGGAACACTTGTACTGAAGGAGGTAGAGGTAACTCAGGGGTAAAACGGTAATTTGACCCAGTTGGAGATACAAACACTCGTGAAGGACTAACTTGTTGTTATTGGTCAATATCTGTGGACAACAAATATTCTACAGTGAGAAGAGTGCAGTTGTGGGTCTTTAGTGGAGTGACCCACAGTTAACAAATGGAGACTAACTTGGTTAATGAGTTTAGCTGGTTAGTCTCGTATCGTTGGAGCTACTGATCTGTAGGTCCATTAGGTCCCACTGGTAGCTCGTAAAGAGACTTGAAGCAAATAAATATAAATTGTAAATTGAAAGTGTTCAATTTATTTGGGGTATCGTATAATGTATATTGATGCATTATAATATAAAGTTTATGAAACTTTATAGTATAATTTTTGAATTAATTTCAAAAATTAATTCTCGAGAGAAAATATTTGAAAGAGTTCAAATAAAATTAATATGAATTTGATTCATATTAATTTTAATTTTAATAAAATCCCAAAGATTAAATATATGATATTTAATTGGGTAAATTAATTAATTATGAAATTAATTAATTATTTATTAAAATTAGAGACCTTTTCCTATTAGGAAAGAAAATATTTGAAAGAGTTCAAATCAATTTAATATGAATTGGATTCATATTAATTTTAATTTTAATAAAATCCCTAATATTAAATATATGATATTTAATTAGGGAAATTAATTAATTATGGAATTAATTAATTATTTATTATATAGGGAAAAGGTTTTGGCCTTTACTATATATAGGTCCCCTGGGGTGGGGTGAAAGGCATCCCATTGTCTCTCATTCTCTCAAAGATCTCTCCCAAAAGATTCCCCCAAGTCTCCTGCTTCAAGAAGTCTCAGAGATATACGGTATAACCGATTGGTGGTGTTCGCACAAGAGGGTTGCTGCGTTTTCGATTCTACTAGCAAGAAAAGGGGAATCTATGAAGGCTTTCTACAAAGGAAGTTTTCTATGAAATCCTTGATCACTAGGATGAATCTAGTTGATCATTTAGCATGTTTACATGCCTACATACAGCCCATTAAATATAGATTTATTGCTGTAATATTTTGCAAATTGTATTGGTATTTCAATTAGAATCTAAGACTCTGAGTAGGTTCGGTAATACTTTCCGTTGCGCAGGGATTTTATCCCTTCATAATCTATATTCACATGTTTAATATTTAAATCTTATTTAAATACAACTTACTTCCATTTTAAGTTTAATTCAAAATTAAACTAATATCTCGTTAAATATCGTATATTACCGACTTTTATATTCTATTCCGAATTTGAACATTTCAAATATTAACCTATCATATGGTTCCATGTTTTATTCATATTGAGCCAGTAGAGGGACCTAATGGACCTACAGATCATGGTCTCAAACGATACGAGCATAACTGGTTAAACTCATTAACCTTGTTATTAAACATTCGTTAGATTTTGGGATGGTTCGAACTATAATGACTTCCTATTATGCAAACTAATTAGAGAATACATCGCTGTTATGCATTAATCCAAGTATAAATCATGCGTAACCAAGTAATACCTGGAGCATTCCAGGGTCAGAACATTGGGAAGGGAATGAGGTCCGTTTGGATTACATTTTAATTTAAATGTTTTTCAAGAATGCATTTTTTAAAAAACATTTTGTATAGAAATTGTTTAGAATTTAAACACTCATATGTTTGGTTGCATTTCCTATAAATGTTTTTATACACAAGTTATCATATACTTAAAAGGTCTTTTTAAAAAAAGTTGGTTTCAAGTGTTTCTCTCAAAATGAATTATTTATCAATCTCATTTTCTAATAAGTCATTTTTAGTGCTTGCCAAACATTAGATTTTTTTTCAAAATGACTCTTTTTCAAAATTAAACACTTGAAATGTTAAACCAAACAAACTCGAAATAATCTTAACAGTATGAATCAACATATAGTCATACGCGTGGCACTTGAAATAAAGATGAGGTAAGATTGCAATACTGATAATGCGATAGCGAAATTAAAAAAGGCTGAGCAAGATGAAGTAATAAAGCGACAATGGATAAGAAGAACAGATAGACACAATAAGAGTAAAAAACGGAGGGAAAGACTATCAAGGCATCCTCTGCAGCAACCACATGCATTAATGAAATCTTCTGTAGCGCATATTATGAATGAGATTATATTGATGCTTAAGTGAGAAATAAACATGTGATTCCCTTTTCGTATTACTCATGCGTTTGGCGTGGAACTATGAACTTATCTGTTCACTTAATTCATGTGTTGGTATGGTTCTCTTACTTACTTGCAAGCGACTGAATTATCCCTAAGACAGTCTAAACACATTCATGAATTATCTCTTGCAACAACGTTAACTCTAACGCAACCTAAACTGCATGCAATGCATTATCTTGCTCTACTTAGACGTTTCCACATGCTTTAACCTTTTGAGAATTATCATGTTGCTACCGCAACCGGCTGGCCAGGTGGACATTAGTAATGAAAGTATTAGTGCATCTAAGCAGAAAACATCAATTTCATTCATTCGAAAAAATATAACGCATACAGGAAATGTTAATTGCCGCATGGGAGCCTAGGCTAAGCCTTGATAAAAGAAAGTTAGCTCATGCTACTAAAGGAATACATAGTGCCATACATTTACAACAAGAATAGTTGTGCTGAATAAGGTTTTTCTTCTCTTCTCTGGTCTCGTCTCTCTCTCACTGCACACACCTCACGATGAAATGGGAGAATTATAAATAAACTTGAGGATGCTAACTTCCCCAAGTATTTGGTTTGCGTGCTCCACTCATTCATAGCCAGCTCACAGATCTGCCACATGTCAGCTCCAGCGCGAAACATGTTGTTGATCTACCTTATCACGTGATGGTTCCAGCATCTGTGATATACGATAACTTGGGCAAGGAAAGAAACTACAATATATACGCGTTAGATGATTGAATATATACATTTTCCCGCTGCATCAAGGAAATTTACGTTAAGGCCTCTTTTGCGGCAATTCTAAGCTTGTATGCGCCGACATGGCGCATCAGTACTCTTTTCTAGCCTTATTTAATTTAATTTTAGATGAAAAATAACTTGATTTTTGCAAGTTATCAAACCCCAAACTTAAATTATTGCTTGTCCCCAAGCAATGCTCTCTAGCCATTCTACGAAAATAACATAGCTCTAAAGATTTGCACTTAGCATCCAAAATCTTCTAGATTTTTCTCTAGAATTCTAATGAATTTACCTTTCACTTAGCTCTCCCCCTAGACTTAGGTTTTCTCCTTGCTGTAGACAACGTAGACAAGCCTGTTAATAGTATAAACTCAGACGCATAGGGCTAATTTTGTTTTTTAAATTAGAAAGCATCAAATATGATCAACATTAAAACACATGCTTTCGTTTTGGCTTACCCACATTTGCGATGAAGGTTGATAAGGGTAAAAAATATTCCTATTTTACCCTTATCTTTAGCTCATTTATTAGTCAAAGATTGAGTGTTAGGGTTAATTTTACTATTTCCAATCTCAAAATATGTTAAAGTTGCTAAGTTAGGGTGTTGAGAGTCACTTTTGTTAAATTATGCTTATTTATGCTTAAAAAGACTTGATTTGAAGTAAATTTGACTTAGTTTGCTGTTGTGCAGAAAAACAGAGGAAAAGCTGAAATTCCCCAGAAATGTGACTGCATTTCTGGGAAGGAAAAATTGAAATGCGACCGCATTTCTGGAAAAACAGAGGTCGTTCCAAGTTGTGAGCGGGTCATTGTGGACGAGTATTCTTCGCACCTAATCGGTTGTTTTCACCATGAAACCGACTGGGCAACCTTCCAACACATATTTCGCAGCTCCTCAACCAATTTCTACACTATATAAGATTGGGATTCGAAGTCAAATTGAAGCAGAACTCACTTGGAAGAAAAGGGTGGTGACAGAACCCTGGCTCGACTCCAATGGGTAGGGATGCCCGAGGTCCTTCTTAGATGACCAAATTCTAACTTGAGAGTGTTAGACATCAAACCTTGTGGTTTGTAGAGAGTTTCACCCATTCCCATCTTGTAAAAGTGAAAGAGTGGAGTGTCTTAGCAAACTCTAAAAGGATTGAGTAAATCAAAAAACCCATAATATTTAGTTATCTCCTTTATTTTCAGCTCTTGAATCTTTTCATTACTTTGTATTATTTACATTCTTATTTCAATGAAAATGTGTTCGTTTACTTTTTATCCCATCATGAGTAGCTAAATCCCATTGAGGGGTTCAATGTTGTGAATTCCCTTATGGTTTAATGGCTTGAAAGTGCTTTATTTGCTTAAGTTGTGTTTAATGCATGTCATTCTTTATTGATTATCACTCTAACCTTGCTGAGTTTAACTTGATTATTTAGACTTTGCATGCTATGTGAGTTTGATCCTGAAAGGGACAAACGATATCGGTTCTCATAAAGGTAATATAGGAGAAAAAGCTCGAAAGAGATTGTTCGGCGGTATAAGGCAAGCTGCCTAAGGCACCCTGTATGTATAGGGTTATAGGTTGCATTCGTGAATTATCGATGTCGGAGTCGAGTCACAGAAATGTGCATAACGGTACTCGCTTAGCCTTTTAACGGTTCTTGGGAACAAGTGTCAAATAGGAGTTAAGTCTGACCCAATGCATTGAATAGGCTTAAGTTAGATATTGCATGATTATGGTTGTTGCCTTAGGGATGAATCCATGTTGAATGCCTCGTTTGTTTATTATTATTATTCTTTATTATCTACTTGATTGTTTTATTTATCATTTCAGAAACCCAATCAATGAATCTTATTTTTTATTGGTTACCTTTTCAAAAGCAATCATTTGAGCAGTTTCTTCTTTAAATCTGAATTTCAAATTTAGTCCTTGTGGGATCGATACCCTTGGAATACTTCTAAGGTTTTTTATTACTACGTGCGACAGTGTATACTTGCACTTAAGTGTTAGCTGAATTATTCTTTATTATTATCATCCATCTTATCTCACATTCCATCCATTTGAGCTGACCATGCACCATGTGAAACCAGAATTGTTTTTGAAATTGCGATCAGATTGCGTTCGCATTTCTGTCTCAAAGGGAATTTGACTTCGGTTTGCATTTGTTTTTCTTTTGCAGGTTAGAGTTAGTGCATGAGCAAGGGGTATCCACTCCTTGACATTGATCCAGAGATAGAAAGGAACTTTCGTCGTCAAAGGAAGGAACAAAGACGAAAGAAAAAGGAGCAATACAATAAGAGTTGAGCGCACGGGAATTTCTAGAGGAAGCATCTTACATTCAAGAATTTCCAATGGAACCTCCCGGAGTCGATCCTCAAGTTGATCCTCAAGTTCGTGGAAGGGAGCAGAATGGCGGGAGAATAACTCCTGTTCTTCCAGTTACACCGAAGCCACAACGAGAAAACTCGATCTACATTGCGGAAGATCGAAACAGAGCAATAAGGGATTATGCTTTACTAGTTTTCCAGACATTGAATCCAGGAATTTTGGAGCCACCGATTGATGCTCCACGGTTTGAACTTAAACCAGTGATGTTCCAGATGTTGAATACAATGGTCCAATTCTCTAGACTTCCAAACGAACATCCACACAGGCATATTAAACTATTTTTGAGAGTTTGAAATTCTTTTAAAGTAACAGGAGTGCCAAATGATAAGTTAAAACTAAAACTTTTTCCATTTTCATTACAGGGAGATGCTGAAGCCTGGCTGGATTCATTTCATCCAAACTCCATCACCTCTTAGAATGATTTGGCGGAGAAGTTCTTGGAGAAGTTTTTTCCCTCCAATAAAAATGCCAAGTACAGAGCAGAATTCATTGCTTTCAGACAGCCTTACAATGAACTGCTCGATGCAGCTTAGGAAATATTCCAGAGGCTGGTTCGAAAGTGTCCACACCATGGATTGCCTGCTTGCATTATTTTGGAGCATTTTTATAGTGGGTTAGATCAAGCTTCAAAGGCACTTGTAAACGCATCTGCAAACGGATCTTTTCTGAAGAAGTCCGCTAATGAGGCGCATGCTATTCTAGATACCATAGCCACCAACAATCGCCATTGGGGAGAAAATGAACCAACAACCATTTTGAAAAATCCAGTGAAAGCAGTGAATACAGAGGCTAACTCTACAATGCAAGCCCATATCAAGGCTATTCATAGAATGATGATGGGAATGACCATGAACAATCAAACCAATATAGCCCCTGCTAATGCTAATTTTTCTCCTGGTTGTGAGATACATGGCGAGGAACGATGCTGCAGTAAGGAATTTGGAAGTTCAGCTTCGAAAAATTGCTTAGGAGATCAAAAACCGACCTCATGGGACGTTGCCTAGCAAAACCGAGATACCACACAGAGAAGGCAAGGAACAATGCAAGGCAGTGACCCTAAGAAGTGGATTGGAATACGATGGACCAAAGCATAAAGGAAGTCAAGAAATAGAGATCCCAATTGAAGCTCGAGAAAAGATTTGTGAAAAGAAGTTAGACATTACCTCAGATATTTCAGAGAATAAAGAAGATAAAGTAGAAAAGACTAAGGAGCATGAACCTTGGTGGAGAAAGAAGAAAAAGCAAAGTTGGAGAAAAAATAGGAAAATGTGACCGCAAATGCGACTGCAAAGCCCCAAGAATTTGTGATAGACCCAAATTATAGACCACCTCCTCCGTACCCTTAGAGATTCAAACATGCCTCACAAGATGTGCATTTCAAGAATTTTTTACGTGTATTAAAGCAGTTGCACATCAACATACCACTAGTGGAGGCACTTGAACAAATGCCTACGTATGTAAAGTTCCTAAAAGATATTCTGTCAAAAAAGAGAAGGTTGGAAGAATATGAAACCGTTGCACTCACGGGATGTTCCAGTGCACTAGTGAAAAATGAGATCCATCCCAAGCTTAAAGATCAAGAAAGCTTTACAATTCCATGTTCTATTTATTGGAAGTAGGGATGTAGGCAGAGCATTGTGCGACTTAGGAGCAAGCATCAACTTAATATCATATTCGGTTTTTAAACAATTGGGGATAGGTGAAGCACGACCAACAACTGTAACTTTGCAGTTGGCGGATAGATCTCTTACACACCCCATTGGGAAGATTAAAGACGTATTGGTTAAGGTTGATAAATTTGTTTTTCCCGCATATTTCATCATTTTAGATTGTGAAGCGGAGAAAGATGTACCAATCATCTTAGGACGACCGTTCCTAGCCATTGGCAGAACTTTAATAGATTTGCAGAAGGGAGAATTGACCATGAGGGTCAACGACCACCAGATCATGTTTAACGTGATGAGTGCAATGAAATACCCTGGAGATTTCGAAGAATGTTCTATGGTCGATGTAATTGATGAACTCTCTCAATCTACTATGTAAGAAATAATGAAAAAAAAAAAGAAACTTTGGAGGATATACTTGGAGATGAAGAATTGGACGAAAAAGGTAGGAATAAGATTGAAGTTGAAGAAATTAGTCAAAACATGAAGCGACGAAGGATAAAACCATATTGGGGGAGAGGCTTCGAGGATGAGGAAACCCATGTCTCCGTGATTGATTTGGTCTGACTTCTACACTTTGAATTAATTTTTGTATATTATATGGGTTTATAAATAATAATCGAGACACAAGCCCTAAAATATCTGGACAAGAGTATAAACTTTGTCTAGGAAAATCCTGTCTAGGAAAAGGTATTTAAGATGACCATTGGGAACACCTTTTCCTGGGGATTTACCTGGGAGTTTGAAATGTCCATGTTATTTTGAGCATTATCTCTTTTGGAAAAAGAATTAGAGATTGAAAAATGAAAGTTTGTTTTGAATAAATGATTTTTGATCAAGAGGGAACTTTGTCTAAGGCAAGTCGTGCCTAGGCTAAGGTATTTAAGCTGACCGTAGGGAACACCTCTACCGAGGGACTTACCTGGAAGTTGAATTGATCAAAACATTTCCTTAACTTTTTTTAAGAAAATGAAAAAAGAAATAAATCATGATTAAGCATATGAGATTTCTAACTTGTTTATAAGTGTTTCAAAGAAAATGAGAAAGCTAAGAAAAATGAAATAGTCAAGAAAAAAAGTGAAGATAGAAAAACTGAGTGAAATATGACAACATTTCTCCCCATTGTAATTGAGAATGCGACCGCATTTTTAAGAATAAGTTGGGAGTCACGATTTTTCTTTTGACTTGCACGTGACCTGGTTGGAAAAGTATAAATAGCTTGACTTAAGCTCTTTTCCTTTCACCAAACCCTCAACTCTTTGCATTCAAGTCAAACCCTCAACTCTCCATATTCTCTCCCTTGTGAAACCGAAAAACCCACAACCAAGAAGATGAAGAACGCTCAAGGATCATCATCCTTACGCAAGAATACTCGATCTCATAGTGCCTAAGCAACCCACAAAGCTGAAGTAAGCAACCGACGACAAGAAGAGACCCCCGTAACGCCCATGCACGACACGCGAAGAACGAGACCAACGGGATTCTCGCCGGCGGTCGTGAACCAAGCGCCGAACGCTCCAGCTCCATCTTCTTCGGCAATGCCAGCTAGTTCGAGGGAGATGCCGAGTTCATCTACTCCACGAAGGTTCACGAGCGCCACTACTGTCCACCTAACCTAAAAACCTGCCACTCAATAGTTCAGAAAACGTTCGCGGGAGTGGTTTGCAATGATCCGAGAGATGGGTGCCCAGAGGCTAGCGACCCTTGAAGAAGAAGGGAATAAGCAAGATGAAGACAAAGCCGCCAAGGCAGCAGAAAGCTCTCGACAAGGAGAAGCTTCAATAGGTAAGGTTTCTGAACCTTCAACTAACCCTTCTTTATCTTGCAGGACCAAACCGTTCGTAACTTACAGCGCAAGAAAGATGAGCCCGAAGAAGGTAAAGTCTGAAAATCCACTTAACATTCAGCCCCTCAAAACTGCAAGGATGCCTCCAGATGTATTTGAAGGAATAATTCGCCAAGTAGTGGCAAAGGCCCTTGAGATTGCTGAGGGGTATAAGGCAAAACAGGATGCTTTGAGAGAGATTGAAGCGGAGAGAGAGATGCAAAAACAGAAAATGACTGAGGAAGACAACTTTAAGGGAAAGAGATGAGGAAGAAGAGAGAATAAAGAGGGAAGAAGAGCAAAAGGTCGAGAGGGCCTTAGAAGCTGAGGAAGAAAGAAAGTATGAAGAAAACCTCAGGAGGGCAGCCATTGACTTGCAACTCCTTGAGGAAGAGAAAAAGAGAAGAGAAGATGAAAAAAAAAAAAAAGAAAGGAAGCTGAAGACTTCTTTGCAGCCTTTGAGCCACTTCACAAGGCTCAAAGTGAAGTTGAAGTGCTGCAAGGAAGGGTAGACGAAGAGGCCCAACAGGGGCCAAGAGAAAAAAAAATTAGAAAAAGAAGAAGGAACTAAAAAAGAAGAAGAAGGCCAAAATGCGACCGCATCTAGGCCGCATTCTGAAGAAGGCCTAGCTGGGGCCACCATTGATCAGCCTGCTGAAGAGGTTTTTGAGTCTACATTAATGAATGACCCACCAACAACTGACAGCACCTCTTCGGGAGAGAAGAGGGACGAAGAAGAAAGAGAAGACGAGGAGGCCAAGACCTCTAGTGATTCTGACTCTGAAATAGAATCTGATTCAGAGATAAGGGAACTAGATGGCAACAAAGTCCCTCTCTCTGCAGCATTGAGAAGAAAGAGAAAGAGAGAGATTAATGTCGAAAGGAGGACAAAGAACAAAAATGACCCTGTATTTGCCAAGAGGCCGAGGACCAGGTCCATGGATCCCTCTCCTGCAATTCCTCCTACCATCTAACCCGCCAAGCCTATGGCCAAGTCACCAAAAGCTCCATCTCCCAAAAATCTGTTTCCTGGGGTATTTAAAGATGTTAATTTTCAAGAGAGGACTAAGATAATGAAGAAGAGAGATTTCCTCAACGAGAAGGGATTCTCTAACAGAGCAGGAGCACTGCCAGAGTTCGTGGCGGGATCATATCTCAATACAAATGGCAGGACTTTTGTGCTCACCCTCAGGAGGTCGTGGTGCCTTTAGTTCGTGAATTATACGCTGGCCTGAGGGAAGAGTGTTGGGTTTTATGCCCTAAAACTCGTAGATAGTAAATGTAACCGTTGACTGGATATAAATGAAATAATATTGATATATTTTTCCATTAAATGTTATTAGTTATTTTATATTTGTCTTTGCCTAAAATAACCTTAATCCAATAAACTAGACATCCTAGGCTGTAATATGAGTCTTGAACTATATGTAGCGAATATGGGGATCATTGTTCAAGAAACAACCTAAAGGGTCTATAGTATAGGGATAAGACTGGGTGCCTTATCCTGGTGACACTATGGATACGACCCACTTTGTATTTGATACAAACGCTATGATCCAATGCGTTTGTGTAGAAGACATGCGAGTGGGGGTGTCCTATGCAATGAGTTTGCACAAGACCGGATCACGAAGTAGTAACCCCTTGTTATAACATCGTTAACTAGTTGGTTTTCTATTTCGCTAGGACGACCTAGACAACTTGGTCTTAATCGTGAGTTGACTATGGACTCCTACTCATGAGGGATTGTCCTTTGATTTGTATGGGTGAGAGTGGCCAATACGCCGACTCAATAAACCTACCATTTTGGGGACAAGACCGAGTGGAGAGCTGGGAACATAATCATACAAGATGGAATTCACTCCTTCCCGACTTTGGGGAAACAGGTGTGTGTTCCATTAAGTGGTGACTCCGAGTCTTGAACAAAGGGCCCTACCCTCTCAATGGCACGAGAGGGTTTTCTGTTTGATGGTTGGACCACAAGTAGGTTGTTCATTAGAAGAACTGGTACTTAAGGAAATAAAAGTAACCCAGGGGTAAAACGGTAATCTAACACAGCTGGTGTTACGGACACTCGTAAAGGACTAACTAGTCGTTATTGGTCTATATCCATGGACACAAAAAATATTTCTGCAGTGAGAAGAGTGAAACTGTGGGTCTATAGTGGAATGAACACACAGTTAACGAATATGGATTAATTTGGTTAATGTGTTTGACCAATTAATCTCACATCGTTGGAGCTTCTGATCTGCAGGCCCATTAGGTCCCACCATAAAGTAATTTGAGGCAACTGAGTAATAAATAGAAATTGAAAAGTGTTCAATTTACTAAGTGATAACTGTCCGAAAGGTAGTTATTTAGGCCTTAATTCTATAGGGATTTGTGTGTCTTTTGTGCTTAATAGGGTTGGTTTTAGATATATATTATATGTTTTAACCCATTTATAAGAATGGAGGCTTTGAAAGTTATTTTGTGCAGAAAATACTGTTGAGCGACGTGAGGGAGCAAATTATGTGCTGCAGCAAAACTGGGAGCAAAACTGCCACATCACAGCTCGTTAGCCAAGTTGACAAACCGACTTCTATTGAGTTATTTTCGGGATAAAGGAGTGAGGAGAGCCTGCCATGTGTCCAATTTAACCTAATTCTCATCTTATAAAAGGAGGAGTCGTCAAAGATAAAGGGATTCACGATTTGGAGACCGAATCAATCGGCCAGAGGCCGAATTGACGGCGGAATGGAGATCTAAGAAGACCATTTGCGATTCACTCAAGGAGACGAAGTTCTTCCATGTTCTTGGTGGTTTGGAGCAGCCGTTTCATCCCCATTTGCTGAAAGGGATTAGTATTTCTTGTTTATTTCGTAATATGGATGTGCTTATCGAGATTGTAACGTATTCTATGTTTTCAATCATGAACTAATTACTTTGAAGGCATAGGTTAAGAATTATGTGATTGTTATATTTATAAATCTGGAAATTCTATTTGATTATGTCATCTTGAATTATTGTTGATCTTTAATTTCATTATGTGCCTGCCTAGCTAGCCGGTATGTATAGCTTCTCCTAGTTTCAGGGATGATTTAGGAGTTGTGTGGCGATAATTCACGCTAGATCATTGTGTATTGGTGAACGCCAGTGACTGAGTTAGGGATAGCCAGTTGCCTAGTGCTTGATCGGTAGAGCTTCATTGGTTTTGAAACATATTCCAAAAAATCCGGAGTTCCGGGAGGATCTCGCTGATAATACTGCAGGAGATTGACGGATCAAAAGAATTGCTGGAGCATCTTTATAACAATTACAGAAGTCTTAACCTGTGTCTGTTTCCATTCTGTTTTCTCTAGTCGTAATCACTTACTGCTTTCGCATATCTTTTGTTTCAGCATTTTAAAAACCCAATCAATTTAACCAAACTTTTGAAATCACTAGAAAGGCAAATTAAATCAATAGAGGTAGGCATTTCAAGACCTTGTGGATTCGATAAATACTTATCACTTGCTGCTAGATTGTGTATACTTGCACAGTATTCTGGAGTTAATTTATCTCATATTTTTAACCACTTCAGAATTGCAACAAGTTTTTGGCGCCGTTGCCGGGGACTTGAAATTGTTTTATTTGATTGATTTTTTTTTGTGTATTTTTTGTGATTTGGTGCATGAACTTTTTGATTGTTTCTTTTTGTTTTGTAGGTGTGACTTTGGTGTGTGAGCGATCCCCTTCGGATTAGATTTTCAAAAAAAAAAATTCAAGTGAATCTCGAAGAGGAACTGTGCGATGCAGCAAAATCCGCCGCTGGAGCAAAATGGAACAGCAAAATAATCAGGCTAAGTATCCTATCCTTGTAGAAAATGATAGGGACAGAGTCGTTAGATCGTATGTTTTCCAAATAATTGACGAGTTAAATCCAGTGATAATGCGTCCAATAATTGAGGCATCAAATTTTGGAATAAAACCGGTCATGTTTCACATGTTAGAGATGGTTGGCCAATTTCATGGTTTACCATCCGAGGACCCTCATCTTCATCTTAAGTCTTTTCTAGGAGTTAGTGATTCATTTGCTTTCGAGGGAGTGTCGAGAGATGCCCTTAGATTAACCCTATTCCCTTATTCTCTTAGAGATGGAGCAAAAGCGTGGTTGAATTCTTTTGCTCCAGCATCAATAAGTAGTTGGAATGAGCTAATAGAGAAATTTCTTAGTAAGTATTTTCCAACAACTAGGAGTGCCAAGTTGAGGAGTGAGATAGTGGGATTTAGTCAAAATGAGGAAGAAACTTTTAGTGAGGCTTGGGAAAGGTTTAAGGAGCTTTTGCTAAAGTGTCCCCACCACTGTTTGCCATATTGTATTCAAATGGAAATATTTTACAATGGGTTAAACATAGCAACCCAGTGTATGGTGGATGCTTCTGCGAGAGGGGCTCTTTTGGAAAAATCTTTTAATGAAGCTTATGAGATTTTAGAGAGAATATCAACCTACAGTTGTCAATGGACAGATGTTAAAGGCTCTAATAAAAAAGTTAAGAGTGTGTTAGAAGTTGATGGTGTGTCTACCATTAGGGCCGATATTGTAGAATTAGCTAACACTCTTAAAAATGTAACAGTGGTTAGTCATGTCCAGCAGCCGCCAGTGGTAAACCAAGTTATAGAAGAATCATGTGTTTATTGTGGTGAAGAGCATAATTATGAGTTTTGTCCTAACAATCCAGCTTCTGTGTTTTTTGCAGGTAATCAAAGGAATAACCTTTATTCTAACTTTTATAATTCAGGTTGGCGCGACCATCCCAACTTTGCATGGGAGGGCAAGGAAGCCATTCGCAAGTCCCCCAAGCACAACAAAAGGTGGTGAACCAGTCCGGATTTGCTAAATCGCAGGAATTGCCCCAGCAAAATAAGCAGGTTTTGCCCCAGCAAAATTCGGGTAATTCTCTAGAGTCAATGATGAAGGATTATATGGCTCGTAATGATGTCATAATCCAAAGTCAGCAGGCTTCATTAAGAGTCCTAGAGTTGCAAGTGGGTCAACTAGCTAATGAGTTGAAGGCACGACCTCAAGGGAACATTCCTTTCGATATTGAACACCCTATAAGGGAAGGTAAGAAGCAGGTGCAGGCAATGACTTTAGGGAGTGATAAGCCACTAGAAGATAGAAAAGAGCCTAGTAAACCCCAGGAAGTAGAAAAGAGTAGTGATAGTAACGTTGTCGAAAAAGAATTGGGGTTTGGTCAATATGATGGAGGCAGCAGCAAAGATGCTGGAGCAATTAGTTCTGTTCCAGATGTAGAACCCCCACCTTATGTACCGCCCCCACCCTATGACCCACCCTTACCTTTTCCACAAAGGCAGAAGTCTAAGAACCAAGATGGTAGTTCATTTTTAGCAACTGGTAGATCATTGATGGATGTCGAACAAGGGGAGTTTACAACGAGGGTGCATGACCAAAAGGTGAAGTTTCATATGTTTGATGCAATGAAATATCCTAATGATTTTGAGGATTGCTCGTTCATTCAGGTGTTGGATGAGATTGCTGAGGACCACTTTGAGAAGGAATTGATGAAGTACAATACCCAAAAATTTGGAGAAATCCAAATTTGAGGATTTGGAAATAGGTGGATTGGAGTGTGAGCATAAAGATGTAGGTGAGATTTCTAGTTTTAAGAGGAGTTGTAAATCCTTAGAGCCAATAGATAAGAAATCCAAGCCTATTGAACCTTGTAATTCATTGACATTGCTCCAGCAACCTGAGATTAGGAAATCCTTCATTGATGAGCGGTTATTTACTGTAGCTCATATTAAGGAAGTGAAAACACCTTGGTATGATGACTTTTCCAATTACGTTGATTTTGGAAATTTGCCTCCTGGTTTATCAAAAGAACAAATGAAAGAATTTTTCCATGAGGTAAAGTTTTATTTATCAAATGATGCATCTATAGTTAGACAATGTGTTGATGATGGCTGTGAGTCTAAAGTAAATTTGATTTCTGTTTAGATTTAATTTCAGTTTGAATTTTTAATTTCAGTTTAGATTAAATTTTTAATAATATATCTTCCTGATTTAATTATGAAGTATTCTTCTTTGAAGTTGCTGGCAGATTTAGGGAGCACGGATTTTGAGGGAGCAAAATTTCGTCATTCTAATCAGAAGCTCCCATTATTTGATCTCGTTTTTTTTGTGTTAATTTTGATTTATTGTCTGTTTTGATTTGATCTGATTCTGATTCTGATTCTGATTCTGATTTATTTATTTATTTATTATTCATTTTTTTTTTGTTAGGTTAGTTTAGATTTGATTTTGAAGGATTTTTCATAAGATTTTTCCAAATTTAAAATAATATATCTTGTGGATGTTATTTAAAAAAAAAGATTTGATTTCGTAGTTTTGTTAAGAAGATCAGAGATTTTATTCGGTTAAGATTTTTTTTGAGATAAGATTCTAATTTTATCATTGAGATTTTATTGTTGTTAGCAGGATAATAAAGTGGCCATGCAGTTAATTAACAAAGATGTCATGTGTTGAGCAGAAGGAAGATGGCGTTATGGTTGTTGCACACAAAGGGAAAATAGTAAATAGAAGATCTTACCGTTTGACAGATGATAAAAATTTTCTATGAATCCATGAAGTTAAAATGGTAACTTAAATTAATTAAGAGATAATTAGGGGCTAATTATTTGTTGAAGATCTTTGAGTTAGTGCCCTATTTATACAATCCCATCAGGTACGTTTTTCACTCTCATCTTTTATTACTACTAATGTGATTTTTTTTTCTTTCTGTGTGTTATTATTGTAAGGAAAAAAAACACGAGCAAGGAAAAAATGTTGAGACTGTTGAGACTGAGATGGAACTGAGATGAAGAAGTTGAGCTTAATGAAAGATTTTGGTACGAGAGATTTATCCATGGAGAGGCAATAAAAAATATCCAGAAATCCTGAAGCGAAATGTTTTAATGGAGCGCGGCTTCGATGATGGCAAAGAGCTCCCACATTTTCTTTGAGCAAGATCACTAATAACGGTTGGAAACGGTTGTGCGCAAAGCCGGATCCCACTGTTGATCGACTAGAATGGGAGTTCTACGCCAACATCGATGAAAATGAAGGATTCTTGGTTATTGTTTGAAGAGTTGTTGTCGACTAGAGCCCTGGGGTGATTAATTCTTTATTTAATTTGCAAGACTTCCCCAACGCTGTTTTCAATGAAATATTAGTTGCTTCCTCAAACGAGCAACTGAATGTCCAGTGGAGGTTGTCTAAGATGAGGGCAAGAACATTCCAGTCAACATACCTGAAGTGTGAGGCTAACACTTGGCTTAGCTTTGTCAAGCAGAGATTATTGGCTACAACGTACGCCTCCACTATCCCCTGTGATCGAGTGCACTTAAAGGTCAAGAGTCCCAGAGAGTTACAGTGAAATAAAGTTGTTTGGCAAGGGGATTATTGGCACTGGTAGACTTTAGAGAGGTGTGCGCGCCAAGATGGTTTGCTGTGCGGTGTCCATAGAATGCTGGAGCAACTTGAGATGGTTCTCAGTAGGCTACAATTCACTGAGAGACACCGTACTAAGGAGGGCTATGCAAGCAAATTTGTCTAAGTTGTAACAAGCCTTCCCAATTTTTCTTGATGATCTTATAAACCCATGCATTCCATCTCCACCCATCATTTGAGAGGAAGAAGAAAACCCAGAGCCTGAACATGATGAAAAATTAAAGGGAAGTTTTAGTTTCTGTGAGCAAATATTTTGATGAATGATTTTTTGTGCTCGCCTTGCATGTGTTTTGTTCTTTTTGCTTATGTTATGTTCTGTTTCTTTGTTTTTATCTGCTGGTTTAAAATCTATCTCTGACATGATTATGTTGATCTGTGATCTTGATCTTTAATGAAATCAAATACTGTTTTGTTTGGCATATCTGAGTATCTAACTTAATTTTCTTCTGAATTTTTGAAGCATGGACTAGTTAGCTTAATTAGACCAAGATGTTCTGATCTCCAGAAACCTTTTGCTTGAGCATTCCTTCTAGCCTGGTCATGACTGCAGCAAAAGTTCTGAGGTAGCATTGTCTTATTTGATCCACCTTAAGCTTAATCTTAGTCCCACGCTTAGTTTAAAATTCAGATAGAAAAAATAAGTTTGGGGGTATACTTATCATGTTGCTAATTCATTGAGGACAATGAATAATTTAAGTTTGGGGGACTTTTTGCTACTCCAATTGTTTTGCTCGAGCATTCCTCTCCTTCATTTAAAAATTTGCTAGGTTGTTGAGTAACCGGGGACATTTGTGATACCCACAGTTTGTCTTCGCGTCAAAAGATGACCTAGAAAATATTGGAAAAATGAGAAAAATTATTTGCTAAAAAAAGTTGATTGTTGAAAATTTTGCTGAGAAAATTCATAGAGCAAAAATTTTGAAGGATGAATGATAATCTAGCAGTTTTCTATCTCCCAGGGCTTAGGTGAGCTTCATCATAAAATGTCGCCATTCTGAGAAGCAAGGGATAGAATAACTAAGGATTTTTGGGTTTAACAATGAGTATTTAGCCTAATTGGTGATAAGTTTGAGGCAAGGGTATACTGCACCATAAAGTGGGTCATCTCATGCTTAAGAGCTTATGACTGTAGGACTGCTTTAAGTCTGAAGAACAAAAATATAAACCCCTTAAAAATGTGTTTAAATATGTCTGATAATAGAGCTAGGCTGTGGTAAGTTCTTAGGATCGAGTTAAAAGTGGTGATTATTTGTCCATGCTGGAAGAATTATTTTGCTGCAGCAGTGCTTGGTTTTGCAGGATGCTCAGGTAAAGGTTGAGGGTGTTGTTGGAATATCTGTTTTGATTAAGTTGTGCTATGACTAATGTTTTGAATTTTCAAGGGAAGGTGAGTTAGTATTGCTCGGGACGCGCAATAGTTCAAGTTTGGGGGTATGATAACTGTCCGAAAGGTAGTTATTTAGGCCTTAATTCTATAGGGATTTGTGTGTCTTTTGTACTTAATAGGGTTGGTTTTAGATATATATTATATGTTTTAACCCATTTGGAAGAATGGAGGCTTTGAAAGTTATTTTGTGCAGAAAATACTGCTGAGCGACCTGAAGGAGCAAATTATGTGCTGCAGCAAAACTGGGAGCAAAACTGCCACATCACAGCTCGTTAGCCAAGTTGACAAACAGACTTCTATTGAGTTATTTTCGGGATAAAGGAGTGAGAAGAGCCTGCCATGTGTCCAATTTAACCTAATTCTCATCTTATAAAAGGAGGAGCCGTCAAAGATAAAGGGATTCACGATTTGGAGACCGAATCAATCGGCCAGAGGCCGAATTGACGGCGGAATGGAGATCTAAGAAGACCATTTGCGATTCACTCAAGGAGACGAAGTTCTTCCATGTTCTTGGTGGTTTGGAGCAGCCGTTTCATCCCCATTTGCTGAAAAGGATTAGTATTTCTTGTTTATTTCGTAATATGGATGTGCTTATCGAGATTGTAACGTATTCTATGTTTTCAATCATGAACTAGTTACTTTGAAGGCATAGGTTAAGAATTATGTGATTGTTATATTTATAAATCTGGAAATTCTATTTGATTATGTCATCTTGAATTATTGTTGATCTTTAATTTCATTATGTGCCCGCCTAGCTAGCCGGTATGTATAGCTTCTCCTAGTTTCAGGGATGATTTAGGAGTTGTGTGGCGATAATTCACGCTAGATCATTGTGTATTGGTGAACGCCAGTGACTGAGTTAGGGATAGCCAGTTGCCTAGTGCTTGATCGGTAGAGCTTCATTGGTTTTGAAACATATTCCAAAAAATCTGGAGTTCCGGGAGGATCCCGCTGATAATACTGCAGGAGATTGACGGATCAAAAGAATTGCTGGAGCATCTTTATAACAATTACAGAAGTCTTAACCTGTGTCTGTTTCCATTCTGTTTTCTCTAGTCGTAATCACTTACTGCTTTCGCATATCTTTTGTTTCTGCATTTTAAAAACCCAATCAATTTAACCAAACTTTTGAAATCACTAGAAAGGCAAATTAAATCAATAGAGGTAGGCATTTCAAGACCTTGTGGATACGATAAATACTTATCACTTGCTGCTAGATTGTGTATACTTGCACAGTATTCTGGAGTTAATTTATCTCATATTTTTAACCACTTCAGAATTGCAACACTAAGGGAAACAATATAATATATATTGATATATTATTATTATGAGAAAAATTAATATTTGAAGAAATTCAAATATTAGTATAAATTTGAGTCACATTAAATTTATGGAATTTTGAAAGAGTTCAAATATGAATTAATTAATTTTATGGCCTAAAATCTATTTGGGGAAATTAATTAATTCAAGGCCAGAAATTAAATATGTGATATTTAATTGGTGGTTAATTAAATAAAGAATTCATTAACCGGGAATTAATCAATTATGGAAATAATTAATCACTTGAGGAAGTGATTAATCATTTATGGAAATGATCTAATCACTTATGGAAGTAATTAGTCATTTGTGGAAAAGATTAATCAATTATGGAATTGATTGATCTTGGATTGATTAAATAAGGAATAAGATTGAATCAATTTTGGAAAAGATTGATTTAATTGAATATTTTATTCATTGCCACTCTTCTATAAATAGAACACTAGACCTAATTGGTTTAGTAGCCCTCTTGCTCTTAGACTCACAAGACAAGACCTAGAATTCTCTCTAGCCTCCCTTTTAGAGAAAGACTCCCACAAGTCTTTTGCCTCCTAGACTTAGAGACATACCGGTGTAACCTCTGTGGTTATTATGTCTTTGAAGAAGAAATTTCATCGAAGAAATCAAGAAGGAATCGCTACGTTTTTGTTCGTTGGAGCATTGTTGGCGAAGAACGGTCAAGTCTACAACGAAGGTTTGTAACGGTTCTTTAGAAAAGCATGAAAATAAATTTAGATTTAATTTTTAGCATGTTTATAGCAATTTTCCAGCAACTTTAAAGCATGTTTAAAGTTTATTTTACCTTTTCGTAACGGTATTTTAATGTTAATTAATATACGACGTAGGTCTTTTCGATGCGCTTCCGCTGCGTGGGGACTTTCATTCCCTTCAAAGAGAGCATTAGCATGGCTGTGGTGAGGGGGCAGATGGTCAGTTTCTCCTCAGTTGATATTAATAGGGTGTACAGGATCAAGGCACCCTTGAACCCAAAAGGGAATGACATGATCAGGAACCCTTCGGCCAAACAAATGAAGGAAGCATTGAAACTTGTGGCGAATAAAGGAGTCCAATGAAAAGAATTGCAGACGAATGTAAAGTCTTTAGTGCCAAGCGACTTAAAGCCAGAATCGACAGTTTGGCTTCACTTCATCAAGAACCGTTTGATGCCAACCACCCACGACAACACGATTTCAGTGGATAGAGTGATGCTACTCTATTGCCTTATGAAGGGGTTGGAGATCAATGTGGGGAGCACAATAAGGGATGAGATATTAGCCTGCGGAAGGAAAAGGGCAGGCAAGCTTTTCTTTGGCTCACTCATCACCCAACTTTGTCAGAGGGTGAAGATTGTGCCAGGCAAGGACGAGGAGCGTCATTTCTTTAAACCAGCCATTGACTTGTCCTTGGTATGGAAGCTTCAGCAGAACAACATCCAAAGGAAGGATAAAGCCTCCACATCACAAGCCACTCCTCAATCAGGGTCGAATATAGCTTCACCATCCCAGCACACTCCTTTCACAGGGCCATCGCCATCATCGGAGGCCCAAGCTATTGCCTACCGCTAGCTTCATCAGATCAGGGAGAACCTGAGGACCATCACCATCAGGGAGAACCGCCAGCTCCACATCACAAGCCACTCCTCAATTAGAGAGTTCTATCTCTCTATTGCCCCGAGTATTCCTCCAGTCTTTCCAGATTTCCCTCGATCGTTGCTGCCTAAGGAGGATGAAGATTCTGATGAAGAGGAAGAAGAAAATGATGATGAAGATGACGAAGAGAAAGAGAGTTCCTCAGATGAGGAATAGGGGAGTTTTCTGATCCCCTTTGACTAAAACTTTTTTGTGAATAATATTGTTTTTGATGTTTGTTGTTTGTTGTTTTGTTTATAGTTTTAGCATGTTTTAAAATTCTGTTTTTTAGTGTTTAGTTGTTGTTTTTGGTTGCTTTGATTGTTTAGTTGTCAATAGTTTTGATCGTAGGTTAGTTTAGATAGTTTGTGGATAGTTTTAAGTTAGATAAACTTGGGTTTTAAAGTTTTTCTTGAAAAAATCTGCTTGTTGTTTTTTGAGCTTTACTTATGAGTTCTTGAAAGAAAAAATGAACTTTAAAGGAAAAGAGTACTTTAAAATGTTTTGGAAGAAAAACATGTTTCAACGAAGTTTTCTTTTAAGCCCTTGATGATGAAAACTAGAGCTTTGTTCTATCTCAAAAGTGTCACCGTGTCAACTGAGTTGTTTTCTAGTCGTAGGTTTTCCATTAGTCTTTTTCTTTACAAAATTTTCTTAGAGTCTAAACTTCCTCTTGTTTAACCTTTCTGACACTCTAGGAGAGTTTTGCCTTGATGTTTTGGAAACAAAATGCCCCATGTTAAGCGTATGCGTAAAAAACAAAGCCAATGAGGACATTGTCTAATCTTATGTTTGGGGGGCTGCTTTATGCTTTATATGTGAATATCTTTGTAAATTTGTACTGCTGAAAAAAAAGAGTACGTGCTCAGTATTTATCCCAAAAAAAAATGAAAAACTGAGAGTTACTCCTCCTTCCTGGGGTTTACTGAGTAACCAGAGGCATTCATGACACCCATGGTTTGCCACTACATGAAAGGTTTACCTAGGAAGTGAGTATCATTCCGAGTTTGTGAACTTTGCTCGTAGCTAGATATCTTCACCACAAAGTGTCGATAAGCTAGAACGAAGGTAAAAATGACAGCAAGGATGCTCTTGGGAGAAAAAAAAGTTGAATAAAAGTAGCACTAGCAGTCAAATAAGTTTTGGGGAGATAGAGAAGGTCTAGTAATTCATGCATGTTCATTTTTACCTCAAGTTTGTTTTTCTTAACTAAAAGAACTACACTATGCTCTATGAGTAGAAATTAGGTAGTTTAAGCATATTGGTTAGGATGGATTAGAGAGAGTTTTGCTTTGAAAAAGAACAATAGAAATCTTCATGCCTAGGAAACTTAGACGTTGTGACTGGCACTAGAGTAAAACCCTCTCCTGAAAGGCAAACGATCTTGAAACACATGTTTACTTGATTCCATGTTACTTGATTTGAAATTTAAAGTTGATACTAGTACAATGATTGAGTACTATACATGAACTTAACATTCTTGTTTGTGATTAGTTTTGAGCTCTTACATTTTGATTGGCAATTAAAGAATTGATCTCTAACATTTTGATTGGCAATTTCTTAAGGACAATCAATGAGTTATGTTTTGAGGTATGATAAGGGTAAAAAATATACCTATTTTACCCTTATCTTTAGCTCATTTCTTGGTCAAATATTGAGTGTCGGGGTCAATTTTACTATTTCCGAGCTCAAAATATGTTAAAGTTTCTAAGTTAGGGTGTTGAGAGTCACCTTTGTTAAATTATGCTTATTTATGCTTAGAAAGACTTGATTTGAAGTAAATTTGACTTAGTTTGCTGTTGTGCAGAAAAACAGAGGAAAAACTGGAATTCCCCAGAAATTCGACCTCATTTCTGGGAAGGAAAAATTGAAATGCGACCACATTTCTGGAAAAACAGAGGTCGTTCCGAGTCGCACACGGGTCGTTGTTGACGAGGCACCTAACCAGTTGTTTTGACTCCGAAACCGACTGGGCAACCTTCCAACACCTATTTCGTAGCTTCTCAACCAATATCTACACTATATAAGCTCGGGATTCGAAGTCAAATTGAAGCATAACTCACTTGGAAGAAAATGGTGGTGACAGAACCTTGGCTCGATGCCAATGAGTAGGGATGCCCGAGGTCCTTCTTAGATGACCAAATTCTAACCTGAGAGTGTTAGACATCAAACCTTGTGGTTTGTAGAGTGTTTCACCCATTCCCATCTTGTAAAAGTGAGAGAGTGGAGTGTCTTAGCAAACTCTATAAGGATTGAGTAAATCAAAAAACCCATAATATTTAGCTATCTCATTTATTTCCAGCTCTTGAATCTTTTCATTACTTTGTATTATTTACATTCTTATTTCAATGAAAATGTGTTCATTTGATTTTTATCTCATCATGAGTAGCTAAATCCCGTTGAGGGGTTCAATGTGGTGAATTCCCTTATGCTTTGATGGCTTGAAAGTGCTTTATTTGCTTAAGTTGTGTTTAATGCATGTCAATCTTTATTGATTATCACTCTAACCTTGTTAATTTTAACTTGATCACTTAGACTTTGCATGCTATGTGAGTTTAAACTCGAAAGGGACAAACGATATCGGTTCTCATAAAGGTGATATAGGAGAAAAAGCTCGAAAGAGATTGTTCGGCGGTATAAGGCAAGCTGCCTAAGGCACCCTATATCGACTGTAGGGTTATAGGTTGCATTCGTGAATTATCTATGTCGGAGTCGAGTCCTAGAAATGTGCATAACCGTACTCGCTTAGCCTTCTAACGGTTCTTGGGAACAAGTGCCAAATAAAAGTTAAATCTGACCCAATACATTGAATACGCTTAAGTTAGATATTGCATGATTATGGTTGTTGCCTTAGGGATGAATCCATGTTGAATGCCTCATTTGTTTATTATTGTTATTCTTTATTATCTACTTGATTGTTTTATTTATCTTTTCAAAAACCCAATCAATCAATCTTATTTTCTTTGGTTACCTTTTCAAAAGCAATCATTTGAGCAGTTTCTTCTTCAAATCTGAATTTTCAATTTAGTCCTCGTGGGATCGATACCCTTGGAATACTTCTAAGGTTTTTTGTTATTACGTGCAACAGTGTATACTTGCACTTCAGTGCTAGCTGAATTATTCTTTATTATTATCATCCATCTTATCTCACATTCCATCCATTTCAGCTGACCACGCACCAAAGGGCATCCAACTACGGGCATTAAATTTTTTAACTACCCTAAACACTCATGAAATACTTATGCGCTTTCGTGTAGAGGCAGACGATGGGTGACATGAATGCCTCTGGATACTAGCACAAGGAAAGAAGCAGAATGCATTTATTAATACTAACGCTGCACTAAAACATCTAACGCACCCCCAACTTAAACTAGGCAATGTCCCCATTGTCCCCCAAATTTGAGCATGGGTATGCTGCGATTCTCTAAGCAGGTGCTGACTGCGTTGCAACAACATCGGATCATCAGGAAACTAGAAAAATTCCTAAAGAAAAGGGGAAAGCTAACGAAGGGAAATTCTCTAGATTGAGCTACGGGAAGAAAAAAAAAAAAAAAAAAAAAAAAAAAAAAAAAAAAAAAAAAAAAAAAAAACTTTGGAAAATTTTAGATTATAAGTGCTTGTGAAAATTACTAACGTAGAGATATTTTAGTGACTAAGGCGTGAATTAAAGGCTTTAACTCAAGATTGCGATAGATTCAAAGTTTGCTTTTCATTGATGCGATGGGAAAATACAAAATAAAAAATAAAGTACAAAGCATCACAAAATATTAAAGATTCACAGAAGTTCACTCCCTTGGTGGAGGTGGTGACCTGGGCGTTCGAGGCGGTGGTAGTGGAATTCTTAGGCACGGTTGAGAAAGTCTCGTGCCATTTTGTCCATGCGGTGGACGAGGCCTTAATATAAGATTAGCTGGCGTAGGAGGAAGATTACCAAAAGCACTCGTCCATCGCACTAAATGCAACATTAGTGAGTCAATGTGCATCTTCATCTCCTCAACTCGTTTCCTTTGCGCCCGCTCTTCTCTAATGATCTACGCAACAACCTCCTCCAAATGGTGTCACATTTTTGCATAAACTTGGCCCACATCCACATTGATTACTTGTAGCGCAGGCGCATTTGTGCTGGCAGAGGTTAGGTGCGCTGAGGAGGATAAGGCGTTTGCTCGTCTTGGCGCTAGCCTTCTTCTTGAGGAGTCTGCTCAGTGCAGACTTGGATTTCACATACAGACACCAGGGGAACTTCGTCTTGATTGTGGCACAATGGAGAATTAAGATGCGGCGGAGAAAGCTCTCTGTTCACAGTGCAGACAGGTGTTTCCTATGCTGGAGTTGAGTTTTGAGCGGAGGCTGGCGCCACATGCCTTGGGTTTCGCCTTGCTGTTTGTTTTTTTCTCTTATTGGGGGGCGCTAAGGCTGAAGGGATGTCTTTTGCAGTAGGTGCTACATCTACCTCTGGAGCTGGCGTCGACAGGATTCTGTTATTGTGGGTCATGGTTATCTGCGTCAGCCATCGATCATCAAAAAACTGGTGGATTTTTCTTCTTTCTTCATTGGGCGCAGGAACCACGCCTAATTGAAGAAAGAGCTTTGTCACCATCATTGGGCAAAACATTACTCCCTTTGGCTTTGTGGAGGTCTGATGAAATGCTTCAGTGATGATCTACCTTAGGTCTACCGAAATGCCCTTCATAATGCAGTAGCAGAGGACCACGCACTGGAGCCATAAGGTGGCTTCATGTGTTGTGGGCATGATACGATTTTTAATCCGATGCATCCATGTGGTGGCTTCTAACGTCAGCCACTGCAGCCTTAGGATCCTTGCGGTGTCGCTCCTTCCTAAACTGCTCCAGGCCGTGCGATTGTCCTCATGACTTCGCTCAAGAAGTCCTAATCATGGGAATCCATCAATTTATTCCCTTATGCTTCTGGCGCATCAGACAACTCAGGGAGAACGTTGATTATACTGGGCGAGAAGGCTAGTGCGTTGCTGCGCACCATCACTTCATTCATTTCATCATTCTATTGTGTGCGGTAGAAGACGTGGACCAATGCAGGGATATATTCCTGGATGGCCTCGAAGCTGGAAGTACGCTCCTCCCCAACTTTCTCTTTGTCCTTAGGTGTTGCGTTAGGGGCTATTTTCCTTTTCTTTTGGAAAATTGGGCCTTCATCCTAGCGCTGGCAACTGACGGATGACCAGTGGGGGTGCTCTAATGGTGTTGTGTTGGCCTAGGGCCACGTCGTCTTTTGAGTCTGACTGCGACTGCTCTTCTCCCATGATTGGGGAGTTGAGATCCACCTGCCTTATGCTGGCCTTAGCGAATGCAGCCAGCCCTGCAGCTGCAATGTCTTCTGTTGCCTTTCCCTACGCTTCTTTCTCAGCATGCTCTCTTGCTTCTCTTAAAGCTGCGGCCAACTGCTCTACGGCGGCTTTTCGAGCAGCTTCATCTGCCGCATCTTTTTGAGCTTCTTCTCTTTAACACATGGCCTCTCCCTTGGCACCTAGCTCACCCAAAATGTTATTTCATTCCTCCACCTACTGAGTTGGCAGGTGGAAGACTATGAGGTGAGGGGTGGAATGGGTTCCTATCACATGGGCATGTGAAGAAGATGGAGAGGCTTGAGGAGTTGAAGAAGTTTGGGAGGTGGAGGAAGGTTTGAATGTGAAGGGTCAGAAGGTTGATGGAAACGAAATGGAACTGTTGGAATTAGGGTGACGGGTTCAAGCCGGAAAGTGGATGTGCAGAGAGGTTGAAGGTTTAATGGCTCCTCCACTGTGTTGTTCACGGTGGGGCTCGTGGGTATGAGAGAGAGGCTCGACGTAGGGGCTGCTCACCATCGATCACTTCCGGGACATCCGTCGGACTTTGAGCTTCATCATTTTCGCACGTCGGTGGCTTCTGTTCTGCATCGCTTTTAGAGGATATCTCAACCCCTCGGTAGGGCCCCTGAACATCGAGTAATGAACGGTCGTTGAGGTCATCGTCGAAACCACCAGTGAACACATTCTTGGAGTCATCGAGAGACATGTTGAGCTTGAAAACATTTCTGCAATAGAGACTTAGGGCTTGAGAGAAAAAAGAAGAAGACTGGAGGTTGAAGATGATCGGAAAAAAAATGAGAATGGTTATGTTCTTTCGATGAATATAACGAACGCGTGTTGCTTTCAATGGGAATCCAAAGTGTTTCCTAAGCAATCATGCCTTTTCAAATCTCAATTATTAAAATAGGAAATCATGATCGTGGGAGAACGTGACCCTACCTCGAGTGCTGCAGACGTGACATGACTCACTGAGTGCATCAGAATTGATGTGATGGCACGAAGACTAAGAGTCATTTGTTTTGACGCACAGTTCTCTTTCCTTTTTTAGTGCATGGTCAGCGTTGATCATACTTCAAGGCTCTACTCTAAACGTACTAAACTAAGCTACCTCAGAGTACAAACAGAATTAAATGCGGTACGAAAAGAACAAACATACTAACTTGCGGTGTTCTCACATTTGCACTAGGTCCTAACGCAACATGAGAAATCCTCCTTGTTGGACCAAGACCTGCCCTGCGCTCAAGGTGGATCTTTCAAAATGATGAGTTTAACCACCTCATCAACTATCCCATCAAGTGATGGGTTGCTACTAGATTAGGTTTAAAAATGAATTGGGTTTAAAGCTTTTTTGAGAAATCTACTTGTTGTCCATTTTACTGAACTCTTGAAAAAAAACCAACTTTTTGAAACTTTTTGGCTTGAAAAAAATGTTTTGGATAAATATTCTTTCATGTGAGTTTTCTTTTAAGTCCTTTATGATGATAATTAGAGCATATTTCAATCTCAAAAGTGCCGCCGTCACAACCTATTTGTTTTCTAGTCATAGGCTTTCCATTAGTATTTTTCTTTACAAAATTTTCCTAAGTCTAACTTCCTCATGTCTAATCTTTCTAGCACACTAGGAGAGTTTAGCCTTGATGATTTGAAAACAAAAAGTCTCATGTTGAGCCTATGTCCCGAAAACAAAAGTCAATGAGGACATTGTCTATCTTAAGTTTTTTTTTTTTTGGGGGGTGCTTATTTATAAGTTTGCTGCTAGAGAAAGAATATGAACTCCAAAGAAAAAAGTTATTTAGTAAAAAAAAAAACAGAAACTAAAGAGTTACTCCTCTTTCCTAGAATTTACTGAGTAACCAGGGACATTCATGACACCCATGGTTTGCCATTGCATGAAAGGTTGACTAAGGGAAGTGAGTACTATTCTAAGTTTGTGATCTTTGCTCGTAGCTAGATATCTTCACCACAAAGTGTCGATAAGCTAAAACGAAGGTAAAGATGACGACGACGATTCTCTTGGGGAAAAAGAAGTTGAATAAAAAGAGCACTAGCAGTCAAACAAGTTTGGAGGAGATATAATAGAAATAGAAACTCATGTATGGTCATTTACATCAAGATTAGTTTTTCTTAACTAAAAGGATTACCCTACATTCTATGAGTAGGAGCTAGGTAGTTTAAACATACTGGTTAGGATGGATTATGGAGAGTTTTGCTTTGAAAAAGAAAAGTAGAAATCCTCATGCATAGAAGACTTAGAAGTTGTATATTTGATAGCGAGCATAGCTAGCTATTTTTTATAATTAATAAAGCTAGTCTTTTACAATTATTTTCCCAAATTTATGCATTTTCATGTTGTATTCGTAGGAAATTAATATTGGAGCCAATTGGATGTTCGGAGGGCGAAAAGAGGTTAAAGAATGAAAAAGAATCAAAGTTGGAAGATTGAAGATAGGCTTATTCGCTGACATTCTATATTTGGATTTTTCAATCTAAAAAAAAAAATCATAGCGTCGAGTCGCTATGTGACTAGCGTCGTGACGCTAGGCGAACTTCAAGAATCCGTAAAGACGCTATGTGACTACCTCGCCAGCGTCGCGACGCTACGACCAATTTTTGCCTTATTTAAAGATTGCGATTAGAGCTTTTTGGGGGACTTCTTTTGGGAGATTTTTAGTCGTAAAACAGAGAGAAAAATCATATTTTGAAGCTGAAGCAAGCGGGGGAGCGTGGAATTGAAGACTTTGTTCGTGAAGATCGTAACGGGGACGTGCGGTCTCGGCCTCCATAGTGTTTAATCTTCTTTCCCTCTTACTTTAGTTAGTTTTTAATGGTTTTTTCCTACTTAGTTTATCTTGTAACGCCATGTATGAGTAACTAAGTTTGTTACTTAGGGATTGATGTAGTCTTTTTAGTTTATGGATTGATTTATGGGTTGAATTGTGCAATTGTTTTATGTTTGCATTCTTAATTTAATGCTTTCAATTAATTGGCCACTAGTTGAATGATCTAAGTGTTGATTCTTGCTCAGGAGAGGGGATTTAGTGTAGACTTTATTAAGATTGCATGACTAGAGTAGAATCTCTAAAATCGTGACGGAATTTAGAGTAACTTTGGAATCGGTTAAAAAGAACTAATTGCCTTGCTTATTAAAGAACTTAGATAGGGATATCAAGTTAGTTAATTTGCATGAGAATAAATTATACTCGGGAGAGGTAGTTGTGATCAAAGGTTCTTAGACTCATAAAACCATTGTGCATTATAATTCATTCCCTAAAATCAATCCTAGATTAAATTGACGAAATCAATTCCCTATGTATTCTTTCAATCTAATTTCACATCTTTGATTTGCATTACCTTGGTTTCTAAATTTCACTACTTGTTGGTCCCTAAATAAAATTGAGCAAGATTATTCATGGTAATTGATTTAACTTAAAAATCCAATCCAGAGGACGACACTCGATTTTTCGATCACTTTATTATTACTTGACCCGTGCGCTTGTGGTAAGGAAAATTCCACATCAAGTTTTTGGCGCCGTTGTCGGGGTTTGGCACATTTAGTTAAATTGATATTGTGAAAAAATTGTTCGGTCTTAATTTAGGGTGTATTTTTACTTTTCTAAATTGATTGCATTTTTTTCCTTATTTGTTTTTCTTTCCATATTTGGTTTTCTAGTTTAGTGTTTTTTTTTTTTTTTTTTTGTAGTTGTGTAATATTTTCCTTATTTGTTTTTGTTCTCCTTAATTAGATTGTATTTTCCTTTTCTAGATTAGATTTTCCATATTTAGATTAGTTGTTTTCTTTTCTTTGTTTTTTTTCTTTAATTGTTTTCTTTCCTTTTTAGGGTAGTTTAGGTTGTGTATGCGAAGGAATAGAGAGTTAATTTTATTCCTTTGGATCCCAAGATCGAGAGAACAACTCATAGGCTTCGAAGGGAGAATAGAGAAATTATTCAAATGGCTGACCCAAATCCACCTGAGGAGCCTAGGCCTATTAGAGACTACTTTCAGCCTGTGTTTCTGGGGCAACAATCGGGGATTGTCTATGCCCCGATCAATGCCAACAACTTTGAGCTAAAGACCGATCTCATTCAGATGGCTCGAGATTGTGCTTATAGAGGATCGCCCACCGAGGATCCAAATTCTCATCTAAAATCATTTTTAGACATTTGTGGGACGATAAAAATAAATGGAGTTTTTGAGGATGCCATTCGCTTACTCTTGTTTCCTTTTTCTTTCCAGGATAAAGCACGAGATTGGTTGCGGTCTATTCCTCCTGGGAGCATCACCACCTGGGATGCTTTAGTCCAGGCCTTTTTGAAGAAATTTTTCCCTCCTGCAAAGACGGTCAAGCTGAGGATCGAGATTGAGACGTTACAGCAGCAGTTTGATGAGCAGTTGTTCGAGGCTTGGGAGCGATTTAAAGAGTTACTGAGGAAGTGCCCTCAGCACGGTTATCCTGACTGGCTTCAGGTTCAATTATTTTATAATGGTTTAACTCCTAGTACAAAAACTATCGTTGATGCAGCTGCAGGTGGCACTCTGTTGTCCAAGACCGTGGAAAATGCTTGCACACTTCTAGAGGATATGGCCACCAACAGCTATCAGTGGCCATCTGATCGATCTGCACCTAAGAAGATTGCTGCTAGAGTGTTTGAGGTTGACAATGTAAGTGCACTCCAGGCCCAAATGACCTCCCTTGCTATTGCCTTTCTAAAATTTTCAGGTACAGGGAGTGCACAGTCAATTGAATCAGCTGCTGCTTTAGCATCTAAATCTCAGGAGGAGGCCACAGAACAGGTTCAATACGTATCAAATTTTAATTCTAGCGGATATAATAATAGTTCTACACCTACACATTATCACCCTAACAATAGGAACCATGAAAATTTCTCTTATGCTAATAATAAGAATATTCTTAATCCTCCTGGTTTTGCCCCTCAAACTCAAGAAAATAAAAAATCTTTAGAGGATCTTGTTGGAGCTTTCATTGCAGAGTCTAGTAACAGGACAAACAAATTGGAGGAGGCAGTCATTGCCATCAACACCACAGTGAATGGCCACAGTACAACCATTAAGAACATTGAGACTCAGCTGGGACAGTTAGTAAGTCTTGTAAACACCATGAGTAAAGGTAAGGCCCCAGTTGAGCAGGAGAAAACCCAGATGGAGTACTGTAAGGCCATTTGTGTGCACCAAGAAGAGATTGAAAAGGAACCTGAGTCTGAGGAGTATGACACGCCTACTGAAGAAGTTGAGGAGGACACATCATCAGATGAAGCTGAAAAGCCTGAACCTGAGCCTCCTATTCCTTCTCCCACATTTATGGTCCTCAAAGACAAGAAAAAGAAAAAGAAAAAGAAGAAAAATTAGGTTCAGTTTGATAAATTTATGAATGCATTTATGCGTCTGAACATTAACATTCCTTTTGCAGAAGCATTAGAGATGCCCCAGTATAACAGGTTCATGAAGGAATGGTTAGCAAAGAAAAAGAAAGAGAAGAAGGTTGACTCCGTATACCTTGCTTCCACACCAGAGTTCAACAGAAGGTACCTGAAAAAGTAGCAGATCCAGGGAGTTTTTCTGTTCCTTGTAGCTTTGGTACTTATTCTTTTACAGCATTATGTGATTTAGGTGCTAGCATTAATATTATTCCTTTATCTTTGTGCAAAAAGTTAGATTTAGGTGAGATTAAATCTACTCCTGTTAGGCTCCAATTGGCTGATCAGTCTGTGGTTAGACTAGTTGGCATTATAGAAAATGTTTTAATTAGAGTAGGTAGATTTTTCCTCCCTATTGATTTATATGTTATGGATATGATGGAAAATCCTGCAATGCCTGTCATACTAGGAAGACCATTTCTCGCAACTGGGCGACTGATAATTGATATTGAGCGTAGGGAGCTCACTGTTAGAGTCCAGAATGAAAAAGAGATTCAAAGCAGTTGAAGACTCTAAGGATCGTTCTGAAGTGCTTGTGATGGGCTACAAGAAAGGTGCAAGCAAGAGCACCTCTGTTAGATTCATAGAAAAGAAGCCTCCTTGATGCACGATCAACACGTCGAGTTAATGACGTTAAACAAGTGCTTATGGGAGGCAACCCAAGTAAGTTTAGTTGTGCTTTTCTTTTTGCTTTTGATTTATTGTTTTTTTTTGTTTTTTGTTTTGTAGGTCTTGGTTCCAGTTTCTCCTTTGCTTGCAAGCTTCCATGAGAAGGTCATCATCATTCCAGGGCAGTATTGTTCACTTCTTCCATTCTTTTATTGTTCTCATGCTTGATTATGCCTTATTTTCTTTAGACATTGAGGACAATGCATGTTTTATGTTTGGGGGTGGAATAGCATGTTTGTGGAGCCCTTAAGCATTTGAGTTCGGGCTATAGTTTTGACCTTTCTTTGAATTGAGCATATGGTTGTTTTCTGGATGCTATTTTTGCATGACTATGATGTCCTAGGATAGGCTTTCTTGTCAATTTTCAAGCTTTCGATGAGTTGTAAGCATGAGTGCCCAAAAAGGGAGACTTTTTAAACTTTTTCTAGGAGTTGTCTTGCATGAGTAGAGTATTTGTCTTGGCTAGATTTGGATTTGAATGCTTAAGAGCGAATTATTAGGATCATATGCTTGTTGTCGCCTCGATAGGTGTAGGAAAGAGCTAAAGAGTTAATTTTTTGCAAATTAGCATGTTTGATATTGCTTAGGAGGAAAGAAAAGAATATATGTTTCTCATGCTCATAAAGAAAAATCATTTTTGTTGTTACAATTTGAGAAAAAAAAAGAGAAAGTCATGACTTATGCGCGCAATGCAATGGTTAATAAAGTTTAGGCAAAAAGAGCTACCCCTATTGTGATCAGTTAGGCCAACCAGAGAAAACTCAGGTTAAGGGTCCCTGCAATAGGTGTGTGAAAGCTAGTGCCACATAAAAAATGCTTGATTTAATTTTCACTTATAAGCACCTAAGTATGGAGGAAAACAAACTAATTTGTTCCATTGACTCGTTAGTGAATCCTTAGTGCCAGTGTAGAGGGGAGATGAGTTGAGAGTTTAATAATCCAATCCCGGGCTAGTAGAGTCTGATCTAGTTGAGTTGGATCTCGCTTGTGCAAGTTAATTTTGGAAAACTTTTGATTTGTCTCCCTCATTGGTCCTTATGTGCATGTCTCTTGATTGCTTGAGTATTGACTTTTGAGCCTTGAGGATTGAGTCATGTTTGTTGCATCCATTCTTCCATTGTATGCTTGATTTTTAGTTTGCTCGAGGACTAGCAAAAGCTTAAGTTTGGGGGTGTTTGATAGCGAGCATAGCTAGCTATTTTTCTATAATTAATTAAGCTAGTCTTTTACAATTATTTGCCCAAATTTATGCATTTTCATGTTGTATTCGTAGGAAATTAATATTGGAGCCAATTGGATGTTCGGAGGGCGAAAAGAGGTTAAAGAATGAAAAAGAATCAAAGTTGGAAGATTGAAGATAGGCTCATCCGCTGACATTCTACATTTGGAGTTTTCAATCTAAAAAAAAAAAATCATAGCGTCGCAAAATCATAGCGTCGCAACACTACGCGAACTTCCAGAATCCGTAATTTCGCGGTAGCGTCGCGACGCTACCTCGACAGCGTCGCGACGTTATGCATGTGTTGTGAATTGTAGCGTTGCGACGTGATGCATGTGTTGTGAATTAAACACCTAGAATCCACTTTGAGTTGCATTTTCACCATGTGTCTAGTGTCATGAAGCTTGTTTTTGCATGGGAGAGTTCTATAAAAGGAGCTTGGATCAGATTCAAGAAGGATCAAGCTTTCATCTTAGTGTTATGCTGCAAAATTTCTCCCTCAAGCATTTCTCTCATCTCATTTCTTCCTAAAGCTTGTACCTTCAAGCATTCCCTTCCTATTTCTTACTTCTATAGACTCCCACAAGCCTTTCTAGGCCCAAGAGAATAGTAGGGAAGACTCTAGAGGTTGTCCAAGGAGCATAGGAGAGGCAAACACCACAAGGAGTTCCACATAAGTGAGCTACAAAGGTTGGTGTTATCTAAACTCTCTATTCTGTCTTTTATAGAACATGCATGCTTTAGGAGCAAAATTGAATGTCTTAAGAGCTTTCGATCTTCAATTGCTTCCGCATGTGTTATATGAACACCTTCAATTGGTATCAGAGCATGATTAGAGCACTTAAGTTGTTTTAATTATTCTGTGGTGGGTACCATTTTGAAATTGAATTTTTTGTGTGCTAAAATGGAAGTGTTCTGGTTTGGCAATTTTTTTAGCCTTTAAATCTTCATGAAATTGTAATTGCTCGGAAATGTAAGAGCGTTAATGTGTGTACTAGAGTCTGTAATTTTTATAGAGTCATTAGAGTCCATATAGGCTGTAAAATCGAAGCAAAACGGGAGAAGACGCAGCAGAAAACAGCAGCAGGAGGCTGTTGTTTGTGTTAGCGTCGGGACGCTGTTCAAGTAGCGTCCCGACGCTGATGAACTTTTTCTAGATTTTCTAGAAAATTGGTTCGGTTCAGCTGCTGCCTTTTGGTCCGGTTCTGTCTGTTGCAGTCTTATTTCACTCATTGCATGGTCGGTTCAGTGCTTGGATGGGCGGTTCGGGTTGGTTCATGAAGCTCGAGCGTGTTGCAAGTTTATTTTTTAATTATTATTGTAATAATTAGTTAAATTGCTTGTTTTTTAAATTGCCAAACCAATCCATTTTAGCTTGATTTAATTTCTTTATGCATTGTGAATGTATGATTTAATTAAATGATTCTATGTGCATATGAGCATGCCATATAGTTTAAAATCCCACCATAGGAAAGCATGATCATGCATTTTTTATTTTAATAAGTGTTATTAATAATTCAAATACATGAGGAAAATTTCATGTTTAATTGATATAAGTGTTGTATTGATTAAGGAAGATTCATGCTTGAATGGTTAATTAAAATTGATTAATTGATATATATAAATGTTATATATTCAAAGATAAAATTAACCTAGCATGAAGCATGAAACTTCCTTAGAATTTTGTTTATAAGAGTTATATTCAAAAGGCAAGGTTGTTATAGTTTAGATTTATAATTGTTATAAATCATATAGAAATCTAAAATCTATAACAAAGAAAAAAGTGCATGCTCACTTAGGGTTAAATTGAATCAACCTCTCGATCGATTTCAATTAGATTCAAACAGGTCAATAAGCTTATGAAACATAGGTTACAAGAGAACTCACCCGACGAGATGTTGTCTAAGGCTGGAGGTATTTAAGTTGACGGTTTACGGAACACCTCCTACCTGGCATCGAGTCGGTTCTTGACTTAAAGTTAACCCAGTTTTATGAGCATGCACGTGTGTGATGTGAGGTTTTAATCGTTATCACCTAGACATCGTAAGATAAATGAACTTAGACTTAGGGTTATTCAATTAGCCGGAATTCGCCTAAGTATAAGTATACCCAAAACCGTTTAAAATACTTAGTGGGAGGGGAGAGATATATCAAATCCATTTCCCTTTCACGTTCTCCCTTTTGTTCACAAGGTGAGATTTATGCTTGGCCTCGTGTTGATTATACCTCAACTGCTCCATTTGGAAGGTGTTTGCATAAATCAATAACAAGGTGAATGGAGAAAGTATTTATAGTAAGTGAGTGAAGGAAGTGTGTCGACACATCCTACGGTCTCCTCCGTTAGGTTGCACCGTGAGATTTCCATGTTGCGATTAGGGCTTTTTGGGGGACTTCTTTTAGGAGATTTTTAGCCGTAAAACAGAGAGAAAAATCATATTTTGAAGCTGAAGCAAGTGGGGGAGCGTGGAATTGAAGACTTTGTTCGTGGAGATCGTAACGGGGACGTGCGGTCTCAGCCTCCATAGTGATTAATCTTCTTTCCCCCTTACTTTAGTTAGTTTTTAATGGCTTTTTCCTACTTAGTTTATCTTGTAACGCCATATATGAGTAACTAAGTTTGTTACTTAGGGATTCATGTAGTCTTTTTAGTTTATGGATTGATTTATGGGTTGAATTGTGCAATTGTTTTATGTTTGCATTCTTAATTTAATGCTTTCAATTAATTGGCCACTAGTTGAATGATCTAAGTGTTGATTCTTGCTCGGGAGAGGGGATTTAGCGTAGACTTTATTAAGATTGCATGACTAAAGTAGAATCTCTAAAATCGTGACGGAATTTAGAGTAACTTTAGAATCGGTTAAAAAGAACTAATTGTCTTGCTTATTAAAGAACTTAGATAGGGATATCAAGTTAGTTAATTTGCATGAGAATCAATTATACTCGGGAGAGGTAGTTGTGATTAAAGGTTCTAAGACTCTTAAAACCATTGTGCGTTATAATTCATTCCCTAAAATCAATCCTAGATTAAATTGACGAAATCAATTCCCTAAGTATTCTTTCAATCTAATTTCACATCTTTGATTTGCATTACCTTGGATTCTAAATTTCACTTCTTGTTTGTCCCTAAATAAAATTGAGCAAGATTATTCATGGTAATTGATTTAACTTAAAAATCCAATCCAGAGGACGACACTCGATTTTTCGATCACTTTATTATTACTTGACCTTTGCGCTTGCGGTAAGGAAAATTTCACATCAATATTAGCTAGCTTAGGTGGGCTTAGGGTCTTTCCTTGGTTCAAGTTAGATCGATTTGGTGATCTAACTAACCATTCAACCCCAAAAATCTCATTAGCTAGCAATAAATTTAGCCTTTAATTGGAAGCAATTTGATGATCTAACTAACCATTCAACCCCAAAAATCTCTCGAATTGGTGTTGCTTAGTTAGATTAATTTTCCTGCATCTTTATGATTCATGCAATTGAAATTCCTGTCTTTAAAATTTCTGCAGTTTAATTTCCTCACATTTCCCTTTTTTTTTATGAAAATCCCCCGTTTATTGCTTTATAGCTCAAAATAAATAGGAAATAATTGTCAACTGCCACTCTCTGTGGACAACCCGACCACTACTACTGCAAGTAGTTTAGTAGTTGGAGTTTACAAATTTTATTTGAATTCAACCTTCGACAAGTCGACTGTTCATCTATCTTTACTGCTTCAAAGCTTCAATTAATCAACCAATTAAGCTCCATTTGCTCCAATTATATCTTGATTTCTTGGTTTTTCTCCAATTATCCAATTTTCTACAAATTCAACAAAGATATCCAATAATGAACACAATTAAACACAAACTAAGCTTAAATTAGAGGTTTAAAGGATAGCATTTTTGCGAGCCACGGCAACCCTCCAATTCTTATCTATTAAATCCCACCTTCTGAAATGAATACAAATGGATTTTCTCAAAAAATAAAAAGAAAAAAGAAAAAAGAAGAAAGAAAAGAAAACTATCAAAATAAATAAAACTGTGACGCAACACTTCAAAATGAAAAAGGAAATACAGTAAATTTTATTCCTCCAATCAAAGAAAACAAACACATGTAATTAAACACGGTAGATGCATAAAATTCTCCACTTATTTATTACATTATGCAGCTTTTTCTAAGCCGCTACCGGTGGATTCTCAATTTCCTAATACATAAAATAACAATGTTTCTCGCTTCAATCAATCGGCTCCTCTTCAACTTCATAGTAGTAATTGTAGCAATTAAGGCCCGTGTATAAACCATCATCACGTTCTTCAATCTTGATAGTACCATCGTCATAAACATCTCTTTGAGTGTACGAAAACGGAACATCACAATAACCTTTTGTTGTTATAAGTTTCACACGGACTCGAGTATTTGGAAGTACAACAGCCTTATACTTGGACACTTTATGAGTTTTCGTAGTTAGGGTTTCTCCCCAAGTATATGATCCTGTAAAACTTCCCGCAAACTTAAGTCCCACCGACGTAATCAATGGAATCCCACCACTAAACTCTAACGAGAAACCAAGTTTCAACTCAAGTGTAGAGCTCCATGTTCTAGCCACCTCCTCATCATAACTTAGGTCCAACTCTTTGTTAATGGTTCCACCGGTTGAATTTGAGGTTTCGTCACTGGCTGCAATCTCAATGCTCTCCCCATAGATTATACTATCTGAAAGTCTAAAATGAACATTGTATATTGTCCTAGATGCAGCATACTCACCAATCTCTATTTCACATGTGTTGGAAATTGTAGATTGATCGGCATTAAGGCAATTTTCTTTCCAATCAGCAGTTAATCTCCGACAATATAAATTATTACCCAAATTTTGAAGGGCTATCACATTATTGCTAATTTTTATTGGTTTAAACAATGTATATTTGTCATTATTACTTGTATCAGTTGAACTAGCCCAAACCCAAGTAGGACTAGCCTTCCAAAATTTACCCCAACCTTTCGACTTAATTCGAATATTTCCATCACCTACCCTGAATACCTCATGACCTACGGTTACACTTGCTGGGTCAGAACTGCTATATTGCAAATATTCATGATAATCTTGATCATGTGATTGAAGGTACATACCGTTATCGCCCTTTAGCACGATATATTTGGGCAAGATGACCAAACTCTCCCAATCGATGATCGTATGGGTGCTACTCGAATATGAATTCGATATGTACAAGCAATTGGGATGATCAGCCTGCTGGTCAAATAACACGAGACGCTCCCCACGATTTACATGCATGATTTCGTATCCGTTCTTTTCGCTATTGAAGGTGGTCTTGAACAAAGTGCACGACCAATCCGATTGGGTTTCATTTGGCTCCGAAGCTGTGGCAGCAATCCACGGGCTGGATGAGGATTCAGCCCTCCAATACTTGTTGTTGTAGCAACATCTTATGTGCACTAGATAGCTCTCCCCACTGCTGGCAAGCTCCAAGGCATATTTGGTGCGAGTGGTCACCAACTCGTCTGAAGTATATTGCAAGAGATTTGGTATCACTTTGTCATCTTCAGTTATGTAGCTAAGATACTTTCCGTTGGTTGTTGATCGGAACCCAGCAAACCTTGGTAATGCCATACTTTTTGGTGGCTAAGTACGTATCCTCTCTCACTCTCACTTTACAAAAATGATCTCTTTGCTTTTTGCGATTGCTTCCAACATCCTCCCTTTGTTATATAGATGCATATATTTTAGGATAGGGTTCTGCTAATTTCAAACATGTGGTCGTTTATCGTTCATTCAAGATATCTCATATCTTCATAATTAATTAATTTTTTTTTTCTTTGAGCAACATGTGATACAAAAGATTTTTCGTAAATGATCGAATGTGCCTCGTGGAAAAAAGTTTTGATGTGGTCACCACTTTGATGCTACCTCCTTTTACATCATTGGATGTCTAGTTAAATTATATATATATATATATATTTTTTATTTCTCTCACATCTAACAGTATAAAACAATTTATTACCTGCTCTTCAAGCCTTGTCAAATAATTTCTTTATCTTGTTGGTCCCAATTTACTCAATCTCAACCACTTAACAATTATATTGTTATCTTTTGTTCTTCCTTTTTACTTTTTTCCAGTTGAAAGTCATATGGATAATTTCAAATTCCATATCAACTCATGAAATTTCACCAAAAGTTGTGGGCCAATGCTCACTTTATCTTATCGCAAAAAGATGCCAATAACTTGAGATAAAGTTGGCGTTTGTGTTTAGATGTGTGGTTCAGAGCACAATGCTTTTTTTTTTTTCCTTTGTTTTTTTTTAAATTATCATCATTATTATTATTATTATTATTTTGTATCCTTATCGATTTGGAACTTCATCATTTCGAGACATTTCAAATTCATCATAGATTTCAAATAAATTTCATTATTTTTTATCACCAAAAAAGATGATGATTGGAAATATTTCAAATCACGTTTTTAAGTGAAAAGCTTCCCAAGTAAAAAGATTTCATCAAATTTACAGGTAAATTACATATTTAACATTGCCACATTTTAATTTTCCATTAATTAATCAAAATTAGAAGCCCTATATTAATAAAAATTCATTTTCTTTAATTTTTCAATTACATAGAACACAAATTAAAATTTTAAATACATCCATTTTAATTTTTTCTCATTCCAAACGAGATAAAGAATTTTAAATCATTTTTCAAATTCCAAATTACGGATTTAAAATTGAACTTTCTTGGTTCCCAACAGAGGATTAAGCTAACATATGATACTCAAATTAAAATTGAAGGACCCTTGAAGTAAAACTTGTAACTATTCTTCTCAAAAAAAAAAAAAAAAAAAAAACTTCTAACTATTGAGATTATTGAACTTTTAGGTTTCGTTTAGTTACAAGTAGATAAAATTATATTATATTCTTAAAGTTTGTTGTTATGATATTTAATAATAATGAACTCGATTTGAATATTTTATTTAATGTTAATGTATAATTACGAACTAAATGTAATAGCCATTATTTAAAACATAATAATAATAATTCTAACCTCGGTATTCAAGGTAAAACTAAATTTCTCTACATTTTAGTTTAAATTGGATTCAATTTAATGAAATTGGTGGACAATAGGATTTAATTGAATTCGTTTTGATGGGTATTTCTTTGAATTAAAAATGTATGGCATGTTGGTGAATAAAAAGACGGTTAGCCAAGCCAAACCCTAATTCTTTGTTATTAAAAGAATCACACGCATGGATCGGTCTAATTTGTTATACACTTAGAATCTCCCATTTTGCTTATCTTAGTTGAATTTGGGACTTAAACGAGCGAAACCGGAGTGTAAAGTGACCATTTTGCCTCTAGAGCATCATCAGCGTCGAGACCCTCCCAAGCAACGTCGGGATGTCGTGCAAATAAGGAAAGAATCTTGGAATTCAAGCAGCATAAACAACGTTGAGACGCTGCAATCCTAGCGTCTCGACGCTGTGCTGACCCGCGACTAATTTCCTATTTTGAAGGGGTAGCGTCACAACGCTGCGACTGGATATAAAAAGAAATTTTCAGATTTAGGTCATTCTCTCTTAGTTTTTCTTCCTCTTAGCCGATTTCTCCACTATTCTCTCTGTACTTCTTTGCATTCACTTGTAATTTTAATTAGTTTTATTGTATTTTGGGATGGTTAATCAAGTCGATGAGCTTAGTTGGAGCATTCCGATGACTTGCTAAGTTTAGATCGTCGTAATTGGGGACTTCTAATGTAAGTTTGACACACTCTTGAGACTTTGTTCATGGTTTGAATGAATGATTGTTGATCATGTTTTAAATTCCCGTTCTTAATTACAATTGCTTTAATAGAATATAATAGCTTGACAAACTATTTGTTTGACTTAAAGTAATTGTGCTACTAAATTGGTTAGTGATAGATTTATTGTGTGATTGTGTTGAATGGAGTGTTATCCCAATTAATATAATTGCATGATAGATTTAGGAATTTGAACTAAGAATTTTGTAATCCTAGGTTGTTCCTAAGTTTATACAAGCCTACTTAACGATCCAAGTCACTTAATGCGGTTAGGTTCTTGTTAATGAATTCTAATTAGATTCTAACTTTGATATATTGGTCAAGTTGGAAAGGTTGGTGATCTTAATCATTGGTTCCAATGATAGTTGAGTAATTAATAATAATTTTATTAATTTGAGAGTCAATGATTGGGTTGCCAAACCGAAGTTAGAATAGCCAATTGCACAATACCGAGGTGAGATTAGCTAATTTATCTTTATTATTTCGTTATTTCAATTTATTGTAATTTTATGTTTTTAACCAATCCATCTTTCAAAACCCCATTTTTTGGTTACTAATTGAGAAATCTAATTAAATTAATTAATTATGTTGCTCCTTGTGATCGACCCCGACCACTACGACTACAAGTTAGCTTTAGAGGTTGAGGATTATAAATTTATTTGACATGACCCTCGACAAGTCGCTGGTCAAATTGGCATCGTTGTCGGAGAGCACGGTCAATTAATTTCTTTAATTTAGATTTCTCGCCTTCGTTTTGTCTCTTTGTTTTAATTTGTATCTTGTAGGATTCTTAGTTGATCATTATATTTCCAAGAACAAATCGAGTCTAAGGAGAGAGGCAAGAAGAGGAAAGAGAGCTTCAAAGTCATATCTAGCATATCCTCGGTCGATAATTAATTTCTACCATGATGGTCGAGCGCACAATGAAAGAGTTGTTGGCCCCTGATTTCAGTTTGTGGCCTTTATGTATTGTTTATCCAGAAATTGAAGGTAACTTTCATATTCGAGCTAGATTAATAAACGTACTTTCTACCTTTTATGGTAATGCAGGTGATGACCCTTATTTGCACTTAAAAGAGTTCTACCTAACTTGTTCCACCCAAGGAATGATCGAAGATCCTATCAGTTTAAGGGTGTTTCCTTTGTCCCTTAAAGGTAAGGCAAAAGAGTGGCTTTTCCTTCTCCCTCATGGTTTTATAACCAAGTGGACAGAGATGAAGAAACTTTTCCTTGAAAAATATTTCCCACCTTCACGAGCTTAAGAGATTAGGAAGAAGATCTATAACATCACTCAGGCATCAGAGGAGGCATTGCACGAGTATTGGGAGCGATTTGATCGTTTGTGCTCGAGCTTCCCCGATCATCAGATTCCAGATCTCCTATTGTTCCAAGGATTCTATGATGGTATGCTTCCAAAATAGTAGGATGTGGATCGATGCAGCTAGTGGTGGCTCTATGATGAACAAGTCACCAAAGGAGGTGCGAGATATCATAGTCAACCTTGCAGGGAGTGAACGGCAGAGTGTCATAAGACAAGATGATCAAATAGCAGCCTTAGCTAAAGAGGTAAAGAATTTAGAGACTAAATTAGACGTGCTAATTAAATTGGTTCATTCCCTTGCATATAGACATAAGGTGGAAGAGGTTGTAGCAATTGTACAACCATTGGCAATTTATCAGACTTCCGTCTTCAGGATCAGCAGTCAGGTAATTCATTAGAAAATCTTGTTAAGACTATAGCTGAAACCACTCCATCTTTTCAGCAGGATGTGCGAAATAGTATGCAAAATCAGGAAAACCAAGTGACCCTGTTGAGTAAACGTCTAGTCTAGTTAGAGGCTGAGCTTCAATCTAGGGCATCAATACGAGGAATTTGAACTGAATCAAGGCCAGACATTGATGAGTGTTATACATCAGCACCACAGATATGTGTTGTTCCTCATGTGTATTCTCATTTCGTTCCTAAAGTTGATATTCCCAACAGGTTGAAAAGCCAAAAGGAAAGAGACTATGAGAAGGAGGTAAAAGAATTCTTTAGAGGCTTCGAGATCAACATACCCCTGCTGAAGGATGTGGAACGTATTCCTAGGTATGCACGATTTATGAAAGAGTTGTGTAATCCCAAGCGACAGGCGAAGGAGCGAGGAAGAATCGTGGTGAGTAAGACTGTTTCGACGCTTTTACAAAGTAACATGCCAGAAAAGTTTGGAGGTCTAAGTTTGTTTTACATACCTTGTGTGATAGGTAGTAAGAGTATAAATTATGTCATGCCTGATCTCAGTTCATCTTTTAATATCATGCCTTACTCCGTCTATCTAGATCTTAAATTGAATGACCTACGTACTATTGGTATTGTATTTCAGTTGGCTGATATGTCTTACATGTATCCTTTAGGGATTGTAGAGGATGTCCTAGTTCAGGTTAGGGATGTGATATTTATTGTTTATTTTTATGTTGTGCATATTGATAGAGGTTTTCCCCCTAGTGATGCATCTATTTTGTTAGGGAGATCGTTTGTAAAATTTGCTAGGACCATGATAAATCTTTATAGGGATGTATTGTCTTTAGAGTACCAGGAAGAGATCATTAATGTAACGCCCCGAGATTTTAAAGCTATCCTAGTGACATCGCTAACTCCTAGACCGAAACAAACCGTGCACACCAAAAATTTCTGCAGCATAATGGCGTACATTGGACTAATTGATAACTGCCCAAAAGGTAGTTATTTAGGCCTCAATTATATAAGGATTTGTGTGTCTTTAATGCTTAATAGGGTTGGTTTTAGAGAGATATTATATGATTTAACCCATTTGGAAGAATGGAAGCATTGGAAATTATTTTGTGCAGATTATGCTGCTGAGCGACTGGAGGGAGCAAATTCTATGCTGCAGCAAAACTGGGAAAAGAAACTGCCACATCACAGCTCGTTAGCCAACTTCATGAACCGACTTCTGTTGAGTTATTTTCGTGATAAAGGATCAAGGAGAGCCTTACACGTGTCCTAGTTGACCTAATTCAAGCCTCCCATCCTTCTATAAAAGGAAGTAGCCGTCAAAGTCAAAGTCATTCCATGTTTTCCCTTGGAAGCCGAATAGTGTAGAGGTTGAAGATTATCAAGAACACCATCATCCACAAGCTGATTAGGGAGTTTATTTTCCTTCTTAATTTGTGGTTATGGACATGCATACTCAGATTGTAATTCGTATTCCTATGCCTATTATGAACTAAGTAGCTTAAGGTGTTGGTTAGGAATAATGTGATTACTGTGCTTCATCTCTAGTAATGAATTGACTATAGCATTTTGGTTAATTGTTGTGCTTATTCTTATTTTATGGCCACCTGGCCAGCCGGTATGGATAGCTCTCTCTAGTTTCAGGGATGATTTAGAGAGTGTGTGGCAATTATCCACACTACGATCATTGTGTATTGGTGAACGCCAGTGACTGAGCTAGGGATAGCCAGTTGCCTAGTGCTTGATCGGTCGCTCTTCATTGGGTTTGAAACATATCCCAAAAGATCCGAAGTTCCGGGAGGAATCCGCTAATAATACTGCGAGAAATGCATGATCAATAATATTGCTAGAGCATATCTTAGAATAATCACTAAAGCCTAACCAGCGCCTGTCTTTAATCTGTCTATCTATTTGTTTACTCGTTGTTCTGTCATTTATTTTGCTTCAGCATAATTCCGATAAAACCAAATCATTTTTATTATCTTCGAAACCATTAGAAAGTTATACAAAATAGGTAAAGTGGAAACTCATTCAGACCTTGGATTGATAATATTACTTGCTGCAGACTGTGTATACTTGCACAAGAATTCTAGAGTATTCTATACTATATTTTTACTCACTCTAGGAACCCAACAAGTTTTTTGGCGCCGTTGCCGGGGAACTGAATAAGTTTTTATCTGATCTGTTTTGTGTATGTGTTTTAGTGGTTTGGTGCTAGAACTTTTTGATTGTTTCTTTTGTTTTTGCAGGTGTGATTTTGGTGCATGAGCGATCCGCCTGGAGTACGGTTTGAGCTTGATCCAGAAATTGAAAGGACATTTAGGAACAGAAGGAGGGAGCAGCGCAGAAACCAGATGGAGAACGCCCCGCAACTTCCGCAGGTTCATGAAGGTCCAGCAGCAGCAAACCCCCAGCAGAATCCGTTGCTGCAGCAAAACCCACTGTTTGAGCAAAATGAGCAGCGAAATAATCAGGCTGAGAATCCTATCTTGATAGCGAACGATAGGACCAGAGCCATTCGAGCATATGCTGTCCCGATGTTTAATGAGTTGAATCCAGGGATTGCACGTCCCCAAATCCAAGCGGCAAATTTTGAAATGAAACCGATAATGTTTCAGATGTTGCAAACCGTGGGGCAATTCCATGGTTTGTCATCTGAAGACCCTCATTTACATCTTAAGTCTTTTCTAGGAGTTAATGATTCTTTTGTAATTCAAGGAGTGCCTAGAGATGCTCTTAGATTAACTTTGTTCCCGTATTCTCTTAGAGATGGAGCAAAGTCATGGTTAAACTCTTTTGCTCCAGGATCAATTAGGACGTGGGATGAGTTAGCTGAAAAATTTTTGAGTAAATATTTCCCACCTAATAGAAATGCTAAATTAAGGAGTGAAATAGTAGGATTTAGGCAACTTGAAGATGAGACTTTTAGTGAGGCTTGGGAAAGGTTTAAGGAGCTTTTACGAAAGTGTCCCCACCATGGGTTACCTCATTGTATTTAAATGGAAACATTTTACAATGGTTTAAATGGAGTAACCCAAGGTATGGTCGATGCTTCGGCTGGAGGGGCCCTTTTGGCAAAAACTTTTGATGAAGCCTATGAAATTTTAGAAAGAATATCTATTAATAGTTGTCAGTGGTCGGATGTTAGAGGCACAAATAAAAAGGTTAAGAGTGTATTAGAGGTTGATGGTGTGTCCACCATTAGGGCCGATCTTGCTATGATTGCTAACGCTCTTAAGAATGTGACAGTGATTAGTCATCAGCAGCCACCAGCTATGGAGCCTGCAGCAGTGGTGAACCAAGTCACGGACGAAGCATGTGTCTATTGCGGTGAAGACCACAACTACGAGTTTTGCCCCAGCAATCCAGCTTCTGTGTTTTTTGTAGGTAATCAGATGAACAACCCTTATTCTAACTTCTATAATCCAGGTTGGCGCAACCACCCCAACTTCTCATGGGGAGGTCAAGGAAATAACGTACAAGCACAACAAAAGATGAACCAGCCAGGATTTGCTAAAACACAGGTAATGCCCCAGCAAAATAAGCAGGCTTTGCCCCAGCAAAATTCGGGAAACTCTCTCGAGGCGATGATGAAAGAATTTATGGCTCGCACAGATGCTGCAATTCAAAGTAATCAAGCTTCGATGAGGGCTCTGGAGTTGCAAGTGGGTCAGCTAGCTAATGAGCTCAAGGCGAGGCCTCAAGGGAAACTTCCATCAGATACTGAACACCCTCGAAGGGAAGGTAAGGAGCAGGTAAAGGCAGCAACTCTTAGGAGTGGTAAGCCATTAGAAGAGTCTAGAAAGACCCAGGATTTAAATAGTAATAGTGATAATATTGTTGTTGTTGAAAAAGAGTTGGAGTCTGGTCAGGGTGCTGGAGGCAGCAAAGAAAATGCTGGAGCATCTGGTTCTGTGCCAGATGTAGAACCACCATATGTGCCGCCCCCACCTTATTTACCAACTCTACCTTTTCCACAAAGGCAAAAGCCTAAGAATCAGGATGGTCAATTTAAAAAGTTTTTAGAGATTCTTAAGCAGTTGCATATAAATATCCCTTTAGTAGAAGCTATTGAGCAAATGCCTAATTATGCTAAATTTCTTAAGGATATTTTAACTAAAAAGAAAAGGTTAGGTGGGTTTGAAACTATATCTCTTACTTAGGAGTGTAGTGCTATTCTTAAGAATGGGCTACCCCCCAAGGCTAAGGATCCAGGGTCATTTACTATACCTATGTCTATAGGTGGAAAGGAATTAGGTAGAGCACTCTGTGATTTAGGTCCAAGCATTAACCTTATGCCTCTTTCGGTCTATCGGAAGTTAGGTATTGGTGAAGCTAGACCTACCACAGTTACACTCCAACTAGCCGATAGGTCTATCACATATCCAGAGGGTAAAATTGAGGATGTTGATGACATGCAAAAATGTCATCATTTTCCTATTAATTTTAGCTAGTTTTATGCTTGAATTGTGTACTTTAATGCTATTTTCTGTTTAAATTTCAGAAAACCGAGCCAAAGAAGTAAAACCGGAATTTTGAGAGATTTTGGATGATTTTGGAAAATTTTTGGAGCAATTTGGAGAATTACATTGAAGATCCAAGTCCAAAAGCCAAGAAGAATGAGTTAGAAGCCCAAACTCATGAATTTCAAGTCTTGAAGTATCAAGTTGGGTCAAGAAAAATGCCCAAAATCCATTACAAGAAGTATTTGGGTCAAAAGAAAGTTGGAGGCCCAAAAATGGAGTCAAAATCGGGCCATTATTGAAGATTCAGGGCCTAGCGTCTCGACGCTAAGCCTGGAAGCGTCCCGACGCTAGGCAGCTATGTGGAAAAATCTGGAATCGCGGTAGCGTCGCGACGCTGTCCAAGTAGCGTCTCGACGCTGTCCTTGTAGCGTCTCGACGCTATGCCTGCTGGGAGCCTATAAAAGGAGCCTTTTGCATCCATATTTTGTGTGCCAATTTGTGGGTTTTCACCCCATTCTAGAGTTTACACTAAAATTTGGGATTTTTGGGAGAGTTTTGGAGCTTTGTTGAAGATCTTTGGAGCTCGGGATCGAAGGAGGTCGGCGCGGGATCGAGGAGATCGACACTTTTATGAGCATTTCTCTTCCCTTTTCCTTTATGTTTTAGTTTCTAGAATTGTTGTGATTAGGAATTATTGAATTTTAGTGATTATGAGTAGTAAATTCCTAAATTCTATGAGATTGATTTAGATGTTGAACCTCTGATGAATTAATGAATTGATGTGGTTTAATTGTCATTATTGTTCATTTGTGCATTTTGTCCGTAATGCTTTTAATCAACTGATCACTGATTAAATGAATCGTTACTAAGTGGAAACTCGACGGAGAGAAGCTTAGACTAGAACTGAATGCATGACTAACGGTTATTTACCCGGGTGACACGGGAGAGAATAAATAACGTTAGAGGTTGTACTGAAGGGTCGTAATGCCATACTAAGTAAATAAAGATGAGACTGAAAGGAGATTCTTTATTGAACGGTATGAGATAGGAGGAGACCGACAGGAGAGTCCTTGTCATTAGACTTCTAGACTTATGAATCAAATGATTTATTAATCAATATTGGTTAATTGATTACGCATTAAAGGTCCAATTGATAAAATCAACAACTCTAGAATTATCCCTCCAAATTGTGTCACCATTTATCTTTTGCTTTCTAGATTAGCTTTTTGTTATTCTTTTCAGCATCAGATTTTGTTCTCTAAATAAAGTTAAGCAAGATTATTCGTGGTACTTAATTGAATAAATTCAATCCCTGTGGAGACGATACTCTATACTCAAAATCACTATATTACTTGTGACGACCCGTGCGCTTGCGGAATTTAAAATCGTGCAACAGATGTCTTAGTAAAAGTTGATAAGTTCATATTTCCTGTTGATTTCATTATTTTAGATTATGAGGCTGATAAAGATGTCCCAATTATTCTAGGTCGTCCATTTTTGGCTACTGGTAGGGCATTAATAGATGTTAGAAAAGGAGAATTAACAATGAGAGTCTGTAATGAGTGTTGGTATCCGCAAGTGCACGGGCCACAAGTAATATAAAACGGAAAGTATTCCGAGTATCGAATCCACAGGGAGGCGAAGCGAAACTTAAGCAAATAATTAAAATTCTCTTGAGCACTGAAAATACTTAGGTGAAATAATATTTAGGGACCACGTTCATGTAATAAAAAGAATTAAATTTAAAGACAATTAATAGAAACAATTTGATCAATCAAAAATAAAATGCGGAGAAAGAGTTTTCTTGAAATGGGAAGAGGGGTCTTGAAAATCAATGATTAGCTAAATAATTGCTATAATTATCCTATCTCATTGCCCAACTAATTATAAACCTAGAATCTCCGTTAATCACATAGGTTCTCCTGTCGGTTTCCCCTAATTGTAATTAATTCATTTTAACAACCTAAGTGTCCTTAGCGCCATTAAAAATCATTAATTATTACGCTCTGATTCATTTTAGGAATCTAAGTTTAATCAACTAATCCCGGTGTCACAACGGGCAATTAAACTAGTTGCATGGATTATGATCTATCCTAACTTCTCTCCGTCGAGTTTCCATTAAGAATCGAATCATTACACAATTGGCCAGATTGAGTAAAGCATTCAGCACATCCATACAAATAATTAGGACATGGGCAAGAGACAAGAAATTATAACAATATTTCCACTATCATTTCATTTCAAGACCCCAAATTGGGGTTTAGCTACCCATAATATCCACAGTAATTACAAGGGAAAGCATATTAAAAAGCATAAAAGGAAAGGAATCGACCGTCGAAAAACCCCTTGCTGACGCTTGGAGCCCCCGCTGACTACTCCTCGAGCTTCTAGAATTGCTCCCCAAAATTCCCCAAAAATTCCCACTAGAAGAACCCTCTCAAAAAGGCTCAAAAGCCTTGAGAGGGGCTCCAAAAAAGGAGTCTTAAGAAAGGAAAGAAAGGAATGAGTGGTGGATGATGGAGTGATGATTGATGATCCAAATGAGGCACCAAGGGCGCCTATTTATAGGCCTAGAATAGGGGTAGCGTCGCGACGCTGCCTTGCCAAGCGTCGCGACGCTGCTGCGCACGCGGCTTGGGCAACAAGAAAGGGCAGCGTCGCGACGCTGCCTTGCTAAGCGTCTCGACGCTGTCCTGATTTTCCAGAAAAATCAGCTTCCTTTTGGGCTGATTTTTGGGCCTTCTTCTTCATTTCTCTTGGTCTTTTCTTCATGGATGTATTCTTAGGGCCTCCAATTGCTTCATACTTTGATTTGGGCTATAATTACATCAATTTTGGCTCTTTTTCTCCCAAAATCACCAACTTAGCTCCTAAGGACCAAATAACAAAATTCATTAAATATATTCATTAAAAACACAATTAAAGCACCAAAAAGCTTAATAAATTGAGACTAAAATAGCGACATTTCTGCTCGCTATCACACCCCCAAACTTAAGCTTTTGCTACTCCCGAGCAAAATAAATTCTAAAGATGCATGAAATAGAATCGCTCAACCCTCAATGATTTTTGAATTCTTAGGATCGAATGGAAAACATGCAAGTGGAATAAGCAAGCACCGCATACTCTTGAAGAAATCTTAAACTAGTTTGAACTTAAGATTAATGAATAGCATGCTCAAGACTTATCTATTGATTCTTTTACTAACCTAGATTAGTCTTATGGCTTTCTCCATTTGTTTTCCCCCTACACTGGCTAAGAGCCCCTAATACTTCGGAGTCCTTCTATCATGCAAAAAAAAGTAACTAGGGTGCCTGTCATCTTTTTTCTTTTTTCTTTTTTTTCATGGGGGAGCAGAATTCTCACATGATTTTTCTTTTTCTCTTCTTTTTCTTTTCTTTTTCTTTTGCTCCTCCCCCAAACTTGCATTTTGATATCTAATGGTACTAGCTTTCACACTACGGTGCAGGGACCCTTAACCCGAATTTTATTCTTGGTTGGCCTAACTGATCACACCGCAGGTAGCTCTTTTTACCCCTAGGCTTTTTTTTCTTTTGAGCAAGCAAAAATTCTTTTCAACAGATTTTCTTTTTCTCACTTTTTTTTTTCTCTCAGCAGGCATAGTATTTTTTCTACCTAGTTCTTTAGAGCAATCAAGCATGAACTTCCTGATATTAGAAACTAAGCCTATCGGGGTGACAACAATTTTGAAAACCATAATAAGAATCTAGATTTTCAAAGACGTCATTAGATAAGACTATTGCATGCTTTAGACATCAAAACTAAGTATCAAAAAATTTTAAAATTTCACAATTTCTGCCGTGCTCCCAGATTCCACAACATATAAACCATTTTCTCCCAAAATTTCAAAAATCACATCCTTGGCTATCATGGCTATCTATTCATGCATCCAACAGAATTTAAATATGCTCAACACAGCGGAAACCTCCCCCCCAAACTTAAACTAATCATTGTCCCCAATGTTTTAAAACAGAAAAGCATAAAGAGAGATACTGAGACTTCCCTGAGCTAGGAGCGCTTCATCCTCTTCCTTTGGATCCATGAAAAATGGGAAATGTGGAATTTTGGGATTTGCTAAGGTGATCCTGCAAAACAAAATTGGATCACGGAGCAAAGAAAATTATTTACCGCAAAAAAAACTAACTACTTTAATCCTTGGGTTGCCTCCCAAGCAGCGCTTTCTTTAACGTCTTTAGCTAGACTAGGCTCGGCACGCTTACGGAGGCTCAAAATAAAAATTTTCATCATCCTCCGGGCCCTGCAAGAAATCACGCACCGAATTGCATACTACAAACAGGGGAGAAAAAAAACTTTCCCCTGGCCCATCTTCACTAAAGAGATTCTCATAATAACATTTTAGAAAATAATCAGCCGCATCAAATCTCTTTTCTAAATCTCTATTTTCAAAACAATTGTTAACAGAGTCATCAAGCGTTATAATATCTACTGGTCTAAGATCTAGAGATGGCCTATCAATCATGCCAGTCCATTCATCAGAGAAAATATCTACATGCTCAGCAGATCCTTCAGACTCAGAATTAAAAAATGATTCAACTAAGCTATCACATGACTCATCATCAGAAGAATTAAAGAATTCAAGAATTTCAGGATCAGATTCTATACTATGCACAGATTTAAGTTTTTCTGGGTCAGATTCTACGCTATACACATCATCAGGACATGAAAAGAAAGTATTCACATTGTCAGGATTCATGCATTCAGGAATGTCAAGATCAGACTCAATAGATTCACTGTAATCATGGTCAGACTCAAAATTATCTATCGAGCAATCTTTTTTATGCCTTTTATGTTCATGCTCAATGTCAGGCAATTCAATATCATCATCAAAATTATTCATTTCAGGCAATTCCAATTCATTTTCAAAGGAAGGTAAATCATCAACTGCAGATCTTTCATTTTCACAAGCAGGCAAGTCTAATTCATTTTCAAAGTCAGGCAGATCCAAATCATTTTCAAACGGAGGATTGTCCATATATGCATCATGATCAAAATCCATATTATCAACAAGCATTTCTCCTAAGCCTAGGCCAAGATTATAGTCTACCTCTTCATCGTCATCAGTCAAGTATTCAGGCCCAACAGAAAAACATGTATGCAAACTACAAACAGATTCATCTTGGCCAAAAATACTAAACACGACTTTTTCATCATCAATGTTCAAGGTAAGCTTACCTGTATGCACGCTAATCTCAGCCTTACCAGTGGCTAGGAAAGGTCTGTCTAAGATAATTGGCACTTCTTTGTCCTCCTTCATGTCCAGTACCACGAAATCTACAGGGAAGATGAATTTGTTGACTTTCACCAACACGTCCTCCACAACACCCATCGGGTGGGTAATCGATCTATCAGCAAGCTGGAGAGTGACGTCAGTGTCTGTCATACCTGATAAACCAATCTTCCTGTATACAGAGTAGGGCATCAAATTTATACTTGCTCCTAAATCACACAAAGCCCTATCGAAGGATACTTCTCCTATGGTGCAGGGAACAGTAAAACTCCCTGGGTCTTTCTGCTTAGAGGGTATCCTACCAGAAATAATGGTACTGCTACTCTCAGATAAATTAAAAACTTCTTTTTTCAGACTTTTCTTTTTAGAAAGCATTTCCTTCATGAATTTTCCATAATTTGGCATATTATACAAAGCTTCTACCAATGGAATATTCACAGACAACTTTTTAAACATCTCTAAAAATTTTTGGAATTGTTCATCTAATTTGACATTCTTAAATCTTTGAGGAAAAGGTAACTCCCTGTAATCAAAGGTTGGACATTCGCCCCTCCGCTTCGGCGGGCTAATATGCGAACCTCTGTCATGGTGGTTGCATGGAACCACTTCTTCCTCAGTCATCTTCTTATTGTCATTCTGCCTCTCGTCTTCTTTTCTACCTGCAAAGCTGTTAGAAAAATCACATTTTAATTCAATAGAGTTGGGAGGATGTTGGAACCTTTCAGAGGAGGCTTTTTGTGCCTCAGCCCCTTCATCTTCATCCCTTCTCTTTTCTTCTTCCTTTTTCTTCTCTATTCTGTCCTCCAGTCTTCTGCCACTTCTCAAAACCACCATCTTACACTGCTCTTTTAGGTTAGGCTCAGTATCACTTGGAAATTTTCCCTTTTGAAGGGCATTTACTGCTGAAGCAATCTGACCTATCTGCACTTCCATATTCTTTAGAGCTGCGTCGTGGTTGTTTACTGATGTCTGGAGACTCACATTCAATATTCTTTGTTCCTTGCTGAATAAAGCCACCATCTCCTCCAGATTATTTTTCTTCTCAGAAGTACTCGATGATGCAAAACCTGGGGGTGGCTGCAAAACATTCTTCGTATTCGCATATGAGAAGTTCTCGTGATTGCGCAGACTGGGGTGGTAGAAGTTTGGTACTCCTTGAGCATATGATCTATTTCCTATGTATTGGACTTCTTCCACATCTTGACCTTCTTTCTTCGAATGACCATCAGCTAAGGTGGAAATGGACTTCACCACCTCAGATGACGTCAATTTGTTTAGAGCATTGGTCAGAGATGCCAGTTGCGCTTTCAGTGAACTTGACTCATCCAGTTCATATAATCCAGCCTTCTTTGTAACTGTTCCTCTCTCCGTCGGCCATTGATAGCTCGTTGCCGCCATTTCCTCAAGCAGGTCCTTGGCTTCTGTTACTGTTTTTGAAAGAAAACTCCCTCCTGCTGATGTGTCAAGGACTGTCTTCGTCGAGGGGTTTAATCCATTATAGAATAACTGTACCTGAAGCCAATCAGGATATCCGTGTTGGGGGCATCGCCTAAGCATTTCCTTATATCTTTCCCACGCTTCGTATAACTGCTCTTCGTCAAGCTGTTTGAATGTTCCAATTTCAGTCCGCAGCTTGGTAGTCTTAGCTGGTGGAAAAAATTTTGTCAGAAAAGCCTGGGCAAGCTCGTCCCAAGTACTGATGCTGCCCGTCTCGACTGATTCGAGCCAATCTTTTGCTTTATCCTGTAGAGAAAATGGAAATAGCCTCAATCTGATTGCGTCGGCCGGAACTCCGTTCATCTTTACCGTCCCGCATATTTCTAGGAATGATCGCAGATGAGAGTGAGGGTCCTCGGAAGGATGTCCCTTGAACGAGTTATTGCGTGCCATCTGAATCAACCCTGTTTTTAGCTCAAAATTTGTAGCTTGGATGGGGGCGTAAACAATTCCAGAATTCTCGGTAGGAAGAACTGGCTGCAGAAAATCTCTAATTGCCTTGGGAGCTTCCTCTTGGTGAGCCATCGTTTCTGCTAATCTTTTTTCTTTTCTAATGAATTCTAGAGTCCTGTTAATCTCAAGATCTAACGGAAACAGATCAACCACCTTGTTCCTTCGCATACAATGCTCCCAGATAGCAAAAAAAACCAAACAAAAAATGAAAATAAAATACGATTCACAAAACGATAAAAAAATATTTACACCTAAATTACCATTTACCCTTTTCTTTTCGATGTCAAGAAAAATTAATTTTTGCTTAAAAATCAAGCCTCCCCGGCAACGGCGCCAAAAACTTGTTGGTATCCGCAAGTGCACGGGCCACAAGTAATATAAAACGGAAAGTATTCCGAGTATCGAATCCACAGGGAGGCGAAGCGAAACTTAAGCAAATAATTAAAATTCTCTTGAGCACTGAAAATACTTAGGTGAAATAATATTTAGGGACCACGTTCATGTAATAAAAAGAATTAAATTTAAAGACAATTAATAGAAACAATTTGATCAATCAAAAATAAAATGCGGAGAAAGAGTTTTCTTGAAATGGGAAGAGGGGTCTTGAAAATCAATGATTAGCTAAATAATTGCTATAATTATCCTATCTCATTGCCCAACTAATTATAAACCTAGAATCTCCGTTAATCACATAGGTTCTCCTGTCGGTTTCCCCTAATTGTAATTAATTCATTTTAACAACCTAAGTGTCCTTAGCGCCATTAAAAATCATTAATTATTACGCTCTGATTCATTTTAGGAATCTAAGTTTAATCAACTAATCCCGGTGTCACAACGGGCAATTAAACTAGTTGCATGGATTATGATCTATCCTAACTTCTCTCCGTCGAGTTTCCATTAAGAATCGAATCATTACACAATTGGCCAGATTGAGTAAAGCATTAAGCACATCCATACAAATAATTAGGACATGGGCAAGAGACAAGAAATTATAACAATATTTCCACTATCATTTCATTTCAAGACCCCAAATTGGGGTTTAGCTACCCATAATATCCACAGTAATTACAAGGGAAAGCATATTAAAAAGCATAAAAGGAAAGGAATCGACCGTCGAAAAACCCCTTGCTGACGCTTGGAGCCCCCGCTGACTACTCCTCGAGCTTCTAGAATTGCTCCCCAAAATTCCCCAAAAATTCCCACTAGAAGAACCCTCTCAAAAAGGCTCAAAAGCCTTGAGAGGGGCTCCAAAAAAGGAGTCTTAAGAAAGGAAAGAAAGGAATGAGTGGTGGATGATGGAGTGATGATTGATGATCCAAATGAGGCACCAAGGGCGCCTATTTATAGGCCTGGAATAGGGGTAGCGTCGCGACGCTGCCTTGCCAAGCGTCGCGACGCTGCTGCGCACGCGGCTTGGGCAACAAGAAAGGGCAGCGTCGCGACGCTGCCTTGCTAAGCGTCTCGACGCTGTCCTGATTTTCCAGAAAAATCAGCTTCCTTTTGGGCTGATTTTTGGGCCTTCTTCTTCATTTCTCTTGGTCTTTTCTTCATGGATGTATTCTTAGGGCCTCCAATTGCTTCATACTTTGATTTGGGCTATAATTACATCAATTTTGGCTCTTTTTCTCCCAAAATCACCAACTTAGCTCCTAAGGACCAAATAACAAAATTCATTAAATATATTCATTAAAAACACAATTAAAGCACCAAAAAGCTTAATAAATTGAGACTAAAATAGCGACATTTCTGCTCGCTATCACACCCCCAAACTTAAGCTTTTGCTACTCCCGAGCAAAATAAATTCTAAAGATGCATGAAATAGAATCGCTCAACCCTCAATGATTTTTGAATTCTTAGGATCGAATGGAAAACATGCAAGTGGAATAAGCAAGCACCGCATACTCTTGAAGAAATCTTAAACTAGTTTGAACTTAAGATTAATGAATAGCATGCTCAAGACTTATCTATTGATTCTTTGAGCTCCCAGGATTTGTATTGATTTTATTTTTTTCGTTGATTTGATTTTAAGTCCGATTAGGTTAGGTTTGATTTTTGCATAGTTTATTAAATCTCAGTGTTTTTATCATTTTAGATTTTATTTCGTTTTGAATTTGATTTGATTTCATTTTCGGGTTATTTGTTTGGATTATCTTTTAATTATCTTTTAATTAGTTAGATTTTATTAGATTTTATCTAGATTTTATTTTCAATTATTTGAATTCTAGTTTTAATTAATAGGGATTTTTTCTAATTTATTTGGCCTCTTTTGAGAATAACAGGTTAAGTTTGCTTTGATCTGTTTAATTTGAATTAAAAGGATTTGATTTGTCTATTTTGAAATTTGGATTTCGTATCTGAGATTCTTCAGGTTCAGCAGATTGTTGCGGCAAAGATATTGCTGGAGCAAAGTATTCCGCGATAGAAGGGTTTCCGTTGGAATTTATTATTGTTACCGTTAGATTTAGCTTTAAATTCTCGCAGGTAAATGTGAGTGCATCATCTGATGAGGCCACGTGTCGCAGAGTAATTATCCAATTACTTCAATGATGACAGTACATCAATTTTACCATGGGCGTTTGGAATCCGCAAATTTTACCGTTGGTAATTTTTGAATTTCAGGTTTGCATTTTTAATTACAACGGTAATAATAGTTATGGCAGGGAAAATCTTTTCGGTTGGGATTCTTGTTTGTTGCAGCCCTATTTAGTCACAATCTCTGGTAAGTACATTTCACTTTGTTTTCTTGATCAAATTCTTGTGCGTGTGTTATTCTTTCTTTCTTTGCAAAACCCTATTATACCTTCCATGGCTAAAACAAGAGCGCGAAAAGAGAGGGAGAGTGAGGAGGAAGAGATACCCGTCACACCGGAAGTTCAAAAAGGGAAATCTAAGAAGAAAAGGACGCCAGAAGAGAAGGAGGCGAAGCGAAGACGGAGGCAGCAGAGGGCTGCGGAACAAGAAGTCATCCAAGAGACAGCGGTTGTGCAGCATCTTGAGACAGAACCGATAGTTTCTGCTACAGTTCAGAAAGGGAATGCTGAGAAGGAACATGGGACAGAGGTCGGAGGACAAGTCGCAGGTGTGCCTGAAAAAGAGAAAACACCGGAGCCGGTGCAGGAGGCCCATGTTGAAATTATTTTGCCTGAACCACCCAAGCGCCGCCGCATCAAGAGGAAGGCGGGTCGCGTGAGGGTGGTTCGAAACACTCCATCACCTCCGACGTCGGACTCTGAGGAAGAAAGAAGGGAAGCTGAGAATAAGGAAAAAGAAGAAGAAGCAAGAAAGGAAGAGGAAGAGCGTTTGCGTGTCCAGAGAGAAAGCAGTGGCAAAGGAATTGCTGAAGCATCAGGAGAAATTGAGGAGCCGAGGGCGCCGTTCATTCGCTTCGTCAACGATCTTGCTCGAGCAAAATACCAGGAGGTACTGAAACGGGACTTCTTATTCGAACGTGGATTTGGCAGTGATTTGCCTAGGTTCTTGGAGTCTGGAATAGTGAACCTCGGATGGAGGCAATTTTGTGCAAAACCAGAACCTATCAATGCCAACATTGTTCGAGAATTTTATGCAAATCTTGACGTTAAGAATGATTTTGAGGTTATCGTTCGAGGAATGCCTGTACAGTGGAGTCCTGAGGCCATTAATGAACTGTTCGATCTCCAAGATTTTCCGCATGCCGTTTTTAATGAGATGGTGGTTGCACCATCTAGTGATCAACTGAGTGCGGCTGTCTGGGAGGTAGGCATTGAGGGGGCTCAATGGAGGGTGTCGCAGACGCGGAAGCATACGTTTCAAGCTGCTTATTTAAAGAGTGAAGCCAACACTTGGATGGGTTTCATCAGGCTACGCTTGCTGCCGACAACACACGACTCCACGGTATCTCGGGACAGGGTATTACTTGCTTTTGCCATTCTTCGCTCGATGAGTATTGATGTAGGAAAAATTATTTCTTCTGAGATTGTTGATTGCTGGAAAAAGAAGGTGGGGAAGCTGTTCTTTCCAAACACTATCACGATGTTATGCAGTAGGGCAGGAGTGCCCACGGTTCCAGAAGATATGATCATGACTGATAAGGGAATCATTGACACACCTAATCTGGCGCGGCTTCAGCGTATGCAAGAGGTTCGCCAGGGTGGACTTGTGTATGACGTTAATCAGATCCTAGAGCAACTGTCAGTGTTGACCAGTAGGTTAGAATTTGCTGAAAGGCAAGCTCAGACCTACTGGACTTATGCTAAAAGGAGAGATGATGCGCTCAGGGGGGCCTTGCAAACCAATTTCTCAACACCATATCCGGCCTTTCCAGTGTTTCCCGATGATTTGTTTAATCTTTGGATACCACCCCCGCCTGTTGAACGAGAAGAGAATGATGATGAAAACCAGGGTCAGGAAGATTGATGGATGGAATAATCTTCAGCGAGCATTATTTTTGTCTTATCATTTTGTTTGCTCGCGCATATCTGACCCCGTTTGCTAAATATGTTTGCTTGTTTCTTTTTAATTTTTCTGCTTTCAAAATATATCTCTGCTATGTAATTTCTGTTCTTATGTTTTTTAAATGAAATTTCTAGATGTTTCTATTCCATGAGCACTGAGTAAACTCTAACTTAACTAATTTTCTTCTGAATTTTTGAAGTGTGGACTGATTACGCTTAATTAGATCAAGGTATTCTGGTCTCCAGAAACCTTTTGCTTGAGCATTTCTTCTAGCCTGGACTGTTGCTGCGGCAAGAAGATTTTGACGGTAGTATTGACTTATATGATCCACTTTAAGCTTAATCTGAGTCCCATGTTTAGTTTAAAAAATCAGATAGAAAAATTTAAGTTTGGGGGTATAATTGCTTAATTAATGATTCATTGGGGACAATGAATAATTCAAGTTTGGGGGACTTTTTGCTACTCCAATTATTTTGCTCGAGCATTCCTCTCCTTCAAAATTAAAATTTGCTAGGTTATTGAGTAACCGGGGACATTTGTGACACCCGCAGTTTGTCTTCTCGTTAAAAGATGACCTAGGAAATGTGAAAAGATGAGAAATATGAGAAAAATTATTATTTGCGGAAAAAAAAATTATTTGTTAAAGATTTTGCTGAAAAGAATTGACGGAGCAAAAGTTTTGAAGGATGAATGATGATCCAGCAGTTTTTCTGTCTTCCAGAACTTAGGTGAGCTTCATCATAAAATGTCGCCATTCTGAGGGGCAAGAGATGGAATAACTAAGGATTTTTGAGCTTTATAATGAGTATTGAGTCTAGTTGGTGATGAGCTTGAGGCAAGGGTATACTGCACCATAAAGTGGGTCATCCCGTGCTTAAGAGCTTATGACTGTAAGGCTGCTTTAAGTCTGATAAATAATGAAATAAACCCCTCTTAAAATATGTTTTGAAATATCTGATAATAGAGCTAGGCTGTGGTGAGTTCTTAGAATTAAGTTGAAAAGTGGTGATTATTTGTCCATGCCGGAGGCATCATTTTGCTGCAGCAGAGCTTGGTTTCGCAGAGTGCTCAGGTAAAGGTTGAAGGTAGTGTTGGACTGTCTGGTTTGATTAAGCTATTCTTTGTCTAATATTTTGAATTCTTGAAGGAAGGTTGGTTAGTATTGCTCGGGACGCGCAATAGTTCAAGTTTGGGGGTATGATAACTGCCCAAAAGGTAGTTATTTAGGCCTCAATTATATAAGGATTTGTGTGTCTTTAATGCTTAATAGGGTTGGTTTTAGAGAGATATTATATGATTTAACCCATTTGGAAGAATGGAAGCATTGGAAATTATTTTGTGCAGATTATGCTGCTGAGCGACTGGAGGGAGCAAATTCTATGCTGCAGCAAAACTGGGAACAGAAACTGCCACATCACAGCTCGTTAGCCAACTTCATGAACCGACTTCTGTTGAGTTATTTTCGTGATAAAGGATCAAGGAGAGCCTTACACGTGTCCTAGTTGACCTAATTCAAGCCTCCCATCCTTCTATAAAAGGAAGTAGCCGTCAAAGTCAAAGTCATTCCATGTTTTCCCTTGGAAGCCGAATAGTGTAGAGGTTGAAGATTATCAAGAACACCATCATCCACAAGCTGATTAGGGAGTTTATTTTCCTTCTTAATTTGTGGTTATGGACATGCATACTCAGATTGTAATTCGTATTCCTATGCCTATTATGAACTAAGTAGCTTAAGGTGTTGGTTAGGAATAATGTGATTACTGTGCTTCATCTCTAGTAATGAATTGACTATAGCATTTTGGTTAATTGTTGTGCTTATTCTTATTTTATGCCCGCCTGGCCAGCCGGTATGGATAGCTCTCTCTAGTTTCAGGGATGATTTAGAGAGTGTGTGGCAATTATCCACACTACGATCATTGTGTATTGGTGAACGCCAGTGATTGAGCTAGGGATAGCCAGTTGCCTAGTGCTTGATCGGTCGCTCTTCATTGGGTTTAAAACATATCCCAAAAGATCTGGAGTTCCGGGAGGAATCCGCTAATAATACTGCGAGAAATGCATGATCAATAATATTGCTAGAGCATATCTTAGAATAATCACTAAAGCCTAACCAGCGCCTGTCTTTAATCTGTCTATCTATTTGTTTACTCGTTGTTCTGTCATTTATTATGCTTTAGCATAATTCCGATAAAACCAAATCATTTTTATTATCTTCAAAACCATTAGAAAGTTATACAAAATAGGTAAAGTGGAAACTCATTCAGACCTTGGATTGATAATATTACTTGCTGCAGACTGTGTATACTTGCACAGGAATTCTAGAGTATTCTATACTATATTTTTACTCACTCTAGGAACCCAACACTAATCCAATTTTTTTCCTATACCTGCTGAACACGAAAAAACACTTCTATATATAGCGAACTACTCACAACCATCCACCACAACGCCTTACTACAGCACAACGGAACTTCCACAAGAAAGCGAGTCAGGTCTCGCAAATACGACAATCAAAACAAATAGAGAATTCACAACTCAACTCAGTTATGCACCACTGGCTACAACTTTAACCTATTAGAAACAACCTTAATTCCTATTAACTGAATGAGAAGGTAAAGTTTATTAAAACTGGCAACTGAAGACAAAAGTTCAACAAGAATAGACATAATTAAACCTAATAGGACAACAGTCGTCCAACAATATTAAGCAACAACTATCTGAGCCAACATGAGAATAAAAGAGAACAATGCGAACTAGCTATGGTCCCTCCTCAAGCACCTCCTCTGCATCACCATGGTTCACGCAGTCCTCATAACCTGCAAAATCTGGTGGTTGGGGGAGAGAGAGGGGAGGGGGTCAGTACACTAAGGTACTGGTAAGCAGCCCCTACCTGAAAAGCCATCAAACAGCAAACAACAAACAACGTGCTTTTCATGCGCAAGCAACATGCTCTTAAAAGCAGTAAACATAATATCATGCTCAAAAGCTAGTAAACAAATGACTCTTCTAAGCCATAACTCATGCATCTCTCTATGCAACTCGCTAACCACACAAGCTCCACGAGCTCACTCAACGCTCACATTTAGCCCTCACATGGCTCTTCACACGTGATTTCAGCGTCACGCTTCGCAAAACTCTCCAAGATTGACCCTTCGAGTTGTATCGACCCCTGACCATTTATATGAAGGGTTAAAATCCCTTTGGCAGCGGAAGCAAACAAGACCAATCTCGAATTAAATTTCAATTTCAGAAAAACCAATACGTTGGCAACAAAATTAGAAACAATTTCTAAATTAAACTAGATTAAGCTTGCTGTAAATATATTCGAGATCAAGAACACTAACCGGATATCGATGAACACAGCACAATGCTCCTAGATTCTTAATCTTGATCTTCCAATCGGCACCACCAATAGTGAACACCCGCTATATCTCTTGAATCGCTGAGATAGGGATGGTGGGATCCAAAATTCGGTCTTGGAAGGGAAATTTTCAGCAAGGAACCTTGCTGTGTTTTGAGAGACAAACTAGAGAGAAAATCCTCTCTGTTTTTCGTGAGAATGAGAAGAAAAATGACAGATCCTTGGGAACTTCCGCTCGCATGTCTCCTACATGGACGCCTCGGATCAATACGTCTGTATCGAATACAAAGCGGGCTGTATCACATAGTGTTACCAGGATAAGGTACCCAGCCTTATCCCTGTACTATAGACCTTTTAGGTTGTTACTTGAACACTGATCCCCGTATGTCCCCACATACTAGTCCAAGTCTCATGTAAACAACCTTGGATCTTAGTTTATTGGATTTGGGTCATATTGTGCAATTCTAGACTTAATATGACAATAACACTTTATTGCAAAAACCTCAATAACACTTTATTGTTACAAGTGTATAATTCGTTAATCATTCACTATCTACGATTTTTAGGACATAAAACCCAACATTATACCCAGGGCCTCGACACTTCTCTACAGAGCTCGACATTCGACCCTTGACCATTTATACCCAAGGCCTCCAACTGTGCATCGACCCTTGACCATTTACACCCAAGGCCTCGAACTGTGCATCGACCCTTGACCATTTACACCCAAGGCCTCGATGACTAAGCAACGTATTGACCCTTGACCATTTATACCCAAGGCCTCAATACTTGCCTCAAGACTCATCACACCGACCCTTGACCATTTATACCCAAGGCCTCAATGTTCCTCTTTATCTAACATTGGCATATAGACCCTCGACCATTTATACCTGAGGCATCGACATCCAATAGTGATATATCAGTCCCCGACCATTTATACCCGAGGCCTTGATAATCACTTTAATTTACTCGAAACAATATCAGTCCTCGACCATTTATACCCGAGGCCCTGATATCCAAATCACAACGTTAGTCCTCTTTAAACCCATGGTGACATGTCACCCCTCGACCATTTGTACCCGAGGTGCACTGACATTCACCCATCTTGCCCTTTTTTCACATTTTAGGTCCTTGACCTCTATCTCACCACTATCTAGAATGCATATGCCCTGCAACGCTTCTAGACTCACGTACTTTGCCCACCAAGCAGATACATGTAATCACATGCTCTCAACTCATGCTTATCTCACGAATGCAAAACAGAACCAACATGCTTTACAACCAATCAACACGCAACAACAGTTCATGTTTTTCAAAGAATTCATATATACACATATTTGTTCAAAGAAACAAGGAATAAGGGAACAGTTATAAAGCGAGTAAACAGTCAGCATGCATCACACAGTCAAACAGACTTCAGCAAGTAAGAACTACTTACCTATATGGCGCTCCTAAGCAATCCTAAGAGCCCAACCAAACTCCAAAACCAACTTGATTCTTAACCAGAAGAGTTGGAAATAGCCCAAATATTCAACCCACAAATGGTTCTGAACACGTGTTGTCCAGCGATCAAAAGGCTTCGAAACCGCTAATCCGAGTCCCCTAGCCTAAGAGCATTCAATTCCAAGATTGTTGGGCTAGTGGGTATTCGAAGATAGCCAAGTTTAAGCCCAGAATGCTGCTAGTTGGCGTTCAAAGAAGCTCAAACCGAACAGCGAAGATTTGAGGCCGAACGCTTGTTGGTTGGCATCCGAAGAGACTTGAACCTGCAATTCCAAAACACCACAACACTTTGTTGGGTGCTGGAAATCTGTGAATCAAAACCCACGGAAGCAAAACTCGATTGGAGGAGGCGGTTCTGCCCAGAACGAATGAGAAGAAGAAACCGAAACTCTTGGGTCTTCAATGGAGTTGTCGCACGCAAACAGGGGAAAACAACGACTGATGACTGGTCGAAGAAGAATGCTCATGGATCCGCTGCACGGATCGATGAACTTGCAGCTTGCGTCGCGAGGAGGGGACGATGCACTTGAGACGAGGAGGAACGCACGGCTCCCTGTTGGCGAAGACGAACGACACACGGGGGGGAGGGGGGAAACTGCAGCACTACACACGAAGGAGAGAGGGGGAGAGTGGCTACCGATGAAGATGAACAGCGCACGAAGGAGCTTGACAGGGTTGGTGGCTGGAGCTTCACGAAGAGGAGAGAAACGAGATTTGAGGGGGCGACTGATAAGAAAAGAGATGGAGAGAATAATTTGATTTAGGGTTTTATTTCTTTTTCTTTTTAAAAAAAAAAACTCGAAGAATAGGAAACCCATTTAAAAATGGTTTAAGGATTATCTAAGATTCAATTTTTAGGACCTCAATTTGAATCTTAAACCGGATCTTAGCTCCTGAAGAATTTGGGATTAAAACTGATTAAGAGAAGTTTTGGGTCTTTTGATATTTAAAATAAATATCAAATATTAAACCTCAACTTTAGGAAATTTAAAGATTTAATTAAAAATCTCTTTCCCCTAAATTTTAGAAATTTAGTTTAACGATCCAAGGCTAAACTCTAATTCTAACTTTCCAAATTAGAATAAGAACGCCCAATAGATTCCAAAACGACACGATTTCGAAACGCGAGGCGTTACAATTAAAGTTAATATTCCACAGGTTGCTAAAAACCCTGATATTTCTGATTCTCTTTACCATGTGGAGATAGTTGATTCTGTAGTGCAGGATGTCGTTGTGAATGATAAGGTTGACATTGGTTTAGAGCAGGATACCCAAGATAATGACATCGACGAAATAGAGGAGTTGGTTTCTGATTCTTCCCCTGATTCTATTTCCTTTGATCTTGGTATATCTGTTACTTCTGGTGAAATGTTGCCCTATGTTGTGCAAGCACCTAAATTAGAGTTGAAGGCATTACCAGAACATTTAAAGTACTCTTATCTAGGGAAAGGTAATACCTTACCAGTTATTATTTCTAAAAAGTTAACTGCAGGACAGAAACAAAGACTGGTGAGCGAGCTGAGGGAGCATAAGAAAGCTATTGGATGGATCTTGGGTGACATCAATGGGATTAGCCCAACAACTTGCATGCATATGATCATATCCAGTTGGAGGAGGACACAAAACCTTCGAGGGAGCCACAGAGGCGGCTGAATCTAGTTTCGAGAGAAGTGGTAAATAAAGAGATCGATAAGCTTCACGCTGCAGGTATTATCTACTCCATATCCGATAGTAAATGGATCAGTCCTATTCATGTAGTCCTAAGAAGACAAGCATGACTGTAGTTAGGTATAAACATGATGAACTAGTACCCATGAGAGTACAAAATGGATGGAGGATGTGTATAGACTACAGGAAGCTTAACACTGTCAATAGGAAAGACCACTTCCCTATCCCTTTCATATATCAAATGTTAGAAAGACTAGCTAGGAAGCCCTTTTTCTGCTTTTCCTGTGCAGAAGCTGATTAAGAAAAAGAAGAAAGATCCTTTGTGGATCAAAGAAGTGGATTTCGGTTGAAGATTGTAAATCCCGTCGAGCAATCGACGTTAAAAATTTGCACTTCTAGGAGGCCGCACAAATTTAAAAATAATTTTTATCCCTTCTCTTTACTTTTGAGTTGTTTTTCTTCTAGTTAGTTTTTATTCATGTTTGTTTTCCTTTTTTGTCTTTAGGATTTTTTGTGACCTACTTCAGCAAACTACTATCTTTCAAGTCATGGTGAATCATTCCCTTCCAAACATGTAGCTTAAAACAGGTGAGATTTACTGTTCCCTTACTCTTTGTCCTTTAAATTTTACTTGGTTAGATACATTAAGGACAATGCATGATTTTAGGTTGGGGGTGGACATGGTCCTACATGCCTGTTTTAGTTGAGTCTTGATGCACCTGAGCATCAAACTATTTATTATGCATGCTTTATTTTACTATTCTGTGTTTTCTGGATTAAGGCCATGCACCTGAGCATTGGACCTGTTTCTAAACAAATTTTAAAAGATTGAGTGTTGATGTATGGATGGCCTGGTTGCTTTTTCTTTGATTATGGAAATCAACAATGTGTCATCCTGCAAACTTTATTGCTTTTATTGAATTATAAGCATGATGCCCAAAAATTGAGCCTTTTTAAAATTTTTCTAGTACTTTTCTTGTAAGAGTGAACCATAGCATGCCTAGGATTAGTTTGAAGGCTTAGGAGCGAATTATAGGATCCATATGCTTATTGTCACCTCGATAGGTGTAGGGTTGAGCTAGAAAGTCATATGCCTACAAATTAGCATGTAATACCTTGCCTAAGAGAAAAGAAAGAAAATATGGCTAAAGAAAAAGAAAAAGAGAAAAGAAAAGAGAAAGAAAAAGAAAAGAAAAGAAAATTAGCGCGAGCTTAAAATAAAATCATATGCTCGTCTATTTTTATTTTTTGAGAAAAAGCATGTTATGCAATGATCATGAGCGATAAGGGGTAAAAAGAGTTGTCTGCGGTGTGATGAGTTAGTCCAACCAATGGGTCTCTGCATTGTAGTGTGAAAGCTAGTGCCCCGCCTTAAAAGTATGCAGAAAGAAAATGTCTTTTATTTTTCAGTGAAGGATTGGAATTCCCAATTCCGTTACAGAGGAAGCAATTGGACCGTTCGTAAATTAATTTTGTTCTACAAAATACCAATACATTGGCAAAAGGTTAAGCGGTGAGAAACATATCTCCGTCTGACGACTCTGAATTCTTCAACGAACACCACCACAAGATCTTCCCCGCTATAACTCGGAGATTAGGAACGTAGTTGTGGGACTACCTAATCTTGAATGGGAAAAACTCTTGAGAGAAAATTCTCCCTAGAGTTCTTGAGTTGAGAGAATATGAGAGGGCTTATGGTGACCATATGTTGTAGTTCCTAAACCCTACGGTTAGTGTTCTATTTATAGGAGAAAGGCCATGAATAAAATATTCATTTAAAATCAATTATTTCCATAACTGATTTAATCTTTTCCATAATTAATCAATTTCATAACCAATTAATTACATAATTGATTAATCTTTTCCATAAATGATTGATCATTTCCATAAGTGATTAAATCATTTCCATAAGTGATTAATTACTTCCATAAGGGACTGATCATTTCCATAATTGATTAATTTCCAATTAATTAATCACCAATTAAATATCATATATTTAATTTCAGACATTCTAATAGTTAATTAATTAATTTTGTTTGAAAAAAAAGTAGTTAATTAATTAATTACCCAAATAAATATCATATATTTAATTTCAGGCCTTGTTAATTAATTCTATAATATATCAAATTCATATTAAAATTGGAACTCCTTCCAATTCTCTTATATCCTATAAATTTAATATGAATCAAATTCATATTAATATTTGAACTTCTACAAATATTTATTTCTCTCATAATAATAAAGTTTAATTTCAAATTAGACTTTACATTTTAATGTATCATTATACATTATATTAATTTGTATCTCATACAATTAACTTAATTCCCAATATGAATTTGAACTAATCAAATTCTTTCATGATATAATTGTTCCTAATTACTCTTTACGAGCTAGCAAGGGGACCTAATGGACCTACAGATCAGAAGCTCCAATGATATGAGGTTAACCGATTAAACTCATTAATCAGGTTAACCAATATTCATTAACTGTGGATCATTCCACTAAAGACCCACAGCTGAACTCTTCTCACTGTAGAACATTTCTGTGTCCACAAATATAAACCTATACCGGTAAGTCAATCTTTCACAAGTGTTCGTAATCACGGCTGGGTCAAATTACCATTTTACCCTTGTGTTACATCTGTCTCCTTATGTACCAGTGCTCTTCTAATGAACAACCTGTTTATGGTCCAACCATTAAACAGAAAGTCCCTCTCGGGTCAGTGAGAGGGTGGGATCCCTTTGTTCAAGACCCAGAGTCACCACTTAAGAGAACACTCATCTACTTCTCTTAGAAGCGGGAAGAAGTGAATTCCATCTTGTGTTGTCATGTCTCCAGCCCCCCACTCGGTCTCGTCCCCAAGAAGGTAGGCTTATTGAGTCGGCGTGCAGGCCACTCTCACCCATACTAATCAAAGGGCAATCCCTCGTGAGAAGAAGTTCATGACACACTCAGAATTAAGACTGAGTTACTTGTGTCATCCTATTGAAACAGTAACCTAACTAGTTAACAGTGTTACATTTAGTGGTTTACTATTTCGTGGTCCGGACTTATGCAAACTAATTGCATAGGATACCCCCGCTCGCATGTCTCCTACATGGACGCCTTGGATCAATACGTCTGTATTGAATACAAAGCGGGCCGTATCACATAGTGTTACCAGGATAAAGTACCCAGCCTTATCCTTGTACTATAGACCTTTTAGGTTGTTACTTGAACACCGATCCCCGTATGTCCCCACATACTAGTTCAAGTCACATGTAAACAACATTGGATCTTAGTTTATTGGATTTGGGTCAATTTGTGCAATATTTAACAATAACACTTTATTGGATTTGGGTCAATTTTTAATTACCGAAAAAACTCTTGGCCAATTTTATTTAGGGAATCAAATTGAATGAGAATATAATTGAATCAAACACAAAACTAAAGCAAAAAGTGACAATCTAATGGGAAAAGTGGTCTTAGGGAATTGACTTCACCAATTGGGATTATGGAATAATTAATGGATTATTAACATTCAATGATTCATAAATCTTGGAAACCTAATATCACACATACCTCTCCCGAGCATACATGTTCTCCCACATGCAATTGAACCCGATATCCCTATCTAAATTCAATAAACATGCAAGGCATTAAGGATACCCTTTTTAACGATTTATAGAATTAACTATTATCTCCCGATCTCTAGCTAAATCCTAGTTATGCACAACGATTTCTAAGCTAAATCCTCTCTCCCGAGTTAGATTTAAGCAAACACAACATTCAATTCATGGCCGGTAAATTGAAAGCACTAAGGATACAATTATGCATACAAGAATCATTAACAATAAATCATCAAATTAATCCATAACTTGCCCAACAGCTACATCAATCCCTAAGAGTCAAAATCTAGCCAATCATACACCGCGTTATAATAAAACCGCAATAAAAACTAACTAAAGAAAGGGAAAAGAGAAATAAACTCGTTGTAGGCCGAGACCGAACGTCCCCGTCACGATCCCCACGAACAATGGGTTGATTTCCACCTCGCTCCCTTTGTTTCAGCCTCAATAGCCTCTGTTCTGTCCTGTTTTTCGGCTCCAAGAAGTCCCAAATCCAAGCCCCCAGAAACCTAGCCGAAAATAAACTTATATAGCAGATTTTCGTCGTAGCGTCGAGACGCTGCCTCTTATACGCGCGTGTCTGGAAAGGAAATGTAGTAGCGTCGAGACGCTATTGTCATAGCGTCTCGATGCTGTGACCTTATTGCGCCTGATTCGATATGGAATGCCAGCGTCTCGACGCTAAAGGAGCAGCGTCTCGACGCTGGTCAGCCTTTGACCCTAAATTGAATTTTTTCCTTGTTGATTCTCTTCGATTCTTTTGTGTCTTTTCACGTCCCGAACACCCGATTGACTCCAAATTTACGTTTTAGCTCCAATCAACAATTTCCTACAAAATAAACATTAAGTGCAATAAAATGGCCAATAAATCATCAAAGACTAGCTAAATTGATTAGGGAAAACTAGCTATCATCGATCCATCTTGTAGTCCTTGGGATGTCGAGACGGTGAAAAGACCAAAGTGGAGCACTCGAGACTCGAAAACACACCGAATGGATAGTGTTTTGAAGCAGCCAAACAAGGAAAACCCAAGAGATGGCGTCTCGACGCTTTAGATTCGAGGGACCGCTTGAATCACCGTCGGCGTCTCGACGCCGCTCCGTTATTTAAATGCAGCAATTGCGATTAGGGCTTTAGAGAGAGAGGAGAGGATCGATTGGAGTGTTTAGCAGGTGTTTCTCTCGGCTTAGTTCAATATTTTTCATTCTCCCTTTGTATTTTATAGTTTCTAGTCAAATGAGGTTGGTTTTTCGAGCCTTGGGTGTAACAGCCCGTATTTTTCAATACGATCATTCTTACAAATAATGCGGAAGCGATTTAACAAAACTGAAAACACATCTTATTAATCCAAAAAGATAAGGTTTACAACCAAAGCCAAGTCCATCCTTAAGGAAAAAAAAAACAGAACTAAACAAATCACAAGTTCACATCGGTCATGCTAGAACGCTAGCCTAATCGTTGCCAGAACTATCTCTTGCTCTTTCATATGAAAAACATTTTAAAAAAATTAGCACAAAAATACTCAATAAGCAACTTCCACGTCAAAATCACAATTCATTTTCGTTCAAAACAAAACATAAGATTTCAGGTAATAAAACGTTTCAATATTTGAAACAAATCATTCTTTCAGTCAAACACTACTTTCAGAACATATTGGGAAAGATGCATCAATGAAGTAGCCCAGAACAGAAATGGTTACCCGTCGGTAACACCAATCAGACATTCATACAGAATTGTCAGTAAAAACTGACCAAAACATTTCAAATCAAATACTTAAGTGTGAGTCCATGTGAATGAAACACACACATGAATCTACATTCCAAAGGAACATCAAACCACATAAGTGCCTTCTCACAAATAAGTTACAGTCAGAACATTTCAAACAAATACTTAAGAGTGAGGCCACGTGAGTGAAACACACACATGAATCTAAATTCCAGAGGAGCGTCAAACCACATAAGTGTCTTCCCACAAATAAGTTTCATTCAGAACATATAACCGTTAATTCCAATATGGCTACTACAAAGCATACAATCCCCAAAACAAAATTTGGCATATCAGGATAGCACTATTGATTCAATTTAAAACACTTTTCAAAACATACAAAACAGTAAACATTCTTTCATTTAACAAAACAATTGAAACGGAATCAATTTCGATCAAATCACTTTCAATTTAAAACAAACAATTTTGACCAAAATTTCTATTTTGGAAGGCATGTGGAAATTACTTACCTCGATCAGAACCTACGGTTCTTAACCCCAATGCAATTCAAATTTCGGTTCCTTGAATCCAACAATTTCCTAAACATATCGAATACTTTACTCCTTAGAAATCAAAATTCCATCTTAAAGGTCTAATGACCCATCCAAATGACAATCAATCTTAACCTCCAAAATTTCCCACTTAAAACAAATTCTTTTCATAAAAAGTTGGGAAAATAGGCTTATTGGGTGCCAAAAAACAGCATTGAAATTCTGGAAAATTTCCCTTTAAAATTCAACTTTTTCATACAAAAAATCAGTAAAACAAATACCTTTCAAAACCCATTTAAATACATAACAAGATTTCAATTCTCCAATCTTTGAATACTTCAAAACTATCTTAAAATTGGGATAAATAACCCAGAAAATTTATGCAACAAAAAAAAAAAGGATTTTCCAAGCTTTTAACAATAAAACATATCAATATTTGTTACTTTTAAACACAAAAATCAGATCTGAAAAACCCAATAAAACTGCTATAAAAAAAGTAAAAACATCTCATTTTCATGAAGAAATCAAAACCATAATCATACTACAATATAGCAATCATATGACAAACTTTTTAACAAAAAGAATCCACTTTAAACACAAAAACAACCCCAAAATTAAAGAAATTCAAGGCTGGAAAATTCTGGAAAAAAATTCATTTTCATCAAACCTTTGATTTCAAAACAAAAACTCCAAGCGGAAAAACTTTGATAAAAATTTAGGCCAAAACAAAAACCTAAAACGTTTTAGGGCAAAAGGTTTAAAAATCAATTTTATCCCTAATAGGGCAAATAAAACTTCATATTAAAACTTTTCAAAAACAAAATTCAATTGATCAAAAAGAAAAGAAAACAATAGAAAAGCATAGAAGGGAAGAAAAACTTACTACTTTTACTCTAGGAAAGAAAGTGCAGAATACGTTCTTCTTCTCTCTTTTTTGATTCAGAGCGTAAAAATAATTAGGGCTAAACAAAATGTCTTTTAAAAAGAACCCTAATAAAAACCCTAAAAGACTTTCATTTTTAAAAAAGGAAAAGGATCATTCAAATTTATCTCCTAAAAGGAAAAAAAAAAATTCGAATCAAAGATTTTCTTAGGAATTATTAAAATAAATTAAATCTTTTTTTTTATCCAGCTGTTACAAACACCCCACCTAATAAAAATTTCGTCCTTGAAATTTGCATACCTTGCTTTAACAGAATAAATCAGGATATCTTTCCCTCATGTCCTTTTTAGTCTCCTAAGTAGCTTCTTCAAAGGATTGGTTCCTCCATAAAATCTTCACAAGAGGGATAGACTTGTTGCGCAAAACTCGATCTTTTCTATCCAAGATTTGAACTGGAGCATCCTCATAAGTCAAATCTTCCTTCACATGAAGTGGTTCATAGCTTAACACATGGGATGCATCTGCAATATACTTTCGAAGCATGGAAACATGGAAAGTATTGTGAGTTCGATCCAAGGCAGCGGTAAGGCCAAGCGATATGCCACTACACCCACCTTTTCGAGAATCTCAAAAGGTCCAATAAACCTTGGACTAAGCTTCCCTCTCTTACCAAATCTCAAAATTCCTTTCAATGGTGACACTTTCAAGAACACCATATCTCCAACTTCAAAATTTAATTCCTTTCTCCAGACATCAACATAACTTTTCTGTCGACTCTGAGCTGTTTTCATTCTCTACTTGATCAAATCAATGGCTTCATTAGTCTTTTGCACTAACTCTGGACCCAAAATAAAATTCTCTCCTACCTCACTCCAGTTGATTGGTGATCTGCATTTACGGCCATAGAGAGCCTCGAAAGGTGCCATCACAATAGTAATTTGATAGTTGTTATTATAAGAAAACTCAACTAAATGCAGGTGTTTCTCCCAACTACCTTAAAAGTCTAAAGCACAAGCACGAAGCATGTCTTCCACTATCTGAATTGTCCTTTCTGTTTGACCGTATGACTTAGGGTGAAAAGTAGTATTGAAATCAAGCCTCGTGCCTAAAGCCTTATGCAAACTTCTCCAAAATTTGGAAGTAAACTTTGGATCTCGATCTGACACTATAGAGTTGGGTATACCATGAAGTCGAACTATCTCCTTCACATAAATCTGAGCCCATCTCTTGGTTGTATAAGAAGACTTTCCAGGCAAAAAGTGAGTTGACTTTGTTAAACGATCAATAACAACCCACAAAGTCTCAAGCCCTAACTGTGTCTTAGGTAATTAGTCACAAAATCCATTGAGATATTTTACCATTTCCACATTGGGATATCAAACGGTTGGAGAGGTCCTGACGGTCTTTGATGCTCAATCTTCACCTGCTGGCATGTTAAACAATGATTAACGAAGCTGGCAACCTCTCGTTTCATTCCTGACCACCAATACGTCCTTCGAAGATCTTGATACATCTTTGTACTCCAAGGGTGAACTGAATAAGGAGTACTATGTGCTTCTGCCATAATCTCCTTATTAATAACTGTGTCATTAGGAACACAAAGACGATCACCCATCCACAAAACTCCATCACGTGATGTTGAAAACTCAGATTGCTTACCCATGCTAACATCATCAACAATTCTTCTCAAAGTTGGGTCTAAACTTTGAGTCTGCTTGATCTTATTAACCAATGATGGTTCAACCATTAGATTAGCAAAAAATCTGATACGTCTTCTGAAGTCACATCGATGTCTAGCTTTCCAAAATTGTGGATCAAGTGCTCTTGAGTTGTGATCAAAGCTGCTGAAAATGAAGACTTTCTGCTAAGAGCATCAACAACCACATTGGCTTTACGTGGATGGTAACTAATAATGCAATCATAATCCTTCACCAATTCCAACCAACGCCGCTGACGCATATTCAATTCCTTTTGCGTGAAGAAGTACTTTAAACATGGTTAGTAAAAATCTCGCATCGAGCACTATATAAGTAGTGTCTCCAAATCTCTAGTGCAAACACCACTGCAGCTAACTCCAAATCATGAGTGGGGTAATTTTGATCATGGTTCTTAAGCTGTCACGAAGCATAGGCGATAACCTTGCCATTTTGCATAAGCACAAAACCTAGACTATTTCTTGAAGCATCACTATAAATTACGAATCCTGAGTCTCCACATGGAATAGTCAGCAATGGAGCAGTAACAAGTCTCTTTTTCAACTCTTGAAAGGTATGCTCACACTCGTTTGACCACTGGAACCGTGCATTCTTTCTGGTTAGCTGAGTCAAAGGAGCAGAAATCTTAGCGAAACCTTCCACAAATCTTCTATAATAACCAGCTAAACAAAGGAAACTTCAGACTTCTCGAACATTAGTGGGTTGTGGCCAACCCATAACTGCTTCAACTTTGCTATGGTCTACAGAGATCCCCTTTTTAGAGACCACATGGCCCAAAAAGGCAATGCTCTTTAGCCAAAACTCACATTTCTTAAATTTTGCATATAATCTTTTTTCCCTCAACACTTCTAGTGTTCTTCTTAAGTGAACCTCATGCTCCATTTTCGACTTGGAATAAATTAAGATGTCATCAATGAAAACAATGATGAGTTTATCCAGAAATTCATTGAACACTCTGTTCATCAAATCCATAAAAGCAGCTAGAGCATTAGTTAGTCCAAAAGGCATTACCAAATATTCATAGTGCCCATAGCGTGTTCTGAATGCACTCTTCTGGATGTCACAATCCTTAATCTTTTACTAGTGGTAGCCGGACCTCAAATAAATCTCTGAGAAAACCATGGCACCATGAAGCTGATCAAATAAATCTTCAATCCGAGGGAGAGGATACTTGTTCTTTATAGCAACCCAGTTGAGCTCCCTATAATCGATGTCTAATCGAAGAGATCCATCCTTCTTTTTAACAAAAAGAACTGGAGCACCCCAAGGTGAAACACTTGGACGGATAAAACCTGTTGGGTTTTATGCCCTAAAACTCGTGGATAGTAAATGTAAACATTTAACCGAACATTAATAAAATAATATTTCCTGATTATTATTGTTTGTATTGTATCTTGCCTAAATAACCCTAATCTAATAAACTGAACATCCTAGGTTGTTAGTATGAGACTTGAACTAGTATGTGGGGACATACGGGGATTGATGTTCAAGTTACAGCCTAAAGGGTCTATAGTATAGGGATAAGGCTGGATACCTTATCCCGTTGACACTATGGATATGGCCCACTTTGTATTATGATACAAACGCATTGATCTAACGCGTTCGTGTAGAGGACATGCGAGTGGGGGTATCCTGTGCAATGAGTTTGCATAAGACCGGGCCACGAAATAGTTAACCACTAGCCCTAACACCGTTGACTAGATAGGTTTCTATTTCACTAGGATGACCTAGGCAAGTTAGTCTCAATCCTGAGTGGATTATGGACTCCTGTTCACGAGGGATTGTCCTTTGATTTGTATGGGTGAGAGTGGCCTACACGCCGACTCAATAAGCCTATCATTTTGGGGACAAGACCGAGTGAGGAGCTGGGAACATAATCACACAAGAAGAAATTCACTCCTTCCAGATATTAGGGTAAGTAGAGGTGTGTTCTCTTAAATGGTGCCTCCGGGACTTGAACAAAGGGTCCTGCCCTCTCTATGGCACGAGAGGGACTTCTGTTTGTTGGTTGGACCTCAAACAGGTTGTTCATTAAAGGAGCACTGGGACTTAAGGATGTAGAGGTAACCCAAGGGTAAAACGGTAATTTGACCTAGCTGGGGTTACGAACACACGTGAAGGACTGACTTGCTGTTGATGGTCGATATCCGTGGACACAAAAATATATCTGCAGTGAGAAGAGTGCAACTGCGGTTCTATAGTGGAGTGAACCATAGTTAACGAATATTGATTAATTTGGTTAATGAGTTTAGCCAATTAATCTCATATTGTTGGAGCTTCTGAACTGCAGGTCCATAAGGTCCCACCGGTAGCTCAGATAACGTGTTGAGGTAAATTTACTAAGGAAAATTTAATATGAATTGGATTCATATTAAAACTATAGGTTAAATTTAATGGGCATTGGATGTACATTAAAACTATAGTACATGTGTGAGAGAAAAATAATAATAATAATTGAATATGTGATATTCAATGTTATGATTAATTAATTTTTTAATAAATTAATTGTAAGTTTTAATTTAGTTTAATTAAATTTGATTTAATTAAATGATATTAAAACTATAGGGAAACTCATTTAAATGAATGAATTAATTTAAATATGATTTAAATTGGTTAAAATTAATTTAATTAATATTTTTAATTAAATTAAAATTAAATTTGATTTTAATTCGTTAAAATCAAAATTATCAGGTAACTGACTGATTAGTTACCTGAACGTGGAGCATGAATTCCTGTTTTCTCTCTCTCCCTATCGATAAGGGTTTTAGTTTGTGGTCGTTTTTCTCTCAGGCTCTCAATCGGTCTTTGGTGTGTGAAAATTCCAGAGAGAACTCTAGAGACTTTGAGTTCCTTAGTAAAATCCTTCTCCCACAAGAAACCTTAACAAAAGGCCTTGTTAGTCATACCGGTGGCTCTTACGTGGTAGTGTTCATCAAACTTCAGCAAAGAAAGTGCTCTTTTGGTTTGCTGTATTTTCAGATCAAGAAGCAAGATTCGACGATTTCGGTCAAGATCTACAACGGTAGTACGTACCTTTTATTCCTATGATCACTAGGATCATTCTATAGTGTAGATCTAAGTTTATTCCATAAAATAGCATGTTTTATGACCTTATTTACAGTTTTTTATGAGATTTTATTGTTGTAAATTATTTGCCCTCGTATCGGTATTCTTGTCAAAGATTTAATTGGGTTTGGATCTCTGACCGTTTCCGCGGCGCAAGGGATTTTAACACTTCAATAATTCTTGAATTTGGAGCACCCCAAGGTGAAACACTTGGACGGATAAAACCTTTGTCCAATAATTCTTGAATTTGCTCCTTAAGTTCTCGAAGTTCAGCAGGAGCCATTCTATAGGGTGTTTTGGATAAAGGTGCAGTTCCCGGTACTAAATTGATAGAGAATTCAATCTCTCTATCAGGAGGCAAACATGGTAAATCCTCTGGAAAGACATCTGTAAAGTCACGCACTACTGGTATTTCTCCAATCGACTAACCTGTCTTTTCAGTGTTAACCACACTAGCTAAGTACCCCCAACATCCATTCTCAATCAGTTTTGATGCTTTAAGTCCTGGTATACTTTTCAGAAGAGGGTGCACCTTCATTCCCTTAAAATGAAACATTGGTTGATCCGGAGGGGCAAACAAAACCTCATTCTCTTGGAAAATAATATTTGCATGATTTAGAGATAACCAATCCATACCCAATATTGCATCAAAATGAGTCATTTCAAGGAGTGTCAAGTCAGCAAATAAATTTCTATCAACAATATTCAACTCACAAGACTTAACTACTCTATCACTTCTCAACATATTTCCAGAAAGGGTAGATACCTTAAGCACATAATTTAATTCAACAGGTACTGATAACTGCCCAAAAGGTAGTTATTTAGGCCTCATTTATATTGGGATTTGTGTGTCTTTTGTGCTTAATAGGGTTGGTTTTAGATATATATTAGATGTTTTAACCCATTTGGAAGAATGGAAGCCTTGGAAATTACTTTGTGCAGATTATGCTGCTGGGCGACTTGAGGAAGCAAAATCTGTGTTGCAGCAAAACTGTGAGCAGAACTGCCACATCACAGCTTGTTAGCCAACTTCATGAACCGACTTCTGTTGAGTTATTTTCGGGATAAAGGAGCAAGGAGAGCCTTACACGTGTCCAAGTTGACCTAATTCAAGCCTCTTATCCTTCTATAAAAGGAAGTAGCCGTCCAAGTCAAAACCATTCCATGTTTCCTTGGAAGCCGAGTAGTATAGAGAGGTTGGAGACCACTAGAAGACCATCATCCGCAAGCTGATTAAGGAAATTATTATTTTCTTTATTATCTTGTGATTATGGACATGCCTACTCAGATTGTAATTTGTGTTTCCATGCTTATTATGAACTTAGTAGCTTTAGGCGTTGGTTAAGTAATATGTAGTTGTCGTGCTTCATCTCTAATAATATATTGATTATTGCAACTTGATAAATTATTGTGTTTATTCTTATTTTATGCCCGCCTGGCCAGCCAGTGTGAATACCTCTCTCTAGTTTCAGGGATGATTTAGAGAGTGTGTGGCAATTAATCACACTACGATCATTGTGTATTGGTGAACGCCAGTGACTGAGCTAGGGATAGCCAGTTGCCTAGTGCTTGATCGGTCGTTCTTCATTGGGGTTGAAACACATTCCAAAAGATTCGGAGTTCCGGGAGGAATCCGCTAATAATACTGCGAGAGTTTGCATGATCAATAATATTGCTAGAGCATCTTTTAAAACAATTAATAAACTTAACCAACGCCTGTCTCTAATCTGTCTGCCTATTTGTTTACTTGTTGTTCTGTCATTTAGTTTGCTTCAGCATAATTCTTATAAAACCCAATCATTTTTATTACCTTGAAACCATTAAAAGATTCATACAAAATAGATAAAGTGGAAGCTAATTCAGGACTCGGATTGATAATATTACTTGCTGCAGACTGTGTATGCTTGCACAGGAATTCTAGAGTCTTTTTATACCATATTTCTACTCACTCTAGGAGCCCAACAAGTTTTTTGGCGCCGTTGCCGGGGCATTGAATAAGTTTTTATCTGATTTGTTTTGTGTATGTGTTTTAGTGGTTTGGTGCTAGAACTTTTTGATTGTTTCTTTTGTTTTTTCAGGTGTGAGCTTGGTGCATGAGCGATCCGCCTGGGGTAAGGTTCGAGCTTGATCCAGAAATTGAGAGGACATTTAGGATCAGAAGGAGAGAGCAGCGCAGAAACTAGATGGAGAACGTGTCGCGTCTTCCGCAGGGTCCTGAAAGTCCAGCAGACCCCCAGAATCGTTTGCTGCAGCAAAACCCACTGTTTGAACAAAACGAGCAGCAAAATAATCAGGCTGAGAATCCTATCTTGATAGCGAACGATAGGACCAGAGCCATTCGAGCGTATGTTGTCCCAATGTTTAATGAGTTGAATCTAGGGATTGAACGTCCCCAAATTCAAGCGGCGAATTTTGAAATGAAACCGGTAATGTTTTAGATGTTGAAAATCGTGGGGCAATTCCATGGTTTGTCATCTGAAGATCCTCATTTACATCTTAGGTCTTTTCTAGGAGTTAGCGATTCTTTTGTAATTCAAGGAGTGCCTAGAGATGCTCTTAGATTAACTTTGTTCCCGTATTCTCTTAGAGATGGAGCAAAGGCATGGTTAAACTCTTTTGCTCCAGGATCAATTAGGACATGGGATGAGTTAGCTGAAAATTGTTTGAGTAAATATTTCCCGCCTAATAGGAATGCTAAATTAAGGAGTGAAATAGTAGGGTTTAGGCAACTTGAAGATGAGACTTTTAGTGAGGCTTGGGAAAGGTTTAAGGAGCTTTTGCGAAAGTGTCCCCACCATGGTTTACCACATTGTATTCAAATGGAAACATTTTACAATGGTTTAAATGGAGTAACCCAAGGTATGGTTGATGCTTCAGCTGGAAGGGGCCCTTTTGGCAAAGACTTTTGATGAAGCCTATGAAATTTTAGAAAGAATATCTACTAATAGTTGTCAGTGGTCGGATGTTAGAGGCACAAATAAAAAGGTTAGGAGTGTATTAGAGGTTGATGGTGTGTCCACCATTAGGGTTGATCTTGCTATGATTGCTAATGCTCTTAAGAATGTGACAGTGATTAGTCATCAGCAGCCACCAGCTATGGAGCCTGCTGCAGTGGTGAACCAAGTGGCAGAAGAAGCATGTGTCTATTGTGGTGAAAATCACAACTACGAGTTTTCCCCCAGCAATCCAGCTTCTGTGTTTTTTGTAGGTAATCAGAGGAATAACCCTTATTCTAACTTTTATAATCCAGGTTGGCGCAACCACCCCAACTTCGCATGGGGAGGACAAGGAAGCAGTGCGCAAGCACAACAAAAGGTGAACCAATCGGGATTTGCTAAAGTGCAGGTATTGCCCCAGCAAAATAAGCAGGCTTTGCCCCAGCAAAATTCGGGAAGTTCTCTCGAGGCGATGATGAAAGAATTTATGGCTCGTACAGATGTCGTAATTCAAAGTAATCAAGCCTCGACGAGAGCCCTGGAATTGCAAGTGGGTCAGCTAGCTAATGAGCTGAAGGCAAGTCCTCAAGGGAAACTTCCCTCGGATACTGAACACCCTCGAAGGGAAGGTAAGGAGAAGGTAAAGGCAGTGACTCTTAGGAGTGGTAAGCCACTAGAAGAGCCTAGTAAAGCCCAGAGTGTAAATAAAAATAGTGATAAAAATGGTGATGTTGTAGTTGAGAAAGAGTTGGAGATTGGTCAGGGTGCTGGAGGCAGCAAGAAAGATGCTGGAGCATCTGGTTCTGTTCCAGATGTGGAACCACCTTATGTGCTGCCCCCACCTTATGTACCACCTCTACCTTTTCCACAAAGGCAAAAGCCTAGGAATCAGGACGACCAATTTAAAAAGTTTTTAGAGATTCTTAAGCAGTTGCATATAAATATCCCTTTAGTAGAAGCTATAGAGCAAATGCCTAATTATGCTAAATTTCTTAAGGATATTTTAACTAAAAAGAAGATGTTAGGTGAGTTTGAAACTGTATCTCTTACTGAGGAGTGTAGTGCTATTCTTAAGAATTGGCTACCACCCAAGGCTAAGGATCGAGGGTCATTTACCATACCCGTGTCTATAGGTGGAAAAGAGTTAGGTAGAGCACTCTGTGATTTAGGTGCAAGCATTAACCTTATGCCTCTTTCGGTCTATCGAAAGCTTGGTATTGGTGAAGCTAGGCCTACCACAGTCACACTCCAATTAGCTGATAGGTCTATCACATATCCAGAGGGTAAAATTGAGGATGTCTTAGTAAAAGTGGATAAATTCATATTTCCAGTTGATTTTATTATTTTAGACTATGAGGCTGATAAAGATGTCCCAATTATTCTAGGTCGTCCATTTTTGGCTACTGGTAGGGCGTTAATAGATGTTCAGAAAGGGGAGTTAACGATAAGAGTTTGTAATGAGGAAGTAAAATTTAATGTGTTTAAAGCCATGAAGTATCCAGACGAAATGGAGGATTGCTCCTTCTTTAGGATTCTGGAGAGCACAGTTATTGAGACCGCAATACAGGATTCAGCTAGTAAGCATTCGGAAGAGCATGGAGAGTGTAGAGGATTTAGAAGTTTGTTTGTTAGAAAGAAAAAATGAAAAAGATTTATTTAGGTGTGAGGATGTTTTTGAGTCTTTAGATTTAGATCAAAGGAAGGCTCCTCCTATTAAGCCATCCCTGATTGAGGCACCTACTTTAGATTTGAAGCCCTTGTCGGATCATCTAAAGTATGTGTATCTTGGGGAAGGTGAGACGTTGCCCATTATTGTTGCATCAGACTTAATGCCGGAGCATGAAGAGGCCTTAATAAAATTGCTGCAACAATACCGCAAGGCTATAGGTTGGACATTGGCTGACATTCAGGGAATTAGCCCGTCTTTTTGTATGCACAAAATCACTCTAGAGGAGGGATCCTTTAGGGGTATTGAGCAACAAAGAAGGCTTAACCCTGCAATGAAAGAGGTTGTTAAGAAGGAGGTGATTAAATGGTTGGATGCTGGGATCATTTATCTAATTGCCGATAGCAATTGGGTGAGCCCTGTCCAATGTGTTCCTAAGAAAGGAGGTGTCACTGTGGTGAGCAATAAAGACAATGAGTTAATCCCAACTAGGGCAGTAACTAGCTGGAGGGTTTGCATGGACTACAAGAAGCCCATTTATTAACCAGATGTTGGATAGATTGGCTGGTCAGACCTACTACTGTTTCTTAGATGGTTATTCTGGGTATAACCAGATTACTATTGCTCCTGAGGATCAGGAAAAAACCACTTTCACCTGCCTTTATGGGACGTTTGCTTTTAGGCGAATGCCTTTTGGCCTTTGCAATGCTCCAGCAACATTTCAGCGGCGTATGTTAGCAATTTTTTTATGATATGATTTGAGTCCACTGTTGAGGTATTCATGGACGATTTTTCAGTGTTTGGAGGGTCTTTTCAGAGTTGTTTAGAAAATTTAGTTAAGGTATTAAAAAGATGTGAGGATACCCATCTAGTCCTTAATTGGGAAAAATGCCACTTCATGGTGAAGGAGGGCATAGTGTTAGGTCATATGATTTCTAAGAATGGTCTAGAAGTTGATAGAGAAAAAATAAAGGTTATTGAGAGACTAGAACCACCGAATTCAGTGAAGGGAATTCGGAGTTTATTGGGACATGCTGGATTTTATAGGAGGTTCATAAAGTATTTCTCCAAAATCAGTAAACCTCTTTGTAACTTATTGTGTACTGATCATGTTTTTGACTTCAATGCAGATTGTAGGAAGGTTTTTGAGACTTTAAAGGCTGCTTTAGTTTCAGCACTCATTCTTTGTGCACCTAATTGGAATTTACCATTTGAGGTAATGTGTGATGCAAGTGATGCTGCGGTAGGTGCTATGCTGGGGCAAAAGCAGGGCAAATTTATCCATCCTATATATTATGCAAGCAGGGTTTTAAATGAGGCACAAGTCAACTATACAACTACTAAGAAGGAGTTGTTACCTGTGGTGTTTGCTTTTGAGAAATTTCGGCCATATTTGGTTGGATCCAAAGTCACGGTGTTCACGGATCATGCAGCAATAAGGTACTTAATGTCTAAGAATGATGCAAAGCCTAGACTAATTCGTTGAGTTTTATTATTGCAGGAGTTCAACTTGGAGATAAAGGATAAGAAGGGATCAGAGAATGTCATTGCAGATCATTTATCTCATCTTCATCCACCATCATCTTGGCTGGAGCAATCTGCCATTTCCGATTCTTTTCCAGATGGACAGCTGTTTGCTGTTGAGGTAAAAGTAGTCAGGGATGTCCCTTGGTATGCTGATATTACCAACTTTTTGGTAAAGGGAGTCACTCCTATTGACATGGACTGGAGGCAGAAGAAAACGTTTAAGCATGATGCGAAATTTTTCTATTGGGATGAGCCCTTTATGTATAAGCAATGCTCTGACGGTATTATTCGTAGGTGTGTTTCAGGTGCTGAAGCAAAGGAAATCATGGAGCAATGTCACTCTTCGCCGTATGGAGGTCATTTCAGCGGTCAAAGGACAACTATGAGGATTTTGCATTGTGGATTTTTCTGGCCCACCTTATTTAAGGATGCCCATTGGTTTTACAAGCAATGTGATGCTTGCCAAAGGAGAGGAAACTTGGGACCTAGAGATGAAATGCCTCTTACTTATATTTTAGAAGTTGAATTATTCGATGTATGGGGTATTGATTTTATGGGGCCATTTCCCCCTTCTAATGGCAATGTTTTTATCTTACTGGCAGTTGATTATGTGTCCAAATGGGTGGAGGCCATTGCATGCCATCAGAGTGATGTCAAGACAGTAGCAAGGTTCCTTCAATCGCACATCTTTGCGCGGTTTGGGACACCTAGTGCTCTAGTGAGTGACGGGGGTACACATTTTAATAATATCTTAACTAAGCTATTAGCTAAGTATGGGATTAAGCATAGGATAGCTACCCCTTATCACCCACAAGCAAATGGTCAAGCGGAAATTAATAATAGGGAAATAAAATCGATTTTAGAGAAAGTAGTCCATCCATCTAGAAAGGATTGGTCTTTTAGGTTGGATGAGGCTCTTTGGGCTTATAGGACAGCCTATAAGACTCCTCTAGGTATGTCTCCCTATAGGTTAGTATATGGGAAAGCTTGCCATTTACCAGTGGAGCTAGAGCATAAAACGTTTTGGGCATTGAAAAAGTTAAATTTTGATCTGAGTCGTGCAGGAGCAATAAGAATGCTGCAGCTTAATGAATTAGAGGAATTTCGCCAATTTTCTTATGAGAATGCGAAAATGTATAAAGAAAAGATTAAGCTGTGGCATGACAAGAAAATAAAATTTAAAGAGTTTGTCAAGGGTCAAAAAGTCTTGCTTTATAATTCTAGATTAAAATTATTTCATAGGAAACTAAAATCTAAATGGTCAGGACCATTTACTGTGATTGAGGTTTTTCCCCATGGAGCAATTACTTTGCAGGATGAAAAAGATGGGAGAGTGTTCAAGGTGAATGGACAACGTGTGAAACATTATTGGGGGTGAGGAGTTTCAGACGAAATATCCTTCCCTAAGGTTGGTTGATGATTGATAGAGCAGGATTTTTGCGGGAGCATTTCACAGAGCAAAATTTTGAGCTCGCAATGTTTGTATTGATTTTATTTTTCGCTTATTTGTTTTTGATTTCGATAGCTTAGATTTAATTTTGCATGATTTATTAGATTTTATCTTTAAGTATTTTTATTATTTTTGGTAGTTCAGATTTTATATATTTTTGTTTTGAATTTGATTTGATTTTCGGGTTATTTATTTGGATTATCTTTGAATTATCTGTGAATTAATTAAATTATTAGATTTTATCAAAATTTTATTTATTTGAATTTTTTTTAGTTAATACAGATTTTCTCTAAGTTAATTCGGCTTCAAGAAAGATTAAATTTGATTCGATTGGTTATTTTTGAATTTAGAAGATTTGGTTTCTATTTTGAAATTTGAATTCCGTATCCAAGATTCTTCAGGTTCAGCAGATTGTTGCGACAAAGTTCTGGCTGGAGCAATTCGTCCAAGAAAGAAGGATTTTATTGTGAGTTAATTATTTTTACTGTTGGGATTTTCGAATTTCTGTGAGCAGGTAAATTTCCGGGATGCTGCCACGTGTCACACAGGGATTATCCAACGGTTTAGCCGTTGACAGCGTGCAGTTATTTACCATGGTTGATTGAAATTCAAAGATTTTACCGTTGGGAATTTGATTTGCAAATTAAATGTGAACGGTAAACCCATTTAATACGGAGCAAAATCTTTTAGTTATGATTTGATTTGCTGCAGCTATTTATTCACGAACCTTCGGTAAGTTCTTCCCACTTCATCTTCTTGATTCATCCCTTGCCATCTGCATTTTTATTTCGTTCTCTGTGTGTGCTATAGAATTCCTTTTCAAGCTCTTCAATGGCTAAGACGAGAGCGAGAAAGGAGAGAGATAATGAGGAAGAGGAGGTACCCGTTACCCCTGGAGTTCAGAAGGTAAAAACGAAGAAAAAAATAACGCCAGAGGAGAAAGAGGCCAAGAAAAGGAGGAGGCAACAGAGGGTTGCAGAACAAGAAGAAGTCCAGGAGGCAGCAGAGGTTGTTGTTGCCGCAGTAACAGAAGGAGACCAACAATAACCTGATGTACAGAACCCAGAGGAGGTTGAGCAAAGAATGGGGGAAACAGAGGAAGTTCAAGAGGAAGTTCGGGAAGGAATTCGAGAAACACAGGCTGACATGGGTCAAGAAGAAGAGGTCGTGGCTGCGTCTGGGGAAGAGACTGAAAGGGAGCCAGTTCAGGAGGCTCGAGTGGAGGTGATCATGCCGGAGATACCTAAGCGTCGCCGCATTAAGCGAAAGGCCGACCGTATTCAGGTAGTTCGAGCTGATACCCCCTCGCCTCCAACTACTGACTCTGAGAGAGACAATGCAAAGAGAGAGGAAAGAGAGAAAAAAGAAGCTGAGGAAAAAGAGAGAGAAGAGGCAGAAAAGAGAGCTGAGGAAGAACAGTTGCTCAAGCGAAGGGCGGAAAAGGGCAAAAATATTGCTGAAGCATCGGAGGAACATGATGAAATAGAAGAACAACAATTGTCGTATGCTCGCTTCGTCAACAACTTTGCCAGAGCAAAATATGCTGAGCTTCTGAAAAGGGATTTCTTATTTGAGCGAGGATTCAGCGGTGATCTTCCACAATCTCTGAGGACCGGAATTGCAGACCACGGCTGGGAGCTATTTTGTGCGAAGCCTGAATCTGTAAATGCACAGGTGGTGCGTGAATTTTATGCTAACATTGTCAAGGAGGATGGATTCCAGGTAATTGTTCGAGGAGTCGAGGTGGATTGGAGTCCTAGTGCTATCAACGCATTGTACAATCTTCAGAACTTCCTCCATGCGACATATAATGAGATGGCTGTAGCGCCATCTAATGCGCAGTTAAGTGATGTTGTAAGGGAGGTAGGTATTTAAGGAGCACAGTGGCAACTATCCAAGACTCAGAAGATGACATTCCAGACGGCATATTTGAAAAGAGAAGCAAATACGTGGATGGGATTTATCCGACAGATATTGCTTCTAACCACACACGACTCGACAATCTCCAGGGAACAAATTCTTCTAGCTTTGGCGATTCTGCAGTCTCTCAGCATCAATGTGGGGAGAATTATTTCAGGTGAAATATCTAGCTGTTGGAAGAAGAAGGTGGGGAAATTGTTTTTTTCCGAACACGATTACATTGCTGTGCAGAAGAGCAAGGTTCCAATAGATGAGGGAGATGTGATTCTATTTGACAAGGGAATTATAGATACGCCTAATTTGGCGCGGCTCCAGTGCATGCAGGAGGTACGTCAAGGGGGGCTTATCTACGACATCAACACGATTCTAGAACAACTGACACTTTCGGCCAGTAGGCAGGAGTTTGCTGAGAGGCAGACTTTAACCTTCTGGAACTATGTTAAGAATCGAGATGCCAGCTTAAGGAAGACGCTTCAAGAGAATTTTTTCAAGCCATATCCAGCCCTTCCTGTATTCCCTGAGGATCTGTTGAACCCCTGGATTCCACCCCCACCGGTTGAAAGTGTTGGGTTTTATGCCCTAAAACTCGTAGATAGTGAATGTAACCGTTGACCGGATATTAATGAAATAATATTGATATATTTTTTCCATTAATTGTTATTAGTTATTTTATATTTGTCTTTGCCTAATAATAACCCTAATCCAATAAACTAGACATCCAAGGCTGTAATATGAGTCTTGAACTATATGTAGTGACATATGGGATCATTGTTCAAGAAACAGCCTAAAGGGTCTATAGTATAGGGATAAGACTGGGTGCCTTATCCTGGTGACACTATGGATACGGCCCACTTTGTATTTGATACAAACGCTGCGATCCAACGCGTTCGTGTAGGAGACATGCGAGTGGGGGTATCCTATGCAATGAGTTTGCATAAGACCGGACCGCGAAAATAGTAACCACTGGTTATAACACCGTTAGCTAGTTGGTTTTCTATTTCACTAGGACGACCTAGACAACTTAGTCTTAATCCTGAGTTGATTATGGACTCCTGCTCATGAGAGATTGTCCTTTGATTTGTATGGGTGAGAGTGGCCAATACCCCGACTCAATAAGCCTACCACTTTGGGGACAAGACCGAATGGGGAGCTGGGAACATAATCGTACAAGATGGAATTCACTCCTTCCCGACTTTAGGGAAGCAGATGAGTGTTCCCTTAAGTGGTTACTCCGAGTCTTGAACAAAGGGCCCTACCCTCTAAATGGCACGAGAGGGTTTTCTGTTTGATGGTTGGACCACAAACAGGTTGTTCATTAGAGGAGAATTGGTACTTAAGGAAATAGAGGTAACCCAGGGGTAAAACGGTAATTTGACCCAGCTGGTGTTACGGACACTCGTGAAGGACTAACTAGTCGATATTGGTCTAGATCCGTGGACACAGAAAATATGTCTGCAGTGAGAAGAGTGCAACTGTGAGTCTATAGTGGAATGTACACACAGTTAATGAATATTGATTAATGTGGTTAATGAGTTTGACCAATTAATCTCACATCGTTGGAGCTTCTGATCTGCAGGTCCATTAGGTCCCACTGGTAGCTCGTAAAGTAATTTGAGGCAACTAAGTAATAAAAAGTAAATTGAAAATGTTCAATTTATTAAGGGAAACAAATATAATATATATTGATATATTATTATGAGAGAAATTAATATTTGAAAAGTTCAAATATAAATTTATGGAAGTTTGAAAGAGTTCAAAATAATGAATTAATTAATTTAAGGCCTAAAATGTGTTTGGGCAAATTAATTAATTCTAGGCCGGGAATTAAATATGTGATATTTAATTGGTGGTTAATTAATTAAATAATTCATTAACTGGGAATTAATCAATTATGGAAATAATTAATCACTTAAGGAAGTGATTAATCATTTATGGAAATGATCTAATCACTTATGGAAGTAATTAGTCATTTGTGGAAAAGATTAATCAATTATGGAATTGATTGATCATGATTGATTAATTAAGGAATAAGATTGAATCAATTATGGAAAAGATTGATTTAATTGAATATTTTATTCATGGCCTCTCTTCTATAAATAGAACACTAGACCTAATTGGTCATGACACTTGACACTCTTGAAAGACAAGACCTAGAATTCTCTCTAGCCTCCCTCTTAGAGAAAGACTCCCACAAGTCTTTTGCCTCCTAGACTCAGAGACATACCGGTGTAACCTCTGTGGTGATTGTGTCAATCAAAGAAGAATTTCCAGCGAAGAAAACCTTAAAGCGGCTGCTGCGTTTTCGTTCGTGGAGCGTCGTTGGCGAAGAACGGTCAAGTCTACAACGGAGGTTTGTAACGGTTCTTCCTCTTTTCTTTAGAAAAGTTTTTTAAAATAAATTTAGATTTATTTTAGCATGTTTAAACCAATTTTACAGCGGCTTTAAAGGTTGTTTAAAGTTTTGTTTGAGTTATCGTAACGGTATTTTAATGTTAATTAATATACGGCGTAAGGTCCAATCGATGTGCTTCCGCTGCGTGGGGACTTTTATTCCCTTCAGAAAGAGGAGAAGAGGATGATGAAAATAAGCCAGGCCAAGAGGACTGAAGGATGCAGTGGCCTTGAGCGAGCATAATTTTTGTTCTTGACTTTTCTAAATCTCCTTTTCTATTGATGTTATGTTTGCTTCTTTTTAATTTTCTGCTTCTTCAAAAGATATGTGCTTTGTAATTTCTTTTCTTATGTTTTTAATGGAATTTTTAGATGTTTCTGTTCCATGAGCACTGAGTAACTCTAACCACTACTACAAAAACGACCTTTAATGTCGGACAGATAAAAGGGTGCGGAGCCTTTAATGACAGAAAAAAACGCGCGCCACTTTTAATGTCGGACGCGTGATTTTTTGAACTTTTGGGCTTTTAATGTCGGGCAACAAATTTCAGACGCGTCATCAAAATCTTCCCTCCCGTTTTTTCATTTCTCCCCTTTCTCTTCCATCTCTCTTCACTCTCATGTTACAACAAAACCCTCGCATTCCGACAAACCCTCGCAGTCTCCCACTCCGCCAATGCCCTCAATGCCCTCAATCTCACCGTTGATCGCCCCTCGCAGTCTCCCTGTCGGTCATACCTCACCGTCTCAAACCCTCGCAGTCTCCCTCTCTCTCACAAACCCTCGTCGTCTCCACCCTCAATCTCACGATTTCTCGTAGCGCAAAATTTGTTTTTGTTTGCTAGCATCAACTATGAGTGTGAGGCGGAGGCGCGTCGTCTTGTCGGAGGAAATGGGTGCAGACGAAGAAAGAAAAAGAGCGGACGAAGCTTCACGAGCGCCATCGCCGAGCCATTACTAGTCGAATACTGGCGGGACTCCGCCAGTACGGTAACTTCCCCTTTCCTGCTCGCGCTGATATGAACGGTGTGCTGGTCGCACTTGCTAGGGAGGCTGGCTGGGTTGTCGAGGCGGATGGCACCACCTACAGGCAATCCACTCCGCCTTCTCAGTCCCAAGGGGTTGGTACTTTTTATTCAACTCTTCGTGTATTTTAAAAATTCAATTTAAAAGTCATTGTGACGCTAATTTTTTCGTACTTAGATATCTTTATGGTTTCTTTAAAATAATTATTGATTGATCTCTGTTGCCGCTAAAAGAATTGAGAATGAATGAATATGATTTAATGGAATATGAGAACATCACTACTCTGAAGTAACTAATGATCAATGTTGTAAAAGGAAATAGGGAATATAAATGAAGTTTCAATGATTGGTGATAGTATCAAGCTCAAAAGAATAAACTCGTCAGTTATTCTCGCAATTTTATCGATACTCTTAAAGACAAATGTGTTAGTTGAGATTTATGCTGCATTTTAGGTGTGGATATCTTGCAATGCTTCATAGGTTTCTACTGACATTGGAAAACCTTCGTGTATCTGTCATATATGTTTGATTTATACTAGTAGACAACGTAGATGGTGTTAGAGTTTCAACATGGGGAAGATCATATAGGCAGAACCCTTTGCACTCTACTCATCTTGCCAATGAGGATTATAAAAGTTAAATTTTAGGTAATGTACATGTGTTTGTGTTTTGGAAAAGTTACTTATATAGCTTTGTAACTTTATTTTACTTGATAAAGTTAGATCAATATGGTTGTTTTTCTTAAATTTGGCGTTTGTTTAAATTTGGTGTTTTGCTTGTATAGTTTTGTAACATTATTATTAGATCGTGAGGTGTAGAATTACAATTTGGAAGTCCGTTGAGCATTGCCCAACACATGTCTGAGTTGTTAGGTGCTATTCGGTAAGTTTCAGCACCAGCCTATGTTTAAATTTGTTTTTGAGTAAGCTTGTTCCTCCTAAATACCTTTTGGGCTTGAATTAAGGTTTGGAGTTGATGTTAAAAGTAAAATGCTCTGCTTGGGAATATGACCGTAAAATTGCTTCTGTGGATGATAATGACCAATTGAACTATCACCCTTAAACTTAGCTTTTCTGGATACATTGTTTTAGATTTGAAGGATCTATTTTACTCCCTCTCACATGTCATTTTCTCTCTTACTCCATCTATCTCTTGAAGAGCAATAACATAGTTTCTGTCCTGCACAATCAAATCTTGGTGCAACACAGTTTTTCATTCCAATGATGTTTGTTAATTCATCTCCATCGTGGAGAAAGCTTGGGCTTGAATTGGATTACTTCCCCTTGAAATAGTTCCATGCTTAGGCCTGCACATAATTACATTGGTGGTCAAGATTATATTGTTCTAACTCTTTGTGTTACATGCTTAGGCCTGAAATAGTTCCATGCTTGGGTGGATTTTTCCTGGAATGTAAGTTGCATTCAAATTCTTTGGGAAATCCTACTTTGCATGAGCTACCTTCTACAATCTTGCTCTAATTGTTTTCAAGAAAATAAAAATCTTGTTCCCATTCTAAATAAATTTAGAGCACAAGCATGTTTAGATTGTACCATAAAAAGGTTTATTGAATTATAAATTTTTCTTTGACTGTTTTGCTTACTATTGATATTCTATCCTCCATTGATTCTTAGTGATCTTACCTTTTGAAATGTATATGGAGCTCACATGTTATTGTTTTATCTGCAGCAGATTCGCGCAATCTATTTGAATCGACTTGCGTTTTGGTTGTGCTTGATTGATGCTTTAGTTTTAGTTTGAAGTCGTGTAATTGTGCTTGTGATGTGGGAACTTTCCAACGCTTTCACTCAAGAATTTTAGTCTTGGGATTCAGCTTGGGCATTGGAAGCATTGTATGTAGTTGCTTATGAGATTAGGATCATTGTAGAGAGGGTATGATCTGTGATCTTAGGTCTTATTTGGAATTTTATATGTTGTTAAGTGTGGTCAATTTTTTGTGATTCATTGATATCCAACTTCATTCTTGTTGGACCATCCATCCTTTTATTTCCCCAGCTTCAACCCACTGCATCACCTTCACTTCAGTAAGTACCTAAACTTGCACTGACTTGAAATCTTCTCCATATTTACTTAGCAATAATACTAGAAAAATTGTTATATTATGTGATCTAAGTGAAGTAAAAGACTTTCTATTATTGACAAAAAAAAGTTATATGATGCATTCCAAATCTCCAAGGTCTTTATAGCTCATATGGTAGTTTTATCATCTCACTCATTGCAATTATTGTTTTTTTGAGTTTATATTGGTTGTGGTTTGAACTTGAATAGTTGACTATATAATTGTTAGTATATGTAGATATAATCGCTTTAATCTGTTTGTCATTTATCATTTGTTACTGTTATTTGTAGCATCGCCATTTTTTAAAGAATAATCTACCTGTCTCTTCATTTCATTGTTTCTGCTACTTTTTTTTTTTTTGTTATATACTGAACTCTAATGAATTATGAGATTTTAGTTTGGTGTAAAATGATTTCAAAAGGGATTACAAGCATGTTTATATGAAGAAAGAGGTAGGCTTATGTTTAATGCCCACCAACTATTTGTTGTTTGTTCTACACTTTCGTTTCTTGGGGCTTTTCTAGTATTTAACTGTGCAATTTGATTAGCTCTGCTGTTGGAGTGATTTGGGAATGTGGGTTTTGCAATGTTATGGTTTTGTTTTTGCAGGGGGAGAGTTGGGAGTGGAATATGGAAGTTTGAAGTGATTTTCTTTGTGGGTAGAGTTTGATTGTTTGAAAAGAGGCATGGCTTCTTAGGATTTCAAAGATGTTTTCTTCCTCTTAGTTCCAGTTGTTAAGTTTCATTGGAGTTTAGATGGTAGTAGTTGGAAAAGAAATGCCCATATTTTGCCCAAATAGTGATATTTTGAAATGATGATTAGGCGATTGTTTTCCCAAATGGTTGGTACTGATAACTGTTGTCTAGATTTTGTCATTTGCTGGCAGAAAATTAGGAAAATATTTGCTTTGTTGAAGTCAACCTCGTGCCTTTGTCAATATTGCTTTACAATTGACAAAGTGTTTTAGTGCTCTTGATTTCAATGCTGGGAATTCAATGTCAATGCATTTTTTTCTTTCACATAGTTGATAACAGTCAATTTACTTTATAATTATCCAGATCTACGTTATTATTGCTTCAGGAGCTGTTAAGCATGAGGATTTTGTTGAGCAAGTAAAGTAATTGTTCACTAAGTTGTTAACTGGACCAATCACAACTTCTCAGTCAGTTGCAAAGGAGCCAACAATTTTTACTTATTTTGAGGTTAGGAATAATTGATGACGATGTTCCTTTGGCACAATTTGCTTTTGCTTTTAACGGAGCATCCTGGACAGATCCAGACTCCATCACTCTAATGGTTATGCAGGCTATGTTGGGTTCTTGGAATAAAAGTGTTGGAGCTTGAAAGCATATGGGGTGATTTTTTCCCTCTAGTCTTTAATAATCTTTATTTCCTTTTTTCAAACCTATGTGAAGCTAATATTGATGCACGTTTTATATTGATTTTGGCCGCATAATTCAATGTACAAGCAACTCAACAAGGGATGATTTACATCAATGAATGTACAGGTTGTTGATAGTAAGTGTTATAAAAGAAGATTTTTCTGAATTGTTAGTTGCTTTAATAGAGTTTGCTGAATTTACAGGTTGCTACAAAATTGTTAGTTGCTTTAATAGAGTTTGCTGCATTGGGATTAATTTTTTACCTTACTTTAGTAGCATATATGTGATTCAAGAAGTCAGATTGGTGGAGTGACTTATTTCTACACTTGATCTTTTTATCTAGTCTGTTCTTTTTTTTTTTTTTTTTTGTTAATAAGTTTACCCTGTCATATTCTTGTCATTTCACAATTCCATCCTCAATGGATATTCTTTTATGTTCTAATTGTTTGTTTTTGAGTTAACTAAAGCTAAAGTGTTTGTTTGTTTTTTTTTTCCCTGAATTAATGAAAGAGAAATACGATCATTTACAATTTGAAGCTCAAAAATGTTCATTTGAAATTCTTATGAAGCATGGTTTATTCTATTGCTTAAAGAGTGATTTTTTTGGTCTGTCATTGTCAATCTATTGTAGTTGGATTTAGCAACTTCTGGTAGAGGAGGGCTTGACCCCTTCATAGGAATTTGTGTCATTAGCAGTGCGTTCGGAATTGCAGATGCTCATGTTCAAGGAGGAATGGTTGGGGATCTTTCCTTTATGGAACCGGAACTCATGCAGGTTAATATTGCTTTCTTCCATGGCTTTGTCCATGTGATGGGTATAAAGTGATTGGGGAATTCTGTGTTGGCTAGAAGCTTTCTTGAACTTTTGCAATTTAGTTTTTTCATTTTTGTACTATGGTTGTTATTTGCGCCTCAATTGTAATAATAATATGATTTTTTGATCAAGATTTTTGGTTTGCTTCTGAGTTTAGCATACAGTTCGGTGCAAATACTCTACCTTAGTATCTCATATACGATGGAAGTTACACTATAGCCACTTAAAATTGATGTTCAATTATCGATTGCTTGCTTGAAACCTATTATGACAATGGTTTATGGTTCATGATGCTTTTATCCAGGGTTATAATGAATAAGAGAAGAGAGAAGGCAAAAATGAAATGCTCTTTTTTTTCTTTAATCTTAACATGTTGCTTAGGTTGATCTATTTGATTTTGCTACTATTTGCACTTAATGTAAGTTCATTTTGCTGTTGTATTTTGGTTGTTTAAGAACTTTTATATTTGTCTCATGCTTAAAGACTATGTGGTTTATAACTAGGTTAAGTTGATTTATTACTTTTCATTGGTTTTAGTTGTTATTTTATTGGTTTTCTCCTCTCATTTTAGGATGCCCGTGCTGTGCTCGTTGGCCTTGTACTGATTGTGTCTGCATTTCAATATTTGAATCAGTGGACAAGATATCATCAGGTACTAGTACCTCTAAGATGTAGATTAGCAGTCAATATCGTTGCCAGTTGGGTTTTGATTTACGTTTGGGAACTTGGGGTATTCGGGGCAGCCATAATTCTGGACATTTCTTGGTGGATTCTGGTTTTTGGATTGTATATCTACACTATTGGCGGCTGGGATTTCACTAAACTCTCCATTGTCGCTGGCCTCATGCTATGGTAATTTCCTCACTCTCTGTTTCTCGTTCTGCTCTTCATTTTCTCACAAACTGACAACATTAACTTCTCCATTGTTAATGGGTATGGATAGCTCGGAGACTTGGTATTTACAGGATACTAGTCTTGATGACAGGAAACTTAAAGAATGCCACAGTAGCTGTCATTGCATTATCCATATGGTACACAAATATTTATTAATTATCCTTCACAGAGCTCTCTGTAAGCCTTTCCATATACTCATTTGGGTCAAACTTGTGCAGCATGAGCATCAATGGATGGGAGATGATGGTTCCTTTAGCATTCTTTGCGGGCATAGGGTACACTTTTGTGTTTTTTTTTCTTTTTCCCTTTTCCTGCCGTACTTTGCTTCCATAAATAGACACAAAAAGTTTCTTAGAATTTCAAACAAATGAACAACAGAGTTAGAGTGTCAAATGAGCTAGGAGCTGGCAATGGGAAAGGCGCCAAATTTGCAACAATTGTAGTAGTAGCACAGTCGACAGTGATTGGAGTTTTAATATGCATTGTTATAATGATCCTTTGATTTCAAACACCTTTTGATTTCAAAATTTCATTTTACAGGTAGGTATCAATACTATTTGCTTAATTGTACCGGATATGTGAGCCTGCACTGTGCTCTTGGATTGGCTCGCTTTGAGGCACAACGTTGTAAAGATGCTACTCGTCAGGTTTGGTTTAGTTTGCTTTAAAATCTCTAACTGTTTTTTGGTTGAATCTTCGATTGTTCTTTTATTGGAAACATCTATAGCTTGAGCATGCATATTTTTTTAGTAATTGTTGTTTCATTTGGTTTTTGGATGTCTGCCAATGTCTGGATTTCATGGATGGTACTGTTAAAATAGTTTGCAACCATTTGTAGTATTTTTACTATTTACCTAATTACAATTTGCTTTTATCCTTTAGATTTCACAGTGGTTATTATTTGCGGATTTAATACATATTACTGCACACCAAGTGTTCTATAATCCTCTAGATGATGTTGGTTATTAGCTCTAATTTACTCATATGTTTTGGAGCTTTAGTTTTAGTTTAAGGATTTGATTGGAGATATGTGTCGATTGTATTTTACTCACGTTTTTGCTTTGTATAAGGTTTGGAATTCATCTTGTTAAGCGAGAACTGTTGCAGATGGTGAAATGGATATTCTCGAAAAGGAGCTCGAAGAGGAACTTGGCCGGAAGAGTGTAGAAGGAGTTGTGTACTTATTTTACTTTTTCTTTGTAAATTAGTTCATGGATGTGATTTGTGGATAGACGGAAAGTTTCATGTATTATATACACTATCATATTTTATTAATTAAATCCATGTTCGTTGAGTTGTTGTGTAAAAATACATTCGAGATTTTATTTTGTGTGTATGTTGAAATTTTATTTTGTTTACAGGTTTTTACAAAAGGAAGAAATAGTATTGTTGGTTAGCAAGTGTGTGCAACCAACAATTTTTTTTTAATTTAATATCGCACATTTAATGTCGGGCGCTTTTAATGTCGGGCACTTTTAATGTCGCACATCTAATGTCGGACATTTTTAATGTCACAACTTTTAATGTCAGGCAATGACCGACATAAAAAACTGACCGACATTAAAAGTGACTTTTAATGTCGGTCAAAGCTTGTTGAATGACATTAAAAGGGTACTATTAATGTCGGACAGAGCTTTTGATGTCGGGCATTGACCGACATTAAAATCGACCGACATTAAAAGAGGCTTTTAATGTCGGGCATTGCCCAACATTAAAAGCGACCGACATTAAAACTTTTAATGTCAGGCATTGCCCGACATTAAAAGCCAAATTTGTTGTAGTGAACTTAACTAATTTTCTTCTGAATTTTTTAAACTTGGACTGATTACGCTTAATTAGATCAAGGTATTATGATCTCCAGAAACCTTTTGCTTGAGCATTTCTTCTAGCCTGGACTGTTGCTGCGGCAAAGAAGATTTTGGAGGTATTGTTGACTTTTATGATCCACTTTAAGCTTAGTTCTAGTCCCGCGCTTAATTTAAAATTCAGATAGAAAAATTTAAGTTTGGGGGTATAATTGCTAAATTAATGATTCATTGGGGACAATGAATAATTTAAGTTTGGGGGACTTTTTGCTACTCCAATTGTTTTGCTCGAGCATTCCTCTCCTTCATTTAAAATTTGCTAGGTTGTTGAGTAACCGGGGACATTTGTGATACCCACAGTTTGTCTTCGCATCAAAAGATGACCTAGGAAATGTGAAAAATATAAAAAATTATTTGCTGAAAAAAATTGATTGTTGAAATTTTGCTGAAAAAAAAAATTCATGGAGCAAAAGTTTTGAAGGATGAATGATGATCCAGCAGTTTCTCTGTCTCCCAGAACTTAGGTGAGCTTCATCACAAAATGTCGCCATTCTGAGGGGCAAGAGATAGAATACTAAGGATTCTTGAGCTTTATAAAGAGTATTGAGCCTAGTTGGTGATGAGTTTGAGGCAAGGGTATACTGCACCATAAAGTGGGTCATCCCATGCTTAAGAGCTTATGACTGTAGGGCTGCTTAAAGCCTGAAAAACAATAATATAAACCCCTTGAAAATATTTGTTCTAATGTGTCTGATAATAGAGCTAGGCGGTGGTAAGTTCTTAGAATTGAGTTAAAAAGTGGTGATTATTTGTCCATGCCGAAGGAATCATTTTGCTGCAGTAGAGCTTGGTTTTGCAGAGTGCTCAGGTAAAGGTCTAAGGTCGTGTTGGATTGTCTGGTTTGATTAAGCTATTCTCTGTCTTATGTTTTGAATTCTTGAAGGAAGGTTGGTTAGTATTGCTCGGGACGCGCAATAGTTCAAGTTTGGGGGTGTGATAACTGCCCAAAAGGTAGTTATTTAGGCCTCATTTATATAGGGATTTGTGTGTCTTTTGTGCTTAATATGGTTGGTTTTAGATATATATTATATGTTTTAACCCATTTGGAAGAATGGAAGCCTTGGAAATTACTTTGTGCAGATTATGCTGCTGGGCGACTTGAGGAAGCAAATTCTGTGCTGCAGCAAATTTGGGAGCAGAACTGCCACATCACAGCTCGTTAGCCAACTTCATGAACCGACTTCTGTTGAGTTATTTTCGGGATAAAGGAGCAAGGAGAGCCCTACACGTGTCCAAGTTGACCTAATTCAAGCCTCATATCCTTCTATAAAAGGAAGTAATCGTCCAAGTCAAAACCATTTCATGTTTCCTTGGAAGCCGAGTAGTATAGAGAGGTTGGAGACCACTAGAAGACCATCATCCTCAAGCTGATTAAGGAAATTATTATTTTCTTTATTATCTTGTGATTATGGACATGCCTACTCAGATTGTAATTCGTGTTTCCATGTTTATTATGAACTAAGTAGCTTTAGGCGTTGGTTAAGTAATATGTAGTTGTCGTGCTTCATCTCTAATAATATATTGATTATTGCAACTTGATTAATTGTTGTGTTTATTCTTATTTGATGCCCGCCTGGCCAGTCGGTGTGAATATCTCTCTCTAGTTTCAGGGATGATTTAGAGAGTGTGTGGCAATTAATCACACTACGATCATTGTGTATTGGTGAACGCCAGTGACTGAGCTAGGGATAGCCAGTTGCCTAGTGCTTGATCGGTCGTTCTTCATTGGGGTTGAAACACATTCCAAAAGATCCGGAGTTCTGGGAGGAATCCGCTAATAATACTGCGAGAGTTTGCATGATCAATAATATTGCTAGAGCATCTTTTAAAACAATTACTAAACTTAACCAGCGCCTATCTCTAATCTGTCTGCCTATTTGTTTACTTGTTGTTCTGTCATTTACTTTGCTTCAACATAATTCTTATAAAACCCAATCATTTTTATTACCTTAAAACCATTAAAAGATTCATACAAAATAGATAAAGTGGAAGCTAATTCAGGACTCGGATTGATAATATTACTTGCTGCAGACTGTGTATGCTTGCACAGGAATTCTAGAGTCTTTTTATACCATATTTCTACTCACTCTAGGAGCCCAACAGGTACTAACATAAACTTTTCAACAAAAACAGTAGATGTGAAAGAGTGTGTCGAACCAAAGTCAAACAATATAAAAGTAGTAATCCCAGATATAAGAATGGTACTTGACACGACATTAGGTTCATTGTCAGCCTGCTGCTTTGTCATGGAAAAAACTTTTCCCTTCACTTTATGTTTCTTCCCCTGAACTCTCGAATCATCAGTTTTCAAGGTCATAGGACAATTATTTATTAAATGTCTTACCTTTCTGTTGGGTTTTATGCCCTAAAACTCGTAGATAGTAAATGTAACATTTGACCGAACATTAATAAAATGATATATGATTCATTTATCTTGTTTGTATTAAGTGATCTTGTCTTATTAACCCTAATCCAATAAACTAAACATCCTAGGATAAAGTGTGATCTTGTCTCGATATTCGATGCATAACTCCAAGAAGGGATTACTGCCTTTCAGGCATGGGGTTCAATTGTCTAAGGAACAGTGCCCTAAGACACCTCAAGAAATTGAGCATATGAGACGTATTCCCTACGCCTCAGTTGTGGACAACTTAACATATGCAATGCTTTGTACTAGGCCTGACATTTGTTATGCAGTAGGGATAGTCAACAGATATTAGTCAAATCCAGGGTTAGACCACTATACCACCGTTAAAGGAATCCTCAAGTATCTTAGGAGAACGAGGGACTACATGCTGGTGTTTGGGGCTAAGGAGTTAGTTCTTACTGGATACACCGATTCTGACTTCCAATCTGACAAGGATTCTAGAAAATCCACGTCAAGGTCAGTGTTCACCCTTAATGGAGGAGCTGTAGTTTGGAGAAGAATCAAACAAGGATGCATAGCGAACTCAACCATGGAGGCTGAGTATGTAGCTGCTTGTGAAGCAGCTAAGGAAGCGGTTTGGGTAAGGAAGTTCTTGACAGATTTGGAAGTTGTTCCAAATATGAACTTTCCCATAACATTATATTATGACAACAGTGGGGCTGTAGTCAATTCTAAAGAACCTCGCAGCCACAAACCGGGAAAGCACATGAGGAAGTATCACCTAATATGTGAGATTGTGGAACGAGGAGATGTGGTCGTTACCAAGATCACTTCGGAGCACAACATTGCTGATCCGTTTACGAAGGCTCTCTCGGCTAAAGTGTTCGAGGATCATCTAGAGAGTCTAGGTCTGCAAGACATGTATATAGTATAATCTAGGGCAACTGGAAGATGTGTAATGGGTAATGATGCCCTAGTTTATTGTATTTTGTATATTTACCTTTTATGTAATGTACAATATGTTGGGTTTTATGCCCTAAACTTGTAGATAGTAAATGAAACAAATTAATCGATCTCAATAAAGTGTTATTTGAGTGATTCAATAATTTGGTTATTGAATAATCCAGTTTGAATTAATAAACCCTAAATCCAATAAACTATGATCCAAGGTTGTTTAAATGAAACTTGGACTATAATGTGGGGACATACGGGGATTAGTGTCCAAGTAACAACCTAAAACGTCTATAGTATAGGGATAAGGTTGGGTACCTTATTCTGGTGACACTATGTTATACGACCCACCTTGTATTCGATATAGATGCAACGATCCAAAGAATCCATGTAGGAGACATGCGGGTGGGGGTATCCTATGCAATGAGTTTGCATAAATCGAACAAGGAAATAGTAACCACTAGATGTAACGTCGTTAACTAGTTTAGGTTTCTATTTCAATAGGATGACCTAGGTAACTCAATCTCAATCCTGAGTCTGTTATGAACTCCTTTCAAGAGGGATTGTCCTCTCCTAGCCCGAGATGAACTCCTTAAGGGCTGATTCCGGGGTTGAACAAAGGCGCACTGTCCTCTCCTAGCCCGAGAGGAATTCCTGTTTAGTGGTTGGACCCTAAACAACTTGTTCATTAGAGGGATCAGTGGTACTGATAACTGCCCAAAAGGTAGTTATTTAGGCCTCAATTATATAGGGATTTGTGTGTCCTTTATGCTTATTAGGGTTGGTTTTGGATAGGTATTACATGTTTTAACCCATTTGGAAGAATGGAAGCTTTGGAAATTATTTTGTGCAGATTATGCTGCTGAGCGACTGGAGGGAGCAAATTCTATGCTGCAGCAAAACTGGGAACAGAAACTGCCACATCACAGCTCGTTAGCCAAATTCATGAACCGACTTCTGTTGAGTTATTTTCGTGATAAAGGATCAAGGAGAGCCTTACACGTGTCCTAGTTGACCTAATTCAAGCCTCCCATCCTTCTATAAAAGGAAGTAGCCGTCAAAGTCAAAGGGATTCCATGTTTTCCCTTGGAAGCCGAATAGTATAGGGAGATTGAAGATTATCAAGAACACCATCATCCGCAAGCTGATTAGGGAGTTTATTTCCTTTATTAACTTGTGGTTATGGACATGCATACTTAGATTGTAATTCGTATTCCTATGCCTATTATGAACTAAGTAGCTTAGGGTGTTGGTTAGGAATAATGTGATTACTGTGCTTCATCTCTAGTAATAAATTGACTATCGCATTTTGGTTAATTGTTGTGCTTATTCTCATTTTATGCCCGCCTGGCCAGCCGGTATGGATAACTCTCTCTAGTTTCAGGGATGATTTAGAGAGTGTGTGGCAATTATCCACACTACGATCATTGTGTATTGGTGAACGCCAGTGACTGAGCTAGGGATAGCCAGTTGCCTAGTGCTTGATCGGTCGCTCTTCATTGGGTTTGAAACACATCCCAAAAGATCCGGAGTTCCGAGAGGAATCCGCTAATAATACTGCGAGAAATGCATGATCAATAATATTGCTAGAGCATATCTTAGAACGATCACTAAAGCCTAACCAGTGCCTGCCTTTAATCTGTCTATCTATTTGTTTGCTCGTTGTTCTGTTATTTATTTTGCTTCAGTATAATTCCGATAAAACCCAATCATTTTATTCTTGAAACCATTAAAAAGTTACACAAAAATAGATAAAGTGGAAGCTCATTCAGACCTTGGATTGATAATATTACTTGCTGCAGACTGTGTACACTTGCACAGGAATTCTAGAGTATTTTACACTATATTTTTACTCACTCTAGGAAACCAACAAGTTTTTGGCGCCGTTGCCGGGGACTTGAATAAGTTTTTATCTGATCTGTTTTGTGTATGTGTTTTAGTGGTTTGGTGCTAGAACTTTTTGATTGTTTCTTTTGTTTTTGCAGGTGTGATTTTGGTGCATGAGCGATCCGCCTGGGGTACGGTTTGAGCTTGATCTTGAAATTGAGAGAACATTTAGGAACAGAAGGAGGGAGCAGCGCAGAAACAAGATGGAGAACGCCCCGCAACTTCCGCAGGTTCCTGAAGGTCCAGTAGCAGTGAACCCCCAGCAGAATCCGTTGCTGCAGCAAAACCCACTGTTTGAGCAAAATGAGCAACAAAATAATCAGGTTGAGAATCCTATCTTGATAGCGAACGATAGGACCAGAGCCATTCGAGCATATGCTGTTCCGATGTTTAATGAGTTGAATCAAGGGATTGCACGTCCCCAAATCCAAGCGGCGAATTTTGAAATGAAACCGGTAATGTTTCAGATGTTGCAAACCGTGGGGCAATTCCATGGTTTGACATCTGAAGACCCTCATTTACATCTTAAGTCTTTTCTAGGAGTTAGTGATTCTTTTGTGATTCAAGGAGTGCCTAGAGATGCTCTTAGATTAACTTTGTTCCCGTATTCTCTTAGAGATGGAACAAAGTCATGGTTAAACTCTTTTGCTCCAGGATCAATTAGGACGTGGGATGAGTTAGCTGAAAATTTTTTGAGTAAATATTTCCCACCTAATAGAAATGCTAAATTAAAGAGTGAAATAGTAGGGTTTAGGCAACTTGACGATGAGACTTTTAGTGAGGCTTGGGAGAGGTTTAAGGAGCTTTTGCGAAAGTGTCCCCACCATGGTTTACCTCATTGTATTCAAATGGAAACATTTTACAATGGTTTAAATGGAGTAACTCAAGGTATGGTCGATGCTTCGGCTGGAGGGGCCCTTTTGGCAAAAACTTTTGATGAAGCCTATGAAATTTTAGAAAGAATATCTATTAATAGTTGTCAGTGGTCGGATGTTAGAGGCACAAATAAAAAGGTTAAGAGTGTATTAGAGGTTGATGGTGTGTCCACCATTAGGGCTGATCTTGCAATGATTGCTAACGCTCTTAAGAATGTGACAGTGATTAGTCATCAGCAGCCACCAGCTATGGAGCCTACAGCAGTGGTGAACCATGTCACGGACGAAGCATGTGTCTATTGCGGTGAAGACCACAACTACGAGTTTTGCCCCAGCAATCCAGCTTCTGTGTTTTTTGTAGGTAATCAGAGGAACAACCCTTATTCTAACTTTTATAATCCAGGTTGGCGCAACCACCCCAACTTCTCATGGGGAGGTCAAGGGAGTAATGTGCAAACACAACAAAAGGTGAACCAGCCGGGATTTGCTAACGCGCAGGTAATGCCCCAGCAAAACAAGCAGGTTTTGCCCCAGCAAAATTCAGGAAACTCTCTCGAAGCGATGATGAAAGAATTCATGGCTCGCACAGATGCCGCATTTCAAAGTAATCAAGCTTCGATGAGGGCCCTGGAATTGCAAGTGGGTCAGCTAGCTAATGAGCTGAAGGCAAGGCCTCAAGGGAAACTTCCATCAGATACTGAACACCCTCGAAGGGAAGGTAAGGAGCAGGTAAAGGCAGTAACTCTTAGGAGTGGTAAGCCACTAGAAGAGTCTAGAAAGACCCAGGATTTAAATAGTAATGGTGATAATAATGTTGTTGTCGAGAAAGAGTTGGAGTCTGGTCAGGGTGCTGGAGGCAGCAAAGAGAATGCTGGAACATCTGGTTCTGTGCCAGATGTAGAACCACCATATGTGCCGCCCCCACCTTATGTACCACCTCTACCTTTTCCACAAAGGCAAAAGCCTAAGAATCAGGATGGTCAATTTAAAAAGTTTTTAGAGATTCTTAAGCAATTGCATATAAATATCCCTTTAGTAGAAGCTATAGAGCAAATGCCTAATTATGCTAAATTTCTTAAGGATATTTTAACTAAAAAGAAGAGGTTAGGTGAGTTTGAAACTGTATCTCTTACTGAGGAGTGTAGTGCTATTCTCAAGAATGGTCTACCCCCCAAGGTTAAGGATCCAGGGTCATTTACCATACCTGTGTCTATAGGTGGAAAGGAGTTAGGTAGAGCACTTTGTGATTTAGGTGCAAGCATTAACCTTATGCCTCTTTCGGTCTATCGAAAGTTAGGTATTAGTGAAGCTAGACCTACCACAGTTACACTCCAACTAGCTGATAGGTCTATCACATATCCAGAGGGTAAAATTGAGGATGTCTTAGTAAAAGTTGATAAGTTCATATTTCCTGTTGATTTTATTATTTTAGACTATGAGGCTGATAAAGATGTCCCAATTATTCTAGGTCGTCCATTTTTGGCTACTGGTAGGGCATTAATAGATGTTCAAAAAGGAGAATTAACAATGAGAGTCTGTAATGAGGAAGTGAAATTTAATGTGTTTAAAGCCATGAAATATCCATACGAGATAGAGGATTGCTCTTTCATCAGGATTCTGGAGAGCATAGTTATTGAGACAGCAATACAGGATTCGGCTGATAAGCATTCAGAAAAGCATGGAGAGGTTAGTGTAGAAGATTTCGAATTTTGTTCTTTAGATAGAAAAAATGAAAAAGAATTGTTTAGGTGTGAGGATGTTTTCGAATCTTTAGATTTAGATCAAAGGAAGACTCCCCCAATTAAGCCGTCCCTGATTGAGGCACCTACTTTAGATTTGAAGCCCTTACCAGATCATCTAAAGTATGTGTATCTTGGGGAAAGTGAGACATTGCTCATTATTGTTGCATCAGATTTAATGCCGGAGCATGAGGAGGCCTTAATAAAGTTGCTGCAGCAATACCGCAAGGCTATAGGTTGGACATTGGCTGATATTCAGGGAATTAGCCCATCTTTTTGTATGCACAAAATCACTCTAGAGGAGGGATCCTTTAGGAGTATTGAGCAACAAAGAAGGCTTAACCCTGCAATGAAAGAGGTTGTTAAAAAGGAGGTGATTAAATGGTTGGATGCTGGCATCATTTATCCGATTGCAGACAGCAATTGGGTGAGCCCTGTCCAATGTGTTCCTAAGAAAGGAGGTGTCACTGTGGTAAGCAATAAAGATAATGAGTTGATCCCAACTAGGACAGTAACTGGTTGGAGGGTTTGCATGGATTACAGGAGGCTTAACAAAGCCACCCGTAAGGACCACTTCCCTTTGCCATTTATTGACCAGATGTTGGATCGGTTGGCTGGTCAGGCCTATTACTGTTTCTTGGATGGTTATTCTGGGTATAACCAGATTACTATTGCTCCTGAGGATCAGGAGAAAACCACTTTCACCTGTCCTTATGGGACATTCGCTTTTAGGAGAATGCCTTTTGGCCTTTGCAATGCTCCAGCAACATTTCAGCGGTGTATGTTAGCAATTTTTTCTGATATGATTGAGTCCACTGTTGAAGTATTTATGGACGATTTTTCAGTTTTTGGAGGGTCTTTTCAGAGTTGTTTAGATAATTTAGGAAAGGTATTAAAAAGATGTGAGGATACCCATCTAGTTCTTAATTGGGAAAAGTGCCACTTCATGGTGAAGGAGGGCATAGTGTTAGGTCATAGGATTTCTAAGAATGGTCTAGAAGTTGATAGAGCTAAAGTTGAGGTTATTGCAAGACTAGAGCCACCGAATTCAGTGAAGGGGATTCAGAGTTTTCTAGGACATGCTGGATTTTATAGGAGGTTCATAAAGGATTTTTCCAAAATCAGTAAACCTCTTTGTAACTTATTGTGCACTGATCATGTTTTTGACTTTAATGCAGATTGTAGGAAGGCTTTTGAGACTTTAAAGGCTGCTTTAATCTCAGCACCCATTCTTTGCGCACCTAATTGGAATTTGCCATTCGAGGTAATGCGTGATGCGAGTGATGCTGCGGTAGGTGCGATGCTGGGGCAAAAGCAGGGCAAATTTATTCATCCTATATATTATGCAAGCAAGGTTTTAAATGAGGCACAAGTCAACTACACAACTACTGAAAAGGAGTTGTTAGCTGTTGTGTTTGCTTTTGAGAAGTTTCGGCCATATTTGGTTGGATCGAAAGTCACGGTGTTCACGGATCATGCAGCAATAAGGTATTTAATGTCAAAGAAAGATGCAAAGCCTAGACTAATTCGTTGGGTTTTATTACTGCAGGAATTTGACTTGGAGATAAAGGACAAGAAGGGATCAGAGAATGTCATTGCAGATCACTTGTCTCGTCTTGATCCATCATCATCTTTGCTGGAGCAATCTGCCATTTCTGATTCTTTTCCAGATGAACAGCTTTTTGCTGTTCAGGTAAAGGTAGTCAGGGATGTCCCTTGGTATGCTGATATTGCCAACTTTTTAGTAAAGGGAGTCACCCCTATTGATATGGATTGGAGGCAAAAGAAAAAGTTTAAGCATGATGCAAAATTTTTCTATTGGGATGAGCCATTTATGTATAAACAATGCTCTGATGGTATTATTCGTAGGTGTGTTTCAGGTGCTGAAGCAAAGGAAATCCTGGAGCAATGTCACTCTTCGCCGTATGGAGGCCATTTCAGCGGTCAAAGGACAGCTATGAGGATTTTGCATTGCGGATTCTTCTGGCCTACCTTGTTTAAGGATGCCCACTGGTTCTACAAGCAATGTGACGCTTGTCAAAGGAGAGGAAACTTGGGGCCTAGAGATGAAATGTCTCTTACTTACATTTTAGAAGTTGAACTATTCGATGTATGGGGTATTGATTTTATGGGGCCATTTCCTCCTTCTAATGGCAATGTTTTTATCTTATTGGCAGTTAATTACGTGTCCAAGTGGGTGGAGGCCATTGCATGCCATCAGAGTGATGCCAAGACAGTAGCAAGGTTTCTTCAATCGCACATCTTTGCGCGGTTCGAGACACCTAGAGCTCTAATAAGTGATGAGGGTACACATTTTGTTAATAATATCTTAACTAAGCTTTTAGCTAAGTATGAGATTAAGCATAGGATAGCTACCCCTTATCACCCACAAGCTAATGGTCAAGCTGAAATTAGTAATAGGGAAATTAAATTAATTCTAGAGAAAGTAGTCCATCCATCTAGAAAGGATTGGTCCTTTAGGTTGGATGAGGCTCTTTGGGCTTACAGGACAGCTTATAAGACTCCTCTAGGTATGTCTCCCTATAGGTTAGTATATGGGAAAACTTGCCATTTACCACTAGAGCTTGAGCATAAAACGTTTTGGGCTCTGAAAAAGTTAAATTTTGATCTAAGTCGAGCAGGAGCAATAAGAATGCTGCAGCTTAATGAGTTAGAAGAATTTCGTCAATTTTCTTACGAGAACGCAAAAATGTATAAAGAAAAGACTAAGCTATGGAATGACAAGAAAATAAAATCTAAAGAGTTTGTCAAGGGTCAGAAAGTCTTGCTTTATAATTCTAGATTAAAATTGTTTACTGGGAAACTAAAGTCCAAATGGTCAGGTCCGTTTGTTGTGATTGCGGTTTTCCCCAATGGAGCAATTACTTTGCAGGATGAAAAAGATGGGAGAGTGTTCAAGGTGAATGGACAGCGTGTCAAGCATTATTGGGGTGAGGAATTTCAGGCGAAGTATCCTTCCCTAAGGTTGGTTGATGATTGAGAGAGCAGGATTTTTGCGGGAGCATTTCACAGAGCAAAATTTTGAGCTCCCAGAGTTTGTATTAATTTTATTTTTTTCGTTGATTTGGTTTTAATTGCAGTTAGGTTAGATTTGATTTTGCATGGTTTATTAGAATTTATCCTCAAGTATTTTATTATTGGTAGTTTAGATTTCATCTATTTCACTTTTTTTGAATTTGATTTGATTTGATTTTCAGGTTATTTATTTAAATTATCTTTGAATTATCTTTTAATTGGTTTGATTTTATTTATTTGAATTCTGTTTAATTTAAATCTATTCGGCGTCAATTGGAAATAGAAGATAAGATTAAGTTTGATTTGATCGGTTAAAGTTTAATTTGAATTTAAAAGATTTGATTTTTCTATTTTGAAATTTAAATTCCGTATCTAAGATTCGGCAGGTTCAGAAGATTGTTGCAGCAAAGATAATGTTGGAGCAAATTTTCCGCACGAATAGGAAGGATTTTAATGTGAGTAATTATTTTTACCGTTGGGATTTTTTTGAATTTCTATGGCAGGTGAATTGCAGGGATGCTGCCACATGTCGTGTAGGGACAATCCAACGGTTTAGCCGTTGACAGCATGCCATTATTTCCATAGATGATTGGAGTTCCACAATTTTACCGTTAGGAATTTGAATTGCAGCTTAATTGTGAACGGTAAAACCATTTATTACGGAGCAAATCCTTTCGGTTAGGATTTCAAATTGCTGGAGCCTTATTTATTTGCAGACATTGGTAAGTCTTCTTTCTACTTCGCCTTCTTGTTTTAATCTTGTCATCTACGTTCTTTCTTACTCCTTTACACTCTCTGCAAAACCCTTTGAGTTATCTATGGCCAAAACAAGAGCTAAGAAAGAGAGGGAGAGTGAAGAAGAGGAGGTGCCGGTCACGCCGGAAGTGCAAAAAGGGAAAACCAAAAAGAAAAGAACGCCAGAGGAAAAGGAAGCAAATAAAAGGAGAAGGCAGCAAAGGGCTGCAGAACAGGAGGAAGTTCAGGAGGTGGCAGACGTTGTTGCCACTACTGCGGAGGAAGGAAGTACTCAAGAACCTGAAGTACAAAACCCAGATACGGTTCAAGAAAAGATTGCTGAGAAAAATCAAGAAACAGAGGTTGAAGAGCAGGCTGAAGGTGAGCCTAACAAGGAGAAAACACCGGAGTTGGCGCAGGAGGCTCATGTTGAAGTCATTCTACCTGAACCGCCCAGACGCCGCCGCATCAAGAGGAAGGCGGGTCGCGTGAGGGTACTTCGGAACACTCTATCACCTCCGACGTCGGACTTTGAGGAAGAAAGAAGGGAAGCTGAGAATAAGGAAAAAGAAGAAGAGGCAAGAAAGGCCGAAGAAGAGCGTTTGCGTGAACAGAGAGAAAGCAAGGGCAAAGGAATTGCCGAAGCATCAGGAGAAATTGAGGAGCCGAGGGCACCATTCATTCGCTTCGTCAACGATCTTGCTCGAGCAAAATACCAGGAGGTGCTGAAACGGGACTTCTTGTTCGAACGAGGATTTGGCAGTAATTTGCCAAGGTTCTTGGAGTCTGGAATAGTGAATCTCGGGTGGAGGCAATTTTGTGCGAAACCAGAACCTGTCAATTCCAACATTGTTCGGGAATTTTACGCCAACCTTGACGTTAAGAATGATTTTGAGGTTATCATTCGCGGAGTGCCTGTACAGTGGAGTCCTGAGGCCATTAATGAATTGTTTGATCTCCAGGATTTTCCGCATGTTGTTTTTAATGAGATGGTGGTTGCACCATCTAGTGATCAACTGAGTGCGGCTGTTCGGGAGGTAGGCATTGAGGGGGCTCAATGGCGGGTGTCGCAGACGCGGAAGCATACGTTTCAAGTTGCTTATTTGAAGAGTGAAGCCAACACTTGGATGGGTTTCATCAGGCTACGCTTGCTGCCGACAACACACGACTCCACAGTATCTCGGGACAGGGTATTGCTTGCCTTTGCCATTCTCCGTTCGATGAGTATTGATGTAGGCAAAATTATTTGTTCTGAGATTGTTGATTGCTGGAAAAAGAAGGTGGGGAAGCTGTTCTTTCCAAACACGATTACAATGTTATGCAGCAGGGCAGGAGTGCCCACGGTTCCAGAAGATATGATCATGTCTGATAAGGGAATCATTGACACACCTAATCTGGTGCGGCTTCAGCGTACGCAAGAGGTTCGCCAAGGTGGGCTTGTGTATGGCGTTAATCAGATCCTTGAGCAACTGACAGTGTTGGCCAGTAGGTTAGAATTTGCTGAAAGGCAAGCTCAGACCTACTGGACTTATGCTAAAAGGAGAGATGATGCGTTCAGGGGGGCCTTGCAAACCAATTTCTCAACACTATATCAGGCTTTTCCAGTGTTTCCCGATGATTTGTTTAATCTTTGGATACCACCCCCACCTGTTGAACGAGAAGAGGATGTTGATGAGGAGCAGGGTCAAGAAGACTGACTGATGGGATGACTTGGAGCGAGCATTACTTTTGTTTCTCCATTTTTGTTTGCTCGCGCATAGTGACCCTGCTCGCTGTTATAACTGCTTGTCTTTCTTTTTAATTTTTCTGCTTAGAAAAAAAATATATATATATATCTCTACTATGTAATATTTCTGCATGTTTTTAATGAATTTGTGAATATTTTCGTTCCATGAGCACTAAGCAACTCTAACTTAACTAATTTTCTTCTGAATTTTTGAAGCTTGGACTGATTACGCTTAATTAGATCAAGGTATTCTGATCTCCAGAAACCTTTTGCTTGAGCATTTCTTCTAGCCTGGACTGTTGCTGCGGCAAAGAAGATTTTGAAGGTAGTATTGACTTATATGATCCACTTTAAGCTTAATCTAAGTCCCATGTTTAGTTTAAAAATTCAGATAGAAAAATTTAAGTTTGGGGGTATATTTGCTTATATAATAATTCATTGGGGACAATGAATAATTCAAGTTTGGGGGACTTTTTGCTACTCCAATTATTTTGCCCGAGCATTCCTCTCCTTCAAATTAAAATTTGCTAGGTTATTGAGTAACCGGGGACATTTGTGATACCCACAGTTTGTCTTCGCGTCAAAAGATGACCTAGGAAATGTGAAAAAAATGAGAAATATGAGAAAAAATTTATTATTTGCTGAAAAAATTATTTGTTAAAGATTTTGCTGAAAAAAATTGACAGAGCAAAAGTTTTGAGGGATGAATGATGATCCAGCAGTTTTTCTGTCTTCCAGAACTTAGGTGAGCTTCATCATAAAATGTCGCCATTCTGAGGGGCAAGAGATAGAATAACTAAGGATTTTTTAGCTTTATAATGAGTATTGAGCCTAGTTGGTGATGAGCTTGAGGCAAGGGTATACTGCACCATAAAGTGGGTCATCCCATGCTTAAGAGCTTATGACTGTAAGGCTGCTCTAAGTCTGATAAATAATGATATAAATCCCTTTAAAAATCTGTTTTGAAATGTCTGATAATATAGCTAGGATGTGGTGAGTCCTTGGAATTAAGTTGAGAAGTGGTGATTATTTGTCCCAGCTGAAGGAATCATTTTGCTGTTGCAGAGCTTGGTTTTGCAGAGTGCTCAGGTAAACGTTAAAGGTAGTGTTGGACTGTCTCGTTTAATTAAGCTATTCTTTGTCTAATGTTCTGAATTCTTGAAGGAAGGTGAGTTAGTATTGCTCGGGACGCGCAATAGTTCAAGTTTGGGGGTATGATAACTGCCCAAAAGGTAGTTATTTAGGCCTCAATTATATAGGGATTTGTGTGTCCTTTATGCTTATTAGGGTTGGTTTTGGATAGGTATTACATGTTTTAACCCATTTGGAAGAATGGAAGCTTTGGAAATTATTTTGTGCAGATTATGCTGCTGAGCGACTGGAGGGAGCAAATTCTATGCTGCAGCAAAACTGGGAACAAAAACTGCCACATCACAGCTCGTTAGCCAACTTCATGAACCGACTTCTGTTGAGTTATTTTCGTGATAAAGGATCAAGGAGAGCCTTACACGTGTCCTAGTTGACCTAATTCAAGCCTCCCATCCTTCTATAAAAGGAAGTAACCGTCAAAGTCAAAGGGATTCCATGTTTTCCCTTGGAAGCCGAATAGTATAGGGAGATTGAAGATGATCAAGAACACCATCATCCGCAAGTTGATTAGGGAGTTTATTTCCTTTATTAACTTGTGGTTATGGACATGCATACTCAGATTGTAATTCGTATTCCTATGCCTATTATGAACTAAGTAGCTTAGGGTGTTGGTTAGGAATAATGTGATTACTGTGCTTCATCTCTAGTAATAAATTGACTATCGCATTTTGGTTAATTGTTGTGCTTATTCTCATTTTATGCCCGCCTGGCCAGCCGGTATGGATAACTCTCTCTAGTTTCAGGGATGATTTAGAGAGTGTGTGGCAATTATCCACACTACGATCATTGTGTATTGGTGAACGCCAGTGACTGAGCTAGGGATAGCCAGTTGCCTAGTGCTTGATCGGTCGCTCTTCATTGGGTTTGAAACACATCCCAAAAGATCCGGAGTTCCGAGAGGAATCCGCTAATAATACTGCGAGAAATGCATGATCAATAATATTGCTAGAGCATATCTTAGAACGATCACTAAAGCCTAACCAGCGCCTACCTTTAATCTGTCTATCTATTTGTTTACTCGTTGTTCTGTCATTTATTTTGCTTCAGTATAATTCCGATAAAACCCAATCATTTTATTCTTGAAACCATTAAAAAGTTACACAAAAATAGATAAAGTGGAAGCTCATTCAGACCTTGGATTGATAATATTACTTGCTGCAGACTGTGTACACTTGCACAGGAATTCTAGAGTATTTTACACTATATTTTTACTCACTCTAGGAAACCAACAGGTACTTAAGGAATCAGAGGTAACCCAGGAGTAAAATGGTAATTTGACCCAGCTGGTGTTACGAACACACGTGAAGGATTGACTTACTGCATTGGTCGATATCCGTGGACATAGAAATATTCTACAGTGAGAAGAGTGCAGCTGTGGGTCTTTAGTGGAGTGACCTAAAGTTAATGAATGTTGACTAACTTGGTTAATGAGTTTAGCCAATTAGTCTCGTATCGTTAGAGCTTCTGATCTGTAGGTCCATTAGGTCCCACTGGTAGCTCGTAAAGAGACTTGAGGCAATTAAGTATAAATTGTAAATTGAAAGTGTTCAATTTATTTAAGGGAATCATATAATGTATATTGATACATTATAATATAAAGTTTATGAAACTTTATAATATAATTTTTGAATTAATTTCAAAAATTAATTCTTGAGAGAAAATATTTGAAAGAGTTCAAATAAATTTAATATGATTTTGATTCATATGAATTTTAATTTTAATAAAATCTCTAAGATTAAATATATGATATTTAATTGGGTAATTAATTAATTATTTATTAAAATTAGAGACATTTTCCTATTAGGAAAAGGTGTTGGTCTTTACTATATATAGGACGCCTAGGGTGGGGTGAAAGGCATCCCATTCATTCTCCTACTCTCAGAGAATTCCCACGAAGGCTCCCTCTAGACTCCCACCAGTCTCCTACCTCTAGAAGTCTCAGAGTCATACCGGTGTAGCCATAGTGGTGGTGTTCGCATTAGTTCGTGATTATTTCACAAGCAGTTGGTGAATTTAATCTGAGTCGTCAACGAGAGTAAGTAATTTGTTACTATATAAATTAGATTTAAATCTAATATTTTTGTATGCTTAGCCTTAATATAAATTTAGAATAGTTTTAAGATTATTGCCAGTGTATTGGTATTTTAGATTAAACAAAATTAATTACGAACCGGTCCCAATCACGCTTTCGCTTTACGAAATTATGGAATTCCAATCCTTCAATTGGTATCAGAGCCGATCGTAGATCTAATTTTGTTTCTCTAAATTTTGCATTGACTATTGGTGGGATTGATTAATGCATAATGTATCTATGGTTTGCATTAGACTGTTTAGGTTAATTTTATGGTCATAGATTTTACTGTTTTTTATGTGATTTGATCATGTAAGGGCCAGGTGTTTCGGGTATTTTATGTAAAATCGAGTCCTTTGTAAGTCTGGGTCTAGATTATGTTTTATATGAGATGAAAAACGTTGATTTCATGGCGAGAAGAGGCTGCAGCATCGCGACACTGTCACGATGTGCGGTGCGAAGACATGATTCAGGTGGTTCAAGGTACCTGGCGGTCTGGTTCGCATGGTCCATCTGGATTGGGACCGATTTGGTCCGATTCAATTGGAATTTGGCTCGGTTCATGGTTTTCGTGACTGGTTCGAAGTGGTTCGAGTCGGTTCGGGAGGTCTAGACCAGTATTTGGAGCTGCAGAATGATTTTTAGGATAGAATTTAGCTATAATTATTGTAATTTATGATTTATTTTATCCTAGGGGCCAAAATTAACCGGTTCAATTACTATTTATTTGCTTTATGGATGTCATATAGCTTAAATTCCCACCATAGGTTAAGCGTGTTTTCATGCATATTTATGTTATAATTGTTATAATGTATGGTAATTATGCATGAATTTAATTTCATGAGTTATTTAATATAATCGTTATATTAAATATATGAAATTGGTGAAGCATGATGCATGACATTAATTTAGCTATATATAATTGTTATATTTTATTAATGTAGCATGCATGCTTAGGATTATTTTCATTAGAATTAATATAATTAGTTATATTATGAATGAAAATAATTTATATATATCCATGCTTGTTTTCATGTATGATTTAATATCAAATGTTATATTAATGAAATGAAAATGGAATAGCATAGAGCATGACATTAATTAAATTAATATAAGAGTTATATTATATTAATCTCAAATTTCATGTAATTTAATTTCGTGCATGTTTAATTAATATAATCGATATTAATTAAATGAAATTGAAATTGCATGAAGCATGACACCACCTTAAATTAATATAATCGTTATATTATCGTTATCGGCGTCATAATACTATGGTATTTAATAATTAGAATATGATTGTTATTTTTCCAACACCATAGAAGCATGTTATAGGGCAAATCATTGAAATTTTATAATAAGTTATAAAATTGATTAGAAACTGTCAACCTATAAGAAAGAGTTGCATGCAAACATAGGACCTTAAGTTAAAATAAGTTAATTTAAAAATGTTTAAAATTAATTAGACCTAAGCTCATTATAATTCTAATAGGATTAGAATTATTTTCTTATTTAGTATTTAAAATAGTTTTAATTGACTAAGTAGGAAAAACATTACTATGATTATAAGAGAACTCCACCAGTTAAGTTCTGTCTAAGGTTGGGGGTACTTAACATGACGGTTTACAGAACACCTCTTACCTGTGAACTAACTCGGAATACCGGAGTTGAATTAATCATAGTTAAATGTTAGCATGCAATGTCACTAGGTTTATTAAAAGAGTTTAATTCACTTGGATCTTTAGAGTAAAGAGTTTACATTACTATGGTTATAAGGGAACTCTCCCGATGAAGTTCTGTCTAAGGCTGGAGGTACTTAGAATGACGGTTTACAAAACACATGCTACCTGGGAACTGACTCGGAACTTGAGTTGAATTAACTATAGTTATGTTAGCATGCAATGTTGCCAGGTTAATTAAAAGAGTTTAATTCACCTAAGACATTAGATTAAAGACCTCCATATAAGAGTTATATAAGGCATAGACTTAGATAGATTCATTTAGTCAGAATTTACCTAAGTAATAGACCCTATAATTATAAAAATACTTAGTGGGAGGAAATATATCAAAACAAGATTTTCATAAATCAAGTTTTGCTCTCACGTCCTCAAAGGTTCACAACGTGAGGTCCATGCTAGGCCTAAAGTCACCCTGGGAGTGACCCCCTACGGATGGTGTTTGCATGGATCAATATAAAGGTGAATGAGGGAGTATTTTATAGTAAGTGGGAGCAGGACACGTGTCAACGTATCCTACGGTCTCCTCCATTAGGTTGCACTGTGAGATCCCCATGATCTGCCTCCGAGTCGCCTTGGGAGCGATCACCCTACGGAGGACTTAGGTCCATTTCCAACTTTTACTTTCTCTACGGTAGCATTGTTGGGGCCGACCTCTGAGATCTGAAAAATGGAGGGTCACACTTACGAGAAATTGTTAATGTGTTAATAATTTCCTGACCGAAAAAAACGGTAGCTAAGAACTATTGAAATATGAGTTATTCTGGGAATAGGGATTGGCTGAGATTGTCTTAATTCAGAGGAGGAGTAGTTGACTGCCCTACGGTAGCTGTTGTTCTAAACCTTGGAAGTATCGTTGCAAAATGAATGTTTACTCTATGGGTCGATCATTACTTTTGCTAAAAATACGATTATTTTGTGTAATGGGTTAATGCAACATCACTTATTAAGTTAATTTGTTTGTTCTCAGCATTAAACGTTCTTTGTATTCCTCGAATAACGCCAATTACAAAACTGGTATTTCTAATACAACTAAGAAAATGAACTTAAACATTAATTGCGTGGAATTGGTCTTAACCGAGGACGGTCCTCAAGCCCACATGTCTAATTCATCTGAAATTGTTCATATGAATATGACATAGACTGCTTAGCGCATCTGAATGAAAATAAATTTGATTTATTTGTCATTGAAACGAGTATAGTGGAAAATGATGTACAGCCTGGATCCTTGATTCAGGTGTCACTCATCACGTATGTTTTTCCTTTGAGGGAATGAGCTCATGGCAACAGATGGATGCTGGGGATATAACTTTTAAAGTTTGGACTGGGGAGCTCATTTCAACTAAAGCAGTGGGAGATATTAAAATGTTCTTCTCCAGGGAACGTTATATGTTATTAGATAATGTATATATACTTCCCAAAATAAAAAGAAATTTGATTTTTGTTTCTTGTTTGCTAGAACAAGGATATTCAGTATCCTTTTCTTTGAATGAAGCTTTCATTTCTAAAAGGGGTACTGATATTTGTTATGCAAAAATGGAGAACAATTTTTATGTTTTAAGACCAATAGAGTCTAGGGCTATTTTGAACAATAAAATGTTTAAAACAGTCGAGACTCTACCAAAAAGGTAGAAAGTTTCTCAAAGTACCTATCTTTGGCACTTGAGACTTGGCCACATAAACAGGTTGTTCATTAGAGGAGCATTGGGACTTAAGGATGAAGAGGTAACCCAGGGGTAAAACGGTAATTTGACCTAGCTGGGCTACGAACACACGTGAAGGACTGACTTGCTGTTATTGGTCAATATTCGTGGACACAGAAATATATCTTTAGTGAGAACAGTGCAGTTGTGGTTCTATAGTGGAGTGAACCACAGTTAACGAATATTGATTAATTGGTTAATGAGTTTAGCCAATTAATCTCATATCGTTGGAGCTTCTGATTTGTATGTCCATTAGATCCCACCGGTAGCTCATTTAGGGCGTTGAGGTAAATTTCTAAGGGAGAATTGTATATTCGAAGGTGTTCGAATATTAAGTTTAAAATATGAATTTGATTCATATTAAAACTATAGGTTATAATTAATGCTCCTTAGATGCACATTAATACTATAGTTTATATGAGAGAAAAGTAATTAAATATATGATATTTAATTATAGGATTAATTAATTGTTGAATTAATTAATCATTTAATTTTAATATAATTTAATTAAATTTGATTTAATTAAATTGATTAAACTATAGGTTATGTGGGATATCTATATAAATGTGATTTATATAAATATAATCAAGGTTAATTGGTAATCTAATTATTTAATTAATTATTAATTATTTATTTGTTTTTAATAATTAATTAAATTCTTTATCAGTTATGTTAACTGATAAAGAAAAATTCATCCCACTAACCTAAGGGGAGTTACACGTTCAGAGGGTTTCAAGGAGGAGGTTGCTTAACATCCCTTAGATCCCCCTCTTCCTCAGTTGAACGTTTAGTGTGGCATCTCAAGAATTCCTAATTATCTCTCACTCTCTGGTTACCAAAGTTTTTACAGATAACAAAAATTCTCCTAATCCTTTAGAGTTCTTTGCTCCCACAAGCAATCTCAACAAAGTTCTCGAGAAGAATATCAGTGCAATTCTTATGGTAGTGTTCACAAATTCCAGCAAAAAAATACTTTTTTTGGGTTGTTGTTTTTTCTGCAAATCTTGGAGGAAAAGGCGAAATTCGATCAAGGCTTCTACGGTAATAAGTATTTTCTTGATCCCTTGCCTTCTAGGGTTTGCATCTAGATTAGATATAGATTTATATTTGATTTTGCATCTAGATTAGATCTAGGTTTAGATTTGATTTTAGGCATGTCTTATAGCCATATACAACAAGTTTTAATTAAGTTTGGTTGCTGGGATTTTGTTGTCGTCGTATTGGTATTCCAATCGACGTTTAGATCGATTAGGTCCTCTGATAAATTCCGCTGCGCTAGGGCTTTTATCCCTGTAATTGGTGTCAGAGCCATATCGATTTAAACATCGATTTGTGATTTGCGATTGGCTTTGAATGGTGGGATTTATTTTGCATTATGAATGTAAATTTTGCCGTGAACTTTTTAGGTTTAATGTGGCCATAGATTTACAATTTTTTGTTGATTTGATCATATAAAGGCCTCTGCGTTTTTGGGCATTATTCTGTAAATCAAGTCTTGTAAGTCCAGGTCTAGAATTAGGGTGTTTGCTGATGAACTGATGAAGACCGTGGCCAAACGAAGCAAAAATTCCGAAGAACGATGTTGTTTCCGCCAAGAATCTGCTTCCAGACGTAACAGCGTCGAAACGCTGTTCATACAGCGTCTCGACGCTATCGCGATTTCATGCAATGTGTGGCTAGGGCAACGTAGCGTGCTAGAGGTGTATGAACCGGTTTGGGCAGGGTCGAGACCTATTTGGTCCGCTTCAGCCCAATTAAGGAGGGGTTCAGGGTTTTTGGCGTCCGGTTCGGGACGGTTTGGGTGGTCCATCTTAATTCTAGAGCGGCAGAAGACTGTAATAGGATAGATTTTTTTCTTTATTAATGTAATTAAGCTTTAATTTATTCTAGGGGCCAATTATACTGGTTCATTAGCTATTTAAATGCTTTATGGATGTCATTTAGATTTAAATCCCACCTTAGGTTATAAAGCACCCTCGTGCATTTATGTATGTTATAATTAGATTATAATGTATGGTTTGAAATGCATGGTTATTTTTAATGAGATATTTAATATATATTTGAGTTATATTAAATTCATGAAAATGGAATAGCATGATGCATGGAATTACTTAGTTAAATATAATAAGTTATATTTAATAAGTTGTTTGCAGCATGCTGCTTTGATTTACCTTGATTGGAAATATATAATTGTTATATTTATTAATAAAGAGAATCAAAGTTGCATTGAGCATGATGCATCCATAGGTTAATATAAATGTTATATTAAATTCATGCAATGCAAATCGATATAGTTTAATTTAATTAACTTGAATATGATTTTTAATTGTTTTTAAACTATAGTATGCATGATTATAGGGCTAATCATTAAAATTTGAATAGTTTAAAATTAATGATTAGAAACTGTCAATCTATAATCAAGATATGCATGTTCACATAGGACCATAGGTTAAAATTGATTAATTTTAATGAGTTAAAATTAATTAGACCTATGGTCATATTCTAATAGGATTACAATAATTTCTTACTTAGTTTAAAATAGTTTTAATTAACTAAGTAGGACCAACATTACTATGATTATAAGGGAACACTACCAGTGATGTTCTATCTAAGGTTGGGGGTATTTAGGTTGACGGTATACAAAACACCTCCTACCTGGGAACTGACCTGGAACGTTGGAGTTGAATTAATCATAGTTTAATGTTAGATAAAGGTCACTAGGTTTATTAAATACTTTCAATTCGCCTAGACTTTAGATCTTATTATAATAGTTATAATAGGATTAGACTTAGATAAATGACTTAGCCGGATTTATCTAGGTTTAAACAAACCCTAAAATATACAATAGATCACTTTAGTGGGAGGAAAATTTCAAAACTTGATTTAAATTGAGTTTTGCTCCCATGCCCCTATATTCACAACGTGAGATTCATGCTCATCTTCATGTCGTTTTAGCACGGCCTCCCTTCGGAAAGTGTTTGCATGGATCAATAACAAGGTGAATGTGGAAAGTGACCATAGTAAGTGGGAGCGGGACACATGTCAACGTATCCTTCGGTCTCCACCCCTAGGTCACAACGTGAGATTCCTATGATCCGCCTGCGTGTTGCCTTGGAGCAACCACCCTTCGGAGGGCCTGATCATAGGATTCAGAACACTGTGAACTCCTGAAAAGGATAGGATCACTCAGGCTAATTACCAACAGTTGTCTTTCCTAACGGTAGCCTGTTGGTGTGTGCCTTTGAGATCTGAGATTGGGAGGGTTACACTTACGAGGATAAGTTAGTTTGTTAACAAGTCCTTGACCGAACAACGGTGGTTAAAATCTATAGGAATATGAGTTATTCTGGAATTAGAGTTGACTGAGAAGTGTCTCATTTTAGAGGAGTAGTTGATCACCCTTCGGTGGTTGTTCCTCTAAACCTCCAAAACATCGTTGCTAAACACAATCAATAGTTTTATTAGGGTTATTTGATTGATTGTTTGCAAAAGTGATTGGATCTGTGCAATTGTTTGTATTGCTTGTGTGATGGGTTAAGGCAAAGATAACTAATACGATCAATGTTTGTTTTTTCAGCAATGTCGTCCTCAATTATCACTTTACTAAAGAACGAGAAATTAACTGGCGAAAATTTTCCTATGTGGAAATCCAACCTTCATACGATATTGGTTGTAGAGGATCTCCGATTTGTCTTAACGGAGGAGTGTCCTCCAGTTCCCCCTCCCAATGCAGCCCAGGCTGTAAAGGACGCCCACGACCGTTGGACTAAGGCCAATGAAAAGGCCCGTGTCTATATCTTGGCTAGCTGAACTGAAGTCTTGGCCAAGAGATACAAGAATGTGGAAACTATAAGGGAAATTATGAATTCCCTTCAGGAGAATGTTTGAATTACCATCCTATCAACTCCACCACGAAGCTCTGAAAAATGTTTTCAATGCCTGCATGGAAGAGGGGCATCCTGTTGGGGAACACGTTCTCGACATGATGAACCAATTCAACATCACGGAGGCTAATGGCAGGGTCGTCTGCGAGAGGAGTCAGGTTGTGTTCATATTGCATTCGCTTCCACCAAGCTTTATGCAATTTTGAACAAATGCGAGGATGAATAAGATTCAATTCAACCTTACCACCATTCTCAATGAGCTACAGGTTTATGAGTCCATGCTAAAAAGCAAGGGCAAAAGTGTGGTGAAAGGAGATGCCAATGTGTCCCATTCCAAAAAAAAGTTTCTGAAGGGTTCATCCTTAGGAACAAAACTTGTACCTCAAGCTTCTCCATCGAAGCAAATTAAGAAGAAGAAGGGTGTAAAGGGGAAGGCTCCTGCTCAAGCTGTACAGGGCAAGGGAAAATTCAAGGTCGTGGCCGATAAAGGCAAGTGCCTCCACTGGAATGTGGATGGTCACTGGAAGAGGAACTACCCTATTGAACATGATGAGTATGCCTGGATATTACCTAGCTGAGAAGAAGAGAAAAAAGAAAGGTAAATATGATTTACTTGTTTTAGAAACTTGTCTTATTGAACATGATGAGTATGCCTGGATATTAGATTCGAGAGGAACTAATCATGTTTGTTCTTCTTTTCAGGGAAATGATTTCCAGCAGCTTCAAGATGGTGAAATGACACTCAAGGTTGGTACGGGAGATGTCATTTCAGCAAGAGCAGTGGGAGCTGCAAAGTTGTTTTTCATAAATAAGTTTTTAATTTTAGAGAAATTGTACATTGTTCCTAAAATCAAAAGGAACCTTATTTCTGTTTCTGAATTGTTGGAACATACCTATTCTATTTCTTTTGAGTTAAATGAAGCGTTCATTTTTCGAAATGGAGTTCTTATATGTTCTGCTAAACGTGAAAACAACTTATATGTATTAAGACCATCTGACACTAAAGCAATTTTAAATCATGAAATGTTTAAAATTGCTGAAACACAAAATAAAAGGCAAAGAATTTCTTCAAAAAGTAACAACACATATCTTTGGCATTTATGTCTTGGTCATATTAACATCGATAGGATCGGTCTTTTGATAAAGAATGGACTTCTAACTGAGTTGGAAGATGATTCATTACTACCCTATGAATCGTGTCTCCAGGGTAAAATGACTAAGAGACCTTTTTGCTGCAAAAGGTTATCGTGCCAAAGAACCTTTAGAGTTGATACATTCGAATCTTTGTGGTCCAATGAATAATATTTCATCTCTTTCATAGATGATTATTCTTGATATGGTTACTTATATCTAATGGGTCATAAGTCTGAAGCTCTTGAAAAGTTTAAAGAGTTTAAGACTGAAGTAGAAAACCTATTAGGTAAAACAATGAAAACACTTCGATCAAATCGAGGTGGAGAGTATCTGGATCAAAGATTCCAGGATTATATGATAGAACATGGAATCTAATCCCAACTCTCAACACCTGGTACACCTCACTACTACAAAAACCACTTTCAATGACGGGCATTGCCCGTCATTAAAGACTTTTCATGATGGGCAGTGTCCATCGTCTATACGAGTGTCGTCATATCTTTTTATGATGGGCGACTTTTAATGACAGGCATTGCTCGTCATTAAAAGTTGTCCGTCATAATAAGGTACAATGTCCGTCATTAAAAGCGACGTCATCAAAAATCCGTCATTAAAGGGTATTTTCCAACCAACCAGATGTTTATTGACGGGCATTGCCCGTCATAAAAGCCGTCCGTCATGAAAAGTCCGTAATTGAAATAGTATTTTTCAACCAAATGTTCGTCATTAAAGATGTTCGTCATTAAAAGTCCGTCATTAAATATCTTTTTTAATGACAGGCATTGCCCGTCATCATTTTGTTCATAATTTAATAAAAAAAATTGTTGGTTGCCCAGTGGCATACCAACAATATTTTCTTCATTTGTCAACCTGTAAAGAAAGTAATCTTAATCTTAAATGTGAACAATTGTATAGAACTCAAATATTTGTCAAATTTCATTCCAATAAGCCAATGAACCAAATTTGTTCATACAATTTTTATTCATATAAGTTTGATATATGAATAAAATTACAAACACTTACACTTAAAAGCCTCAAACTTACTAAACACCTATGATTAAAATTCTACACCTACACCAAAAAACAAAAATTCTCGTGCATGTCACTTTCATTCTTGTCACCATAATCTTGCTCGTACATCAAACTTGAAGAACCTAAGAAAAACAAATTGTAATTAGGTTCGATATAACGCCAAAACAAGAACTCACATAACAAACATATGTCCAACAACTCGAATAACCTAAGAAAAACAAATTTAGTCAACAATAAAATACCCAAAAAAAATTTCGATGAGTATCGGAAAAAATTGTTAGAAAATCCAATAAACTCCAAAAGCTTACAAACTTCAAGATATCAAGTTTAACCCCTCTAGAGAACCTGTAATGCTCTAGGTTTCTATAATTAACCTAGAGACATTACTAAAGCATCTATCCTAATTCTAACCGGTTGCTCTAGAAATTTTGACAACATAACGACATACATATGACTAACCCAAAAAATTTTAAACCTGTTAAACAAGAGAAACACACTTCTATATGAAAAAAATCACAAAACTACAGCCTCACAACACTTCAGGTTCACAACAAGACCCCAAATGAAAGATCATAGTTACAAAAGCTCTATGCAAGAACTTCTTAAATTAACACGATATGAGATAGAGAGATGCCATAAACATAAAATAATGAAATACTTTGTATTCTAACCTTGATAGGGTGCTGAGCTACATGTTTCAAAGGATGGAATTTTCATTCTTAATTCGATGAGCTTCATCAATAATAATGTAAACCAAAAGCTACAAAAAGACATAGGTGTAGAATTAACATGTATGTTTAAAATGCTTAACTTAAATAGGCAAAGGGAAGAAATGTGTAGCAACCAAAGCTTGGATAATAATGTCTGCGAATTACTGTTCAAACTAATAATAATAGGCTCAATAACCGATCACTAGCATTGTCATTTCAATAAATATCTAATTACATAAACTATTTGAACAAAAATCTTATACCTTGGGAAAACAAATATATGGTCATCACGATCTCCTCAGAGCCTGGCATTTGACTAAAACCTAAAAGGTTGGCAAAATTAGAACAATATGCAATATGATTAGCATTTTCTATAGCCATAACTAGAGGAAACATTGCTAAAATAATGTAACTATTTTAGCCTACACTTTGTAGTATCAAGCAAACTAAGAGGATTACACGTAAAACAAATGAAACAAATGAATTTTCAATTCATAGGCAAATAGAAAGTCAAACCAACTCAACATACTTCGAGGGTTTGTGAGAGATTGAGGAGTGACCGTCATAAAAGATTATACAAACAAATTCTCCCCATTGGTTCGTGCTTGAAACCTGAGCACAAAATTAAACTTTCTGCATTGACCAACCTTCCAGCTCGACCAAGGAGATCAACAACACAGGCATAGTGTTTGACGTGACTGGACATATTGAAATCTTTCTTCATGGTATCAAAGTAGTCGTTACCAACAAAACCAAATAGATGGATTAAGAAATAGAAACAAAATCAAGCATAAGACTAAAAGAGACCATCCAAAACGGCAGAAAGCTAAAGTGCTCTGCACAATGTTGGATTGAAAATTAAACATATAACATTGCATTTTGGATTGAATTTAAGGGAAAAAAATTGTTACAAGAAGATAACAGAAATTTTTTGCTTGAGAAACCAAAACAAAGTCACAAGAAGAAAGCAGAATATTATGAATATAAATAGAAGATTAAATATATTATAATCTATCCACACAACCATTTAGGTTTAGTTTCAATGGTTAACATGAATTGTATTGAATCTCAACAATCCCTCTGTGACTACATGCAATTAGAACTCCAAGGAAAATTGATTAGTTAACAATAAAATACAAAAAAAAAAAAAAACCAATCTCGCTGCGTATTGGAAAAAATTGTTAGAAAATCCAATAAACTCCAAAAGCTTAGATATCAAGTTTAACCCGTTCAGAGAACCTGTAATGCTCTAGGTTTCTATAATTAACCTAGAGACATTACTAAAGCATCTATCCTAATTCTAACCGGTTGCTCTAGAAATTTCGACAGCATAACGACATACATATGACTAACTCAAAAATTTTTAAACCTGTTAAACAAGAGAAAAAGACTTTTATATGAAAAAACCGCTCAACTACAATCTCACAACACTTCAAGTTCGCGACAAGACTCCAAATATTCTAAAACTAAGCAAGTTAAGGTCTCGCATCAAGCATCTAAATCTAAAGAATCATTAAAGGACATTGCAATCAAACAAACTTTATTAGACCTTAATCGTATCATAACCTAAAACAAACACCCTCTAGCTTGGTAAGTAAATTAAGTTCTTCAAACATGCCTACCAGAACACTAACCAACCAAATGGAATTCAACTATATGAGCCAAACATTCCCTTTAGGAGCTATCTGTGAAATAACCATTTTTTTACCGGGAGTAGACTTTATACATTTGCCTTAATGTTAGAGTGATCAAACCAAAAAAGATTTTAGTAAACCTTTTCACCACCCACCACACAAACAACACAAGTTCCTGTTGGTGCGTAGAATCAACCTCATACTATTGAACCTAATTTCTCAAATACCAATGGACAAAAGAGCAAATAAGATCTTAAGAACGGGAATTTCAAACATAAAGTTATCAGCAAAATGGAGTGATAGAACATGAAACTTACATTAAGATATAATATACCAGTGCATTATTGGCACAATTTGTACAAATGACCAAATTGGGAGCTCAAGTACTTTCTTTGAGTGACCTGATATGCTTTCAAAATTTTTAAAGATTAAGTATGGGTGCAACAAAAGCATGAAACAAAAGCATAAATTTGATAACGTAAAGAAGACAAACCTACAAGGAATTCATACACTGCTAGTGTGCAACTGCAAAGCCTCATCACTTGTGCTAAAACTTTCGTTCCAAATGTAATCGCGAACAAAGCAGAAACTAATCACAAAATCCATTAGCAAGAATAGCAAGAACAACAATACATAAACCATAATTTGAAAGATACAGCCACGCGACTACGTTTATACAAAAGGCAACATCAGATCCATACATTCAGCAAGGATTCAGAAAACAACACAAAGTGGGTGATATTTGTTCTTCAATTTAGTATCAGAAAGTTGCCAAAGAAAACAACAAAATGACTCATCTCTATGCACAAAAGGCTGTAAACATTTCTACTCCAACCAATTTTTCCTTCATGCAAGCAGTTTTGAAAAAAAAAATTGTAGTCTCCAAACACTATAAAATTCTTCCTTCCCTAGAAAAAGAAATACCAACTTCAGTCCCTTTACATTTGCTTTGATTTACTATTACCATATGTAAATAATTTTCACACTCAACAAACTTTTTAATGTTGCCTTTTTCTTTTGTGCATATTTGTGTGTGTGTATATATATAGGAAATTAGTCTGTAATCACAAGAAAAGAAATCTGATTAAAAACTCTCTTGTTTGATGCTAATTTTCTCAATTTTCTTCACTCTACATTCCAAGTCTCCTACTATCTAATAAAAACTTTGTCAGTTCACCTTCAAATTTTTCATCTAGTATCGAACAATATGATAATGAAAATTTTGAAAGTAGATCAACAACTTTTTCCCAATCCTCCTTTTACCTTGCAAACATTTTACTATATTTTTTACGTAGTTCAAAAGTAAAGTTCTGTGTATAGAATCCAAAATTTTAGGTTCTAACTTTTCCCATATCCTTTTTATAATTTTAACATGATTAATATTCCATTAAATCTCATAGAACTTTCAGTCTTGGATACAAGTATACATCCAAGATTAAATCCAACAAACAACACTAAACTATAAGAATACAAGAAGAAACTAATTTGGAGTCAAATGGAATAGGCACACATGTTTAATTGAAATGGTAATAGATTTAAAGAAAAAGAAAAACTCATACCACTAATTAACTAGCAGCTTCAACATGAATTCTGCCATCTCCCTTACATTCGCTCCTAGAAGTCAACTGAAAATGTTTTGAGATAGTTTTATAAGAAGATTTGATGACCAAGAGAATATTTACAATTATAAAAGAACAAATCTCTCCAAATAGCATTAGAAAAACAAGTTAATGTGCAACCTTTGCAGCTTCTATAGCTGCACATAGTTAACCTTATAGGTGATGCAATAGGTCGGTCTCCATCACCTGTGAAATATATGATAGTATCTAAAACTAAAATAAATCTACAAATAGTTAAGGATCCAACAAGAAGTGCCAAAAGTACAACATTGAAAGAATATTAAAGTTATCACACCTCCAATCTTTCTAAATAAATCATTGTCCTCTACTAAAATAACAAACATTCATGAAAAATACCAATATTATATTTGAGTTATCTTGCGTGTTCAATGGAAATCATGTGTTGTCAAAGTCCCAAAAAAAATCACAAAGATAAATGAAAACTTGGAACTTCAGCATTAGTATATTAGAATGAATTACAAACCAATCTCCCATCAGAGAGAAATTTGTGATGGAAATTGAGGAATTACCTCTGAGTGCTGTGAAGGTAGTGTCTTGAAATGACAATTCATTGATGGAAAAATCCCAACTAATGGGTTTAGCTAGTAAACCCACTACGAACACAATGTAGAAATTAGCTTAGCTATGGAATGAAAGGGGAGTTTACCCTTTTTTCTGCCGTGGCTGTGGTGGCTGAGGAGATGGTGCTGGACGGTTGTAGTTCACATGGTGGGGCAAGAACACGCCAGCCCTTGATGACCCTCCTGGTTCTGCTTCCGCTTCTGATTCTGTGTAAAGGGTTAAGCTTGAATCAATAAAAAAAAAAGCAAGTAAAGGAGATTTTCGAAGAAGAAAAATAGTAAGAAACAGAGAAATTTGTGGGATTTGGGGGATATGAATCTCATCTCACTTTGAGAGCTCGAGCTTGGTTTTTGGAAGAAGAGGACCCTTGAAGCCTTCTACGCCTGAATAAACCTTCCGCTTCTGATCCAGTCGTCGATTGTGAGGGAAGGAAGCTCATAAATGTCGCCGTCGAAGTTACCGTCAAAGGTCTGGTCGCCGTCGGTGAGATTTGGTCGCCGTCGAAGCTGCCGTGGAAGATTTGGTCGTCGTCGAGGGTTATAAGGTGAAGAAGACTAGGGTTTGAGACTTTGAGTTTCAGCCGTGAAAGCCATGGGGAGAGAGAAAATGTTTTTTTTCCTTTTTAGCCCGTGTTTTTAAATTATTAAAAAAAATCCTTTAATGACGGGCTTTGTCCGCCATTAAAAGATGGCTTTTGATGACGGGCAATGCCCGTCATTAAAAGTTTCCATTTTCAGAAAAAAAACGCGAATCCGACATTAAAAGTGGCGCGTGTTTTTCGTCCGTCATAAAAGGATCCGCGCCCATTTTTCTGTCCGTCATTAAAACCTATTTTTGTAGTGGTGCCTCAACAAAATGATGTATCAAAAAGGAGAAATATAACCTTTTTAGACATGGTCCCTTCAATGATTAGCTATGTTCAATTGCCTAGCTCGTTTTGGGGGTATGTAGTAGAGACTGCAGCACATATTCTAAACAATGTTCCCTCGAAGAGTGTTTATGAAACACCTTTCGAGCTATGGAGGGGGCGTAAACCTAGTTTGCGTTACTTCCGTATCTGGGGTTGTCCTGCACACGTGATTGTGACAAATCCTAAGAAACTGGAACCTCATTCTAGAGTATCCCAATTTATTGGTTACCCTAAAGAAACAAGAGATGGTATTTTCTACAACCCTCAAGAAAACAAAGTGTTTGTATCGACAAATGCTACTTTCTTGGAGGAAGACCACATTAGAGATCACAAACCACGTAGTAAATTAGTGTTAGGAGAAGCTACTGAAAGAGTCAGCAAAAGTTGTTGATGAAGCTGGTCGTTCAACAAGAGTTGATGTAGGAGCCAGTTCTTCTGGTCAATCTCGTTCTCCTCACATAGTGGGAAAGCCTCGGTGCAGTGAGAGGGTTGTTATACAACCTAATCGCTACTTGGGTTTAACTGAAACTCAGGTTGTCATTTCCGATGATGGTGTTGAGGATCCATTGTCTTATCGTCAGGCAATGAATGATGTAGATAAAGATCAATGGGTCAAAACAATGGACCTTGAGATGAAGTCTATTGATGGAAGAGATTGTCGAGGTCTCTTATTAAATAAATTTATAATCCTCAACCTCTAAAGCTAACTTGTAGCAGTAGCGGTCGGGGTCGATCGGAGTCTATGCAAACAAATCTTAATTTCCTTATTTGTTTTAAGTAACAAAAAATGAGGGTTTTTATATTTGGAAAGAAAGCAAATTTGGAAAGAAAACTAATTAAGTAAAATGTTGCAAAAGGAAAGTAAGAAAATCAAATTAAGGAAAGATATCAATATCTCAAAGGTCATGCAATCGGGATAGTCATGGTAAGTTCAATTCAATTAAATCATTAATTTCACTAATAAGTCAAAACAAGTTTAAGTCTGGCGTATTTCGGCAACAAATCGAGAATCATGATCCAACTATCACAAACATGCAAACGCTAAGTTTGATTCTAGTTTAAACTACTTAATTGGCCGATTAATTAATCTAAACCACAGTGGGATCTAGCAGAATTAATTTACATGCAACGGACAAAAAACCACAATTACAATTAATTAAATCATTTAGTTTTAGGGACGCATGCATAAAGACGTAACGTTAACCTATTTGCAACTTGGATTTAGCAAGTAAATTTAGAGAGGGCGCGGTGAAGGTTGTCAATCTTTCCTACCACAATCTAAACTTATAGAAAAAGAACTAAAATCACATAAACATGCTTTGATAATTCAAACAAGAAATTTCATTAAAAGAATATGAACTTACTCTTGACACCCCGGTTACATGAATGAAGAACTTAGCCTCTCATGGAGCAAGAACAAGCTTGATTCTTCATGGAATACATCAAGAAAACAAGAAAAGACTAAAACTAAGAAGAATGGTGGAAAAGGGGGAGAGAGATGGACTACAAAGTTGTAGTGAATTGTGTGTTGAGGGATGATTCTAAACCTACACCAAGACCCTCTATTTATAGTGTTTCTTGGCCTTCAATTCGTGGTAGAATGGTGCTGAATTGGGTCTTCAAACATGGAAAATTTCCAGCCAAAATAGGAAAAATTCAATTCTGGTAAACTGCCTAGCGTCGAGAAGCTAGGACACAGCGTCGCGACGCTAGGCCTTTAACTATGGAAAAAATCTACGGATCAACACAACGTCGATATGTTATGGTGAGAGCGCTGCGACGCTAGGTCTTCATCTTCACGCCCAAGCCTTTTCCTTATTTGAGCAGCGTCCTGACGCTTGGATGGTAGCGTCTCGACGCTTCGACGGCTCCAAGGGCATAAATGTCATTTTATGCTCTGGTTTTGCTCGTTTAAGCCTAGAATCGCTTCCAAAGCTCCAGTGAGGACCTGTAGACATATTATGCTCATTTTAAAGCATTTTTCGCAAGGAATTCAACTAAGATAAGAAAATTGGGAGATTCTAAGTGTATAATATATTGGACTTATAATCTATGTACTTCAATCAAGTTTGGGAACTTGTAGATCCACCTGAAGGGGTCAAACCCATAGGGTTTAAATGGATCTATAAGAGGAAAAAAGATGCAGCTGAGAAAGTACAGACTTTCAAAGCTAGACTTGTAGCAAAGGGTTATACCCAAAAAGAAGGGGTGGACTATGAGGAATCCTTTTCTGCTGTTGCTATGTTAAAGTCAATAAGAATTCTCTTATCCATAGCCACATATTATTGTTGGGGTTTATGTCCTAAAACTCGTGGATAGTAAATGTGACAAAGTTAAATATAAATCTTATTAGAATAGTTTATATTCCCGTTGTCGAAAGGTTAGTTTAACTATATATTTATTTAACCCTAATCCAATAAACTAGAATCCATGGCAATGATATGAATGCTTGAACTTTATGTAGTGACATAAAAGTGGATCAGGTTCAAGTACATAGCCTAAACGGTCTATAGTATAGGGATAAGACTAGGTACCTTACCCTAGGAAAAACTATGTGATGCGACCCACTTTATTACAAACGATGTGATCCTGTATCGTTCATGTAGAGACATGCAAGTGGGGGCATCCTATGCAAATGAGTTTGTATAAGACCGGACCACGAAATAAGTCACTTTCACTTTATAACGCCGTTTACTGTGAAACTGACATATTTCAAGCGATGACCTAGGTAACTCGATCTTAATCCTGAGCTAACTATGAACTCCTGTTTATCCCGGATTATCCTTTGATTTGCATAGGTGAGAGTGGCCCTAAAGCGCCGCTCAATAAACCGGCCACTTTGGGGATAACACCGGGTAGATAGCTGGGGACATAGTCCTGCAAAATGGAATTCTTTCTTACCCGTCTTTAGGGATAGTAGAAAGGTTGTTCCCTTAAGTGCTGACTCCGGGACGTGAACAAAGGTGCGCCACCCTCTCATTGGCCCGAGAGGTTTCAGGTTTTGTGGTGGGACCACAAACCAAATGTTCATCAGGGATTCAGTGGAGGCTTAAGGATCAAGATGTGCTATAGGGGTAGAACGGACTTTTGACCGTACTATAGTTACGAACAGCCTGTGAAGGATTGACTTACTAATCACTGTTATATCGGGTGGACAAAAATATATCTACAGTGAGGGGAGTTCAGCTACGGGCTATAGTGGAGTGTCCCATTAGTTAACGAATGTTGGTTAGCTAGGATTGAAAGAGTTCAACCGGTTAATCTCGGATCGTTGGAGCCCATGATCTGTAGGTCCATTAGGTCCTCCTGCTAGCTCAAACGGATTAACCTTAGAACAGAGTGATGAAAGAATTTGAAACACGTTCAAATTCGATTAAGGGAGATATTGTTAATTATATTCGATATAATTTAATTCGTCGGTTTAATTATTAATTATAGGAAAAATACACTTTTAGTCCTTGAGGTTTGAGTTAGGTTTCATTTTGGTCCCTGAGGTTTTAAACTCAACAATTTAGTCCCTGAGGTTTGATTTTAGTTGCAATTTAGTCCATCCGTCCAATTTTCCGTTAATAATTAACGGAATGCTGACGTGGCACTAATTTTTTATTAAAAATATTTATTTTTTGATTTTTAAAATAAAAATATTATTATTTTATATTAATTTTATTATTTCTTTCCCCTTCCCTCTCTCCTTCTTCTTCTTCACCTTTCCCTTCTTCTCCAAGCACCATCACAACCATCAACAACCACTGATGCCGGCGGCCGGCGACCGACAACCTTTTTTTTTTCCTTCTTCCTCCTTTCCTCTTCTTTCTCTCCGTTGCCTTCCTCCTCCTCGAGCTTATTCTCCATGAAACGGCACTGCAACCCCAAGATTTCAAACCCACAAAACGAGAAAAGAAAAGAAATCCGAACGAAGATTCCAAGATTTCAAACCCACGAACCCACGAAACCTTTGCAGCAACCAAGATTCCAAGATTTCAAACCTTTGCAGCAACCACCATCGGAACGAAGAAAGAAAACAAAAAAAAAGTCAGAACGAAGCTGCAAAGGTTTGAAATCGTGGATTTGGAAGCTGTAGATCTGAACTCGTGGGTTTGAAAGTTGTAGATCCGAACTCAGCAAGCAGTGTCGTTTTGTGGGGAAGAAATCGAACGAATCTGGAACGAAATCCGAACAACCGAACAGCCGGAATGAAGCCAGATCTGGAACGAAATCCGAACAGTCGCATCGTGGGTTTGAAATCAAATGGATCTGGAATGGTTCGAGGTCTATTCATGGGTCTTCTATTTGCGTGGGTTTTTCGTTGTGTGCCTGTCGTCTGGGCTGTTTGGTTGTGTGATTTCGTCGTCGTGGACCCGCTGGTGCTGCTGGAATCGCCGAGGGTCAAGCTCTGACGATGGTTGATAGCGAGCATAGCTGGCTACTTTTACTTATTCAATTTAGCTAGTCTTTTATGATGTTTGGGCCATTTTATTGTGCTTTATTGTTTATTTTGTAGGAAATGGTTGATTGGAGCTATAATGCCATATTAGAGTTAATCGGGTGCTCGGGGCGTGAAAAGATGCAAAGAAATGAAAAGAGTAAAAGAGGAAAAAAGTCAAATCTCGGTCAACAGCAGGCTAGCGTCGAGACGCTAGCTCTTGAGCGTCTCGACGCTCACATTCCATATCAGATTAGGCGCATAAAGCTCACAGCGTCGAGACGCTGTGATAGGAAGCGTCCCGACGCTACCGTTTTTCCTTATTCAGAACGCGCGTATAAGAGACAGCGTCGCGACGCTGTCTTGACAGCGTCTCGACGCTTCGACGAAAAAACAGAATAAAGGCTTATTTTCGGCTAGGTTTTTGGGGAGTTCGATTTGGGACATTTTGGAGCTGTAAAGAGGACAGAATAGAGTATTTGGAGGCTGAAAACAAAGGGAGAGACTTGGAAATCAACCCATTGTTCGTGGGGATCGTGACGGGGACGTCGGGACTCGGCCTACATTGAGTTTTCTTTTCCTTTTTTTTTTCCTTTAGTTAGATTTATGGCTTTCCCATGTTTAGTTGAGCTTGTATTTACATTAATGAGTAGCTAAACTTGTAGCTTAGGGATTGATGTAGTTGATTAAGTTTATGGATTGATTTATGGTTTAAGTTGTGCAATGTTATTGTGTTTGTAATCTTGATTTAATGCTTTCAATTAATTGGCCATTAGTTGGATGATTTAAGTTTCGAATCTAGCTCGGGAGAGGGGATTTGATCTAGACTTACTCAAGATTGCATGAATAAAGTTTATTTCTAATCCGTGACGGTTTTAGATTAACTTTAGAATTGGTTAAAAGATCTCATTGCCTTGCTTATTAATAAACTTAGATAGGGATATCAAGTTGGTTAATTTGCATGAGAATCAATTATACTCGGGAGAGGTAGTTGTGATTAAAGGGTCTTTGGCTCATAATTTCATTGTGCATAATAACTTATTCTTTAAAATCAATCCTAAACGAAATCGGCGAAATCAATTCCCTAAGTAGTTTTCCCAATTGAATTTCCATTCTTTTTACTTGCTTTGATTTGGTTTTATTATCATCTTTTCATCACTTTTTGATCCCTAAATAAAATTGGGCAAGATAATTCACAATACTTGATTTGCTTAAAAATCCAATCCAGAGGACGACACTCGTATTTACGAACACTTTATTATTACTTGACCCGTGCGCTTGCGGTAGGAAAAGTCCACATCAGTGTCGTTTCATAGGGAAGAAGCTCGGGGAGGAGGAAGGAAATGGAAAGAAAGAAGAGGAAAGAGGGAAGAAGGGGAAAAAAAGGGTCGCCGGTCGCCGGCGAGTAGTGGTCCCCATGTAAGGATTTGGAATTCCCCAATTCCGTAAAAGCGGAAGCGTAATTGGGACCGATTCGTAGTTAATTTTGTTTATCCAAAAATACTATTACATTGGCAAAAAACATAGAACAAATTCTATACAAACTTAAGGCTAAGCATACAAAAATCATTAGATCTAAATCTAAAGGGGAGAAGCAAACATACCGTCGTTGTCGTCTCTGAAATATCAAGAACGTCTTTCTTGATTTCATAGGGACCAAACGTCAACAATTGGGACACCACCAATTGATCTTCCCCGCTATGACTCTGAGATTAGGAACGTAGTTGTGGGACTACCTAATCTTGAATGAGAAAAACTCTAGAGAGAAAATTCTCCCTAGAGTTCTTGGGTTGAGAGAATATGAGAGGGAGGCTAGAGAGAATGCAAGAATGCATTCTTGTGGCCTTATGTTGTTGTACCTAAACCATAGGTTTAGTGTTCTATTTATAGGAGAAAGGCCATGAATAAAATATTCATTTAAAATCAATTATTTCCATAACTGATTTAGGCTTAGTTTGGGGTTGTTGTAGCTTCTAAAATAATTACTGTTAACTGTGCTTTTAAGAAAATCAGCTGTATTACAAAGTAAATTAGTGTTTGGTAAATTTTAGCTTTATAGACGAAAAAGCAAATTGAGGTGTTTGGTAAATTAATATTCTAAATGATTGCAGCTTTAACTATATTTTTTCAATAAATAAATTTAATGTTGATATTTACTTTCAAAATTTTAAAAGATAATTTCAAAACAATTTTAAGATAATTATTTTTTTGAAACATATAAGATAATTGTTTTAAATTTCATATGATTAAAAATACAATATTATGTTTTTTTTTTTTTTGGAACAATAATCTTATGTTTAACCTAGGATGTTTTTATATTTTGTTAAGAAATATAATTTGCTATTTGTATTGAAAAAATGTTATTTCAATTTAAATAAAAAAAAACAAAAAATTTCAAATGAGTATAAAATAATAAAATTAAAATATGTTAAATTAAAAAAATATATATTCACATGAATCAAGTCTAAAAAACGTAGAGAAAAATAAATAGTTAGTTACAAATTAGATTTTTTGGAAAGCTAAATGGAAAAGCTACAATTATTAGATTTTGCAAATGAACGTAGTTGAAAAAGTACTTTTATAAAAATTAAATTATAATCTGTTTTACCAAACGCAAAAAACGGTTAAGATTATTTATTAATCACTTTAACCACCTCCAAAATCAACGCCAAACAGACCCTTAATCTTTTCCATAATTAATCAATTCCATGACCAATCAATTCCATAATTGATTAATCTTTTCCATAAATGATTGATCACTTCCATAAGTGATTAAATCATTTCCATAAATGATTAATTACGTCCATAAGTGATTAATCATTTCCATAATTGATTAATTCTTTAATTAATTAATCGCCAATTAAATATCATATATTTAATTTCATACCGTCTATTAGTTAATTAATTAATTACCCAATTAAATATCATATATTTAATTTGAGACCATCAATTCATTAATTCTATAATATGAATCAAATTCATATTAAAATTTTAACTCCTTCAAATTCTCTTATATCCTATAAATTTAATATGAATCAAATTCATATTAATATTTGAACTTCTTCAAATATTTATTTCTCTCATAGACTATAGTTTAATTAAATCTCATTTAATTTAAACTAAATTGAATAATTAATTAATTCATAATTAATTAATTTATCTTCTAATTAAATACCATATATTTAATAAGACATATATTTGAACTCTTTCAAATATATCAATCTCTCAATATAATAAAGTTTAATCTAAAGTTAGACTTTATATTTTAATGCATCACTATACATTATATTAATTTGTATCTCGTACAATTAACTTAATTCCCAATATGAATTTGAACTATTAAAATTCTCTCAAGATATATTTGTTCCTAATTACTCTTTACGAGCTAGCAGGGGGACCTAATGGACCTACAGATCAGAAGCTCCAATGATATGAGGTTAATAGATTAAACTCATTAATCAGGTTAACCAATATTCATTAACTGTGGGTCATTCCACTAAAGACCCACAACTGAACTCTTCTCACTGTAGAACATTTCTGTGTCCATGGATGTAGACCTATGCCGGTAAGTCAATCCTTCACGAGTGTTCGTAATCACAGCTGGGTCAAATTATCGTTTTACCCCTGTGTTACATCTGTCTCTTTAAGTACCAGTGCTCCTCTAATGAACAACCTGTTTATGGTCCAACCATTAAACAGAAAGTCCCTCTCGGGCCAGTGAGAGGGCGAGATCCCTTTGTTCAAGTCCCGGAGTCACCACTTAAGGGAACACTCATCTACTTCACCTAGAAGCGGGAAGGAGTGAATTCTTTCTTGTGTTGTCATGTCTCCAGCCTCCCATTCGATCTTGTTCCCAAAAAGGAAGGCATATTGAGTCGACGTATTGGCCACTCTCACCCATGCTAATCAAAGGACAATCTCTCATGAGAAGGAGTTCATGACACACTCAGGATTAAGACTGAGTTACCTAGGTCATCCTATTGAAACAGTAACCTAATTAGTTAACGGTGTTATAACTAATGGTTGACTATTTTGTGGTCCGGTCTTATGCAAACTCATTGCATAGGATACCCCCACTCATGTCTACTACATGGACGTTTTGGATCAATACGTCTGTATCAAATACCAAGCGGGCCATATCTCATAGTGTTACCAGGATAAGGTACCCAACCTTATCCTTATACTATAGACCTTTTAGGTTGTTACTTGAACATCGATCCTCGTATGTCCCCACATACTAGTTCAAGTTACATACAAACAACCTTGCTCTTAGTTTATTGGATTTGGGTCAAATTGTGCAATATTTAACAATAACACTTTATTGTAGAAACTCAATAACACTTTATTGAAACAAGTATTCAATTTGTTTACATTCACTATCTACGAGTTTTAGGACATAAAACCCAACACTCCCGTCGCCGACGAGTGGTGGTCGCCGGTCGCCGACGAGTGGAGGTCACCGGCCGTCGGCAGCAGTGGTTGTTGATGGTGGTGATGGTGCTTGGAGAAGAAGGGAAAGGTGAAGAAGAAGAAGGAGAGAGGGAAGTGAAAAGAAATAATAAAATTAATATAAAATAATAATATTTTTATTATTTAAATATATTTATATTTTAAAAAATCAAAAAATAAATATTTTTAATAAACAATTAGTGTCACGTCAGCATTCCGTTAATTATTAACGGAAAATTTGATGGAGGGACAAAATTGCAACTAAAATCAAACCTCAGAGACTAAATTGTTGAGTTTGAAACCTTAGGGACCAAAATGAAACCTAACTGAAACCTCAGGGACTAAAAGTGTATTTTCCCCTTAATTATACCATATATTAAGAGAGATGTAGTTATTTAAATATGATTTAAATACAACTCATGTGAACAGTGATTCACGTTCGAGATATTCGGTTTGAATTTGAATAGTAATTTGTATTCGAAATCGGTTTTGAGAGAAATTGGAATTTATCCAAGTATTTTAGTATTTGATATTAAAATCAATGGATATATTTAATCAACAAGTTTAATTAAATATTTAAAAACAAAATTGATTTAAAATTAATTATAAGAATTAATTTTATTCAAATTAATGTGGGTAGTTTATTTGAAATGGTTTTTCAAATTAACAAAAATCAAATGTGAAATTCCCACACAATGACACCAACTCTTTTCCTTTTGCCATTCATCCTTGTGATGTCACTTTGTAGTGATCACAAGCTGCACATAACCTCCATATATATATGTTGGGTTTTATGCCCTAAAACTCGTAGATAGTGAATGTAACCGTTGACCGGATATTAATGAAATAATATTGATATATTTTTTCCATTAATTGTTATTAGTTATTTTATATATGTCTTTGCCTAATAATAACCCTAATCCAATAAACTAGACATCCAAGGCTGTAATATGAGTCTTGAACTATATGTAGCGACATATGGGATCATTGTTCAAGAAACAGCCTAAAGGGTCTATAGTATAGGGATAAGACTAGGTGTCTTATCCTGGTGACACTATGGATACGGCCCACTTTGTATTTGATACAAACGCTGCGATCCAACGCGTTCGTGTAGGAGACATGCGAGTGGGGGTATCCTATGCAATGAGTTTGCATAAGACCGGACCGCGAAATAGTAACCACTAGTTATAACACCGTTAACTAGTTGGTTTTCTATTTCACTAGGACGACCTAGACAACTTAGTCTTAATCCTGAGTTGATTATGGACTCCTGCTCATGAGAGATTGTCCTTTGATTTGTATGGGTGAGAGTGGCCAATACGCCGAATCAATAAGCCTACCACTTTGGGGACAAGATCGAATGGGGAGCTGGGAACATAATCGTGCAAGATGGAATTCACTCCTTCCCGACTTTAGGGAAGTAGATGAGTGTTCCCTTAAGTGGTTACTCCGAGTCTTGAACAAAGGGCCCTACCCTCTCAATGGCACGAGAGGGTTTTCTGTTTGATGGTTGGACCATAAACAGATTGTTCATTAGAGGAGAATTGGTACTTAAGGAAATAGAGGTGACCCAGGGGTAAAACGGTAATTTGACCCAGCTGGTGTTACGGACACTCGTGAAGGACTAACTAGTCGATATTGGTCTAAGTTCCGTGGACACAGAAAATATGTCTGCAGTGAGAAGAGTGCAACTGTGAGTCTATAGTGGAATGTACACACAGTTAACGAATATTGATTATTGTGGTTAATGAATTTAACCAATTAATCTCACATCGTTGGAGCTTCTGATCTGCAGGTCCATTAGGTCCCACTGGTAGCTCGTAAAGTAATTTGAGGCAACTAAGTAATTAAATGTAAATTGAAAATGTTCAATTTACTAAGGGAAATAAATATAATATATATTGATATATTATTATGAGAGAAATTAATATTTGAAGAAGTTCAAATATAAATTTATGGAAGATTGAAAGAATTAATTAATTTAAGTCCTAAAAGTGTTTGGGCAAAATTAATTAATTCAAGGCCGGAAATTAAATATGTGATATTTAATTGGTGGTTAATTAATTAAAGAATTCATTAACCATGAATTAATCAATTATGTAAATAATTAATCACTTAAGGAAGTGATTAATCATTTATGGGAATGATCTAATTACTTATGGAAGAAATTAGTCATTTATGGAAAAGATTAATCTATTGGGGAATTGATTGATCATGATTGATTAATTAAGGAATAAGATTGAATCAATTTTGGAAAAGATTGATTTAATTGAATATTTTATTCATGGCCTCTCTTCTATAAATAGAACACTAGACCTAATTGGTCATGACACTTGACACTCTTGAAAGACAAGACCTAGAATTCTCTCTAGCCTCCCTCTTAGAGAAAGACTCCCACAAGTCTTTGGCCTCCTAGACTTAGAGACATACCGGTGTAACCTCTGTGGTTATTGTGTCATTCAAAGAAGAAAATCCAGCGATCAAGAGGCGAGAAGGCTGCTGCGTTTTCGTTCGTTGGAGCGTCGTTGGCGAAGAACGGTCAAGTCTACAACGGAGGTTTGTAACGGTTCTTCCTCTTTTCGTTAGAAAAGTTTTTTAAAATAAATTTAGATTTATTCTAGCATGTTTAAACCGTTTTACAGCGACTTTAAAGTTAGTTTAATGTTTTGTTTGAGTTATCGTAACGGTTTTTTAATGTTAATTAATATACGGCGTAAGGTCCAATCGATGCGCTTCCGCTGCGTGGGGACTTTTATTCCCTTCAATCGGCATCAGAGCCATCGCTGTCCCTATTAATTAATTTTAAAAGTTGCGATAGGCTCTAATAGGTGGGATTTATGCATATTGTATGTTCGGTTTGCATTGAACTGTTTGGGTTAATTTTATGGCCATAGATTTTATTTTTATGTGATTTTGATCATGTAAGGCCCGGTGTTTCGGGTATTTTATGTAAAATCGAGTCCTATGTAAGTCCGGGTCTAGAATAGGTTTTTATGAGATGAAAATCGAAGGAATCGCCGCTGAAATCGAAGCCAAAACCGAAGAAATCGTTGCTGTTTTGCCCAGATTCTGCCTCCAGATGCAACAGCGTCGGGACGCTCCTTCAACAGCGTCTCGACGCTGTCTCGATACCGAAGGCGCTCGGTAAGGAAAGCACACAGCGTCGGGATGCTACCTCAACAGCGTCTCGACGCTGTCTCGATTACGCAGGCGCCAGATATGGAAAACGCACAGCGTCGGGACGCTAATCAACACAGCGTCTCGACGCTGTCACGATGGAGGCGCGACCTAGGGTTTCAAAAGGCGCGGTCCAAGGTGTAACCTGTCCGGTTCGGACCGGTTCGGCTGGGCTGGGACCTATTTGGTCCGGTTCAGCCAATTTTTGGCATGGTTCGTGATTTTGGAGGCCGGTTCGAGGTGGTTCGGGGCGGTTCGTGCTGTCTAGGCCAATTCCGGAGCTGTACATGGATTTTTTAGGATAGAATTTAGCTAAATTAATGTAATTTAATGCTTTATTTTATCCTAGGGGCCAAAATTAACCGGTTCAATTGCTATTTATATGCTTTATGGATGTCATATAGATTATTTAATCCCACCTTAGGTTATAAACATGCTCATGCATTTTTATATATTATAAATTGTTATAATGTATGTTTAAATGCATGGATTTGTTTTCATATTTTTTAATATAAGTGTATATTAATTTATATGAAAAATTGGAAAGCATGAAGCATGTCATCACTTAAATTAAATATAAATAGTTATGTTTAATGTGATGAATGAAACATGCTTAATTGATTTTCTTGATTGGCTTATAATTGTTATAATAAAAGAAAATCAAAATTGCATGAAGCATGAAACATCCATAGTTAATAATATAATTGTTATATTATTCATGCAATTAGTGTGGTTTAATTATTTAATTTGAATGAGATTGTTGAATGAATTAAACCCTAGATTCTTGATTATAGGATTAATCATTAAAATTTGAAATAGTTCTTCAATATTAATGATTAGAAACCGTCAATCTATAATCAAGATTTGCATGCAAACATAAGATCATAGGATAAATTGGATTAATTTTAAATTGTTTAAAATTAATTAGACCTAGATCGATTTCTAATAGGATTAGAATCTTTTCTTACTTAGAATTAAAAATAGTTTTAATTTACTAAGTAGGAAAAACATTACTATGATTATAAGGGAACTCCACCGGTAATGTTCTGTCTAAGGCTGGGGGTATTTAAGTTGACGGTTTACGGAACACCTCCTACCTGGGAACTGACCTGGAATACCGGAGTTGAATTAATCATAGTTAAATGTTAGCTTGCAATGTCACTAGGTTTATTAAAATTGTTTAATGCACCTAGATCTTTAGAGTAAAGACCTTACATTACTGAGGTTATAAGGGAACTCTCTCGGTAAAGTTCTGTCTAAGGTTGAGGGTATTTAAGTTGACGGTTTACGGAACACCTCCTACCTGGGAACTAACCGGATCGAGTTGAATTAACCATAGTAGTGTTGACTTGCAATGTTGGGTTTATTAAAAGAAGTTTAATTCACCCAAAAGATTGCAGTTGAATCCTTTCCATAATTGTTATAATAGGATCAGACTTAGATAGATTGACTTAGCCAAATACTATCTAAGTTAAACAACCCTATATTAACCTTAGGACATTTTCAGTGGGAGGAAAATTACAAAACAAGATTTAAATCAAGTTTTGCTCCTACGTCCCTATATTCACAACGTGAGATTCATGCTCGGCTTCGAGTCGCCTTAGGAGCGGCCTCCCTTCGGAAAGTGTTTGCATGGATCAATATCAAGGTGAATGGGAAAAATGTCTAGAGTAAGTGGGAGCGGGACACGTGTCAACGTATCCCTCGGTCTCCGCCCATAGTTCACACCGTGAGAGTCCTATGATCCGCCTGCAGGTTGCCCTGGCGCATCCATCCCTTCGGAGGGCCTGGTCATAGGATTCGGAACATCGTGAACTCCTGAAAAGGATAGGAGCTCTTAGGCTAATCACCAACAGTTGTCTTTCCCTTCGGTAGCCTGTTGGTGCGTGCCTCTGAGATCTGAAAGTGGGAGGGTTACACTTACGGGGATGAGTTAAAAGTGTTAACAAATCCTTGACCGAACAACGGTGGCTAATATCTATAGGAATATGAGTTATTCTGGAATTAGAATTAGCTGAGAGGTGTCTCATTTCAAAGGAGGAGTACCTGATCACCCTTCGGTGGCTGATATTCTAAACCTCTGAAACGTCGTTGCAAAACTAAATCAATAGTTTTAGGGTTCTGTGATTGTCTGTTTTGCTAAATTGATTGGATTGTGTGCAATTGTTTGCTTGTATGATGGGTTAAGGCAAAAATAACTAATACGGTCATTGTTTGTTTAAATTTCAGCAATGTCTTCCTCAATTGTCTCTCTGCTTAAAAATGAGAAATTAACCGGCGAAAATTATGCTACGTGGAAGTCAAACTTGAATACGATTCTTGTTGTCGATGATCTGTGGTTCGTCTTAACGGAGGATTGTCCTCCAACCCCTGCTCGTAATGCATCCCAGGCAGTTAAGGATGCTTATGACCGCTGGACAAAGGCCAATGATAAGACTCGCGTCTATATCTTAGCCAGCTTATCTGAAGTTTTGGCTAAAAGGCATGAGGGCATGGTAACAGCGAGGGAGATTATGAACTCTCTCCGGGAGATGTTTGGACAACCGTCCTACCAACTCCACCATGACGCTCTCAAATACGTTTATAGCTGTCGCATGAAAGAGGGCACGTCTGTTCGGGAGCATGTCCTGGATATGATGGTCCAATTCAACATGGCAGAGGCAAACGGGGCGGTCATAGATGAGCGTAGTCAGGTTGCATTCATCTTAGAATCTCTTCCGAAGAGTTTTCTACAGTTTCGAAGCAATGCAATGATGAATAAAATAACATTCAACCTGACTAGCGTCCTGAATGAGCTACAGCTCTATCAGTCTCTTCTTAAGAACAAGGGACAAATAGAAGGAGAGGCAAACGTTGTTCACTCTAAAAGAAAGTTCGAGAAGGGTTCATCCTCTGGAACTAAATCTGTAGCCACTTCTTCAAAGAAAACTCAGAAGAAGAAAGGAAACAAGGGGAAAGCTCCCAGTACTGCTGCTAAAAGCAAGGGAAAAGCCAAAGCTATGACAGACAAGGGCAAGTGTTTTCACTGCAATGTAGATGGACATTGGAAGAGAAACTGCCCAAAGTACCTTGCTGAGAAAAAGAAGGAAAAGGAAGGTAAATTTGATTTACTTGTTTTAGAAACATGCCTGGTAGAACATGATGAGTTTACCTGGATACTTGATTCAGGAGCAACTAATCATGTTTGCTCTTCTTTTCAAGAAAATAGTTCCTTTCGGCAGTTGAACGATGGAGAAATGACACTCAGGGTCGGAACTGGAGAAGTCATTTCAGCTAAAGCAGTGGGAGCTGCGAAGTTATTTTTTAGAAATAGATTCTTACTTTTAGAAAGTTTGTTAATCGTTCCCAAGATTAAGAGGAACTTAATTTCTATTTCATGTTTGATTGAACAATCGTATACAGTTACTTTTGATATGAATGAAGCGTTCATTTATAAAAATGGTGTACTTATTTGTTCAGCCAAATTGGAAAATAACTTGTATGTTTTAAGACCAACCGAAAATAAAGCACTTTTAAATCACGAATTATTTAAAACTGCTGAAACTCAAAGTAAAAGGCAAAAGATTTCTCCATCAAGTAACAATACTCATCTTTGGCATCTTAGACTTGGTCATATAAACATCGATAGGATCGGTCGTTTGGTAAAGAATGGACTTCTAAGCAAGTTAGAAGATGATTCACTACCTCCTTGTGAATCTTGTCTCGAGGGAAAAATGACCAAAAGACCCTTTACTGGAAAAGGTTACAGAGCCAAAGAACCCTTAGAGTTAATACATTCGGATCTATGTGGTCCAATGAATGTAAAAGCTCGAGGAGGGTACGAATATTTCATCTCATTTATAGATGATTATTCAAGATATGGTTACTTATACCTAATGGGACATAAGTCTGAAGCCCTTGAAAATTTTAAGGAGTTTAAGGCTGAAGTTGAAAACCTATTAGGTAAATCTATTAAAGTACTTCGATCTGATCGAGGAGGGGAGTATATGGATCAAAGATTCCAGGATTATATGATAGAACATGGAATCCAATCTCAACTCTCAGCCCCTGGTACACCTCAGCAGAATGGTGTGTCAGAAAGGAGAAATAGAACCTTGTTAGACATGGTTCGATCAATGATGAGCTATGCTCAATTGCCTAGCTCGTTTTGGGGATATGCAGTAGAGACTGCAGTATACATCTTGAACAATGTTCCCTCGAAAAGTGTTTCTGAAACACCTTTCGAGTTATGGAAGGGGCGTAAACCTAGTTTGCATCACTTTCGCATCTGGGGTTGTCCAACACACGTGCTTGTGACGAATCCTAAGAAACTAGAACCTCGTTCAAAACTGTGCCAATTTGTTGGTTACCCTAAAGAAACGAGAGGTGGTTATTTCTACGACCCACAAGAAAATAAGGTGATTGTATCGACAAACGCCACTTTCTTAGAGGAAGACCACATGAGAGATCATAAACCACGAAGCAAAATAATATTAGGAGAAGCTACTGAAGAATCATCAAGAGTTGTTGATGAAGTTGGACCTTCAACAAGGGTTGATGAAGGAACTAGTTCTTCAGATCCATCCCGTCCATCTCAAACGTTGGGAATGCCTCGACGCAGTGGGAGGATTGTGTTACAACCTGATCGCTACTTGGGTTTAACTGAAACTCAGGTTGTCATACCTAATGATGGCATTGAGGATCCATTGTCCTATCGACAGGCAATGAATGACGAAGATAAGGATGAATGGGTCAAAGCCATGAACCTGGAAATGGAGTCAATGTACTCCAATTCTGTATGGGAACTTGCAGATCTACCATATGGGGTAAAACCCATAGGGTGCAAATGGATCTATAAGAGAAAAAGAGATGCAGCTGGAAAGGTACAGACCTTCAAAGCTAGACTAGTGGCAAAGGGTTATACCCAAAAGGAAGGGGTTGACTATGAGGAAACCTTTTCTCCTGTAGCCATGTTAAAGTCCATAAGAATTCTTTTATCCATTGCCACATATTATGACTATGAAATATGGCAAATGGACGTCAAGACTGCCTTTCTGAATGGTAATCTTGAGGAGAATATCTTTATGTCTCAACCCGAAGGGTTCATAGCCCAAGGTCAGGAACAAAAGGTTTGTAAGCTAAATCGATCCATTTATGGATTGAAACAAGCATCCAGATCATGGAACATTAGATTTGATACTGCAATCAAATCTTTTGGCTTTGACCAAAACGTTGATGAGCCTTGTGTATACAAGAAAGTCAACAAAAGGAAAGTAGCTTTTCTAATACTTTATGTAGACGATATCCTACTCATTGGGAATGATGTAGGATACCTCACTGACATTAAGAAATGGCTAGCAACCCAATTCCAAATGAAAGATCTGGGAGAGGCTCAATATGTTCTGGGAATCCAAATCATTAGGGATCGTAAGAACAAAACGCTAGCTCTGTCTCAAGCAACGTATATTGACAAGATGTTGTCTCGATATTCGATGCAAAACTCCAAGAAGGGACTCCTACCCTTCAGACATGGGGTACACCTGTCTAAGGAACAATCTCCTAAGACACCTCAAGAAGTTGAGAACATGAGACACATTCCCTACGCCTCAGCTGTGGGCAGCTTAATGTATGCTATGCTCTGCACTAGGCCTGACATATGTTATGCAGTGGGAGTAGTCAGTAGGTATCAGTCTAATCCAGGGTTGGACCACTGGGGAGCGGTTAAGAATATCCTCAAGTATCTTCGGAGAACGAGGGACTACATGCTTGTGTATGGAGCTAAGGATTTGATTCTTACTGGATACACTGACTCTGACTTTCAAGCTGATAAGGATTCTAGGAAATCCACATCAGGGTCAGTATTCACCCTCAATGGAGGAGCAGTAGTGTGGAGAAGCATCAAACAAGGATGCATAGCAGACTCAACCATGGAGGCTGAGTATGTAGCAGCTTGCGAAGCAGCTAAGGAGGCAGTATGGCTCAGAAAGTTCTTGACTGATTTGGAAGTAGTTCCGAATATGAACGTGCCCATAACACTATACTGTGACAACAGTGGGGCTGTAGCCAACTCAAAAGAACCTCGTAGCCACAAACGGGGTAAACACATCGAGAGGAAGTATCACCTGATACGGGAGATTGTGCAAAGAGGAGATGTGATCGTCACTAAGATCGCCTCGGAGCACAACATCGCTGATCCATTTACAAAGGCTCTCACGGCTAAAGTGTTTGAGGGTCATCTAGAAGGTCTAGGTCTACGAGATATGTATGCCATCTAGGGCAAGTGGGAGAAATGTATAATGGGTATAAGGATGCCCTAGTTCATTGTATTTCCAGCTTTAGATTATTGCATTTACATCCCACTAACTAGTGTTTTAGTTCAAGTGGGAGTTTGTTGGGTTTTATGCCCTAAAACTCGTAGATAGTGAATGTAACCGTTGACCGGATATTAATGAAATAATATTGATATATTTTTTCCATTAATTGTTATTAGTTATTTTATATATGTCTTTGCCTAATAATAACCCTAATCCAATAAACTAGACATCCAAGGCTGTAATATGAGTCTTGAACTATATGTAGCGACATATGGGATCATTGTTCAAGAAACAGCCTAAAGGGTCTATAGTATAGGGATAAGACTGGGTGCCTTATCCTGGTGACACTATGGATACGGCCCACTTTGTATTTGATACAAACGCTGCGATCCAACGCGTTCGTGTAGGAGACATGCGAGTGGGGGTATCCTATGCAATGAGTTTGCATAAGACCGGACCGCGAAATAGTAACCACTAGTTATAACACCGTTAACTAGTTGGTTTTCTATTTCACTAGGACGACCTAGACAACTTAGTCTTAATCCTGAGTTGATTATGGACTCCTGCTCATGAGAGATTGTCCTTTGATTTGTATGGGTGAGAGTGGCCAATACGCCGACTCAATAAGCCTACCACTTTGGGGACAAGATCGAATGGGGAGCTGGGAACATAATCGTGCAAGATGGAATTCACTCCTTCCCGACTTTAGGGAAGTAGATGAGTGTTCCCTTAAGTGGTTACTCCGAGTCTTGAACAAAGGGCCCTACCCTCTCAATGGCACGAGAGGGTTTTCTGTTTGATGGTTGGACCATAAACAGATTGTTCATTAGAGGAGAATTGGTACTTAAGGAAATAGAGGTGACCCAGGGGTAAAACGGTAATTTGACCCAGCTGGTGTTACGGACACTCGTGAAGGACTAACTAGTCGATATTGGTCTAAGTTCCGTGGACACAGAAAATATGTCTGCAGTGAGAATAGTGCAACTGTGAGTCTATAGTGGAATGTACACACAGTTAACGAATATTGATTATTGTGGTTAATGAGTTTAACCAATTAATCTCACATCGTTGGAGCTTCTGATCTGCAGGTCCATTAGGTCCCACTGGTAGCTCGTAAAGTAATTTGAGGCAACTAAGTAATTAAATGTAAATTGAAAATGTTCAATTTACTAAGGGAAATAAATATAATATATATTGATATATTATTATGAGAGAAATTAATATTTGAAGAAGTTCAAATATAAATTTATGGAAGATTGAAAGAATTAATTAATTTAAGTCCTAAAAGTGTTTGGGCAAAATTAATTAATTCAAGGCCGGAAATTAAATATGTGATATTTAATTGGTGGTTAATTAATTAAAGAATTCATTAACCATGAATTAATCAATTATGTAAATAATTAATCACTTAAGGAAGTGATTAATCATTTATGGGAATGATCTAATTACTTATGGAAGAAATTAGTCATTTATGGAAAAGATTAATCAATTGGGGAATTGATTGATCATGATTGATTAATTAAGGAATAAGATTGAATCAATTTTGGAAAAGATTGATTTAATTGAATATTTTATTCATGGCCTCTCTTCTATAAATAGAACACTAGACCTAATTGGTCATGACACTTGACACTCTTGAAAGACAAGACCTAGAATTCTCTCTAGCCTCCCTCTTAGAGAAAGACTCCCACAAGTCTTTGGCCTCCTAGACTTAGAGACATACCGGTGTAACCTCTGTGGTTATTGTGTCATTCAAAGAAGAAAATCCAGCGATCAAGAGGCGAGAAGGCTGCTGCGTTTTCGTTCGTTGGAGCGTCGTTGGCGAAGAACGGTCAAGTCTACAACGGAGGTTTGTAACGGTTCTTCCTCTTTTCGTTAGAAAAGTTTTTTAAAATAAATTTAGATTTATTCTAGCATGTTTAAACCGTTTTACAGCGACTTTAAAGTTAGTTTAAAGTTTTGTTTGAGTTATCGTAACGGTTTTTTAATGTTAATTAATATACGGCGTAAGGTCCAATCGATGCGCTTCCGCTGCGTGGGGACTTTTATTCCCTTCAATATATGCTTTAAGAGGTGGAGAAAGATGAAGAAGGCTGATGGAAAATTACAGCAAGTAACATGATTTTGGTGTTCAAAATTCTCTCCAAAAGCTCTCCAAATACCCATATCTTTCTTCCCAAAATTCATCATGCTCGGGTTCCCACAAGCACGTTCTAAAGGCCGAAGAATAGCGGGAAAGATCTCGGTGGTCGTCCATGAGCCGTTCGTGAAAAGAAACATCCGGTGAGATCCACGAATTTGAAGTTCAAAGGTTGGTTTTCAATTGCTCTGTTTTTGTTCTTGTTTTTAGCTTGCTTTAATCAACGAAGTTAATGAAAATTGGTGCCTAAGATCCGCTAACGCTTCCGCTCGAGTGTTCCTCACTCCGTCAATTTGTATCAGAGCATGGGTTGGGAACTTGATTTCCATTAATTTCGAGTTTGGTGGGTGAATTTCAATTGTTGAATGTGTTGGTTGCTAAAGTTGGATGAACTCGGTTTTGGCATCAAATTAAGCTTTAATTTGTTGTTTAAATTTGTAATTGCCTACATGTTTATGGGCATTAATGAGTTGGCTAGAGTCTGTAAAAATTTGGGAGTCATTAGAGTTGAAACTAGGCTGTAATCGAAGAGAGAAGATGAAGAGGTCGTTGGCTGGAAAAACAGAGCATGAAGAAATCTGGGTTTTCTGGGCTGCTGGATGAACAGCGTCGCGACGCTACAGCGGAAAAAATTCAAAAAGTTCGCATTTTGGTGATGGTTCGGTTCAGGGGTTTAAATCTCGGTCCGGTTCACCGTTTCCCGACCGGTTCGGTTGGTTCAAGCCTGGATCAACCCATTTTTTGAAGCCTTTCGGTCCGATTCAAGTATTTTATGGATGGTTCAACATGGTTCGAGGCGTTTGGGGCCGGTTCGTGAGCTTTCCAAGGCGGTTTACCCATTTATTTTATTATTAATGTAATAATTTAGCTTAGTTTGATTGTTTAGATGCCAAAACTGATCCGCTTTAGTGTGTTTAATTATTTATGCATTAGGAATGTATGTTATAATTAAAATAGAATTGATTATGCATAAAGTATGCCATATAGATTTAAAATCCCACCATAGGAAAGCATGTTCATGCATTAGTAAATTATACAAGTTATAATAAAAAGAATGCATGTTAGGTTTCATGTTAGATGCATGATCGATTGTTTTATTTTTCATTTATGAATGTTTAATTATAAGCGTTATATTAATAAACGAAAACGAACGAGGATGCAGCATGAAACCACCTTAGCATAGATGATTGTTATAGGTTGTCTATATTATAAATTGTTATAAAAATTGAGATAGACGTTAAAACCTATAACAAAGATAAATGCATGTTCACTTAGGTTTAACGAAATCCAATTTCGAATGATTCGCATAGAATAGGTCGATATCTTGTAAAGCTAAGGTTACAAGTGAACTCACCCGACGAGATGCTGTCTAAGGTTGGAGGTATTTAAGATGACGATTTACGGAACACCTCCTACCTGTGCATTGATGTGGACTTTTCCTAACCGCAAGCGCACGGGTCAAGTAATAATATAGTGAATAGTAAATTCGAATGTCGTCCTCTGGATTGGATTTTTAAGCAAATCAAGTATTGTGAATTATCTTGCCCAATTTTATTTAGGGATCAAAAAGTGATGAAAAGATGATGATAAAACCAAATAAAAGCAAGTAAAAAGAATGGAAATTCAATTGGGAAAACTACTTAGGGAATTGATTTCGCCGATTTCGTTTAGGATTGATTTTAAAGAATAAGTTATTATGCACAATGAAATTATGAGCCAAAGACCCTTTAATCACAACTACCTCTCCCGAGTATAATTGATTCTCATGCAAATTAACCAACTTGATATCCCTATCTAAGTCTATTAACAAGCAAGGCGATGAGATCTTTTAACCAATTCTAAAGTTAATCTAAAACCGTCAAGAATTAGAAAGTAAACTTTATTCATGCAATCTTGAGTAAGTCTATATCAAATCCCCTCTCCCGAGCTAGATTCGAAACTTAAATCATCCAACTAATGGCCAATTAATTGAAAGCATTAAATCAAGATTACAAACACAATAACATTGCACAACTTAAACCATAAATCAATCCATAAACTTAATCAACTACATCAATCCCTAAGCTACAAGTTTAGCTACTCATGAATGAAAATACAATCTCAACTAAACATGTGAAAGCCATAAATCTAACTAAAGAAAGAAAAGGGAAAAGAAAACTCAATGTAGGCCGAGTCCCGACGTCCCCGTCACGATCCCCACGAACAATGGGTTGATTTCCAAGTTCCTCCTTTGTTTGCAGCTCCAAAAGCCTCTATTCTGTCCTCTTTACGGCTCCAAAAGGTCCCAAATTGATCTCCTCAAAACCTAGCCGAAGTGAAGCTTATATTGCAGATTTTTCGTCTTAGCGTCGAGACGCTGTCAAGACAGCGTCGCGACGCTGCCTCTTATACGCGCGTTCTGAATAAGGAAAAACGGAAGCGTCGGGACGCTTCCTATCACAGCGTCTCGACGCTGTGAGCTTTACGCGCCTAAACTGATATGGAATGTGAGCGTCGAGACGCTCAAGAGCTAGCGTCTCGACGCTAGCCTGCTGTTGACCGAGATTTGACTTTTTTCCACTTTTATTCTTTTCATTCCGATGCATCATTTCACGCCCCGAGCACCCGATTAACTCTAATATGGCATTATAGCTCCAATCAACCATTTCCTATAAAATAAACAATAAAGCACAATAATATGGCCCAAACATCATAAAAGACTAGCTAAATTAAATAAGTAAAAGTAGCTAGCTCTGCTCGCTATCATGCATCAAGCCGGTATTTGAGTTAAGTTAACCCGGTTTTATGAGCATGCGTGAGAGATGTGAGGTTTTATCACCTAGATATCATAGCGTAATAGTTATACCGTTAGAAATTACCTAGACATAGGTTGTTTCAAATCGTTAAAAGCTTTGTGAATGGTGATTTATTTTATAACTTGAATTGTTGATTGTTATATGTTTTCATCACCATTAGAAGCATGTTATAGGATTAATTCATTAAAAGATAATTGTTATAAGGTTAATGAATAGAAACCGCCAAAACCTATAACAAAGAGTTGCATGCTGATAACTGCCCAAAAGGTAGTTATTTAGGTCTCATTTATATAAGGATTTGCGTGTCTTTTGTGCTTACAAGGGTTGGTTTTAGATATACATTATATGTTTTAACCCATTTGGAAGAACGGAAGCCTTGGGAATTACTTTATGCAGATCATGCTGTTGGGCGACTTGAGGAAGCAAATTCTGTGTTGCAGCAAAACTGGGAACATAACTGCCACATCACAGCTCGTTAGCCAACTTCATGAACCGACTTCTGTTGAATTATTTTCGGGATAAAGGAGCAAGGAGAGCCCTACACGTGTCCAAGTTGACCTAATTCAAGCCTCCTATCCTTCTATAAAAGGAAGTAGCCGTCCAAGTCAAAAGTATTCCAACTTTCCTTGGAAGCCGAGTAGTATAGAGAGATTGGAGATTACCAAGAACACCATCATCTGCAAGCTGATTAAGGAGATTATTATTTTCTTTATTATCTTGTGATTATGGACATGCCTACTCAGATTGTAATTCATGTTTCCATGCTTATTATGAACTAAGTAGCTTTAGGCGTTGGTTAAGGAGCATGTAATTGATGTTCTTCATCTTTAGTAATATATTGATTATTGCATCTTGGTTAATTGTTGTGTTTATTTCTATTTTATGCCCGCCTGGCCAGCCGATGTGAATACCTCTCTCTAGTTTCATGGATGATTTAGAGAGTGTGTGGCAATTAACCACACTACAATCATTGTGTATTGGTGAACGCCAGTGACTGAGCTAGGGATAGCCAGTTGCCTAGTGCTTGATCGGTCGCACTTCATTGGGGTTGAAACACATTCCAAAAGATCCGGAGTTCCGGGAGGAATCCGCTAATAATACTGCGAGAGTTTGCATGATCAATAATATTGCTCGAGCATCTTTTAAAACAATTACTAAGCCTAACCAGCGCCTGTCTTTAATTTGTCTGCCTATTTGTTTACTTGTTGTTCTGTCATTTATTTTTCTTGAACATAATTCTTATAAAACCAAATCATTTTTTACCATCTTTGAAACCATTAGAAAGTTACACAATATAGATAAAGTGGAAGCTAATTCAGACCCTGGATTGATAATATTACTTGTTGCAGACTGTGTATACTTGCACAGGAATTCTAGAGTCTTTTTATACCACATTTTTACTCACTCTAGTTGTTTGGTGCTAGAACTTTTTGATTGTTTCTTTTGTTTTTGCAGGTGTGAGGTTGGTGCATGAGCGATCCGCCTGGGGTAAGGTTCGAGCTTGATCCAGAAATTGAGAGGACATTCAGGATTAGAAGGAGAGAGCAGCGCAGAAACCAGATGGAGAACGTGCCGCGTCTCCCGCACGGTCCTGAAGATCCAGCAGACCCCCAGAACCGCTTGCTGCAGCAAAACCCGCCGCTGGAGCAAAATGAGTAGCAAAATAATCAGGCTGAGAATCCTATCTTGATAGCGAACGATAGGACCAGAGCCATTCGAGCGTATGCTGTCCCAATGTTTAATGAGTTGAATCCAGGGATTGCACGTCCCCAAATCCAAGCGGCAAATTTTGAAATGAAACCGGTAATGTTTCAAATGTTGCAAACCGTGGGGCAATTCCATGGTTTGTCATCTGAAGATCCTCATTTACATCTTAAGTCTTTTCTAGGAGTTAGTGATTCTTTTGTAATTCAAGGAGTGCCTAGGGATGCCCTTAGATTAACTTTGTTCCCGTATTCTCTTAGAGATGGAGCAAATGCGTGGTTAAACTCTTTTGCTCCTGGATCAATTAGGACATGGGATGAGTTAGCTGAAAATTTTTTGAGCAAATATTTCCCACCTAATAGAAATGCTAAATTAAAGAGTGAAATAGAAGGGTTTAGGCAACTTGAAGATGAGACTTTTAGTGAGGCTTGGGAAAGGTTTAAGGAGCTTTTGCGAAAGTGTCCCCACCATGGTTTACCTCATTGTATTCAAATGGAAACATTTTACAATGGTTTAAATGGAGTAACCCAAGGTATGGTTGATGCTTCGGCTGGAGGGGCCCTTTTGGCAAAAACTTTTGTTGAAGCTTGTGAGATTTTAGAAAGAATATCGATTAATAGTTGTTAGTGGTCGGATGTTAGAGGCACAAATAAAAAGGTTAAGAGTGTATTAGAGGTTGATGGTGTGTCCACGATTAGGGCGGATCTTGCTATGATTGCTAATGCTCTTAAGAATGTGACAGTGATTAGTCATCAGCAGCCACCAGCTATGGAGCCTACTGCAGTGGTGAACCAAGTGGCAGAGGAAGCATGTGTCTATTGTGGTGAAAATCACAACTACCAGTTTTTCCCAGCAATCCAGCTTCTGTGTTTTTTGTAGGTAATCAGAGGAATAACCCTTACTCTAACTTTTATAATCCAGGTTGGCGCAACCACCCCAACTTCTCATGGGGAGGACAAGGAAGTAATGTGCAAACACAGCCAAAGGTGAACCAGCCGGGATTTGCTAAAGCGTAGGTATTGCCTCAGCAAAATAAGCAGGCTTTGCCCCAGCAAAGTTCGGAAAGTTCTCTTGAGGCGATGATGAAAGAATTTATGGCTCGTACAGATGCCGCAATTCAAAGTAATCAAGCTTCAATGAGAGCCCTGGAGTTGCAAGTGGGTCAGCTAGCTAGTGAGCTGAAGGCAAGGCCTCAAGGGAAACTTCCCTCGGATACTGAACACCCTCGAAGGGAAGGTAAGGAGCAGGTAAAGGTAGTAACTCTTAGGAGTGGTAAGCCATTAGAAGAAAAAAATGAGCCTAGTAAGACCCAGGATATAAATAAAAATGGTGATAAAAATGTTGTTGCCGAGAAAGAGTTGGAGATTGGTCAGGGTGCTGGAGGCAGCAATAAAGATGCTGGAGCATCTGGTTCTGTTCCAGATGTGGAACCACCTTATGTGCCGCCCCCACCTTATGTACCACCTCTACCTTTTCCACAAAGGCAAAAGCCTAAGAGTCAGGATGATCAAGTTAAAAAGTTTTTAGAGATTCTTAAGCAGTTGCATATAAATATCCCTTTAGTAGAAGCTATAGAGCAAATGCCTAATTATGCTAAATTTCTTAAGAATATTTTAACTAAAAAGAAGAGGTTAGGTGAGTTTGAAACTGTATCTCTTACTGAGGAGTGTAGTGCTATTCTTAAGAATGGGCTACCACCCAAGGCTAAGGATCCAGGGTCATTTACTATACTTGTGTCTATAGGTGGAAAAGAGTTAGGTAGAGCAGTCTGTGATCTAGGTGCAACCATTAACCTTATGCCTCTTTCGGTCTATCGGAAGCTAGGTATTGGTGAAGCTAGGCCTACCACATTCACACTCCAATTAGCTGATAGGTCTATCACGTATCCAGAGGTTAAAATTGAGGATGTCTTAGTAAAGGTAGATAAATTCATATTTCCTGTTGATTTTGTTATTTTAGACTATGAGGCTGATAAAGATGTCCCAATTATCCTAGGTCGTCCATTTTTTGCTACTGGTAGGGCGTTAATAGATGTTCAAAAAGGGGAATTAACAATGAGAGTCTGTAATGAGGAAGTGAAATTTAATGTGTTTAAAGCCATGAAATATCCAGATGAAATGGAAGATTGCTCTTTCATTAGGATTTTGGAGTGCATAGTTATTGCGACAACAATATAGGATTCGGCTAGTAAGCATTCGGAGGAGCATGGAAAGGTTAGTGTAGAGGATTTAGAGGTTTGTTCGTTAGAAAGAAAAAATGAAAAAGAGTTGTTTAGGTGTGAGGATGTTTTTGAGTCTTTAGATTTAGATCAAAGGAAAGCTCCTCCTATTAAGCCATCCCTGATTGAGGCACCTACTTTAGATTTGAAGCCCTTGCCGGACCATCTAAAGTATGTGTATCTTGGGGAAGGTGAGACGTTGCCCATTATTGTTGCATCAAATTTAATGCCGGAGCATGAAGAGGCCTTAATAAAATTGCTGTAGCAATACCGCAAGGCTATAGGTTGGACATTGGCTGACATTCAGGGAATTAGCCAATCTTTTTGTATGCACAAAATCACTCTAGAGGAGGGATCCTTTAGGAGTATTGAGCAACAAAGAAGGCTTAACCCTGCAATGAAAGAGGTTGTTAAGAAGGAGGTGATTAAATGGTTGGTTGCTGGGATCATTTATCTAATTGCCGATAGCAATTGGGTGAGCCATGTCCAATGTGTTCCTAAGAAATGAGGTGTCACTGTGGTGAGCAATAAAGACAATGAGTTAATCCCCACCAGGACAGTAACTGGCTGGAGGGTTTGCATGGACTACAGAAAGCTTAATAAAGCTACCCGTAAGGACCATTTCCCTCTACCATTTATTGACCAGATGTTGGATAGATTGGCTGGTCAGGCCTACTACTGTTTCTTAGATGGTTACTCTGGGTATAACCAGGTTACTATTGCTCATGAGGATCAGGAGAAAACCACTTTCACCTGCCCTTATGGGAAGTTTGCTTTTAGACGAATGCCTTTTGGCCTTTGCAATGCTCCAGCAACATTCCAGCGGTGTATGTTAGCAATTTTTTCTGATATGATTGAGTCCACTGTTGAGGTATTTATGGATGATTTTTCAGTGTTTGGAGGGTCTTTTCAGAGTTGTTTAGATAATTTAGGCCAGGTGTTAAAAAGATGTGAGGATACCCATCTAGTTCTTAATTGGGAAAAATGTCACTTCATGGTAAAGGATGGCATAGTGTTAGGTCATAGGATTTCTAAGAATGGTCTAGGAGTTGATAGAGCAAAAATAGAGGTTATTGAGAGACTAGAACCACCGAGTTCAGTGAAGGGAATTCAGAGTTTTTTAGGACATGCTGGATTTTATAGGAGGTTCATAAAGGATTTTTCCAAAATCAGTAAACCTCTTTGTAACTTATTGTGTATTGATCATGTTTTTGACTTTAATGCAGATTATAGGAAGACTTTTGAAACTTTAAAGGCTGCTTTAATCTCAGCACCCATTCTTTGTGCACCTAATTGGAATTTACCATTTGAGGTAATGTGTGATGCAAGTGATGCTGTGGTAGGTGCTATGCTGGGGCAAAAGCAGGGCAAATTTATCCATCTTATATATTTTGCAAGCAGGGTTTTAAATGAGGCACAAATCAACTATACAACTACTGAGAAGGAGTTGTTAGCTGTGGTGTTTGATTTTGAGAAATTTCGGCCATATTTTGTTGGATCCAAAGTCACGGTGTTCACGGATCATGCAGCAATAAGGTATTTAATGGCTAAGAAAGATGCAAAGCCTAGACTAATTCATTGGGAGGAATCCGCTAATAATACTGCGAGAGTTTGCATGATCAATAATATTGCTAGAGCATCTTTTAAAACAATTACTAAGCCTAACCAACGTCTGTCTTTAATCTGTCTGCCTATTTGTTTACTTGTTGTTCTATCATTTATTTTGCTTCAGCATAATTCTTATAAAACCAAATCATTTTTTACCATCTTTGAAACCATTAGAAAGTTACACAAAATAGATAAAGTGGAAGCTAATTCAGACCCTGGATTGATAATATTACTTGCTGCAGACTGTGTATACTTGCACAGGAATTCTAGAGTCTTTTTATACCACATTTGTACTCACTCTAGGAACCCAACACATGCTAACATAGGATCTTAGGTAGCTTGAACTATTTTTAAATCGTTTAAAATTAATTAGACCTAAGATCTTTGTTTTCTAATAGGATTAGAAAAATGTCCTACTTAATTTTTAATAGTGTTAAAATTGGATAAGTAGGATATAAGGCTTTGGTTATAAGGGAACTCTCCCGGTAATCCGGTACCTGAGTTGAATTAACCATGATCTTATTAGTATGCAATGTCGCTACGAATTAAAAGAGTTTAATTCACCTAGCCATTAGAATTAAGACCTTATTTAGTTAAATATAAGGCGCTAACTTAGATAGATTCGTTTAGCCGGAATTTACCTAAGTAAAAGACCCTAATCGTTAAAATACTTAGTAAGAGGAAAAAGGTATATGAGAAAATTGTTTTCTACTAACGTTCTCCCTAAAAATTCATTCCGTGAGATTTACGGATAGCCTCTTGTTACTTACTAACATAACCATTTCATTCGGAAGGTGATTGCATAAATCAATATCAAGGTGAACGGAGAAAGTATCTATGTAAAACTTTTCTTCTCATGCTCTCCCTAAAATTCACACCATGAGATTTATGCATAACCTCTTGTTACTTACTAACATAACCATTCCATTCGGAAGGTGATTGCATAAATTCAATATCAAGGTGAATGGAGAAAGTATTTATAGTAAGTGGGAGAAGGAAGCGTGTCAATGCAGCCTAGGGTCTCCTCCATTGGTTTACATCGCGAGGTCTCTATGTTCGCCTGTTAAGCACGCCCTGGAGCTGCTACACCATTCGGAGGGTTGTAACATAGGGATTATAGCACAGTGAACACCCCATAAGGATAAAGGACTTCTTAGGGCCATTCCCAACATTAGCTTTTCCATTCGGTAGCATTACTGGGACCGTTCTCTGAGATCTAAAAAATGGAGGGTCACTCTTACAAGATAAACTAATGGTTAGCTTATTCTTGACCAAACAACGGTAACTAAACAATTATAAGATATGAATGACTATAGTGTTAACGTTTGGTTGAGAATGTCTCAATTCAGAGGAGGACTGGCTGACCACCCCTCGGTGGCAGTTGCTCTGAGCCTCTGAAGTATCGTTGCAAGAGAATTATGATTATAGGGCGCGTAATTGCTTTTGCAAAATTCATTGGATTAGTAAAAGGGTTATTACATTAGACAACCCATTTAAAGTTTATTTGTTTAAATTTTCAGCAATAAGAATAGGTTCTATATAATGCCTCCTTAATACGCCAAAATTCGTTATTGGTATAAATCATACGACTAAGATCTTTAAACGCTAGATCGTGGTAAGTGATATAGTAACGGTCTTAAAATGTAATATGTCCTCAAGATGTTATATCTATTTCATTCTCGCAATGATCATGATAACATAGAAAATTGCCTAGCCAATATAACATGATCCAAGACTAGAAATATGATTTATTCGTCTTGAAAACGTGCTTCGTAAGAATAGTGATTCAACCTGGATATTCGATTCAGGGCTAACTAATGACATATGTTCTTTTCGAGGAATGAGATCCTAGCACTAGTTGTGAACTAGTTAAGATAACTCTTAGAGTTAAAATAGAAGAGTTCATCTCGGCTAAGGCAGTGGGAGACATAAAGTTATTTTTCTCAAAGAACGACACATATTAATTAATGTATATGTTTCCTAAGATTAAAAGAAATCTTGATTTCTATATCTAGTTTGCTAGAACAAGGCTTTTATGTTACCTTTTGTATATGAACCGTTCATTTCAAAGGATGCCAATATTTGTTCTGCAAACATGAAGAATAACACATATGTTTTTAAGACCGATAGAGGCCAGAGCGATTTAAAATTATGAGATATTTAAACTGTTGAGACTCAAGTGAAAGGCAACGTGTTTCTCAAGGCACCTATCTTTGGCACTCGAGGTTAGGTCGTATTAAATTTCAATAGGATTGAAAATTGGCCTAAAATGAACTTCTAAACAGGTTAGAAGATGACTCATTACCTCCCTATAAATCATGCCTTAATAGTAAGATGACTAAAAGGACATTTTTTCTAGAAAAAGGGTCATCGTGCCAAAGAACCCTTCATACTCGTACATTCAGATCCTTGTTCGATCGATGAATATAAAGATACGAGTAGGATATGAATATTTCTTCAGTTTCACTGATAAGTATTCAAGGTACACTAGTTCTACCTAATGCTTCATTAGTCCGAACTCTTTAGAAGTTCAGATAGTATACTGCTGAGGATAAGATCCAAATTAGGTAAAACAATAACGACACTTTGATCCGATCAAAGTGGAAGTAAATGGACTTGAGATTCCAGGTCTGTTTGATAGAACATGGAATTATATCCTAACTCTCAATATTGAATACATCATAGAAGAAGTGATGTATCAGTAAGGAAAAACAGAACAATGTTTGACATGGTTCATTCGATAATATGTTGCCTAAACTCGTTTTGAATATGCAGTGTTGGCTGTAATTTAAAATACGAATACGATTCTTTCAAAAGAATTTTTCCGAAACATTTTTTGAACTCTGAAAAAGCATAAAAATTGTTTATGTTGTTTTAGAACTTAGGGATGTCCTCATATGAGACAAACCCGAAGGACCTGGAACCTTATTCGAAAAAGTACCTATTTGTAGGGTATTCCAAAGAAACGAGTTATGGATACTTCTTTACTCAAAAGAAAATATTTGTATGGACAAATGTTACTTTCTTAAAAGAAGGCCATGTTATATATCACAACCACAAAGTCAAATAGTGTTAAGTAAGTTATATATAGTAAAAGCTACAAATATATCAACAAAGAGTTGTTAATAAGATTTGTTCTTCAAACAAAGGGGTGTTGATTAAGTTGACACATTAAGTTAGTCCAGCCCTTCTCAATTGTTGAGAGAACCTCAACGCAGTGGGAGGGTTGATAATCAACCTAATGAAAACTACGTGAGTTTAACTGAAACACTGATTGTCATACCTGATGACAATAACAAGGATCCACTAACCTTTAATTAGGCACTGGATGACATGGATAAAAATGATTAAGTCAAAACTATGAATCTTTAAAATGAAGTATATGTACTTAATTTTTGTCTGGTGTTGACTAGAAGAGTTCATAGTCCAAGATATAGAGTACAAAAGGTTTGTGACCTTAACCGATCCATCTATAGATTGAACGAAAGGTTTCAATCTTGGAACATAAGATTTAATGCATGATTAAAACTTATGGTTTTGACCAGAGTATTGAAGAGCCTTGTGTCAGCAAAAGAATTAGAAATAGTTTAGTAGCTTTAGTAAGTTTAGTATGTGCCTGATATCCTATTCATTAGGAATGATATAGGTTATCCAACTGACATTAAAAGTGAGCTAACAAGTCTCGTTCCAAATAATATTTTTGGATAGGCTCAGTATGTTCTTAGAATCCTAAACGTTTGGAATAGCAAGAACAAGTCGCTAGCTCTGTCTTAAGTATCTTATATGGACAAAAGTGTTGGCAAGATATAAGATTTGAATTTCGAGAAAGGTAAGTTACCTTTCAAATATGGAATTCATTTGTCATAGGAACTATATCATAAGACACCTCAACAAGTTGAGAATTTGAGACGGAATTCCCGAACCTCAACAGTCAGTTGTCAGGTCTAGCATATGGTATGCATTAGGAATTGTCAGTAGATACCAAATTACTCCAGGGTAAGGTCGTTGGACTACAATACAAATATCATCAAGTATCTTAGGAAAATGAAGAATTATAAGTTCATGTATAGTGCTGAGGATCTGATCCTTACAAGATACATTGATTTTGATTAGTACATTGATTCTGATAAGTACACTGATCAGGATTCATCGACATCAGAATTTATCCTAAACAGGGAGCTATATGTTGGCGTAGCATCTAGTAAGGATATATCACAGAGTTCATCTTGAAGGCCGAGAAAATTCCTACATATGAAGCAAGCTTAGGAGTCTGTAGGACGTAGGAAGTTCATATGGAAAGGTTGTTCCAAATATGAGGCGAATGTATGGAACGAAAACGTGCATCTCATCAGAGATATTATGTGTTGAGGGGACGTGATTGTCATGAGGAAACCTCAAGAGTAATATATTGCTGAAACATTTACGAAGGCCCTCACGGCTAAAAGTGTTCGAGGGACATCTTAATGGTCTAGGTCTACGAGTTGAACAACCCACTAGAGTTTTAGTCCAAGTGGGAGTTTGTTGGGGTTTATGTCCTAAAACGCGTGGATAGTAAATGTGACAAAGTTAAATATAAACCTTATTAGAATAGTTTGTATTCCCATTGTCGAAAGGTTAGTTTAACTATATATTTATTTAACCCTAATCCAATAAACTAGAATCCATGGCTATGATATGAATGCTTGAACTTTATGTAGTGACATAAAAGTGGATCAAGTTCAAATACATAGCCTAAACGATCTATAGTACAGAGATAAGACTAGGTACCTTATCCTAGGAAAAACTATGTGATGCGGCCCACATTATTACAAACGATGTGATCCTGTATCGTTCATGTAGAGACATGCAAGTGGGGGCATCCTATGCAAATGAGTTTGTATAAGACCTGACCGCGAAATAAGTCACTTTCACTTTATAACACCGTTTACTGTGAAACTAACATATTTCAAGTAATGACCTAGGTAACTCGATCTTAATCCTGAGCTAACTATGAACTCCTGTTTATTGGGATTATCCTTTGATTTGCATAGGTGAGAGTGGCCCTAAAGCGCCGCTCAATAAACCTGCCACTTTTGGGATAACACCGAGTAGACAGCTGGGGACATAGTCCTGCAAAATGGAATTCACTTTTACCCGTCTTTAGGGATAGTAGAAAGGTTGTTCCCTTAAGTGCTGACTCCGGGACATGAACAAAGGCGCGCCGCCCTCTCATTGGCCCGAGAGGTTTCAGGTTTAGTGGTGGGACCACAAACCAAATGTTCATTAGGGAGACTCAGTGGTGGCTTAAGGATCAAAAAGTGCTATAGGGGTAAAGTGAACTTTTGACCTTACTATAGTTACGAACAACCTGTGAAGGATTGACTTACTAATCACGGTTATATCGGGTGGACAGAAATATATCTACAGTGAGGGGAGTTCAGCTACGGGCTATAGTGGAGTGTCTCGTTGTTAACGAATGTTGGTTAACTAGGATCGAAAGAGTTCAACCGGTTAATCTCGGATCGTTGGAGCCCATGATCTATAGGTCCATTAGGTCCCCCTGCTAGCTCAAACAGATTAACCTTAGAATAGAGTGATGAAAGAATTTGAAACACGTTCAAATTCGATTAAGGGAGATATTGTTAATTATATTCGATATAATTTAACTCGTCGGTTTAATTATTAATTATACCATATATTAAGAGAGATATATTTATTTAAATATGATTTAAATACAACTCATGTGAATAGGGATTCACATTCGAGATATTCGGTTTGAATTTGAATAGTAATTCGTATTTGAAATCGGTTTTGAGAGAAATTGGAATTTATCCAAGTATTTTAGTATTTGAAATTAAAATCAATGGATATATTTAATCAACAAGTTTGATTAAATATTTAAAAATAAAATTTATTTAAACTTAATTATAAGAATTAATTTTATTCAAATTAATGTGGGTAGTTTATTGAAATGGTTTTTCAAATTAACAAAAATCAAATGTGAAATTCTCACACAATGACACCAACTCTTTTCCTTTTGCCATTCATCCTTGTGCTGTCACTTTGTAGTGATCACAAGCTGCACATAACCTCTATATATATATGCTTTAAGAGGTGGAGAAAGATGAAGAAGGCCGATGGAAAATTACAGCAATTAACATGATTTTGGTGTTCAAAATTCTCTCCAAAAGCTCTCCAAATACCCATATCTTTCTTCCCAAAATTAATCATGCTCGGGTTCCCACAAGCCCGTTCTAAGGCCGGAGACTAGCGGGGAAGATCTCGGTGGTTGTCCATGAGTCGTTCGTGAAAAGAAACATCCGGTGAGATCCACGAATTTGAAGTTCAAAGGTTGGTTTTCAATTGCTCTGATTTTGTTCTTGTTTTTAGCATGCTTTAATCAACGAAATTAATGAAAATATGTGCCTAAGATCCGCTAACGCTTCCACTCGAGTGTTCCTCACTCCATCAATTATGACTATGAAATATGGCAAATGGATGTCAAGACTGCCTTTCTTAATGATAATCTTGAAGAGAATATCTTTATGTCTCAACCCGAAGGGTTCATAACCCAATGTCAGAAGCAAAAAGTTTGTAAACTCAATTGATCCATTTATGGGTTGAAATAGGCATCTAGATCTTGGAACATTAGATTTGATACAACGAACAAATCTTTTGGTTTTGACCAAAATTTTGATGAACCTTGTGTTTACAAGAAGATCAACAGAAACAAAGTACCTTTCCTGGTACTGTATGTTGATGACATCCTACTAATTGGGAATGATGTAGGATATCTGTCTGACGTCAAAGAATGGCTAGCGGCCCAATTCAAAATTAAAGATTTAGGAGAGGCCCAATATGTTCTTGGAATCCAAATTATTCGGGATCGAAAGAACAAAACGCTAGCCCTGTCTCAAGCAACGTATATTGACAAGATGTTGTCTCGATATTCGATGCAGAACTCCAAGAATGGATTACTGCCTTTCAAGCATGGGGTTCACTTGTCTAAGGAACAGTATCCTAAGACACCTCAAGCAATTGAGGATATGAGACGTACTCCCTATGCCTCAGCTGTGGGCAGCTTAATGTATGCAATGCTCTATACTAGGCCTGACATTTGTTATGCAGTAGGGATAGTCAACAGATATCAGTCAAATAAAGGGTTAGACCACTGGACCGCCGTTAAAGGAGTCTTCAAGTATCTTAGGAGAACGAGGGACTACATGTTGGTGTTTGGGGCTAAGGAGTTAGTTATTACTGGATACACCAACTCTGATTTCTAGTCTGACAAGGATTCTAGGAAATCCACGTCAGGGTCAGTGTTCACCCTTAACGGGATTCTAGGAAACTACGTAGTTTGGAGAAGCATCAAACAAGGATGCGTAACAGACTCAACCATGGAGGCTGAGTATGTAGCTGCTTGTGAAGCAGCTAAGGAAGCGGTTTCGCTAAGGAAGTTCTTGTTGAGTAATTCTTTTTCTTCTTTTTCTTAGGCTTTGGAACTAGAACAGTAGGAGAAGGTATAAGAGGGTCAAAAGTAAGCTTTTCAGCTTCGTTTGAGGATGAACCCTCTTTAACTTCTTCCTTAGTGACTTCAGGCTCATGAATCTCCTGTGCCTCAACTACTTGAACTTCCTCCACTTGATGCACGGTGATGACCTTGCAATACTCCATTTGGGTTTTCTCTAGCTCAGCTGGGGTTTTACCTTTCTGCATAGTGTTTACAGCATTCACCAATTGACCCAACTGAGTTTCTATACTTTTAATTGTTGCACTGTGGCCTGTCACGATGGTGTTTATAGCTATCACTTCTTCCTCCTGCTTGTTGGTTCTTTTGCTAGACTTTGCAATAAAAGCTCCAATCATATCTTCAAGAGAAGGTTTATTTTCAGCCTTTTTAGATGTATATCCAAGAGGGTTCAAGATATTCTTATTGTTAGCATATGAGAAATTTTCATGATTTCTAACATTAGGGTGGTAGTGTGTGGGTGCAGAATTATGGTGTCCCCTATAGTTAGAATTTCTATCAACATAATGAAGCTGTTCTGTAGTGGTCTCCTCCTGAGACTGAGATGCAAGAGCAGCTGACTCAATAGATTGTGCACCCCCTATACCTGAGAATTTCAAGAAAGCATAAGCAAGGGAGGTCATTTGGGCTTGAAAAGAACTTACATTGTCAATCTCATAGATCCCAGCTGCAATCTTCTTAGGTGCAGACCGCTCAGTTGGCCACTGGTAGCTTTTTGTGGCCATATCCTCCAGTAGTGTACGTGCATTCTCTACGGTCTTGGACAACAGAGTCCCACCTGCAGTTGCATCAATGATGGTTTTAGTATTTGGATTTAAGCCATTGTAGAACAATTGAATTTGCAGCCAACCAGGGTATCCATGTTGAGGGCACTTCCTCAGTAACTTCTTATAGCGCTCCCAAGCCTCAATTAATTGTTCATCGCCTAGCTGCTGGAATGTCCCAATCTCAGTTCTCAGCTTGACTGTCTTTGCAGGTGGGAAATATTTGGCGAGGAAAGCTTGAACCAACGCATCCCACATAGTGATACTTCCAGGTGGAAGTGATTGAAGCCAGTCTCTAGTTTTATCCTGCAAAGAAAAGGGAAACAATCGTAAGCGTATGGCATATTCAGTAACACCATTTAATTTCACAGTTCCAGAAATATCCAGAAAAGATTTTAAATGGGAGTTAGGATCCTCAGAGGGGAGTCCTCTGAATGCACTATCTCTAGCCATCTGGATGAGACCAGTTTTGAGCTCGAAATTATTTGCATTAATCGGCGCATAAACTATTCCAGATTGTTATTTAGGAAAAGTAGGCTGGAAATAGTCACTATCGGTTTCGGCTCCTCCTGTGGATTTGGATTGGCCATCGCTGCAAGTCTCTCCCTTTTCTCCTTCCTGTTCTTTTTGCAAGTCTTTTCAATTTCAAAATCAAAAGGAACTAACAGAGCGTCCTTATCCTTTCACATAAACAATCAAAGCTTAAAATAAAACAAAACAAAAACGAAAAATAAAACAAAAACAACAAAAATAAAGAACATAAGGAAAAAAAATAAGAAAAACAATAAAATACACTCTAAAGTAAGACCAAGCAAATTCCCCAAAATATTTAGCAAACTAAATAATTGCCAATCCCCGGCAACAGCGCCAAAAACTTGATATGCAAATTGCTAATTGCAAGTGTACGGGCCCAAGTTATAATATAGTGATTAAAAATCGAATGTCGTCCTCTAGATTGGTTTTCTAGTTCCACTAATTACTAAAGGTATAATTGTCCAATTTTATTTAGAGAAAATAATCAAGAAATATGAAAATTAATGAAAACTACTAAAAGCAATAAATGGAAACTCAATGGAGAAAAGTCTTAGGGGAATTGATTTCACCTATTAGATGCATAAATTAATTCAAACAATATAATTAAGAACGAACACGTAACAATTTCATAAACCAAGGATTATTGATTATTAAAAGCCTCTCCCGAGTGCAATTAATTCTTTATGCAAATTAAGAAATTGATATCCCTATCTAATTTCTACAACAAGCATAAGCATTAATGATCAATCCTTAAAACGGTTTCTCAACCAATCCCAAATCTCCCGATTCTAGAATCACCTAAGTAATGCAATTGATGGTCTAATCTAAACTAACCTCTCCCGAGCAATTAGTTCAAAAACAAGAATCGTACAATCCGTGATCAAGAGATTATAAGCATAAAGCAATCAAATTGCATAAATGAAATGCGTTACGAAACGTCTTAAAAAAATCCCTAAATTAATCCATACAAACTAATGGCTACATCAAGCCCCTAAGAAACGAAAATTAGCTACACATGGTCTCTAGAATACAAGCATAATCAGTCCAATACATGCTGAAAATCAGTACAAGAAACAAGGGAGAAAGATTAAACTCGCTAGTCGTGATTCTCGTGCAGTCCCTTCACGATCCTCACGATCCAAGCTCCCAAAATCGAACTCTCTTTCTTTCCTGGTTGCTCTGGTCGTTTTTAGCTCTCTAAAATCGTCTTTCTCTCTCCAAAAAGGCTCCCCAAATCAGATGGCATCGCAAACATTAAATACTGTCCATTTTGCGCGACAGCGTCACGACGCTGTGTCGAGTTGCCCTAATTATTTCTGAAATACTCACAGCGTCGAGACGATGTGGAGGTAGCGTCTCGACGCTGCCTCCTTTGCGCGCCTCCTGAAGATGCGACCAGCGTTGAGACTCTCCAATGATAGCGTCTCAACGCTGGCATGTTATATGGGAACCTTGAACCTTATGCTTCCTTTGCAATTTCTTCATTTGTACTAATTCTTTTCCTCAAAAATTGCCGGTATTCTTCGAAAACATCAATTTCCATTCAAATGTTTGATTCCTACAAAACAAAATCAAATAGACATAAAATTGACCAAATAATACCCAAGACTAACGCTAAAATAATACAAAATTTAGCTTAATAAATTGCGCTATCAGCTATCACTTGCCACGTTGAGTAAGTTTGTTCGGTTAATTTTTCGTTATTAAGCAGTGAGATAATAGAGGAAGACATTGCTTAAATTAAATTAACAACGACCGTATTAGTTATCTTTGCCTTAACCCATCAGAAGAGCAAACAATTGCAAACAATCCAATCAATTTAGAAAAACAAGCAATCATAGAATCCTAAGACTATTGATTTAGTTTTGCAACGATGATTCAAAGGTTTGGAGCAATAGCTACCGAAGGGTGACCAGCTACTCCTCCTTTGAAATGAGACACTTCTCAGCTAATTCTAATTACTGAATAACTGATATTCCTGTAGACATTAGCCAACGTTATTTGGTCAAGGATTTGTTAACACACTTAACTCATCCTCGTAAGTGTAACCCTCCCACTTTTAGATCCCAGAGGTGTGCACCAACAGGCTACCGAAGGGTGAGACAACTGTTGGTGATCAACCTAAGAGACCCTATCCTTTTCAGGAGTTCACGGTGTTCTGAATCCTATGATCAGGCCCTCCGAAGGGATGTTTGCTTTAGGACGACACGTAGGCGGATCATAATAATCTCATGGTATGACCTAGGGTTGGAGACCGAGGGATATGTGTTGACCGCAAAGTGCACGGGTCGCAAGAAATAATAAAACGGAAAGTATTCCGAGTATCGAAACCATAGGGAGGAAGAACGGTGATTAAGCAAGATAATAGAACGAGGACTAAAAGTACTATGGCAGAATATTATTTAGGAGCCTAAACATGATGCCAAAGCAATTCAAGAAATAAAGCAATTAAAGAATTCAAGCGATCAATTGAAATAAAAATTGTGGAGAAAGAATCAAATGTGAGTCGGGGTCTTGAAAATTAGAGTATAGCTAATTAATTATTCTAATTGTCCTATCTCATGCCTGACTAATTATAAACCTAGAATCTCCGTTTAGCACATATGTTCTCCTTTCGGTTTCCCCTAATTATAATTAACTCATATTAATAACCTAAGTGTCTTTAGCGCTATTAAATTCGTTAATTAATAATCTCTGATACATTTTCGGTATCTAAGTCTAACCAACTACTATCGCTGTCACTACGAGCAGTTAAACTCAGTTGCATGGATTATGATCAATCCTAACTTCTCTCCGTCAAGTTTCCATTAGGAATCAATTCATTGTACAATTGGCCAGATTTTATAAAGCATTACGAACATCCATACAAATAATTAGTAATTGGACAAGAGATAGGCAATTATGAATAATAACAATCTATATGCTTTCATTCCAAGACCCCCAATTGGGATTAACTATACATGGTTAAAATTTCCCAAATGTACATAGTATAAAGCATAAAATAGAGCAAGATAAGAGTAAGGAGAGTGACCGTCGAGAACCCCTTGCTTGTGCTACGGAGTCCCTTTGATGCACGCTCCCAAGCCTCCTAAAATGCTCGTTACAATGTTTCCCACAAAATCTCACACTCGACCCTCAAAAAGGCTTTAAGAGCCTTTAAAGGAGACTGGAGGAGAGGAAAAGGAAGGATGATTGATGGCTGATTGATGCCAAAATGGGGAGCAAGAGGTGCCTTTTATAGACCTGGAAAATGGACAGCGTCACGATGCTATGACGTCAGGTTGGCTATTGCGGCAAGAATAGGACAGCGTCGCGACGCTAGGACGATTCTAGAACCTTCATGCGAGGATTGAGCATTTTTCTTGGGCTTCCTCCAATTCTTTTGGCCCAACACTTGAAATGATGAATCTTAGGCTTCCTTCTTGACCAATCTTGGAAATTATGGCTTGGATTACTCATGATTGGGCTCTTTTTCTCCATATTTCCATAAATTACTCCTAGGGCCAAAATAATGAATTTCATTAGATATTCAATATAAAAATACCATAAAAGCACACAGAAACCTATTAATTTAGGGATAAAATAGCGGCATTTCTGCCTGCTATCACACCCCCAAACTTAAACTTTTGCTAGTCCCGAGCAAAATAAATTCTAATGATGCATGAAATAGAATCACTCAAGCCTCAAAGATTTTAGAACTCTTAAGCAAATATGGAAAATATGCAAGTGGAATAAGTAAGCACCGCATACTCATGAAGAAATCTCAAAGAATTGAAACTTAAAGTTAACAGATAGCATGCTCAAGAATTATCTAATGGTTCTTTTACTTACTAGATTAGTCTTATGGATTTTTTCATTTTTCCCCTACACTGGCTAAGAGTCCCTAACTGGTCGGAGTTCTACTATCATGCAAACAAAGAAACTAGGGCGCCTGATATTTTCTATTCTTCCAGGGGAAGTAAAACTCACAACTATTTTTCCCTTTTTCTTTTTCTTTTTAGGAATGTTTCCCCCCCAAACTTGCATTTTATAAATCTAATGGTACTAGCTTTCACACTACGATGCAGAGACCCATAACCCGAATTTTATTCTTAGTTGGAATAACTGTCTGCAAAGTGCACGGGTGATGACATGCAAAAATGTCATCATTTTCCTATTAATTTCAGCTAGTTTTGTTCATGAATTATGAGCTTTAATGTATTTTTATGACGATTTTACAGAAATCCGAGTTCGAGCGGCAAAACTAAAATTTTAAGAGAATTTGGGTGAATTTGGAGACTTTTTGGGCAATTTGAAGAATAGTCATTGAAGATCCAAGCGCCAAGTTCCAAGAAAAGTAGACAATTGAAGTGGGAGGCCCAAAAAGCCCAGAAGTTTGAAGAAAGGAGGCAAAAATCCGCAAATAAGGCTTCTAGAAGGCATAGCGTCTCGATGCTAGGACCATAGCGTCTCGACGCTAGGTGATCAGCAAAACGCCCTCCAAAATCGCGATAGCGTCGCGACGCTGCGACGACTGCTGCCCCAAGACAACATGACGTGACGTAGCGTCTCAACGCTGTCGACTTGTTCAGTAAGAAAGGTTCGAATTTTACTCTATAAAAAGGGCCATTCCCTTTGGTAATGATCATCCCATTTTTGGGGAGCTCTCCCCTAGCTCAATAGAGAGAAAAAGTGAGAAGAATTGTGGAGAAAAACGGTTGGAATTGAGCGAGATTCCAAGGCTCAAGATTCGAGATGATCGTAGCAGGAGCTTGGGATCGACTTATCGGTTATTTCTTCCTTACTTCTTTATAATTCCTTTTTGTAATTTGAGTTAGGCCTATGCATAAAGATCACTTGGGCAAAATTATTTCCATTTGTGAGTAGATCTTGAGACCTAGGGTCGTTATTCTAGTTAATTGGATATTGTAGCACAATTACTTGGAGTATATAATGAGTTTCTTCATATTTCATCTATGCAATTTTTGCTTAATGCCTTTGATCTCTTGATCACGGATTAATTGTTATGTTGGTCTAAGTTGATACTCGACAGAGAGAATTTTAGATTAGATCCTAATTGCATGGCTAACGATTGCTTGGAGCACGAGATGGAAAAAGAATTGTTAGAAATTGTTTATGAAGTTGCTTAATACCATACTATGATTGACTAAGGAAATGGACACATGAATTAGTTATGTTAATATGAGATGTGGAGGAGCTTGAAAGAGGAATCCGCTTATAATTACTTCTAGATTTATGAAATTGCAGATTATTAATTATATGCATCCAAGTAAGTGAGCTACAAATCCAAGAAAGCTAGATAACACCCTAGGTCAAGCCCCCTTAATTGGATATTTTCATTTCGCTATTGCATGTTTATTTTTATTAATTTCTTTAATTTTTGCATTATCATTCGAGTTGATCTTCTAAATAAAATTAAAACATGATGATTCTTGGTACTTAATGGAATTAATTCAATTTCCCTGATGATTCGATACTCGGTATTACCTACCGTTTTATATTACTTGTGACGACCCGTGCGCTTGTGGTAATCGCTCAACAAGTTTTTGGCGCGTTGCCGGGGACTTTGTAATTTTTTTCATTATTATTGAGAATTAAGTGTTTGATTTTAATGTAGAAATTTTATTTTGCAATTTAATTTTAGCAAGTGGTGGCAAAATTTTGAGAAGCTATAAGGTGGATAAATTGTTTCTTTGAGATTCAACCATGGCAGATCAAGAAGACAAAGCAATCCGTGATTATTTCGTGCCTGAATTTCCATTAAATTATTTTGGAATAGCTTATGAGTCGATCGCGATAGATAATTTTGAGCTCAAAGCTAGTCTCATTCAAATGGTGAAAGAAAATGCTTTCAAAGGCTATCCATATGAGGACCCACACAATCACCTAAGATCATTTTTGGATATCTGCAGAACGGTAAAAATAGGAGGAGTTAGCTCTGACGCTATTCGTTTGCAATTGTTTCCATTTCCTTTGCAAGATAGAGCTAGAGATTGGGTAGACTCGTTAACCTCGAATAGCATTCTCAGTTGAGATGATTTAGTCAAAGCCTTCCTTACAAAGTTTTTCCCATTAGCAAAAATTACCAAGCTTAGAACTGAAATTGGAACATTTAAACAATTAGAGGAGGAACAATTGTATGAAGCTTGGGAAAGATATAAGGATTCGCTTAGGAAATGCCCACAACATGGATACCCTGACTGACTTCAGATACAATTTTTCTACAATGGGTTAAAAAGGGATTTTAAGACAATTCTTGACACTGCGGCTGGAGGAAGCTTCTTAGCCAAAACTGTCAAGGATGCTCGAACCCTTAGTAGAAGAATTGTCCTTAACAAGTTATCAGTGGCAGTCGGAGCAACCAGAATCCAAAATTAAGGAGAAACCATGTGAGAATGAAGAAGTGAGTGCTTTAAGGTTGCAAGTCGAAGCTCTAACCAAGGTTCTAACCAAGCTTACAGGGGCAGAAATTCCAAATTTTCCCAAGGTTGAAGTGGAGCCTAAACCTGAGGAAATAGTTCAAGAGAAGAAAAACCATTTGGAAGAAATGCTAGGCAATTTCATAAATGAGACTAGGAATTTATCTGTAAAACAAGATATTGTCATTAGTAAGATGGAAGCAAAAATAGATCAAATGACAATATTTATGAAGGAGATCCAGCAAGGAAATTTATCCAAAGTCATCACCATGGACCCACAAGAGCAATGCCCTGCCATATCTCTCAAAAGTGGGAAACAGTTGAAAGAAGCTGAAAGAAAAGAAGAAACAAAGCCCAGCACTAGAAGGATATTGGAAGAAGATGATGAAAACAAACCAAAGGAAGAGACAGCACAGCCAGTGCCAGATAAGTCTTTTGACTCTATTCCTTTAGTTCTTAATCAAACTTTGTATCCTCAGAGATTTCAAAAGAAAAAGTTGGATGCTGAATTTTCAAAATTTCTTGATATTTTTAAACAGCTCCATATTAACATTCCTTTTGCTGATGCTTTAGAACAAATGCCACACTATGCTAAGTTTATGAAGGAAATCTTATCAAAGAATAGAAAGTTCGAGAACCATGAGACAGTGAATATGACAGCCGAGTGCAATGCCATAATCCAGAAACATCTTCCGCCAAAGTTAAAAGATCTAGGAAGTTTCACTCTTCCTTGTACTGTTGGTTGTTTGTTTATTAAAAAAGCTTTGTGCGACTTAGGGGCGAGTATAAACCTAATGTCATTCAGTGTTTATAGGAAACTTGGTTTGGGGGAATTAAAGTCAACTACAATTGTTTTGCATTTGGCAGATCGTTCGATGACATACCCTTAAGGTGTGTTAGAGGATGTTCTGGTCAATGTTGACAAATTCATATTCCCTGCGGACTTCGTAGTTTTAGACATGGAAGAAGACCCCGAAGTCCCAATCATTCTTGGGAGACCATTTTTGGCAACCACTTGCGCTTTGATTGAGGTACAAAAAGGAACCCTGACTCTCAGAGTGGAAGATGACGAGGTAGTGTTCAACCTTTGTAATTCATTGAAACACCCAGAAGAGGTTAGTTCTTGCTTTTCGATTGATTCAGTTGACACTATTATCAATGCATGTGTAGAGTCAGAGTCTCCTGTCGATCATTATGAAATAAGCATGCCTGACGTATTTGGAGATGAATTAATAGATATTAATCAGGAAAATGCTTTAATTGATAGATCTTTAGGAAGGGAAGAAATATTATCATTAGATATATGTGCTCAAGTTGATAACCCTTCCCCTGAATTAAAACAATTGCCTGCTCACCTACGTTATGCTTTTTTAGGAGAATCTTCTACTTTTCCAGTTATCATTTCTGCTGATTTAAGTAAAGTAGAAGAGGAAAAATTGTTGGATGTGTTAAAAAGCATAAATCTGCTCTAGGTTGGTCCATTAGTGATATTAAAGGTATTAGTCCTTCAATTGTCATGCATAAAATCTTAATGGAGGATGCCTTTAATCCAACAGTAGAGCACCAAAGAAGATTAAATCCAGCAATGAAGGAAGTGGTAAAAGCCGAGGTGTTAAAATTATTGAATGCAGGAATTATTTATGCTATATCTGACAGCCCTTGGGTGAGTCCTGTTCAAGTAGTGCCTAAGAAAGGAGGGATGACTGTTGTTAAGAATGAGAAAGATGAGTCAATATCTACTAGGACAGTCACTGGTTGGCGTGTGTGTATTTATTATAGGAAGTTAAACAAAGCCACTAGAAAAGATCATTTCCCTCTCCCCTTTATCGATCAAATGCTTGATAGGCTAGCAGGGTATCCGTATTATTGTTTTCAGGATGGTTATTCGGGCTATAATCAAGTTGCGATTGCGCCCAAAGACCAAGAGAAAACAACATTCACGTGTCCCTATGGCACTTATGCTTTCCGACGTATGCCATTTGGACTGTGTAATGCTCCAGCTACCTTTCAACGTTGTATGATGGCCATATTTTCAGACCTTGTAGAAGAGATTATGGAAGTATTTATGGATGATTTTTCTGTTTTCGGTTCATCATTTGATAACTGTTTGCATAATCTCTCTCGTGTTTTGCAAAGATGCCAAGAGACTAACCTTGTTTTAAATTTGGAAAAATGCCATTTTATGGTGAAAGAGCGAATAGTCCTAGGCCACAAAGTGTCTGAAAAGGGTTTGGAGGTTGATAAAGCCAAGATTTCTGCTATTGAGCAACTTCCTCCACCCATTAATGTTAAAGGAGTTCGTAGTTTCTTAGGCCACGCAGGGTTTTACAGGCGATTTATAAAAGATTTTTCAAAAGTTGCTAAACCCCTGTGCCATTTGCTTGAAAAGGATGCTCCATTTGTGTTTTCAAAAGAATGTTTGCTAGCATTTAATCTTTTGAAAGAAAAATTGATTTCCGCACCTATCATTGTTGTGCCCGACTGGAGTCAACCGTTTGAAATCATGTGTGATGCTAGTGATTATGCTTTAGGAGCTTTCTTAGGGCAACGTCGAGATAAGTTCTTTAGGGCGATTTATTATGCATGTAGAACTCTAGATAGTGCTCAGCAAAACTACACCACTACAGAAAAGGAGATGCTTGCTGTTGTGTTCGCTTTCGATAAATTTAGGCCCTATTTGCTTGGTACAAAGGTTATAGTGCACACTGACCACACTGCTATTCGTTATTTGAGTAGTAAAAAGGATTCCAAGCCCAGACTCATAAGATGGATTCTGTTATTGCAAGAGTTTGACTATGAGATTAAGGATAGAAAAGGTTGTGAGAATGTAGTCGCAGACCATTTGTCTAGGATAGAACATGAAAAGAATATTGCAACCTTTCCCATTAAAGAAGTTTTTCCTGATGAAAGGTTATATGCTATTAAAACTTCTTTTCCTTGGTACACCGATTTTGTAAACTTTCTTGCAGGAAAAGAAATACCTCCTGACTTAAATGCTCAGAAAAGAAAGAAAATTTTCCATGATGTGAAATCCTACCTGTGGAATGACCCATTTCTCTTTAAGGTGTGTTATGACCAAGTCATTTGAAGGTGCATTCCAGCAGAAGAAGTAGGTAAGATTATACATTATTGTCATGCCTCTCCTTATGGTGGTCATTTTGGACCAACTCGTACTGCAGCAAAGGTACTCCAATCTGGTTTTTATTGGCCTACTTTATTTAAAGATTGCTATACCTTTGTGAGAACATGTGATAGATGCCAGAGGACCGGTAATATCTCTAGACGCCATGAGATGCCTCTAACCCCTATTCTCGAAGTTGAACTTTTTGATGTGTGGGGCATGGGTTTTATGGGCCCTTTTCCCTTTTCCAATGGATACTCATACATCTTAGTTGTTGTCGATTACGTATCTAAATGGGTAGAGGCAGTAGCCACTAAGACTAATGATGCACGTGTTGTGTTACGTTTTCTGCATAAAAATATTTTCACTAGATTTAGCACACCACGAGCTATAATGAGTGATGAGGGGTCCCATTTTTGTAATAAATTGTTTGAATCTTTACTAAAAAAATATGGTGTCAAGCATAAGACTTCTTTAGCTTATCATCCCCAGACTAACGGTCAAGCTGAGATTTCTAACAGGGAGATTAAGCAAATCTTGGAGAAGACAGTGCGCATCAACAGGAAGGACTGAGTATACAAGTTGGACGATGCTTTATGGGCCTATCGAACAACTTACAAAACTCCGATCGATACATCCCCGTATCGATTAGTATATGGTAAGGCCTGTCACCTGCCTGTGGAGCTCGAGCACAAAGCATACTGGGCTATCAAGAAGCTGAACTTGGACGCAGAAAAGGCTGGAGAACAACGTCTACTGCAACTCAACGAATTAGAAGAATTTAGGAGCCAGGCGTATGCACGAAGCTCTATAAGGAAAGAACTGCAAGATGGCATGATCATATAATCCAGAAGCGTTCTTTTGAGCCAAAGCAACAAGTTCTTCTATTCAATTCTTGATTGCGACTGTTCCCAGGAAAGTTGAAGTCAAGATGGTCCGGTCCATTCATAATCAAGGAAGTATCCCCATATGGACCAATTGAATTAATGGATAAATGCGGGTTAACTTTTAAACTCAATGCTCAAAGAGTGAAACACTATTGTGGATTCGAAGAGCGAAAGGTCGAAAAAATGATTTTGACGAATCCAGGGTGATCGAGCCCCGTCTAGATCAGGACGTTAAACAAGCGCTTCTTGGGAGGCAACCCAAGCTGTTTAAGTTTTTGTAGATTTTAATTTAGTTTCTGTGTTGATCCTAATGCTCCTTTGAGATCAATCCTTGTGCAGGAAGCTCGCGAATTCCTACCTGGCTTCTCATTCTCTCCTCGGACGACAATTCAAGACGTTTCGGATTCTCTCGCTTTTTCAAGGCAGTCTCGATCTCTATTTATCTGATTAAATGTTCATACATTGGGGACAATATATATTTTATGTTTGGGGGGGGGAGATTTGCTCTGCTTAGGTTTTGCGTAAGTAATGCGTATGATGAATTAAATGCATGTTGATGATGATGACGTCTGATGATTTGCTTATAGCCATGACTCTCTCTTATTTTTGCAAATTTGAAAACATGTCTAAATTCAAGAAAATTTAAAAGTTTTCTTTGATTCCCTTGCAAAATACGATGATTCACTTGTTTTATTACAATTTTGAAAGCCTAGATGAAAGTTATATACTTTGGAAGTTCGTTGTCACTCCGATAGGTGTAAAGTTTGTCTAGATAGCTTTCTTGCGTAATAGTTAGTAATACTGGCCTTTGGGAGAAAGAAATGCTTTGATTTGCTAAAAAAAAAAATGGGCACCTCAGTAAGGTAGTGCTTGCTGGACAAGTATGATGGCTAAAAGGGCGAGCTTTAGTGCCAGTGTAGGGGAAGATGGATGGAGGAGTATATAAATGATTCCGGACTAGTAAAGATTATGATAAGGCAATGATGATTCGTTTTTGCAAGGGAGGATAAGATTAGATTTTAAACTTCTTGATGCTTGTCCATGCTTACTTATTTGTTTCAATAGTTTGCATTCATGGCTAGAAGCTGATAGCGAGCATAGCTAGCTATCTTTACTTATTTAATTTAGCTAGTCTTTTATGATTTTTGGGCCATTTTATTGTGCTTTATTGTTTATTTTGTAGGAAATGGTTGATTGGAGCTATAATGCAATATCAGAGTTAATCGGGTGCTCGGGGCGTGAAAAGATGCAAAGGAATGAAAAGAGTAAAAGTGGAAAAGAGTCAAATCTCGGTCAACAGCAGGCTAGCGTCGAGACGCTAGCTCTTGAGCGTCTCGACGCTCACATTCCATATCAGATTAGGCACGTAAAGCTTACAGCGTCGAGATGCTATGATAGGAAGCGTCCCGACGCTTCCGTTTTTCCTTATTCAGAACGCGCGTATAAGAGCTAGCGTCGCAACGCTGTCTTGACAGCGTCTCGACGCTAAGACGAAAAATCAGAATAAAAGCTTATTTTCGGCTAGGTTTTTGGGGGAGTTCGATTTGGGACCTTTTGGAGCCGTAAAGAGGACAGAATAGAGCACTTTGGATGCTGAAACAAAGGGGGAGACTTGGAAATCAACCCATTGTTCGTGGGGATCGTGACGGGGACGTCGGGACTCGACCTACATTGAGTTTTTTTTCCCTTTTTTTCCTTTAGTTAGATTTATGGCTTTCATATGTTTAGTTGAGATTGTATTTTCATTCATGAGTAGCTAAACTTGTAGCTTAGGGATTGATGTAGTTGATTAAGTTTATGGATTGATTTATGGTTTAAGTTGTGCAATGTTATTGTGTTTGTAATCTTGATTTAATGCTTTCAATTAATTGGCCATTAGTTGGATGATTTAAGTTTCGAATCTAGCTCGGGAGAGGGGATTTGATTTAGACTTACTCAAGATTGCATGAATAAAGTTTACTTTCTAATTCTTGACGGTTTTAGATTAACTTTAGAATTGGTTAAAAGATCTCATTGCCTTGCTTGTTAATAAACTTAGATAGGGATATCAAGTTGGTTAATTTGCATGAGAATCAATTATACTCGGGAGAGGTAGTTGTGATGAAAGGGTCTTTGGCTCATAATTTCATTGTGCATAATAACTTATTCTTTAAAATCAATCCTAAACGAAATCGGCGAAATCAATTCCCTAAGTAGTTGTCCCAATTGAATTTCCATTCTTTTTACTTGCTTTGATTTAGCTTTATTATCACTCATTCATCACTTTTTAATCCCTAAATAAAATTGAGCGAGATTATTCACAATACTCGATTCGCTTAAAAATCCAATCCAGAGGACGACATTCGAATTTACTATTCACTATATTATTACTTGACCCGTGCGCTTGCGGTTAGGAAAAGTCCACATCAGAAGCATTGAGGATAGAGTTGTTAGCATGCAAGTTATGATTCATATGTATTACTTTATTTTGCTCGGGACTAGCAAAACTTTAAGTTTGGGGGTGTGATGACATGCAAAAATGTCATCATTTTCCTATTAATTTCAGCTAGTTTTGTTCATGAATTGTTAGCTTTAATGTATTTTTATGACGATTTTACAGAAATCCGAGTTCGAGCGGCAAAACTGAAATTTTAAGAGAATTTGGGTGAATTTGGAGACTTTTTGGGCAATTTGAAGAATAATCATTGAAGATCCAAGTGCCAAGGTCAAAGAAAAGTAGACAATTGAAGTGGGAGGCCCATAAAGCACAAAAGTTTGAAGAAAGGAGGCAAAAATCCGCAAATAAGGCTTCTAAAAGGCCTAGCGTCTCGACGCTGTGACGTAGCGTCTCGACGCTGTGACGTAGCGTCTCGACGCTGTGACGTAGCGTCTCGATGCTGTCGACTCGTTCAACAAGAAAGGTTCGGATTTTGCTCTATAAAAAGGGCCCTTCCCTTTGGTAATCATCATCCCATTTTTGGGGAGCTCTCCCTTAGCTCAATAGAGAGAAAAAGTTAGAAGAATTGTTGAGAAAAAAGGTTGGAATTGAGCAAGATTCCAAGGCTCAAGATTCGAGATGATCGTAGCGGGAGCTTGGGATCGACTTATCGGTTATTTCTTCCTTACTTCTTTATAATTCCTTGTTGTAATTTGAGTTAGGCCTATGGATAAGGATCACTTGGGCAAAATTATTTCCATTTGTGAGTAGATCTTGAGACCTAGGGTCGTTATTCTAGTTATTTGGATATTGTAGCGCAATTACTTGGAGTATATAATGAATTTCTTCATATTTCATCTATGCAATTTTTGCTTAATGCATTTAATCTCTTGATCACGGATTAATGGTTATGTTGGTCTAAATTGATACTCGACAGAGAAAATTTAGATTAGATCCTAATTGCATGGCTAACGATTGCTTGGAGCACGAGAGGGAAAAAGAATTGTTAGAAATTGTTTATGAAGTTGCTTTATGCCATACTATGATTAACTAAGGAAATGGACACGTGAATTAGTTATGTTAGTATGAGATGTGGAGGAGCTTGAAAGAGGAATCCGCTAATAGTTACTTCTAGATTTATGAAATTGCAGATTATTAATTATATGCATCCAAGTAATTGAGCTACAAATCCAAGAAAGCTAGATAACACCCTAGGTCAAGCCCCCTTAATTGGATATTTTCATTTCACTATTGCATGTTTATTTTTATTAATTTCTTTAATTTTTGCATTATCATTTGAGTTGATCTTCTAAATAAAATTAAAACATGATGATTCTTTGTACTTAATGGAATTAATTCAATTTCCCTGAGGATTCGATACTCGGTATTACCTACCATTTTATATTACTTGTGACGACCCGTGCACTTGCGGTAATCGCTCAACAACGGGCCGCAAGTAATATAAAATGATAGGTAATACCGAGTATCGAATCCTCAGGGAATTTGAATTAAGTCCATTAAGTATTAAGAACCCTCCTGTTTAATTTTATTTAGAAAACCAACTCTAAGCAATAAAAAACAAACAAGAAACTAATAAAATCATGCAAATAAATGGAAATATCCTATTAAGGGGACTTGACTTAGGGTGTTAACTAGCTTTTTGGATTTGTAGCTCAATTAATTGGATGAATGTAATTACTAATCTTCAATTCCATAAATCTGGAAGTAATTTTGAGCGGATCTCTCTTTCAAGTTCCTCCACATCTCATACTAACATAACTAATTCATGTGTCTGTTTCCTTAGTTAATCATAGTATGGCCTTAAACAACTTCATTATCAATTTCTAAAATTCTCTTTCACTCTCGTGTTCCAAGCAATCGTTAGGCATTCAATTTGGATCTAATCTAACTTCTCTCTGTCGAGTATCAATTTAGACCAACACATCAACTAATCCGTGATCAAGAGATTAAAAGCATTAAGCATTAATTGCATAGATGAAATATGAAGAACTTCGTTACAATATCCAAGAAATTAAGCTACAATATCAAATTAGCTAGAATAACGACCCTAGGTCTCAAGATCTACTCACAAATGGAAATAATTTTACCCAAGTGATCTTGATCCATAGGCCTAACTCAAACTACAATAAAGAATTACAAAGAAGTAAGGAAGAAATAACCGATAAATTGATCCCAAGCTCCCGCCACGATCATATCGATTCCCGAGCCTTGGAATCTTGATCAATTCCACCTTTTCTTCACAACTCTACTCTCTTGTTTTCTCTCTTTTGAGCTAGGGGAGAACTCCCCAAAATGGGATGCTTTGAACCATTGGAAAGGAGGCTATTTATAGGTGAGGAGGCAGAACTTTTTTTCCGGCACAAGTCGACAGCATCACGACGCTCTAGCCCTAACGTCGTGACGCTAGGCCATCTAGAAGCTACACACGCGGATTTAAGCCTTCCATCTTCATTTCTTTTTGCCTTTTGGGCGTCCACTTCAAATATCTTCTTTTCATTTCTTCTTTTATGGTCCAAAGACTTTTTTTTATCCAAAATTAGTAAAATTCTCGTTTTTGCCTCACGAGCTCGGTTTTCTACAAAATCAACATAAAAAGACATTAAAGCTCACAATTAACGCATAAAACTAGCAAAAATATATAGGAAAAAGATAGCATATTTGCATGCTATCAAATACCCCCAAACTTAAGGTTTTGCTAGTCCCGAGCAAAATGGAGTAATGCATATGAATCATAACTTGCATGCTAACAACTCTATCCTCAATGCTACTAGCCATGAATGCAAACTTATTGAAACAAACAAGCAAGCACAGTCAACCATCAAGATATTTAAAAATTTAATCCTATCCTCCCTTGCAAAAACAACTCATCATTTGCCTTATCATAATCTTTACTAGTCCGGAATCATTTATACACTCCTCCATTCATCTTCCCCCTACACTGGCACTAAAGCTCGCCCTTTAGCCATCTTACTTATTAAACAAGCACTACCTTACTTCTTGGGGTGTCCCCCAAACTTGCATTTTTCTAAAGAAACTAATGGCACTAGCTTTCACACTACGATGCAGGGACCCATAACCCGAATTTTATTCTTGATTGGCCTAACTGATCACACTGTAGGTAGCTCTTTTTACCCCTAGACTTTTCAAGCAGCTAGCTTTTTTTTTCAGGCAAATCAAAGCATTTCTTTTTCCCAAAGCTCAATATTACTTACTATGACGCAAGAAAGCTATCTAGACAAACTTTACACCTACCAGAGTGACAACGAACTTCTAAAGCATATAACTTTCATCTAGGCTTTCAAAATCATAATAAAACAAGCGAATCGTCATACTTTGCAAGGGAATCAAAGAAAAAATTTCTTTAATTTAGACATGTTTTCTGCTTTTATATTTGTCACAACAAGAGAGACTCATGGCTAAAAGCAAATCATTAGACGTCATCATCATCGACATGCAGTTAATTCATCATAAGCATTACTAAAGCAAAACCTAAGCATAGCAAATCTCCCCCCCCAAACTTAAAATATACATTGTCCCCAATGTATGAACATTTAATCAGATAAAGAGACATCGATACTGCCTTGAAAAAGCGAGAGAATCTGAAACATCTTGAATTGTCGTCCGAGGAGAGAATGAGAAGCTAGGCATGATTTCACGAGCTTCTTGCACAAGGATCGATCACACTGGAGCATTAGGATCAACACAAACTAAAATGAAATCTAAAAACTTTAAACACTTGGGTTGCCTCCCAAAAAGCGCTTGTTTAACGTCCTGAGCTAGACGGGGCTCGATCACCCTAGATCTGTCAAAATCATTTTTTCGACCTTTCGCTCTTCGAATCCACAATAGTGCTTCACACACTGAGCATTGACTTTAAAAGTTAACCCGCTGCAATCCATCAACTCAATTGAACCATACGGAGACACCTCCTTGACCATGAATTGGCCCGACCATTGTGACTTTAATTTTCCTGGGAACAATCGCAGACGGGAATTGAAAAGAAGAACTTGCTACCCTGGCTCAAAAGAATGTTTTTGAACTAAACGATCATGCCATCATGTCGTTATTTCCTTGTAGAGCTTAGCGTTTTTTGTTCACCTGGGTTCTAAATTCTTCTAATTCGTTGAGCTGCAGAAGCTGATGTTCTCCAGCCTTCTCAGCGTCAAAGTTCAACTTCTTGATAGCCAAGTATGCTTTGTGCTCGAGCTCCACAAGCATGTGACAAGATTTACCATACACCAGTCGATACGGGGATGTACCGATCGAAGTTTTGAAAGTCGTTTGATAGGACCACAAAGCATCGTCCAACTTGAATGCCCAGTCCTTTCTGTTGATGCGAACTGTCTTCTCCAGGATTTGCTTAATCTCCCTGTTAGAAATCTCAGCTTGACCGTTAGTTTGGGGATGATAAGCTAGAGAAGTTTTATTCTTGACACCATATTTTCTAAGTAATGATTCAAACAATTTATTACAAAAATGGGACCCCTCATCACTAATTATAGCCCGTGGTATGCCAAATCTAGTGAAAATGTTTTTATGCAAAAAATGCAACACAACACGTGCAACATTAGTCTTAGTGGCTATCGCCTCTACCCATTTAGATACACAATCAACAACAACAAAGATGTATGAATATCCATTGGAAGAGGGAAAAGGGCCCATAAAATCTATGCCCTACACATCATAAAGTCTACTTCAAGAATAGGGGTTAGGGGCATTTCATGGCGTCTAGAAATATTACCCGTCTTTTGGTATCTATCACATGTTTTCACAAAGTTATAACAATGCTTAAATAAAATAGGCCAATAAAAACCATATTGAAGTACCTTTGCTGCAGTACGAGTTGGTCCAAAATGACCACCATAAGGAGAGGCATGACAATCATGTATAATCTTACCTATTTCTTCTGCTGGAATGCACCTTTGAATGATGTGATCAAAACATACCTTAAAGAGAAATGGGTCATTCCACAGGTAAGATTTCACATCATGGAGAAATTTCTTTCTCTTTTGGGCATTTAGGTCAGGTGGCATTTCCTTTCCTGCAAGAAAATTCACAAAATCAACGTACCAAGGAAAATAAATTTTAACGGAATATAACCTTTCATCTGGAAAAACTTCTTTAATAGGAAAGGTTGCGACATTCTTTTCATGCTCTATTCTCGACAATTGGTCTGCAACCACATTCTCACAACCCTTTTTATCCTTGATCTCATAATCAAACTCTTGCAATAAAAGAATCCATCTTATAAGTCTAGGTTTGGAATCCTTCTTACTACTCAAATATCGAATAGCAGCGTGGTCTGTATGCACTATAACCTTTGTACCAAGCAAATAAGGCTTGTATTTATCAAAAGCAAACACGACAGCAAACATCTCTTTTTCTGTAGTGGTGTAATTCTGCTAAGCACTATCTAGAGTTCTACTTGCATAATAAATAGCCCTAAAGAACTTATCACGACGTTGCCCTAAAACAACTCGTAAAGCATAGTCACTAGCATCACACATAATCTCAAAGGGGTGACTCCAATCTGGCCCAACAATGATCGGGGCATAAATCAAATTTTCTTTTAGTAATTTAAATGCTAGTAAACATTCTTTAGAAACCACAAATGGAGCAACCTTTTCAAGCAAATTACACAAGGGTTTAGCTATTTTTGAAAAATCTTTTATGAAACGCCTATAAAAACCATGCGTGGCCTAAGGAACTACGAACTCTTTTAACATTGATGGGCGGAGGCAGTTGCTCTATAGCAGAAATTTTAGCTCTATCTACCTCCAACCCTTTTTCAGACACCTTGTGACCCAAGACTATACCTTCTTTTACCATAAAATGTCATTTTTCCCAGTTTAGAACAAGGTTAGTTTCTTGGCATCTTTGTAAAACACGAGAGAGATTATGCAAACAGTTATCAAATGATGAACCGAAAACAGAAAAATCATCCATAAAGACTTCCATAATCGCTTATACAAAGTCTGAAAATATTGTCATCATGCAACGCTGATAGGTAGCCAGAGCATTACACATTCCAAATGGCATACGTCAAAAAGCATAAGTACCATAAGGACACGTGAATGTTGTTTTCTCCTGGTCTTCAGGCCCAATCACAATTTGATTATAGCCCGAATAACCATCCAGAAAACAATAATACGGATACCCAGCTAGCCTATCTAGCATTTGGTCGATAAAAGGGAGAGGGAAGTGATTTTTCCTAGTGGCTTTGTTTAATTTCCTATAATCAATACACACTCGCCAACCAATGACTGTCCTAGTAGATATTGATTCATTTTTCTCATTTTTTATAACAGTCATCCCTCCATTCTTAGGCACTACTTGAACAGGACTCACCCAAGGGCTGTTAAATAAAACATATATTATCCCTGCATTTAACAATTTTAACACCTCGGCTTTTGCCACTTCCTTCATTGCTAGATTTAATCTTCTTTGGTGTTCTACTGTGGGATTAAAGGTATCTTCCATTAAAATTTTATGCATGACAATAGAAGGACTAATACCCTTAATATCACTAATAGACCAACCTAACGCAGATTTATGCTTTTTCAAAACATTCAACAATTTTTCCTCTTCTACTTGCAGATATAATGACAGGAAAAGTAGAAGATTCTCCTAAGAAAGCATAACGTAGGTGAGCAGTCAATTGTTTCAATTCAAGGGAAGGGGTATCAACTTGACCATAAATATCTAATGATAATTTTTCCTCCCTTCCTAAAGATTTATCAATTTCATTATAAATTAAAGCACTCTCCTGATTAACATCTATTAATTCTTCTCCAAACACATCAGGCATGCTTATTTCATAATGATCAACAGGAGACTCTGAATCTACACATGCATCGATAATAGTATCAACCAAATCAATTGTAAAGCAAGAACTAACCTCGCCGTCTTCTACTCTGAGAGTCAGGGTTCCTTTCTGTACCTCAATTAAGGCACGAGCGGTTGCTAGAAACGGTATCCCAAGAATGATCGAGACTCCAGGGTCTTCCTCCATGTTTAGTACTACAAAGTCTGCAGAGAATATGAATTTGTCAACGTTAACCAGAACATCCTCTAACACACCTTTAGGGTATGTCATCGAATGATCTGCCAATTGCAGAACAATTGTGGTTGACTTCAATTCCCCCAAATCAAGTTTCCTGTAAACACTGAAAGGCATTAGGTTAATAGTTGCCCCTAAGTCACACAAAGCTTTCTTAATAAACAAACTACCAATAGTACAGGGAAGAGTAAAACTCCCTGGATCTTTCAATCTCGGAGGTAGATGTTTCTGGATTATGGCACTACACTCGGTAGTCATATTCACCATCTCATGGTTTTCAAACTTACTTTTCTTTGATAAGATTTCCTTCATAAATTTGGCATAGTGTGGCATCTGTTCCAAAGCATCAACAAAAGGAATGTTAATATGGAGCTGTTTAAAAATATCAAGAAATTTAGTAAATTCAGCATCTAACTTTTTCTTTTGAAATCTTTGAGGGTAAGGAATCTGATTAAAAACTAAAGGAATAGAATCAGAGGACTTATCTGGCATTGGTGTCGCTATCTCTTCCTTTGGTTTCTTTTGATCATCATCCTCATCCAGTATCCTTCTAGTGTTGGGCTTTGTTTCTTCTTTTCTTTCAACTTCTTTCAACTGTTTCCCACTTCTTAGAGATATGGCAGGGCATTGTTCTTGGGTCCATGGCAACAACATTAGATAACTTTCCTCGCTTAATTTGATTCATGAGTGCTTCCATCTTACTAATGACAACATCTTTTTTTTCTTGCATATTTACTGTCAAATTCCTAGTCTCATTTATGAAGTTTCCTAGCATTTCTTCCAAAGGGTTTTTCTTCTCTTGACTTATTAACTCAAGTTTAGGCTCCACTTTTACTTCAACTTTAGGTAAATTCGAAATTTCTGATCCTATGAGCTTGTTTAGAGCCTTGGTTAGAACTTCGACTTGCAATTTTAAAGCACTCACCTCATCATTCTCACATGGTTTCACCTTGGACTCTGGTTGCTCAGACTGCTATTGGTAACTTGTCAAGGCCAACTCTTCCACTAGGGTTCAAGCATCCTTCATAGTTTTGGCTAAAAAGTTTCCTCCGCCGCAGTGTCAAGAATTGTCTTAAAATCCCTATTTAACCCATTGTAGAAAAGTTGTATCTGAAGCCAATCAGGAGATCCATGTTGTGGACATTTCCTTAACATGTCCTTATATCTTTCCCAAGCTTCATACAGTTGCTCTTCCTCTAATTTTTTATGAAAGGATTTGGAATTCCCCAATTCCGTTAAAGCGGAAGCGTAATTGGGACCGATTCGTAGTTAATTTTGTTTATCCAAAAATATTATTGCATTGGTTAAAACATAGAACAAATTCTATACAAACTTAAGGTTAAGCATACAAAATTTATTAGATCTAAATCTAAAGGGGAGAAGCAAACATACCGTCGTTGACGACTCTGAATACTTCAAGAATGATTCTTGATTGCTCTGCAAAAACGAAGAACACCACCATTTGATCTTCTCCTCTATGACTCTAAGATTAGGAACGTAGTTGTGGGACTACCTAATCTTGAATGGGAAAAACTCTAGAGAGAAAATTCTCCCTAGAGTTCTTGGGTTGAGAGAATATGAGAGGGAGGCTAGATAGAATGTAAGAGTGCATTCTTGTGGCCTTATGTTGTTGTACCTAAACCCTAGGTTTAGTGTTCTATTTATAGGAGAAAGGTCATGAATAAAATATTCATTTAAAATCAATTATTTCCATAACTGATTTAATATTTTCCATAATTAATCAATTCCATGACCAACCAATTCCATGACCAATCAATTCCATAATTGATTAATCTTTTCCATAAATGATTGATCACTTCCATAAGTGATTAAACCATTTCCATAAATGATTAATTACTTCCATAAGTGATTAATCATTTTCATAATTGATTAATTTCCAATTAATTAATCACCAATTAAATATCATATATTTAATTTCAGACCTTCTATTAGTTAATTAATTAATTACCCACTTAAATATCATATATTTTATTTGAGGCCTTCAATTAATTAATTCTATAATATGAATCAAATTCATATTAAAATTTGAACTCCTTCAAATTCTCTTATATCCTATAAATTTAATATGAATCAAATTCATATTAATATTTGAACTTCTTCAAATATTTATTCCTCTTATAGACTATAGTTTAATTAAATCTCGTTTAATTTAAACTAAATTGAATAATTAATTAATTCATAATTAATTAATTCATCTTCTAATTAAATACCATATATTTAATAAGACATATATTTGAACTCTTTCAAATATATCAATCTCTCAATATTATAAAGTTTAATCTCAAATTAGACTTTATATTTTAATGCGTCACTATACATTATATTAATTTGTATCTCGTACAATTAACTTAATTCCAAATATGAATTTGAACTATTCAAATTCTCTCAAAATATATTTGTTCCTAATTACTCTTTACGAGCTAGCAGGGGGACCTAATGGACCTACAGATCATAAGCTCCAATGATATGAGGTTAATAGATTAAACTCATTAATCAGGTTAACCAATATTCATTAACTGTGGGTCATTCCACTAAAGACCCACAGCTGAACTCTTCTCACTGTAGAACATTTCTATGTCCATGGATGTAGACCTATGCCGGTAAGTCAATCCTTCACGAGCGTCCGTAATCACAGCTGGGTCAAATTACCGTTTTACCCCTGTGTTACATCTGTCTCCTTAAGTACCAGCGCTCCTCTAATGAACAACCTGTTTATGGTCCAACCATTAAACAGAAAGTCCCTCTCGGGCCAGTGAGAGGGTGGGATCCCTTTGTTCAAGTCCTGGAGTCACCACTTAAGGGAACACTCATCTACTTCACCTAGAAGCGTTGTCATGTCCCCAGCCTCCCACTCGGTCTTGTCCCCAAAAAGGAAGGTATATTGAGTCGGCGTATTGGCCACTCTCACCCATGCTAATCAATGGACAATCCCTCATGAGAAGGAGTTCATGATACACTCAGGATTAAGCCTGAGTTACTTAGGTCATCCTATTGAAATAGTAACCTAATTAGTTAACGGTGTTATAACTAATGGTTGACTATTTCGTGGTCCGGTCTTATGCAAACTCATTGCATAGGATACCCCCACTAGCATGTCTACTACATGGACGTTTTGGATCAATACGTCTGTGTCAAATACAAAGCGGGCCGTATCTCATAGTGTTACCAGGATAAGGTACCCAACCTTATCCTTGTACTATAGACCTTTTAGGTTGTTACTTGAACATCGATCCTCGTATGTCCCCACATACTAGTTCAAGTTACATACAAACAACCTTGGATCTTAGTTTATTGGATTCGGGTCAAATTGTGCAATATTTAACAATAACACTTTATTGTAGAAACTCAATAACACTTTATTGAAACAAGTATACAATTTGTTTACATTTACTATCTACGAGTTTTAGGGCATAAAACCCAACAAACTCCCACTTGAACTAAAACTCTAGTTTAGTGGGATGTACAATAATCTATACAGTAGTGGGTGTATAAATACATGTATAAAACATATACAATGTACAAATACAATAAACTAGGGCATCACTATACCCATTACATAATGGTATCACTATACCCATTACATTTCTCCCACTTGCCCTAAATTACACCTTTGTACATATCTCGTAGATCTAGACCTTCTAGATGACCCTCAAACACTTTAGCCGAGAGAGTCTTTGTAAATGAATCAACAATATTTCATTCAATTTAATGTGTCTGCTTGTTTTAGGCTGCGATGTTCTTTTGAATTTGCCACAACACCACTATATCACTATAAAGTGTGATGGGCAAGTTCGCATTTGGAACACATTCCAAATACATCAAGAACTTTCTAAGCCATACAGTCTCTATCGCTGCTTCACAAGCAGCTAATTTTTCGGCCTATACAATCAAGACTGTAACTATGCCATACTATAGCTCCATCGTAAAGAGTGACCACATATACTGATGTAGATTTCCTCAAATCCTTATCAGTCTTAAAATCTGTGTCAGTGTATCCTGTAAGGATCAAATCCTTAGTCCCATACACGAGCATATAGTTCCTCGTTCTCCTCGAATACTTGAGGATATTCTTAACGGTTTTCCAATGGTTAAATCTTTGATTAGATTGATACTTACTAACAATTCGTATTGCATAGAGCATTCGTCTCATCTCCTCAACTTCTTGAGGTGTCATAGGAAACAGTTTCTTAGACAAAAAAAAAAAAAATTCCACGCCTGAAAGGTAGTGAACCCTTCTTGGACTTCTGTATCTTATATCTAACTGACATCTTGTAGATATAAGTCCCTTGAGACAAGGCTAGCTTTTTGTTCTAACGATTCCTAACGATTTGGTTCCCAAGAACAAACTCGGCTTTTCCCAAATTTCCATTTGGAAATGAGCTGCTAGCTCCTTTAATGTCAGTAAGATAACCTACATCATTCCCAATGATTAGGATATCAATCATATACAACACTAAGTAAGCTACTGAACTATTGATGATTACTTGTAAACACAAGACTCATTAATGTTCTGATTAAAGCCAAATGATTTGGTCACTATATCAAATCTTATATTTCAAGATCGAAATGCTTAGGTCAATCCATGAATGGATCACTTAAGCTTGCAAACCCTTTTGCTTTCGATCTTGCTGTATGAACCCTTCTGGTTAAGACCTTTAATGTCTCATTTTCTCTTGTAAATCCACTTGTAACTAATAGGTGTTACCCATCAAGCAGATATACAAGATCCCAGATGGAACTGAAATACAAAAGACTTCATTTCCAGATCCATGACTTTAATCCATTGGTCCTTGTCAACATCATTCATTTTCTTTCTACAAGATAATGAACCCACTATGCCATCATCAAGTATGATGACCTAGGCTTCAATCAAGCCCATGTAACGTTCAAGTTATAAAACAACTCTCCCACTACATTGAGGCAATCTCAACTATTGAGATGGATGTGACTAACTAGATGCACTGATCCATCAACAACTCTTGTTGAACAGTCAGCCTCATCAACAACTCTTGTGGATGTTACTATAGCTTCATTAGTTAACTTACTTAAACCGACTTTACTCTTGTGGTTTATGATTTTTGATGTGGACTTCTTCTGAGAATTTAGCATTTGTTGATACAAATTCTTTATTCTCTTGTGAATTGAAGAAGTATCTACTTCTCGTTTCCTTTGGGGTTGCCTACTACAGTATGCAATGCAGTCAACACTGCATGACCCCAAAACGAGCCAGACAATTTGTATCTCGTACAATTAACTTAATTCCCAATATGAATTTGAACTATTCAAATTCTCTCAAGATATATTTGTTCCTAATTACTCTTTATGAGCTAGCAGGGGGACCTAATGGACCTACAGACCAGAAGCTCCAATGATATGAGGTTAATAGATTAAACTCATTAATCAGGTTAACCAATATTCATTAACTGTGGGTCATTCCACTAAAGACCCACAGCTGAACTCTTCTCACTGTAGAACATTTCTATGTCCATGGATGTAGACCTTTACCGGTAAGTCAATCCTTCACGAGTGTCCATAATCACAGTTGGGTCAAATTACCGTTTTACCCCTGTGTTACATCTGTCTCCTTAAGTACCAGCTCTCCTCTAATGAACAACCTGTTTATGGTCCAACCATTAAACAGAAAGTCCCTCTCGGGCCAGTGAGAGGGTGGGATCCCTTTGTTCAAGTCCTGGAGTCACCACTTAAGGGAACACTCATCTACTTCACCTAGAAGCGTTGTCATGTCCCCAGCCTCCCACTCGGTCTTGTCCCCAAAAAGGAAGGCATATTGAGTCGGCGTATTGGCCACTCTCACCATGCTAATCAAAGGACAATCCCTCATGAGAAGGAGTTCATGATACACTCAGGATTAAGACTGAGTTACCTAGGTCATCCTATTGAAACAGTAACCTAATTAGTTAACGGTGTTATAACTAATGGTTGACTATTTCGTGGTCCGGTCTTATGCAAACTCATTGCATAGGATACCCCCACTTGCATGTCTACTACATGGACGTTTTGGATCAATACATCTGTATCAAATACAAAGCGGGCCGTATGTCATAGTGTTACCAGGATAAGGTACCCAACCTTAGGTAGTCCCACAACTACGTTCCTAATCTCAGAGTCTTTCCCATTCAAGATTAGGTAGTCCGCAAAGTCTTTTCCACCTTATAACTCCACAAATTTTTTTTCAAACTCCTTAAAACTACAAATTAAAATGCAGAAAAATAAATTTCTAAATTAAAATCAAACACTTAATTCTCAATATTAATGGAAAATGACAAATTCCCTGACAACGACGCCAAAAACTTGATGACCGCAAAGTGCACGGGTCGCAAGTAATATAAAACGGTAGGTAATACCGAGTATCGAATCCTCAAGAAATTTGAATTAAGTCCATTAAGTATTAAGAACCCTCCTGTTTAATTTCATTTAGAAAACCAACTCTAAGGAATAAAGAACAAACAAGAAATCATGCAAATAAATGGAAATATCCTATTAAGGGGACTTGACCTAGGGTGTTAACTAGCTTTTTGGATTTGTAGCTCAATTAATTGGATGAATGTAATTACTAATCTTCAATTCCATAAATCTAGAAGTAATTTTAAGCAGATTTCTCTTGCAAGTTCCTCCACATCTCATACTAACATAAGTAATTCATGTGTTCGTTTACTTAGTTAATCGTAGTATGGCCTTAAGCAACTTCATTATCAATTTCTAAAAATTCTCTTTCACTCTCATGTTCCAAGCAACCATTAGCCATGCAAATTGGATCTAATCTAAAACTTCTCTCTGTCGAGTATCAATTTAGACCAACACATCAATTAATTCGTGATCAAGAGATTAAAAGCATTAAGCATGAATTGCATAGATGAAATATGAAGAACTTCATTACAATATGATGAAAAAGTTGACTCTGAACGTTGATGATGAAAAAGTTGTATTCAGTATTTTTGGCTAAGACGAATCTGTGTGTAGTTTACATGCTTGTTTTTCCATTGGCTTAGACTTACTGACTGATGATGATGAGGAGGAAGACTTTAATGTAGGCTTAGAGCTAGGAGAGTTGCCTATGGATGATGTAGATTTAGATCCTGAAGAGTTCTTTGATGATCCATTATTTGAGAATGAGTTGATGATGCCTGTTGTACATATCTATGAGCATGACTTGCCTGCATTAAATTTAGAAGATCACATGATAGATGACAGTGTAGAATCTGATCTCGACATTGTTGAATATATTGAATCTGATCCTGAAATTGTTGAATATTTTGAGTCTGATGATGAGGAGTCAAATGATAGCTTTGTAGAGTCTGATTTGAATGTTGTGTCTCATGAACATATAGAGATAATACCTGAGGAATGGTTATTCTAGCTAATTGGATATTGTAGCTTAATTTCTTTCAATTTTATACTCGGGAGAGGTGATCGTGATAAAAGTTTCCTTGGCTTGTAGAATAATTGCACGATCAATTCATTCCTATTAATCAATCCTCAATCTTAATCAATGAAATCAATTCCCTAGAGTCTTTCCATTTGAGTCTCCACTTTTATTTTTATGTTTTTAGTCTTTACTTTTATCTTTATCATTGAGTTTTGCTCTCTAAATAAAATTGAACAAAAGTATTCATGGTACTTAATTTGCTAGAAAACCAATCCAAAGGACGACACTCGTTTTACAAGAAAACACTATATTATTACTTGACCCGTACACTTGCGGTAAGCAAATTGCACATCATTTATCGCAAAAAAAAAAAAAACTAACTAACAAAAAATTTAAAATTTTAATCCTTGGGTTGCCTCCCAAGCAGCACTTCCTTTAACCTCTTTAGCTAGACGAGGCTCGGCACACTCATGGAGACTCGAAGTAAAAATTTTCGTCATCCTCCGAGCTCTGAAGGAAATCTCTTACCTAACTTCCCATAGTTAGGCATGTTATAGAGAGCATCAACCAAAGGAATATTAACAGAAAGCTTTTTAAACATTTCTAAAAATTTCTTAAATTGCTCATCGAACTTTACATCCTTAAATCTATGGGGGAAGGGTAACTCCCTATAGTCGAAGTTTGGACATTCGCCCCTCCTTTTGGGCGGGCTAATTTGCGACCCTCTATCATGGTGGTTGCATGGGACTACCCCTTCCTCATTTGTCTTCTCTTTCAGCTTCAACTTTTCATCCTGCTTTTTCTTTTCTTCTTCTTTTCCTGCAAAATTGTTAGTATAATCAAAATTTAAATCAAAAGAGTGAGGAGGACTTTGGGACCTTTCTACGGAGGTTTTTTGTTCCTCAGTCTGTACATCTTCATTCTTGCTCGTATTTTCTTCCCTCTTCAACTTTCTCTCTTCATCTGAGCGGTCCTCCAATCTTCTCCCACTTCGTAATGTAACCATCTTGCACTGCTCTCTGGGATTTATCTCAGTATCGCTTGGGAACTTGCCCTTCTGAAGGGCGTTTACTGCTGCAGCAATTTGTCCCAATTGCACCTCCATGTTCTTGAGAGCTACATCATGGTTATTCACTACTGACTGGAAACTTACATTCAGAACTTTCTGCTCTTTAATGAAGAAAGCTGATAGCGGAAAGAAATGTCGCTATTTTAGTCCCAATTTATTAAGCTTTTTAGTGCTTTAATTGTGTTTTTATTGAAGAAATTTAATATATCTTGTTATTTGGTCTTTAGGAGCAAAATTATGGATTTTGGTGAAAAAATGCCCAAAAGGAGCCATTCAAGCCCAAATTCCATACATGGGTCAAGAGGGAATCCAAAAAAGTCAACCATGAAAAAGAGGCCCAAAAAGAATCAAAGTTGGCCCAAGAAAAAAAGCCCAAACTGCGCCTAGAAGTTCTAGAATTCGCCTAGCGTCGAGATGCTGTAGGGACAGCATCGCGACGCTGTCCAATTTCTTGGCCGACAAGTCGATGACATCACAGTGTTGCGACGCTGTGCTGGTAGCGTCGCGACGCTACCCCATTTCTGGGGCTATAATTAGCGCCCCTTGGTGCCCATTTTTGGCATCAACCATCATTCCATTCCTTCATTCTTTTCTTTCCTTGGCTCCTTTGGAGCCTTCTCTCAAAGGCTTTCTAGCCTTTTTTAGAGTTCTTTAGTGGGAAAATTTTGGGGAGTTTTTGGGAGCATTCTAGGAGGCTCAAGGTATGCTCGGAGGGACTCCAAGCGCCAGCGACGGGGTCTTCGACGACCATTTCCTTCCCTTTTATTTTGCTCATATTTATGCTTTCCGTTGTAAATTTTGTGAATATTTTAGCTATGTATAGCTAAAACCCCAATTTGGGGTCTTGAAATGAAATTATAGTTAAATGTTGTTATAATTGTCTATCTCTTGCCCCTTTTTACTAATTATTTGTATGGATGTACGTAATGTTGTATGCAATCTGGCCAATTATGTATTGATCTGATTCTTAAGGGAGACTCGACGGAGAGAAGTTAGGATAGATCATAATCCATGCAACTAGTTTAATTGCCTGTAGTGACAACGAGATTAGTTGATTAAACTTAGATTCCTAAAATGAATCAGAGCGTAATAATTAACGAATTTTAATGGCGCTAAGGACACTTAGGTTATTAAAATGGATAAATTACAATTAGGGGAGACAGACAGGAGAACCTATGTGATTAAGGGAGATTCTAGGATTATGATTAGTTGGGCATCGAGATAGGATAATTGTAATAATTATTTAGCTAATAATTGATTTTCAAGACCCCACTTCCCATTAAAAGCTCTTTCTCCACATTTATTTTTCTATGGTTGATCAATTTTCCTCTTTAATTGCTTTAATTTTAAATTCTCTTTAATTGCATGTTTTGGTCCCTAGATATTATTTCTCTCAAGTATTTTAAGTGTTCAAGAATCTTTTTGCTTGCTTAAATTTCGCTTCGCCTCCCTGTGGATTCGATACTCGGAATACTTCCGTTTTATTATTACTTGTGACGACCCGTGCGCTTGCGGATAATCGTACCCAACAACAAGAGCCACCATCTCTTCAAGGTTGCTTTTCGTCTCTGGTGTACTCCTGGAAGCAAACCCCGGTAGTGGTTGTAAAACATTCTTGTTATTAGAGTATGAGAAGTTCTCGTGGTTGCGCAAATTCGGGTGGTAAAAGTTCGACAATCCTTGAGTAAATGCTCGGTTTCCGCAATATTGAACTTCCTCCACGTCCCGACTCTCCTTCTTCAAATATCCTTCTGCCAAAGAGGAAATAGATTTGACCACCTAAGAAGAAGTCAACTTGTTTAATGCGTTCGTCAACGACGCCATCTGCGCTATTAAGGAACTTGACTCATAAATCTCATAGATACCAACCTTCTTTGATATTGCTCCCCTCTCTGTAGGCCATTGATAACTAGTTGCAGCCATTTCCTCCAAAAGATCTTTTGCATCAGTCACAGTCTTAGATAGAAAACTTCCACCAGCAGATGTATCGAGAACAGTCTTGGTAGAAGAGTTCAACCCATTGTAGAACAGTTGCACTTGTAGCCAATTGGGATAACCGTGCTCTGAAAGTCCCAATCTCCGTACGGAGCTTGGCGGTCTTGGCAGGCGGGAAAAACTTGGTAAGAAACGCCTGAGCAAGCTCGTCCCAAGTACTAATGCTTCCCGGTTCAACTGATTCTAGCCAATCTTTGGCTTTGTCTTGAAGAGAAAAAGGAAACAACCTCAGTCTAATTGCATCGACCGAAACTCCGTTCATTTTAACTGCCCCAAAAATCTCTAGGAATGATTGAATATGGGAATGTGGGTCCTCCGAAGGATGTCCTTTGAAAGAATTGTCCCTCGCCATCTTGGATCAACCCAGTCTTTAATTCAAAATTATTTGCTTGAATCGGGATGTAAACAATACTGGAATTCTCAGTCAGGAGAACTGGCTGGAGAAAATCTTTGATCGCCTTGGGAGCGTTGTCTTGTTGGGCCATTGTTTCCATCAGTCTTTTGTATCTACGAATTGCTCTGATAGTCCTATCTATTTCAAGATCTAATAGAAACAAATTAACCTCCTTATCTCTTCGCATACAATAACCCCAAGCTTAATCAGAAATTAAAAACAAAAACAAAAATATTCACAAAAGAATAAAAGAAATATATTTACAACCTAAATTAATATTCAGCCCGTTCTTTTTAATGTCAACAAATTATTTTGCCTAAACAAACCTATCCTCCCCGGCAACGACGCCAAAAATTCGTTGACCGCAAAGTGCACAGGTCACAAGTAATAATAAAACGAAAAGTATTCCGAGTATCGAATCTAGAGGAAGGAAGAACAGTGATTAAGCAAGATAATAGAACGAGCACTAAAAGTACTATGGCAGAATATTACTTAGGAGCTTAAACATGATGCTAAAGCAATTCAAGAAATAAAAGCAATTAAAGAATTCAAGCGATCAATCGAAATAAAAATTGTGGAGAAAGAATCAAATGTGAGACGGGGTCTTGAAAATCAGAGTATAGCTAATTAATTATTCTAATTGTCCTATCTCATGCCTGACTAATTATAAACCTAGAATCTCCATTTAGCACATAGGTTCTCCTTTCGGTTTCCCCTAATTGTAATTAACTCATATTAATAACCTAAGTGTCATTAGCGCTATTAAATTCATTAATTAATTAATAAGCTCTGATTCATTTTCGGTATCTAAGTCTAACCAACTACTCTCGCTATCACTACAAGCAGTTAAACTCAGTTGCATGGATTATGATCTATTCTAACTTCTCTCCATCAAGTTTCCATAAGGAATCAATTCATTATACAATTGGTCAGATTATATAAAGCATTACGATCATCCATACAAATAATTAGTAATTGGACAAGAGATAGACAATTATGAATAATAACTATCTATATGCTTTCATTCCAAGACCCCCAATTGGGATTAACTATACATGGTCAAAATTTCCCAAATGTACATAGTATAAAGCATAAAATAGAGCAAGATAAGAGTAAGGAGAGTGATCGTCGAGAACCCCTTGCTTGCACTACGGACTCCCTTCGAAGCACACTTCCGAGCCTCCTAAAATGCTTGTTACAATGTTTCCCACAAAATCTCACACTCGACCCTCAAAAAGGCTTTAAGAGCCTTGAAAGGAGACTAAAGGAGAGGAAAAGGAAGGATGATTGATGGTTGATTGATGCCAAAATGGGGAGCAAGAGGCGCCTTTTATAGGCCTTTTAAATGGACAGCGTTGCGACGCTATGACGTCAAGTTGGCTAGTGCGGCAAGACGACGTTGTCCTCCTAGCGTCGCGATGGTAGGACGATTCCAGAACCTTGATGTGCGAATTGAACATTTTTCTCAGGCTTCCTCCAATTCTTTTGGCCCAACACTTGAATTGAGGAATCTTGGGCTTCCTTCTTGACCAATCTTGGAAATTATGGCTTGGATTACTCATGATTGGGCTCTTTTTCTCCATATTTCCATTAATTACTCCTAAGGAAAAAATAATGAATTTTATTAGATATTCAATATAAAAATACCATAAAAGCACAAAAAAACCTATTAATTTAGGGATAAAATAGTGGCATTTCTGCCTGCTATCAATATGTTGACACGTGTCCCGCTCCCATTTACTATAGACACTTTCCCCATTCACCCTGATATTGACCAATGCAAACACTTTCCGAAGGGAGGCCGCGCGCAAGGTGACACGAAGCCGAGCATGAATCTCACGTTGTAAATATAGGGACATAGGAGCAAGACTTGATCTCATTTTGTAATTTTTCTCCCACTGAAATGTCCTACCATATTTTTTAAGGGTTATTAAGATAAATTCGGCTAAGTCAATCTATCTAAATCTAATCCCATTATAACTTTTGTGATGAGAATTTTACTATAATCTTCTAGGTGAATTAAACTCTTTTATCAGACCTAGTAACATCGCATGCTAACATGACTATGGTTATTTCAACTCAGGTTCTGGGTCTGTTCCTGATAACTTTCAAAAAGCAAGTTATTTGTCCTTTAAACTTAAGCTAAAACAAGGCCAAAAGATCCTAATATACGTTATCTCAGCGCAAAAATAAAGAGAAAAGTGATTGTTGTAGGCGGCGAGCTATGTTCATGTATGCGGTAAGAAAATTATAAAATATAGAGCGCTAATGCAACTAATTCAGTTGTTTTCCAAAGTTTCTTCTCAGCGCAGGCACACATCCCAAGATGATCAAGAGACAGATAAGATGGATGAAAAGACAGCGGTGACACAACCGACGCAAATAACGCAACTGGGCGGAAAAAGGGCTGAAAAGTCGCAAGTTGGCTAAGGATGATCAACGAAAGTTGCTAATTACTTAGTGAAATCATCTTCCCTCTCCTATAAATAGAAGCCACGCACTCAAAGGAAAGACATTAAAAAAAAATTGAATCAATCATTCATTGGCGAGATCAAGAAAGGAGAAGGAAGACAAAGAGAAAGAGAAATCACAGAGAGCTGTAATTAGGAGCAAACCTGCGTTTGTAATGTTTTATTTCATGATGTCTCGTTTTGCTTGCATGAGCTAATTTATTCTTCAAGGCTAAGCGCAAGCACCTCATGCGGTGATAAGTATATCTTGTAAGCGCATACTTTGAGTTAAATGAAACAATGATTGCTTTCTACTTAGTTGCGACAATCATTTCATTACTAACTCCTGCTTGGGCAGCCGGATGCGGTAGTAGTGTGCTAAATCCCTGACAGGTAATGCATGCAGACATCTCTAAGTAGAACAAGTTAGCGTATGACATGTAGTTTTGGTAGCATGAGAGTACTATCGCTAAAAGATAGTGCATGCATGAGTTTAGATTGCGTTGTGACTAACGCAATCCCTTGTAACTTTTAAAAGAAATTGCACCTAACGCATGAACTAACCAATTAATCAATTGATAGTTTGTGTTACACGCATAGGGAATACCGGAAGGGAAACTTATGAAGTTTTCTTACTTAGGCATTAATGGATCAATTACTCAAAGTATGCGCTACAATGTTCTTATAGATGCATGAGGTTGCAACCGCAACAGCCTTGATCTTATTTTCCTTGAAGATTTTCCCTTTACTCTCATCGCATGGTTTTGTTTTATGCAAATATTACTTTTCAATTATACCAACTCTCTTGTTTATTCCTTTGAAATAGTATCATACGTTTTGAGTTTAAATCAGTAAATATTGTCAAAAACTTTGTAAATATCCCTTCCATGTGGATTCGACCCTGGACTCACCAGGTATTTCTTGATTTTGTCAGTTTATACTTGGATTGACTATTATCTACGACTATATTTCTGAACATACTGACAACTAATCAGTTCCCAGGTGTTCCGTAAACCGTCATCTTAAGTACCTCCAGCCTTAGACAAAACTTCACCAGGAGAGTTCCCTTTTAACCATAGTAATGTGAAGTCTTTACTCTAAAGATCTAGGTGAATTAAACTCTTTTAAAAGATCTAGCAACATCGCATGTTAACATTAAACTATGATTAATTCAACTCAGGTATTCCGGGTCAATTTTCCAGGTAGGAGGTGTTACGTAAACCGTCATCTTAAGTACCGCCAGCCTTAGACAGGACTTAACCGGTAGAGTTCCCTTATAATCATAGCAATGTAAAGTCTTTACTCTAAAGATCTAGGTGAATTAAACTCTTTTAATTGACCTAGCGACATTGCATGCTAACATAACTGTGGTTAATTCAACTCAAGTTCCGGGTCAGTTCCCAGGTAGGAGGTGTTCCGTAAACCGTCATCTTAAGTACCTCCAGCCTTAGACAGAACTTTACTGGTAGAGTTTCCTTATAACCAATAGTTATGATTTTCCTACTTAGTCATATTAAAACTATTTTAAAACTAAGCAAGACTTAATTCTAATCCTATTAGAATGATCTTAGGTCTAATTAATTTTAGACATTTTAAAATTAATTCATTTACCTATGATCCTATGTTTGCATGCAATCTTTATTATAGGTTGACGGTTTCTAATCATTAATTTTATAACACTTGTACATTTTAATGATTATCCCTATAATAAACTTTATATGGTTAAATTAATTAACAATCAAATTCAAATTAATCAATAAACCATAACATTTGCATTTCATGACTTAATATAACAATTATAACTATGGATGTCATGCTTAATGCAAATTGATTTTCATATTTTCTTAATATAACTCCTTATAGAGGTGAGCGAAAATTTCCGAAAAACCGGTCCGACACACCGAAACTGGCCAAACTGACGTCGGTCGATCGGTTTCATTTAGTGGTCGGTCAGATGCCAAACTGAAATGTCGGTTGGTCGGTCCAATAGGTAGGTCGAGAACCGACCGACATATTTAAAAAAAACAACGTTTATTCATCCCAGCCCATCCCCCCAGCCCAGCCCACACCATCTCTCAGTCAAACCACAACCCACATCTATTCTTAAAAAAAAAAAAAAACAAATTCTATGTATCAATTTTATCCCATTTTCGTCTTCTTCTTCTTCGATACCTAACAGCACAATACCTCACGCCTCTCCCATTTTCGTCTTCTTCTTATTCTTCTTCTTCACGTCTTCGCTACCCCTCCGACACCAATCAGCCGTATTTTTCGCCGTGTCGCCTCCCTTCCGACTCCGATCAGTCGTCGTTTTCGCCTCTCACTCTCTTTTTCTTCTTTGTGGTCTGCAACTCACCGCGTAACCGTCGGCCCATCGTTATCTTTTTATTCTCCTTTGTTCTGCAACTCGTCGTCTACCGACTTCAATCAGCCGTTCTTGTTCTGTAAGGTGCAAGTGCAACTCGCCATCCCGCCCGCTCTTGTTCTTGAGGTGAAAATACACATTTAATTTTTGAGTTTTTGTAGTTAAAATACACCATCAATTTTTGAGTTTTGGTAGTTAAAATACACCATCAGTTTCTTCCACCATTGTAAATCTCCTTTTGCTTTTTGGTTCTTGAAAGGTTCCTTAATTTAATTTGGAGGATACTGTTTTTTTTTTTCCTAATTCCTATCATTTGGTACTCAAAAAGTAAAAAAGGGATAAAGAGTGCTTGTGTTGTCGTGCATACAGTGATAATGTGCTGGAAATTATGCCTTGTGTTAGTGATAATAGCCCCCCCCCCCCCCGGTAATAGGCCCCCTCAATGGTAATATGGTATTTCTTGAAAAAAGTTACATAACGTGTGCTGGAAATTATGCAATGTGTGCTTGTGTTAGTTTGACCTTTAATTTAATAGTCCTTATAAAAAATATATCTTTCTTTTTAGAAGAGGATTGTTGATTGTTGGATTGAATTTTGTGAGATTGATTGCACTGATTTTTATGTTTTATTTCTTCATATTAAGATCACCATTTGATATTCGTCACTTGGGATTATTGTCCATTTCTCTCGTCACATCGTCGATTCGTCACGCTGGAAAGTTCTTACGAGTGAGTAAATACGGTGGAAACATATTTGTTTGTACAATGTATTTGAAATTTGAATAATGTAATCACTACTTTAGCATTTTTACTTTTTATCTTGTAGGGTAAACATGGATACCATGGGAACAAACAATTCAAAGACTGAAAATGCTATAGAAACGGATACGACTACGAAGAGCAAAACTAGCAATACCATTGATCTTGATCCATATCCACATCCAGAAGCAGAACTTGAAGGAGAGAATTCTACCATTCCAAAAAAAAAGGAGCGTACGAAACAGTCTATGGTTTGGAATATTTTTGAGAGGTTGAAAGGTGATTCTAATGACCCTTATGCTAAGTGTAAATATTGTGGAGTTGTTTATGTTGGGTTTTATGCCCTAAAACTCGTAGATAGTAAATGTACTTTTGACCGAACATTAATAAAGTGATGTATTATTCATGTTTGTATTATATCTTGTCTTATTAGCCCTAATCCAATAAACTTAACATCCAAGGTTAATAGAATGAGGTCTGAACTAGTATGTAGGGACATACGGGGATCGATGTTCAAGTTTTAGCCTAAAGGGTCTGTAGTATAGGGATAAGGCTGGGTACCTTCTCCTGGTGACACTATGGATACGGCCCGCTTTGTATTTTGATACAAACGCAATGATCTAACGCGTTCATGTAGTTGACATGCGAGTGGGGGTATCCTGTTCAATGAGTTTGCACAAAGACCGGACTTCGAAATAGTTAACCACTAACTGTAACACCGTTAGTTAGCTCGGTTTCTATTTCACTAGAATGATCTAGGCAATTTGGCCTTAATCCTGAGTGGATTATGGACTCCTGTCCAAGAGGGATTGTCCTTTGATTTGTACGGGTGAGAGTGGCTTGCACGCCGACTCAATAAGCCTAGCATTTTGGGGACAAGATCGAGTGGGGAGCTGGGAACATAGTCACACAAGATGGAATTCACTCCTTCCCGTCTTTAGGGTAAGTAGAGGCGTGTTCCCTTAAGTGGTGTCTCCGGGTCTTGAACAATGGGCCCTACCCTCTCTATGGCACGAGAGGGACTTCTGTTTGTTGGTTGGACCTCAAACAGATTGTTCATTAGAGGAGCGCTAGTACTTAAGGATGAAGAGGTAGCCCAGGGTTAAAATGGTAATTTGACCTAGCTGGGTACGAACACATGTGAAGGGCTGACTTGCTATTGATGGTCGATATTCGTGGACACAGAATTATATATGCAGTGAGAAGAGTGCAGCTGTGGTTCTTTAGTGGAGTGAACCACAGTTAACAAACATTGATTAATTTTGTTAATGAGTTTAGTCAATTAATCTCACATCGTTGGAGTTTCTGATCTGAAGGTCCATTAGGTCCCACTGGTACCTCTATAAGGGTGTTGAGGTAAATTTCTAAGAGTGAATTGAATATTCGAAGGGGTTTGAATATTAAGTTGAAATATGAATTTGATTCATATTAATACTATAGGTTATAATTAATGCACATATGATGTATATTAATTCTATACTTATTTTGAGAGAAATATAATTAAATATATGATATTTAATTGTAATATTAATTAGTTGATGCTTTAATTAATAGTTCTGTTTTAATTAAATTTAATTACATTTTGATTTAATTAAGTTATATGTAAACTATAGGGTAAATGGAATTTTGTATAAATAGGTTTATGCAAATGACATTAAATTAAATTAATAGTTAATTTAATTAAAAGATTAATTAATATTATTAATGATTAATTATATTAATTAATTTTATTTCCCATCAGTTAGGTTAACTGATGGTAACGTGTCTCCCATAATTCCCTCAAACTTGCATGAATGAGAGGGTTTTTAGGAGGGAGTTGGGCATTTTTTACGTAACGCTCTTATTAAGTTGGGTAACGCTGTCCCTCTCACACATCTCGCTCTCTCTCAATTCCAAGATCTCTCTGCGATTATTCTCTCAAGAATACAGAGAAGAAAAGTTTCCTAACCCTTAGAAATCATGCTCCGACAAGCTCCTAACGTATTTTCCTTCAAGAGGATACCTATGCAACCCTTTGGTGGTGTTCGTGACAAATTTCCAACAAGAAAATGAGTCTTTTTGCTGCCGTTTTTGCGTGGATTCAAGGGAATTTTTGGCGAAACAATCAAGAACGCCTTCTAAAGTAAGTGGTTCTTGATCTAGGATCATTAATTAGGATCCATGTTAGATTAGATCTAAACGTTTTAAATTAAGTTTAGCATGTTTTATAATAGATTTACAGCATGTTTTATTCGATTTTACTGCTGTGATTTATTTTCCAACGTATTGGTATTTTAATTCGAATTAAAAACTGAGTTAAGGTCTTGATCGTTTCCGCTGCGCAAGGGTTCTTATCCCTGCAATTGGTATCAGAGCCTTCTCTGTATTTTAATTTGTGAATTAAAATTTGCGTTGGTTTTAGGTGGGAGTTAATTGCATAATGGATGTTAATTTGCTATGAACTAGAGATTAATTGGCCTTAGATTTACAATTTTTGATGTGATCAAATGTAAAGTCCCCTGCGTTTTTGGGCAATAAAAATTGTAAATCGAGTCTCTGTAAGTCCTAGTCTAGTTTAGGCTCAAGAACGATGAAGATCGAGACCAAATTTGGCCAAAAACGACGGAAAACGGCGAAGAATTGCGACTGGAACAATCCAAAATTTCGAAAAAAAAAGAAAAAAAGAAAATCAGACGAAAATGCTCGCGCTAATGACGTTAGCGTACGCGGTTCTGAGGAGCGGTCCAGTTCGCGTCAGCCGGTTCTTCGGCGGTCCAGTCAGAGAGGCGCGGTTCAGCGATTTTCTTTCGGTTCGTTCACCGGCTTTGTGGTTCGCTGACCAGGGGCGCGGTTCGGTCAATTCCAGGCAGTTTTTTGACCGGTTCGTTGACTGGGTAGCGGTTTTTTACTGGTTCAGTGGTTTTCCAGCTGGTTCAAGCGGGTTTGACCTATTTTTTGGCAGTTTTGACTTGGTTTGGACGGTTTTGGCACGTTTGGAGCGGTTTTGGTCCAGTTTGAAGCTGTAGAAGGCTGTAATAGGATAAAATTTTGCTTTATTATTGTAATTTAAACTTTAATTTTATCCTAGGGGCCAATTAATCGGTTCATATACTGTTTTCTATGTTTTATGGATGTCATATAAAATTAGTAATCCCACCTTAGGTTATAAAGCATGCTCATGCATTTATGTATGTTATAATTAGATTATAATGTATGATTGAAATGCATGGTTTATTTTCATGAGTGTTTTAATATATAGTTGAGTTATATTAAAATCATGAAAATGGAATAGTATGATGCATGCAATTACATAGTTTAAGTATAATTAGTATATATAAAAAAGGAATTGTTTTCAGCATGCTACTATGATTTACCATTTTTGGTTATAATTAATTGTTAATTTATTAAAAATAGAAATCAAAGAAGCATTGAGCATGTCACATCCATAGTTTAATATAAAAGCTACATTAAATTCATGCAATGCTAGTATATAGTTTTAATTTCATTAACTAGAATATGATTGTTAATTGTTTTTAAAACTATTGTATGCATGATTATAGGACTAATCATTAAAATTTTGAAATAGTTTAAAATTTATGATTAGAAACCGTCAATCTATAATCAAGATATGCATGCTCACATAGGATCTTATATTATAATGAATTAATTTTAAATGAGTTAAAATTAATTAGACCTAAGGTCATTTTCTAATAGGATTAGAAATTCTTACTTAGTTTTAAAATAGTTTTAATGAACTAAGTAGGACCAACATTCCTGTGATTATAAGGGAACTCTACCAGTGAATTTTTGTCTAAGGATTGGAGGTATTTAAGTTGACAGTATACGGAACACCTCCTACCTGGGAATTGATCTGGAATACCGGAGTTAAATTAATCACAAGTTAATGTTAGATTAATGTCGCTAGGTTAATTAAATATGTTTGATGCACCTAGACATTAAGTCTTATTATAATAGTTATAATAGGACTTGACTTAGATAAATTACTTAGCTGGATTTATCTAGGTTTAATCAAACCCTAAAATACCTGATAGGTTACTTTAGTGGGAGGAAAATTTCAAAACTTTATTTAAATCGAGTTTTGCTCCTACGTCCCTATATGTTCACATCGTGAGATCCATGCTCGATTCCGTGCCATTTTAACGCGGCCTCCCTTCGGAAAGTGTTTGCATGGATCAATACCAAGGTGAATGGGGAAAGTGACCATACTAAGTGGGAGCGAGACACGTGTCAACGTATCCCTCGATCGCCACCCCTAGGTCACAACATGAGATTCCTATGATCCTCCTACGTGTTGCCCTGGAGCAACCATCCCCTTGGAGGGCCTGATCATAGGATTCGGAACACCGTGAACTCCTAAATAGGATAGGATCGCTTAGGCCAATTACCAATAGTTGTCTTTCTTAACGGTAGCCCGTTGGTCCGTGCCTTTGAGATCTGAAAGTGGAAGGGTTACACTTACAGGGATGAGTTAATTGGTTAATAAATCCTTGACCGAACAACAGTGGTTAATATCTAATGGAATATGAGTTATTATGGGATTAGAGATTAACTGAGAAGTGTCTCATTTTAGAGGAGGAACAACCGATCACCCTTCGGTGGTTATTCTTCAAAACCTATAAAGCATCGTTGCAAAACACAATCAATAGTTTTATTAGGGTTCTTTGATTGCTTGTTTGCAAAATTGATTGGATGTATGCAATTGTTTGTATTGCTTGTGTGATGGGTTAAGGCAAAGATAACTAATACGGTCAATTGTTTGTTTTTCAGCAATGTCTTCCTCAGTTATTGCCTTGCTTAAAAATGAAAAATTAATGGGCGAGAATTTCCCAACATGGAAATCGAACTTAAACACAATACTTGTGGTAGAAGATCTGAGGTTCGTCTTGACAGAGGAGTGTCCTCCAGTTCCTTCTCGCACTGCCACTCAGACAGTAAAGGATGCCCACGAACGTTGGACGAAGGCCAATGAAAAGGCCCGAGTTTATATATTAGCCAGTGTTGGGTTCCTAGAGTGAGTAAAAATATGGTATAAAAGACTCTAGAACTCTGTGCAAGTATACACAGTCCGCAACAAGTAATAAGTATTATCAATCCAAGGCCTGAATTAGCTTCCACTTTATCTATTTTGCGTAACTCTCTAATGGTTTCAAAGATGGTAAAAATGATTGGTTTTTTATAAGAATAATGCTGAAGCAAAATAAATGAAAGAACAAAGAATAAACAAATAGGCAGACAGATTAGAAATAGGCGCTGGACAGGATTCAGTAATTGTTTTAAAAAATGCTCTAGCAATATTATTGATCATGCAAACTCTCACAATATTATTAGCGGAATCCTCCCGGAACTCCAGATTTTTTGGAATGTGTTTCAACCCCAATGAAGCACGACCGATCAAGCACTAAACAACTGGCTATCCCTAGCTCAGTCACTGGCGTTCACCAATACACAATGATCGTAGTGTGATTAATCGCCACACACTCTCTAAATCATCCCTGAAACTAGAGAGAGGTATTCATACCGGCTGGCCAGGCGGGCATAAAATAGAAACAAGCACAACAATTAACCAAGATGCAATAATCAATATATATTATTAGAGTTAAGCACGACAATCACATTGTTCCTAACCAACGCCTAAGCTACTTAGTTCATAATATGCATGGAGATGCACCCTACAATCTGAGTAGGCAAGCCCATAATTACAAGATAATAAAAGGAAATGTTAATCTCCTCGATCAGCTTGCAATGATGGTCTTCTAGGTGGTATTCAATCTCTCTTCACTATTCGACTCCCACAGATGGAAGGAACTTTCCAAGAATGGAATGTTTTCTCCCAAGGATGGAATAAATTTGACTAGGGTGGCTACTCCCTTTTATAGAAGGATAGGAGGCGTGACTTAGGTCAACCTGGACACGTGTACGACTCTCCTTGCTCCTTTATCACGAAAATAACTCAACAGAATTCGGTTTGTCAACTTGGAGACAGAAAAACTGCTGGATCATCATTCATCCTCCAAAACTTTTGCTCCATGATTTTTTTTCAGCAAAATTTTCAACAATCAATTTTTTCCAGCAAATAATTTTTCCTTTTTTTCACATTTCCTAGGTCATCTTTTGACGCTAAGACAAACTGTGGGTATCAATAATGTCCCCGGTTACTTAATAACCTAACAAAATTTTAAATGAAGAAGAGGAATGGTCGAGCAAAACAATTGGAGTAGCAAAAAGTCCCCCAAACTTGAATTATTCATTGTCCCCAATGAATCATTAAATTTTCAATTATACCCCCAAACTTAAATTTTTCTACCTGAATTTTAAACTAAGAGTGGGACTAGAACTAAGCGTAAAGTGGATCATAAAAGTCAACACTACCTCCAAAATCTTCTTTGCTGCAACAACAGACCTGGCTAGAAGAAATGCTCAAGCAAAAGGTTTCTGGAGATCAGAATACCTTGATCTAATTAAGCTTAACGAGTCCAAGCTTCAAAAGTTCAGAAGAAAATAGTTAAGTTAGAGTTACTCAGTGCTTATAGAACAGAAACATCTGGAAATTTCATTAAAAACATGAAAAAGAAATTACAAAGCAGATATATTTTTTTTCAAGAAGCAGAAAAATTAAAAGAAGCAAACATAACATCAACAGAAGAGGTCAGAAAATGCTCGAGCAAACAAAAAGTCAGAACAAAAATTATGCTCGTGCAGGGCCACTTCATCCATCAGTCCTTTTGGCCCTGTTCATTTTCATTGTCCTCTTCTCCTCTTTCAATCGGTGGGGGCGGAATCCAGGGGATCAACAGATCCTCAGGGAATGCAGGAAGGGCTGGATATGGTTTTGAAAAATTCTCTCGCAGCGCCTTCTTTAAACTGGCATCACGATTCTTAACATTGTTCCAGAAGGTTAAAGCTTGCCTTTCAGCAAACTCCTGCCTGCTGGTCGAAAGTGCCAGTTGTTCTAAAATCGTGTTGATGCCGTAGACAAGTCCACCTTGACGTACCTCCTCCATACGCTGGAGTCGTGTCAAATTAGGCTTGTCGATAATTCCCTTGTCAAGCAAAATTACATCTCCCTCATTCACTGGAACCACTGCTCTCTTGCAAAGCATGGTAATGGTATTCGGGAAAAACAGCTTCCCCACCTTCTTCTTCCAACAGCCAGATATTTCATTAACAATGATCTTTCCCACATCGATGCTGAGAGACCGCAAAATCGCAAAAGCTAGAAGAACCCGTTCCCTTGAGACCGTTGAGTCGTGAGTTGTTGGAAGCAATCGTTGTCTGATAAATCCCATCCATGTATTTGCTTCCCTCTTCAGATAGGCTGACTGGAACGTCCTCTTCTCTGTCTTGGACAGCTGCCACTACGCCCCTTCAATACCTACCTCCCGCACAGCATCACTCAGCTGCTCATTAGATGGTGCTACAACCATCTCATTATAGCTGCGTGGGGGAAATTCTGAAGGTTAAACAGTGCGTTAATAGCACTAGGACTCCAGTCTACCTCGACTCCTCGAACAATCACCTGGAAACCATCTTCTTTGGCAATATTAGCATAAAATTCACACACCACCTGTGCATTTACAGACTTAGGCTTCGCACAAAACAATTCACAGCCGTGGTCTACAATACCGGTCCTCAAAAAATGCGGAAGATCACCGCTAAATCCTCTCTCAAACAGGAAGTCTCTTTTCAGAAGCTCAGCATATTTTGCTCTGGCAAAATTGTTGACAAAACGTTCATATGGTAACTGCGGTTCTTCTATTTCATCGTGTTCTTTCGATGCTTCAGCAATACTTTTGCCCTTTTCCGCCCTTCGCTTGAGCAACCGCTCTTCCTCAGCCTTCTTCTCTGCTTCTTCTCTTGCCTTTTCTTCGGCCTTCTTCTTCTCCTGCTCTTCTTTCTCTGCATTCTCTCTTTCTGAATCAGTAGTTGGAGGCGAGGGGGTGTCAGTGCGGACTACATGAACACGTCCGGCCTTTCGTTTAATGCGGCGACGTTTGGGCACCTCTGGCATGACTACCTCCACTCGAGCCTCCTGCACTGGCTCGTTACCTCCTTCAGGCACAACCTCTACACGTTCTTCTCCCACATCCTCATTCTGTGTTTCTCGAACCTCCTCTTGAACTTCTTCTGTATCCGCAACTCTCTGCTCAACTTCCTTTAGGTTCTATACATCAGGTTCTTGCGGGTCTTCTTCAACTACTGTGGCAGCAACATTATCCGTCGCTTTCTGTAGAGCCTCCTGATCCTCGGCTCTCTGTTGTCTTCTCCTTCTTTTCGCTTCTTTCTCCTTTGGCGTTTTCTTCTTTTTTGTTTTCGCTTTCTGTACTTCAGGGGTAACAGGTACCTCTTCTTCCTCATTCTCCCTCTCTTTTCTAGCTCTCGTTTTGGCCATTGAAGATGCAAGGGTTTGACAGAGAATAACAACAAAGAAAGAAGAATACAAAAGGCAAAGATTTTTACCAAGAAGATGAAGTGAAACTTACCTACCAGAAGCTGTTAATAAATAGGGCTCCAGCAAATTGAATCCTAACCGAAAGATTTTGTTCATATTAATTGAGTTTACCGTTCAAAACCGCATGCAATTCTGAATTTCAAATCCATCAACGGTAAATTCTTGCATGTTAATCGCCCATGGTAAATAATCATGTGCTTTCAAATGCTAAGCCATTGGATCACCACTAAGCGACACGTGGCAGCATCCATGCCATTTTCCTACCCACAGAAAATTCAAAAATCCAAACGGTAAAAAGTAATTAATTCCCAACAACACCCTTCCCATTTGGACGGTTTGCTTCAGCCATAAAGTTGCCGTAACAAACCCCTGAACCTGAAGAATCTTGGATACAGACTCTAAATTTAAAACCAAAGATCACATAATTAAATTCGAATTTAAATAAACCGATCAAATCAAATCTTATCTTTTATTTTCAATTGAAGCCGAATAAATTAGAGAAAAACTTTATTAAATCTAAACTAAACAGAATTAAAGATAACTGAAAATAAAATCTAAATCTAAACTAAAATCTAATAAAATTTAATTTAAACTAATTAAAAGATAATTCAAAGATAATTTACATAAACCGAAAATAAAATCAGAATCAAATAAAATTCAAATCGACACAGATAAAATCTAAAATAAATTCTACAGAATTAAAAATACCAACGGACTGAAAATAAATCATGCAAAATATAAACGAACTAAATCTAGAATACTCGAAATTAAAAATAAATCAGCGAAAAATAAAATCAAAACAAACTCTGGGAGCTCAAAATTTTGCTCTGTAAAATGCTCCTGCAAACATCCTGCTCTCTCAATCATCCACCAATTTTAGGGAATGATATTTCGACTGAAACTCCTCACCCCAATAATGTTTCACACGCTGACCATTCATTTTAAACACTCTCCCATCTTTTTCATCCTGTAAAGTAATTGCTCCATGGGGAAAAACTTCAATCACAATAAACGACCCTGACCATTTAGATTTTAGTTTCCCAGGAAAAAATTTTAATCTAGAATTATAAAGCAAAACTTTCTGACCCTTGACAAACTCTTTAGATTTAATTTTCTTGTCATGCCACAACTTAGTCTTTTCCTTATACATTTTCGAATTTTCATATGAAAATTGTTGAAATTCCTCCAGTTCATTAAGCTGCAGCATTCTTATTGCTCCTGCACGACTCAAATCAAAATTTAACTTTTTCAAAGCCCAAAATGTTTTATGCTCAAGCTCTAATAGTAAATGACAAGCTTTCCCATATACTAACCTATAGGGAGACATACCTAATGGAGTCTTATAGGCTGTCCTATAAGCCCACAGAGCCTAATCCAACCTAAAAGACCAATCCTTTCTAGATGGATGGACTACCTTCTCTAGAATAGCTTTAATTTCCCTATTACTAATTTCCGCTTGACCATTTGCTTGTGGGTGATAAGGGGTAGCTATCCTATGCTTAATCTCATACTTAGCAAACAGCTTAGTTAAGATATTATTAACAAAATGTGTACCCTCATCACTTACTAGAGCTCTAGGTGTCCCAAACCGCGCAAAGATGTGTGATTGAAGAAACCTTGCTACTGTCTTGGCATCACTCTGATGGCACGCGATGGCCTCCACCCACTTGGACACATAATCAACTGCCAATAAGATAAAAACATTGCCATTAGAAGGGGAAATGACCCCATAAAATCAATACCCCATACATCGAATAATTCAACTTCTAAAATGTAAGTAAGAGGCATTTCATCTCGAGGTCCTAAATTTCCTCTCCTTTGGCAAGCATCACATTGCTTGTAAAACCAATGGGCATCCTTAAATAAGGTAGGCCAGAAGAATCCACAATGCAGAATCCTCATAGTTGTCCTCTGACCGCTGACATGGCCTCCATACGGCGAAGAGTGACATTGGTCCAGGATTTCCTTTGCTTCATCACCTGAAACACACCTACGAATAATACCATCAGAGCATTGCTTATACATAAATGGCTCATCCCAATAGAAAAATTTTGCATCATGCTTAAACTTTTTCTTCTGCCTCCAATCCATGTCAATAGGAGTGACTCCCTTTACCAAAAAGTTGGCAATATCAGCATACCAAGGGACATCCCTGACTACCTTTACCTTAACAGCAAAAAGCTGTTCATCTGGAAAAGCATCTGAAATGGAAGATTGCTCCATCAAAGATGATGATGGATCAAGACGAGACAAATGATCTGCAATGACATTTTCTCATCCCTTCTTGTCCTTTATCTCTAAGTCTAACTCCTGCAATAATAAAACCCAACGAATTAGTCTAGGCTTTGCATCTTTCTTAGACATTAAATACCTTATTGCCGCATGATCCGTGAACACCGTGACTTTGGATCCAACCAAATATGGCCGGAATTTCTCAAAAGCAAACACCACAGCTAACAACTCCTTTTCAGTAGTTGTGTAGTTGACTTGTGCCTCGTTTAGAACCTTGCTTGCATAATATATAGGATGGATAAATTGGCCCTGCTTTTGCCCCAGCGTAGCACCTACTGCAGCATCACTCGCATCGCACATTACCTCAAACGGTAAGTTCCAATTAGGTGCACAAAGAATAGGTGTTGAGATTAAAGCAGCTTTTAAAGTCTCAAAAGCCTTCCTACAATCTGCATTAAAGTAAAAAACATGATCAGTACACAATAAGTTACAAAGAGGTTTACTGATTTTGAAAAATCTTTTATGAACCTCCTATAAAATCCAGCATGACCTAGAAAACTCTGAATCCCTTTCACTGAACTCGATGGTCCTAGTCTCTCAATCACCTCTATTTTTGCTCTATCAACTTCTAGACCATTCTTAGAAATCCTATGACCTAACACTATGTCGTCCTTCACCATGAAGTGACATTTCTCCCAATTTAGAACTAGATGGGTATCCTCACATCTATTTAATACCTGACCTAAATTATCTAAACAACTCTTAAAAGACCCTCCAAACACTGAAAAATCGTCCATGAATACCTCGATAGTGAACTCAATCATATCAGAAAAAATCGCCAACATACACCACTGAAATGTTGATGGAGCATTGCAAAGGCCAAAAGGCATTCGCCTAAAAGCAAACGTCCCGTAAGGGCAAGTGAAAGTGGTTTTTTCCTGATCCTCAGGAGCAATAGTAATCTGGTTATACCCAGAATAACCATCTAAGAAACAGTAGTAGGCCTGACCAACCAATCTATCCAACATCTGGTCAATGAATGGTAGAGGGAAATGGTCTTTACGGGTGGCTTTGTTAAGTCTCCTGTAATCCATGCAAACCCTCCAGCCAGTTACCGTCCTGGTTGGGATAACCTCATTGTCTTTATTGCTCACCACAGTGACACCTCCTTTCTTAGGAACACATTGGACAGGACTTACCCAATTGCTATCTGAAATTGGATAAATGATGCCAGCATCCAACCATTTAATCACCTCATTTTTAACAACCTCTTTCATAGTAGGGTTAAGCCTTCTTTGTTGCTCAATACTCCTAAAGGATCCCTCCTCTAGAGTGATTTTGTGCATACAAAAATATGGGATAATTCCCTGAATGTCAGCCAATGTCCAACCTATAGCCTTGCGGTATTGCTGCAACAATTTTATTAAGGCCTCTTCATGCTCTGGCATTAAATCTGATGCAACAATAATGGGCAACGTCTCACCTTCCCTAAGATACACATACTTTAGATGATCTGTCAAGGGCTTCAAATCTAAAGTAGGTGCCTCAATCAGGGATGTCTTAATAGGAGGAGCCTTCCTTTGATCTAAATCTAAAGACTCAAAAACATCCTCACACCTAAACAATTCTTTTTCATTTTTTCTTTCTAATAAACAAACTTCTAAATCTCCTACACTAACCTCTCCATGATCTTCCAAATGCTTATCAGCCGAATCCTATATTGCTGTCTCAATAACTGTGCTCTCCAGAATCCTAATGAAAAGAGCAATCTTCCATTTCGTCTGGATATTTCATGGCTTTAAATACATTAAATTTCACTTCCTCATTATAGACTCTCATCGTTAATTCCCCTTTTTGAACATCTATTAACACCCTACCAGTAGCCAAAAATGAACGACCTAGAATAATTGGGACATCTTTATCAGCCTCATAGTCTAAAATCATAAAATCAACAGGAAATATGAATTTATCTACTTTCACTAAGACATCCTCAATTTTACCCTCATGATATGTGATAGACCTATCAGCTAGTTGGAGTGTGACTATGGTAGGTCTAGCTTCACCAATACCCAGCTTCCGATAGACCGAAAGAGGCATAAGGTTAATGCTTGCACCTAAATCACAGAGTGCTATACCTAATTCTTTTCCACCTATAGATACAGGTATAGTAAATGACCCTGGATCCTTAGCCTTGGGTGGTAGCCCATTCTTAAGAATAACACTACATTCCTCAGTAAGAGATACAGTTTCAAACTCACCTAACCTCTTATTTTTAGTTAAAATATCCGTAAGAAATTTCGTATAATTAGGCATTTGCTCTATAACTTCTACTAAAGGGATATTTATATGCAATTGCTTAAGAATCTCTAAAAACTTTTTAAATTGACCATCCTGATTCTTAGGCTTTTGCCATTGTGGAAAAGGTAGAGGTGGTACATAAGGTGGGGGCGGCACATAAGGTGGTTCGACATCTGGAACAGAACCAGATGCTCCAGCATCTTTATTGCTGCCTCCAGCACCCTGACCAGACTCCAACTCTTTCTCAGCAACATCATTTTTATCACTATTATTTTCTATAACCTGGGACTTACTAGGCTCTTTTCTTTCCTCTAGCGGCTTACCACTCCTAAGAGTTACTGTCTTTACCTGCTCCTTACCTTCCCTTCTAGGGTGTTCAGTATCTGAAGGAAGTTTCCCTTGAGGCCTTGCCTTCAGCTCATTAGCTAACTGACCCACTTGCAATTCCAAGGCTCTCGTTGAAGCTTGATCACTCTGAATTGCGGCATTTGTACGAGCCATAAATTCTTTCATCATTGCCTCAAGAGAATTCCCCGAATTTTGCTGGGGCAAAGTCTGCTTATTTTGCTAGGGCAATACCTGCGCTTTAGCAAATCCTGAATGGTTCACCTTTTGCTGTGCCTGCACATTACTTCCTTGTCCTCCCCATGAGAAGTTGGGGTGATTGCACCAACCTGGATTATAAAAGTTAGAATAAGGGTTATTCCTCTGATTACCTACAAAAAACACAGAAGCTGGATTGTTGGGGCAAAACTCGTAGTTGTGGTCTTCACCACAACAGACACATGCTTCCTCTGTGACTTGGTTCACCACTACAGCAGACTCCATAACTGGTGGCTTCTGATGACTAATCACTGCCACATTCTTAAGAGCGCTAGCAATCATTGCAAGATTAGCCCTAATGGTGGACACACCATCAACCTCTAACACACTCTTAACCTTTTTACTTGTGCCTCTAACATCCGATCACTGACAACTATTAGTAGATATTCTTTCTAAAATTTCATAGGCTTCATTAAAAGTTTTTGCCAAAAGGGCCCCTCCAGCCGAAGCATCAACCATACCCTGGGTTACTCCATTTAACCCATTGTAAAATGTTTCCATTTGAATACAATGAGGTAAGCCATGGTGGGGACACTTTCGCAAAAGCTCCTTGAATCTTTCCCAAGCCTCACTAAAAGTCTCATCTTCAAGTTGCCTAAACTCTACTATTTCACTCCTTAATTTAGCATTTCTATTAGGTGGGAAATATTTACTCAAAAAAATTTCAGCTAACTCATCCCATGTCCTAATTGATCCTGGAGCAAAAGAATTCAACCATGCCTTTGCTCCATCTCTAAGAGAATACGGGAACAAAGTTAATCTCAGAGCATCTCTAGGCACTCTTTGAATTACAAAAGAATCACTAACTCCTAGAAAAGACTTAAGATGTAAATGAAGATCTTCATATGAAAACCATGGAATTGCCCCACGATATGCAACATCTGAAACATTACCGGTTTCATTTCAAAATTTTCCGCTTGGATTTGAGGACGTGCAATCCTTGGATTTAACTCATCAAACATTGGAAAAGCATATGCTCGAATGGCTCTAGTCCTATTGTTCGCTACCAAGATAGGATTCTCAGCCTGATTATTTTGCTGCTCGTTTTGCTCCAGCGGCAAATTTTGCTGCAGCAAGCGATTCTGGGGGTTCGCTGGATCTTCAGGACCCTGCGGAAGACGCGGCACGTTCTCCATCTGGTTTCTGTGCTGCTCTCTCCTTCTTCTCCTGAATGTCCTCTCGATTTCTAGATCAAGCTCGAACCTTATCCCAGGCGGATCGCTCATGCACCAAACTCACACCTGCAAAAACAAAAGAGACAATCAAAAAGTTCTAGCACCAAACCACTAAAACACATGCACAAAACAGATCAGATAAAAACTTATTCAAGTCCCCGGCAACGGCGCCAAAAACTTGTTGGGTTCCTAGAGTGAGTAAAAATATGGTATAAAAGACTCTAGAACTATGTGCAAGTATACCCAGTCCGCAGCAAGTAATAAGTATTATCAATCCAAGGCCTGAATTAGCTTCCACTTTATCTATTTTGCTTAACTCCCTAATGGTTTCAAAGATGGTAAAAATGATTGGTTCTTTATAAGAATTATGCTGAAGCAAAATAAATGACAGAACAAAGAATAAACAAATAGGCAGACCGATTAGAAACAGGCGCTGGACAGGATTCAGTAATTGTTTTAAAAGATGCTCTAGCAATATTATTGATCATGCAACTCTCGCAGAATTATTAGCGGATTCCTCCTGGAACTCCAGATTTTTTGGAATGTGTTTCAACCCCAATGAAGCACGACCGATCAAGAACTAGGCAACTGGCTATCCCTAGCTCAGTCACTGGCGTTCACCAATACACAATGATCGTAGTGTGATTAATCGCCACACACTCTCTAAATCATCCCTGAAACTAGAGAGAGGTATTCATACCAGTTGGCCAGGCGGGCATAAAATAGAAACAAGCACAACAATTAACCAAGATGCAATAATCAATATATATTATTAGAGTTAAGCACGACAATCACATTGTTCCTAATCAACGCCTAAGCTACTTAGTTCATAATATGCATGGAGATGCACGCTACAATCTGAGTAGGCACGCCCATAATTACAAGATAATAAAAGGAAATGTTAATCTCCTCGATCAGCTTGCAATGATGGTCTTCTAGGTGGTCTCCAATCTCTCTTCATTATTCGGCTCCCACAGATGGAAGGAACTTTCCAAGAATGGAATGTTTTCTCCCAAGGATGGAATAAATTTGACTAGGGCGGCTACTCCCTTTTATAGAAGGATAGGAGGCGTGACTTAGGTCAACCTGGACACGTGTATGGCTCTCCTTGCTCCTTTATCACGAAAATAACTCAACAGAAATCGGTTTGTCAACTTGGCTAACGAGCTGTGACATGGCCGTTTTTGCTCCCAGTTTTGCTACAGCACAAAATTTGCTCCCTCCAGTCGCCCAGCAACACATTCTGCATAAAATAATTTCCAAAGCTTCCATTCTTCCAAATGGGTTAAAACATATAATATCCATCTAAAACCAACCCTATTAAGCACAAAAGACACACAAATCCCTGTAGAAATGAGGCCTAAATAACTACCTTTTGGGCAGTTATCAGCCAGCTTGACAGAAGTCTTGGTCAAGCGTTACGAAAATGTGGAAACTACCAGGGAGATTATGAATTCCCTACCGGAGATGTTTGGACTCTTGTCCTATCAACTCCACCACGACGCCTTGAAGAACGTCTTCAACACCAAGATGCAAGAGGGACATCATGTCCGAGAACATGTCCTAGACATGATGAACCAATTTAACATTGCTGAGGTGAACGGCGGGGTAGTCTGCGAGCGCAGTCAGGTTGTGTTCATTCTTCATTTGCTTCCTCCAAGCTATATGCAGTTTAGGACGAATGCGAGTATGAACAAAATCCAGTTCAACCTGACTACCCTCCTCAATGAGGTACAGATTTATGAGTCCATGCTGAAGAGCAAGGGCAAAAATGTGGTTAAAGGAGAGGCCAATGTGGCCCATTCCAAAAAGAAGTTTCTGAAGGGTTCATCCTGAGGGACAAAATTTGTACCTCAGGCTTCTTCATTGAAGCAGATTCAAAAGAGGAAGGGAGATAAGGGGAAAGGTCCTGCGCAAGCTGTGCAAGGTAAGGGCAAGGCCAAGGTCGTGGCCGAAAAAGGCAGATGCTTCCACTGCAATGTGGATGGTCATTGGAAGTGCAACTGTCCCTGTTACCTCGCCGAGAAGAAGAGAGAGAAAGAAGGTAAATTCGAGTTACTGGTTTTAGAAACTTGTCTCGTTGAACATGATGAGTTCGCCTGGATATTGGATTCGGGAGCCACTAATCATGATTGCTCCTCTTTTCAGGGAAATGATTTCCAGCAGCTGGCTGATGGCGAAATGACTCTCAAGGTTGGAACGGGAGAGGTCATTTCAGCGCGACTAGTGGGAGCTTCTAAATTATTTTTCAGAAATAAATATTTAATTTTAGAGGACTTGTATCTGGTTCCTAGAATTTAAAGGAATCTTATTTCTATTTCAGCTTTACTTGAACAATGTTATTCAATTTCATTCATGCTTAATAAAGCTTTGATTTCTCGAAATGGAATTTATATTAGTTCAGCTAAGCGTGAAAATAATTTATTTGTGTTAAGACCTATCAACACTAAAGCTATTTTAAGTCATGAGATGTTTAAAACGGCGGAAACTCAAAACAAAAGGCAAGAAATTGGAACCATGTACTAGAATATGCCAATTTGTTGGATACCCAAAAGAAACGAGAGGTGGTCTTTTCTACGACCCTCAAGAAAATAAAGTGTACCGAAAAATGCAACTTTCTTGGAGGAACACCAGATTCGAGATCATAAACCACGAAGTAAATTAGTATTAGGAGAAGCTACAGAAGAATCAACAAGAGTTGATGGAGGAGCCAGTTCTGCTCGTCAATCTCATCCTCCTCACATAGTGAGAAAGCTTCGACGCAGTGGGAGGGTTGTCTCTCAACCTGACCGCTACTTGGGTTTAACTGAAACACAAGTAGTCATACCTGATGACGACTTAGAAGATCCATTGTCTTATCGTCAGGCAATGAATGATGTTGGTAAAGACGAATGGGCCAAAGTCATGGACCTTCAGATGGAGTCTATGTACTTCAATCAAGTTTGGGAATTTGTAGATCCACCTGAAGGGGTCAAACCCATTGGGTGTAAATGGATCTATGAGGAAAAGAGATGTTGTTGGGAAAGTACAGACTTTCAAAGCAAGACTTGTAGAAAAGGGTTATACCCAAAGAGAAGGGGTGGACTATGAAGAAGTCTATAAGAATTCTCTTGTCCATTGCCACATTTTATGATTATGAAATATGGAAAACGGATGTCAAGAATGCTTTTCTGAATAGCAATCTTGAAGAGAGTATTTTTATGTCTCAGCTCGAAGGGTTCGTAACCCAAGGTCAGGAGCAAAAGGTTTGTAAACTGAATTGATCCATTTATGGGTTGAAACAGGCCTCCAGATCTTAGAATATTAGATTTGATACAGCGATCAAATCTTTTGGCTTTGATCAAAATGTTGATGAACCTTGTGTATACAAGAAAATCAACAAGAATAAAGTAGCTTTCCTTGTACTTTATGTGGATGACATCCTACTCATTGGCAATGATGTAGGTTATCTGTCTGACGTAAAAGTATGGCTAGTGACCCAATTCCAAATGAAAGATTTGGGTGAGGCCCAATATATTCTTGGCATCCAGATTATTCGGGATCGAAAGAACAAAACGCTAGTACTGTCTCAAGCAACGTATATCGACAAGATGTTGGCCCCATATTCAATACAGAAATCCAAGAAGGGTTTATTGCCTTTCAGACATGGGGCTCACTTGTCTAAGGAACAGTCTCCTAAGACATCTCAAGAGGTTGAGGATATGAGACGGATTCCCTACGCCTCTATAGTGGGTAGCTTAATGTATGCAATGCTCTGCACGAGGCCTGACATCTATTATGCTGTAGGGATTGTCAGCAGATATCAGTCAAATCCAGGGTTAGAACACTGGACCGCCGTTAAAGGAATCCTCAAGTATCTTAGGTGAACGAGGGACTACATGCTGGTGTTTGTGGCTAAAGAGTTAGTTCTCACTGGATACACCGACTCTGACTTCCAGTCTGACAAGGATTCTAGGAAATCCACGTCAGGGTCAGTGTTCACCCTTAACAGGGGAGTTGTAGTTTGGAGAAGCATCAAGCAAGGATGCATAGCAAACTCCACCATGGAGGCTGAGTATGTAGCTTCTTGTGAAGCAGCTAAGGAAGCTGTTTGGCTAAGGAAGTTCTTGACTGATTTGGAAGTAGTTCCAAACATGAACTTGCCCATTACGTTATAGTGTGACAATAGTGGGGCTGTAGCCAATTCAAAGGAACCTCGCAGCCACAAACGAGGTAAACATATAGAGTGGAAGTATCATCTGATTCGAGAGATTGTTCAAAGAGGAGATATGGTCGTGACCAAGATCACTTCGGAGCACAACATTGCTGATCCGTTTACGAAGGCCCTCTCGGCTAAAGTGTTCGAGGGTCATCTAGAAAGTCTAGTTCTGCGAGACATGTATATAGCGTAATCTTGGGCAAGTGGGAAATGTGTAATGGGTGTAAGGATGCCCTAGTTTATTGTATTTTGTATATTTACTTTTCATGTAATGTACAACATACATGTACCATTTCCAGCTTTGGATTATATTGTATATACTTTTTCCCTTAACTTGAGTTTTAGTTCAAGTGGGAGTTTGTTGGGTTTTATGCCCTAAAACTCGTAGATAGTAAATGTACTTTTGACCGAACATTAATAAAGTGATGTATTATTCATGTTTGTATTATATCTTGTCTTATTAACCCTAATCCAATAAACTAAACATCCAAGGCTAATAGAATGAGGCTTGAACTAGTATGTAGGGACACATGGGGATCGATGTTCAAGTTTTAGCCTAAAGGGTCTATAGTATAGGGATAAGGCTGGGTACCTTATCCTGGTGACACTATGGATACGACCCGCTTTTTATTTTGATATAAACGCAATGATCCAACGCGTTTATGTAGTTGACATGCATGTGGGGGTATCCTGTGCAATGACTTTGCACAAAGACCGGACCGCGAAATAGTTAACCACTAACTGTAACACCGTTAGTTAGCTCGGTTTCTATTTCACTAGGATGACCTAGGCAACTTGGCCTTAATCCTGAGTGGATTATGGACTCATGTCCATGAGGGATTGTGCTTTGATTTGTACGAGTGAGAGTGGCCTGCACGTCGACTCAATAAGCCTAGCATTTCCGGGTCAAGACCGAGTGGGGAGCTGGAAACATAGTCACACAAGATGGAATTCACTTCTTCCCGTCTTTAGGGTAAGTAGAGGTGTGTTCCCTTAAGTGGTGTCTCCAGGTCTTGAACAATGGACCCTACCCTCTCAATGGCACGAGAGGGACTTCTGTTTGTTGGTTGGACCTCAAATAGGTTGTTCATTAGAGGAGTGCTATTACTTAAGGATGAAGAGATAGCCTAGGGGTAAAACGGTAATTTGACCTAGTTAGGGTACAAATACAGGTGAAAGGCTGACTTGCTATCGGTGGTCGATATCCGTGGACACAGAAATATATCTGCAGTGAGAAGAGTGCAGCTGTGGTTCTTTAGTGGAGTGAACCACAATTAACGAACATTGATTAATTTAGTTAATGAGTTTAGCCAATTAATCTCACATCGTTGGAGCTTCTGATCTGTAGGTCCATTAGGTCCCACCGGTAGCTCTATAAGGGCGTTGAGGTAAATTTCTAAGGGTGAATTGAATACTCGAAGGGGTTTGAATATTAAGTTGAAATATGAATTTGATTCATATTAATACTATATGTTATAATTAATGCACATATGATGTGTATTAAATCTATAGTTATTTTGAGAGAAATATAATTAAATATATGATATTTAATTGTAATATTATTTAGTTGATGAATTAATTAATATTTCCGTTTTAATTTAATTTAATTAAATTTTGATTTAATTAAGTTATATTAAAACTGTAGGATAAATGGAATTTTGTATAAATAGATTTATGCAAATGACATTAAATTAAATTAATAATTAATTTAATTAAAAGATTATTTAATATTATTAATGATTAATTATATTAATTAATTTTATTTCCCATGAGTTAGGTTAATTGATGGGAACGTGTCTCCCATAATTCCCTCAAGCATGCGTGAATGAGAGGGTTTTTAGGAGGGAGTTGGGCATTTTTTACGTAACGCTCTTATTCAGTTGGGTAACGCTCTCCCTCTCACGCATCTCGCTCTCTCTCAATTCCAAGATCTCTCTGCGATAATTCTCTCAAGAATACAGAGAAGAAAAGTTTCCTAACCCTTAGAAATCACGCTCCCACAAGCTCCTAACGTGTTTTCCTTCAAGAGGATACCGGTGCAATCCTTTGGTGGTGTTTGTGACAGATGTCTAGCAAGAAAATGAGTCTTTTTGCTGCTGTTTTTGCGTGGATTCAAGGCAATTTTTGGCGAAACAATCAAGAACGCCTTCTAAAGTAAGTGGTTCTTGATCTAGGATCATTAGGATACATGTTACATTAGATCTAAACGTTTTATATTAAGTTTAGCATGTTTTATAATAGATTTACAACATGTTTTAATCGATTTTACTGCTGTGATTTATTTTCCAACGTATTGGTATTTTAATTCGAATTAAAAACTGAGTTAAGGTCTTGATCGTTTCCTCTGCGCAAGGGCTTTTATCCCTGCAGTGTATGCATGCCACTCTAAGCGTAATGGTACTGGAACGATGAAAAATCATCTAGAAAATTGTAAAAAGTATCCCTACCAAAGGAAGAGAGTTGCATCCCAAACAACATTAGCTTTCAAACCTAAAGAAGATAATGGTGAGGAATGTAGTCTTGTATGTGAGTCATTTAGTTTGGAGAGATGTCGAACAGCTTTGGCTGAAATGATATTTCGAGATGAATTGCCTTTTAAGTTTGTGGAGAATGAAGGTTTTCTGAAATTTGTTGATACATTGACATGTGGGCAAGAACCTAAGTTTGTTGTTCCATCTCGATTTACTGTAGCTAGAGATGTTCTTGAGGTCTATGCTAGGGAGAGAGACCGTTTGAAAGAAATGTTTGCAAGTTTGAAATGTAAAGTTTCTGTCACTACTGATTGTTGGACATCGGGAGCAAACATGAGTTATATGGTACTGACTGCTCATTTCATTGATTCTGAATGGAAATTACATAAACAGATTCTTAGCTTTTGTCAAATTGAGAATCATAGAGGGGATACCATGGGTAAGACTATTGAGAGTAATTTAAAGAAATGGGGCATTGAAAATGTTTTGACCTTGACTGTTGATAATGCTAGTTCCAATGATACTGTTGTTGTTTTTCTTCTCAAAAGATTTAGTAAGGGTTGTTGTTTAAGGGTGAATTTTTGCATGTTCGATGTTGTACACATATACTAAATCTTATTGTATGTGATGCTTTGAAAGAACATCATGAGTGCATTGAAAGGATTCGCAATGCTGTAAGATTTGTAAGGTCTTCTCCTGCACGTCTCTTGAAATTTAAGAAGTGTGCTGAAATTGAAAAATTTTCTTGCAAGAGTTCTGTATGTCTTGATGTTACTACTAGATGGAACTCAACTTATATGATGCTTGAGGCAGCTAGTAAGTTTGAAAAAGCTTTTGACAGGTTAGAGGATGAAGATCCTATTTATAAGAATGATTCACCACCTACCAAAGATGATTGGGCAAATGCTAAGATATTGGTTTGGTTTTTGAAAGTTTTTTATAATGTCACGTTAAAACTTTCAGGGTCTTTGTACACTACTTCCAATTTGATGTTTCATCGGATTTATACACTTTAGAATTGTATACTCTTGAATTCGAGGGGTTCAAATAGAATGCTTCTAGTATGGCTAATGCGATGAAGACCAAGTTTGAAAAGTATTGGGGTTTGATGAGAGGAAGGACAATATTTTGTTGTATGTTGCTGTTATGTTGGATCCTCGATTTAAGTTGAAGTTATTATCATATTGTTTTGATAACTTCTTTGGTCCAGAAATTTCTAAAAGAATGACAACTTCAGAAGAGAATGTTTTGAGACGTCTTTTTCATGAATATAGTACTGGAGCTGCAGCTGTTAGTTTTAGTAGTGGGAATGGTGGTGGTAGTAGTGCTAGTGCTAGTGTTAGTGCTATTGCTAATGTTGATTTGAGATATGATGATGAAACAATGGACCTAGATGAGGATGAAAACTTCAACTATGATATAATACCTCAGTTCAAAAGTGTTGAGACCACAAGTTTTGATAAGGAGTCAGAGATTGATGTATATTTGTTGGAAACTCTTGCTAAACATAGTAGCTCTTTTGACATACTTTATTGGTGGAAGCAAAATGGTCAGCTACTGTAGCATCTGAGTAAACTTTCAGTACTGGAGGACGTGTAGTCAACACATACCGTTGTTCTTTAACTCGAAAGACGGTGGAGGCTCTTATATGCGCTAAAAATTGGCTAGACTCTAAACCGATATCATTAGATCTTGATGATTTGATAGCCATAGCAGAAGCTTCAATGTTTGAAGATGGTATTATATTGAATCTGTTGATTTTACTTTTGTTTTTTTTTTTAATTAATTTATACTTTTAAATCTTAATAATGTTGTATTTTGTTTTTCTCTCTCTCTCTTTTTCTAATTTTGTAGGATTCCAACCAATTGTGGATGAAGAAAAGAAAGTGGATCAAGTGGAGAAGTTTGCAAAGTTGCAGATTTGATTTGTGCACTTTTCTAAGAAAAGAATGTATGTAATATGTATCTTGAATTTTAGCATTTGTTCTTCTATCAAAATATTAAGAGTACTTTGATTAATATGTATTTGAATCTGATGTTTAAACTTTTAATTTAGAGACTTTTATATGATAATGTTCTTTTTTTCATTTTCAATCAAACTATTATTGTTATTTTTTTGTTTGGTAATTATTGTATGTTTAGTGTTTATATTAATTTAATATGTTCAATAGTTGTTGACCGCAAAGTGCACGGGCCGCAAGTAATATAAAACGGAAAGTATTCCGAGTATCGAATCCTCAGGGATTGGATTTATTCAATTAATTACCACGAATAATCTTGCTTAGCTTTATTTAGAGAACAAAATCTAATGCCGAAAAGAATAATAAAAAACTAATCTAGAAAGCAAAAGATAAATGGTGACACAATTTGATGGGATAATTCTAGAGTTGTTGAATTTATCAAATGGACCTTTAATGCTTAATCAATTAACTAATATGGATTAACTAATCATTTGATTTATAAGTCTAGAAGTCTAATGACAAGGACTCTCCTGTCGGTCTCCTCCTATCTCATACCTTTGAATAAAGAATCTCCTTTCAGTCTCATCTTTATTTACTTAGCATGGCATTACGACCCTTCAGTACAACCTCTAACGTTATTTATTTTATCCCTTGTCACCCGGGTAAATAACCGTTAGTCATGCATTCAGTTCTAGTCTAAGCTTCTCTCCGTCGAGTTTCCACATAGTAACAATTCATTTAATCAGTGATCAGTTGATTAAAAGCATTACGGACAAAATGCACAAATGAACAATAATGACAATTAAACCACATCAATTCATTAATTCAGCAGAGGTTCAACATCTAAATCAATCTCATAGAATTTAGGAATTTACTACCCATAATCACTAAAATTCAATAATTCCTAATCACAACAATTCTAGAAACTAAAACATAAAGGAAAAGGGAAGAGAAATGCTCATAAAAGTGTCGATCTCCTCGATCCCGCGCCGACCTCCTTCGATCCCGAGCTCCAAAGATCTTCAACAAAGCTCCAAAACTCTTCCAAAAATCCCAAATTTTAGTGTAGACTCTAGAATGGGGTGAAAACCCACAAATTGGCACACAAAATATGGATGCAAAAGGCTCCTTTTATAGGCTCCCAGCAGGCATAGCGTCGAGACGCTACATGGACAGCGTCGCGACGCTCTGACGTCATCTTTTCTTGGGCTCCAAGACGTCGCAGCGTCGAGACGCTATTTGGACAGCGTCACGACGCTGTCGCGATTCTGGATCTTTCCACGCGGCTGCCTAGCGTCGGGACGCTCCAGGCTTAACGTCGAGACACTAGGCCCTAAATCTTCTAGAATGGCCCGATTTTGACTCAATTTTTGGGCCTCCAACTTTCTTTTGGCCCAAATGCTTCTTGTAATGGATTTTGGGCACTTTTCTTGACCCAACTTGATACTTTAAGACTTGAAATTCATGAATTTGGGCTTCTAATTCATTCTTCTTGGCTTTTGGACTTGGATCTTCAATGTAATTCTCCAAATTGCTCCAAAAGCCTCCAAAATCATCCAAAATCTCTCAAAATTCCGATTTTTCTTCTTTGACTCGGTTTTCTGAAATTTAAACAGAAAATAGCATTAAAGTACACAATTCAAGCATAAAACTAGCTAAAGTTAATAGGAAAATGATGACATTTTTGCATGTCATCAATAGTAAATAATTTGAAATTGTCAAATTAAAAAATGTCTATTAAGAACATATTATTATTTACTTATTTCTTAAAAAAATTCGTTCAAACTTCATCGACACATTGAAATTAAAATTACAATTTAAATAAAACTGAAAAAGTAAAAAAAAAATCATTAAAAAACAAAATTAAAAAGAAATAAAATCGATCTGAACTTAATCGACACATTGAAATTAAAATTACAATTTAAAAAGAAATCAGACAGAGAGTTGATAATTTCAATAAAAAACAAAATTAAATAAAACTGAAAAAGTAAAAAGTAAAAAGTAAAAAAAAAATTAGTTTAAACCGACCAAAGCGAAATAACGATTTAAAAAAAAATGATTTCGGTCGGTTCGGCGTTGGTTTGGGGCCAAAACCAACCCCGACCGACCGATGCTCACCCCTAACTCCTTATATCATGCAAATCATGAAAATCACCCAAGCATCCATAAGACATTAAATTAAATATAACTCTTTATATTTAAGCTATGTAATGCCATGCCACATGCTTATTGTATTTCATATATTTAACATAACCATTATATTAAATTACTCATGAAATCAATCCATCATGTATAAATATCATACATTATAACATTTATAATATATTAAAATGCATGATCATACTTAACCTAAGGTGGTATTTATTCTAAATGACATCCACAAAACATTTAAATAGAAATTGAACCAGTTAATTTTGGCCCCTAGGATAAAATAAAGCATTAAATTACAATATTTATTGCTAAATTCTATCCTAAAATCCTTCTGTAGCTCCAAAAACTTGTCTAGACATCACGAACCAACTTGAACAACTTCGAACCGGCCTAAAAAATCACGAACCAAGTTAAATTCCAGCTGAACCGGATCAAAACGGTCTCAGCCCAGCCGGACCTTGCAAACCAGACCTCCAGCTACCTTGAACCACCTGAACAACGTCCTTGCGAAACACTAACGCCCGTCGCACATCATGACAGCGTCGAGACGCTTGTAATGTAGCATCGCGATGCTGCAACTTGATCTGTCCTCACACTCTGTGAATCGAGACACCGTCTCGACGCTGTTGCATCTGGAGCACTTTTTGGGAAAAAATAGCAACTGTTCTTTATCTTTTGGCCTCGATTTTTGTCGCGATTTCTCCGATTTTCATCTCATAAAAACCTATTCTAGACCCGGACTTACATAGGACTCGATTTTACATCAAATACCTGAAACACCAGGCCCTTACATGATCAAATCACAGAAAAAATAAAATCTATGGTCATAAAATTAACCCAAACATTTCAATTCAAACCTTACATACATTATGCATAAATCCCACCAAACCAATGCAAATTTTTTTAAAAAACAAGATTAGATCTACGATCGGCTCTGATACCAATTGAAGGGATTGAAATTTCGTAATTCTGTAAAGCGGAAGCATGATTGGGACCAATTCTTAATTAATTTTGTTTAATCTAAACTACCAATACATTGGCAATAAACTTAGAACTATTCTAGATTTATATTAAGACTAAGCATACAAAAATATTATATCTAAATCTAATTTATATAGTAACAAGTTACTTACTCTCGTTCACGACTCAGATTAAATTCACCAACTGCTTGTGAAATAATCACGAACTACTACGAACACCACTGGTGTGTCATCAGCTGAATGGATGGAATGTGAGATAAGATGAATAATAATAATAAAGAATAATTCAGCTAACACTTAAGTGCAAGTATACACTGTTGCACGTAGTAATAAAAAAACCTTAGAAGTATTCCAAGGGTATCGATCCCACGAGGACTAAATTGGAAATTCAAATTTGATGAAGAAACTGCTCAAGTGATTGCTTTTGATAAAAGTAAACAAAGAAAATAAGTTGATTGATTGAGTTTTTGAAAAGATAATAATAAAGCATGCAAATAACTAATAAAGAATAACAATAAGAAATAAATGAGGTATTCAACATGGATTCATCCCTAAGGCAATGGCCATAATCATGCAATATCTAAGTTAAGTGTATTCAATGTATTGAGTCAGATTTAACTCCTATTTGACACTTGTTCCCAAGAACCGTTAAAAGGCTAAGCGAGTATCGTTATGCACATTTCAGTGACTCGACTCCGACATAGATAATTCACGAATGCAACCATCCCTATAGTCAATATAGGGTGCCTTAGGCAGCTTGCCCTATACCGCCGAAGAATCTCTTTCGAGCTTTTTCTCCTATATCACCTCTATGAGAACCGATATCGTTTGTCCCTTTCGAGATCAAACTCACATAGCATGCAATGTCTAAGTGATCAAGTTAAACTCAGGAAGATTAGAGTGATAATCAATAAAGAATGACCTGCATTGCACACAACTTAAGCAAACACAAAACACTTTCAAGCCATTAAACCATTAGGGAATTCACCATATTGAACCCCCTCAATGGAATTTAGCTACTCATGGTGAGATAAAGAGCAAATGAATACAGTTTCATTGAAATAATAATGTAAAGAATACAGAATAATGAAAAGATTCAAAAGCTGGAAATAAAGGAGATGGCTAAATATTATGGGTTTTTCTATTTACTCAATCCTTCTAGAGTTCGCTAAGACACTCCACTCTCTCACTTTTACAAGGTGGGAATGGGTGAAACTCTCTATAAACCACAAGGTTTGATGTCTAACTCAGGTTAGAATTCAGTCATCTAAGAAGGACCTCGGGCATCCCTACTCATTGGCGTCGAGCCAGGGTTCTGTTACCACCATTTTCTTCCAAGTGAGTTCTGCTTGAATTTGACTTCGAATCTCGAACTTATATAGTGTAGAAAATGGTTGAGGAGCTGCGAAATAGGTATTGGAAGGTTGCCCAGTCAGTTTCGGGGTCAAAACAGCCGGTTAGGTGCGAAGAAGACTCGTCAACAACGACCCGCGCACTACTCGGAACGGTTCCTGATTTTTCCAGAAATGCGATCGCATTTCAATTTTGCCTTCCTAGAAATGTGGTCGCATTTCTGGGGAATTCCAGCTTTTCCTCTGTTTTTCTGCACAACAACAAACTAAGTCAAATTCTCTTAAAATCAAGGCTTTTTAAGCATAAATGAGTTAATTTTGACAAAAGTGATTCTCAACACCCTAACTTATCAATTTAAGCATATTTTGAGCTCGAGAACAGTAAATTGATCAAAACATACAACATTTGGCCAAGAAATGAGCTAAATATAAGGGTAAAATAGGTATATTTTTTACCCTTATCATACCCCCAAACTTAACTCATTGCTTGTCCTCAAGCAATTGCCAATCAAAACGTTAGAGATCAACTTTTTAATTGCAAATCAGAATGTAAGAGCTCAATATTAATTGCAAACCAGAATGTTAGGGCTCGTGTATAGTAATCAATCATGGTACTAGTATCAAATTATTATTTCAAATCAAGTGACATGGAATCAAGTAAACATGTTTTTCAAGATCGTTTTCTAAAAAGTTTGCCTTTCAGGAGAGGGTTCTACTCTAGTGCCAATCACAACGTCTGAGTTTCCTAGGCATGAAGATTTCTATTGTTCTTTTTCAAAGCAAAACTCTCTCTAATCCATCCTAACCAACATGCTTAAACTACCTAACTTCTACTCATAGAGCCTAGTGTAGTCCTCTTAGTTTAAGAAAACAATCTTTAGGACAACAAAAGCATACATGAATTACTAGACCTTTTCCATCTCCCCCAAACTTATTTGACTGCTGGTGCTCCTTTTATTCAACTTCTTTGTCTCCCAACAGCATCCTTGTTGTCATCTTTACCTTCGTTCTAGCTTAACGACACTTTGTGGTGAAGATATCTAGCTACGAGGAAAGTTCACAAGCTTGGAATCATACTCACTTCCCTAGGTAAACCTTTCATGCAGTGGAAAACCATGGGTGTCATGAATGCCCCTGTTTACTCAGTAAACCCTAGGAAGGAGGAGTAACTCTCGATTTTTCTCTTTTTTTTTTTTAAGATAAATATTGAGCACACATTCTTTTCTAGCAGTACAAATTTACAAAAGATATTTACATAGTAAAGCATAAAGCACCCCCCAAACTTAAAGGTAGACAATGTCCTCATTGACTTGTTTTTTAGACATGGGCTTAACAAGAGGCTTTTTGTTCTCAAAACATCAAGGCTAAACTCTCCGAGAGTGTTAGAAAGGTTAAACACGAGTAAGTTTAGACTCTAAGAACATTTTGTAAAGAAAAAAGACTAATGGAAGCCTATGACTAGAAAACAATTCAATTGTGATGGTGGCACTTTTGAGATAGAACAAAGCTCTAGTTATCATCATTAAGGGCTTAAAAGAAAACTTCTTTGAAAACATGTTGTTTCTTCCAAAACATTTTTAAAGCAAATATTCTAAAGTTGGTTTTTTTCTTCCAAAAAGTTCATAGGTAAATCTCAAAAACAGGAAGCAGGTTTTTTCAAGAAAATAATTAAAACCCAAGTTTGTCTACTCTAAGCTATCCACAAGCTATCTAAACTACCCTATGATCAAAACTATTAACAACTAAACATTAAAAACATTCAAAACAGCAACTAAACAACTAAAAAAAGAATTTAAACTCATGCTAAAACTAAAAAACAGCAAGCAACAAAAACAGAAAACAATATTATTCACAAAAAAATTCAGTCAAAGGAGATCAGAAAACTCCCCTATTCCTCGTCTGAGGAACTCTCCTTCTCTTCACCATCTTCATCATCATTTTCTTCTTCCACCTCATCAGAATCCTCTTCCTCCTTAGGCAGCAATGATCGAGGGAAATCAGGAAAGACTGGAGCAATACTCTGGGCGATAGAGAGGTAGAACTCTCTAATGGCTTCATCCCACTCCTTTGCATATGCCCAATACATTCTCAGGTTGTCCCTGAGTTGATCTATCTGGCAGTAGGCAATGGCTAGGACTTCTGACGATGGCGAAGGCCCTGTAAAAGGAGTGTGCTAGGATGGAGAGGCTGCATTCGGCCCTGAAGGTGGAGTAGCCTGAGATGTGGAGGCTTTATCCTTCCTCTAGATGTTTTTCTGTTGGAGCTTCCCGATCAAGGACACGTCAATGGTCGGTTTAAAGAAATGGCGCTCCTCGTCCTTGCCTGGAATAATCTTCACCCTCTGACAGAGTTGGGTGCTGAGTGATCCAAAGAAAAGCTTGCCTGCTCGTTTTCTCCCACAGGCTAAAATCTCATCCCTGATAATGCTCCCTACGTTGATTTCCAACTCCTTCATAAGGCAATAGAGTAGCATCACTCTATCCACTGAAATCCTGTTGCCGTGGGTGGTTGGCATCAAACAATTCTTGATGAAGTGAAGCGAAACTGTCGATTCTGGCTTTAGGTCGCTTGGCACTAACGACTTCACTTTCGTCTATGATTCTTTCCACTGAACCCCCTTGTTGGCCACAAGTTTAAGTGCCTATTTCATTTGCTTGGCCGAAGGGTTCCTTATCACATCATTCCCTCTCGGATTCAGGGCTGCCTTGATTATGTACACCCTGTTAATGTTGACTGAGGAGAAACTGACCATCTTCCTCCTCACCACCGCCATGCTAATACTTTCCTCCCTCAGGCCAGCGTAAAACTCTCAAACTAAAGGCACTATAGCCTCCTCAGGGTGAGCACAGAAGTCTTGCCATTTATTTTGAGATATGATCCTGCTCACGAACTCTGGCAGTGCTCCTGCTCTGGTAGAGAATCCCTTCTCATTGAGGAAATCTCTTTTTCGCATGATCTCCATCCGTTACTAAAAAAATTAACATCTTTAAATACCTCGGGGAATGGATTTTTAGGAGTTGCAGCCTTGGGTGATTTGCCCTTTGGCTTGGCAGGTGAGACAGTATGAGGAACTGAAGGAGAGGCGTCCATGGACCTTGTCCTAGGCCTCTTGGAAAATATCGGGTCATTCTTGTTCTTTGTCCTCCTTTCAGCCTTAATCTCTCTCTTCTTTTTCTTCTTTGTCCCTCTTCTCTCCCGAAGAGGAGCTATCAGCTGCAGGTGGGTCATTCGTGAATAGAGGCTCAAAAACCTCTTCAGCAGGCTGCTCTTTATTGGCCTTGGTTAGGCCTTCTTCAGAATGCGGCCCAGATGCGATTACATTTTGGCCTTCATTCTCCACTTTTCTTTCTTTTTCTTTTTCCAGAATTTCTTCTCTTGGCCCCTGTTGGGCCTCTTCTTCTTCCCTCCCTTGCAGCGCTTCAGCTTCACTTTGAGCCTTGTGAAGTGGCTTAAAAGCTGCAAGTCTTTAACTTCATTCCTTCTTTTTTCATCTTCTTTCAACTCTTCTCTTCTTTTTTTCTCTTCCTCAAGGAGTTGCAAGTCAATGGCTGCCCTCCTGAGGTTTTCCTCATATTTTCTTTCTTCTTCAGCTTCTAATGTCCTCTCGGCCTCTAGTTCTTCTTCTCTTCTTCTGTTCTCTTCTTCAGGGTCTCTTTCCTTTGCAAGCTCGTCTTCCTCAGCCATTTTATGATTTTCCATCTCTCTCTCGTCCTCAATCACTTTCAAAGCATTATGTTCAGCCTTGTACCCTTCAGCAACCGCAAGAGCCTTTGTCACTGCTTGGCGAATTATTCCTTCGAATACGTCCAGAGGCATCTTTGCGGTTTTGAGGGGCTTAACTTCAAGCGGCTTTTCAGACTCAACCTTCTTCGGACTCCTCTTTCTTGCACTGTAAGTCACGAACAGTTTGGTCCTGCAAGATAAAGAGGGGTTAGTCGAAGGTTCAGTATGCTTACCCGATGAAGCTCCTTCTTGTCGAGTGTTGGGTTTTATGCCCTAAAACTCGTAGATAGTAAATGTAAACAAATTGTATACTTGTTTCAATAAAGTGTAATTGAGTTTCTACAATAAAGTGTTATTGTTAAATATTGCACAATTTGACCCAAATCCAATAAGTTAAGATCCAAGGTTGTTTACATGCAACTTGAACGAGTATGTGGGGACATATGGGGATCAGTGTTCAAGTAACAACCTAAAAGGTCTATAGTATAGGGATAAGGTTGGGTACCTTATCCCGATAACACTATGTGATACGGCCCGCTTTGTATTCGATACAGACGTGTTGATCCAAGGCGTCCATGTAGGAGAGATGCGAGCGGGGGTATCCTATGCAATGAGTTTGCATAAGACCGGACCACGAAATAGTCAACCATTAGTTATAACACCGTTAACTAAGTTAGGTTACTGTTTCAATAGGATGACCTAGGTAACTCAGTCTTAATCCTGAGTGTGTCATGAACTCCTTCTCATGAGGGATTGTCCTTTGATTAACATGGGTGAGAGTGGCCAATACGTCGACTCAATATGCCTTCCTTTTTGGGGACAAGACCGAGTGGGAGGCTGGGAACATGACAACACAAGAAGGAATTCACTCCTTCCCGCTTCTAGGAAAAGTAGATGAGTGTTCCCTTAAGTGGTGACTCCGGGACTTGAACAAAGGGATCTCGCCCTCTCACTGGCCCGAGAGGGACTATCTGTTTAATGGTTTGACCATAAACATGTTGTTCATTAGAGGAACACTGGTACTTAAGGAGACAGATGTAACACAGGGGTAAAACGGTAATTTTACCCAACTGTGATTACGGACACTCGTGAAGGATTGACTTACCGGCATAGGTCTACATCCATGGACACAGAAATGTTCTACAGTGAGAAGAGTTCAGTTGTGGGTCTTTAGTGGAATGACCCACAATTAATGAATATTGGTTAACTTGATTAATGAGTTAAATAAGTTAACCTCATATCATTGGAGCTTCTGATCTGTAGGTCCATTAGGTCCCCCTGCTAGCTCGTAAAGAGTAATTAGGAACAAATATATCTTAAAAGAATTTGAATAGTTCAAATTCATATTGGGAATTAAGTTAATTATATGCGATACAAATTAATATAATGTATAGTGATGCATTAAAATATAAAGTCTAATTTAAGATTAAACTTTTTTATATTGAGAGATTGATATATTTGAAAGAGTTCAAATATATGTCTAATTAAATATATGGTATTTAATTAGAAGATGAATTAATTAATTATTCAATTTAGTTTAAATTAAATGAGATTTAATTAAACTATAGTCTATGAGGGAATTATTATAATATGATTCTAATATGTAATTAATTGAATATGGGAGATATTTAATTAATTGTAAAATTAATTAATTAATTAGTTTAATTGAATTAATTAAATGTGATTTAATTAAGTTTAATTAAAATATATTATGTGAGGAAATTACATTTAAATAAGATTTAAATGTGCATGGGATTAATTAATTAATATGATTAATTAATTAACATTTAATTAATTAATATGATTAGTTAATTAACATTTAATTAATTGATTTAATCAATTAATGAATTGATCTTGATCTAACGGTCAAGATTGTTTCCTAACCTCACATTAGAGTTTCCTCTTTTATAAAAGGTTATGAGAACCCTAGCCCTAAAGTCTCATTCTAGCCTCCCTCACATATTCTCTCAAAAACTCTAGAGAGAATTTTTTCTCTCTGAGGGTTTTTCCCAATCAAGATTAAGTAGTCCCACAACTACGTTCCTAATCTCAGAGAATAAAAGGGTAGCCTCGTGGTGGTGTTCGTTGAAGTATTCAGAGTCGCCAACAATTATGTTTTTCACTGCTTAACCTTTTGCCAATGTATTGGTATTTTGTAGAACAAAATTAATTTACGAACGGTCCAATTGCTTCTGCTGTAACGGAATTGGGAATTTCAATCCTTCAATTGGTATCAGAGTCGATCGTATTTTTAAATTTTGTTTCTCAAAATTTGCATTGATTGGTGGGATTAAATTATGCATTTGATGCATGAAGGTTTGCTAGTAGATGTTTTGGGTTTTTGGCATTAGATTTTGCAATTTTTATTGATTTGATCAATGTAAGGGCCCGGTGTTTTGAGCGTTTTATTGCAAATCGAGTCTGTAAGTCCGTGTCACTATTTTGTATCAATTGAGGAAGAAATTCGGAGCAGTCTGGGGCACAATCGGAGAAAAATCGCACTAGTTTTTCTGGAAATCTGAGAGGTAGCGTCTCGACGCTGGCAGAAAAACCCAGAAAAGGAAGAAATTGCGGGACGGGAATAAAATAAAATTAAAGAATCGGATTTTGACATCAAGAAAGCGTGCAACCTAGGCGGTTGGAGCACGCGTGCGTTAAGCTTGAATGCGGGGGTTTGAGTGTGTGCATGTTTTATTTTTGTTTCGTCAATTTTCGCGTGCTGAAAAAAAAAAAGAAACAAGTTTTGCGTATGCCAAGTCTCGAACACGCGTGCAACCATAGCCTCATTAACCAACTGATCCATTAATTCTTTTATTTACTTTCATTAGCAGCTAATTAGAGATATATTTGATCGATATGCACGTGGTTTGACTGTTTCTTGACCGGTTCGGGCAGTTTTGACTGATTCCTTGGAGATTTGACTGGTTCACACGTGGTTTTGGCCGTTCTAGCCAATTTTAACCGGTCTGAAGGGGTTTCAACCCAGTTTTGTGCTGTTTTAGCCATTTTTGGTTCGGTTCATCGAATTTAAAGCCGGTTCAAGGTGTTTTGAAGCTGGTTCAGTACGGTCAGCTCGTTTTCTTGCCGGTTCGAAGGGTTTGGACATGGTCTGAGGTTGTTTTGAGCTTTTTCACGTCATGATAGGGCTTTAATAGATTGACTAATGTAATTTTTCTATTGTAGTGAGTCCTAGAATGCCAAAACCCGTCTACTTAGCTATTTAATTGCTCTATGGATGTCATATAGTTTAAAATCTCACCACAGGTTAAGCATATTCATGCATATTTAATTATAATTGTTATAATATAAGTATTATGCATGAATTTAATTTTCATGGGTATTTAATATAAATTGTTATAATTAAATGGATGAAAATTGAGAAACATTAAGCATGAAATTACTTTAATAAAAATATAGAAAGTTATATTTATGAAAGTAATTTATATGTTTATTTATTTTCATGAGCAATTAATATAAAGTGTTATGTTAATGTATGAAAATGTGAATGCTTATTTTAATTTTCTTGGGTAATTAATTTAAGAGTTAGATTAATTGAAGAATATTAATTTGAATTGAGCATGAAATTACTTTAGTTTAATAATATATAAGAGTTATATTTATATAAGGAATTAACATGCTTAATTAATTTTCATGATATATTAATATAAATGTTATGTTAATGTATGAAAATGGTAATGCTTAATTTTAATTTTCTTCTATAATTAATTTAAGAGTTAGGTTAATTAAAAGGAAATTAAATTGCATTGAGCATGACATTACCTTAGATTAATATAATTGTTATATTTATGGTATGTCATGTATGCTAATTAATGGTTTTATAAATTAATTAGAATTTGATTGTTAATTTATTCACCATAGTAGCATGTTATAGGGTTAATTCATTAAAATTTATAATAGTTATAAAATTAATGAGTAGAAACTGTTAACCTATAACAAAGAATTGCATGCAAACATAGGATCTTACGATAAATGAATTAATTTTAAAATGTTTAAAATTAATTAGACCTAAGATCACATTTCTAATAGGATTAGAATTATTCTTACTTAGAATTAAAATTAGTTTTAATTGACTAAGTAGGAAAAACATTACTATGATTATAAGGGAACTCCACCGGTTAAGTTCTGTCTAAGGCTGGGGGTATTTAAGCTGACGGTTTACGGAACACCTCCTACCTGGGAACTGACCCGGAATACCGGAGTTGAATTAATCATAGCTAAATGTTAGCACGCAATGTCATTAGGTTTATTAAAAGAGTTTAATACACCTAGATCTTTAGAGTAAAGACCTTACATTACTGTGGTTATAAGAGAACTCTATCTGTAAAGTTCTATCTAAGGTTGGGGGTATTTAAGTTGACGGTTTACGGAACACCTCCTACATGGAAACTGACCCGAACCTTGAGTTGAATTAACCATAGTAATGTTGACTTGCAATGTTGGGTTTATTAAAAGAAGTTTAATTCACTTAAAACATTGTGGTTGAATCCTTTCCATAATTGTAATAATAGGATCAGACTTAGATAGATTGACTTAGCCGAATTTTAAGTAAGTTAAACAACCCTAAATTAACCTTAGGACATTTTAAGTGGGAGGAAAATTAAATCAAGTTTTGCTCCTACGTCCCTATATTCACAACGTGAGGTTCATGCTCGGCTTCGAGTCGCCCTAGGAGCGGCCTCCCTTCGGAAAGTGTTTGCATGAATCAATAACAAGGTGAATGGGAAAAATGTCTAGAGTAAGTGGGAGCGGGACACGTGTCAACGTATCCCTCGGTCTCCGCCCCTAGTTCACACCGTGAGAGTCCTATGATCCGCCTGCAAGTTGTCCTGGCGCAACCATCCCTTCGGAGGGTCTGATCATAGGATTCGGAACATCGTGAACTCCTGAATAGGATAGAAACTCTTAGGCTTACCAACAGTTGTCTTTCCCTTCGGTAGCCTGTTGGTGCGTGCCTCTGAGATCTGAAAGTGGGAGGGTTACACTTACGGGAATGAGTTAAATGTGTTAACTAATCCTTGACCGAACAACGGTAACTAAACGCTAACGGAATATGAGTTATTCTGGTGTCAGAGTTTGGTTGAGATTGTCTCAATTCAGAGGAGGAGTAGCTGACCACCCTTCGGTGGCTGTTGTTCTAAACCTCTGAAGTATCGTTGCAAAAACTAAATCAATAGTTTTATAGGGTTTCTTTGATTGCTTTATTTGTTTTTGCAGAATTTGATTGGATTATTTGTAATGGGTTAGTGCAATGAATAATACAAGTAATTTGTTACATCAGCAATTATATATTAATTTTGTGTATTGTCTTACGTCGTTTTATAAATAACGGTAATACAACAAGCTTAAACGACAAATTGTGGTAAATAAGTCTAGGATTATTCTTAACTAAGGAATGTCCTCATACCCCATATGTTTAATTCATTAAGAATTGTTCTTCGTGAATATGGCATAGAACCCTGCTTAGCAAAAAGAGAACTTGTTCAAAACCGTAATTTTCATTTACCTGTCTTGAAAACGTGATTAGTGAAGAATAGTGATTCTCCCTGAATACTTGATTCAGGGGCCACAAATCACGTCAGTTCTTCTTTTAAAGGAATAAGTTCCTGGCAAGAGGTTGCTACTTGTGTAATAACTCTCAAAGTTAGAATTAGAGAGGTTATTTTGGCCATATCAGTGGGGAACATTAAGTTATTTTTCTCAGTGGGAGAAAATACATATTATTAGATAATGCGTATGTAATTCCTAAGATCAAAAGAAATTTGATTTCTGTGTCTTCTTTGCTGGAACAATGTTACTCTTTACCTTTCTCTGCTAACGTAGTTTTGTTTCAAGAAAGGGACTTGACATTTGTTTAGCTTTACTAGAAAGTAACCTACATGTTTTAAGACTAATCAAGAGTAAAGCAGTCAAGAACACTGGATTGTTTAAGACTGCTACTACTCAATGTGAAAAGAGGCAAAGGATTTCTTCTAAAGGAAAATACATTTCTTTGGTTCTAAGGTAGACCATATTAATCTCAATTTGATTGGGAGATTAGTCAAGAGTGAACTTCTAAGCGAGTTAGAAGATGACTCTCTACTACCTTGTAAGTCATGCCTTGTGGACAATATGACTGATAGATATTTTACTGGAAAAGATCTAAGAGCCAAAGAGCCCTTGGAGCTTGTACATTTGGATCATTGTGGTTCAATATGTTAAAGCAATGGGAGGACATGAATAATTCATCTCTTTTGGATGATTATTCAAAGGTATGAGTATCTCTATCTAATGCAACTTAAGTCTGAGGCTCTTGAGATATTCGAAGGGGCTTAGGACTGAAGTTGAAAACTTCTTAGGTGAGATGATAAAAACACTTTGATCTGATCAAAGTGTTGAGTATATGGATTTGAGATTCCAGGACTATTTGATAGTACATGGGATCACACCCTAAATCTCATTTAGGAGAAATAGAACCCTATTGGATATGGTTCATTCCATGTTGAGCTATGCTCAATTGTCTGGCTCGTTTTGGGGTCATGTAGTGTTGACTGCATTGCATACTGCAGTAGGCAAACCCATAGAAAACGAGAAGTGGAGACTTCTTCAATTCACAAGAGAATAAAGAATTTGTATCGACAAATACTAAATTTTCAAAAGAAGTCCACATCAAAAATCATAAACCACATAGTAAAGTCGGTTTAAGTGAGTTAACTAATGAAGCTACAGTAACATCTACAAGAGTTGTTGATGAGGTTGGTTGTTCAACAAAAGTTGTTGATGGACTAGTGCATCTGGTTAGACACATTCATCTCAATAGTTGAGAGTGCCTCGATGTAGTGGGAGGGTTGTTTTATAACCTGAACGTTACATGGGCTTGATTGAAGCCTAGGTCATCATACCTGATGATGGCATAGAGGATTCATTGTCTTTCAGAAAGAAAATGAATGATGTTGACAACGATCAGAGGATTAAAGTCATGGACCTAGAAATGAAGTCTTTTGTATTTCACTTTCATCTGGGATCTTGTAGAACTGCTTGATGGGAAACACCTATTAGTTACAAGTGGATTTACAACAGGAAACGAGACATTCATGTCTTAACCAGAAGGGTTCATACAACAAGATCAAAAGCAAAAGGGTTAGCAAGCTTAAGTGATCCATTCATGGATTGACCTAAGCATATCGATCTTGAAATATAAGATTTGGTATAGTGACCAAATCTTTTGGCTTTAATCAGAACCCTGATGAGTCTTGTGTTTACAAGTGATCATCAATAGTCCAGTAGCTTACTTAGTGTTGTATATGATTGATATCCTAATCATTGGAAATGATGTATGTTATCTTATTGACTAGTAAAAGGAGCTAGCAGCTCAATTCCAAATGAAAATTTGGGAGAAGCTGAGTTTGTTCTTGGGATCCAAATTGTTTAGGAACCGTAAGAACAAAAAGCTAACCTTGTCTCAAGTGTCTTATATCTACAAAATGTTAGTTAGATATAAGATGCAGAATTCCAATAAGGGTTCACTACCTTTCAGACATGGAATTCTTTTGTCTAAGAAAATGTTTCCTATGGCACCTCAAGAGGTTGAGGACATGAGACGAATGCCCTATGCAGTAGGGATTGTCAGTAAGTATCAATCTAATCCAAGATTTGATCACTGGAAAACCGTTGAGAATATCCTCAAGCATCTTATGAGAACGAGGAGCTATATGCTCGTGTATGGGATTAAGGATTTGATCCTTACAGGATACACTGACATGGATTTTAAGACTGATAAGGATTAAAGGAAATCTACATCAGCATCTATGGTCAATCTTTACAAATGAGCTATAGTATGACATAGTTACAGTCTTAACCATATAGGCCGAAAATGTAGCTACTTGTGAAGCAGCGATAGAGACTGTATGACTTAGGAAGTTCTTGATTGATTTGGAATGTGTTTCAAATGTGAACTTGCCCATCACACTTTATAGAGATATAGTGGTGTTGTGGCAAATTCAAAAGAACATCGCAGCCCAAGACAAGCACACATTAAATTGAATGAAATATTGTTGATTCACTTACAAAGATTCTCTCGGCTAAAGTGTTTGAGGGTCATCTAGAAGGTCTAGATCTACGAGATATGTACAAAGGTGTAATCTAGGGCAAGTGGGAGAAATGTAATGGGTATAGTGATACCATTATGTAATGGGTATAGTGATGCCCTAGTTTATTGTATTTGTACATTGTATATGTTTTATATACACCCACTGCTGTATAGATTACTGTACATCCCACTAAACTAGAGTTTTAGTTCAAGTGGGAGTTTGTTGGGTTTTATGCCCTAAAACTCGTAGATAGTGAATGTAAACAAATTGTATACTTGTTTAAATAAAATGTAATTGAGTTTCTACAATAAAGTTTTATTGTTAAATATTGCACAATTTGACAAAAATCCAATAAACTAAGATCCAAGGTTGTTTACATGCAACTTGAACTAGTATGTGGGGACATACGGGGATCGGTGTTCAAGTAACAACCTAAAAGGTCTATAGTATAGGGATAAGGTTGGGTACCTTATCCCGATAACACTATGTGATACGACCCACTTTGTATTCGATACAGACGTGTTGATCCAAGGCGTCCATGTAGGAGACATGCGAGCGGGGGTATCCTATGCAATGAGTTTGCATAAGACCAGACCACAAAATAGTCAACCATTAGTTATAACACCGTTAACTAAGTTAGGTTACTGTTTCAATAGGATGACCTAGGTAACTCAGTCTTAATCCTGAGTGTGTCATGAACTCCTTCTCATGAGGGATTGTCCTTTGATTAACATGTGTGAGAGTGGCCAATACGCCGACTCAATATCCCTTCCTTTTTGGGGACAAGACCGAGTGGGAGGCTGGGGACATGACAACACAAGAAGGAATTCACTCCTTCCCGCTTTTAGGAGAAGTAGATGAGTGTTCCCTTAAGTGGTGACTCCGGGACTTGAACAAAAGGATCCCGCCCTCTCACTGGCCCGAGAGGGACTTTCTGTTTAATGGTTGGACCATAAACAGGTTGTTCATTAGAGGAACACTGGTACTTAAGGAGACATATGTAACACAGGGGTAAAATGGTAATTTGACCCAACTGTGATTACGGACACTCGTGAAGGATTGACTTACCGGCATAGGTCTACATCCATGGACACAGAAATGTTCTACAGTGAGAAGAGTTCAGCTGTAGGTCTTTAGTGGAATGACCCAGAGTTAATGAATATTGGTTAACTTGATTAATGAGTTTAATAAGTTAACCTCATATCATTGGAGCTTTTGATTTGTAGGTCCATTAGGTCCCCCTGCTAGCTCGTAAAGAGTAATTAGGAACAAATATATCTTGAGAGAATTTGAATAGTTCAAATTCATATTGGGAATTAAGTTAATTATATGAGATACAAATTAATATAATGTATAGTGATGCATTATAATATAAAGTCTAATTTAAGATTAAACTTTATTATATTGAGAGATATATTTGAAAGAATTCAAATATATGTCTAATTAAATATATGGTATTTAATTAGAAGATGAATTAATTAATTATGAATTAATTAACTATTCAATTTAGTTTAAATTAAATGAGATTTAATTAAACTATAGTCTATGAGGGAATTATTAGAATATGATTCTAATATGTAATTAATTGAATATGGGAGATATTTAATTAATTGTAAAATTAATTAATTATTGAAATTAATTAATTAATTAGTTTAATTGAATTAATTAAATGTGATTTAATTAAGTTTATTAAAATATATTATGTGAGGAAATTACATTTAAATAAGATTTAAATGTGCATGGGATTAATTAATTAATATTATTAATTAATATGATTAGTTAATTAACATTTAATTAATTGATTTAATCAATTAATGAATTGATCTTGATCTAACGGTCAAGATTGTTTCCTAACCTCACATTAGGGTTTCCTCTCTTATAAAAGGAAAGGTTATGAGAACCCTAGCCCTAAGGTCTCATTCTATCCTCCCTCACATATTCTCTCAAAAACTCTAGAGAGAAATTTTTCTCTCTAAGAGTTTTTCCCAATCAAGATTAGTAGTCCCACAACTACGTTTCTAATCTCAGAGAATAGCAAGGTAGCCTCGTGGTGGTGTTCGTTGAAGTATTCAGAGTCGTCAACGGAGGTATGTTTTTCACCGCTTAACCTTTTGCCAATGTATTGGTATTTTGTAGAACAAAATTAATTTACGAATGGTCCAATTGCTTCCGCTGTAACGGAATTTGGAATTCCAATCCTTCGCCGGGAGCTTCCAGCTGCCTTGTTGGCTTCTTCTTCATCTTGCCTGCTCCCTTCTTCTTTGAGGGCAGCACGTCTCTGAGCACCCATCTCTCGGATCATTGCAAACTACTCCCGCGAACATTTTCTAAACTATTGTGTGGCGGGTTTTTGGGTTTGGTGGACGGTCGTGGCGCGTGTAGACCTCCTTGGCGTAGACGAACTCGCCATCTCCCTCGAACTAGCCGACATTTCGAAAGAAGATGGAGTTTGAGCATTGGGTCCAACGTTCATGACAGTCGACGAGAATCCTGTGGGTCTCGTTCTTCTTGTGCCTTGCATGGGTGTTTCAGGGTTCTCCTCTTGTCGTCGCACGCTAGCTTCGTGGGTTGCTTGAGCACTCTGAGATCGAGTGTTCTTGCGTGATGATGATGATCCTTGAGTGTTCTTCATCTTCTTGATCGTGGGTTTCGGTTTCACGGTGGAGAGAATATGGAGAGTTTGAGGGGTTTGACTTGAATGCAAAGGGTTTAGTGTTTGGTGAAGAGAAAAAGAACTAAAGTCAAGCTATTTATACATTTCCAATTAGGTCACGTGCAGGTCAAACGATTTTCGTGACTCCCTTTTTATCGGACAAATGCAATCGCATTCCCAAATACACTGGGGAGAAATGCGGTCGCATTTCACCCAGTTTTTCTGTCTTCTCAATTTTTCTGACTTTTCATTTTTGCCTTTGCTTTCTCCTTTTCTCTGAAACACTTATAAACAAGTTAGAAAGCTCATACACTTAATCACGATTTATTTCGTTTTTATTTTTCATTTTCTTATAAAGAATTAAGGAAACGTTTTGATCAATTCAACTTCCATGTAAGTCCCCAAGTAGAGTTGTTCCCTACGGTCAGCTTAAATACCTCAGCCTAGGCAGGACTTGCCTTAGAAAAAGTTCCCTCTTGATCAAAAATCATTTATTCAAAACAAACTTACACTTCTTACCATTTTTCTGATTTTGTTTCAAACACGAGACAGGGCACAAAATAATATGGACTTTTCAAGACTCCCAGGTAAATCCCTAGGAAAAGGTGTTCCCAATGGTCATCTTAAGTACCTTTTCCTAGACAGGATTTTCCTAGACAGAGTTTTTACTCTCGTCCAGATATTTTGGAACTCTTGTCTAGATTATTATTTTATAGATCCAGATAATATACAAAATGAATTCTTTCAGAGTAGCAGTCATACCAGGTCGATCACGGAGACATGGGCTTCCTCATCCTCGAAGCCTCTCCCCCAATATGGTTTTATCCTTTGTCTTTTCAAGGTTTGACTGATTTCTTCAACTTTAATCTTTTTCCAACCTTTTTCTTATGATTCTTCATCTCCAAGTATATCCTCCAAGGTTTCTCTTTCCATTATTTCCTACAAAGTAGATTGAGAGAGTTAATCAATTTCATCAATCATCGAACATTCCTCGAAATCTCCAGGGCACTTCATTGAGTTCATCACATTATACGTGACTTGCTGATCATTGACCCTCATGGTCAATTCTCCTTCTGTACATCTATTAAGGTTCTGCCAGTGGCGAGGAACGGTCGTCCTAATATGATTGGCACGTCCTTGTCAGCTTCACAATCTAAATTGATGAAGTCTGTAGGAAAAACAAACTTATCAACTTTAACCAATATGTCTTCAATTTTTCCAATAGGATGTATAAGCGATCGGTCTGCCAACTGTAAGGTCACAGTCATTGGTCGTGCTTCACCTATCCCTAACTGTTTAAAAACCGAATATGGCATTAAGTTGATGCTTACTCCTAAGTCGCACAGAGCTTTGCCTACATCCCTACCTCCGATAGAGCATGGAATGGTGAAGCTTCCTGGATCTTTAAGCTTGGGAGGGATCTCATTTTTAACTAGTGCACTAGAACATTCCGTGAGTACAACAGTTTCGTATTCTCCCAACCTTCTCTTTTTTGACAGAATATCTTTTAGGAACTTCACATAGGTAGGCATTTGTTCAAGGGCCTCCACTAATGGGATATTTATGTGTAACTGCTTCAATACATCTAAAAACTTCTTGAACTGTACATCTTGTGAGGCATGTTTGAATCTCTGAGGGTACGGAGGAGGTGGTCTATAATCTGGGTCTATCACAAATTTTTGGGGTTTTGCTGTCGCATTTCCCTATCTTTTCTCCAACTTTGATTTTTCTTCTTTTTCTACCAAGGCTTCAGGCTCTTAGGTCTTTTCTACTTTTTCTTCCTTATTCTCTGAAATATTTGTAATGTCTGACTTCTTTTCACGAATCTTTTCTCGAGCTTCAACTGGGATCTCTGCTTCCTGACTTACTGGATATTTTGGTCCATCGTATTCTAATCCACTTCTTAAGCTCACTGCCTTGCATTGTTCCTTGCCTTCTCTGTGAGGGATCTCTGTCTTGCTAGGCAACGTCCTTTGCGGTCTATTCTTAATCTCCTCAGCAATTTGTCCAAGCTGAACTTCCAAATTCCTGACTGCAGCATCGTTCCTTGCCATGTACTCCTTCATAAGAGTCTTTAGATTTGACTCTTGACTCTGCACTGGATCTTGTAGGAAGTTTTTCTACGACTGTTGTTGTGTAGGCTACTTCCCAAATTGATGAGTGTTGAAATTACTTGACCCGGCTTGTCCTCCCCAAGAAAAATTCGGATGTTGTCTCCATCCTAGGTTGTACGTGGCTGTTGGGGTTAGTGCCCTAAAACTCGTAGATAGTGAATGAAACAAATTATTATATACTTGTTCGATAAAGTCGTTATGGAGTTTTGGATCACTCAAGATTATTAAAAGAGTGAAATGCATGATAAATAACCTTAAATCCAATAAACTAGTATCCTTGGCTATGACATGAGTACTTGAACTATATGTTCTGACATAAACGTGGATCAAGTTCAAGTAATAGCCTAAACAGGTCTATAGTATAGGGATAAGGTTGGGTACCTTAATCCTAAGAAAACTATGTGACGCAGCCCACTTTGTTTGAGTACAAACGATGTGATCCTAAATCGTTCATGTAGAGACATGCAAGTGGGGACGTTCTATGCAAATGAGTTTGCATAAGACCAGGACCAAGAAATAAGTCACTCTTGCTTTATAATGTCGTTTACTGACAAGACTGACTATTTCAAATGCTCACCTAGGTAACTTGATCTTAATCCTGAGCTAACTATAAACTCCTATTTATTCGGGCTTATCCTTATATCTGCATGGGTGAGAGTGGCTCAACATCGCCGACTCAATAAACCCCTCATTTCAGGGATATGAACGGGTAGATAGCTGGGGACATAGTCTTGCAAAATAGAATTCACTCCTACCTAATTTAAGGATATTAGAGAGGTTGTTCTCTTAAGTGACTGACTCCAGAACATGAACAAAGGGATCTTGCCCTCTCATTGGCTCGAGAGGTTTTAGGTTTAGTGGTGGGACCACAAACCAATTGTTTATTAGGGACTCAGCTAGAGACTTAAGGAACAAGATGTAACTTCAGGGGTAAAACGGACATTTGACCCAGCTTTAGTTACGAACAACCTATGAAGGGTCGACTTACTTATCATGGTTATATCGGGTGGACAGAAATATATCTACAGTGAGGGGAGTTCAACTATCGGGCTATAGTGGAGTGTCCTCGTGGTTAACGAATGTTGGTTAACTGAGTTAGAAGAGTTTAATCAGTTAATCTCGGATCGTTGGAGCCCATGATCTGTAGGTCCATTAGGTCCCCCTGCTAGCTCATACGGAATAAACCTTAGAATAAATGTGATGAAGAATTTTAAATGTTCAAATTCATTTTAGGGAGTTATCGTTAAATTATGTTCGATAAATTTAACGTTAAAATTTTTTTATTAGGAATTAAACTATAAAATTTTTCAGAGAGATTGGAAATATTTAAATACAATTTAAATATTTATACGAATAGGGATTCGTATTTACCGAGATTAAAAGATAACAGGATTGGTGAATAATTCAATATTGGATATTGAATTAATAATTAAATAGTTTAATTAATATAAATTTTATATAAAAATAGTTTTATATAAAATAAATTTGAAATTAAATTCAAATATGAAAATTGAATTAAGATTCAATTTTGATTCATTAATAAAATGAAAATTAATTTCATTTTTAGGAGGTGGTGGTTTCCTATGACTCAAAGCACAAACCCACTCTTTTTGCACACCTAATCCCTTCAAATGTGTGTTGTCTTCACAAGATGAAGAGGTGCATCTTTTCCACTTCTATTTAAGAAGAAGAAAACACAAGATCAAGTGTTGATCAGTTGGGAATTTTCTGGAGTTTTGGTTCCAAACACCCAAAGGTCCAAAACTCTCTCATACCTCCATATGCTCTAAAATTCATCACCATAGAAGTCCCACAACTAGTTCTAAGGCCGGAGATTAGTAGGGAAGACTCTTGTGGTTGTCCACAACAAGATTGAGCAAAGATTTCATCCACGGATTGCTTCAATTTCGTCCAAAAGGTTGGTACAAAAGTTTCTTTGTTTTCGGGTTCTTGAATGCATGTTTTTCTAAACTAAAATTAAAGGAAATTTGAGTGTTTAGATCCAAATTGCTTCCGCTCATGTATCGTACACTCCATCAGTGGCCGAATAAGGATTCCATCTATTCTGGTTCTGATTTCCTTGCGAACCTACATAAAAAACAGATGCTGGATTTAGTGGACAATTTTCAGCGATGTGTTCCTCACCACAGATCTCACAACAGAGAAAAGAGACATCATTAGCAGGGGCTATGTTGGCTTGATTGTTCATGGTCATGCCCATCATCATGCTATGGATGGCCTTGATCTGGGCTTGCATCGTAGAGTTAGCCTCTGTTTCCACCGCTTTCACTGGATTTTTCAAAATGGTTGTTGGTTCATTTTCTCCCCAATGTCGATTGTTGGTGGCTATGGTGTCTACAATAGCATGCGCCTCATTAGCAGACTTCTTCAGAAAAGATCAGTTTGCAGATACATTTACTAGTGCCTTTGAAGCTTGATCTAATCCACTATAAAAATGATCCAAAATAATGCAAGCAGGCAATCCATGGTGTGGACACTTCCGAACCAGCCTCTAGAATCTTTCCCAAGCTGCATCCAGAGGTTCATTGTAAGACTGTCTAAAAGCAATAATTTCTACTCTGTACTTGGCATTTTTATTGGAGGGAAAAAACTTCTCCAAAAATTTCTCTACGAAATCATTCCAAGAGGTGATGGAGTTTGGAGGAAATGAATCCAACCAGACTTCAGCATCTCCCTGCAAAGAAAATGGAAAAAACTTTAGTTTTAATGTATCTTCTAGCACTCCTGTTAATTTAAAAGAATTGCAAACTCTCAAAAACAGTTTAATATGCTTGTGTGGATCTTCATTTGGAAGTCCAGAGAATTGGCCCATTGTATTCAACATCTGGAACATCATTGGTTTAAGTTCAAACTGTGGAGCAACAAACAGTGGCTCCAAAATTCCTGGATTTAATGTCTGGAAAACTGATAAAGCATAATCCCTTATTGCTCGGTTGCGATCTTCCGCAATGTAGATCGGATTTTCTTGTTGTGGCACCGGTGGAACTGGAGGAACAGGAGGAATTCTCCCGTCATTCTGCTCCCTTCCATGAACTTGAGGATCAACTTGAGGATCGACTCCATGAGGTTTCATTGGAAACTTTTGAATGTAAGATGCTTCCTCTAGAAATTCCTGTGTGCTCAACTCTCGTTGCTCCTTTTTCTTTGGTCTTTGTTCCTAATGTAGACTTTTCCTTACCGCAAGCGCATGGGTCAAGTAATAATAAAGAGTTCGTATAAACGAGTGTCGTCCTCTGGATTGGATTTTTAAGCAAATCAAGTATTGTGAATTATCTTGCCCAATTTTTTTTAGGGATCAAAAAGTGATGAATGAATGATAAGAAAACCAAATCAAAGCAAGTAAAAAGTGTGGAATTTCAATTGAGAAAACTACTTAGGGAATTGATTTCACCGATTTAGTTTAGGATTGATTTTAAGGAGTAAGTTATTATTGCACAATGAAATTATGAGCCAAAGACCCTTTAATCACAACTACCTCTCCCGAGTATAATTGATTCTCATGCAAATTAACCAACTTGATATCCCTATCTAAGTTTATTAATCATGCAAGGCAATGAGATCTTTTAACCAATTCTAAAGTTAATCTAAAACCGTCACGAATTAGAAACTAAACTTTAGTCAAGCAATCTTGAGTAAGTCTAAATCAAATCCCCTCTCCCGAGATAGATTCGAAACTTAAATCATCCAACTAATGGCCAATTAATTGAAAGCATTAAATCAAGATTACAAACATAATAACATTGCACAACTTAAACCATAAATCAATCCATAAACACAATCAACTACATCAATCCCTAAGCTTACAAGTTTAGCTACTCATGATCAAAATTACAAGCTCAACAAAACATGTAAAAGCCATAATAATCTAACTAAAGTGAGGGAAAGAAGAATTAAACTCGTTGTAGGCCGAGACCGAACGTCCCCGTCACGATCCCCACGAACAATGGATTGATTTCCTAATTTTCCCCTTTGCTTCAGCCTTGAATTCCTCTGTTTTTCCTCTGTTTACGGCTCCAAGAAGTCCCAAAATTGATTCCCCCCAAAAACCTAGCCGAAAAGATATCGTTTGTCCCTTTCGAGATCATGTTGGGTTTAATGTCCTATAAACTCGTAGTTTGTAAATCATTAAACATATTCTATTTTCAATAAAGACGTTATTGATATTATTCAGTAAAAGATGTTATTGAATATATACATTGCGAATGATTAACCTAAATCCAATAAACTAAGATCCTTGACTATAAAATGAATACTCGAACTATATGTAGGGACATATCGTAGGATCAAGTTCAAGTTTATAGTCAAAATAGTCTATAGTATAAGGATACAGTTGGGTGCCTTATCCTGGTGACACTATGGACGCGGCCCACTTTGTATTAAGTACAAACGATGAGATCCTAAGTCGTTCATGTGGAGACATGCGAGTGGGGGCGTCCTATGCAATGAGTCTGCATAAGACAGGACCACGAAATAAGTCACTTTCCCTTTATAACGCCGTTTACCGTAGAAACTGACTATTTCTCATAGATGACCTAGGTAACTCGTTCTTAATCCTGAGCGAGCTATGAACTCCTGTTTATACGAGATTATCCTTTGATCTGCATGGGTGAGAGTGGCCAGCATCGCCGACTCAACAAGCCTACCATTTTGGGGATAAGATCGAATAGATAGCTGGGGACATAGTTTCGCAAGACGGAATTCACTCCTACCCTTTTCAGGGATAGCAGAGAGGTTGTTCTCTTAAGTACTAACTCCAGGACTTGAACAAGGGGCCCCACCCTCTCGTTGGATCGAGAGGGACTTAGGTTTGATGGTTGGACCACAAACCGATTGTTCATTAGAGGATTAGTGGAACTTAAGGAACAAGAAGTACTATAGGGGTAAAACGGTTATTTGACCTAGCTATAGCTACGAACAACCTGTGAAGGAACGGCTTACTGAACATGGTTAAATCAAGTGGACGGAAATATATCTATAGTGAGGGGAGTGCAACTATCGGGCTATAGTGGAGTGTCCCGGTAGTTAACGAATGTTGGCTAGCTTGAATAATGAGATTAGTCGGTTAGTCTCGAATCGTTGGAGCCCATGATCTATAGGTCCATTAGGTCCCCCTACTAGCTCATATCGGAATATAGCCTAGAACAAATTGATAGGATTCTTTGAATTGTTCAAAGTCGGGAAAAAGGGTATTATCGTAAAATTGTGTTTGACACAATAATTTAATTATGAATTAAATTAGAAAATGAGAGATAAAGTATTTAAAAGGGTTTTAAATACTATATACATGAATTAAGATTCATATATATTAGATGCACAATATTAAGGTGATTAACTTGCTTAATCATTTATTATCAATTGGGCAAGGTTCAAATATGATCTTATATATTAATGTCACATTTAGAATTGATATTAATATCATAAATGAACATTTGAAATCTGATTTTGAACCATGGTAAGTGGAAAATGATGTAATTCCACTCTTGCATGAAGATTCAAAGTGGAATTACACCACAAACATGCATACTTGCATGTAATGTTGTTTGAACACCTAGCTTCCACTTTCACCCTTAAGACCACCATGTGTCTTGCATCTTGAGGCTTCTTCTTGGATGGATTCTCTCTATAAGTAGAAGAAGAATCAGATTGGAGAGGGATATAGCATTTTCCTTAATGTTATGCTGCTGAATTTCTTCCTCAATCACTCTCTCATCTCATATCTCCATAGAGCTTGAACCTTCAAGCATTCCCTTCCCATTCCCTATCACTATAGACTCCCACAAGTCGTTCTCGGCCCGGAGAATAGTAGGGAAGACTCTAAAGGTTGTCCAAGAGAAGTTGGAGAAGGAAAACACCACAAGGAGTACCTCATTTGTGAGCTACAAAGGTTGGTTTTCTCTAAACTCTCTTTTCTGTCTTTTATAGAACATGCATGCTTTAGGAGCAAAATTGAATGTCTTAAGTGCTTTCGATCTTCAATTGCTTCCGCATGTGTAATATGTACACCTTCAATTGGTATCAGAGCATGATTAGAGCACTTAATTCGTTTTAATTTTGCTTTGGTGGGTACCATTTTGAAATTGAATTTTCTGTGTGCTAAAATGGTAGTGTTCTGGTTTGGCAATTTTTTGAGCATTCAAATCTTCATGAAATTGTAATTGCTCGGATATGTAAGAGCGTTAATGTGTGTACTAGAGTCTGTAATTTTTATAGAGTCATTAGAGTCCATATAGGCTGTAAAATCGAAGAAAAACCGGAGAAGACGCAGCAGAAAAGTAAAATTCCAGCAGCAGCAGTTTTTTTTTTCTTCTTCTTTTCGGGTCCAGTTCGGTCTGCTGCAGTTTTTTTTTACACATATTTGAAGGCCGGTTAACTCCATGGAGGGTTGGTTCGGGTCGGTTCGTAAAGCTCGGGATCATCACAAGCATTTTTATTGATTATTATTGTAATAATTAGTTGATTGTTTGTTTTAAATTGCCAAACCATTCCATTTTAGCTTGATTTAATTTCTCTTATGCATTGAGAATGTATGGTTTAATTGGATTAAATGTATGTGCATTATGAGCATGCCATATAGTTTAAAATCCCACCATAGGAAAGCATGTTCATGCATTTTTTAATAAGTGTTATTAATAGTTCAAATGCATGAGGGAAATTTTATGTTTAAATTGATATAAATGTTGTATTGATTTAGGGAGATTCATGCTTGAATGGTTAATTAAAATTGATTAATTGATATAAAAGTTTTTTTAATCAAAAGATAAAATTAACCTAGCATGAAGCATGAAATTTCCTTAGAATTTTGTTTATAAGAGTTATATTCAAAAGGCAAGTTTGTTATAGTTTAGATTTATAATTGTTATAAATCACATAGAAATTTAAAATCTATAACAAAGAAAAAGGTGCATGCTCACTTAGGGTTAATTTGATCCAACTCTCGATCGATTTCAATTAGATTCAAATAGGTCGATAAGCTTGTAAAACAAAGGTTACAAGAGAACTCACCCGACGAGATGCTGTCTAAGGCTGGAGGTATTTAAGTTGACGGTTTACGGAACACCTCCTACCTGGGCATCGAGTTGGTTCTTGAGTTAAAGTTAACCCAGTTTTATGAGCATGCACGTGTGTGATGTGAGGTTTTAATCGTTATCACCTAGACATCGTAAGATTAAATGAACTTAGACTTAGGGTTATTCAATTAGCCGGAATTCGCCTAAGTATAAGTATACCCAAAACCGTTTAAAATACTTAGTGGGAGGGGAGAGATATATCAAATCCATTTCCCTTTCACGTTCTCCCTTTTTGTTCACAAGGTGAGATTTATGCTTGGCCTCGTGTTGATTATACCTCAACTGCTCCATTCGGAAGGTGTTTGCATAAATCAATAACAAGGTGAATGGAGAAAGTATTTATAGTAAGTGAGTGAAGGAAGTGTGTCAACACATCCTGCGGTCTCCTCCGTTAGGTTGCACCGTGAGATTTCCATGTTGCGCCTGCTTGTATGCCCTGGAGCTACTATCCATTCGGAGGGTTGTAACATGGAGATCGGAACAACGCAAACTCCAGAGATGGATAGGATTACTTAGGACCATTTCCAACATTAGCTTTTCCATTCGGTAGCATTGTTGGGGCCGTTCTCTGTAATCTTAAAACGGCGGGTCACACTTACAAGGGTTACTAAGTGTTAGTAAATTCCTGACCAAACGTAACGATAACTAAACAACTATAGGAATAAGAGTTATTCTGGGATTAGTATTTAGTCAAGAACGTCTTGGTTTGGTGAAGGAGTAATTGACTGCCCCTCGGTAGCGGTTGCTCTAACTCACTAAAGTGTCGTTGCAAAATAATAATCCTGGGTACATTATTACTTTTGCTAAAACCTGATTGGATTCTGTCTAAAAATGGTTAATAAGCAATTTCTAATAGTTTTGTTTAATTTTTCAGCATGTCTAGCTCACTAGTACAATTACTCGCTTCGGATAAGCTTAACGGAGATAATTATGGAACTTGGAAGTCTAATCTGAATACAATACTAGTAATCGAGGATCTTAGATTTGTCCTTACCGAAGAGTGTCCACCTAACCCTGGCTCGTCAACAAACCGAATTGTTCGGGAAACATATGAGAAATGGACTCGAGCAAATGATAAAGCAAGAGTCTATATTTTAGCAAGCATTTCGGATGTCTTGTCTAAAAAGCACGAGAGGATGGTCACCGCAAGGGAGATCATGACTTCGTTGCAAGGTATGTTTGGACAACCGTCCTCGCAAATCAGGCACGAAGCTCTCAAGAAAGTTTACAATTCCCGAATGAAGGAAGGTGCTTCTGTTAGGGAACATGTTTTGAACATGATGGTTCAGTTTAACATTGCTGAAGTAAACGGTGCTACCATCGACGAGGTTAGTCAAGTAAGTTTCATAATGGAGTCTCTTCCGAAGAGCTTCATTCAGTTCAGGACAAACGCTGTCATGAACAAAATAGACTTTAACTTGACCACTTTGCTAAACGAGCTTCAGACTTACCAAAGTCTTACTAAGAGAGGACATGAAGGGGAGGCAAATGTTGCCACAACCAAGAGGTTCCAAAAGGGATCATTCTCAGGAACCAAGTATGGACCTTCCACTTCAAAGAATAAGAGTATTCAAATGAAGAAAAAGAAGGATAAAGGGAAAGGAAAAGCTCCAGTGGGAAGCAAGGCAAAAACTAAAGCTGCAGATAAAGGAAAATGTTTCCATTGTAATGTAGACGGACATTGGAAACGCAATTGTCCCAAGTACCTTGCGGAAAAGAAGGCTGGAAAAGAAAAACAAGGTAAATATGATTTGCTCGTTATCGAAACATGTTTAGTTGAGCAAGATAGCTCTGCCTGGATATTAGATTCAGGAGCGACTAACCATGTATGCTCTTCTTTACAGGAAATTAGTTCCTGGCATATGCTGGAAGACGGCGAAGTAACTCTCAAAGTTGGAACTGGAGAGGTCGTCACAGCCAGAGCTTCAGGAACTCTCAAGTTGTCTTTTGGAGATAGATTTTTGTTACTAGAAAATGTCTTGTACGTTCCCGATATAAAAAGGAACTTAATTTCTATCTCTTGTTTGATTGAACATGAATACCAAGTATCTTTTGATATTAATAAAGTGTTTGTTAACAAAAGAGGTATGCATATATGTTCTGCAAAACTTGAAAGCAACTTATACGTGTTAAGGCCAATTCAAGTTAAAGCTATTTTTAATACAGAAATGTTTAAAGTAGCGGAAACTCAAAACAAAAGGCGAAAAGTTTCTCCTAATACCTATCTTTGGCACTTGAGATTAGGCCACATAAATCGCAATAGGATTGAAAGATTGGTAAAGAGTGGACTACTAAACCAGTTAGAAGATGACTCGTTACCACCATGTGAGTCATGCCTCGAGGGAAAAATGACCAAACGACCTTTTTCAGAAAAAGGTTATAGGGCCAAAGAACCTTTGGAACTCGTGCATTCGGATCTCTGTGGTCCTATGAATGTCAAAGCACGAGGAGGGTATGAATATTTTGTCAGCTTCATTGATGATTATTCAAGGTATGGCTATCTTTACTTAATGCATCATAAGTCTGAAGTCCTTGAAAAGTTCAAAGAGTACAAGACTGAGGTTGAGAACCAATTAGGTAAAACGATTAAAACACTACGATCGGATCGAGGTGGAGAATATATGGACTTACAATTCCAAGACTATTTGATAGAACATGGAATTACGTCTCAACTCTCAGCCCCTGCTACACCACAACAAAATGGTGTATCAGAGAGGAGAAACCGAACTCTGTTAGACATGGTTCGATCAATAATGAGCTATGCTCAGTTGCCTGATTCGTTCTGGGGATATGCAGTTGAGACTGCCGTATACATTTTGAAGATGGTTCCCTCTAAGAGTGTTTCTGAAACACCCTATGAGCTATGGAAAGGGCGTAAAGGTAGTTTACGTCACTTCAGAATTTGGGGATGCCCGGCACACGTGTTGGTGCAAAACCCAAAGAAATTGGAACGACGTTCAAAACTGTGCCTGTTTGTAGGATATCCTAAAGAAACGAAAGGTGGTCTATTTTACGACCCTCAGGATAACAAAGTGATTGTATCGACAAACGCTACTTTTCTTGAGGAAGATCACATAAAAGATCATCGACCTCGCAGTAAACTAGTATTAGATGAGATTTCAAGAAAAACTACAAAAGAATCTACAAAAGTTGTAGATCAAGCTGGTCCATCAAAAGTTGTTGATCAAACACATCCATCTCAAATAGTGAGAGAGCCTCGACGTAGTGGGAGGGTTATAATACAACCCGACCGCTACATGGGTTTAACAGAAACTCAAAACATCATATCTGATGATGGTGTAGAGGATCCATTGTCCTTTAATCAGGCAATGAATGATGTTGATAAGGACCAGTGGATCAAAGCCATGGATCTCGAAATGGAGTCAATGTACTTCAATTCGGTCTGGGAACTTGTAGAACAACCGGATGGGGTAAAACCTATTGGTTGTAAATGGATCTACAAGAGAAAACGAGACCAAGCCGGTAAGGTTCAAACCTTTAAAGCTCGACTCGTGGCAAAGGGTTTTACCCAGCGGGAAGGAGTTGATTATGAAGAAACTTTTTCCCCTGTTGCCATGCTCAAGTCGATTAGAATACTCTTATCCATTGCCACATACTATGATTATGAAATATGGCAAATGGATGTCAAGACAGCCTTTTTGAACGGCAATCTTGAAGAGACTATCTATATGGCTCAACCAGAGGGATTTATAGTCCAGGGTGATGAGCAAAAGGTTTGCAAACTTAAACGATCCATTTATGGATTAAAACAAGCATCAAGATCCTGGAATATACGTTTTGACACTGCGATCAAAACGTATGGCTTTGAGCAGAATGTTGACGAACCTTGTGTTTACAAGAAAATCGTCAAAAACACTGTAGCTTTTCTAGTTCTATACGTAGATGATATCCTACTTATTGGGAATAATGTAGGATTCCTGACTGACGTAAAACAATGGCTAGCGACTCAATTCCAAATGAAAGATTTGGGTGAGGCTCAATTTGTTCTGGGCATTCAAATCATTAGAAATAGAAAGAACAAAACGCTAGCACTGTCTCAAGCATCATATATCGACAAAATGTTGATACGATATTCGATGCAGAACTCCAAGAAAGGGTTATTACCTTTTAGGCACGGGGTTCATCTGTCAAAGGAACAAAGTCCTAAGACACCTCAAGAAGTTGAGGAAATGAGACGTATTCCCTATGCATCAGCAGTTGGTAGTTTGATGTATGCAATGTTGTGTACCAGACCCGACATATGCTATGCCGTAGGAATTGTCAGCAGATATCAGTCCAATCCTGGACATGCGCATTGGACTGCCGTTAAAAACATCCTTAAGTATCTAAGGAGAACTAGGGATTATACGCTCGTGTATGGAGCTAAGGATCTGATCCTTACAGGATACACTGACTCAGATTTTCAGACTGATATAGATTCAAGAAAATCGACATCGGGATCTGTGTTTACTCTAAATGGAGGAGCAATAGTATGGAGGAGTATTAAGCAAGGTTGCATTGCTGACTCTACCATGGAAGCAGAGTACGTAGCCGCCTGCGAAGCAGCAAAAGAGGCAGTATGGCTAAGAAAATTCCTAATAGAGTTGGAAATTGTTCCAAATATGCAACTGCTTATCACCCTCTATTGTGATAACAGTGGAGCAGTTGAAACTCTAAGGAACCTCGAAGTCACAAGCGAGGAAAGCATATTGAGCGCAAATACCATCTCATCAGGGAGATCGTGCAACGAGGAGATGTGATCGTCACGCAGATTGCTTCGGAGCACAACATAGCTGATCCGTTTACAAAACCCCTCACGGCTAAAGTATTTGAGGGTCACCTAGTTACTCTAGGTTTACGAGCTTTGTTAGACTAGGGCAAGTGGGAGAAAAAGTATTGAAGGTGTACATATTACACATGCGGAAGCAATTGAAGATCGAAAGCACTTAAGACATTCAATTTTGCTCCTAAAGCATGCATGTTCTATAAAAGACAGAAAAGAGAGTTTAGAGAAAACCAACCTTTGTAGCTCACAAATGAGGTACTCCTTGTGGTGTTTTCCTTCTCCAACTTCTCTTGGACAACCTTTAGAGTCTTCCCTACTATTCTCCGGGCCGAGAACGACTTGTGGGAGTCTATAGTGATAGGGAATGGGAAGGGAATGCTTGAAGGTTCAAGCTCTATGGAGATATGAGATGAGAGAGTGATTGAGGAAGAAATTCAGCAGCATAACATTAAGGAAAATGCTATATCCCTCTCCAATCTGATTCTTCTTCTACTTATAGAGAGAATCCATGCAAGAAGAAGCCTCAAGATGCAAGACACATGGTGGTCTTAAGGGTGAAAGTGGAAGCTAGGTGTTCAAACAACATTACATGCAAGTATGCATGTTTGTGGTGTAATTCCACTTTGAATCTTCATGCAAGAGTGGAATTACATCATTTTCCACTTACCATGGTTCAAAATCAGATTTCAAATGTTCATTTATGATATTAATATCAATTCTAAATGTGACATTAATATATAAGATCATATTTGAACCTTGCCCAATTGATAATAAATGATTAAGCAAGTTAATCACCTTAATATTGTGCATCTAATATATATGAATCTTAATTCATGTATATAGTATTTAAAACCCTTTTAAATACTTTATCTCTCATTTTCTAATTTAATTCATAATTAAATTATTGTGTCAAACACAATTTTACGATAATACCCTTTTTCCCGACTTTGAACAATTCAAAGAATCCTATCAATTTGTTCTAGGCCATATTCCGATATGAGCTAGTAGGGGGACCTAATGGACCTATAGATCATGGGCTCCAACGATTCGAGACTAACCGACTAATCTCATTATTCAAGCTAGCCAACATTCGTTAACTACCGGGACACTCCACTATAGCCCGATAGTTGCACTCCCCTCACTATAGATATATTTCCGTCCACTTGATTTAACCATGTTCAGTAAGCCGTTCCTTCACAGGTTGTTCGTAGCTATAGCTAGGTCAAATAACCGTTTTACCCCTATAGTACTTCTTGTTCCTTAAGTTCCACTAATCCTCTAATGAACAATCGGTTTGTGGTCCAACCATCAAACCTAAGTCCCTCTCGATCCAACGAGAGGGTGGGGCCCCTTGTTCAAGTCCTGGAGTTAGTACTTAAGAGAACAACCTCTCTGCTATCCCTGAAAAGGGTAGGAGTGAATTCCGTCTTGCGAAACTATGTCCCCAGCTATCTATTCGATCTTATCCCCAAAATGGTAGGCTTGTTGAGTCGGCGATGCTGGCCACTCTCACCCATGCAGATCAAAGGATAATCTCGTATAAACAGGAGTTCATAGCTCGCTCAGGATTAAGAACGAGTTACCTAGGTCATCTATGAGAAATAGTCAGTTTCTACGGTAAACGGCGTTATAAAGAGAAAGTGACTTATTTCGTGGTCCTGTCTTATGCAGACTCATTGCATAGGACGCCCCCACTCGCATGTCTCCACATGAACGACTTAGGATCTCATCGTTTGTACTTAATACAAAGTGGGCCGCGTCCATAGTGTCACCAGGATAAGGCACCCAACTGTATCCTTATACTATAGACTATTTTGACTATAAACTTGAACTTGATCCTACGATATGTCCCTACATATAGTTCGAGTATTCATTTTATAGTCAAGGATCTTAGTTTATTGGATTTAGGTTAATCATTCGCAATGTATATACTCAATAACATCTTTTACTGAATAATATCAATAACGTCTTTATTGAAAATAGAATATGTTTAATGATTTACAAACTACGAGTTTATAGGACATTAAACCCAACAAACTCCCACTTGGACTAGAAACTCTAGTGGGGTATATGAAGTTAGGTGTGAGAGAAGTATAAAGACAATAAACTAGGGCATCATCCATACCCTTACAGATCAAACTCACATAGCATGCAAAGTCTAAATGATCAAGTTAAACTCCACAAGATTAGGGTGATAATCAATAAAGAATGACATGCATTGCACACAACTTAAGCAAACAAAACACTTTCAAGCCATTAAACCATAAGGGAATTCACCATATTGAACCCCTCAACGAATTTAGCTACTCATGGTAAGGTAAAGAGCAAATGAATACATTTTCATTGAAATAATAATGTAAAGAATACAGAATAATCAAAAGATTCAAAAGCTGGAAATAAAGGAGATAGCTAAATATTATGGGTTTTTCTATTTACTCAATCTTTCTAGAGTTCGCTAAGACACTCCACTCTCTCACTTTTACAAGGTGGGAATGGGTGAAACTCTCTACAAACCACAAGGTTTGATGTCTAACACTCTCAGGTTAGAATTTGGTCATCTAAGAAGGACCTCGAGCATCCCTACACATTGGCGTCGAGCCAGGGTTCTTTCACCACCCTTTTCTTCCAAGTGAGTTCTACTTGAATTTGACTTCAAATCTTGAGCTTATATAGTGTAGAAAATGGTTGAGGAGCTGCGAAATAGGAGCTGCGAAACAGCCGGTTAGGTGCAAACAAGACTCGTCAACGACCCTCGCACGACTCGGAACGGCCTCTGATGTTTCCAGAAATGCGGTCGCATTTCAATTTTGCCTTCCCAGAAATGCGATCGCATTTCTGGAGAATTCCAGTTTTTCCTCTGTTTTTCTGCACAATAACAAACTAAGTCAAATTCTCTTAAAATCAAGTCTTTTTAAGCATAAATGAGTTAATTTTGACAAAAGTGATTCTCAACACCCTAACTTATCAATTTAAGCATATTTTGAGCTCAGGAACAGTAAATTGATCAAAACATACAACATTTAGCCAAGAATTGAGCTAAATATAAGGGTAAAATAGGTATATTTTTTACCCTTAACAACCACCACTATGACTACACTGGTATGACTCTGAGACTTCTAGAGGCAGGAGACTGGTGGGAGCCTTTTAGGAGAATTCTGAGAGTAGGAGGATGAATGAGATGTCTTTCACCCCACCCCAGGGGTCCTATTTATTGGAAAAGGCCAAGACCTTTTCCTTAAAGAAAAAGGTCATGAATAAGATCAAATCTATTATCTTATTCATATCTAATTTTAATAATTAATTAATTACCCAATTAAAGATCATATATTTAATTTTTTTTTTAAAAAAATATCATATATTTAATTTTAGGGATTGTATTAAATTATTAATACGAATCCAATTCATATTAATTATTTGAACTCTTTCAAATATTTTCTCTCAAGAATTAATTTTGAAATTAATTCAAAATTATATTATAAAGTTTCTTAAACATCATATTATAATGTATCAATATACATTATATGATTCTCCTAAATAATTTGAACACTTTCAATTTATAATTTATACTTAATTGCCTCAAGTCTCTTTACGAGCTACAAGTGGGACCTAATGGACCTACAAATCAGAAGCTCCAACGATGTGAGATTAGTTGGTCAAACTCATTAACCAAAATTGATCAATATTCGTTAACTGTGCGTTCATTCCACTATAGACTCATAGTTGCATTCTTCTCTCTGCAGACATATTTCTGTGTCCATGGATATAGACCAATAACAGCAAGTTAGTCCTTCACGAGTGTTCGTAACTTCAGCTGGGTCAAATTACTATTTTACCCCTGAGTTACCTCTACCTCCTTAAGTACCAGTACTCCTCTAATGAACAACCTGTTTGTGGTCCAACTATCAAACAGAAACCCCTCTCAAGCCAGTGAGAGGATAGGGCCCTTTGTTCAAGACCCGGAGACACCACTTAAGGGAACACTCATCTACTTCCTCAAAAGTCGGGAAGGAGTGAATTCCATCTTGTGTGATTATGTTCCCAGCTCCCCACTCGGTCTTGTCCCCAAAATGGTAGGCTTATTGAGTCGGCGTGCTGGCCACTCTCACCCATACAAATCAAAGGACAATCCCTCGTGAATAGGAGTCCATAATCCACTCAGGATTCATACTAAGTTGCCTAGGTCATCCTAGTGAAATAGAAACCTAATTAGTTAACGGTGTTACAGCTAGCAGTTACTATTTCACGGTCCGGTCTTATGCAAACTCATTGCATAGGATACCCCCACTCGCATGTCCCCTACACGAACACGTTGGATCATTGCGTTTGTATCAAATACAAAGTGGATCGTATCCATAGTGTCGCTAGGATAAGGTACCCAGCCTTATCCCTATACTTGAGACCCTTCAAGCTGTTTCTTGAACAGTGATCCCCGTTTGTCTCCACATACAGTTCAAGACTCATCTCACAGCCTAGGATGTTTAGTTTATTGGATTAGGGTTATTTAGGCAAGATGTACATAATATAGACAATAACTCTTTATTGAAAAAACATCAAACTATACTTTATTTATGTTCAGTCAATTGTTACATTTACTATCTACGAGTTTTAGGGCATAAAATCCAACACTATCAACGTCACCATCGCACGTCGAAGTTTTTAACTTCTCCAAAACTGAAGTTTGCATCCTCCATCTCTCAAGTCTCAACGTCGTCGCCGCCCAAAACTGAAGTTTGCATTTTTTTCTCCCTCTCAGTCTCAAAAAAAAAGGAAAAGGTCAGTTTTAACCGAACCGAACCAAACTAAATTGAACTAGTTCGGTTCGGTTCAAAAACCAAAATCGAGATAGTTTCAGTTTTGTCGGTTCAAGAGGTTATAAAACTGACAAGCTCGATTCGGTTCATGGTTTGGTCCAAAATCAGACCGAATCAAACCGTGACCACCCCTAACCAAAACTACCTCTTTGTAGTCATGGAATCTGGAAAAATTTCCAGAGCTCCTCCTCTCCCTCAAAACAGGTTGTTATAGAACTCTTTCTTCTCTCTCAAATTCTCTCTACCAAGAAAAATTAACAGAGACAAATTCTTTCTCTATGATTCCCAATTGCAAGAACAAAGGTCCTGCAACCTAGTACCTAATCCCAGAGAATAGCAGTGGAAGGTCTGTTGGTGGCGTCCAAGGCATTTGCTTCCAAATTGATCGTGTTGTTCTTGGAAGAGATCGTGATCACCTATAGAGAAATGGAAGAATTCATTGAAGATGGTATTCAACAAGTAAGCCTTATCCTTCCTTTAGATTAGATCTAAATAATATCATCCTTAGCCTAGTTAAATGTATGGAATTGTTCTGTATATTATATGTTATTGTACTATGTATGTTTGGTTTCCAAAATTAAATGAAACACACACGCTTCCATTGTGTGATTCAATCCCTCCAAGACAGTAGTTCATAACTTAATCAAGATTAAGATTGAGTAACATGGTCATCCTATGAAATAATAATCTAACTAGTCAACTGTGTTACATCTAATTATCATTTATTTCGCGGTTCGGTCTTATGCAAACTCATTGCATAAAATATCCCACTTGCATGTCTCCATAAGAACGATTTGGATCATTTCATTTGTATCAAATACAAAGTGGTTCATACCCATAGTGTCACCAGGATAAGATACTCAGTCTTATCCCTATACTATAGACCTTTTAGGTTATTACTTAACATGATCTCATGTATGTCAACACCATATACTGTTCAAGCCTTATTAAATAACCTAGGATTTTAGTTTATTGGATTTGAGTTAATGCAATTCTAAAATAAACCTCAATAACAACTTTATTGAACAAATAAACACTATTTACATTTACTATCCACGAGTTTAGGGCATAAAACCCAACAGATCTACCTTGGGTGTTGCCCTGCTTGCTCCAACATCTTTATTGTTGCCTTCGTCATTTCTACCCAGCTCCAACTCTTTTTCTTTCTCATTATCCTTTTCTACCTCGTGTGGGATACTCTGTTCTTTCCTCTCATCTAATGCTTTCCCACTCCTCAAAGTCATTGCCTGAACCTGCTCCTTAGCTACTTGACCCACTTGCAATTTAAGAGTTCTCAGTGAAGATTGTTGACTTTGGATAGCAACATCATTCCTTGCCATATAATCCTTGATCTACGCCTCCAACGAGGTTCCTATTGGGTTTTGTGCCCTAAACTCGTGGTTTGTAATGTAAACGAATTATTTATTCAATAAAGATAATGGTTATTTTATTTCGACTTTTAGACTTGCATAAACTCAAATCCAATAAAGAAACATCCAAGGTTATTTAATGCACCTTGAACAGTATGTGGTTGACATACGGGTGGATCATGTTCAAGTAATAACCTAAAGGGTCTATAGTATATGGAAAATGTTGGGTACCTTATCCTGATGACACTATGGATATGACCCACTTTGTAATAATTACAAACTAAATGATCCAAATCGTTCATGTGGAAACATGCGAGTGGGGACATCCTATACAATGAGTTTGTATAAGTCTAGATCGTGAAATAATTAATCTTTCTTGTAACACCGTTAATTGAAATTTCATAGCATGACCATATGTAACTCGATTTCAATCATGAGTGAGCTATGAACTCCTGCCTACGAGGGATTGTCCTTTGGTTTTTATGGGTGAGAGTGCCCTGAGTTGCAGACTCAATAAACCTACCATTTTGGGGACAATACCGAGTGGGGAGCTGAAGGAGAGAGGAGCACTCGAGCGGAAGCATTAGCGGATCTTAGGCCTTGATTTTCATTAATTTTTTAGATTAAATCATGCTAAAAACAAGAACGAAAACAGGAGAATCGAACACCAACCTTTGGAGCTTAAATTCGTGAGTTCCTTTTGATGATTTTCTACACGATCACTTCATGGACGACCACCGTGATCTTCCCCGCTATTCTTCGGCCTTAGAACGGGCTTGTGGGAACCCGAGCACGATGATTTTGAGAGAAAGAAAGCTTGAGAGAAAATGGGTTTTGGTCAAAACATCTCACGGTTTTGAGAGAGAAAGAACATCCAGCTTTTTCAATTTCAATCTTTAGCATCTGTCCCCTTTCCCACCTCTTCAAAACATATATATAAAGGGGTTTGTGCCTATTTGTGATCCCCACAAAATGACAGCAAGAAGATGAATGGCAAACCATAAATTGGTGGCATTCCATGGATTTTTCCAATTCATTAATTTTAAATGAATTTCAAAATTCATTTTCTTTTAGTTTTCAATTAATCTTTATTCATTTAAATGAAAACTAATTCTAATAATTAAATAAATCTAATTTATTTAATAATTTAAATTTTAATATCTTATATTAAAATCAATAATACGCCAATATCGTTCTCTCTTAGAATCGGTGAATGTGAATCACAATTCAAATTCAAACCAAATATTTTGAACATCAATCTGTATTCATACAAATTATGTTAAAATCATATTTAAATAATAATATCTCTCTTAAAATATGGTTTAATTAACAATTAAACCATTACGTTAAATTATACTGAATATAATTAACGATATCTCCCTAATTGGATTTTGAACGACTTTCAAATTCTTTCATCACTCTGTTCTAAGGTTAATCCATTTGAGCTAGCAGAGGAATCTAATGGACCTACAGATCATGGGCTCCAACGATCCGAGGTTAACTGATTGAACTCTTTCAATCCTAGTTAAACAACATTTTTGTCCACCCTATATAACCATGATTAGTAAGTCAATCCTTCACAAGTTGTTCGTAACTATAGTAAGGACAAAAGTCCGTTTTACCCCTACAGCACTTCTTGATCCTTAAGCCTCCACTGAGTCCCTAATGAACATTTGGTTTGTGGTCCCACCACTAAACCTGAAACCTCTCGGGCCAATGAGAGGGTGGCACGCCTTTGTTCACGTCACGGAGTCAGCACTTAAGGGAACAACCTTTCTACTATCCCTAAATACGAGTAGGAGTGAATTCATTTTGCAGGACTATGTCCCCAGCTATCTACCCGGTGTTATCCCCAAAGTGGCAGGTTTATTGAGCGGCACTTTTATTGAGCGGCACTTTAAGGCCACTCTCAGCTATGCAAATCAAAGGATAATCTCGGATAAACAGGAGTTCATAGTTAGCTCAGGATTAAGATCGAGTTACCAAGGTCATCGCTTGAAATATGTCAGTTTCACAGTAAACGACGTTAAAAAGTGAAAGTGACTTAATTCGCGGTCCGGTCTTATACAAACTCATTTGCATAGGATGCCCCCACTTGCATGTCTCTACATGAACGATACAGGATCACATCGTTTGTAATAAAGTGGGCTGCATCAATAGTTTTTCCTAGGATAAGTTACCCAGTCTTATCCCTATACTATAGACCGTTTAGGCTATGTACTTGAACCTGATCCACTTTTATGTCACTACATAAAGTTCAAGCATTCATATCATAGCCATGGATTCTAGTTTATTGGATTAGGGTTAATAAATACATTGTTAAACTAATCTTTCAACAACCATAATAAAAACTATTCTAATAAGTTTTATATATAATTTCGTTACATTTACTATCCACGAGTTTTAGGACATAAACCCCAACAGGAGCTGGAAACATAACGACACAAGATGAAATTAACTTCTTCCAAGCTTTAGGGTAAGGGGATGTTTAGGGCATGGAATTGGAATGGAATAGAATGGATTGGATTGGAATTAGATTCCAATGTTTGTTCGGGCAGATTTGGGTTGGAATGGGATCACCTTTTGGATTCCAATGTGAGTCCTTGGAATGGAAGGTTTGGAATCCACAATTCCAATCCATTCCAACACTTTTTGTATAAAGTTGGAGGGACCCATCATTTCTCTTTCTATTTTCCTTATAATTTTAGAGGGTCTCATTATTTCTCTCCATTTTTCTTCATAATTTAGATGGTCCCACCATTATTCCCTCCATTTTCTCAAAATTTATTTATTAATAATAGTAGAATATATATAAAATTTTATAATTTTATGATAAAGAAATTATATTTTAGGTGATGGTTAAAATATCTTCTTGATCCCTATATAAATTTAGTCTCTTTGATTATGTTAGCTTAAACTCCTTTTTCATTGGATTCTTGGGATGTAATTGGATTGGTTGACATTGTTCTTAGTTGAGCTTGCTGAATTCTATTTCATTCTGCAAAAATATCATGTTCATCTATGCTTACCTATTTAAACCACCATTTATGAATGTTTTCTTGAACGATCTATCAGTTATTCATGATAACCAATAGGTCTGAAACATGTCATTTGTTTGTCTTTATACGAACTTGCATAACTTGCTTGATAGGGCCTAGGTTGCAAAGAGAAGTTGTTGAATTGATTAGGAAATTTATTTTCTTGATTTAAATTAGTAATTTCGGACTCTTGATCGCAATGCAACTAATTCGGTAGATAATCACGCGGGCTAACGGGTTATTTATTCGGTTAGTTAGATTAGATTCGTGGGCTAGTGATTAGTGACAAAAAAATACATATTTTACCCCTTATTCTTAGCTTATTTCTTGTGAAACTTGTATGTTTTTGGTCAAAATTACTATTCCCGAGCCTAAAAAATGTAAAAGTTGGGAAGTTAGGTCTTTGAGAGTCATGTGTGTCAAATTATATATATTTTTGCTTAAAAGAACTCATTTTGGTGTGAATTTGACTTAGTTTTGGTGTTTTGCAGGAAACAGAGAAATGCTGTTGAAATGCGACCGCATTTCTGCAAGGAAAAATGCTGTGAAAATGTGACCGCATTTCTGGCAAGGCAAAATGAAATGCGACCGCATTTCTGGGGAGAAATAGAAAAGTCTGAGTACGTCACGGGTCGTTTAAAACGAGTTTTTCACGCAACTTCAGCTCAATTCTGTCCTCTTTCTGCTCTAAAGTCGGCTCCAAAAGTCCCCAAATCGAAGTCCCCAAAAACCTAGCCGAAAGGATGCTTAAATAGCAAAATTTCGTCGTAGCGTCGAGACGCTGTCAAGACAGCATCGCGACGCTGTCGCGATCCGCAAATTTGGAAATTTTTCTATAGCGTCGCGACGCTGTTCCTAGCATCGCGACGCTATGATTTTTTTTTTTTTTTAAGATTGGAAGCTCCATTTGACTCCAATTGCTTAATTAAGCTTCAAGCACATACTTCCTACAAATAAAACATAAAAATGCATAAATTTGGGCAAATAATTGTAAAAGACTAGCTTAATTAATCAGAGAAAAATAGCTAGCTATGCTCGCTATCAAATACCCCCAAACTTAAGCTTTTGCTAGTCCTCGAGCAAACTACAAATCAAACATATAATGGAAGAATGGATGCAACAATCATAACTCAATCCTCAAGGCTCAAAAGTCAATAGTCAAGCAAGCAAGAGTCATGCACACAAGGACCAATGAGGGAGACAAATTAAAATTTTTTCAAAATTAACTTGCACAAGTGAGATCTAACTCAACAAGATCACACTCTACTAGCCTGGGATTGGATTATTAAACTCTCAGCTCATCTTCCCTCTACACTGGCACTAAGGTTTCACTAATGAGTTAATGGAACAAATTAGTTTGTTTATCTCCATACTCAGGTGCTTTTAATTAACAATTGAATTTAGCATTTATATGTGGCACTAGCTTTCACACACCCATTGCAGGGACCCTTAACCTGAGTTTTCTCTGGTTGGCCTAACTGATCACAACAGGGGTAGCTCTTTTTGCCTTAATCTTTATTAACCATTGCATATTGTGCACAAGCCATGGCATTATTATCTTATTTCAACAGTAACAACATGAATGATTTTTCTTTATGAGCATAAATAGCAGATATTCTTTTCTTTTCTCCTAAGCAAGATCAAACATGCTAATTTGCAAAAAATTAACTCTTTAGCTCTGCCCTACACCTATCGAGGTGACAACAAGCATATGAACCCAATAATTCGCTCCTAAGCATTCAAATCCAAATCTAGCTAAGACAAATACTCTACTCATGCAAGTCATCTCCTAGAAAAATTTTAAAAAGTCTCCCTTTTTGGGCACTTATGCTTACAACTCATCACAAGCTTGAAAATTGACAAGAAAGCCTATCCTAGGACATCATAATCATGCAAAAGTAGCATCCAGAAAACAACCATATGCATAATTCAAAGAAAGCTCAAAACTATAGCCCGAACTCAGATGCTCAAGGGCTCCACAAACATGCTAATCCACCCCCAAACTTCAAATATGCATTGTCCTCAATGTATAACGAAAATAAAGCATAAACAAGCATGAGAACAATAAACGAATGAAAGGAGTGAACAATACTGCCCTGGAATGATGATGACTTCTTGACTGAATGCTTGGAATCTTGACCGCATGAAAGCAAAGGAGAGAAAGAAAACAAGACCTACAAACAGACACAAACAATAAATAAAACTCAAAAGAAAGAAATAACTAACTCACTTGGGTTGCCTCCCATAAGCGCTTGTTTAACGTCATTAGCTCGACGTGTTGACCAAATATGCATCAGGGTGGTCTCCTGTCAGATTTTCCATCACTGGTGCTCTTCCTAGCACCTCTCCTGTAGCCCACCATCATTGTATCTGATGTGTTCTTGGGGTCCTCAAAAGCTTTTAAAAATTCCTTCTCCTGTTGGACTCTTATGATTAGCTCCCTGCGTTCAATATCAATTATAACCCTCCCTGTAGCAAGGAATGGTCTCCCTAATATGATAGGCATAGCAGGATTCTCTTTAATATCTAGCACAAAGAAATCAACAGGAAGGAAAAATCTACCTACTTTAATCAGAATATTCTCAACAATCCCATATGGACTAACCACAGACTGGTCAGCCAACTGAAGTCTAACAGAAGTAGATTTTATGTCTCCTATGTTAAGCTTTTTACATAATGATAGAGGAATTATATTTATGCTGGCCCCCAGATCACATAGTGCTCTACAAGAATAAGTACCAAAATTACAAGGAATAGTAAAACTCCCTGGGTCAGACAATTTCTCTGGTACTCCCTGTTGGACACGAGCACTGCACGTCGATGCAAGATATACAGTCTCCAACTGCTTTTCCTTTTTCTTCTTGTTGAGCCATTCCTTCATGAATTTTCTGTAGTGAGGCATCTGCTCCAAGGCATCTGAAAAAGGAATATTAACATGCAAACCCATAAAAGCATCTAAAAACTTGTCAAACTTAACTTTAGAATTTTTCTTTTTCTTTGATTTAAGAACTAAAACAGTAGGAGAAGGAATAGAAGGCTCAGGATTAAGCTTTTCAGCTTCGTTTGAGGTGGTGCCTTCTTCAACTCCTCTTGTGAGTTCCTCTGGTTCAGTAGTTTTCTCCTCTTCAGCTAATTTAGTCTCCTCCTCATAATGCACAGATACGGCCTTGCAGTACTCCAAAGAAGAGTTCTCCTGTTCAACTGGGGCTTTACCTTTATTCATAGAGTTGACAACACTTACCAGTTGTCCCAACTGAGTTTCTATATTCTTGATTGCTGCAGAATGACCATTGACCGTAGTGTTTATTGCAATCACGGCCTCCTCAAGCTTATTTGACCTATTACTTGATTATGCAATAAAAGCTCCAACAAGGTCTTCTAAAGATTTCTTATTTTCTTGACTTTGAGGAGTGAAGCCAGATGTCTAGGAAGGGTTTCAGATGAGAATTTGGATCCTCCATGGGTGATCCTCTGTAAGCGCAATCTCGAGCCATCTGAATGAGACCTGTTTTCAACTCAAAATTATTAGCATTAATTGGGGCATAGACAATCCCCGACTGTTGCTCGTGAAAGATAGGCTGAAAATAGTCCCTGATGGGCTTAGGTTCTTCAGGATTAGGATTGGCCATTTGGATGTTTTCTTGATTTTCCCTTCGAAGTTTATTGAAAGTTCTTTCGATCTCTGGATCTAAGGGAACTAAGGCCAATTCCCTAACCTTTCGCATACACCGACTACACTAACCTAAAAAGGCAAAGAAAAGGAAATAAAACAAATTAGGAAAGAAACAAGAAAAGGAAAATAACTAAATCTAAATAAGGAAAATATAATCTATAAAAGGAAGAAAATAAACTAATACGGAATGCAAAAATAGATAAGATAAAAAACCAATAAGGAAACTAACCAATAAGGAAAAACTAATCTAAAAAGGAAAAACTAAAAATCTATCAATGGAAAATTCAAACAAAAATGGAAAAATTTAAATATGGAAAAATTTAAGAATGGAAAAGAAAAACAATAAAGGAAAAATGCAATCTACCTAAAAACAAAAATAACAAAAATAGCAACAAAATAGAATACACCCTAAACTAAGACCGGACAATTTTTCTTCAATATTAAAATTGACTAAATATGTCAATCCCCCGGCAACGGCGCCAAAAACTTGATGTGCAAATTGCTAACCGCAAGTGTATGGGTCAAGTAATAATATAGTGATTATGCAATCGAATGTCGTCCTCTGGATTGGTGTCTAGCCAAATTTTAATTATCGAAAATACTCTTGGCCAATTTTATTTAGGGAATCAAATAGACTGAGAATATGAATTAATCAACACAAAACTAAAGTAAAAAGTGACAATCAACTGGGAATAACTGGTCTTAGGGAATTGATTTCACCAATTGGAGTTATGGATTAATAAACGGATTAACACATGCTATGATTCATAAATCTTGGCAACTAAAATCACACATATCTCTCCCGAGCATACATGATTCTCCCATATGCAATTGAACCCGATATCTCTATCTAAATCCAATAAACATACAAGGCAATAAGGCTAACCTTTATGACAATTTCTAGAATTAACCTTAATCTCCCGATTTTTAGCTAAATTCTAGTTATGCATATTGATTACTAATTTAAATCCTCTCTCCCGAGTTAGATTCAAATATAAACATCGATCAATTTATGGCCAGTAAATCGAAAGCATTAAGCATACAACATATGCATAAATGACATCAATAGCATAAATACCGTAAATCAATCCAAAACTTGCCCAACGGCTACATCAATCCCTAAGAATTAAACTTAGCTACACATAATCCTCGTTACAATATAAACTAAGTCTAAATAAGCCATAAAAAGTGTCTAAAGTAAGGGAAAAGAGAAATAGACTCATTGTAGGCCGAGACCGAACGTCCCCGTCACGATCCCCACGAACAATGGGTTGATTTCCAACTAGTCCCCTTTGCTTCAGCTCAATTCTGTCCTCTTTCTGCTCTAAAGTCGGCTCCAAAAGTCCCCAAATCGAAGTCCCCAAAAACCTAGCCGAAAGGATGCTTAAATAGCAAAATTTTGTCGTAGCGTCGAGACGCTGTCGCGATCCGCAAATTTGGAAATTTTTCTATAGCGTTGCGACGCTATGAATTTTTTTTTTTTTTTTTTAAGATTGGAAGCTCCATTTGACTCCAATTGCTGAATTAAGCTTCAAGCACATACTTCCTACAAATAAAACATAAAAATGCATAAATTTGGGCAAATAATTGTAAAAGACTAGCTTAATTAATCAGAGAAAAATAGCTAGCTATGCTCACTATCACTAACCAGCTGTTTTGACTCCGAAAATGATTGGACTACCTACCAACACCATTTTCGTGACTCCTCAACCACTTCCCACACTATAAAAGGCCTCGATTCGAAGGGAAATTCAAGCAGAACTCACTTGGAAGAAAAGAGTGGTGACAGAACCTTGGCTCGACGCCAATGAGTAGGGATGCCCGAGGTCCTTCTTAGATGACCAAATTCTAACCCGAGAGAGAGTTAAACATCAAACCTTGTGGTTTGTAGAGAGTTTCACCCATTCCCATCTTGTAAAAGTGAGAGAGTGGAGTGTCTTAGAGAACTCTAGAAGGATTGTGTGAACCAAAAAAAACCCATAATATTTAGCTACCTCCTTTATTTTCAGCTCTTGAATCTTTTCATTACTTTGTATTATTTACATTATTATTTCAATGAAAATGTGTTCATTTGCTTTTTATCCCATCATGAGTAGCTAAATCCCGTTGAGGGGTTCAATGTGGTGAATCCCCTTAGGGTTTAATGGCTTAAAAGTGTTTTATTTTCTTAAGTTGTGTTTAATGCATGTCATTCTTTATTGATTATCACTCTAATCTTGTTGAGTTTAACTTGATCACTTAGACTTTACATGCTATGTGAGTTTGATCTCCAAGGGGACAAACGATATCGGTTCTCATAAAGGTGATATAGGAGAAAAAGCTCGAAAGAGATTGTCTGGCGGTATAGGGCAAGCTGCCTAAGGCACCCTATATCGACTATAGGGTTATAGGTTGCATTTGTGAATTATCTATGTCGAAGTCGAGTCACAGAAATGTGCATAACAGTACTCGCTTAGCCTTCTAACGGTTCTTAGGAACAAGTGCCAAATAGGAGTTAAATCTGACCCAATGAATAGTATTCTATTTATACATCAAGGCCGACCTACTTCTAAAAAAACGGTAGAAACAATTGACTCCATTGATGCATTAATGACCCAGTAAAAGGTAATACGCTTAAGTTAGATATTGCATAAGTATGGTTGTTACCTTAGGGATGAATCCATGTTGAATACCTCGTTTTATCTTATTATTATTGTTTATTATTTTATTGCTTGTTTTGTTTATCTTTTCAAAACCCAATCAATCAATCTTATTTTCTTTGGTTACTTTTTCAAAAGCAATCATTTGAGAAGTTTCTTCTTCGAATCTGAATTTCCAAATTAGTCCTCGTGGGATCGATACCCTTGGAATACTTCTAAGGTTTTTTATTACTACGTGCAACAGTGTATACTTGCACTTAAGTGTTAGCTGAATTATTCTTTATTATTATCATCCATTTTATCTCACATTCCATCCATTCAGCTGACCTCGCACCAGCTAGCGGTCTAAGGCATGAGGGGTAGCATGCATAAAATTAATAATAATTAGTTAATTAATCATGCAGGCTAACGGGTTAGTTAATTAATTAACACATGTAAGGAGGATGAAAAATCTGAATTACCAAGAAACACACCGGGTTCATAGTAATTTCATAGAATTTATCTTTAGAGCAAGCGAGGAGACCAACTAGTTAACCAATCCAATGAACCCCAGAATTCGATGATCGTTTCTTATTGATAGATTTTTATCAGTTTTGATCTTTCAATCTATTCTTTGCTTGTTGTTTGATTCACCAGCTGTTTTACATTCCCATCATTTTTTATTTATTTTGTGGCAAATTCCTTTTCAAGACCCCCCATTTTTGTGACCTCGTATAAAAACCCAAATTTAAATAGAAAACATCATTCCCAGTGGACGACCCGACCACTACTGCTAAAGAGTAGTCTAGTAGCCGGTTATAAATTTTTATTTGGTCGGGAGGCCTTGACAAATCGATGTGAACTTGAATCGTTCATGTTGAGACATGCGAGTGGGGGGCGTCCTATGTAATAAGTTTGCATAAGACCAGAACTGAGAAATAAGTCACTTTCACTTTATAACGTCGTTTACTAATGAAACTGACTATTTCACGCGATGACCTAGGTAATTCGATCTTAATCTTGTGTTAACTATGAACTAATGTGGAATTTTCCTATCGCAAGTCTACGGGTCAAGTTTTATTATAGTGATTTCGTTAAAAACGAGTGTCATCCTCTGGATTGGGTTTCTAGTCAAATTAATTACCATGAATACTTTTGTCCAATTTTATTTAGAGATCTAAACTTAGTGAGAAAGAAAGATCAAAACACAAAAGCTAAAAATATGGAATTCAAATGGAGAAAGCTCTTAGGGAATTGATTTCACCTATTGGGGTTGTGAACTAATTACATGGATGTATGAACATGCAATGACTCATAAATCTAGGATTATCTAATCTCATATTTATCTCTCCCGAGCATAAACACTTCTCATACATATGATAAACTCGATATCCCTATCTAGATTCATTCATATGCATGGCCTTAAGTCTAATCCTTTTAACGATTTCAACAACTATCCTAAATCTCCCGATCTTAGGATTATTCTAGTTATGCAACTTAATATATAAACTAAATCTCCTCTCCCGAGCAAGATTTAGGAAATAAACATTTAACTCATGGCCAATGAATTAAAAGCATTAAAATCATAATTTGCATAAATGAGTTCAAAGCAACAAAACATCCATAAATCAATTCAACAACGCCCAAAGGGCTACATCAATCCCTAAGAAAACAAGTCTAACTACTCATGATACACATTACAATGTAAGCTAGATATGAAAAAGTCATAAAAACAACTAAAGTAAGGGAATAAAAGGGATAAAACACTAGGATCACCGAAACCGCACGTCCCCGTCATGATCTCCATGAGCTAAAACCTTGAATCCCGCTCCTCCACTTTGCTTCAACTCCCACAGAAGGTTCTTAGTCGATTTTAAGGCAAAAATTACACCAAATGAACTCTGATGTGCGAATTGCTAACCGCAAGTGTACGGGTCAAGTAATAATATAGTGAATGTGAAATTCGAATGTCGTCCTCTGGATTGGTGTCTAGTCAATTTTAATTACCGGAAATACTCTTGCCCAATTTTATTTAGGGAACCGAATTGAGTGAGAATGAAATTAAATCAAACACAAAACAATGCGAAAATATGACAATCCAATGGAAACAATGGTCTTAGGGATGTGATTTCACCAATTGGGATTATGGATTAATTAACGGATTAACACATGCTATGATTCATAAATCTTGGTAAACTAAGATCACACATACCTCTCCCGAGCATACATGATTCTCCCACATGCAATTGAACCCGATATCCCTATCTAAATTCAATAAACATACAAGGCAATAAGGCTAACCTTTCTAACGATTTCTAGAATTAACTATAACCTCCCGATTTCTAGCTAAATCCTAGTTATGCAATATGATTTCTAAGCTAAATCCTCTCTCCCGAGTTAGATTCAAGCACAAACCTCGATCAATTCATGGCAGGTAAATTGAAAGAATTAAGGACACAAATATTGCATAAATGAAATTCAATAGCATAAAACCGTAAAATCAATCTATAACGTGCCCAACGTCTACATCAATCCCTAAGAGTAAAAACCTAGCTAATCATACAACGCGTTACAATATCGTTATGATCTAAAACAACCATAAACACTAACTAAAGTGAGGGAAAGAAGAAGTAAACTCTATGTAGGTCAAGACCGAACGTCCCCGTCACGATCCCCACGAACAATGGGTTGATTTCCACTTTGCTCCCTTTGCTTCAGCTTCAAAGTCTCTGTTTCTCCTCTGTTTTACGACTCCAAAGTGTCCAAAAGAAGTCCCTCATTCAGCCCTAATCGCAAATTACTTATAGGCTGATTTTTCGTCCTAACGTCGAGACGCTGAGGAGACAGTGTCTCGACGCTGTCGCCTTATCGCACGATTCTGGAAAGGAAAACAGGCAGCGTCGAGACGCTAAGGTCGCAGCGTCGAGACGCTGTGACCTGCTCGCGCCTAAACTGATATGGAATGGTAGCGTCGAGATGCTAGTCTGCATTTGACCATATTTTGACTTTTTTCCTTCTTTGATTCATTTTTCATTCCTTGATCTCTTTTCGCCCCCGAACATCCAATTGGCTCCAATATTAATTTCCTACAAATACAACATGAAAATGCATTAAATTTGGCCAATAAATCATGAAAGACTAGCTAAATTAAATAAGGAAAAATAGCTAGCTATGCTCGCTATCAAACTCCCTCTCCTCGTGTAAGATCGCTTTCCTTATATACAGATTCTGTCGACAGCGTCGAGACACGTCTCGACGCTGTCCCTTTTACTGCCATAGTCAGATTAGGAAAATCGCCAGAGTCGAGATGCTATAACACAGCATCTCGACGCTAAGCCTTAGGCTTTCAACTTTTGTGCAGCCCTTAATTCAAGTCTTCTTCAATCTTTTAGCCTCTCTTTAGGTCCCAAACGTCCGATAATCTTCCAATTACTCCAATTTGCTCCATTACATGATCCCTACAAAAAGAACATAAAAGTGTATGAAAATGGCCAAGAATATCTCAAAGACTAACTAAAATATACCAGAAAAAATAGCTCGTTATGCGCACTATCATGAACTCATGTTTATTCAGGATTACCCTTTGATTTTCATGAGGGAGAGTGGCTCATCATTGATGACATGCAAAAATGTCATCATTTTCCTATTAATTTTGGCTAGTTTTATGCTTGAATTGTGTACTTTAATGCTATTTTCTATTTAAATTTCAGAAAACCGAGCCAAAGAAGTAAAACCGGAATTTTAAGAGATTTTGGATGAATTTGGAGGCTTTTGGAGCAATTTGAAGAATTACATTGAAGATCCGAGTCCAAAAAGCCAAGAATAATAAATTAGAAGCCCAAATTCATGAATTTCAAGTCTTAAAGTATCAAGTTGGGTCAAGAAGAGTGCCCAAAATCCATTACAAGAAGTATTTGGGCCAAAAGAAAGTTGGAGGCCCAAAAATGGAGTCAAAATCGGGCCATTATTGAAGATTCAGGGCCTAGCGTCTCGACGCTAAGCCTGGAAGCGTCTCGACGCTAGGCAGCTGCGTGGAAAGATCCAGAATCGCGAGAGCGTCGCGACGCTGTCCAAGTAGCGTCTCGACGCTGCGACGTCTTGGAGCCCAAGAAAAGATGACGTCAGAGCGTCTCGACGCTGTCCTTGTAGCGTCTCGACGCTGTGCCTGTTGGGAGCCTATAAAAGGAGCCTTTTGCAATGAAGATGGTGTGCCAATTTGTGGGTTTTCACCCCAATCTAGAGTCTACACTAAAATTTGGGATTTTTGGGAGAGTTTTGGAGCTTTGTTGAAGATCTTTGGAGCTCGGGATCGAAGGAGGTCGGCGCGGGATCGAGGAGATCGACACTTTTATGAGCATTTCTCTTCCCTTTTCCTTTATGTTTTAGTTTCTAGAATTGTTGTGATTAGGAATTATTGAATTTTAGTGGTTATGAGTAGTAAATTCCTAAATTCTATGAGTTTGATTTAATATGTTGAACCTTTGCTCGATTAATGAATTGATTCGGTTTAATTGTCATTATTGTTCATTTGTGCATTTTGTCCGTAATGCTTTTAATCAACTGATCACTGATTAAATGAATTGTTACTATGTGGAAACTCGACGGAGAGAAGCTTAGACTAGAACTGAATGCATGACTAACGGTTATTTACCCGGGTGACACGGGATAAAATAAATAACGTTAGAGGTTGTACTGAAGGGTCGTAATGCCATACTAAGTAAATAAAGATGAGACTGAAAGGAGATTCTTTATTGAACGGTATGAGAGAGGAGGAGACCGACAGGAGAATCCTTGAAATTAGGCTTCTAGACTTATGAATCAAATGATTTGTTAATCCATATTAATTAATTGATTATGCATTAAAGGTCCAATTGATGAAATCAACAACTCTAGAATTATCCCATCAAATTGTGTCACCATTTATCTTTTGCTTTCTAGATTAGTTTTCTTTTATTATTCTTTTTGGCATTAGATTTTGTTCTCTAAATAAAGCTAAGCAAGATTATTCGCGGTACTTAATTGAATAAATCCAATCCCTGTGGAGACGATACTCTATACTCAAAATCACTATATTACTTGTCACGACCCGTACGCTTGCGGAATTTAAAATCGTGCGAACAATCATCGCCGACTCAATAAGCCTACCATTTTGGAGATGAGACTGGGTAGATAGTTGGGGACATAGTCTTGCAAGATGGAATTCACTCCTACCCAATTTAGGGATAGTAGAGAGGTTGTTCCCTTAACTGCTGACTCTGGGACTTGAACAAAGGGATCTTGCCCTCTCATTGGCCCGAGATGGACTCGGTTTGGTCGTTGGACCACAAACCAATTTTTCATTAGAGGATCAGTGGGACTTAAGGAGCAAGAGGTAACTTCAGGGATAAAATGATCGGTCTAATTTGTTATGCATTTAGTGTTGGGTTTTATGTCCTAAAACTCGTGGATAGTAAATGTAACAAATTTGATCAATAAAGCGTTATTGAGTTTATTCAATAAATAGGTATTGAATGGTTATTTAATTGTGCATTAATTAACCCAAATCCAATAAACTAGAACTCATGGCTATATAATGAACACTTGAACTTTATGTGTAGACATAAAAGCGGATCAAGTTCAGGTGATAGCCAAAATGGTCTATAGTATAAGGATAGAGGTTGGGTGCCTTATCTTGGGGACACTATGTGACGCGGCCCGTTTTGTATTTAATACAAACGATGTGATCCTGAATCGTTCATGTAAAGACATGCGAGTGGGGGCGTCCTATGCAAAGAGTTTACATAAAACCAGGACCAATAAATAAGTCACTTTCCTTTATAACACCGTTTACTGTGAAACTGACTATTTCATGCAATGACCTAGGTAACTCGATCTTAATCCTGAGCTAACTATGAATTTCTGTTTATTCGGGATTATCCTTTGATTTGCATGGGTGAGAGTGGCCCAACATCGCCAACTCAATAAGCCTACCATTTTGGGGATAAGACCAGGTAGATAGCTGAGGACATAGTCTTGCAAGATGAAATTCACTCCTACCCGCTTGTAGAGATAGAAGAGGTTGTTCCCTTAAGTGTTGACTCTGGTTCTTGAACAAAGGTGTGTCGATTCTCCCCTGGCACGAGAGAATTTTATGTTTAATGGTTGTACCATAAACAAATTGTTCATTATAGAATCAGTGGTACTTAAGGAACAAGATGTAACTTCAGGGGTAAAACGGACTTTTGACCTGCTGCAGTTACGAACAACCTGTGAAGGGCCAACTTACTAATTATGGTTGTATCGGGTGGACAGAAATATACCTACAGTGAGGGGAGTGCAACTACGGGCTATAGTGGATTGTCCCGTTAGTTAACGAATGTTGGTTAACTAGGCTAAAGAGTTTAGACAAGTTAATCTCGAATCGTTGGAGCCCATGATCTGTAGGTCCATTAGGTCCCCTTGCTAGCTCATACGGAATTTGTAGGGATAATAGCCCTAGGCAGCGGAAGATTTTAGAGGACCTAATCAAAATTAAACGTCGATTGGGATACCAATACGACAACAAATAATCACAATAGATAAATATCAAAATATAATCGTTGTACAGGTTATTTGCATGCATAAAACAGATTATAAAACCTCTAGATCTAATCTAAAGGGGATCCTAATGATCCAAGATCAAGAACTACTTACTATTAGGAGCGTTCTTGATCGTTTCGCCTAATTCTCCAACGGAATGCAGAAAATTCAGCAAGTTCCAAGGTTCCTTTTTGCTGGATTTTAAGAACACAGCCACAAGATCTTCACCAGTATTCTCACAGGGAATAATTCGCTGATTGCTTGTGGGAGCAAGGAAAATTCTAGGGATTTTTTAAGAGAAAAGGTTCTCTGTGATTTTGGAAGATGAAAAACACAGAGAGCACTCGTGAGATTGAGAGAATTGCGTGAATGAGAGAGGTCAGGGTTTACTGAATGAAAATTGAGGAAGTTATCTAACGGATGGATAAACTCCCTTCCTAAAAACCCTCTCCTTCACGCGTTATGTTGGGTTAGTGGGGAGACCAGATCAATTAAATTAACTGATAGTTAATTAAATTAAATTAATAATTAATTTAATTAAATTAAATTAACATTTAATTTATTAAATTTTATATAAATTAAACCACATAACCTATAGTTTTAATGTAATCCAATTAAATCAAATTTAATTAAACTAAATTAAAACAATAATTAATTAATTCTTCAATTAATTAATATTATAATTAAATATCACATATTTAATTATATTTCTCTCAATTAAACTATAGTATAAATGTACATCTAATGCATATTAATTATAAGCTATAGTTTTAATAAGAATCAAATTCATATTATAATTTAATATTCGAACCCCTTCGAATATTCAATTCTCCCTTAGAAATTTATCTCAACGCCCTTAGTGAGCTACCGGTGGGACCTAATGGACCTACAGATCAGAAGCTCCAATGATATGAGATTAATTGCCTAAACTCATTAACCAAGTTAACCAGTATTTGTTAACTGTGGTTCACTCCACTATAGAACCACAGCTGCACTCTTCTCACTGCATATTTATCTCTGTGTCCACGGATATTGACCATCAACAACAAGTCAACCCTTCACGGTGTTCGTACCCCAGCTAGGTCAAATTACCATTTTACCCCTAGGCTACCTCTTTATCCTTAAGTTCCAGTGCTCCTCTAATGAACAACCTGTTTGAGGTCCAACCAACAAACAGAAGTCCCTCTTGTGCCATAGAGACGGCAGAGCCCATTGTTCAAGACCCGGAGATACCACTTAAGGGAACACACCTCTACTTACCCTAAAGTCGGGAAGGAGTAAATTCCATCTTGTGTGACTATGTTCCCAGCTCCCCACTCGATCTTGTCCCCAAAATGGTAGGCTTATTGAGTCGGCGTGCAGGCCATTCTCACCCGTACAAATCAAAGGACAATCCCTCACGGACAGGAGTCCATAATCCACTCAGGATTAAGGTCAAGTTGTCTAGGTCATCCTAGTGAAATAGAAACCAAACTAACTAACGGTGTTACAGTTAGTGGTTAACTATTTCGCAGTCTGGTCTTTGTGCAAACTCATTGTACAGGATACCCCCACCCGCATGTCAACTACATGAATGCGTTGGATCATTACGTTTGTATCAAAATACAAAGCGGGTCGTATCCATAGTGTCACCAGGATAAGGTACTGTTGGTGTAAAATACGATTATCCGCAAGCGCACGGGTCGTGACAAGTAATATAAAACGGTAGTAATACCGAGTATCGAATCCACAGGGAGGCGAAGCGAAACTTAAGCAAATAATTAAAATCTCTTGAGCACTAAAAGTACTTAGGCGAAATAATATTTAGGGACCACTTCATGCAATAGTAAAAAAAAAAGAATTTAAACTCAAGACAATTAACGAAAATAAATTGATCAATCGAAAATAAAATATGGAGAAAGAGTTTTCTTTAAATGGGAAGAGGGGTCTTGAAAATCAATTATTAGCTAAATAGTTGCTATAATTATCCTATCTCATTGCCCAACTAATTATAATCCTAGAATCTCCGCTAATCACATAGGTTCTCCTGTCGGTTTCCCCTAATTGTAATTAATTCATTTTAACAACCTAAGTGTCCTTAGTGCTATTAAAAATCATTAATTATTACGCTCTGATTCATTTTAGGAATCTAAGTTTAATCAACTAATCCCGGTGTCACAACGGGCAATTAAACTAGTTGCATGGATTATGATCTATCCTAATTTCTCTCCGTCGAGTTTCCATTAAGAATCGAATCATTACACAATTGGCCAGATTGAGTAAAGCATTAAGCACATCCATACAAATAATTAGGACATGGGCTAGAGACAAGAAATTATAACAAAATTTGAACTATCATTTCATTTCAAGACCCCAAAATGGGGTTTTAGCTACACATAATATCCACAATAATTACAAGGGAAAGCATAATAAAGAGCATAAAAGGAAAGGAATTGACCGTCGAAAAACCCCTCGCTGACGCTTGGAGCTCCGCTGACTACTCCTTGAGCCTCTAAGATGCTCCCCCAAAATTCCCAAAATTTTCCCACTAAAAGAATCCTCTCAAAAAGGCTCAAAAGCCTTGAGAGGGGCTCCAAAGGAGCCTTAAAGAAGAGAGAAAGGAAGGAATTTGAAGGATGATTGATTGATTTGATTCATGATGAATGAGGCACCCAAGGGTGCCTTTTTATAGGCCTGGAATAGGGGTAGCGTCGCGACGCTGCCTTGCTAAGCGTCGCGACGCTGCTGCGCACGCGACTTGAGCAACAAGAAAGGGTAGCATCGCGACACTGCCTTACTTAGCGTCTCGACGCTGCCCCAAATTTCCAGATTTTTCAGCTTCCTTTTGGGCTGATTTTTGGGTCTTCTTCTTTATTTCTTTTGGTCATTTCTTTATAGTTGACTTCTTTGGGCCTCCAAATGCTTCAAGCTTTGTTTTGGGCTATAATTACTTCAATTTTGGCTCTTTTTCTCCCAAAATCACCATTTGTGCTCCTAAAGACAAAATAACAAAATTCATTAAATATATTCATTAAAAACACGATTAAAGCACCAAAAAGCTTAGTAAATTGAGACTAAAATAGCGACATTTCTGCTCGCTATCACACCCCCAAACTTAAGCTTTTGCTAGTCCCGAGCTAAATAAATTCTAAAGATGCATGAAATAGAATCGCTCAACCCTCAATGATTTTGGAATTCTTAGGATCGAATGGAAAACATGCAAGTGGAATAAGCAAGCACCGCATACTTTTGAAGAAATCTTAAACTAGTTTGAACTTAAGATTAATGAATAGCATGCTCAAGACTTATCTATTGATTCTTTTACTAACCTAGATTAGTCTTATGGCTTTCTCCATTTGTTTTCCCCCTACACTGGCTAAGAGCCCCTAATACTTCGGAGTCCTTCTATCATGCACAAAAAAGAAACTAGGGTGCCTGTCATCTTTTTCTTTTTTCATGGGGGAGCAGAATTCTCACAAATGATTTTTCTTTTTCTTTTCTTTTTCTTTTGCTACTCCCCCAAACTTTCATTTTGATATCTAATGGTACTAGCTTTCACACTACGGTGCAGGGACCCTTAACCCGAATTTTATTCTCTGGTTGGCCTAACTGATCACACCGCAGGTAGCTCTTTTTACCCCTAGGCTTTTTCTTTTGTGCAAGCAAAATTTTTTTTTTTTCAACAGATTTTCTTTTCTCTCATTTTCTTTTGTTGCTTTTGTTTTTCGCTTAGCAGGCATAGCATTTTTTCCTACCTAGTTCTTTAGAGCATTCAAGCATGAACTTCCTAATATTAGAAACTAAGCCTATCGAGGTGACAACAACTTTGAAAACCATAATAAGAATCTAGATTTTCAAAGACGTCATTAGAAAAGACTATTGCATGCTTTAGACATCAAAACTAAGTATCAAAAAATTTTAAAATTTCACAATTTCTGCCGTGCTCCCAGATTCCACAACATATAAACCATTTTCTCCCAAAATTTCAAAAATCACATCCTTGGCTATCATGGCTAGCTATTTATGCATCCAACAGAATTTAAATATGCTCAACACAGCGGAAGCCTCCCCCCCCCCCAAACTTAAACTAAACATTTTCCCCAATGTTTTAAAACAGAAAAGCATAAAGAGAGATACTGAGACTTCCCTAAGCTAGGAGCGCTTCATCCTCTTCCTTTGGATCCAAAAAAAAAATGGGAAATTTGGAATTTCGGGATTTGCTAAGGTGATCCTGCAAAACAAAATTGGATCACGGAGCAAAGAAAATTATTTACCGCAAAAACAACTAACTAAACTTTAATCCTTGGGTTGCCTCCCAAGCAGCGCTTTCTTTAACGTCTTTTAGCTAGACTAGGCTCGGCATGCTTACGGAGGCTCAAAATAAAAATTTTCATCATCCTCTGGACCCTGCAAGAAATCACGCACCGAATTGCAAACTACAAACAGGGGAGAAAAAAAACTTTCCCCTGGCCCATCTTCACTAAAGAGATTCTCATAATAACATTTCAGGAAATAATCAGCTGCATCAAATCTCTTTTCTAAATCTCTATTCACAAAGCAATTGTTAACAGAGTCATCAAGCGTTATAATATCTACTGGTCTAGGATCTAAAGGTAGCCTATCAATCATGCCAGTCCATTCATCAGAAAAAATATTTACATGCTCAGCAGATCCTTCAGACTCAGAATTAAAAAATGATTCAACTAAGCTGTCACATGACTCATCATCAGAAGACTTAAAGAATTCAAGAATTTCAGGATCAGATTCTATACTATGCACAGATTCGAGTTCTTCTGGGTCAGATTCTATGTTATACACATCATCAGGACATGAAAAAAAGGTATTCACATTGTCAGGATTCATGCATTCAGGAATGTCAAGATCAGACTCAATAGATTCACTGTAATCATGGTCAGACTCAAAATCATCTATCGAGCAATCTTTTTTATGCCTTTTATGTTCATGCTCAATGTCAGGCAATTCAATATCATCATCAAAATTATCCATTTCAGGCAAATCTAATTCATTTTCAAAGTCAGGCAGATCCAAATCATTTTCAAACAGAGGATTATCCATATATGCATCATGATCAAAATTCACATTATCCATAAGCATTTCTCCTAAGCCTAGGCCAAGATTATAGTCTACCTCTTCATCATCATCAGTCAAGTATTCAGGCCCAACAGAAAAACATGTATGCAAACTACAAACAGATTCATCTTGGCCAAAAATACTAAACACTACTTTTTCATCATCAATGTTCAAGGTAAGTTTACTTGTGTGCACGCTAATCTCAGCCTTACCAGTGGCTAGGAAAGGTCTGCCTAAGATAATTGGCACCTCTTTGTCCTCTTTCATGTCCAGTACCACGAAATCTACAGGGAAGATGAATTTGTTGACTTTCACCAACACGTCCTCCACAACACCCATCGGGTGGGTAATCGATCTGTCAGCAAGCTGGAGAGTGACGTCGATGTCTGTCATACCTGATAAACCAATCTTCCTGTAAACAGAGTAGGGCATCAAATTTATACTTGCTCCTAAATCACATAAAGCCCTATCGAAGGATACTTCTCCTATGGTGCAAGGAACAGTAAAACTCCCTGGATCTTTCTGCTTAGAGGGTATCCTACCAGAAATAATGGTACTGCTACTCTCAGATAAATTAAAAACTTCTTTTTTCAGACTTTTCTTTCTATAAAGCATTTCTTTCATGAATTTTCCATAATTTGGCATATTATACAAAGCTTCTACCAATGGAATATTCACAGACAACTTTTTAAACATTTCTAGAAATTTTTGAAACTGTTCATCTAATTTGACATTTTTAAATCCTTGAGGAAAAGGTAACTCCCTGAAATCAAAGGTTGGACATTCGCCCCTCCGCTTGGGCGGGCTAATATGCGAACCTCTGTCATGGTGGTTGCATGGAACCACTTCTTCCTCAGACAACTTCTTTTTGTCATCCTGCTTCTCATCTTCTTTTCTACCTGCAAAGTTGTTAGACAAATCACATTTTAATTCAATAGAGTTGGGAGGATGTTGGAACCTTTCAGAGGAGGCTTTTTCTGCCTCAGTCCCTTCATCTTCATCCATTCTCTTTTCTTCTTCCTTTTTCTTCTTTGAACTGTCCTCCAGTCTTCTGCCACTTCTTAGAACCACCATCTTACACTGCTCTTTCGGGTTAGGCTCAGTATCACTTGGAAAGTTTCCCTTTTGAAGGGCATTTACCGCTGAAGCAATCTGTCCTATCTGCACTTCCATATTCTTTAGAGCTGCGTCGTGGTTGTTTACTGATGTCTGGAGACTCACATTCAATATTCTCTGTTCTTTGATGAATAAAGCCACCATCTCCTCCAGATTATTTTTCTTTTCAGGAGTACTAGATGATGCAAAACCTGGGGGTGGCTGCAAAACATTCTTCGTATTCGCATAAGAGAAGTTCTCGTGATTGTGCAGACTGGGGTGGTAGAAGTTTGGTACTCCTTGAGTATATGGTCTATTTCCTATGTATTGAACTTCTTCCACATCTTGGCCTTCCTTCTTTGAATGACCTTCTGCTAAGGTGGAAATGGACTTAACCACCTCAGACGAAGTCAATTTGTTTAGGGCATTGGTCAGAGATGCCAGTTGCGCTTTCAGTGAACTTGACTCATCCAATTCATATAATCCAACCTTCTTTGTAACTGTTCCTCTCTCCGTCGGCCATTGATAACTAGTTGCCGCCATTTCCTCAAGCAGGTCTTTGGCTTCTGTCACTGTTTTTGAAAGAAAACTCCCTCCTGCTGATGTGTCTAGGACTGTCTTTGTGGAGGGGTTTAATCCATTATAAAATAACTGTACCTGAAGCCAATCAGGATATCCGTGTTGGGGGCATCGCCTAAGCATTTCCTTATATCTTTCCCACGCTTCGTACAACTGCTCCTTGTCAAGCTGCCTGAATGTTCCAATTTCAGTCCGGAGCTTGGTAGTCTTAGCCGGTGGAAAAAATTTTGTCAGAAAAGCCTGGGCAAGCTCGTCCCAAGTACTGATGCTGCCCGTCTCGACTGATTCGAGCCAATCTTTTGCTTTATCCTGTAGAGAAAATGGGAACAGCCTTAATCTTATCGCGTCTGCCGGAACTCCGTTCATCTTTACTGTCCCACATATTTCTAGGAATGATCGCAGATGAGAGTGGGGGTCCTCGGAAGGATGTCCCTTGAACGAGTTATCGCGCGCCATCTGAATCAACCCTGTCTTTAGCTCAAAATTTGTAGCTTGGATTGGGGCGTAGACAATTCCAGAATTCTCGGTGGGAAGAACTGGCTGCAGAAAATCTCTAATTGCCTTGGGAGCTTCTTCTTGGTGGGCCATCGCTTCTGCTAATCTTTTTTCTCTTCTAATGAATCTAAGAGTCCTGTTAATCTCAAGATCTAGCGGAAACAAATCAACCACCTTGTTTCTTCGCATACAATGCTCCCAGACAACAAAAAGAACCAAATAAAAATAAAACAATATTCACAAAATGATGAAAGAAAAATATTTACACCTAAATTACCATTTATCCCTTTCTTTTTTTGATGTCAAGAAAAATTAATTTTTGCTTAAAAATCAAGCCTCCCCGGCAACGGCGCCAAAAACTTGTTGGTGTAAAATACGATTATCCGCAAGCGCACGGGTCGTGACAAGTAATATAAAACGGTAGTAATACCGAGTATCGAATCCACATGGAGGCGAAGCGAAACTTAAGCAAATAATTAAAATCTCTTGAGCACTAAAAGTACTTAGGCGAAATAATATTTAGGGACCACTTCATGCAATAGTAAAAAAAAAGAATTTAAACTCAAGACAATTAACGAAAATAAATTGATCAATCGAAAATAAAATATGGAGAAAGAGTTTTCTTTAAATGGGAAGAGGGGTCTTGAAAATCAATGATTAGCTAAATAGTTGCTATAATTATCCTATCTCATTGCCCAACTAATTATAATCCTAGAATCTCCGTTAATCACATAGGTTCTCCTGTCGGTTTCTCCTAATTGTAATTAATTCATTTTAACAACCTAAGTGTCCTTAGCGTTATTTAAAATCATTAATTATTACGCTCTGATTCATTTTATGAATCTAAGTTTAATCAACTAATCCCGGTGTCACAACGGGCAATTAAACTAGTTGCATGGATTATGATCTATCCTAATTTCTCTCCGTCGAGTTTCCATTAAGAATCGAATCATTACACAATTGGCCAGATTGAGTAAAGCATTAAGCACATCCATACAAATAATTAGGACATGGGCTAGAGACAAGAAATTATAACAAAATTTGAACTATCATTTCATTTCAAGACCCAAAATGGGGTTTTAGCTACACATAATATCCACAATAATTACAAGGGAAAGCATAATAAAGAGCATAAAAGGAAAGGAATTGACCGTCGAAAAACCCCTCGCTGACGCTTGGAGCTCCGCTGACTACTCCTTGAGCCTCTAAGATGCTCCCCCAAAATTCCCAAAATTTTCCCACTAAAAGAATCCTCTCAAAAAGGCTCAAAAGCCTTGAGAGGGGCTCCAAAGGAGCCTTAAAGAAGAGAGAAAGGAAGGAATTGGAAGGATGATTGATTGATTTGATTCATGATGAATGAGGCACCCAAGGGTGCCTTTTTATAGGCCTGGAATAGGGGTAGCGTCGCGACGCTGCCTTGCTAAGCGTCGCGACGCTGCTGCGCATGCGACTTGGGCAACAAGAAAGGGTAGCATCGCGACGCTGCCTTACTTAGCGTCTCGACGCTGCCCCAAATTTCCAGATTTTTCAGCTTCCTTTTGGGCTGATTTTTGGGTCTTCTTCTTTATTTCTTTTGGTCATTTCTTTATAGTTGACTTCTTTGGGCCTCCAAATGCTTCAAGCTTTGTTTTGGGCTATAATTACTTCAATTTTGGCTCTTTTTCTCCCAAAATCACCATTTGTGCTCCTAAAGACAAAATAACAAAATTCATTAAATATATTCATTAAAAACACGATTAAAGCACCAAAAAGCTTAGTAAATTGAGACTAAAATAGCGACATTTCTGCTCGCTATCAGGTACCTAGCCTTATCCCTATACTACAGACCTTTTAGACTAAATCTTGAACATTGATCCCCATATGTCCCTACATACTAGTTCAAACCTCATTCTATTAGCCTAGGATGTTTAGTTTATTGGATTAGGGTTAATAAGACAAGATTACATAATACAAACATAGACAAATGAATAATACATCATTTTATTAATGTTCGGTCAAAAGTACATTTACTATCTACGAGTTTTAGGGCATAAAACCCAGCAGAATTAACCTTAGAATAAAGTGATGAAAGAATTTGAAATGTTCAAATTCAATTAGGGAGTACACGTTAATTATATATGATATACTTAACACTTTATAATTTGATTATGAATTAAATTAAAAAGAGAGTTGAAAACATTTAAATAAGATTTAAATATTGTAAATTTTTATACGATACATATTTCGTTTTTTATGAATAGGGATTCATATATCGGTTTTGAGAGAGAATGGGATTGGTGCAAATATTTATCTTAATATTTAGTGTTAAATTAAATGGTTATTAATTAAAATGTTTAATTAAGGGAAAAATACACTTTTGGTCCCTGAGGTTTGGGTTAAGTGACAGTTTGGTCCCTGAGTTTTCAAACTCAACAAAAATACCCCTGAGGTTTGAGATAAGGAGCATTTTAGTCCCTGCCGTCAATTTTTCTGTTAAATCTTAACCGTTGCTGACGTGGCACTATTATTTTAATAAAAAAATTTTATTTATTTTTATTTTTTTAAATAAAAATAGTAAAATAATAAAATATTAATATTTTACTCTTTTTTTATTCTTTTTTCTCCCACCCTCTTTCTTCTCTTTCTTTTTCTCCATCTTCTCCATCTCCTTCATCTTCCTTCTTCTTCTTCCTAACTCCGGCGACCGGCGGCCACCGCCCATATTTCTTTCTCCATAATTCATCATAAATGGTTCCTACAAGCTCGTTCTAAGGTCAGAGAATAGAGGGGAAGATCTTGATGATCGTCTACAACTTGTTGGTGTGAAGATTCATCCATGGAAATGCAAGATTTCGAGCTCCAATAGGTATTTATTTATTCCTTTGTTTTTCAGTTCAAAATGCATGCTTTTAATTAGAGAAGTTAATGAAATTAAACGCCCAAGATCGTCAATTGCTTCCACTAGAGTGTTTTACACTCCTACATTTAGAATCTCCCAATTTACTTGTCTTAGTTGAATTCCTTGCAAAAAAATGCTTTAAAATGAGTATAATATGTGTATAGGTCCTCGTCGGAGCTTTGGAAACAATTCAGGGCCTAATCCAGCAAAACCGGAGTGGAAAATGACCATTCTACCCTTGGAGACTCACCAGAGTCGAGACCACAGCCATTTAAGGAAAGAATTTTGGAGATGAAGCTGGAAAGCAGCGTCGAGACGCTGCAATCCTAGCGTCTCAATGCTAGGCGTTTGCAACGGCTACTTTCCATATCTGAAGGGACAGCGTCGCGACGCTGTGTTATAGCGTCTCGACGCTAGGTAGTTTTCTAGAATTGAATTTTTCCTTATTTGCTCTACGAATTTCTCATATTTGGAAGATCCCTTCAACACCAAGATGCCACGATTTGAAGGCCAAAAACTCCTATAAATAGAGGCCTTTGGTGTAGGTTTAGAATCATCCCTCAATTCACAAATCACTACAACATTGTAGTCCATCTCTCTCCCCTTTCTCCACCATTCTTCTTAGTATTAGTTTTTCTTGCTTTCCATGATGTATTCCATGAAGAATTCAGCTTGTTCTTGTTCCATGAGCGGCTAGACTCTTCATTCATGTAATTGAGGCGTCAAAGTGTAAGTTCAATTTCTTTTAATGAAATCTCTTGTTTGAATTCTCAAAGCATGTTTATGTGACTTTAGTTATTTGTTTATAAGTTTAGATTGTGGTAGGAAAGATTGACAACCTTGATCCTCTCTAAATTTCTTTGCTAAATCTAAGTAGCAAATAGGCTAACGTTTTGATATTACTCACACGTCCCGAGAACTAAATGATTTAATCAATGGTAATTGTGGTTTGTTGCCCATTGCATGTGAATTAATTCGGCTAAATCCCAATGCGGTTTAGATTAGTTAATCGGCCAATTAATTAATTTAAACTAGAATCAAACTTAGCGTTTGCATGTTTGTGATAGTAGGATCATGGTTCTCGGTTTGTTGCCGGAATACGCCGAACTTAAACTTGTTTTGACTAATTAGTGAGATTAATGATTTAATTGAATTGAACTTACCATGACAATCCCGGTTACATGATCTTTGAGGTATTGATTTCTTTCTTTTTTACTTAATTCTCTTACTTCCTTTTTTTTCATTATTTTCCATAATTAGCTTTCTTTCCATAACAATTTTCTTACCAAATATAAAAACCCCCCTTTTTGGTTACTTTAAACAATTAAATAAATAAAGATTTGCTTGCATAGATTCCCTGTGATCGACCCCGACCACTACTGCTACAAGTTAGCTTTAGAGGTTGAGGATTATAAATTTATTAGACAAGACACCACGACAATCTCTTCCGTCAACAGATATTTGACCCAGCTGTAGTTACGAACAACCTGTGAAGGATCGACTTACTAATCATGGTTATATTGAGTGGACAAAAATATATCTAAGTGAGGGAGTGCAACTACTAGGCTATAGTCACTACAGGAAAACAGGTTTATTGCAGCGGTTTTATTGAGCTATCGCAACAGATATTAACCACTACAACACTTTTTGCAGCGGTTAAAGAACCGCTAGCAGAAGCGGTGTTACAAGGGATCTAGCAACATTTTTTAAAAATGTTGGAATGATTTCTCACAAACGCTGCAATAGTTATCCTCTGTTGCAACATTTACGTCTCTCATAACGCGACAGTTTTTAGTATTGATAACCGCTGCAATTTTTGATACTATAACTACAATTTTGAAATATATAGCAACACGTTTTAAGTTATATAGTAACAATTGACATCTCATAAAGTAACACTTTTGCAAGCGTTGCAATTGTTGAACCTATTTATTACAACGAATTTTGTGTCTATAAATGTCGTTAGACGTCAATAACCGCTACAATAGTGACTGAATAACAACAATTACATTCGTTATATTGCAACAAATTTATTCATTATATCGTATCAATTTTTATCCCATTTTGTGCAGATTTTATATTTAGCTTTAATTTATATCAAATTTATTGATTGTTATTCTTTTTGTTTAGCCAATTTTAAAAATTATACAACTAAAATTAATAACCTTTAAGAGAATAATAAAGAAAAAAAATTAAACTTCATTGTTAAGTATGTTCAACTTAGACTTTATTAATTTAGTCCATGTAATTCGAACTCATTTTTAATTTTGTTACAATAATTTTAAAAAATTCAAAATTGGTTCATATATGTTTTGACTTTAGTTATAATTTGATCTATACTAGTAACTAATATGTACTATGCACGGGAAATTTGTAATTTATTTTAAAATATAAATACATGTAAATATGGATAAAATAGTTTAAAAAACTATATAATTTAATAAATACAAACAATTGGTTTCAACATTTTATTCTTGTTTATTTAGATAAATTAGAAATTGGTTTTATGTTATACAAAATTTTTAGTTGAAATTTCGATTGACATATACTTTGACCCACATTGAAGATCGGGCCGCTTGTTGAAGATAAAAATAATATATATAAATTAAAAATGACAAAATAGAAAATTTTCAATTAAGAAGGGACAAAAGAAGAAATCAAAAGATTCTCCTCTTAAGCTCTTTTAGATAGTATAGATTATATATATATATATATAGATAGATATAAATGATTTAAAAGTTTGAAAAAATTATAAAAACCACCGTAAAGGTTATTAAAATCGTATCCTTGAATCTTTGATTTGATCCGTCTACTTCTAAACTTATGAAATGTTGCAATTAACCCCTTAATTGTTAAATTTCAGAAGTTTACAGAAGGTGATTAATTAGATTGAAAGTTTGTTGACAGTGTGATTTTAACACAACTCTATAGTTTATGGGTGATTCTCATAATTTTCCATGAAAGTAGCTTTATTCTTATAGGACTGGTCAAATCTCACAAATCATCTCTCATGATATTGAAAGTAGACCCAAACAGTAGGATCTGATGGATAATTTAAGCTCAATTTAAATAACTTTTGCGATGGTTACAAAATTTACAAATAATTGTAACCATTAAGTTAAAAAAACTATAATTGCAACGATTTTTTAAAATGTTGCAGTATAACCGTTGCAATTATATCAAACTATTGCTACAGTATCACAATTGTTGCAACTTAATTGTAGTAACACACTCTTTTGTAGCAGTTAAGAAAAGTGTTGTAAGCTAATCGTTGCAAGAGAAATATTTGCGACAATTTGTAAATATGTCGCTAAAAAACTGTTGCAATTATACATAGAGTTGCAACAATTCTTAAATTGCTGCAAAAAAAACTGTTGCAATACATACATTTGCAACAATTTGTTTATATGTTGTAAGAAATTGTTGCGATTCTACAAATCCTTGCTGCACTTTCTAAACCGCTACAAAAAAACCGCTGTAATAGACTTATTTTTCTGTAGTGAGTGGAGTGTCCCGGTAGTTAACAAATGTTGGTTAACTAGGTTAATGAGTTTAGCCGATTAATCTCAGATCGTTGGAGCCCATGATCTATAGGTCCATTAGGTCCCCTTGTTAGCTCATACAGAGTAAACCTTAGAACAGTGTGATAAAAGAATTAGAATCGTTCAAATTTAATTTAGGGAGTAAGCGTTAATTATATACGATATATTTAACGTATTTTTATTAAGAATTTATATAGAGAGGATTGGATGTATATTTAAATGATTTAAATATTGTACATATGAATAGGGATTCATATTCAAAAATCGGTTTTGAGAGGGATCGGGAATAGTGCTAATAATTTAATATTTGATATTAAATCAATATAATTAATTAAATTGTTTAATTAATTATTTTTAATTAATTTCATTTAAAATTAATTATTTTTAATTAATTTCATTTAAAATTAATTATTTGAATTAATTTTATTTAATTATTACTTAATAAAATTCAGTTAATTTAGAAATTAATTAAAAAAGTGAAGAGGTAAATTTCCTAAGGAAGACACCTAATACCATGACTCTTGTCATGCATGGTTGGTGTAATTGACACTTAAAATTGGTGACAAAATTCATCGAACTGGATTTACCTCTTCATGATATATGCTTGCACCTGGTTCCTTGAAGAGGCTAATGCTTCTTGTTGTGATAATCAAGCTAAGGCTGATTGAAAATCTCTCAAGACCAAGTTGTCATTCCATTCCATCACAGTTTGAGTTTTCTTGCTTATACTCTCTAAGTCTCCCACAAGCCGTTCTGAGATCGGGATAGCATGGAAAACTCTCGTGATCGTCCACAGCTTGCTCATGTTCGAATTCATCCAACAGAATGCAAGAATTTAGCTTCCAAAGGTTGGTTTATACTATCATATGTTTCTCGTTTTAAAAATGCATGATTTTCCTTTGTAAAATTAATGAATTAAAGTGCTTTCGATCCAAATCGTTTCCGCACGGTGTTATACACTCCTTCAATTGGTATCAGAGCATGATTTGGACACTCAATTTCGATTAATTTTAGCTTGGTGGGTTCTTATTCATAAGATGAAATTGTGTTGTTGGAGGCAAAGTGGAATCATTATGGTTTTGACATCAATTTCTTTACAACTCATTGAAATTAATGGTAATTGCCCGATTGTTTTTGGGCTATAATGTGTTTGCAAGGGTCTATAATTTTTATGGAGTCAATAGAGTACAATTAGGCCTGTAATTGCTCGAGATTTGTAGAAGAATACAAGCTGGCCGAGAACACGGTACCAGCCCAGACGCATCAGCGTCTCGACACTGATGAACATTCAAAGGCGCGAGTTGCTTTTCAAACGGTGGATCGGTCCAGCTGCTCAACCCGTTTCGGTTCGGTTGGTTTAAGGCGGTTCAAATCCATTTCATCCACTAGAGGTCCGGTTCCAACACTTTATGGGTCGGTTCAAGCAAATTGAAGATGGTTCGGGTTGGTTCGAATGGTTCAGGAAGCGGTTGATGGAGAGGTTTGTACTAAATACAAAGTGGGTCGCGTCTCATAGTGTCTGGAGGATAAGGTACCCAACTCTATCCCTATACTATAGACCGTTTTGGCTATTACTCGAACCTGATCCACTCTTATGTCTCCACATAATGATCAAGTATTCATACTATAGTCAAGGATCTTAGTTTATTGGATTTATTCAATAACAATTATACTGAATAAATCTCAACCATGACTTTATTGAACAAGTATATATAATTTGTTTACCATCACTATCTATAAGTTTTAGGGCACCAACCCCAACAAAACCATCTTCAACCACCCACCACCAAACCAGTTGTCGACGACCTTTTTTTTTTCCTTCCCTTTTCTCTCTTATTTTCTTCCCTTTTTCTCTACATTTTCTATCTTATTTCCTTCCTCGTTTTCTCTAGTTGATGTTCAGGGCCTCCCTCTTGATTTCTTTTCTTTTCGAGCGAGTCGACATTCGTCTCCTCCCTCTCGGTTTGGATCTGTCACGCGCGAAGAGAAGATCCACGGCTTGGATTTGTTGCGTGTGAAGAGAAGACCCACGACTTCGTCCTCGCACCGTTCGTTCCGCCCAGCCGTCCTCACACTGCCACTCGTGCCTACGAAGGTCTATCCTCACGTCGCCACTGGAATCGAAGGAGATTTCCCCTTCGTTTCAGACCTTCCCTTTCGATTTCGAGAAAGAGAGGGTGGAGTGGCAGCGGCTGGGCAGAACAGGCAGCGAAGGCACGATGGCGGGGCTTGGCTGGCACGAGGGAAAGAGAGAGATTTGAAATGGAGAGAAAAAAAAAACAAGGAAAATAAGAAGAAACATGGAAGAGAAAGAATAAATGAAGAAAAAGATTTTTAAAAGAATCCACCAACGGCAGCAGCAGTGGCCGGTCGGCGGAGGCTGGAGAAGAAGGAGGAGGAGGAGGGAAAATAAAACTAAAAAATATATATTTTTAATTATTTTATTTTAAAAATTAAAAAATAATAATTTTTTAATTAAAAAAATGGTGTCATGCCAGCAAACCGTTAAGATTTAACAGAAAAAGTGGATGGAGAGACCCAAATGAAATAAAATCCAAATCTTATGGACTAAATCGTTGAATTTGAAACCTTAGAGATCAAAATAAAACTTAATCCAAACCCTAGAGACCAAGAAAGGTATTTTTCACTTTGTTTTATAACATTTTCACCGCAACTTTCCAGAAAAAGCAGAAAAATTCATCACCGTATTAGAAAAATTCATCACCGTATTTTGACTAACTTTTTCTGACACCAAACAGATACCTTTCCTGTAATATTTCAAATTATTTTTTTTCCTTTTCTTTTTCCTGCGTCCGTACAGTTTATTTCTATTAATTTTCTTTTTTTAGGAAAATTCTTTGCAATTACATTCTATTATTTTTCTGTTTTTTTTATGTAAAAAAAAAAAGAAAAGAAAACGCCAATCTTCGATACAGTACATTATTATAAATTCAAATATTAGCTTAGAATATCTATTCAAATCGATTTTGTTGCATTATTTTCCAAGAAGCTTGGAGATATGATTAAAGAGAGATATGGATATTGAATACAACCTGCTTAAGAAAAAAAAAATTATAAAAACGAAGTCCAAATTAAAAGAAAAAAAAGTTAATCTCCTTGTTGCTAAGGCCCCGTTTGGTTCGTGATTTGAAAATTGTTTTCGAAAATAAAAAATTCAGCAGAAAACGAAAACAAATTTCTTATTTCCATTATATCTAAAAACATGTTTGGTTCCAATTTAAAAACTTTAAATTTAAATTCAAAATTTGAAAACTATGTTTGGTTATGAATTTGAAAATGCATGAAAATATTAATATGTGCTTGGTAAAATTATTTTTCTTTTAGAAAAAGTTAATTTAATATGATTATTTTTTTACTTGACTTTTATTCATTTTTAGATATATTATAAATGAATGATGCTGGAATTGATTCTTAAAAAAAAAATTGTTGGAAAAAAAAGATATATCATATAGTTGTATTATATGAAACTTTTGATTTGTAAAGTGGATGAGTATATCAAAATAGGTAGAATTATGTAAAAAGTAAAAATAACAACCAAAACATCAATATCAATCAAACACATTATTTAGTAATTTTGTATTTTTTTCCCTTTAGAGTCGAAGAGAATTTGGATATCAAAAATAAAAAAAAATGTTGTTTGTAGATAATGCAACATTGTTTGATGGAAAGAAAGTTGTACCTGTGTTTTTAAAGTTGTATCTCGTGTTTCCATTATTTTGAAAACAAAATTGGAAAACAATGAAAACAACATTTTATCGTTTTTGAAAACAGGCCATTTTTTGAGTTGTTTTCGAAAATTGTTTTTGAAAATTGGTATACCAAACACGTTTTCATGGTTTCCCTTGTATTTTTTATTTTCGAAAACATAAAAACGAAAACGGATCATGACCCCTAGGCTTACAAGACAAGCCCACTCATTTAACCCTAATTGGACTAAACACATAACCCGACATATTGGACTCATAAACACAAGTTTTTTAAAATAAAACTTTTGCTAGTGCAACAAGTGGGCTGGACACCCACAACAGGTTTATGTGTGTTTGTGTGTCATGATTTAAACAATAAATCATAAATACAACATTTAAAATATATATAATAATAATAAATTAAACAATTGTTAACTTAATTCACACTCACATTTTTTTTAGTTCATAATTATAAGGTAGGGATGAAATGAACTTTTTTTTTTACTAGGAATTCAAATCATAGATTTTTTAGTCATTAGTATAAACTTTATGTCAGTTAAGCTATACTCATGTTGATTCGAACGAGCCATTTTGTGGATAGTAATACGTAAATGAGTTATAATTGGATTACGTTATGTGATATTATGCTAGATTTGTATCCATCTTTTAATTTTAATTGTTATTTTTTTTATAATTAACCTGTTCTTTAAATTTTCTTTTTTTCCCTAAGCTTTTATGTTTGTTTCTTATTTTGTATTTTGTTTTTAGTTTTAAAACTTTGCATAGAAAAATATTTTAGCTATTCTCATTAATTTTGTTTTATAAATTATTTAATAGAAATCTAACGACTGGTTTCTTTATTTCCATGATAAGTTAAGTAAAAATATACACTGGCGTTAAATATTTAATGCCACAGGTGCTAGGTCACGTGTTAAATAACTTGAATTTTCAATATATATTTAGATTTATCTTAAGAAGTTTATCGAAGGGGTTTTCCACGTATAAATCGTGCGTGTTTTTGCGTTTTTAGTATTCTGAATTTTATGGTTGATTGTTGTTCGTGGTTGGTTGTTTTCTTGGTGATAAATTGGTAATTTATCTGTTGTGTTTTTGGAGCACTATTAATTGGTTGATTGCCTTGGAGGTGATCCTAGTGGATAGTTAATATACTACTTGGGTCCTATCAGTTGGTATCAGAGCAAGGTTTTAATTTAATCATTGTCATGGAGTCTACTAGTAATAGTGGAGGTAGTTTAATGATTAAATTGACATCAACCAATTATTTCATTTGGAGACCGATGATGGAAGATCTGTTATATTGTAAAGATCTGTTTGATCCAATTGAAGCAACCACAAGAGCTGATGGCACCATTGTTAAACCTGCAAAACCAGAGAAAATGGAAGAGAGAGATTGGGGAAAGTTAAAGAGAAAAACTTTGGGGACTATTAGGCAGTGGGTTGATATTAGCATTTTCAACCATGTGTCTCAAGAGTCCGACCCATATGCGTTGTGGAAGAAATTGGAAGGTCTTTATGAAAGGAAGACCGCGCATAACAAAGCTTCATTAATCAAGAGGCTTGTTAATTTGAAATTGAAGGGTGGGAAGTCTGTTTCTGAGCATTTGAGTGACTTCCAAGATATTATTAACAAGTTGACTACTATGAAGATTGTTCTTGATGATGAATTGCAGTCTTTGTTCTTGTTGAGTTCTTTGTCGAACAGTTGGGAAACTTTAGTTGTGACTATTAGTAACTCTGCTCCAGAAGGTGTTTTGTCTTTGAATGTTATTAAAGAAAGCATGTTCAATGAAGAGATAAGAAGAAAGGAGATGGGAGTTGATAATTCACAAGCTCTTGTTGTTGAGAATCGTGGAAGAAACAAGAGTAGGGGACCCAAAAGTCGTGGTAACTCAAAAGGGAGGTCCAAGTCTAGAGACAAAGAGACTAGGACATGTTATTATTGCAACAAGCCTGACCATATCAAAAAGTTTTGCTACCATTGGAAAAAAAAACAAGGTAAGAAGCAAGACTCACAAAAAGAGGGAGATGATAGAAATACTGCAGCAATCACTTCTAAGAGTGATGATGATGTCACCTTGATTTGTGCAAATAGTGAGTGTCATCATGTAGAGAGTTCAGATACAAAGTGTCTGGTAGATTCAGGTGCTTCATACCATTGTGTTCCCAAAAGGGAGTATTTCATGAACTATCAATCTGGTGATTTTGGTAGTGTGAAGATGGGAAACCAGAGCTCAGCTAGCATTGTTAGGTTAGGTGATATTCGTGTGAAGACAAGTGTTGGGTGCATGCTTACATTAAAGAATGTGCGCCATATTCCTGATTTACGCCTTAACTTGTTGTCTCCAAATGTTCTTGATCAAGAAGGATTTCGACATACCTTTGCAGATGGTAAATGGAAATTGTGTAAGGGTTCAATAACAGTTGCTCGTGGTGAGTTGTGTTGCTCTTTGTATAAAACATACTTGAGTGTATGTTCTTCTGAGCTGAATGCAGTTGAAGAAAAGAATTCTCCTAACTTGTGGCATCGAAGGCTAGGACATATGAGTGACAAGGGGATTAAACTGTTGGCTAGTAAATCTCTTATCCATGTTGATAAAACAATTCTTCTTGACCCTTGTGATCATTGTTTGGCAGGCAAGCAGCATAGAGTTTCTTTTTCTGGGAAGTCCATCAAAAGGCAAGGAAAGTTGGAGTTAGTTCACTCCAATGTTTGTGGTCTTATTGAGGTTGAGTCTCTTGGTGGCAATAGATATTTTGCCACTTTCATTGATGATGCTACTCAGAGAACTTGGGTGTATATGTTGAAGACAAAAAGTCAAGTGTTCGGGATTTTCAAAAAGTTTCAGGCCATGGTAGAAAGGGAGACCGAAAGAAAGTTGAAGCGTCTTCGATCTAACAATGGTGGTGAGTATACTTCGAATGAGTTCGGGTATTATTGTTCACAACATGGCATTAGACATGAGAAGACAGAGCCTGGCACACCTCAACACAATGGAGTTGCTGAGAGGATGAACAGAACCATTGTAGAGAAGGTGAGATGCATGCTTAGAATGTCTAATCTTCCTAAGACATTTTGGACTGAAGCAGTGCAATGTGTCGTGTATTTGATTAATCGATCTCCATCGGTTCCTCTTGGTCTAGACATTCCAGAGAGAGCATGGAAGGGACGTGATCCTACTTATTCACATCTGAGAGTCTTTGGCAGCAAGGAATACATGCATGTGCCTAAAGAATAGAGGTCAAAGCTTGATTCGAAGACCAATTCGTGTGTATTTGTTGGGTATGGGGATGAAGAGTATGGTTACAAGCTCTAGGATCCAGAAACGAAGAAGGTGGTGAGAAGCAAATATGTAATATTCTTTGAGCACAAGAAGGGTGCAGACTTTCTGAGTACAAGGTACACTTCTACTTCAGAGTTGTTTATTGATACTACTAATGATTCTACCTCTATTCCCTCTGTTATTCAGCCAACAAATGAGAATGTTGAGGATGTACTTGATGATGTTGATGACATGCGAAAATGTCATCATTTTCCTATTAATTTTAGCTAGTTTTATGCTTGAATTGTGTTCTTTAAAGCTATTTTCTGTTTAAATTTCAGAAAACCGAGTCAAAGAAGAAAAATCGGAATTTTGAGAGATTTTGGATGATTTTGGAGACTTTTTGAGCAATTTGGAGAATTACATTGAAGATCCGAGTCCAAAAAGCCAAGAAGAATGAATTAGAAGCCCAAATTCATGAAGTCCAAGCCTTAAAATTATCAATTTGGGTCAAGAAAAGTGCCCAAAATCCATTACAAGAAGTATTTGGGCCAAAAGAAAGTCGGAGGCCCAAAAATGGAGTCAAAATCGGGCCATTATTGAAGATTCAGGGCCTAGCGTCTCGACGCTAAGCCTGGAGCGTCTCGACGCTAGGCAGCTGCGTGGAGAAATCTGGAATCGCGAGAGCGTCTCGACGCTGTCCAAGTAGCGTCTCGACGCTGCGACGTCTTGGAGCCCAAGAAAAGATGACGTCAGAGCGTCTCGACGCTGTCCTTGTAGCGTCTCGACGCTGTGCCTGCTGGGAGCCTATAAAAGGAGCCTTTTGCAATGAAGATTGTGTGCCAATTTGTGGGTTTTCACCCCATTCTAGAGTTTACACTAAAATTTGGGATTTTTGGGAGAGTTTTGGAGCTTTGTTGAAGATCTTTGGAGCTCGGGATCGAAGGAGGTCGGCGCGGGATCGAGGAGATCGACACTTTTATGAGCATTTCTCTTCCCTTTTCTTTTATGTTTTAGTTTCTAGAATTGTTGTGATTAGGAATTATTGAATTTTAGTGATTATGAGTAGTAAATTCCTAAATTCTATGAGATTGATTTAGATGTTGAACCTCTGCTGAATTAATGAATTGATGTGGTTTAATTGTCATTATTATTCATTTGTGCATTTTGTCCGTAATGCTTTTAATCAACTGATCACTGATTAAATGAATCGTTACTAAGTGGAAACTCGACGGAGAGAAGCTTAGACTAGAACTGAATGCATGACTAACGGTTATTTACCCGGGTGACACGGGAGAGAATAAATAACGTTAGAGGTTGTACTGAAGGGTCGTAATGTCATACTAAGTAAATAAAGATGAGACTGAAAGGAGATTCTTTATTGAACGGTATGAGATAGGAGGAGACCGACAGGAGAATCCTTGAAATTAGGCTTCTAGACTTATGAATCAAATGATTTGTTAATCCATATTAGTTAATTGATTATGCATTAAAGGTCCAATTGTTGAAATCAGCAACTCTAGAATTATCCCATCAAATTGTGTCACCATTTATCTTTTGCTTTCTAGATTAGCTTTTTGTTATTCTTTCCGGCATTAGATTTTGTTCTCTAAATAAAGCTAAGCAAGATTATTCGTCGTAATTAATTGAATAAATCCAATCCCTGTGGAGACGATACTCTATACTCAAAATCACTATATTACTTGTGACGACCCGTGCGCTTGCGGAATTGAAAATCGTGCGAACAGATGTACACGATGATGTTGGTGAGATACAACCTGATGGTAATGTACCAGATCACGTTGATGATGATAATCTTGACGAGTCTTCGTCTGATGAAGAAATCCATGAGGAAGATGTACATGAGGAAGTGATTCATGAAGAAGTTCATGAGCAGGGGGAGCAACCTACCCCTCAAGTGGAGGATACACAGGTTCGAAGGTCCACCAGAGAGCGTAAACCTTCAACAAGATATCCAAGCTCAGAGTTCATTCTAGTTAGTGAAGATGGAGAGCCAGAGAACTATCAAGAGGTCTTGTCTCATGATGAAAAAGACCAGTGGCTCGATGCAATGAAGGAAGAGATGAATTCCCTGAAAAAGAATGAAACCTATGAGCTAGTGGAACCTCCAAAGGGCAAGAAAGTCTTGAGAAATAGATGGGCTTTCAAGTACAAGAAGAATGGTGAGAAAATAGTGAAGCTCAAAGCCAGATTAGTGGTAAAGGGATGCAACTAGAAAAAAGGGCATGGACTTTGATGAGATCTTCTCTCCGGTGGTTAAAATGACATCTATCAGAACAGTGTTGGGTTTAGCAGCAAGTCTTGATCTTGAGTTGGAGCAACTTGATGTAAAAACTGTTTTTGTACATGGTGACTTGCATGCATGAAGAGATCTACATGGAGCAACCTGAAGGATTTGAAGAAAAAAGGGAAAGATAAACTTGTTTGCAAGTTGAAGAAGAGTCTCTATGGGCTTAGACAGGCACCAAGGCAGTGGTACAAGAAATTTGATTCATTTATGATAAGCAATGGTTATAAACGAACTACAGCTGATCCTTGTGTGTATTTTAGAAAGTTCCCTGGAGGTAACTTCATCATTCTTCTTTTATATGTAGATGATATGTTGATAGTTGGACAAGATGCAAATATGATTCAAAGTTTGAAGAAAGACTTGTCCAAGTCATTTGACATGAAAGATTTAGGTCCTGCAAAGCAAATTTTAGGCATGGAGATTGCTCGTGACAGGAAAGCTGGGAAATTATGGTTATCCCAGGAGAAGTATATTGAACGGGTGCTTGAAAAGTTCAATATGAAGCATGCTAAGCCTGTTAGTACACCGCTAGCAACTCATTTCAAGCTAAGTAAGACAACTTGTCCCAGAACAGAGAAGGAGAAAGAAGTTATGTCATCCATTCCTTACTCTTCTGTTGTTGGTTCTTTGATGTATGCTATGGTGTGTACTAGACCTGATATTACACATGCAGTTGGTTTAGTGAGTCGTTTCTTATCCAATCCAGGTAAGACTCATTGGGAAGTAGTGAAGTGGATTTTCAGATACTTGCGGGGCACCTCCAAATTGAGTTTGTGTTATGGAGGTGGCAAACCTATACTTGAAGGCTATACTGATGCAGACATGGTAGGTGATTTTGATAATAGAAAGTCTACCTCAGGTTATGTGTTTACATTCTCAGTGGGAGTCATCTCATGGCAATCCAAGCTACAAAAATGTGTAGCATTGTCCACAACTGAGGCAGAATATATTGCAACAGTGGAAGAAAGCAAGGAAATGTTATGACTTAAAAGGTTTCTTCAAGAGTTGGGTTTGAAGCAACATGAGTATGTAGTATTCTGTGATAGTCAGAGTGCTATGGATTTAAGCAAGAATTTGATGTATCATGCTCGCACCAAACACATTGACACTAGATATCATTGGTTGCGATATGTGATTGAAGAGAAGAGAATGAAACTGAAGAAAGTCCACACTGACAAGAACAGTGCAGATATGTTAACTAAAGTAGTTCTCGGAAGCAAGATCGAGCTTTATAGTAAGCATGTCGGGATGAGGTTCAAGTGATCATGGATGTGATTGTGTCTTCCCCGTGATGGGCTGGAGGGGGAGATTGTTGTGGGTATCCAACCCACTTGTTGCACTAGCAAGAGTTTTATTTTAAAAAACTTGTGTTTATGAGCCCAATATGTCGGGTTATGTGTTTAGCCCAATTAGGGTTAAATGAGTGGGCTTGTCTTGTAAGCCTAGGGTTTTTTCTACTTTGATATGGGATGACCTAAGAAAGAGGGCAGCAAGAAAAATACAGAAAAACGGAGAGAAGCAGGGAGAGCAGTGCAGTTCGGTTTTTCAGCGGCAGCATTCACAAAGTTATCGATTTATGGAGTTTTAACCGTTGGATTTTGCTTAAATTTGGTCAGCTTGTTGGGGACACATAGGGCCTCATTTTGAACGGTTGGATCGTCGTTTTGAGCTCTGGTTTGTTCATACTCGCTGCTGGACAGAACCTGTAAAACTGGAGATATTTTCATCTTCTTTTATCTCTTTTGTGTTGATCTCTTATGTATGAAAGTATTGGTGGGTTGTGAATCTTTGTATGACTGATTTGGATTCTTTTTCCCTCAATTTTATCATAATAAAAGAAGGCGACAAGGGTGGACTCCTCACAAGTCCTGTGGTTTTTACTCTTCACATCAAAGGGGTTTTCCATGTATAAATCGTGCGTGTTTTTGTGTTTTTAGAATTCTGAATTTTATGGTTGATTGCTGTCCGTGGTTGGTTGTTTTCTTGGTGATAAATTGGTGATTTATCTGTTGTGTTTTTGGAGTACTATTAATTAGTTGATTGTCTTGGAGGTGATCCTAGTCGATAGTTAATATACTACTTGGATCCTATCAAAACCCACACACACATTAGTAATTAAAATTATTAAACCATAGAAGTCATTTAATAATTGCACCCAATGGAACATTACTACTAATAATTAAATCCAATTCATATTACACAGTTGAGAAAATAAGAATGTAGTTAAAACTAAAATATGAAAAGGTTAAGATCAGCTACCATATCATATTGATATATCATATTCTTCTCTTAATGTTATTCCTAATTAAATTATCTATTTTGTCACGTGCTCGTCATGGTCATTGAGAAGAATAATAGAAATTTAAAGTTTGATTAACACTAGTTGGCTAACAATAAGCCGTTTTTAGTTTAATTTTGTTGTCTAATATGGCCGTTGGTCAAGGCAGTCCAATGACATTCTTGACGGTGACACTGCCACTGTTACCGACCACGGCGACTGTCCTGTTGACTCCATTCCCGACCCTACAAAAGTCAATTTCAACTATATGACATTAAAATTAAATTAACGTACAATTTCCTTCCGATGTTTTTAGTTAGCATTGTCCCTCTCAAAGCATATGACTAATTAGCTCTATGACTTATCTTTTTTTTTTTTTTTTTAGAAAAGCTCTATCTTTCATTTTTATTAAAATTTGAAATTTTAATTTCCCTTTTGTATTATTTAGCTCTGATAATGTTGTTTTTAAGGTGAAGACTAATATAGACAGTCAATTTGAATTTGTGGTTCACTTATAAATTTAATATATGAATTTTTAGAGATGCGTGAGGATTCAAACCTCCGACCTCTTGGTCAATGACACATGTCAATCACCACTGAACTACACACTCGTTTTGACAGCGTCTAATAATATGTTCCTTAAATTTCAATTTTATGTCTAATAGTTCCTTTAGTCTTTAAAAGTGATTAATAAGTCATTGATCTATTCAATATTTTGTTTTAAATTCACAGATTTATTAGATAGAAAATTAAATTTTGTCTTTAATGGGACATTATCTTTTTAATTTCATATCTAATAAGTATGTGAATTAAAAATATATATATATATATACAAAATCAAGATTTTTTATCTATTAAGTGCAAAATTGAAAGTTCACATACATGTTATATACTTTTAAAAGTTTAGAAATTTATTAGAAACAAAATAACAAATTTAGCGATGTATTAGACATAAGTTTTTTAAAGTTAAAAATCATATTAGACACAAGCCTAAAAGTAGATGAACTAAACTAGTAATTTACCTTGATTTAATATTAAAAAGTTTTCTAACATACAATAAAAAATTAGCTTAATCCAGTATTCTAATATGTGTATCAGCTAGTTAAAATATTAGGGGCCGTTTGATAACCATTTCGTTTTCTGTTTTCTGTTTTTGTTTTTCATTTTTAAAAAACAGGGGTGTTTGATAACAATTTCTGTTTTTTGTTTTCTGTTTTTTAAAAACGTTTTTGAAATTATAAGCAAATTTCAAAAACCAAAAAAAGTAGTTTTTAAAAACAGATTTCTGTTTTTCAAAAACTCATTTTTCTTCTAATGATTATTTTTCTCATCTTTTACCTATCTCTCTCCAAAAAATTCATTTTTCTATTTTTTTTCTCTCTAAAACGTTTTTCTCTCTATAAAATTTCTTGTTCTCTCTCTAAAATTTTCAATTTTTTTCTCTATAACTTATTTATTTCTAAAAACTTATCAATAACTTTTCTCTCCTTATTAAACATATCCTAATTTTTCTTTTGAAAAAAAAATCTCCAAAATTTTCTATCGCTACAACTTTTATTTATTTTTCTAATTTATCGTTATTTATTTAGCATATCTTTTACTCTTAACCTTACTATCTCTCTAAATTTTCTCTTTTTATTTATTTTTTTATCTAAAATTTATCTCTTTTACCCTAACTTTTTTTTTTCTATAACCAATATCTTTTCTCGAGTCTAACTAATATTCTGTCTCTAAACGTTTTCTTTCACCTCTCTAATTTTTCTATGTTTAACCTCTCTAATTTTTCTATGTTTAACTTTTGTCTCGTCTTTTCGAAAAAAAAAAACTTTTCTCTCGAAAACATTTATATTTGTGTCTCTAAATTTTTGTTTCAACGTCTCTACACATTTTTCTCTCTCTAAAACATCTTTTCATCTTTCTAATTTTTAAAAAACTGAAAATCAAAAACAGTTATCAAACAAGGTTGATTTTATGTTTTTTAAAAATAGAAAACAAAAAACAGTTATCAAACATATGTGATTTTTGTTTTTAAAAAACAGGAAACCAAAAACCAAAAACCAAAAACTGAAATGGTTATCAAACGGGTCCTTAATGATTTGCCATACAACATAATTTTTGTAATAATCAACTAGTTAGGTTATAGACAACCTTGAAGAGAATTTTGTAATGCTTTAATCACCACACTTATAAAAATATAAAAACAAATTAAAATAATAATTTTTAAAATCTTATATGAATTAAAAAACACACACACAAATATTAAAGTGAGAAGAAGGTCACGTACTTGCACCCGAATCAATTGAAGAAGTAGTAGTTTCAAGCGGCTGCGAGCTGGGACTTCCTTGATTGGATTGTTGAGTCTTTCGTCGTCGACGGTTGTGGTCGGCTAATCTTTTCCGACAACTCCGTTTACCGTTATCAAACTCCGTCAACACATGAAACCTATAACAATTAGTCAATCGAAAATATTAGTAATAATTTGTCTTTTAAAATTTTGAAAAGGATAATTTTACAATAATGGAGGTGGGGTTCTAAGTTGTAACCTTGGAGCTATGTTCGAGTATATATATATATATATATATTCATAATATTGTATTTGAACAAAAAAGAAAGGGTAATTTTGTCACGTTTTGTGAGGGGTTAATAAATGAAACAAGTGTCTTTCTACCAAACAAAGAGGTACGAAAATGCCAAGTGCAATGAACGACTCTCCTGAAAGGGCTGTCCACATTTACGGACGCAAATACCCTCGGGATTTTCTTCTGGTACGGAAGGGCAATCATTATCTTGATGATCTAAAAAGGGACTAAGGGGTATTTTGGGAATTTTAGTCTGATGTGCAGCCATCTGAGGAAAGCTGCTCTGGGGCTTTTGTGAGGACGGGTCAAGTAGAGCCACCGTCAAACCTGAAAACTGCAAGGACTTTTCCTATGGACGGAATTACCCTCGGGGTTTACTCCATGATAAACCAATCATTGACCGAAATAAGGGCATCTACGTAATTTTAACACGTCGAGGATCGCGATCCATTTAACTATGTTTGTAGTCAATTTACTAAACGATTAGTAGTCATAGAGAAGTTATTCAATATGACTAAAGACCTATTTAGCATTTCAATCTACAATCAATTTCTTGTTTTCAGATTTATAGAATCAATAAATTCAATGAATTTCCATTGAGTGAATTCACCTTAGGTAACTTAGAAAGTAAATAATTTTATTCATTGTTAATATTATAAATTTGTTACCAAAAATCACAGGTTAAAAAACAATGAAAAACACAAGATTCAATTTTGTTTTAGGTTGATTATCTCACATATTTGTTTTTAATTCACCAATCAAACATGTCCTAAAAAAACATATTTTGACAACCTAAATATAATCAAGTATAATTGATACACATTTTCAACTCTCAACACAAATTATAGGTTGAATTCTCTCTACAATATTGATGTAAAATTCATAAAAAAAAAAAAAAAGTTACGATTAGTCAAAGAATTAAAACAAGACAATACTATAAATTATGATCAGTCAAATTCAATATTTTTGTTCGCATTGTGCCAACCACATTAAATAACATTTGAGGTCGGGAACTGAGAGGAGCAATGACAAGGGGTAGTTCAGGAATTTTAGAAAGGGAGAGAGGAACTAACCTGCTGCATTGCTGACAGAACCGCTGAGTCAACCCGGCGGTGATGACGGTGGAAGCTTTAGAATGAAACTCACAAACCTTATGCCGTCGGTGGTAGTGCTTCGCTTGGCTCAGATCCGCATTACATCCCTCCGCTTGGCACCGAGCCGCCCAGTTCCCCGAACCCGGTTCGCCGCCGGTTCTCGTCCTCCTGTACAACCGGTTCACAAACTCCTCCTCCTCCGACGAGAAATACGTCCTCCCCCCCAGATTCAGCCCAATCCTCGCCGCAAAATCCACCGGCGCCTCCGCCATATTCCGGCAAATCTCCTCGCTCTTCGGCACCACTAAAAACTCCCCTCCACCGACGGCGGCGGCCTCATAATGATGAGAAGGAGGACCCATTGTGTAGCACTGTGGATGGTCGTACAACCCGCCGAAATGGGGGCCGAAGGCCGCCGTGGACGGCGGAAGCGGCGGCGGCGCGAGGAAATTGTTGTGGTGGCGATCGACAAAAGTGGGTAAATGGTGGGTCTGAGTCGGGTCGGGGTTGAAAGCGGGTTCGGATTCTTCACCGGAGAGGATGATCGGTGGCGGGTCTGTGGATGCCCATTCATAATCCAACATTTTTTGAATAAAATATTGAGGCACTGGTTTCGAAGGGAAGCGGTTTCAGTCTGAGAAAGTACCTGTAATGTCGGAGAAAGAAGAAAAAAAAACATTAAATAAAGAACCATCATTCTCACATGGAAAAATCACTTCCCTTTCTTTGAAAACAATAACAAAATTAACAAAGTCCCAATCTCACCAATGGCTAAAGCAGAGGAACCAAAAAAAAAAAAAAAAAAAAATGCAGATCCCAAAGAAAAAAAAAAACCCTAAGTTGGCATTTGCAGAGAGAGAGAAATAGAGGAGGGGGTGTCCTTTTAACGTTTCGTTAAAAAAAGTGTAAAGAGTTGGGACATAGAGTCTCTTACTGAAGAAAGGTGACCTTTCAAAGGACTTATTTGGTTTACAGAGGGCATTTAGTAATTTTAACTTTGGGGTATCCCTTATTGGGGCTTTGTGGGTTCTCAACTACTGTCAGGCAGGCAGGCAGGCAGGCAGGCGGCTTGATCTCTGCACAGAGAAAAGAAAAAGAGAGCGGGACAGTGGTGTTTCTTTTGCTTTGTACCATTTACAGCCTGTGGTTAAAAAGTTTTATATGCTTTTGCTTCATTTCTGCTTGCCATTTTACCCCACTTCCCCACTATGTTTCGTAAAACTTTTCTTTTTCCCCCCTTTGTTTTGATTTGGTATTACACGTTAGGTAACTTTCTTGATAGGGGTGAATTTTTAAAAGTTTGGTATTCACTGCTACGGAATTTTATGTAGTTATTTGTCTAAATGATGAGGTGATATGTTTGTAGAGTAAATGTTGATTGGCTTGGTGTAATGGATTGAAGACCAATGATAGAGGACACTAGATATAGTTGGATAAAATAAAGTAGTCGACAATACAAATTTTCATACTCTCTTTTATAGATCACCTATGCATGCATGTTGGCCAAAACGAGCATAGCTTAACAGTAATTAACATGTATCCTCTACCATGAGGTAAGAGGTTTAAATCCCTAAACCTATGCATGCATGTTGCAATTTGTCTACTTTTGCTTCATCTACGCATAATTAATTAATATTTGTCAGGCTAGGAGCACGAAACGTCATTATTTATTTAATGATCTTAATGGCACGAGACTACTTAGGTACACTACTCAAAGTTTAGGGATGTAATATGTTTATATATATATATATAAAAAATAGGTTAAATATAAAATATCCATGGATCTTGAGTGAGTTTTAGATATATACCCTTAGATTTCAAAAAGTTTCATTTCAACTTTTGAACTTTGAAAATGTTCTAAAAAATATTCTCTAAGGGGCCATTTGGGGCATTGGATTGAGTTGAGTTCTTATAGCTCACCCAATACGTTTGGAACGTTGGTTGAATTTAAACTGGGGGTTGGGATTATTTTACTCACTGTTTTGCTACAATACCCCCGTTTTACTATTATACCCCACCCACGTTCTTTCAATCTCATTGTTGTCGGCGACCGTCACCGACGTCGACAACCACACCTCTCCGACGAACATTCTAGTGATCGTCGCTGACGTCAGCGATAATTCCGAAAAAAAATCCAATAATCACCGTCGGTGACCAACATTTTTTTTTCTTTCTTTTCTTCTACCTTTTTTCTTCTATTTCTTTCTTTATTTTCGTTTTTTATTTTTGAAATGAAAATAAGAAGAAAGAAGATACAAATGAAAAAAAAAAAAAGTTCCAGTCACCGGTGGCGGCAATGGTTCCAAGTTCCTCATACCCATATGTATCTAAGAAGAGCCTTGCTTTGTATAAGTTGTGCTATTATATTCTTTTGACATTTTGATGGGAAACATATCATTTGTTTGCTAAATAATACACATTTGGTTGTGAATAACACTTTGATTATGCACTTTTTTTTTTGGTTTAGTTACAAGTGGAATTTGACATATACTCTTTTTCTTAAGGTCCAAGGTTCAAATTTCCATACCATATTTGGTGTATTAAAAAAATGTTAATCAGTATTGTATTTCTTGCTTTTTGATTGATTTTTTTTAGATGTTAAACATTGGAAAAATCTATTTTTTTTAGCTGGGGTTAAAATAAGATGTCTCACTTTATGTGTTGTTTTTTTTTTTTAAAAAAAAATAGTATATTTTAGAAGTTTTTTTTTTTATTACAAAAATTACAATAGATAGCAAAATTAATCATCAATCTAGTTGAAATTAAGTAGTAAATGATAGCTTATATGCCTTTTAATTTTTATACATCATTTGTCACGTCAAGTTTTGTCCTTCATCTTAGCGTAGAAACTCTCCAAAGAGCATTTTTTGGGACACTTTCATAGTTTAAAGGTTGAAATTAAACTTTTCGATGTGTAAGGATATAATTGAAACATACCTCAAAATTCAAAAATATTTTATATACTTTAACTAAATATTTAAGGATTGATTAATACAATTCATAAACTTATATTCTATTCGAATTTATAAAAAAAATTTACATTATTTAATTTCTAACTATATAGTTTAGTCTTATAAAAAAAATTACATTACATAATTTCTAACTATATAGTTTAGTCCTCCATATTTGAGTCCTTTATTCATCTATTTTGAAAGTTGGAGAAGTTGCAACAATAACAAAAGTAAAAATGAAATTTGCAACCATGTCATCAATTTTTTAATGCTACATATATAGCAACAAAAAAGAAAAAAAAAACCAACCTAAACATTAAAGTTGAAAAGTAAAAAAGACTCATAAAAATACATTGGAAGTTGGAAGTTTAAAAAATATAGGGAAAAATACACTTTTAGTCCCTAAGGTTTGGATTAGGTTTCATTTTGGTCCCTGAGTTTTCAAACTCAACAATTTAGCCCCTAAGGTTTGGATTTTGTTACACTCTTGGTCCCTCCGTCAAATTTTCTGTTAAACTCTCACGGAATGCTGATGTGGCACCTATTTTTTATTAAAAAAAATTATTTACTGATTTTTCAAATTAAAAATATATTAAAATAATTAAAATATATTATTTTGAAATATTTTTAATTCCTCTCTTTCTCCTCTTCTTCCTCAACCAACCACCACTACCGAATACCGCCGCTTGCCAGTGATCGAAAAATGAAAAAAAATGATAATATTTAAAAAGGAAAAAAAAAAAGAGAAGAAGAAGAGAAGAAAGGACGAAGAAGAAGGGAGAAATTTTTTTTTGCCGGTAGCCGGCGGTATTTGGTGGTGGTGGTTGTGTTGAAGAAGGAGAAGAAGGGTGGTTGGGTTGAGGAAGAGGAGGAGAGAGGAGTTAAAAATATTTAAAAATAATATATTTAAATTATTTTAATATATTTTTAATTTAAAAATCAGAAAATATTTCTTTTAATAAAAAATAGTTGTTACGTTAGCATTCCGTAACGGCTTAACAAAAAAATTTGATGGAGGAAACGACACGTTTACTGTTTATTAAATTTAGGGCAAATTGCAAAAACCACCCCTCAAGTATGGTGTTTGTAACAATTACACCCTTAAAGTTTCAATTGTAAAAATTAAATCCTCAAACTTTTAAAAGTGTAAAAATTAAAACCCTAAACTTTTGAATGTTAAAATTAAACCCCTAATCTATCAAAAATGTAAAAATTGAGTCTATTTCATATTTCTCCTTCTCTCCCCTCTTTCCTCTCTCTTCTTTCTCTCTCTACCTCTTCATCCCTTCCATCACCCTCTCTCTCTCTACTTTCTCCCTCTAATTATCCCTCCTTCCTTCTCTCTACAATTTGAACATCGTCTCTCTCTATTACGTATAGTCTTTCCTCTTGAATCTCTAATTGGACTTTGAACATAAATTCAAGCACCCTTTTAGTGACTACAGTCTTTCCTCTTGAATCTCTAATTGGACTTTGTTCATGTAATGATTTCTTTTGGGAGTTTTGTCTCCCATAATTTCATTTTATCAATGAATTGTCTGTTTCTCTTTTCAAAAGAAATGTTAACTAGCCAAAGTCACTATGACTGGAACTTCCCAAAAATGTTTTGGAGATAAATCTGGATGAAAATGTTCAGTTTAGAACATTCCCTCGAGCAACTGCATATATTGTAATTAGTTTTTATTGTTCACAGCTTCCTTGGCTAATGTTTTGGATAATTTATTATTTCCAGATTCGGGTATTCTTTGTTGTCCCAGAAAACGTTGCAGCAAACATTGAGCTACCAGATTCCTTCTATAAGCTCTCTGTTGAAGAGGTTAAAAGAGAAGCTATAATGAGGAAGCAAAAGATTGCGGAATCTCAACTTTTGGTTCCCAAATCATACAAGGAAAATAGAGAGAGAGGATGTTCAAATTGCAGAGAGAAGGAATGAGGGATAGTTAGAGGAAGAAAGTAGAGAGAGAGAGTGGGTGATGGAAGGGATGAAGAGGTAGAGAGAGAAAGAAGAGAGAGGAAAGAGGGGAGAGAAGGAGAAATATGAAATAGACTCAATTTTTACATTTTTGATAGATTGGGAGTTTAATTTTAACATTCAAAAGTTTAGGGTTTTAATTTTTACACTTTTAAAAGTTTGAGGATTTAATTTTTACAATTGAAACTTAGGGTGTAATTGTTACAAACACCATACTTGAGGGGTGGTTTTTGCAATTTGCCCTTAAATTTATATTCGTTCTGTAAAATCATTAAATTTAGAAGAATAATGTTATATGGATTTGAAAGTAGTAATTTTTATGAAATTTTTAGTGATTGGGCACCAACACGTTTACTGTACGTTAATTTTTTTTGGGTTAAATTTTAGATAAAAATACACTTTTGGTCCCTGAGATTTAGGTTAAGTTACACTTTGTTCCTATGTTTTCAAACTTAACGAAAATACCCCTGAAGTTTGAGATAAGGAGCACTTTGGTCCCTATTGTCAATTTTTCTGTTAACTCCTAATGATTGCTGATGTGTCACTATTATTTTAATAAAAAAAAATTATTATTTTGTAATTTTTTTAATAAAAATATTAAAATAATAAAATATTAATTTTTTTTTTATTCTTTCCCCCTTTCTCTTTATTCTTCTTCTTCTTCATCTTCTTCATCTTCTTCATCTTCCTTCTTCTTCTTCTTCCTATCTCCAGCGACCGGCAGCCACCGCCCGCCGCCGGTCGCCAGCGACTTTTTTTTTTTTTTTTTCCTTTCTCTTTTCTTATTCTCTCTTACCCCCATTTTTCTTCTTCTTTTTTTTTTTTAAAAAAAGATAAACATGGAGGTTCCTCCTCCATTTTCGGCCAGAGATAGAGGCTACATTCTTCTTTTTTCTTTTTCTTTTTTTTTTTTTTTAAAAAAACCAGTGGAAAAAGGGGAGGAAGAAGAAAAAGAAGAAGAGAAGAAGAATAAAGAAAGAAAAAAAATAGTTTTCGGTGACCGGCGACGGCGGCGAGCGGTGGCTGCCGGCCGGCGGAGAGAGGAAGAAGATGGAGAAGAAGAAGATGGAGAAGAAGAAGAGAAAGAGGGAGAAATAATAAATAATAATTAAAATAATATTATTTTATTATTTTAATATTTTTATTTAAAAAATTAAAAAAAATAATTTTTTATTAAAATAATAGTGTCACGTCAGCCACCGTTAAAATTTAACAGAAAAGTTGACGGAAGGGACCAAAGTGCTCCTTATCCCAAACCTCAGGGACCAAAAGTGCATTTTCCCTAAATTTTATTATTAATTTTTTTTACAACATGCAATTAATTTAGGTCAACTTCCAACTTATCATGTGCTAGACTACGTAAAATGAGATTTTTCTTCTTATTATTATTTTTAATTTCATGGGCGAGTGATATGACTAGTTTTTTTTTTTTTTTTTTTTTGACAGATAATGACCAGTGTACTACTTAATCAAATTTAAAACATAAAAATAGTTTCAAACTCAAAAGTTGAAACTAAAATTCTAAAAGAAAACTTGAGACTGAATTGGAAAAAAAAAGCATAGTACATTATAAAGATAAATTATATATTTTAGCCCTCATTAATTTTAAAGGGTCAAGTCAACTATTTTTTTTTTTCCTTGTCTAATGTGAAATTTAAATAGAAAGTTTCAGCTCTCATGACATGGATTGAGGAGTTGTCATGGTAGCCCAAAAATGAACATATTTTGTTGCATCTTTTGATTACACAATAGGTAATTTGCCTATTATATACTAGTATTCTTCCTATGCTATTTATACATTATTTTCTCTTTGCAATTTTAGTGTTTATAGTAATGATTTACTATGTTAGTCCCTTGATCAATTTTTAGAAAAAAAACATTGTGGATATGCAAATGCCAAGTAACATTCACATGTTGTTATAATAGAGATCAATTGGCTCCTATCTTTGTTGAATCTGATGGCGCAGAGGTCATGAAACTGCTGAATAAGCTAAGGAAGCTTCAGAGCTCTTCCAAGTCAAGAACTTGGTGAACGAAATCGAACCCTTGGTTCTCCAATTGGCTTGCTGGTTCAAGAAAAAATAATGATAATAATAAAGTAAATAAAGCATTAGATTTTTCACTTTGGAAACCCACATTTTTCAGAACTAAACTAAGAGCAGTATCTTTTTAAAGTACATACGACTGTATAAAGAAAATGATTCTTTTTAATAAACATTGTGAGAAATATAACAATTGCTTAACTTAATTTTTGCTTACTACAAAAACAGTCGCGAAGGAGATATTATGCATTCTTTTGCAGAACTCACATAGTTTGGGGGAAAAGAATTTAGCTACATGTTCACCCTTACCTTGTCTAAATGCCCATGCGTGTTATAATCTACTTTAGTGATCTGGAATGTTATTTCCTTCTTAATCATCAAACTTAACCTTGTTTATAACCATTTAGTTTTTCAAAATGAAGCTTTATTTACGTTACTTTATTATTTTTGAATTTCTTTCTTTTGTTATCTACTTTTAAGAATGTTCTCAAAATTGTTTAATTTTTTTTTAAAAAAACTAATGGCATGTTTGGTAGGCAATCCAGATTCTTTTTATATTTTAGAATTTAGTGAATATGAGTTTGACAAATATATTATTTTTAAAAACTATTTTCAGATTCTGTGATCCAAATGGTGGAAATTTTTGACAACTTTTATGTTTTCATTGTATATACATTTTGAATTTAAAATTTTAAAATGTAGAATTAAATTTAAAAAAATAATAAAATAGGTATAATATAATGTATTATAAATTATATGATATTGTAAAATAATAATTATACAAAATTTATAACATATAACATGTTGATAAATTAATTAATAATAGTTTATATGCAACTTAATATTTAGTTGATAACTACAATTCATTTATGGTTTATAAATATATTATCAAACACATTTTGAACAATTATTTAAATTGGGATCAAATTTCTAAACCTACTATCAAACACATGTCTAAAACATGAAATACAATTATGTTTTCATCGAACCATTTGTTTCCAAATTTCTGTTTTTAGATCACCAACCAAACAAACCCTATTTTTTTTAGTTCTCAAAACTTGGTTTGGATTTTGAAAACATTTGTAAAAAGTAGATAACAAAACAAAGAAAACAATAAATGTGAAAGCAGTGTCTATAAGCTTCATTTTAAAAACTAAAAAATCAAAAATCAAATTTTCATCAAATAGAGTATAAAAGAAATAGTCTTTGAAAAATTGTTTCTGTTTTGCAATCTGGCTAAGAATTTAAACTTTTTATTTTTATTTTTATTTTTATTTTATTTTATTTTTTTTAAGAAATGTGAAAACTAATAGTAAAGAAATTGTGTTAAAACAAGCATGATTTTCCAATATAGAAAAACTAAAAATGAAATTATTATGAAACGAAGCCTTCATTAATGTAAACGATCAACCCGACTAAAGAGGGACTAAGAATATGCTAAGAGTCGCTACTATATGCGAGTAAACATATAATTTTTTAAACTTTAAAGCCGAAGAGATTGAAAAAGAAATAATCTTTCACTTTTATCAAAGGGACACTTGCACATATAACAAAATATGTCAAAATAATTGCAAATATAGCAAAATCTACAACTATTTGCAAATATAACAAAACTTAATAACTAGCTTGTGCAAATGACTAAAAAGCCCATAAAACATGCTATCACTGATAGAAGTCTATCAGCGATTATCACCGATAGAATTCTATTTGTATTGAAGTCTAGCTATCAATGACTATCACATAAAATTTAGTTCAAATTGAGTGTGTAATTATATATTAATTGTTATAGGTGATTTTGGACCACACAGATGCACAAGGAGCTGACGAGGACCATCGGGCAGAGGTAGGACCAAAAGACCGACCTAGAGGAAGACCGGACCAAAGGGTTGGGCCAACATGGCCCGACCCATATGGTCGGCCTAGGCAAAAGGCCGAGGCCGACCATTCGGCCCGTTTGCGCGGGCCGAGCCCGATGACCTCTTTTCGGTCCCTGATGCCCCGAATCGCCCTGGTCCCGCCTGGTTCGTCCCGAAACACCTCCGAATTCCTAAAAACCCTAAGAGGACAAACAGGTATAAAACCCCCTCTTCACCACGGAAGAAGGGTTCCGAAACTCTATTCCTGACTCTCCCCTTACTATTTGTAGCTTCTCCCCGGTTTTCTAACTTAAGCATCGGAGGCGGTGTGGCCTACACCACGCCGGTGTGTAGCGATTTTTGCTGGTCTTGCAGGTCACGTCTTCCCCAGTTTCTACAAATTCACTGTTGGTGTCACGTGAAGGTCAGGTGAGTCTTCTGTCCGGATTTTGGCATCAACATTAATGTTTTCATTTTATAACATTGCTAAGATATTCTCGTATAGTAGCATTGTATCAACTTTATCCATCTCATATTCTATTCAAGTTCATCCATTATACAAGCTTTTATGAAACTAATACAAATGCTTACATTGCTTATACAAATAGCAAAATAGATTTTTTCCATCATTGATAGTCACTTACAAATCAATGATACCAATAATACTATCACAAATAAAATCTATTTCTATTTAAGTCTATAGTCACTGATAGACTCCTTCATTATTTGATAGAAGCCCATCTGCATTGAGGTATTGAAATCTACTAGTGACTATCATCAATGAAACTATTTGATCTATTAAATAATAGAAGTCTACTTGTCATGATAGACTTCAATCATTAATAGAATTTTATATGTATTGAAGTTTATCGATGATAAGCACTTATATAATTATATTTGTATTAAAGTCGTTTAGACTATCAATGATAGACTCAATACAACTAGAATTCTATTGATGATAAGCACTTATATAATTATATTGAAGTTTATCGATGATAAGCACTTATATAATTATATTTGTATTAAAGTCATTTAGACTATCAATGATAGACTCAATACAACTAGAATTCTATTGGGAAAAATACACTTTTGGTCCCTGAGGTTTGGGTTAAGTGACACTTTGGTCCCTGAGTTTTCAAACACAACAAAAATACCCCTGAGGTTTGAGATAAGGAACACTTTGGTCCCTGCCATCCAATTTTCCGTTAAATACTAACGGAATGCTGACGTGGCCACATTTTTTTTAATTAAAAAAACCATTTTTTTATTTTAAAATAAAATAAAAACAATAAAAATATTATTAATTTTTATTATAATATTATTATTTTTCAATCTCTCTCTTTTTCCCACTTCATCCTCACCCTCCACTCTCTTTCATCTCTTCCTTCTTCTTCTCCAAGTCTCCGGCGACCGGCCGTCAGCGACTTTTTTTTTTTTTTTTAAAAAAAAATCTGATACGCAACACAAGGAAGAGACTCAATAACACTCATCATCACAGCCAAAAAGCAGTTATGAATCAAATTGAATCCCAAAATAACGCATAACACGCTGCCTTCACCCCTCACCTCTCTCTCACACCCGTCACTCTCTCTCTGCAATCTCCCCGTTGCCGAACACGCTGCCTTCTCGCCGTTCCTTGTTGCCGATCGTTAGTTGCTACCCAGACAGTCTTTGCAAGAAAACCCACGACCTTCTGAGATAAACCCATGGTAGTCATGCTTTATCTCGGCCAAAAAATCGCCTGAAAACGAAGGGGAAATCCCTTTCTTTTCAGATCTGGATGGGTTTCGTTCCAGATCTGAAACGAAGGGGATTTTCCCTTCGTTTTTCCCTTCGATACTAACAGCGGCGCGAGGATGGAGATGAGTACACGTGAGCGGCGGCGTGAGGACAGCTGGGTGGAACGAACGGCGGACGAGTCGTGGGTCTGAAACGTGAGGGCGAGGGGAGAAGAAACTCGATTTTCCAGCGAGGACTGAAACACGGGCAGTTGTCACCGGAGACCTTCGATTCTGAGCCTGAAACGCGAGGACTGAGAACGAATGGCGTGAGACCTTCGATTCTGAGTCGTGGGTCTCTCTTGACGAGCGAGTGTGTCACTAGAGTCGTAGTCTTATCTTCCTCCCTTACTTTGTTTTAAAAAGCAGAATATTTGGAAGAAAGGAGATGGAGAAAAGTAGAGAAGAAGAAGAAGAAAAGGAAAATAAAAATCGGCCGCCGCCTCCGCCGTTCGCCGATAGCTGGTGGCGGCCGACCACCGGAGTTGAAGAAGAAAGAGATAAGGAGGGATAAAAAAGATGGGGGAGAAGAAAGGAAGAGAGAGAAAAAGAATTTAAATAAAATAATAATATTTTATTATTTTAATATGTTTTTATTTAAAAATTTAAAAAATAATTTTTTTATTAAAATAATAGTGCCACGTCAGCAACCGTTAGTATTTAACAGAAAAATAGACAACAGGGACCAAAGTGCTACTTATCTCAAACCTCAGGGGTATTTTTGTTGAGTTTGAAAACTTAGGGACCAAACTGTCACTTAACCCAAACCTTAGGGACCAAAAGTGTATTTTTCCCAATTCTATTTGTGATAATCATTGATAGACTTCAATAAATAAAATTTAGTTCAGTTTAAGCATTATTATTGCTTATAGACTATCATTGTAAGTGAAATCTATTAGTGATACAGACCTATCGCTGATAGATTTTAATCACAATTGTAATTACCAGTGATTAAAGTTTATCATTGATAACTGATAACTAAACTGATAGACTTTCAATACTATCAGTGATAGTCATCGATAGACTTCAATATAAGTAGAATTTTATATGTGATTGTCATTGATAGATTTTAATACAACATTTCAATTTCTTTTCATTTGGATTCCTCCATTTGCATTTCTCACCGGCGACCATGACAAAAAATAGATAAAATTCTAATAAATGATATTACTCTATCAATGACTATCATATATAGGATTCTATCACTAATAGTCGCAGATAGACTTCTATTAGTGACTATCACTGATAAAATAATAATAAATGAAAAAGAACAAAACGAGAATAATAAAAATTCATTTAAAAGATTTGCCATATTTGTAAATTTTGTTTTCAATTTTTCTATATTTGCAAATAGGAAAACATAAATTGCTACCAAATTACAATTATCCTTTACTAAACTGGATATTTCAAAGAATAAAAACAATTAAAATATTTGAAAGAAAAACTGCAAAAAGCCAATAGTCCTAAAAACATGAAGTCTATAACAAAGAATCTGATCCTAGGACAAATAAAACTAAAATCCTAAAGAGTCATGATTCGAAGTTGCATCCTATAGTCCAACCAAGACACAACCCTCACTACTCATCGGATGTCTTCAAGTACAACCAGAAAAGGAAAGTCATGTAACATGGATGAGTATTATAAGAATATACTCAGTAAGTAGTGATAGCGGGCAGAAATGTCGCTATTTTAGTCCCAAATTATTAAGCTTTTTAGTGCTTTAATTGTGTTTTTAGTGAGAAATTCTAATCTATACTATATATAAAAGGGGCTAAGAGGGGAGAATTTTTGCCTTCCTATTATGTCCTTATATTTTTTTTAATAAATTCCCATTTTGCCCTTCAATGATGGGACATGACTCTTCGAGTTGAGGTGTCCATTGAGAGAAAGGTTGAATAGTTGCAATGTATATACCGGTAGGACATGACTATTTAAATGACAATGTGACTGTTCGAGTGTATGTGTTTGTTCATTCAAATGTGTGCATTTAATATCAACAAGACACAATTTTTTTTTTTTTTTTGATTGGCATGAGACACGACTATTGGGTGGATGTGGTTATACATCAATAGATGCATCCATTCAAGTATAAATGCAATCCATGTATAAAAGCATTGAACTATGTTATATAATTATTTTTTTCAAGTTTATTGGCTTCCATGTGGTCTTCATAGATAAGTGACTTTTTGAAAAGCATGTTGTTGTTGTTAAGATTCATGAATTTCGTAGTTATATTATTTGTCCCTTTAGATTCAAGAGTTGTTATTTCATGAATTTCCTTTATTTGAGAAGTATATTATCCCTTTCAGCTTCTATTTTTTTTTTTCACTCACACAATCGGTTCTACCATTTTGAAATAGTCGAGAAAGGTTAGTCAATTATTATATTCATTCTCCCTTTTATTTTCATGTGGTTGGTTATTTGATTTTACTTCAAGATTGTGTATGAAATCACAATAAACTTCTCTCCAAAAAATTGTAGTTTGAAACTAAAAGTTAAAATTGCACTACACATTTTTCATTCTTCATTTATAATGGAAGTATATTTCTTTCAACGAGTAAAAGTTGTAAATACTTTACTATAAAATTGTAGATTGCAATTAATTTTTGTCTTTTACTATTGTGTTTGTTACCCAAAACACACTGCACTTTGTCTATGTGTAAAATTCACTTCATCAATTTTGATAAAATTTTCTTTTTTTAGTCGCATGAAATTTCATCTTGAGATTTTTTTTGTTGATTTTACTGGGTTGTGTTTGTGGTTTCATGGATTTTATACTATATATGTAAGTGATTGTTATATGATTTGTTTTTTCTTTGACATGCATGTTCAACTCTGTGCGTGAATTTTTATGCATATAATATGACTTTTCTTATAAATAATTACTTTATTTAACAATTAGTAATCAGTAGTGTGTACATTTTTTTTTATTTTTCTTTTCACTTATTTGATGGAAGTTTCTTTTTCATTAGTGTAATTTTTTTAACTTTCACCATAAAAAATTATATCTCAAACATTTCAAACCACGTGTAAAGTACTTCATATTTATTTTAAAGGAACCTAGAACAAAATAATATATAGTCTTAGACTTCTAGACACCGTCTTTCTTTTTTATTTTCAATTAAAACAATGAACTTTAACGTGCACTGCACGTGTCTCTGAACTAGTTTAATTTATTATTTAGTCCTAAGGAGCACTTTATGGATTTTTGGTGGAAAATGCCCTAAAAAGAGCCATCCAAGTCCAAATTTCCATGCATGGGTCACGGGGAAGCCCAAGAAGTCAAACATGAGGAAGAGGTCTAAAAAGAATTAAAGTTGGCCCAAGAATTGAAGCCCAACCCGCGCCTAAAAGTTCTGAAATTCGCCTAGTGTCGAGACGCTGTAGGGATAGCGTCGCGACGCTGTCCCATTTCTTGATCGGCAAGTCCCAAATTTCCATGTATGGGTCAAGGGGAAGCCCAAGAAGTCAAACATGAGGAAGAGGTCTAAAAAGAATTAAAGTTGGCCCAAGAATTGAAGCCCAACCCGCGCCTGAAAGTTCTGGAATTCGCCTAGTGTCGAGACGCTGTAGAGATAGCGTCGCGACGCTGTCCCATTTCTTGATCGGCAAGTCGATGACATCACAACGTCGCAACGATGTGCCAATAGCGTCGCGACGCTGTCCCATTTCCAGGCCTATATAAGGCGCCCCTTGGTGCCCATTTTTACAATCAATCATCATTTCTTTCATTCATTACTTTCTTTCCTTGGCTCCTTTGGAGCCTCTCTCAAGGCTTTCTAGCCTTTTTGAGAGTTCTTTAGTGAGAAAATTTTGGGGAATTTTGGGGAGCACTCTAGGAGGCTCAAGGTGTGCTGAGAGGGACTCCAAGCGCCAGCGACGGGGTCTTCGACGATCATTTACTTCCCTTTTATTTTGCTCATATTTATGCTTTCCATTGTAAATTTTGTGAATATTTTAGCTATGTATAGCTAAACCCCAATTTGTGGTATTGAAATGAAATTATAGTTAAATGTTGTTATAATTGCCTATCTCTTGCCCTACTTACTAATTTTTGTATGGATGCTCGTAATGCTGTATGCAATCTGGCTAGTTGTATATTGATTTGATTCTTAATGGAGACTCGACGGAAAGAAGTTAGGATAGATCATAATCCATGCAACTAGTTTAATTGCCCGTCGTGACAACGAGATTAGTTGATTAAACTTAGATTCATAAAATGAATCAGAGCGTAATAATTAACGAATTTTAATGGCGCTAAGGACACTTAGGTTGTTAAAATGGATTAATTATAATTAGGGGAGACCGACAGGAGAACCTATGTGATTAACGGAGATTCTAGGATTATAATTAGTTGGGCAATGAGATAGGTTAATTGTAATAATCATTTAGCTAATAATTGAGTTTCAAGACCCCACTTCCCATTAAAAAACTATTTTTCCACATTTTATTTTTCCTTGATTGATCACATTTTCTCTTTAATTGCTTTAATTTTAAATTCACTTTAATTGCATGCTTTGGTCCCTAAATATTATTTCGCCTAAGTATTTTTAGTGATCAAGAATATATCGCTTTGCTTAAATTTCGCTTCGCCTCCCTGTGGATTTGATACTCGGAAAATTTCCGTTTTATATTACTTGCGGCCCGTGCGCTCTGCGGTCATCAGGTTGCCCACTTAAGGGCACGCTAAAACTGATAGCATGAGAACTATGAACATGAAACTTGACTTGGGTTTAACATCATAGAGACCCAACTGAAACATTTCTTTGGGTTTCTAACCATAGGACCATATATAGGGTAATTATCTATCCTGAACTTAAGCCAACTAGAGTATTGTGTGGGGTCAGTCTCGACTGGACCTCCCAGACATTGATTCATGCGGGTTTGGGCCAATTTTCTCCACTTCTTGGCTTTGAAATTCAATTCACGACCCAATAACTTCTTACCTTCAATTTATACTTCAGTTGAAGGCCCAATTGACTCCAATTTCTCCAAGATTGCTCCAATCGCTCTTGTGGGACTAATAATTATGAAATTAACAAATTTAAATCATTAAATAAAAATTAATTAAGAAATTTAACTTAAATTAAGAAATAAAATGTTAGCATTTTTGCATGCCAACACAAATCTATTGGGTTTTATGCCCTAAAACTCGTAGATAGTAAATGTAACATTTGACTTGCTTCAATGAAGTATTATTTCTATATATTTGTATTGCCTAAATATAACTACAAATCCAATAAACTAAAGAACCCATGACAATATTATGTATACTAGAAGTTTTTGTGTGACATAAGTATGGATCAAGTTCAAGTAAATAGCCTAAACGATCTATAGTATATGGATAAGGTTGGGTACCTTAGTCTTGGGGACACTATTGGCGAGACTTGCTTTGTTTTTTAAAGATAGACGATGTGATCCTAATCGTTCATGTATAAGACATGTGAGTGAGGGCATCCTATGCAAAGAATTTGCATAGAGATAAGACCAGGAGATAAGTCACTTTCACTTTACAACACCGTTTACTGTTCAAACTAAACATCTCATACATATTACCTAGGTAACTCGATCTTAATCCTGAGCTAACTATGAGTTCCTATTTATTTAAGATTGTCCTTTGATTTGCATGGGTGAGAGTGGCCAAACATCACCGACTCAATAAGCTTACCATTTTGGTGATAAGACTAAATAGATAGTTGGGGACATAACTCTACAAGACGGAATTCACTACTACCCGTTTTAGGGTTAGTAAAGAAGTTGTTCCCTTAAGTACTGACTTCGAGCCTTGAATAAGGCTTTTTTCGAATAAGCCAATTCATTTGGGATCCTGCCGATCCACTCTTTTTCCTATTCAAAGATCAGCCATTTCCTTCACGAGTACGTTCACCTACTCCTCCAAATACGGATACACCTCCATGAGCTTAGGCAATGTTGTTGATCAATTCCATAATGAGTACTGTTTTACCCACTCCAGCCCCTCCGAATAGTCCTATCACGAACTAATTGTTCATTAGAGGATCATGAACTTAAGGAACAAGATGTAACTATAGGGATAAAACGAACATTTGACCTAGCTCTAGTTGCGAACAACCGGTGAAGAGTCGGCTTACTAATCATGGTTATCTCAAGTGGACAAGAAATATATCTACAGTGAGGGGAGTTCAGCTACGGGCTATAGTGGAGTGTCCCGGAAGCTAACGAACGATGAATGCTAGGTTAATGAGATTAACCGGTTATCATCATTTCGTTGGAGCCCATGATCTGTAGGTCCATTAGGTCCCTCTACTAGCTCAATAGGAATAAAACTTGGAACAATATAATAGTTTAACATTTGAAACGTTCAAATTCAGAAAAGGATACAAAAGTCGGTTATATACGATATTTAACGACTTATTAGTTTAATTGTGAATTAAATTTAAAATGAGAGTTGAATATATTTAAATATGATTTAAATATTAAACACGTGAACAGAGATTCATGTTCGAGAAAATTTGTTGGGAGAAAATCAGGATTTGACAAGTAATGTTGATTTAATATATATGATATTAAATTAATCATTTTATTTTATTTTAATTAAATAAAGTGTTATTTAAATTAAAATAAAAAAATAAAAGAAAGTGGGATTATTCAGAATTTTATTTGCAAATTTTGAATTTAAAAGAAATTAAAAAATTAGCAAATTTTGGAGGTGGTGCTTAGTGACTAATCACTTGTAATTAGCCTTCTTGCACCACATAACCTTGTGACTCAAAATGATCCCAAATTTCTATCAATTTCTTGTGCAATTTTTGTGCATGATTTCCCTCTATATATAGAGGATGAGCTAATGAAAATAAGTGGAATTATTCAACCTAAAATGCTGTCAAAATTCTCCCAAAACCTCCATAGCTCAAACTCTCAAACTTGCTTATACCCATAAGCTTTCTTTTCCAGTTCCTATCAATCAAGGATCCCACAATCCGTTCCAAGGCCTGAGGATAGTAGAGAAGATCCAAGTGGTTGTCCAAAAGTCGTTGGTGTGAATTATAAAGCATCGGATTATACGAATTGGAAGCTTCAAGAGGTAGGTACCTTATTACTCTGTTTTTTTGTTCTTATGAACAACATGACTTCAAGGATCAAATTGATGAAATTGTGTGTCTAAGATCTTAAATTTCTTCCGCATGTGGGATATTAACACCTACAAGATTTGCATCCATTATCTTTGTGAGTGTCACTGTAGGGTATGATGACAATTGTGTATAATGACGGTTTGGAACTGACATCAAACATTTCTGCCATCCTACATGTACAATGAAGGATTACAATGATGACAGTTGCAAACTGCTATTTTTGTGGGTGACATTGAACCCGTACGGTGACAGTTCACTACAGTGATAGTTCAGAATTGCGATCTTTGTAGGTGTCATTGAACCCCTATGATGACAGTTATCAATAATGACAGTTCACAACTGACATATATGACAACATTAATGATGGTTTGAAAATCACATTGTTCACATGAGATTTCAGGAGAGAAATTTGATTCGTGAAACGACTTCAAATATGTATTGATTTCTGTATATGTGTAATGGAGTACAATCTCTAGTTACAATCATTTGATGCTTTCTCTCACAAACTCAAGTTAGTTTGATCTACAGAGTCTTCAGGAAGCTTTAGTCTTCAGAATCATGAAGGTTTGTTCTTCTGAAGGATTTGAATTCTTTTTGGATAGATTGAAGTAAACTTAAGTTTTCAGGTCTTTTGGAGGTTCTGAGCTTCAGTCTTCGGATTTGTAGAGGATCTGAGTTTTGATCTTCAATTATGCAGCAAAACTTGAAGAGGATCTAAGCTTCAATCTTCAGTTCTGCAGCGAGATTTGAAGAGGATTTGAGCTTTGCTCTTTGATTCTATAGCGGGATTTGAAGAGGACCTGAGCTTTGATCTTCGATTTTGCAGCGGGATTTGAAGAGGATCTGAGCTTCGTTCTTCAGTTTTGCGACAGGATTTGGAGATGGTCGGAGCCTTGTTCTTTAGTTCTACAGCTGAATTTTATGAGGATCTAAGCTTGGATCTTCAGTTTTGCAAGAGGAGCTTCAATCTTCATATTTTTCTGAGAGCTTTCTCTTCTTCCTTTCTTTCTGTTGTCCTCCAAATGAGAGATCATGCCTCCTATTTATAGAGTTTTCCAAAGGCTCTTTGTGGACTTGGGCTTGGGCTTGGTTGCATTTGGGCCCATTTGTGGGCTTGGACTTGAAATGCATTTGGGCCCATTCATGGGCTTGGGCTTGAAAATTTGGACTTCTGGCCCAATTACATTATTGAATTCAGGTTTAACTTGAACCCAATTCAATTTATTTCATGAAATTAGCATATTTAAATTTCACGAACTTAGACAATTATTCGAAGAAAAAATTCTATGCCAACAAATGCCCCATTTTCGAGATTTTATGCACAAATAGGCGTGGGTGAATCTAAAAAATTATGACTTGGCAATAATTTTTTTTTCATAATTTTGACTACCCAATTTTTATTTGAACTGAGAGTAGGATTTGAGCTTATTGTCAAGCTTAATTTGAACTTGGAATTAAATTGAATTCTAGTCCAATCTTGCTTTTGGTAAGATTTGGAGCTTGAGGAAATTTGGATTTGAGGAAAAATTTTGAAATTTACCACGAAGTTGCTTTGCAAAAAACTTGAGGAAAAGATCCTAGAAATAGGACTTTGTTTTCTTGCAGCCTAGAAATAGGACTGGAACCACTAAAGTTTCAGCTAGCCTTAGAAATAGATGTCTAGCTGGCTTAGTCTTCTAAAGGCATCTACAGCGGAGCTGAATAGGAGTAGGACTTAACTCACAATCTAGTTGTCAGGGTATTTGCGGGTGCAAACTGGAGCAATCTGTTTGCACCATGTCTATTTGGGCATTATAGATAGTATTCTTCAGCCGTGTGCAATGCCTGAGTCAATTGCTAGCGCAAAGGTGGACGCAATTTAATGCTTTTGGTTGATGCTATTTGAATTCCCCGCTTATCTCATATATCTTTAATTTCTTTTCATTTTCTTGCTTTATTTTATCTATTTGTCTTCAATTACAAAAACCCCAATCAAAGTATTTCTTTGGTTACTATCATCAGTTGCAAGTTTTGAGGAAGTTCTTGTTTTGCAGAATTGAGTGTTTTCAACTAGAAACCATTTCTCTTGGGTACGACATCTGGAGTACTCTCCACTTTATTACTTGATAGAGTATACTTGCACTTAGAGGCGCATCAAGTTATCGGTCTAAGCATGAGGAGCAACGAGCACAATTAAAATAATTAACCAATTAAAGAATTCGTGGAGTATCAAATAATTTGATTGGTTAAACACAGGTTAAGTGGGTGGACTATCTGAACAACCAAGAAGTTGTATCGTCTGCATTCATAAAGTGACTCTTTAATTTGAATTATGAGTTTTGTCTTGTTAATTGAGGATGGAAGGATTTTAATTTTTTTAATAGGTCTTGGAGGGCAATTTCGTAATTAAATGGAATTTGTGACCAAGACCTAACTGAAGGAGTGAAGAACACTCGTGCGGAAGCGATTGATGATCTCAGGCACTGATTTTCATTAATTTCTTGGAATAAAGCATGCTAAAATAACAACGAAAACAGAGCAAGAACATAAATACCTCTTGGAGCTCCGAATTCAAACGTTCAGTTGGAAGTTTCTTTATACGATCGAGTTGTGGACGACCACCGAGATCTTCCCCACTATTCTCCAGCCTTAGAATGAGCTTGTGGGAACCCGATCATGATGAATTTGAGGAGAGAAAAATTGAGAGAACCATGAGTTTTTAGCAAAATGAAAGCCACAATTTTGAGAGAGTTTTTCTTCAATTTTGGTGAGTTTTTCCATCAGCCTTCATCATCCAAGATACTCCGATATTCTTCTCCTTTTATATAAAGAAGAAACATGCAACCAAACATCCTTATGATGACAGCAAGCTTGAAATGGAATAGGTGTTCATTTGTGTGTCAATTAGAAAAACCATGCATGAGTTTTAATTGACAATTAGGATTTCAATTAATTTTGATTTCCAAAATTAACATAAGAGATAATTAACCAAAATTAAATTCAAATAACTAATTTTGATTAATTTAAATAATCAATTAAATAATTTTAATTGATTATATTCATTTAATATCAAAATATTAAATTAACTATTTACACCTATCCCGATTGCTCTCGTACACCGATCTCTTGAGTGTGAATCCCTATTCACGTGGGTAAAATTTAAATCACATTTAAATAATAATAACTCTCTAAAAATATAGTTTAATACACAATTAAACCGATACGTTAAGTTATATCAAATATAATAATTAACGTCATCTCCCTAAATCGAATTTGAACGTTTTTCAAATTCTTTCATCACTCTGTTCTAAGGTTAATTCGTTTGAGCTAGCAGGGGGACCTAATGGATCTACAGATCAAGGGCTCCAACGATACGAGATTAACTGGTTGAACTCTTTCAATCCTTGTTAACCAACATTCGTTAACTAACGGGACACTCCACTATAGCTCGTAGCTGAACTCCCCTCACTGTAGATATATTTTTGTCCACCCGATATAACCGTGATCAGTAAGTCAATCCTTCACAGGTTGTTCGTAACTATAGTCAGGTCAAAAGTCTGTTTTGCCCCTATAGCACTTCTTGTTCCTTAAGCCTCCACTGAGTCCCTAATGAACAATTGGTTTGTGGTGCGACCACGAAACCTAAAACCTCCCGGGACAATGAGAGGACGTCACACCTTTTTTCATGTCCCATAGTCAGCACTTAAGGGAACAACCTCTCTACTATCCCTAAAGTCGGGTAGGAGTGAATTCCATTTTGTAGGACTATGTCCTCAGCTATCTACCCGATCTCATCCTCAAAGTGGTAGGTTGTTGAGCGGCGCTAATGGGCCACTCTCACCCATGCAAATCAAAGGATAATCCCCAATAAACAGGAGTTCATAGTTAGCTCAGGATTAAGATTGCGTTACCTAGGTCATCGCTTGAAATAGTCAGTTTCACAGTAAACGACGTTATAAAGTGAAAGTGACTTATTTCGCAGTCCGGTCTTATACAAACTCATTTGCATAGGACTCCCCCACTCGCATGTCTCTACATGAATGATACAGGATCACATCGTTTTTACTAAAACAAAGTGGGTCACGTCACATAGTTTTTCCTAGGATAAGGTACCCAGTTTTATCCCTGTACTATAAACCGTTTTAGGCTATGACTCGAACTTGATCCAATTTTATGTCACTACATATAGTTCGAGTGTTTCATATCATAGCCAAGGATTTTAGTTTATTGGATTTGGGTTAATAAATGCATAGATAAACTAATCTTTCAAAAACTAGAAAATAAACTATTCCAATAACGTTTTATATATAACTTTGATACATTTACCATCCACGAGCTTTAGGACATAAACCTCAACACTAACCCTAAGCAAATTTTCAGCCTGAACTCTCCCTCTTCTTCACGAGTTTGCAGCCGCCCAAGTCACCTCCTCCTTGCGTTTTTTTCCCTCTTCGTTATTCTTCTCCTTCCAGCCGAGAACACCAGCCCAGTCGCCCCTATGCTTTTTCTCTTCTTCTCCAACTGCCAGCGACGCTCCTCAACTCTGGCATCGACGTTGAGCTCCTTCGGTGACGCGCGAGATCCACGGTGGCGGCGGTTTTGTTTCTTCAGCCAGCAGCGTGGGTGTGTTTGGGTTAGTAGCGTTTTCCGGTGACCAATCTGTTAGGCGTAGACAACAGTTTTTCAGGGGCATTTTCTGCGTTTTTCGGTGTTTTAGGTGAGTTTTCGACATGGGGAAGTTTGAATGAGGCTTGTTTTGGTTGGTTTTTGTATTTAATTGATTACCCACTCGTTTTTGCCTTCGTTTAAAAAGCATTCCCCATCAATTTTGGCGGTTCAAGCAGTAACGTTTCAATTTCAGCACCTTTTGGCGTTTTCACCTTTGGGTAAGTGAATTTAGTCAAGCTTTGGGTGTTTTGTTTGTGTTAGAAGGATACCCATTGGTTTTGGCCTTCGTTGTTTTAGGTGCCCATAACATTTGGTGTTTTAATTGTCGTCTTGGAGCGTAGTAGGGAGCTTGGACAGCAAGCGTGATTGCTGTTTAGGTAAGTACTTGGGAGTTAAATCTCTTCCAAATCTAATTTTCTTCTTATGCCCTCTCGATTTTTAAAGGTCTATGAGTTTGAGTTGGTTTTTTCCTTTTGTGTTGTTGTTTAGGGGCTTGGAAGCAAAAGAGTTAGATTGTTTGGTTAAGCAACTTAATTAGCATGTAAGTAGCTATTTGGACATAACTATTATGATTTTGACCAGTGGCGTGTTTGGAGAATTGGATATGTAGCCTTTGCTTGGGTTTTCACGTTTTAGTATATTTTTCTCTTTGAGATTTAAGACGTTTGCTTGGTTTAGCTTTATGTGTTGGTTTTTCTTGTGGAACTTAAATAGGCAGGACGAGTTTCGTTTCAAGGCATGTCGATATATGATAATCTTAAAATTCACTACGACATATTCACTATTGCATGATTGGTTGGATAACTTGTGGTTTGCATTGGTTTTGTTTAAGATAATGGAGGATGGGATTAAATGTCTGTTGGAGTTGTGATTGATTTGTGAATGCGAGGTCTATCTCGTTGTAACCATAGAAGTGTATATTCTTGTTTCCAGGTGCAAGGAAAAATTTTGAGTTCCCTATATGTACGCCATTATGCTGCCAAATTTTTGGTAGAATCGTGATGGCCATAAAACTAAGTTTAAATACCTTTGGGAACTAGTGTACTAGAGTACCACGTGACTAATAAGGACTGAACCTAGTGTAGGAACTTTAGTCTCAATTAGGGCCTCAGATGGACTTAAAAGACCTTTAAGTTCTATATAGCTAGCGTGTCTTCCTTCCTCATCTCAGGACTGATAGAACTTAATTGCCAGGCACGTTTACGTGTGGTATATTAGTTGACTATTAGAGCTCAGTTTCAGGCACGTTAGCGTGCGCTCTCTCAGTTCACGACGGTGTTGAGCTCATGATCAGGCACGTTGTTCGTGCACTAGTTGGCATGAGGCATGTTTACATGCGTCAGTGGCTCCACCGTATTTTATGTTTACATTTAAGGGTGTTGTGTTGGGATAGGTGTAGTTCTGGTAGAGGTGGCCAGTTAGTCTCTAGTTTACTTGCCTTACTCAACTGACCCACACAACACTCTAGTTGGCACAGGTTGGGGATAAGTAATCACCCTAGATAGAGCATATTTATGTAATTAGTTGTGGCCCTAGGGTTAGGAACCCGAATGTTTATTTCTAGTTAGGTCCCTATGACGTTAAGACCCATAAATTTAGTTTCAAGTTACCAGATCTCATGTTATCAGATTCGACTGTTAAGTGGGCTACTTACTGAGTATATTATTATATACTCACCCATGCTACATGTCTTTCCTTTTCAGCTGGTACTTGAGAGCGTTGGCGATTTACGAGGGTCGTGACTTGACTTGCTATGGGATTGCAGTTGCAGATCATCTCTCTCTCCTTAGGATTTTCAGTTTCCTTTCATCCTAGGATCAGTCTTGATGATGAGCATTCATTTTTTAAACGATTGTTTTTCTTTGGATTTTGTTCAGACGTTTTACATTGTTCTCTAATTATTGAACTTATTCATGTTTTGGGCCCTGTTTGAATTAAATGAAAAAATTTTGCTATTCTTCCGCTTTTAAAGAAAAAAAATACATCCATCGTTCGTAGTGGCGACCCTTAGCATGTTTTTTATTCCTTTTTAGTCGGGTCGTTACAGTTGGTATCAGAGCTCAGTTTCTAGGTTCTATAGACTCGCTTACATCATAAGCATCAGATTTCCCCATAGCCAAGTACAAGTAAGCATGCCTCGTCATCGCCAGGTATGCAGTACCAAGTAGGAAAGGGTGTTATGAATGATGATCTATATTATGGGTGAAACTTGAATCTATATAATCTTGTTATCTGGGTTAGTGTGAGTTGGCTCTCGTTATCATTAGCATGGAGGATTTAGATTGACCCTTTTTTATTGTCTCTTGAATGCTAGACTATGCTTCCATGTGTTCAAGGTCGAGGACGCGGTCGTGGATGTGGTAGGAGTCATGTACCTCTAGAGCAAGTAGACCCTCCAGTGGGTTATCAAGCTGGCAATGAGCCTGGAATTCAGATGTCTGCACTTCCTGCACCCCCAACGTAGGTATAAACAGTCACCCTGACTTTAGAAGCTCTTCAGGTCCTCCTGAGTAATGTTACGGCCAACCAGATAGCTCTGACGAATCAAAACCAGGATCGAGTGGGGCGAGCGAGGGCTCCAAGTATTTGAAAGACTTCAAGAGATATGACCCTCCATCGTTCAATGGGAAGATGGTGGACCCTACTACAGCGGAGGCTTGGATGGCTAGGATGGAGGAGATCGTCCGTTACGTGGGGTGCCCTGAGGCTCAGAAAGTCCCATGTGTCGTAATCATGCTGAGGGAGGATGCACGGATATGGTGGCGGTTAGCAGAGAGATCTATCGATACCATCGTAGGTCCTGTCATATGGCTCTTGTTCAAGGAGGTATTTTTCCAAAAGTACTACTCTGCGATCATCCAGTACAGGAAGGAGGCAGAGTTCCTGAATTTGAAGCAAGGTGACAAGTCTGTGGAGAAGTACGAGATGGAGTTCACGCGTTTGTCCTGTTTTGCCCCAGAGATGGTGGATACTGAAGCAAAGAAGACGAAAAGGTTCATCTTGGGCCTCAGGGACGATGTGCAAAGAGTGGTAGAGGCCCTTGCCCCAGCTGATTATGTGGCGACCCTCTGAGCAGCCACGTTGATGGGTATGTCGGTTGCAAGTGCAACCCCGGTGGCCAAGGAGCTAGAATCCAATGTAGGTCAGAAGAGGAAGTTTAATCGAAGTTTCTCCAAGCCACAACAGAACTCTTAGAACCGGCGGTCCCCGCGGCAGAGAAATGCAGGCAAGGAAAAGCGTTTGTTTCCTAAGTGTGATCGACGTCATGAAGGTCAATGCTTGACAGACATGGAGGTATGCTTTAGATGTGGAAAGGGTGGGCACATGGCTGCAGAGTGCCCCGAAGGCAAAAACTCAAATCCTAGACGACCCTTCGGTTCAAATCAAGCCACCACCAGCGCCCAGAAAGGTTCATCCCATGCCTCTACTAGCAAGAAAGCTGGTGATTCCAGTGCAGTGATGACAAGTACATTACTGGTTCTTGGGCATTATGCACACGTTCTTTTTTATTCAGGCTCTACGCAATCATTTATATCTGATGTGTTTGTTAAGCATGCCCGGATAGAGTTAGAGCCATTAGGTTTTAAGCTATTAGTTTCTACCCCGACTGGAGTAGAGTTGTTAGCTAGGGAGAAAGTTAAAACATGTCAGGTGTTAGTGTCAGATCGTCCGTTAGATGTGACACTAATCTTGCTCGAGATGAGGGATTTTGATGTTATCCTGGACATGGATTGGTTAGTCGAGAATCATGTCATCATTGATTGCCATCAGAAGGAAGTATTATTCAAGTCACTAGAAGGAGCAGGCTTCAAGTTCAAAGGGATCAGAGCAGAGAGTGTTCCTAAAGTGGTATCTGCGTTAAAGGCAAGGAGACTCGTGGGTCGAGGAGCGTGGTGCTTTTTAGCCAATGTGTCAGATGATCGAGTTGAAAAGGCGACAATAAGCTCTGTAAGTTTATGGATGTATTCCTTGAAGATCTTCAAAGTTTACCTCCGATTTGAGAAGTGGACTTCAACATTGAGCTTGAGCCAGGCACAACCCCTATTTCTAAGGCACCCTACAGAATGGCTCCAGCAGAGCTGAAGGAACTCAAGGTGCAAATACAAGAACTCTTGGACAAGGGTTTTATACGCCCTAGTGTTTCACCTTGGGGAGCTTCTGTCCTTTTTTTTAAGAAGAAAAATTGATCTATGCGCATATGCATTGATTACCAGGAGTTAAATAAAGTGATGATTAAGAATAAGTACCCACTTCCTCGCATAGATGATTTGTTCGACCAGTTGTAGGGAGCGTTAGTATTTTCAAAGATTGATCTACGATCAGGCTACCACCAGTTGAGGATAAGAGATGAAGATATTCCCAAGACTGCGTTCATATCTAGATACGGGCATTATGGATATATAGTGATGTCTTTTGGGCTGACAAATGCACCTACAATATTCATGCATTTGATGCACAGGGTGTTTAAGGAATGTCTCAACACCTTTGTGATCTTTTTCATCGACGATATTTTGGTTTACTCTAAGTCAGATGAGGAACACGAGACACACCTCAGAAGGGTTTTGACAACCACACACCTCATAAGGGTTTTGACAACCCTAAGACAAAATTAGTTATATGTCAAGTTCTCTAAGTGTGAGTTTTGGCTCCAGCAGGTGTCCTTTTAAGGGCACGTGGTGTTGAGTGATGGAGTTTCAATAGATCCAGCAAAGGTTGAAGCAGTTACAAAGTGGCCTCGCCCGTCCACTGTCACTGAAGTTCAAAGTTTCTTGGGGTTAGCAGGATACTTATCGTTTTGTGCAAGACTTTTCCAAGATAGCCACACCACTGACGCGGTTGACCCGAAAAGGTAGTCCGTTTGTGTGGAATAGTGCTTGTGAAGCAAGTTTTAAGAAGCTCAAGTAGAGGCTGGTTTTAGCTCTAGTGCTCACTGTTCCAGATGGATCAGGTTCTTTTGTCGTTTACAGTGACGCTTCTAAGAAAGGGTTAGGTTGTGTTCTTATGCAACATGGTAAGGTTATTGCCTGCGCCACCCGCCAGCTAAAGGACTATGAACGCAACTACTCAACACATGATATGGAGTTAGTAGCGGTAGTTTTTGCCCTGAAGATTTGGAGCCATTATTTGTATGGTGAGAAGATCCAAGTCTTCACAGATCACAAGAGCCTAAAGTATTTCTTCACACATGAAGAGCTTAATATGAGGCAGCGCAGATGGTTTGAGTTGGTGAAGGATTATGATGTTGAGATCCTTTACCACCTGAGCAAGGCGAACGTGGTTGCAGATGCACTTTGTAGAAAGGTAGCCCATACCTCAGCCTTAATCACAGACCAGACGCACATAAGGACTGACTTGGAGAGTGCAAGGATAGCAGTTCTAGTAGGAGGAGTTGTCTCACAGTTGACCCAGTTATCTATTCAGCCGAAGTTGAGACAACGTATCATAGACTTTTAGAGGGAGGATCCCAGCCTTAGTGACCTCTTCCACTAGGTAGAGACAGGTCAGGGGGATGGGTTTTCTCTATCCTCAGATGATGGCCTACTTTTTTGAGGACGATTGTGTGTGCCTGAGAGTGATGAGCTCAGAAATGATGTTCTGACTGAAGCTCACAGTTCTCCTTTTTCAATACACCCAAGCGGCACAAAGATGTACCAAGACCTGAAGCAGTACTACTGGTGGCGTGGCATGAAGAGGGATGTAGCAGAGTTTGTGAGCAAGTGTTAGGTTTGTTAGCAAGTTAAAGCTCCTAGATAGAAGCCAACAGGATTATTGCAGCCTTTGGATGTGCCTCAGTGGAAATGGGAGGAAGTGGCTATGGATTTTATTGTCGGTTTGCCCACAACAGCCAGAGGTTTAACTGTAATTTACGTGATTGTTGATACACTCACTAAATCTGCTCATTTCCTGCCAGGGAAGCCTACATATTTAGTTGAGAAGTGGGCTTAGTTATACATGGAAGTAATTGTCAGGTTGCATGGGGTTCTAGTTAAAATTGTTTCAGATAGAGACCCCCATTTCACCTATAATTTTTTGACCGGGTCTCAGAGTGCTTTGGGCATATAGTTGAATTTTAGCACAAATTTTCATCCCCAGACTGATGGTCAGACAGAGAGAATGAATCAGACGTTGGAAGACATGTAGCGAGCTTGTGCATTAAACTTTGTAGGTAGTTGGGACAACCACTTGCATTTGATGGAATTTGCCTATAACAACAATTTTCAAGCAACTATTGGCATGGCTCTGTTTGAAGCTCTGTATGGGAAGAGATGTAGGTCGCCTATTTATTGGGATGAAGTTGGTGAACGCAAATTGCTTGGACCTGAGTTGGTTCAAGTTACTAACAAAGCAGTTCAAAAGATTAGAGCGAGGATGAAGACAACTCAGAGCAGGCAAAAGAGTTATGCAAACACCAGGCGTAGAGACTTAGAGTTTGCAGTTGGAAACTTTGTGTTTCTGAAAGTTGCACCTATAAAGGGAGTTTTGAGGTTTGAAAAGAAAGGGAAGTGAAGTCCCAGGTTTATAGGTCCATTCGAGCTTTTAGAGAGAGTTGGTCCAGTGGTTTATCGTTTTGCCTTACCACCTTCCCTCTCTTAAGTTCATAACGTGTTCCATGTATCTATGCTACGGAGATACATGGCAGACCCGTCTCATGTGATTGATTTTGAGCCTTTGAGACTGGATGAAGACTTGAGTTATGAAGAGAAACAAGTTCGAATCCTTGCCAGAGATCACAAGACCCTTCATAATAGGGAGATAACACTTGTCCAAAGTGCTTTGGCAGAACCATCAGATTCAGGAGGCAACATGGGAGCGAGAAGATGATATGAGAGTGAAGTACCCGGAGCTATTCCAACGCTAGCAACTTTCGAGGACGAAAGTTTTTAAGGAGGGAAGATTGTAACGTTCATAAGGTGACTCTTTAATTTGAATTATGATTTTTATCTTTCTTGTTAATTGAGGATGGAAAGATTTTAATTTTTTTTAATAGGTCTTGGAGGGCAATTTCTAAATTAAATGGATTTTGTGGCCAAGACCTAAACTCTTCCTCTTCACGTGTTTGCAGTCGTCCAAGTCACCCCCTCGCGTTTTTTCCCTTTTCGTTATTCTTCTCCTTCCAGCCATGAACACCAGCCCAGTCGCCCCTCTGCCTTTTCTCTTATTCTTTGATGCCAGTGAAGCCCTCAACTCCGCTGCCGACGTCGAGCTCCTCCAGTGACGCGCGAGATCCACGGCGACGACGATTTTGTTTCTTCGACCAGCAGTGTGGGTGTGTTCAGGTTAGCAACGTTTTCCGACGACCAATCTGTTAGGCGCAGACAGTAGTTTTTCAGGGGCATTTTTTGCGTTTTCCGATGTTTTTAAGTGAGTTATCATCGTGGGTAAGTTGGATTGAGGCTTGTTTTGGTTGGTTTTTGTATTTAATCGATTACCCACTCATTTTTGCCTTTGTTTAGCAAGCATTCTATTGGGTCCCTAGAGTGAGTAAAAATATGGTATAAAAGACTCTAGAACTCTGTGCAAGTATACACAGTCCGCAGCAAGTAATAAGTATTATCAATCCAAGGCCTGAATTAGCTTCCACTTTATCTATTTTGTATAACTCTTTAATGGTTTCAAAGATGGTAAAAATGATTGGTTTTTATAAGAATAATGCTGAAGCAAAATAAATGACAGAACAACAAGTAAACAAATAGGCAGACAGGTTAGAGACAGGCGCTGGTTAGGTTTTAGTAATTGTTTTAAAAGATGCTCTAGCAATATTATTGATTATGCAAACTCTCGCAGTATTATTAGCGGATTCCTCCCGGAACTCCGGATTTTTTGGAATGTGTTTCAACCCCAATGAAGTACAATCGACCAAGCACTAGGCAACTGGCTATCCCTAGCTCAGTCACTGGCGTTCACCAATACACAATGATCGTAGTGTGATTAATCGCCACACACTCTCTAAATCATCCCTAAAACTAGAGAGAGGTATTCATACCGGCTGGCCAGTAGAAACAAGCACAACAATTAACCAAGATGCAATAATCAATATATATTACTAAAGTTAAGCACGTCAATCACATTGTTCCTAACCAACGCCTAAGCTACTTAGTTAATAATATGCATGGAGATGCACGCTACAATCTGAGTAGGCATGCCCATAATTACAAGATAATAAAAGGAAATGTTAATCTCCTCGGTCAGCTTGCAATGATGGTCTTCTAGGTGATCTTCAATCTCTCTTCATTATTCGGCTCCCAAAGATGGAAGGAACTTTCCAAGAATGAAATGTTTTCTCCCAAAAGTGGAATGACTTTGACTTGGGCACCTATCTCCTTTTATAGAGGTGGTAGGAGGCTTGAATTAGGTCAACCTAGACACGTGTATGGCTCTCCTTGCTCCTTTATCCCGAAAATAACTCAACAGAAGTCGGTTCGTGAAGTTGGCTAACGAGCTGTGACGTGGCAGTTTTTGCTCCTAGTTTTGCTGCAGCACAGAATTTGCTCCCTCAAGTCGCCCAGCAACAGATTCTGCACAAAATCATTTCCAAAGCTTCCATTCTTCCAAATGGGTTAAAACATGTAATATCTATCCAAAACCAACCCTATTAAGCACAAAATACACACAAATCAATATAGAAATGAGGCTTAAATAACTACCTTTTGGGCAGTTATCACACCCCCAAACTTGAACTATTGCGCGTCCCGAGCAATACTAACCAACCTTCCCTTAAGAATTCAAAACTTTAGAAAAAGAATAGCTTAATCAAACCAGACGGTCCAACACTACCTTCAACCTTTACCTAAGCATTGTGCAAAACCAAGCTCTGCTGCAACAAAATGATTCTTCCGGCATTGACAAATAATCACTACTTTCCACTCGGTTCTAAGAACTTACCACAGCCTAGCTTTATTATCCGACATTCAAAACACATTTTGAAGGGGTTTATATTCTCGTTTTTTAGACTTATAGAAACCCTACAATCATAAGCTTTTTAGCATGGGATGACCCACTTTATGGTGCAGTATACCCTTGCCTCAAACTCATCCCCAACTAGGCTCAATACTCTTTATAAAGCTCAAAAATCCTTAGTTACTCTATCTTTTGCCCCTCATAATGGCAACATTTTATGATGAAGCTCACCTAAGTTCTGGGAGACAGGAAAACTGTTGGATCATCATTCATCCTTCAAAACTTTTGCTCGATGAATTTTCTCAACAGAATTTTCAACCATCAATTTTTTTCAGCAAATAATTTTTCTCATTTTTTTTCACACTTCCTAGGTCATCTTTTGACGCGAAGACAAACTGTGGGTATCACAAATGTCCCCGGTTACTCAATAACCTAACAAATTTCTTCTTGAAGGAGAGGAATGCTCGAGCAAAACAATTGGAGTAGCAAGAAGTCCCCCAAACTTGAATTATTCATTGTCCCCAATGAATCATTAAAATTTTCAATTATACCCCCAAACTTAAATTTTTCTATCTGAATTTTAAACTACATCAATAGCATAAATACCGTAAATCAATCCAAAACTTGCCCAACGACTACATCAATCCCTAAGAATTAAACTTAGCTACACATAATCCTCGTTACAATATAAACTAAGTCTAAATAAGCCATAAAAAATGTCTAAAGTAAGGGAAAAGAGAAATAGACTCGTTGTAGGCCGAGACCGAACGTCCCCGTCACGATCCCCACGAACAATGGGTTGATTTCCAACTAATCCCCTTTGCTTCAGCTCAATTCTGTCCTCTTTTTGCTCTAAAGTCGGCTCCAAAAGTCCCCCATTCGAAGTCCCCAAAAAACCTAGCCGAAAAGATGCTTAAATAGCAAAATTTCATTGTAGCGTCAAGACGCTGTCGCGATCCGCAAATTTGGAAAATTTTCTACAGCGTCGGCGCCAAAAACTTGATGTGTAATTTGCTAACCGCAAGTGTACGGGTCAAGTAATAATATAGTGATTATGCAATCGAATGTCGTCCTCTAGATTGGTGTCTAGCCAAGTTTTAATTATCGAAAATACTCTTGGCCAATTTTATTTAGGGAATCAAATAGAATGAGAATATGAATTAATCAACACAAAACTAAAGTAAAAAGTGACAATCAAATGGGAATAATTGGTCTTAGGGAATTGATTTCACCAATTGGAGTTATGGATTAATAAACGGATTAACACATGCTATGATTCATAAATCTTGGCAACTAAAATCACACATATCTCTCCCGAGCATACATGATTCTCCCATATGCAATTGAACCCGATATCCCTATCTAAATCCAATAAACATACAAGGCAATAAGGCTAACCTTTATGACAATTTCTAGAATTAACCTTAATCTCCCGATTTTTAGCTAAATTCTAGTTATGCATATTGATTACTAATTTAAATCCTCTCTCCCGAGTTAGATTCAAATATAAACATCAATCAATTTATGGCCAGTAAATCGAAAGCATTAAACATACAACATATGCATAAATGACATCAATAGCATAAATACCGTAAATCAATCCAAAAATTGCCCAACGGCTACATCAATCCCTAATAATTAAACTTAGCTACACATAATCCTCGTTACAATATAAACTAAGTCTAAATAAGCCATAAAAAGTGTCTAAAGTAAGGGAAAAGAGAAATAGACTCGTTGTAGGCCGAGACCGAACGTCCCCGTCACGATCCCCACGAACAATGGGTTGATTTCCAACTAATCCCCTTTGCTTCAGCTCAATTCTGTCCTCTTTCTGCTCTAATGTCGGCTCCAAAAGTCCCCAATTCGAAGTCCCCAAAAACCTAGCTGAAAAGATGCTTAAATAGCAAAATTTCGTTGTAGCGTCGAGATGCTGTCAAGACAGAGTCGCGACGCTGTCGCGATCCGCAAATTTGGAAAATTTTCTATAGCGCCGCGACGCTGTTCCTAGCGTCGCGACGCTATGATTTTTTTTTTTTTAAAGATTGGAAGCTCCATTTGACTCCAATTGCTGAATTAAGCTTCAAGCACATACTTCCTACAAATAAAACATAAAAATGCATAAATTTGGGCAAATAATTGAAAAAGACTAGCTTAATTAATCAGAGAAAAATAGCTAGCTATGCTCGCTATCAAATACCCCCAAACTTAAGCTTTTGCTAGTCCTCGAGCAAACTAAAAATCAAGCATACAGTAGAAGAATGGATGCAATAATCATAACTCAATCCTCAAGGCTCAAAGGTCAATAGTCAAGCAAGCAAGAGACATGCACATAAGGACCAATGAGGGAGACAAATTAAATTTTTTCCAAAATTAACTTGCACTAGCGAGATCTAACTCAACAAGATCAGACTCTACTAGCCCAGGATTGGATTATTAAACTCTCAACTCATCTTCCCTCTACACTGGCACTAAGGTTTCACTAATGAGTTAATGGAACAAATTAGTTTGTTTTTCTCCATACTTAGGTGCTTTTAATTAACAATTGAATTAAGCATGTATATGTGGCACTAGCTTTCACACACCCATTGTAGGGACCCTTAACCTGAGTTTTCTCTGGTTGGCCTAACTTATCACAACAGGGGTAGCTCTTTTTGCCTTAATCTTTATTAACCATTGCATATTGTGCACAAGCCATGACATTATTATCTTATTTCAACAGTAACAACAAGAATGATTTTTCTTTATGAGCATAAATAGTAGATATTCTTTTCTTTTCTCCTAAGCAAGATCAAACATGCTAATTTGCAAAAAATTAACTCTTTAGCTCTACCCTACACCTATCGAGGTGACAACAAGCATATGAACCCAATAATTCGCTCCTAAGCATTCAAATCCAAATCTAGCCAAGACAAATACTCTACTCATGCAAGCCATCTCCTAGAAAAATTTTAAAAAGTCTCCCTTTTTGGCACTCATGCTTACAACTCCTCACAAGCTTGAAAATTGACAAGAAAGCCTATCCTAGGACATCATAATCATGCAAAAGTAGCATCCAGAAAACAACCATATGCATAATTCAAAGAAAGCTCAAAACTATAGCCCGAACTCAGATGCTCAAGGGCTCCACAAACATGCTAATCCACCCCCAAACTTAAAGTATGCATTGTCCTCAATGTATAACGAAAATAAAGCATAAACAAGCATAAGAACAATAAACGAATGAAAGGAGTGAACAATACTGCCCTGGAATGATGATGACTTCTTGACTGAATGCTTGGAACCTTGATAGCTTGAAAGCAAAGGAGAGAAAGAAAACAAGACCTACAAAACAGACACAAAAAATAAATAAAACTCAAAATAAAGAAATAACTAACTCACTTGGGTTGCCTCCCATAAGCGCTTGTTTAACGTCATTAGCTCGACGTGTTTGTCCAGTCTGTCAAGGCACATAAAAATTCCCGTATTTATTTGGGCCCTTCTTCCTTGAATCAATATAACCAACGATCGCTAGTAAACTTACTAGCTTCTCATGGGCCCCTGAAACATAATTATTTTTGGTATTTTTGAATAAAAGAAGCATAAAAGGAGAAATATCAAAATAAAGAGACTCCGACTCTAAAACTGACTCGTGAGAATAGAAAAAAGAACAATCAAAATCTACAAAGGATGGAGAAGATAAAACAGATGAAGGTTTTTCAACCTCAAACTCTACCTCCTGAACTTCCTCTAACACTACAAGCTCATTTTCTCTTTTTTTCCTCACAACCATGTTCTTGAAAGGTGCTCCAACTCTCCAATTCGTCCCCATTATTCATGCAACTCACCCCCAACTGCTCATCCTCATCAAGATCGAAAGAACTACGCTCATGAATGAGTGCCAATGAGTCATCGACTACTTGACTCACTAGACAACTTATGGAAGTGGATCCCACCTCACTAACTTCCTGTGGAGCTTGAAGTCCTCTTATGATTTCATCAATTTTTAGACTCCTCGCTCTAGATTCATCAATATAATTTTGAACTATGCTTTCCAAGGAAGAATTTTCATTTAAAGGGGTATAACTTGCAGATGAAAAATTGGAATATGGTGTTGAATAAAAAGCCATTCAAATCAATTAAAGCAACAATGATAATTAGGCTTTCAATCAAACAATAACCTAACAAGAACACATGACAAAGACTCAATTTAAATATGGAAAATATAATCTAGAAAAGGAAAGAAAATAAACTAATATGGAATGCAAAAATAGATAAGACAAAAAACCAACAAGGAAACTAACAAATAAGGAAAAACTAATCTAAAAAGGAAAAACTAAAAATCTATCAATGGAAAATTCAAACAAATATGGAAAAATCTAAATATGGAAAAATTTAAGAATGGAAAAGAAAAACAATTAAAGGAAAAATGCAATTTACCTAAAACAAAAATAAAAAAAATCACAAAAAAAATAGAATACACCCTAAACTAATACCGGACAAATTTTCTTCGATATTAAAATTGACTAAATATGCCAATCCCCGGCAACGGTGCCAAAAACTTGATGTGCAAATTGCTAACCGCAAGTGTACGGGTCAAGTAATAATATAGTGATTATGCAATCGAATGTCGTCCTCTAGATTGGTGTCTAGCCAAGTTTTAATTATCGAAAATACTCTTGGCCAATTTTATTTAGGGAATCAAATAGAATGAGAATATGAATTAATCAACACAAAACTAAAGTAAAAAGTGACAATCAAATGGGAATAATTGGTCTTAGGGAATTGATTTCACCAATTGGAGTTATGGATTAATAAACGGATTAACACATGCTATGATTCATAAATCTTGGCAACTAAAATCACACATATCTCTCCCGAGCATACATGATTCTCCCATATGCAATTGAACCCGATATCCCTATCTAAATCCAATAAACATACAAGGCAATAAGGCTAACCTTTATGACAATTTCTAGAATTAACCTTAATCTCCCGATTTTTAGCTAAATTCTAGTTATGCATATTGATTACTAATTTAAATCCTCTCTCCCGAGTTAGATTCAAATATAAACATCAATCAATTTATGGCCAGTAAATCGAAAGCATTAAACATACAACATATGCATAAATGACATCAATAGCATAAATACCGTAAATCAATCCAAAAATTGCCCAACGGCTACATCAATCCCTAAGAATTAAACTTAGCTACACATAATCCTCGTTACAATATAAACTAAGTCTAAATAAGCCATAAAAAGTGTCTAAAGTAAGGGAAAAGAGAAATAGACTCGTTGTAGGCCGAGACCGAACGTCCCCGTCACGATCCCCACGAACAATGGGTTGATTTCCAACTAATCCCCTTTGCTTCAGCTCAATTCTGTCCTCTTTCTGCTCTAATGTCGGCTCCAAAAGTCCCCAATTCGAAGTCCCCAAAAACCTAGCCGAAAAGATGCTTAAATAGCAAAATTTCGTTGTAGCGTCGAGACGCTGTCGCGATCCGCAAATTTGGAAAATTTTCTATAGCGTCGCGACGCTTTTTTTTTTTTTTTTTTTTTTTTTTTTTTTTAAGATTGGAAGCTCCATTTGACTCCAATTGCTGAATTAAGCTTCAAGCACATACTTCCTACAAATAAAACATAAAAAATGCATAAATTTGGGCAAATAATTGAAAAAGACTAGCTTAATTAATCAGAGAAAAATAGCTAGCTATGCTCGCTATCAAGCGTGGGACTAGAACTAAGCGTAAAGTGGATCATAAAAGTCAACACTACCTCCAAAATTTTCTTTGCCGCAGCAACAGACTAGGCTAGAAGAAATGCTCCAGCAAAAAGGTTTCTGGGGATCAGCATACCTTGACTTAATTAAGCTTAACCAGTCCAAGCTTCAAAAATTCAGAAGAAAATAGTTAAGTTAGAGTTACTCGGTGCTTATAGAACAGAAACATCTAGAAATTTCATTAAAAACATGAAAAAGAAATTACAAAGCAGATATATATTTTTTTCAAGAAGCAAAAACATTAAAAGAAGCAAACATAACATCAACAGAAGAAGTCAGAAAATGCTCGAGCAAACAAAAAGTCAGAACAAAATTTATGCTCGTACAGGGCCACTTCATCCATCAGTCCTCTTGGCCCTGTTCATTTTCATTCTCCTCTTCTCCTCTTTCAATCTGTGGGGGCGGAATCGAGGGGTTCAACAGATCCTCAGGGAATGCAGGAAGGGCTGGATATGGTTTTGAAAAATTCTCTTGCAACGCCTTCTTTAAACTGGCATCACGATTCTTAACATAGTTCTAGAAGGTTAAAGCTTGCCTTTCAGCAAACTCATGCCTGCTGGCCGAAAGTGCTAGTTGTTCTAGAATCGTGTTGATGCCGTAAACAAGCCCACCTTGACGTACCTCCTGCATCCGCTGGAGTCGTGCCAAATTAGGCGTGTCGATAATTCCCTTGTCAAGCAAAATTATATCCTCTGGAACTGTGGGCACCCCTACCCTGCTGCATAGAATTGTGATTGTGTTCGGAAAGAACAGTTTCCCCACTTTCTTTTTCCAACAGCCAGATATTTCATTAACAATGATCTTTCCTACGTCAATACTGAGAGACCGCAAAATTGCAAAAGCTAGAAGAATTCGTTCCCTGGAGACCGTTGAGTCGTGAGTTGTTGGAAGCAATCGTTGTCTGATAAACCCCATCCATGTGTTTGCCTCCCTCTTCAGATAAGCTGACTGAAATGTCCTCTTCTATGTCTTTGACAGTTGCCACCGTGCCCCTTCAACACTTACCTCCCGCACAACATCACTTAACTGCTCATTAGATGGCGCTACAACCATCTCATTATATGTCGCATGGGGGAAATTCTGAAGGTTATACAGTGCATTGATAGCACTAGGACTCCAGTCTACCTCGACTCCTCGAACAATCACCTGGAAACCATCTTCTTTGTCAATATTAGCATAAAATTCACGCACCACCTGTGCGTTTACAGACTCAGGCTTCGAACAAAACAACTCCCAGCCGTGGTTTGCAATACCGGTCCTCAGAAAATGCGGAAGATCATCGCTGAATCCTCTCTCAAATAAAAAATCTCTTTTTAGAAGCTCAACGTATTTTGCTCTGGCAAAATTGTTGACGAAGAGATCATACGGCAATTGTGGCTCTTCTATTTCATCGTGTTTCTCCGATGCTTCAACAACATTTTTGCCCTTTTCCGCCCTTCGCTTGAGCCACCGCTCTTCCTCAGCTTTCTTCTCTGTGTATTCTCTCACTTTTTCCTCAGCTTCTTTTTTCTCTCGTTCCTCTCGCTCTGCCTTCTCTTTCTCAGTATCCGACGATGGTGGTGATGGGGTATCAGTCCGAATCACCTGAACGCGCCCAGCCTTTCGCTTAATGCGGCGTCGTCTCGGAGGTTCGGGCATGACGACCTCAACACGAGCCTCCTGAACCGGCTCTCTTTCAGTCTCTTTTTCAGGCACAGCCGCTGTCTCTTCCTCTTGAACCTTGTCAGCCTGTGTTTCTTGATTTTCTTCAGGGTTTTCTTCCTGCATTCTTTCGATATCAGCTTCTATTGGTTCGACCGCCACTGGGTGTTGCACTTCAGGTTCTTGTGTATCTCCTTCCGCTACTGTAATGGCAACATCCTCTGCCACCTCCTGAACCTCTTCTTGTTCTGCAATCCTCTGTCGCCTCTTTCTTCTCTTGGCTTCTTTCTCCTCCGGAGTCTTTTTCTTTTTCGCCTTTACTTTCTGTACCTCAGGGGTAATCGCAACCTCTTCCTCCTCATTCTCTCTTTCTTTTCTTGCTCGTGTTTTCACCATGGAAACTCAAAGATTTTACAGAGAGGAGCAACGAAAGGAAAAGAAGAAGAAATACAAACAGTAAAGGAATGAAGTGAAAAGAACTTACCACTGTCTTCAAATAAATAAGCCGCAGCAAAATCAAATCCCAACTGAAAAGATTTGCGCCACATTAGATTATATTACCGTTTAATCGCATGCATCTGAAAAATTTGAAACCAGCAACGGTAAAATCGGGGATTCCAATCGCCCCTAGTAAATGTTTATGCGATGTCCAACCTCAAAGCCCTTGGATCATCTCCATATGACACGTGGCTTCATCAGATAACACATGCAAATTTACCTTGCAATAGAAAATTTAAAATCCAAACGGTAAAAGATAATTACTCCAACAAATCCCTTCAAATTCGGACGATTTGCTTCAGCCATAACTTTGCCACAACAACCTTCTAAACCTGAAAAATCTTGGATATGGAATTCGAATTTCAAAGCAGGAAAATCAAATCTTTTAAATTCAAATTTAAATTTAACCGATCAAATCAAACCTAATCCTTTTTATTCGTGAAGCCGAATTAATTTAGAGAAAATCTTTATTAAACCTAAACTAAACAGAATTAAAAATAATTGAAAATAAAATCTAAATCTAAACTAAAATAAAATAAAATCTAATCTAAACTAATTAAAAGATAATTCAATAAATAAACCGAAAATAAAATCCAACAAAATCAAATAAAATTCAAAGCGAAATCAAATCTACACAAAAATAAATTCCAAAAAATTAGAAATATCAACGAAATAAAAATTAACCATGTAAAAATTCAATCAAACCAAATCTAACCTCATCGAATTTAAAAACAAATCAGCGAAAAATAAAAACACTGGGAGCTCAAAATATTGCTCTGTAAAATGCTCCCGCAAACATCTTGCTCTCTCAATCATCAATCAACCCTAGGGAAGGATATTTCGACTGAAACTCCCCACCCCAATAATGTTTCACACGCTGTCCATTCACCTTGAACACCCTCCCATCTTTTTCATCCTGCAAAGTAATTGATCCATGGGGGAAAACCTCAATCAGAACAAACGATCTTGACCATTTAGATTTTAGCTTCCCAGGAAATAATTTTAATATGGAATTATAAAGCAAAACCTTTTGACCCTTGACAAACTCTTTAGATTTAATTTTCTTGTCATGCCACAACTTCGTCTTTTCTTTATACATTTCCGCATTCTCATAAGAAAATTGGCGAAATTCCTCTAATTCATTAAGCTGCAGCATTCTTATTGCTCCTGCACGACTCAGATCAAAATTTAACTTTTTCAAAGCCCAAAATGTCTTATGCTCTAACTCTAGTGGTAAATGGCAAGCTTTCCCATATACTAACCTATAGGGAGACATACCTAGAGGAGTCTTATAGGCTGTCCTATAAGCCCAAAGAGCCTCATCCAACCTAAAAGACCAATCTTTCCTAGATGGATTGACTACTTTCTCTAGAATATATTTAATTTTCCTATTACTAATTTCAGCTTGACCATTTGCTTGTGGGTGATAAGGAGTAGCTATCCTATGCTTAATCCCATACTTAGCTAACAGCTTAGTTAAGATATTATTAACAAAATGTGTACCCTCATCACTCACTAGAGCTCTAGGCGTCCCAAACCGCACAAAGATGTGCGATTGAAGAAACCTTGCTACTGTCTTGGCATCACTCTGATGGCATGCGATGGCCTTCACCCACTTGGACACATAATCAACTGCCAATAAGATAAAAATATTGCCATTAAAAGGGGGAAATGGCCCCATAAAATCAATACCCCATACATCGTATAATTCAACTTCTAAAATGTAAGTAAGAGGCATTTCATTTCTAGGCCCCAAATTTCCTCTCCTTTGGCAAGCATCACACTGCTTGGAATACCAATGGGCATCCTTAAATAAGGTAGGCCAAAAGAATCCACAATGCAAAATCCTCATAGCTGTCCTCTGACTGCTGAAATGACCTCCATACGGCGAAGAGTGACATTGCTCCAGGATTTCCTTTGCTTCATCACCTGAAACACACCTACGAATAATACCGTCAGAGCATTGCTTATACATATATGGCTCATCCCAATAGAAAAATTTTGCATCATGCTTAAACTTTTTCTTCTGCCTCCAGTCCATGTCATTAGGAGTGACTCCCTTTACTAAAAAGTTGGCAATATCAGCATACCAAGGGACATCCCTGACTACCTTTACCTCAACAGCAAAAAGCTGTTCATCTGGAAAAGAATCTGAAATAGCAGATTGCTTCAGCAAAAATGATGATGGATCAAGACGAGACAAGTGATCTGTAATGACATTTTCTGATCCCTTCTTATCCTTTATCTCTAAGCCGAACTCCTGCAACAATAAAACCCAACGAATTAATCTAGGCTTTGCATCTTTCTTAGCCATTAAATACCTTATTGTTGCATGATCCGTGAACACCGTCACTTTGGATCCAACCAAATATGGCCGGAATTTCTCAAAAGTGAACACCACTGCTAACAACTCCTTTTTAGTAGTTGTATAGTTGACCTGTGCTTCATTTAAAACCCTGTTTGCATAATATATAGGATGGATAAATTTGCCCTGCTTTTGCCCCAGCATAGCACATACTGCAGCATCGTTCGCATCACACATTGGCTCAAATGGTAAACTCCAATTAAGTGCACAAAGAATGGGTGCTGAGATTAAAGCAACTTTTAAAGTCTCAAAAGCCTTCCTACAATCTGTATTAAAGTAAAAAACATGATCAGTACACAATAAGTTACAAAGAGGTTTACTGATTTTGGAAAAATCCTTTATGAACCTCCTATAAAATCCAGCATGGCCTAAAAAACTTCGAATTCCCTTCACTGAATTCGGTGGTTTTAATCTTTCAATCACCTCTATTTTTGCTCTATCAACTTCTAGACCATTCTTAGAAATCCTATGACCTAACACTAAGCCCTCCTTCACCATGAAGTGACATTTGTCCCAATTAAGAACTAGATGGGTATCCTCACATCTTTTTAACACCTTACCTAAATTATCTAAGCAACTCTGAAAAGACCATCCAAACACTGAAAAATCGTCCATAAATACGTCGACAGTGGACTCAATCATATCAGAAAAAGTTGCCAACATACACCGCTGAAATGTTGCTGGAGCATTGAAAAGGCCAAAAGGCATTCGCCTAAAAGCAAACGTCCCATAAGGGCAGGTGAAAGTGGTTTTTTCCTGATCCTCAGGAGCAATAGTAATCTTGTTATGCCCAGAATAACCATCTAAGAAACAGTAGTAGGCCTGACCAACCAATCTATCCAACATCTGGTCAATAAATGGTAAAGGGAAATGGTCTTTACGGGTGGCTTTATTAAGCCTCCTGTAGTCCATGCAAACCCTCCAGCCAGTTACTGTCCTGGTTGGGATCAACTCATTGTCTTTATTGCTTACCACAGTGACACCTCCTTTCTTAGGAACACATTGGACAGGGCTCACCCAATTGCTGTCTGCAATTGAATAAATGATCCCGACATCCAACCATTTAATCACCTCTTTTTTAACAACCTCTTTCATTGCAGGGTTAAGCCTTCTTTGTTGCTCAATACTCCTAAAGGATCTCTCCTCTAGAGTGATTTTGTGCATACAAAAAGATGGGCTAATTCCCTGAATGTCAGCCAATGTCCAACCTATTGCTTTGCGGTATTGCTGCAGCAATTTTATTAAGGCCTCTTCATGCTCCGACATTAAATCTGATGCAACAATAATGGGCAACGTCTCACCTTCCCCAAGATAGACATACTTTAGATGATCCGGCAAGGGCTTCAAATCTAAAGTAGGTGCCTCAATCAGGGATGACTTAATAGGATGAGCCTTCCTTTGATCTAAATCTAAAGACTCAAAAACATTCTCACACCTAAACAACTCTTTTTCATTTTTTCTTTCTAACAAACAAACTTCTAAATCCTCTACACTTACCTCTCCATGATCTTCCAAATGCTTGTCAGCCGAATCCTGTATTGCTGTCTCAACAATTGTGCTCTCCAGAATCTTAATGAAAGAACAATCTTCAATTTCGTCTGGATACTTCATGGCTTTAAACACATTAAATTTTACTTCCTCATTACAGACTCTCATTGTTAATTCCCCTTTTTGAACATCTATTAACGCCTACTAATAGCCAAAAATGGACGTCCTAGAATACTTGGGACATCTTTATCAGCCTCATAGTCTAAGATAATAAAATCAACAGGAAATATGAATTTATCTACCTTTACTAAGACATCCTCAATTTTACCCTCTGGATATGTAATAGACCTATCAGCTAGTTGGAGTGTGACTGTGGTAGGTCTAGCTTCACCAATACCAAGCTTTTGATAGACCGAAAGAGGCATAAGGTTAATGTTTGCACCTAAATCACAAAGTGTTCTACCTAATTCTTTTCCACCTATAGATACAGGTATGGTAAATGATCCTGGATCCTTAGCCTTGGGTGGTAGCCCATTCTTAAGAATAGCACTACATTCCTCGGTAAGCGATACAGTTTCAAATTCACCTAACCTCTTCTTTTTAGTCAAAATATCCTTAAGAAATTTAGCATAATTAGGCATCTGCTCAATAGCTTCTACTAAAGGGATATTTATATGCAATTGCTTAAGAATCTCTAAAAACTTTTTAAATTGACCATCCTGATTCTTAAGGTAGAGGTGGTACATAAGGTGGGGGCGGCACATAAGGTGGTTCCACATCTGGAACAGAACCAGATGCTTCAGCATCTTTATTGCTGCCTCCAGCACCTTGACCAAACTCCAACTCTTTCTCAAAAATAGAATTTTTATCACTATTCCTTTCTATATCCTGGGTTTTTCTAGGCTCTTCTAGTGGCTTACCACTCCTAAGAGTTACTGCCTTTACCTGCTCCTTACCTTCCCTTCGAGGGTGTTCAGTATCTGAGGGAAGTTTCCCCTGAAGCCTTGCCTTCAGCTCATTAGCTAGCTGACCCACTTGCAATTCTAGGGCTCTCATTGAAGCTTTATTACTTAGAATTGCAGCATCTGTACGAGCCATAAATTCTTTCATCATCGCCTCAAGAGAACTCCCCGAATTTTGCTGGGGCAATACATGCGCTTTCGAAATCTGACTGGTTCACCTTTTGCTGCGCTTGTACATTACTTCCTTGTCCTCCCCATGAGAAGTTGGGGTGGTTGCGCCAACCTGGATTATAAAAGTTAGATTAAGGGTTATTCCTCTGATTACCTACAAAAAACACTGAAGCTGGATTGTTGGGGCAAAACTCGTAGTTGTGGTCTTCACCACAATAGACACATGCTTCCTCTGTGACTTGGTTCACCACTGCAGCAGGCTCCATAGCTGGTGGCTGCTGATGACTAATCACTGTCACATTCTTAAGAGCGTTAGCAATCATTGCAAGATTAGCCCTAATGGTGGACACACCATCAACCTCTAACACACTCTTAACCTTTTTATTTGTGCCTCTAACATCCGACCACTGACAACTATTAGTAGATATTCTTTCTAAAATTTCATAGGCTTCATTAAAAGTTTTTGCCAAAAGGGCCCCTCCAGCCGAAGCATCAACCATACCCTGGGTTGCTTCGTTTAACCCATTGTAAAATGTTTCCATTTGGATACAATGAGGTAAACCATGGTGGGGACACTTTCGTAAAAGCTCCTTAAACCTCTCCCAAGCCTCACTAAAAGTCTCATCTACAAGTTGCCTAAACCCTACTATTTCACTCCTTAATTTGGCATTTCTATTAGGTGGGAAATATTTACTCAAAAAAATTTCAGCTAACTCATCCCATGTCCTAATTGATCCTGGAGCAAAAGAATTTAGCAATGTCTTTGCTCCATCTCTAAGAGAATACGGGAACAAAGTTAATCTAAGGGCATCTCTAGGCACTCCTTGAATTACAAAAGAATCACTAACTCCTAGAAAAGACTTAAGATGTAAGTGAGGATCTTCAGATGACAAACCATGAAATTTTCCCACGGTTTGCAACGTCTGAAACATTACCGGTTTCATTTCAAAATTTGTCGCTTGGATTTGAGGACGTGCAATCCCTAGATTCAACTCATCAAACATTGGAAAAGCATATGCTCGAATGGCTCTGGTCCTATCATTCGCTACCAAGATAGAATTTTCAGCCTGATTATTTTGCTGCTCATTTTGCTCCAGCGGCTGATTTTGCTGCAACAAACGATTCTGGGGGTTCGCTGGATCTTCAGGACCCTACGGATGATGTGGCAAGTTATCCATTTGGTTCTGGTTCCTGCGCTGCTCTCTCCTTCTTCTCCTGAATGTCCTCTCGATTTTTGGATCAAGCTCGAACCTTACCCGAGGCGGATCGCTCATGCACCAAACTCACGCCTGCAAAAACAAAAGAAACAATCAAAAAGTTCTAGCACCAAACCACTAAAACACATACACAAAACAGATCAGATAAAAACTTATTCAAGTCCCCGGCAACAGCGCCAAAAACTTTTTGGGTCCCTAGAGTGAGTAAAAATATGGTATAAAAGACTCTAGAACTCTGTGCAAGTATACACAGTCCGCAACAAGTAATAAGTATTATCAATCCAAGGCCTGAATTAGCTTCCACTTTATCTATTTTGTATAACTCTTTAATGGTTTCAAAGACGGTAAAAATGATTGGTTTTTATAAGAATAATGTTGAAGCAAAATAAATGACAAAACAACAAGTAAACAAATAGGCAGACAGGTTAGAGACAGGCGCTGGTTAGGTTTTAGTAATTGTTTTAAAAGATGCTCTAGTAATATTAGTGATCATGCAAAGTCTAGCAGTATTATTAGCGGATTCCTCCCAGAACTCCGGATTTTTTGGAATGTGTTTCAACCCCAATGAAGTACGACCGATCAAGCACCAGGCAACTGGCTATCCCTAGCTCAGTCACTGGCGTTCACCAATACACAATGATCGTAGTGTGATTAATCACCACACACTCTCTAAATCATCCCTGAAACTAGAGAGAGGTATTCATATCGATTGGCCATGCGAGCATAAAATAGAAACAAGCACAACAATTAACCAAGATGCAATAATCAATATATATTACTAAAGTTAAGTACAACAATCACATTGTTCCTAACCAACGCCTAAGCTACTTAGTTCATAATATACATGGAGATGCACGCTACAATCTGAGTAGGCATGCCCATAATTACAAGATAATAAAAGGAAATGTTAATCTCCTCGATCAGCTTGCAATGATGGTCTTCTAGGTGATCTACAATCTCTCTTCACTGTTCGGCTCCCAAAGATGGAAGGAACTTTCCAAGAATGAAATGTTTTCTCCCAAAAGTGGAATGACTTTGACTTGGGCGACTATCTCCTTTTATAAAGGTGGTAGGAGGCTTGAATTAGGTCAACCTAGACACGTATATGGCTCTCCTTGCGCCTTTATCCCAAAAATAACTCAACAGAAGTCGGTTCGTGAAGTTGGCTAACGAGCTGTGACGTGGTAGTTTTTTCTCCCAGTTTTGTTGCAGCACAGAATTTGCTCCCTCAAGTCGCCCAGCAACAGATTCTGCACAAAATGATTTTCAAAGCTTCCATTCTTCCAAATGGGTTAAAACATGTAATATCTATCCAAAACCAACCCTATTAAGCACAAAAGGCACACAAATCAATATAGAAATGAGGCCTAAATAACTACCTTTTGGGCAGATATCACATTCCCTTCAATTTCGACGATTCGAGTAGTAGCATTTCAAATTCAGCACCTTTGGGCGTTTTCACCTTTGGGTAAGTGAATTTAAAGCTTTGGGTGTTTTGTCAGTGTTAGAAAGATACCCATTGGTTTTGGCTTTCGTTTTCGAGGATCCCATAGCATTTGGTGTTTTAATTATCGTCTTGGAGTGTAGTAGGGAGCTTGGACAACAAGCGTGGTTGCTATTTAGGTAAGTTCTTGGGAGTTAAATCTCTTCCAAATCTAATTGTCCTCTTATGCCCTCTCAATTTTTAAAAGTCTATGAGTTTGAGTTGGTTTTTCCCTTTTGTGTTGTTGTGTAGGGGCTTGGAAGCAAACGAGTTAGATTGTTTGGTTAAGCAACTTAATTAGCATGTAAGTAGCTATTTGGACATAACTATTATGATTTTGACCCGTGGCGTGTTTGGAGAATTGGATATGTAGCATGTTTGGTTTTCACGTTTTAGTATATTTTTCTCTTTGAGATTTAAGACGTTTGCTTTGTTAAACTTTATGCGTAGGTTTTGCTTGTGGAATTTAAATAGGCATGATGAGTTTCGTTTCAAGGCATGTCGATATATGATAATCTTAAAATTCACTACGACATATTCACTCTTGCATGATTTGTTGGATAACTTGTGGTTTGCCTTGGTTTTGTTTAAGATAATGGAGGATGAGATTAAATGTCTGCTGGAGTTGTGATTGATTTGTGAATGCGAGGTTTTTCTCGATGTAGCCATAGAAGTGTATATTCTTGTTTCCAGGTGCAAGGAAAAATTTTGGGTTCCCTATATGTACATTGTTATGCTGCCGAATTTTCGGTAGAATCTTGATGGCCATAAAACTAAGTTTAAATACCTTTGGGAATTAGTGTACTAGAGTACCACATGACTGATAAGGACTGAACCTAGTGTAGGGACCTTAGTCTTTATTAGGGCCTCATATAGACTTAAAAGACCCTTAAGTCCTATATAGCTAGCGTGTCTTTCTTCCCCATCTCAGGACTGATAGAACTTAGTTGTCAAGCACGTTTACGTGTGTTATATTAGTTGACTGTTAGAGCTTAGTTTCATGCACGTTAGCTGATGTGGAATTTTCCTTACCGCAAGCGCACGGGTCAAGTAATAATAAAGAGTTCGTATAAACGACTGTCGTCCTCTGGATTGGATTTTTAAGCAAATCAAGTATTGTGAATTATCTTGCCCAATTTTATTTAGGGATCAAAAAGTGATGAATGAATGATAAGAAAACCAAATCAAAGCAAGTAAAAAGTGTGGAATTTCAATTGGGAAAACTACTTAGGGAATTGATTTCGCTGATTTAGTTTAGGATTGATTTTAAGGAATAAGTTATTATGCACAATGAAATTATGAGCCAAAGACCCTTTAATCACAACTACCTCTCCCGAGTATAATTGATTCTCATGCAAATTAACCAACTTGATATCCCTATCTAAGTTTATTAATCATGCAAGGCAATGAGATCTTTTAACCAATTCTAAAGTTAATCTAAAACCGTCACGAATTAGAAACTAAACTTTAGTCATGCAATCTTGAGTAAGTCTAAATCAAATCCCCTCTCCCGAGCTAGATTCGAAACTTAAATCATCCAACTAATGGCCAATTAATTGAAAGCATTAAATCAAGATTACAAACATAATAACATTGCACAACTTAAACCATAAATCAATCCATAAACACAATCAACTACATCAATCCCTAAGCTTACAAGTTTAGCTACTCATGATCAAAATTACAAGCTCAACTAAACATGTAAAAGCCATAAAAATCTAACTAAAGTGAGGGAAAGAAGAATTAAACTCGTTGTAGGCCGAGACCGAATGTCCCCGTCACGATCCCCACGAACAATGGGTTGATTTCCAAATTTTCCCCTTTGCTTCAGCCTTGAATTCCTCTGTTTTTCCTCTGTTTACGGCTCCAAGAAGTCCCAAAATTGGTTCCCCCAAAAACCTAGCCGAAAATAACTATTTATTTTGAAATTTCATCGTAGCGTCTCGACGCTGCCACTAAACACGCGCGTTCTGGAAAGGAAATTACGGTAGCGTCGAGACGCTAAGGTCGCTGCGTCTCGACGCTGCGAAGATTTCGCGCCTATCCGAATAAGGAATGCTAGCGTCGAGACGCCTAAGGGCTAGCGTCGAGACGCTAGTCACCTTTTGACCGAATTTTGACTTTTTTCCATTTTGATTCTTTTCCTTCCTTTGCATCTTTTCGCGTCCCGAGTACCCGATTAACTCCACTATTGCATTTTAGCTCCAATCAACCATTTCCTACAAAATAAACATTAAAGCCCAATAAAATGGCCCAAAAATCATAAAAGACTAGCTAAATTAAATAAGTAAGGATAGCTAGCTATGCTCGCTATCATTAGCATGCACTCTCTCAGTTCAAGACGGTGTTGAGCTCATGATCAGACACGTTATTCGTGCGCCAGTTGGCACCAGGCATGCATACATGCGTCAGTGGCTCCACCGTATTTTATGTTTACATTCAGGGGTGTTGTGTTGGGATAGGTGTAGTTCTGCTAGAGGTGGCCAACTAGTCTCTAGTTTACTTGCCTTACTCGACTGACCCACACAACACTCTAGTTGGCGCAGGTCGGAGATAAGTTATCACTCTAGACAGAGCATATTTATGTAATCAGTTGTGACCCTAGGGTTAGGAACTTGAATGTTTATTTCCAGTTAGGTCCCTATCACATTAAGACCCAGAAATTTAGTTTCAAGTTACTAGATCTCATGTTATCAGATTCGGCTGTTAAGTGGGCTATTTACTGAGTATATTATTATATACTCACCCATGCTACATGTCTTTCCTTTTCAGGTGGTACTTGAGTGTGTTGGTGATTGGCGAGGGTCGTGACTTGACTGGCTATGGGATTGCAGTTGTAGATCATCTCTCTCTCCTTAGGATTTTCAGTATCCTTTCATCCTAGGATCAGTCTTGATGTTGAGCATTCATTTTTTAAACGATTGTTTTTCTTTGAGATTTTGTTCAAGCGTTTTACATTGTTCTCTAATTATTGAACTTATTCATGTTTTTGGCCTTGTTTGAATTAAATGAAAAAAAATTTGTTATCCTTCCGTTTTTAAAGAAAAAAAAATTACATCCATCGTTCGTAGTGGCGACCCTTAGTAAGTTTTTAATTTCTTTTGAGTCGGGTCATTACAGAAGCACTCCGAGTAATAAAACTATTCATGAATTTTATCTTTAAACTACACAATGATGCATGGTAAATAAATCAATTCATGAAATACCAATCCGACAATCCCGTCTTTTAATTGAATTTTCTACTAAATTTCTTTTTCTTGATTTCGTTGTATATTATTTATCCTTTCGGTCATTTTAATTACTTTTATAGTGTTTTTATTAGTTCGGTTAGTGATAGACCACCCCCAGTTTTTTCACCCTTTTTTGTGTGTTAACGAGAATCCAAAAATTAGCTAGAAGCACCCTTTCATTGTGGACGACTTGGCCACTACCTACTACAAAGTAGCATAGAGCCAGAGTTACAAATTTATTTTGTTAAGAGAATTCGACAAACTCGTCCAACCAAGGGTATAGCGTCGAGACGCTGTCCACCAAGTGTCTCGACACTAGCCCGTGTTGGGTTTTATGCCCTAAAACTCGTAGATAGTAAATGTAACAATTGACCGAACATAAATAAAGTATTGTTTGATGTTTTTTTTCAATAAAGAGTTATTGTCTATATTATGTACATCTTTCCTAAATAACCCTAATCTAGTAAACTAAACATCCCAGGCTGTGGGATGAGTCTTGAACTGTATGTGGAGACATACAAGGATCACTGTTCGAGAGACAACCTGAAGGGTCTATAGTATAGGGATAAGGTTGGGTCCCTTATCCTGGTGACACTATGGATACGACCCACTTTGTATTTGATACAAACGCAATGATCCAACGCGTTCGGGTAGGAGACATGGAGTGGGGGTATCCTATGCAATGAGTTTGCTTAAGACCGGACCACAAAATAGTAACCGTTAGTTGTGACACTGTTAACTAGTTAGGTTACTAATTCACTAGGATGACCTAGGCAACTTAGTCTGAATCCTGAGTGGATTATGGACTCATGTTCACGAGGGATTGTCCTTTGATTTGTATGGGTGGGAGTGGCTAGTATGCCAACTCAATAAGCTTATCATTTTGGGGACAAGACCGAGTGGGGAGCTGGAAACATAATCACACAAGATGGAATTCACTCCTTCCCGACTTTGAGGAAGTAGATGAGTGTTTCCTGAACTGGTGTCTTCAGGTCTTGAACAAAGGGCCCTACCCTCTCACTGGCCCGAGGGGGGATTTCTGTTTGGTGGTTGGACCAAAAACAGGTTGTTCATTAGAGGAGCACTAGTACTTAAGGAGGTAGAGGTAACTCAGGGGTAAAACGGTAATTTGATCCAACTGAAGTTACGAACACTCGTGAAGGACTAACTGCTGTTATAGGTTTATATCCGTGGACACAAAATGATGTCAGCAGTGAAAAGAGTGCAACTGTGGGTCCTTAGTGAAGTGAACCCACAATTAACAAAAATTGATTAATTGGTTAATCAGTTTAGCAGATTAATCTCATATCGTTGGAGCTTCTGATCTGCAGGTCCATTCGACCCCACTGATAGCTCATAAAGAGACTTGAGGCAATTAAGTATTAATTGTAAATTAAAAGTGTTCAATTTATTTAGGGGAATCATATAATTTATGTTGATGTATTATAATATAAAGTTTATGAAACTTTATAATATAATTTTGAATTAATTTCAAAATTAATTTTTTTGAGAAAAAATATTTGAAAGAGTTCAAATAATATATGAATTGGATTCATATTTATAATTTAATAAAATCCCTAAAATTAATTATATGATATTTAATTGGGTAATTAATTAATTATGAAATTAATTAATTAATTATTAAACTTAGATATGAACAAGATAATAGATTTGATTAGATCTTATTCATGACCTTTTCCTATAAGGACTAGATCTTGGCCTTTCCCTACAAATAGGACCCCTAGGGTGGGGTGAAAGGTATCTCATTCATTCTCCTACTCTCAGAGAATTCCCCTGAAGGCTCCCACCAGTTTCCTACCTCTAGAAGTCTCAGAGTTATACTTGTGTAGTCATAGTAGTGGTGTTCACAAGACTTGGTCACTGAATTTCCAGTGAAAGATTGTGCTTAGTTGCTGCGTTTTTCATCTAAGAGAAGGATCAAAAGTTTAGGTGAAACGGTTAAGTCGCCAATGACGGTATGTTGGTGAAAACCTTTTTCTCTAAACTTGCATGAATTAAATAGACTTTAATTCAGTAAATTCCAGCATGTTTTAGATATATTTACAGTAGATTATGCATGATAATTATTGTAAATTTTGCCCGTCGTATCTGTATTTTAATCTAGATTAAAACACAGTCATAGGTCTTCTGATAAATCTTCCGTTGCGCTAGGGATTTAATTCCTACAATTGGTATCAAAGCCTCGTTGTCGCTTTTAATCAAGATTAAAACTTGCGATTGGCTCTAATAGGTGAGATTGAATACATTATGAATGTTGGGATTGTATTGAACTGTTTAGGTTTATTTGGCCATAGATTTTGTTATTTTATGTGAATTATTCAAGTAAGGACCCTATGTTTTCGGTATAAATTGCAAATTCAAAGTTTGTAAGTCTGAGTCTAGCATAGGGATTCTGATTGTTGAAATCACAGATGAATTTGAGGCCAAAATCATGAAGAATAGTTGCGGATCGTGCCCAGAAATTGCTCCAGGCGCAACAGCGTCGAGACGCTATTTTTATCATATTTTTAACCCCAGTCTAGAAGGCAACAATTATAAGCATGCACATGCATTTTATTATATTATAATTGCTATAATGTATGGATTAAATGCATAGAGATTTTCATGAGTGATTTAATATAGGTGTATATTAAATATATGAAAATGAATTAAGCATGAAGCATGTCATTACTTAGATTAAATATAAAGAGTTATGTTTAAGGTGATGAATGCAGCATACTTGTGTGATTTTTGTTTTTGACGATTATATAATTGTTATATTTATAATAATAAGAAAATCAACGATGCATGGAGCATGAAACATCCATAGTTATTAATATAATTGTTATATTAAAATTCATGGATGCATATTACATGGTTTGATAATTTAGTTTGAATTTGATTGTTAAACATATTAAACCATAGAAGCATGTTTATAGGTCTAATCATTAAAATTTAAAAAGTAGTTTTTAAAATTAACGATTAGTAACCGTCAATCTATAATCAAGAATTGCATGCAAACATAGGATCATAGGTTTAATTAATTAATTTTAAATTGGTTAAAATTAAATAGACCTAAGATCATGTTCTAATAGGATTAGAATTTATTGTTACTTAGTATTAAATAGTTTAATTGAACTAAGTAGGAAAAACATTGTTATGATTATAAGTTGAATTAATCATAGTTTAATGTTAGCATGCAATGTCACTAGGTTAATTAAAAGTGTTTAATTCACCTAGAAGATAGTGTAAGGACCTTATTATAGGAGTTATAATAGGACTAGACTTAGATAGATTGACTTTGGCAGATTTATCTAAGTTAAATAACCCTAAAATATACGGTAGGATACTTTAGTGGGAGGACAAATACAAAACTAGATTTAAATCAAGTCTTACTCCTACATCCCTATATTCACAACGTGAGATTCATGTTACGCTTCGTGCCGCCTTGCTCACGGCCTCCACTCGGAGTGTTTGCATGGGTTAATAACAAGGTGAATGAGAAAAGTGTCTATAGTAAGTGGGAGTGGGACACGTGTCAACGTATCCCTCGGTCTCCAACCATAGGTCACACCGTGAGAGTTCTATGGTCCGCCTGCGTCTTGCTCTTGTTGGGATTGGTGTCCTAAAACTCGTAGATAGTGAATGTTAAACGAATTATATACTTATTCGATAAAGGCGTTGTCGAAACTAATTCAATAAAGTTATTACTGAATAAAGTAAATTGCACATATAAATTCCCAAATCCAATAAACTAAGATCCATGGCTATAGGATGAACACTTGAGATTTATGTAGAGACATAAAAGTGGATCAAGCTTGTGTAATAGCCAAAACGGTCTATAGTATAGGAATAGGGTTGGGTACCTTATTCTGGAGACACTATGAGACGCGACCCACTTTATAGATGGTATAGACGATGTGATCCTAAATCGTCCATGTAGAGATATGCGAGTGGGGGCGTCCTATGCAATGAGTTTGCATAAGACCAGGACCGAGAAATAAGTCGCTCTCGCTTTATAACACCGTTTACTAACGAGATTGACTATTTCATGTGATGACCTAGGTAACTCGATCTTAATCCTGAGCTAACTATGAACTCCTGTTTATTCGGGCTTATCCTTAAATCTGCATAGGTGAGAGTGGCTCAATATCGCCGACTCAATAAACCTCCCATTTTAGGGATAGGAACGGGTAGATAGCTGGGGACATAGTCATGCAAGAAGGAATTCGCTCCTACCCGAATTAGGGATAGTAGAGAGGTTGTTCCCTTAAGTGCTGACTCCGGGGCTTGAACAAAGGGATCCCACCCTCTCATTGGCCCGAGAGGGACACGGTTTATTGGTTGGACCATAAACCAATTGTTCATTAGAGGATCAGTGGGACTTAAGGAACTAGAAGTAGTATAGGGGTGAAACGACTTTTTGACCTAGCTATAGCTACGAACAACCTGTGAAGGATCGACTTACTAATCATGGTTAAATCAAGTGGACAGAAATATATCTATAGTGAGGGGAGTGCAACTATCGGGCTATAGTGGAGTGTTCCGGTAGTTAACGAATGTTGGCTAATTTGGATAATGAGATTAGTCGGTTAGCCGAGAATCGTTGGAGCCCATGATCTATAGGTCCATTAGGTGCCCCTACTAGCTCATATCAGAATTAAGCCTAGAACAAAAGATAGGAAGCTTTGAATCGTTCAAAATCGAGAAAAAAGGTATTATCGTAAGTTGTGTTTGACACAATAATGTAATTATGAATTAAATTAGAAAATGAGAGATGAAGTATTTAAAAGTGTTTTGAATACAATATATATGTATTAGGAATCATATATAAGGAATTGCACAAGATTAGTATGATTAATTGGATTAATCATAGGAAATCATTTTGAAATGTCTCAAAATCAATTACTTAATGTTAAATTCAATTTGGAATTGAAATCAACATTAAATTGCAAGCTTGAAATCAGATTTCAAAGTTGAAGATAGTGGATTAAGTTGGATTCCCACTCTTGCATGAAGATACAAAGTGGAAAACAACTCACCTCATGCATAGTTGCATGTCTTGTGTAATGGACACTTAGAATCCACTTTGGCTTGCAAGACTACCATGTGTCTTGTGTCTTGAGGGTACTCCTTGCATGGAGAATGTCTTTAAAAGAGCTTGAATCAGATTCAAAGCTCAAGAGAGCCGTTTCCTTAATGTTATGCTGCTGGAATTTGGACTCAAAGCTCTCTCATCTCTCATACTTCTCCATTGTTTGATGCTTCAAGCATTCCCTTCCCATTCCCTATCTTATATAGACTCCCACAAGTTGTTCTTGGCCCGGAGAATAGTAGGGAAGACACTAGAGGTTGTCCTAGAAAGATTGGAGAAGAAAAGAATCCAAGAAGGTCCACCAATTGAGCTACAAAAGGTTGGTACTTTCACTCTCTCTGTTCTGTCTTTTCTAGAACATGCATGCTTTAGGTGCAAAATTGATGTAGTTAGGTGCTTCCGATCTTCAATTGCTTCCGCATATGTTATATGAACACCTTCAACTGGTATCAGAGCATGATTAGAGCACTTAACTTGCATTAATTTTGCTGTGGAGGGTACCATTTTGAAAATGAATTTTTCTGGGTGCTAAAGTGGATTTTTCTTGTTTGGCAATTTTTTGAGCTTTCATTTCTTGGTGAAATTGTAATTGCTCGGATATGTAAGAGCGTTAATGTGTGTACTAGAGTCTGTAATTTTTATAGAGTCATTAGAGTACATATAGGCTGTAAAATCAAAGAAGAACGGGAGAAGACGCAGCAGAAAACAGCAGCAGAATGCTGCTGTTCATGACAGCGTCGGGATGCTCTTCAAGTAGCGTCCCGACGCTGATGCATAAAATTCTAGCAAGCAGTTTTTTCTAGATTTTTGGTTCGGTTCAGCTACTGTCCTTGGTCCGGTTCGGTCTGCAGCAGCCTCCTTTCTCTAATTTCAAGCCCGGTTCAATCCTTGGAGGGTCGGTTTGGGGCGGTTCGAGATGCTCGGGATGATTACAAGATTTTATTTATAATTATTATTGTAATAATTAGTTAATTGATTGTTTATAATTGCCAAACCAATCCACTTTAGGTTGTTTTTAATTTATTTATGCATTGTGAATGTGTGATTAAATTAGATTAATTATATGTGCATTATGAGCATGCCATATAGTTTTAAAACCCCACCATAGGAAAGCATGTTCATGCATTTGTTTAATTTGAATAAGTGTTATTTATTAGTTCAAATGCATGAGGGAAATTTCATGTTAATTAATATAAGAGTTGTATTAATTTAGGGAGATTCATGCTTGAATGGTTAATTAAAATTGATTAATTCTTATAATAGTTATAATTATTAAATGATAAAATTAACCAAGCATGAAGCATGAAATTTCATTAGTTTGATTATAAGTGTTATACTCAAATTAGGCTTGTTATGGATTTGTTTTATAATTGTTATAAAAGAGATAGAAATCTAAAATCTATAACAAGATAAAGAGCATGCTCACTTAGGTTAATGAACCTTCAACAATTCGATCAACTTGCATAGTTTAGATCGATATCTTGTAAAACAACGGTTACGAGAGAACTCACCCGACAAAATGCTATCTAAGGCTGGAGGTATTTAAGTTGACGGTTTACGGAACACCTCCTACCTGGGCATCGAGTCGGTTCTTGAGTTAAGTTAACTCGAGTTTTATGAGCATGCGTGAGCGGTGTGAGGTTTTTTAAAGTGTTATCACCTAGACATCGTAGTATAAGTGTTATACAAACCTAGACATAGGACGTTTCTAACTGGTGCTTTTCTTATAACTTGAATGATTGATTGTTATATGCTTTTAAACACCATTAGAAAGCATGTTATAGGGTTAATTCATTAAAAGTTATAAGGGTTATAATAGTTAATGAATAGAATCCATAAAACCTATAACAAAGAGTTGCATGCTAACATAGGATCTTAGGTTCTTATCATTCTTTAAATGGTTTAAAATGAAATAGACCTAAGATCACCATTTCTAATAGGATTAGAAATATGTCTTACTTAGTTTTTAAAATAGTTTTAAAATTTGAGTAAGTAGGACATAAGACCTTGGTTATAAGGAAACTCTCCCGGTAAATGGTTCGGAACCTGAGTTGAATTAACCAAAGTCTTACTAGCATGCAATGTCACTAGGTTATTAAAAGTGTTTAATCACCTAGACATTTAGTGTAAAGACCTTGTTTAATAAGGCATAGACTTAGATTCATTTAGCTGGAATTTACCTAAGTAATAGACCCTAAAACTTTACGACACTTTAGTGGGAGGAAAAGTATAGAAACGAAATATTCATGTTAAGTTTCTACTCTCACGTCCCCCTGAGTTCACACCGTGAGATCCATGCTTGGCCTCGAGGCGCCCTGGGAGCGTCCCCCTACGGATGGTGTTTGCATGGGTTAATATCAAGGTGAATGGGGAAAGTGTTCATAGTAAGTGGGAGAAGGAAACGTGTCAAACGTATTCTGCGGTCTCCATCATTAGGTTGCACCGTGAGATTCCTATGCACTGCCTGCGAATCGCCCTGGGAGCGATCACCCTACGGAGGGCTTGCGCATGGGATTCGGAACAACGCAAACTCCAGAAATGGATAGGGTTTCCTAGGGCCATTCCCAACATTAGCTCTTCCCTATGGTGGCATTGTTGGGGCCGCCCTCCGAGATCTGAAAATGATGGGTAACACTTACAAGATGGTCTTGACCAAATGAACGTTAGCTAATAACTATTGGAGTAAGAGTTATTCTGGGAATAGTATTTGGCCGAGATTGTCTCAATTCAGAGGAGGAGTAGTTGACTGCCCTACGATAGCGGTTATTCTAAACCCCTGAAGTTACGTTGCAAATAAATCAATTGTATATATGGGTCGATGATTGCTTTTGCTAAAATCTGATTGGATTATATGATTAATGGGTTTAGTGCATGTTTCTAATAGAGATTAATTCGGAGGGCTTGCGCATGGGATTCGGAACAACGCAAACTCCAGAAATGGATAGGGTTTCCTAGGGCCATTCCCAACATTAGCTCTTCCCTATGGTGGCATTGTTGGGGCCGCCCTCCGAGATCTGAAAATGATGGGTAACACTTACAAGATGGTCTTGACCAAATGAACGTTAGCTAATAACTATTGGAGTAAGAGTTATTCTGGGAATAGTATTTGGCCGAGATTGTCTCAATTCAGAGGAGGAGTAGTTGACTGCCCTACGATAGCGGTTATTCTAAACCCCTGAAGTTACGTTGCAAATAAATCAATTGTATATATGGGTCGATGATTGCTTTTGCTAAAATCTGATTGGATTATATGATTAATGGGTTTAGTGCATGTTTCTAATAGAGATTAATTTGTTTGTTTCAGCAATATGTCGAAAAACGTATGTGCTTTGTCAAATGCCAAATTAAACGGTTTAGTACATACGACTAAGAATACTTACTTAAACACTAACCACGTGGCAAAGAATTTAGGTTTGGTCTCAACTGAGGAATGTCCTCAAACTAACTGCATAGCCAAGAAAAACATAATCACGACTCTAAATGCGATTTATTAGTCTTGGAAACGTGTTTAGTGGAAAACGACGATTCTGCCTGGATACTCGATTCAGGTGCTACTAATCACGTATGTTCTTCATTTCAAGGAATGAGTTCCTGGCAACAGCTAATAGCTGGAGAGATGACTCTTAAAGTTGGAACAGGAGAAGTCATCTCGGCTATTGTTGTGGGAGACATAAAATTATTCTTCACCAAGGAACGTTACATGATATTAGATAATGTGTACATAGTTCCAAAAATTAAAAGAAATTTGATTTCTTTATCTTGTTTATTGGAACAAGGTTACTCAATTTGTTTTTCTGTTAATGAAGCGTTCATAACTAAAAGAGGTATTAATGTTTGCTCTGCAAACTTGAAGAATAAATTGTATGTTTTGAGACCAATTGAGTCTAAAGCTATTTTAAATCACGAGATGTTTAAAACCGCTGAGACTCAACCTAAAAAACAAAGAGTTTCTCAAGATACCTATCTCTGGCACTTGAGGTTAGGCCATATCAACCTCAATAGGATTGGGAGATTGGTCAAGAGTAGACTTCTAAACAAGTTAGAAGACGACTCGTTGCCTCCTTGTGAGTCATGCCTTGAGGGCAAGATGACAAAACGACCTTTTACCGGAAAAGGTTATCGTGCCAAAGAGCCCCTAGAGCTCATTCATTCGAACCTCTATGGACCAATGAACATTAGAGCTCGAGGTGGGTACGAATATTTCATCAGTTTCATTGATGATTATTCGAGGTATGGCTATCTCTACCTGATGCATCATAAGTCCGAAGCTTTTGAAAAGTTCAAAGAGTACAAGGCCGAGGTTGAGAACCTATTAGGTAAGACGATAAAAACACTTCGATCCGATCGAGGTGGAGAGTATATGGACTCAAGTTTTCAAGACTATCTGATAGAGCATGGAATTACGTCCCAACTCTCAGCCCTTGGTACACCTCAGCAAAACGGTGTATCGGAAAGGAGAAACAGAACCTTGTTGGACATGGTTCGTTCGATGATGAGTTATGCTCAGTTGCCTAACTCGTTTTGGGGTTATGCAATAGAGACTGCAGTTTATATTTTGAACGTAGTTCCCTCATAGTGTTTTTGAAACACCGTTTGAGCTCTGGAAAGGACGTAAAGCTAGTTTACGACATTTCAGAATTTGGGGATGCCCTGCATACGTGCTAAATGCAAACCCAAAGAAATTGGAGCCTCGTTCTAGATTTTGCCTATTTGTAGGCTATCCCAAAGAAACGAGAGGTGGATACTTCTTCGATCCTGAGGAAAATAAAGTACTTGTATCGACAAATGCTACATTCCTAGAAGAAGACCACCTCAGAGAACACAAGCCACGAAGTAAAGTCGTATTAAGTGAACTATCTAACGAAGCTACCGAAACATCAACAAGAGTTGTTGATGATGCTAGCACCTCAAGTCAATCGCGTCCTTCTCAAGAAATAAGAGAACCTCGGCGTAGTGGGAGGGTTATTAGACAGCCTGATCGCTATTTGGGTTTAATTGAAACTCCAGTTGTCATACCTGATGACGGGATCGAGGATCCATTAACCTTTAAACAGGCAATGGATGACATTGACAAGAACGAGTGGATTAAGGCCATGGACTTGGAAATCGAGTCCATGCATTTTAATTCAGTATGGGATCTTGTAGATAAACCTGAAGGGGTTAGAACCATAGGGTGCAAATGGATCTACAAGAGAAAACGAGACACTGCTGGAAAGGTACAAACCTTTAAAGCACGACTTGTGGCAAAGGGTTTTACCCAGCGGGAGGGGATTGATTATGAAGAAACCTTCTCCCCTGTTGCCATGTTGAAGTCGATCAGGATACTTTTATCCATTGCCACGTTTTACGATTATGAAATATGGCAAATGGATGTCAAGACTGCCTTTCTGAACGGCAATCTTGAAGAAAGTATCTACATGTCTCAGCCAGAGGGGTTCATTGCTCAGGATCAAGAGCAAAAAGTTTGCAAGCTTAAACGATTCATTTATGGATTAAAACAAGCGTCTAGATCCTGGAATATGAGATTTGATACTGCGATCAAATCTTATGGCTTTGAACAAAACGTTGATGAACCTTGTGTTTACAAAAGGATCATCAACAACTCCGTAGCTTTCTTAGTACTGTATGTGGATGATATCCTGCTCATTGGGAATGATGTAGGTTATCTAACTTACATTAAACTATGGCTAGCAACTCAATTCCAAATGAAAGATTTGGGTGAGGCACAATTTGTTCTAGGGATCCAAATTGTTCGAAACCGAAAGAACAAAACGCTAGCCCTGTCTCAAGCATCTTATATCGACAAATTGTTGGTTAGATATAAAATGCAAAATTCCAAGAAAGGATATTACCTTTCAGGCACGAAATTATTTTGTCTAAGGAACAATGTCCTCAGACACCTCAAGAAGTTGAGAACATGAGACGTTTTCCCTATGCCTCTGCAGTAGGTAGCCTAATGTATATCATGTTGTGTACAAGGCCTGACATTTGTTATGCAGTAGGGATTGTCAGTAGATATCAATCAAATCCAGTATTCGATCACTGGACAGCCGTTAAAAATATCCTCAAGTATCTAAGGAGAACGAGAGACTATATGCTCGTGTATGGTTCGAAGGATCTGATCCTTATAGGATACACTGATTCTGACTTTCAAACCGATAAAGATTCGAGGAAATCTACATCAGGGCCAGTATTCACTCTAAATGGAGGAGCAATAGTATGGCGCAGCATCAAGTAAGGATGCATTGTAGACTCGACCATGGAGGCCGAATATGTAGCCGCTTGCGAAGCAGCAAAAGAGGCAGTATGGCTCAGGAAGTTCCTAACTGACTTGGAAGTCATTCCGAATATGCATCTGCCTATCACCTTGTATTGTGATAATAGCGGCGTAGTTGCAAACTCAAAGGAACCTCGCAGCCATAAGAGAGGCAAGCACATCGAAAGGAAATACCATCTCATTAGGGAGATTGTGCACCGAGGAGATGTGATTGTCACAAAGATAGCGTCGGAGCACAACATTGTTGATCCATTCACGAAGGCTCTCAAGGCTAAAGTGTTCGAGAGTCATCTAGAAGGTCTAGGTCTGCGAGATGTGTACGAGAAATAATCTAGGTCAAGTGGGAGAATTGTAACCGGTATATCGATACCTCAGTATACTGGGTATTTAGATGCTCTAGTTTATTGTATTTTTACTTTGTTATTAATACAAGTATTTATTCACCCACTGCTGTTATAGATTATAGTACATCCCACTAAATTAGAGTTTTTAGTTCAAGTGGGAGATTGTTGGGATTGGTGTCCTAAAACTCGTAGATAGTGAATGTTAAACGAATTATATACTTATTCGATAAAGGCGTTGTCGAAACTAATTCAGTAAAGTTATTACTGAATAAAGTAAATTGCACATATAAATTCCCAAATCCAATAAACTAAGATCCATGGCTATAGGATGAACACTTGAGCTTTATGTAGAGACATAAAAGTGGATCAAGCTTGAGTTATAGCCAAAACGGTCTATAGTATAGGAATAGGGTTGGGTACCTTATTCTGGGGACACTATGAGACGCGGCCCACTTTATAGTTGGTATAGACGATGTGATCCTAAATCGTCCATGTAGAGACATGCGAGTGGGGGCGTCCTATGCAATGAGTTTGCATAAGACCAGGACCGAGAAATAAGTCGCTCTCGCTTTATAACACCGTTTACTGACGAGACTGACTATTTCATGTGATGACCTAGGTAACTCGATCTTAATCCTGAGCTAACTATGAACTCCTGTTTATTCGGGCTTATCCTTAGATCTGCATAAGTGAGAGTGGCTCAATATCGTCGACTCAATAAACCTCCCATTTCAGGGATAGGAACGGGTAGATAGCTGGGGACATAGTCATGCAAGAAGGAATTCGCTCCTACCCGAATTAGGGATAGTAGAGAGGTTGTTCCCTTAAGTGCTGACTCCGGGGCTTGAACAAAGGGATCCCACCCTCTCATTGGCCCGAGAGGGACACGGTTTATTGGTTGGACCATAAACCAATTGTTCATTAGAGGATCAGTGGGACTTAAAGAACTAGAAGTAGTATAGGGGTGAAACGACTTTTTGACCTAGCTATAGCTACAAACAACCTGTTAAGGATCGACTTACTAATCATGGTTAAATCAAGTGGACGGAAATATATCTATAGTGAGGGGAGTGCAACTATCGGGCTATAGTGGAGTGTTCCAGTAGTTAACGAATGTTGGCTAATTTGGATAATGAGATTAGTCGGTTAGCCGAGAATCGTTGGAGCCCATGATCTATAGGTCCATTAGGTCCCTCTACTTCCTCATATTGGAATTAAGCCTAGAACAAAAGATAGGAAGCTTTGAATCGTTCAAAATCGAGAAAAAGGGTATTATCGTAAATTGTGTTTGACACAATAATGTAATTATGAATTAAATTAGAAAATGAGAGATGAAGTATTTAAAAGTGTTTTGAATACAATATATATGTATTAGGAATCATATATAAGGAATTGCACAAGATTAGTATGATTAATTGGATTAATCATAAGAAATCATTTTGAAATGTCTCAAAATCAATTACTTAATGTTAAATTCAATTTGGAATTGAAATCAACATTAAATTGCAAGCTTGAAATCAGATTTCAAAGTTGAAGATAGTGGATTAAGTTGGATTCCCACTCTTGCATGAAGATACAAAGTGGAAAACAACTCACCTCATGCATAGTTGCATGTCTTGTGTAATGGACACTTAGAATCTAATTTGGCTTGCAAGACTACCATGTGTCTTGTGTCTTGAGGGTACTCCTTGCATGGAGAATGTCTTTAAAAGAGCTTGAATCAGATTCAAAGCTCAAGAGAGCCATTTCCTTAATGTAATGTTGCTGGAATTTGGACTCAAAGCTCTCTCATCTCTCATACTTCTCCATTGCTTGATGCTTCAAGCATTCCCTTCCCATTCCCTATCTTATATAGACTCCCACAAGTTGTTCTTGGCCCGGAGAATAGTAGGGAAGACACTAGAGGTTGTCCTAGAAAGATTGGAGAAGAAAAGAATCCAAGAAGGTCCACCAATTGAGCTACAAAAGGTTGGTACTTTCACTCTCTCTGTTCTGTCTTTTCTAGAACATGCATGCTTTAGGTGCAAAATTGATGTAGTTAGGTGCTTTCGATCTTCAATTGCTTCCGCATGTGTTATATGAACACCTTCAGCCCTAGAGCAACCATCCCTTTGAAGGGCTTGATCATAGGATTCAGAACACCGTGAGCTCCTGAAAAGGATAGGATCTCTTAGGTTAATCACCAACAGTTGTCTTACCCTTCGATAGCCTGTTGGTGCATACCTCGGAGATCTGAAAGTGGAAAGGTTACACTTATGAGGATGAGTTAAGGGATGCACATGACCGCTGGGCAAAGGCCAATGAAAGGGCCCACGCCTATATCTTAGCCAACTTATTTGAAGTTTTGGCTAAGAGACATGAGGGAATGGAATCAAACGTCCTATCAACTCGACCATGACGCTCTAAAATACGTTTACAACTGTCGCATGAAAGAAGGCACATCTGTTCGGGAACATGTCCTGGAAATGATGGTCCAATCTAACGTGGCATAAGCAAACGACACAGTCATAGATGAGTGTAGTCAGGTTGCGTTCATCTTGGAATCTCTTTCGAAGAGTTTCCTACAGTTTCGTAGCAATGTGATGATGAACAAGATTGTCTTCAACCTGACACGGCTCTTGAATGAGCTATAACTTTATCAATCTCTTATGAAAACCAAGGGATAGGTAGAAGGAGAGGCAAATGTTGCTGATCGGATGAGTTTGTCAAGTCCTCGGATCAAAGAAAATTTATAATCCACGAACACTAAACTACTTGCAGTAGTAGTGGTCGGGGTCGATCACAAGGAGTGGCAGTTGGTTATTTATTTCCTATTTACTTTGAGTTATAAAAGCAGTAAAAGGGGAGATTTGCAATGCTAGGGAGATAAACATGGATAGAACTAAAATGCGTGAATTTAAATGACCAGAAGTTAAAGGAAGCAAGAAATTAAATTGCAGGAAACATAAATAAGCGATGAAATTAATTAAATTAGGCGACATCGATTGGAAAGATTTTTGGGGTTGAATGGTTTACTTTGATAATTGTCTTCCTAACTATTTAAGGCTAAGTTGAATTACTTAATTGCCCAGTCGATCTAATCTGAACCCAGAAAAGACCCTAAGCCCACTTAAGCCATATAATACGATCATACACCATCCATCAAATTAGACTCTAATTGATTAATCAATTAATCCGATTAAACTGTCAAATCAAACGATTAACCAATTGCCTTAAGTCCAGTGGATTGATTAGGACATTAGAAATAACTAGGCCTACATTACTTCTAACGCTATTTTGGATCCTAAACCTATCGTGTCAAGCAACAAAGTTAGAGAACTGCTCTTGGGACCCATGCCCATGAATCGGTCTACGTGCTAACTATAGAATTAAATATCCATTAGCTACTTGGAAATCAATTCTTTAGCATATTATTAACATACGAGCTGCGAGTAAGGGCGTCAATCTAACCTACTGTGCATGCTAATTATACATATTGAATCCAAAATACAATTGCAATATGAAATCACAGAGACAATCAAAACATGAAACTCACAAAGAAATTCATTCTATATCCCAAAAATTATCCAATTGGTGTCAACGGGTTTAGACGGCGGTTAAGCCGACTAAAACCCGCGACCCTATGCTACAATAATCGAGAAATACAACAGAATCAATAAGAAATCATACACTCTTAGGTTCTGTACTTGTAAGGCAGAGAGAAACCGAGAAAAGAAGCAAAAATTACAACCCAAAATCTAACATAAACGACGGAATCAAACGAGGGTTTATATAGAATTTTAATATTGGCATTGAGACACTGGGCATGGCGCCAGAGTCTCGACGCCGTGCCGTCTGGGCCTAGGGTTTGGGAACGGGTCAGCGTCTCGATGCTGGCCACGGCGTCTCGATGCCTGACCTTCTTCCAGCGTGTTTCGTTCTTTAATTTCTTCTTTGTTGCTCGCTCAGCTTAGGACTCGAACCTTTGACTCCTTGGAACCATTCTTCGGGCTCATCACGATCCTCATGGTCTTCTCACCTCCTTGAGATCCATGGAATTCAAGTTAGCTCGAAAACTCGCTAAATTGCCCGAATTAGCTCCAATTTGTGTAGTTCGTCGTTGTTGCCCTCAATGCACAAATAATCTACAAAATAGACAAATAAAGCGTAAAGTGCACTCTAACAGGTTTAGATTAACAACAATTAAATAGGACTAATTTGGTCCTATCAAATACCCCCAACCTAAACCTTGCTAGTCCTTAAGCAAGCACATAAAACAAAAGTATAGGATTCAAAAGTTGCAGTTCTTAAACTCAAACCTCAATGCAAAAAATGCTAAATCATTGCAATTAAGTATCATGCACACATTGCCCGTCAAAGAGACAAATTAAATTTTTTCATCAAATTTCACGCTAAAGCTCACACTTAGTCTATTTAGGACTAATTTTACTGACCCTGGATTGGATTATATAACCCTCAACCTATCTTCCCTCTACACTGGCACTATGAACTAACCAAGGAGCAAACAAAACAAATTAGACTGCTTTTCTCGCTACCCAGGTGCCTGAAAAATATAAGACATTTTCTTTATGCATTCTTTTAAGGCGGAGCACTAGCTTTCACACTACGATGCAGGGACCCATAACCTGAGTTTAACCCTTGGTTGGCCTAACTGATCACACCGCAGACAACTCTTTTTACCCCTTATCGCTCATGAACATTGCAAAGGATGCTTTTTCTCAAAAATAAAAATAGACGAGCATATTGTTGGGTTTTATGCCTTAAACTCGTAGATAGTGAATGTAACCATTGACCGGATATTAATGAAATAATATTGATATACTTTTCCATTAAATGTTATTAGTTATTTTATATTTGTCTTTGACTAAAATAACCCTAATCCAATAAACTAGACATCCTAGGTTGTAATATGAGTCTTGAACTATATGTAGCGACATATGGGGATCACTATTCAAGAAACAGCCAGGGATAAGACTGGGTGCCTTATCCTGGTGACACTATGGATACAACCCACTTTGTATTTGATACAAACGCTATGATCCAACGTGTTCATGTAGGAGACATGCGAGTGGGGGTATCCTATGCAATGAGTTTGCATAAGACCGGACCGTGAAATAGTAACCGCTGGTTATAACACCGTTAACTAGTTGGTTTTCTATTTCACTAGGACGACCTAGACAACTTGGTCTTAATCCTGAGTTGATTATGGACTCCTGCGCTCATGAAGGATTTTCCTTTGATTTGTATGGGTGAGAGTGGCCAATACGCCGACTCAATAAGCCTACAATTTTGGGGACAAGACCGAGTGGGGAGCTGGGAACATAATCGTACAAGATGGAATTCACTCCTTCCCGACTTTAGGGAAGCAGATGAGTGTTCCCTTAAGTGGTGACTCCAAGTCTTGAACAAAGGGTCCTACCCTCTCAATGGCACGGGAGGGTTTTCTGTTTGATGGTTGGACCATAAACAGGTTGTTCATTAGAGGAGAACAGGTACTTAAGGAAATAGAAGTAACCAAGGGGTAAAACGATAATTTGACCCAACTGGTGTTACGGACACTCGTGAAGGACTAACTAGTCGATATTGGTCTATATCCGTGGACAAAGAAAATATGTCTGTAGTAAGAAGAGTGTAACTGTGAGTCTATAGTGGAATGTAAACATAGTTAATGAATATTGATTAATTTGGTTAATGAGTTTGACCAATTAATCTCAGATCATTGGAGCTTCTGATTTGCAGGTCCGTTAGGTCCCACTGGTAGCTCATAAAGTAATTTGAGGCAACTAAGTAGTAAATGTAAATTGAAAATGTTCAATTTACTAAGGGAAACAATATAATATATATTGATATATTATTATTAGAGAAATTAATATTTGAAGAAATTCAAATATTAATATAAATTTGAGTCATTAAATTTATAGAAGTTTGAAAGAGTTCAAATAAGAATTAATTAATTTTAAGGCCTAAAATCTATTTCGGAAAATTAATTAATTCAAGACCGGAAATTAAATATGTGATATTTAATTGGTGGTTAGATAATTAAAGAATTAATTAATCGGGAATTAATCAATTATGGAAATAATTAATCACTTATGGAAGTGATTAATCATTTATGGAAATGATTTAATCACTTATGGAAGTAATTAGTCATTTGTGGAAAAGATTAATCAGTTATGGAATTGATTGATCTTGGATTGATTAAATAAGGAATAAGATTGAATCAATTTTGGAACAGATTGATTTAATTGAATATTTTATTCATGGTCACTCTTCTATAAATAGAACACTAGACCTAATTGGTTTAGTAGCCTTCTTGATCTTAGACTCACAAGACAAGACCCTAGAATTCTCTCTAGCCTCTCTCTTAGAGAAAGACTCCCACAAGTCTTTTGCCTCCTAGACTTAGAGACATACCGATGTAACTTTTGTGGTTATTGTGACTTTGAAGAAAATTTCCAGCAAAGAAATCAAGAAGGAGTCGTTGCGTTTTCGTTCGTTGGAGCATCGTTGGCGAAGAACGGTCAAGTCTACAACGAAGGTTTGTAATGGTTCTTTTCCGTTTCTTTAGAAAAGCATGAAAAAAAATTTAGATTTAATTTTCCAGCATATGTATAGCAATTTCCAGCAACTTTAAAGCATGATTAAAGTTTATTTTGTATTTTCGTAACGGTATTTTAATGTTAATTAATATACGGCGTAAGGTCCATTCGATGCGCTTCCGCTGCATAGGGGCTTTCATCCCTTTCAATCGGTATCAGAGCCATCGTTATCCCTATTAATTGATATTAAAATTTGCGATAGGCTCTAATAGGTGGGATTTATGCATAATGTATGTTCGGTTTGCATTGAACTGTTTAGGTTAATTTTATGGCTATAGATTTTAGTTTTTATATGATTTTGATCATGTAAGGGTCCGGTGTTTCGGGTATTTTATGTAAAATCGAGTCCTATGTATGTTCGGGTATAGAATAGATTTTTATGAGATGAAAATCGGTGAAATTGCATTGAAATCCGAGGCCAAAACTGAAGAAAAATCTGTTGTTTTGCCCAGATCGAGCTCCAGACGTAACAGCGTCGGGAAGCTGTTCACAAAGCGTCCCGACGCTTTCCCGATTCCGCAGACGCTGAAGACCAGATGAAGGCGCAGCGTCGGGACGCTGTGTTACTAGCGTTTCAACGCTGTCTCGATTGCAGTGCGCATTAGAGTTTTGCAAAGGAGCGGTTCGAGATGTTGGATGCGGTTTGGTTCGACGATTAGACCTGTTCGGCTGGGCTGGGACCTATTTGGTCCAGTTCAGCTAATTTTTGGCTTGGTTCGGGATTTTGGAGGTCGGTTTGAGGTTGTTCGAGGCGGTTAATGTTGTCTAGACCAATTTTTTAAGCAGCAGAAGGAACTTAGGATAGAATTTAGCTAAAATTAATGTAATTTAATGTTTTATTTTATCCTAGGGGCCAAAATTAACCAGTTCAATTGCTATTTATATGCTTTATGGATGTCATATAAAATTTTTAATCCCACCTTAGGTTATAAACATGCTCATGCATTTATTTATATATTATAAATTGTTATAATGTATGTTTTAAATGCATGGAATTGTTTTCATATTTTTTAATATAAGTGTATATTAATTATATGAAAAATAATAAAGCATGAAGCATGTCATTACTTAGATTAAATATAAATAGTTATGTTTAATGTGATGAATGCAACATGCTTGATTGATTTTCTTGATTGACTTATAATTGTTATATTAAAGGAAAATCAATATTGCATGAATATGAAACATGAAACATCCATAGTTATTAATATAATTGTTATATTATTCATGCGATGCAATTAGTATGGTTTAATTATTTAATTTGAATGAGATTGTTGAATGAATTAAACCCTAGATTCTTGATTATAGGATTAATCATTAAAATTTGAAAAAGTTCTTTAATATTAATGAGTAGAAACTGTCAATCTATAATCAAGAATTGCATGCAAACATAAGATCATAGGATAAATTGGATTAATTTTAAATTGTTTTAAATTAATTAGACCTAGACCAGTTTCTAATAGGATTAGAATTATTTCTTACTTAGGATTAAAAATAGTTTTAGTTGACTAAGTAGGAAAAACATTGCTATGATTATAAAGGAACTCCACTGGTAATGTTCTGTCTAAGGTTGGGGGTATTTAAGTTGACGGTTTACGGAACACCTCCTACCTGGGAACTGACCTGGAATACCAGAGTTGAATTAATCATAGTTAAATGTTAGCATGCAATGTCACTAGGTTTGTTAAAAGTGTTTAATGCACCTAGATCTTTAGAGTAAAGACCTTACATTACTGTGGTTATAAGGGAACTCTCTCAGTAAAGTTCTGTCTAAGGTTGGGGGTATTTAAGTTGACGGTTTACGAAACACCTCCTACTTGGGAACTGACCCGAACCTTGAGTTGAGTTAACCACAGTAATGTTGACTTGCAATGCTGGGTTTATTAAAAGAAGTTTAATTCACCTAAAACATTGTGGTTGAATCATTTCCATAAATGTTATAATAGGATCAGACTTAGATAGATTGACTTAGCCGAATTTTATCTAAGTTAAACAACCCTAAATTAACCTTAGGACATTTTTAGTGGGAGGAAAATTACAAAACGAGATTTAAATCAAGTTTTGCTCCTACGTCCCTATATTCACAACGTAAGGTTCATGCTCGGCTTCGAGTCGCCTTAGGAGTGACCTCCCTTCGGAAAGTGTTTGCATGAATCAATAACAAGGTGAATGGGAAAAATGTCTAGAGTAAGTGGGAACGGGATACGTGTCAACGTATCCCTCGATCTCCGCCCCCAGTTCACCCCGTGAGAGTCCTATGATCCACCTGCAGGTTGTCCTGGCGCAACCATCCCTTTGGAGGGCCTAATCATAGGATTCAGAACATCGTGAACTCCTGAATAGGATAAGAACTCTTAGGCTAATTACCAACAATTGTCTTTCCCTTCGATAGCCTGTTGGTGCGTGCCTCTGAGATCTGAAAGTGGGAGGGTTACACTTACAAGGATTAGTTAAAAGTGTTAACAAATCCTTGACCGAACAACAGTGGCTAATGTCTATAGGAATATGAGTTATTTTGAAATTAGAATTAGCAGAGAAATGTCTCATTTCAGAGGAGGAGTACCTGATCACCCTTCGGTGGCTGATATTCTAAACCTCTAAAAATCGTTGCAAAACTAAATCAATAGTTTTAGGGTTCTGTGATTGCTTGTTTTGCTCAATTGATTGGATTGTGTGCAATTGTTTGCTTGTATGATGGGTTAAGGCAAAGATAACTAATACTTTTTTTTTTTACAATATGGGGGTGGGGGGATTTGAACCATAGACCTCGTGGTTATTAGTACAACTTTATGCCAGTTGAGCTATGCTCTTGTTGGCGCAAAGATAACTAATACAGTCATTGTTTGTTTAAATTTCAGCAATGTCTTACTCAATAGTCTCTCTGCTTAAAAATGAGAAATTAATCGGCGAAAATCTACGTGGAAGTCGATCCTGAATACGATTCTTATTGTCGATGATCTATGGTTCATCTTAACGGAGGATTGTCCTCCAGCAACTGCTCGTAATGCATCCCAAGCAATTAAAGATGCTTATGACCGCTGGACAAAGGCCAATGATAAGGCTCGCGTCTATATCCTAGCCAACTTATCTGAAGTTTTGGCTAAAAGGCATGAGGGCATGGTCACAGCGAAGGAGATTATGAACTCTCTCCAAGAGATGTTTGGACAACCGTCCTACCAACTCCACCATGATGCTCTCAAATACGTTTATAGCTGCTGCATGAAAGAGGGCGCGTCTGTTTGGGAACATGTCCTGGATATGATGGTCCAATTCAACGTGGCAGAAGCAAACGGAGCGGTCATAGATGAGCGTAGTTAAGTTGCATTCATCTTAGAATCTCTTCCGAAGAGTTTTCTACAATTTCGAAGCAATTCAATGATGAATAAAATAATATTCAACCTGACTAGCCTCCTAAATGAGCTACAACTCTATCAGTCTCTTCTTAAGAACAAGGGACAAGTAGAAGGAGAGGCAAACATTGTTCACTCTAAAAGAAAGTTCGAGAAGGATTCATCCTCTGGAACTAAATTTGTAGCCACTTCTTCGAAAAAGATTCAGAAGAAGAAAGGAAACAAGGGGAAGGCTCTCGCTACTGCTGCTAAAAACAAGGGAAAAACCAAAGTTGTGGCAGACAAGGGCAAGTGTTTCCACTGAACGATGGGGAAATGACACTCAGGGTCGGAACTGGAGAATTCATTTAAGCTAAAACAGTGGGAGCTGCGAAGTTATTTTTTAGAAATAGATTCTTACTTTTAGAAAGTTTGTTAATTGTTCCCAAGATTAAGAGGAAGTTAATTTCTATTTCATGTTTGATTGAAGAATCATATACAATTACTTTTAATATGAATGAAGCGTTCATTTATAAGAATGGTGTACTTATTTGTTCAGCCAAATTAGAAAATAACTTGTATGTATTAAGACCAACCGAAAACAAAGCACTTTTAAATCACGACTTATTTAAAACTGCTGAAACTCAAAGAAAAAGGCAAAAGATTTCTCCAACAAGTAACAATACTCATCTTTGGCATCTTAGACTTGGTCGTATAAACATCAATAGAATCGATCGTTTGGTAAAGAATGGACTTCTAAGCAAGTTAGAAGATGATTCACTACCACCTTCTGAATCTTGTCTCGAAGGAAAAATGACAAAAGATCCTTTACTGGAAAAGGTTACAGAGCCAAAGAACCCTTAGAGTTAATACATCGGATCTCTGTGGTCCAATGAATGTAAAAGTTCGAGGAGGGTACGAATATTTCATCTCATTTATAGATGATTATTCAAGATATGGTTACTTGTACCTAAAGGGACATAAGTCTAAAGCCCTTGAAAAGTTTAAGGAGTTTAAGGCTGAAGTTGAAAACCTATTAGGTAAATAAATTAAAGTACTTCGATTTGATCGAGGAGGGGAGTATATGGATTAAAGATTCCAGGATTATATGATAGAACATGGAATCCAATCTCAACTCTCAGCCCCTGGTACACCTCAACAAAATGGTGTATTAGAAAGGAGAAATAGAACCTTGTTAGACATGGTTCGATCAATGATGAGCTATGCTCAATTGCCTAGCTCGTTTTGGGGGTATGCAGTAGAGACTGCAGTACACATCTTGAACAATGTTCCCTCGAAAAGTGTTTCTGAAATGTCATTCGAATTATGGAAGGGGCGTAAACCTAGTTTACATCACTTTCGCATATGGGGTTGTCCAACACACGTGCTTGTGACAAATCCTAAGAAACTGGAACCTCGTTCAAAACTGTGTCAATTTGTTGGTTACCATAAAGAAATGAGAGGTGGTTATTTCTACGACCCACAAGAAAATAAGGTGATTGTATCGACAAACGCCACCTTCTTGGAGGAAGACCACATGAGGGATCATAAACCACGTAGCAAAATAATATTAGGAGAAGCTACTGAAGAATCACCAAGAGTTATTGACGAAGTTGGACCTTCAACAAGGGTTGATGAAGGAACTAGTTCTTCAGATCCATCCTGTCCTTCTCAAACGTTGAGAATGCCTCGACGCAGTGGAAGGGTTGTATTACAACCTGATTGCTACTTGAGTTTAACTGAAACTCAGGTTGTCATACCTAATGATGGCATTGAGGATCTATTATCATATCGACAGGCAATGAATGACGAAGATAAGGATGAAAGGTCAAAGCCATGAACCTGGAAATGGAGTCAATGCACTCCAATTCTGTATGGGAACTCACAGATCTACCAGATGGGGTATAACCCATAGGGTGTAAATGGATCTATAAGAGAAAAAGAGATGCAGCTGGGAAGGTACAGACCTTCAAAGCTAGACTAGTGGCAAAGGGTTATACCCAAAAGGAAGGGGTTGACTATGAGGAAACCTTTTCTCCTGTAGCCATGTTAAAGTCCATAAGAATTCTCTTGTCCATAGCCACATATTATGACTATGAAATATGGCAAATGGACGTCAAGACTGCCTTTTTGAATGGTAATCTTGAAGAGAATATCTTCATGTCTCAACCCGAAGGATTCATAGCCCAAGGTCAGGAACAAAAGGTTTGTAAGCTCAATCGATCTATTTATGATTGAAACAAACGTCCAGATCATGGAACATTAGATTTGATACTGCAATCAAATCTTTTGGTTTTGACCAAAACGTTGATGAGCCTTGTGTGTACAAGAAAATCAACAAAAAGAAAGTAACATTTCTAATACTTTATGTAGACGATATCCTACTCATTGGGAATGATGTAGGATACCTCACTGACATTAAGAAATGGCTAGCAGCCCAATTCCAAATGAAAGATCTGGGAGAGGCTCAATATGTTCTTGAAATCCAAATCATTAGGGATCGTAAGAACAAATCGCTAGCACTGTCTCAAGCAATGTATATTGACCCAAGAAGGGATTATTACCCTTCATGAAGGTGTACATATTACACATGCGGAAGCAATTGAAGATCGATAGCACTTAAGACATTCAATTTTACTCCTAAAGCATGCATGTTCTAGAAAAGACAGAATAGAGAGTTTAGAAAACACCAACCTTTGTAGCTCACTTATGTTGAACTCCTTGTGGTGTTTGCCTCTCATATGCTCCTTGGACAACCTCTAGAGTCTTCCCTACTATACTCCGGGCCAAGAACGACTTGTGGGAGTCTATATAAGATAGGGAATGGGAAGGGAATGCTTGAAGCATCAAGCAATGGAGAGGAATGAGAGATGAGAGAACTTTGAGTCCAAATTCCAGCAGCATAACATTAAGGAAAATGGCTCTCTTGTGTTTGAATATGATTCAAACTCCTTTTAAAGACATTCTCCATGCAAAGCCAAGCCTCAAGACACAAGACACATGGTGTATTTGCAAGCTCAAGTGGATTCTAGGTGTACATTACACAAGACATGCAATAATGCATGAGTGAGTTGTCTTTCCACTTTGAATGATCATGCATTAAGTGGATTTCCAACTAAATCCACCAAATTCAAATTGAAATCAAATTTCAAGCTTGCAAATTACCCCCAAATTCAATTCTAAATTGAAATTGATTGCTTGGTAATTAATTTGAAAATTTTCAAATTAATTTTGATATGATTAATCTAATTAATCTTTGTTATCTTGTGCAATTCCATATATATGATTCCTAATACATATATATAGTATTCAAAACACTTTTAAATACTTCATCTCTCATTTTCTAATTTAATTCATAATTAAATTATTGTGTCAAACACAATTTACGACAATACCCTTTTTCCCGATTTTGAACGATTCAAAGCTTCCTATCTTTTGTTCTAGGCTTAATTCCGATATGAGCTAGTAGGGGGACCTAATGGACCTATAGATCATGGGCTCCAACGATTCGAGGCTAACCGACTAATCTCATTGTCCAAGCTAGCCAACATTCGTTAACTAACGGAACACTCCACTATAGCCCGATAGTTGCACTCCCCTCACTATAGATATATTTCCGTCCACTTGATTTAACCATGATTAGTAAGTCGATCCTTCACAGGTTGTTCGTAGCTATAGCTAGGTCAATAAGCCGTTTTACCCCTATAGTACTTCTAGTTCCTTAAGTCCCACTGATCCTCTAATGAACAATTGGTTTATGGTCCAACCAATAAACCGAGTCCCTCTCGGGCCAATAAGAGGGCGGGATCCCTTTGTTCAAGCCCCGGAGTCAGCACTTAAGGGAACAACCTCTCTACTATCCCTTATTCGGGTAGGAGTGAATTCCTTCTTGCATGACTATGTCCCCAGCTATCTACCCGTTCCTATCCCTGAAATGGGAGGCTTATTGAGTCGGCGATACTGAGCCACTCTCACCTATGCAGGTCTAAGGATAAGCCCGAATAAACAGGAGTTCATAGTTAGCTCAGGATTAAGATCGAGTTACCTAGGTCATCACATGAAATAGTCAGTCTCGTCAGTAAACGGTGTTATAAAGCGAGAGCGACTTATTTCTCGGTCCTGGTCTTATGCAAACTCATTGCATAGGACACCCCCACTCGCATGTCTCTACATGGACGATTTAGGATCACATCGTCTATACCATCTATAAAGTGGGTCGCGTCTCATAGTGTCTCTAGAATAAGGTACCCAACCCTATTCCTATACTATAGACCGTTTTGGCTATTACTCAAGCTTGATCCACTTTTATGTCTCTACATAAAGCTCAAGTGTTCATCCTATAGCCATGGATCTTAGTTTATTGGATTTGGGTTATATATGTGCAATTTAATTTATTCAGTAATGACTTTTACTGAATCAATCTCGATAACACCTTTATCGAATAAGTATATAATTCGTTTAACATTCATTATCTACGAGTTTTAGGGCACCAATCCCAACAATCTCCCACTTGAACTAAAACTCTAGTTTAGTGGGATGTACTATAATCTATAACAGCAGTGGATGAATAAATACTTGTATTAATAACGGAGTAAAAATACAATAAACTAGGGCATCTAAATACCCAGTATACTAAGGTATCGATATACCGGTTACAATTCTCCCACTTGACCTAGATTATTTCTCGTACATATCTCGCAGACCTAGACCTTCTTGATGACTCTCGAACACTTTAGCCGTGAGAGCCTTCGTGAATGGATCAGCAATGTTGTGCTCCAACGCTATCTTCGTGACGATAACGTCTCCTCGGTGCACAATCTCCCTAATGAGATGCTATTTCCTTTCGATGTGCTTGCCTCTCTTATGGTTGCGAGGTTCCTTTGAGTTTGCAACTGCGCTGCTATTATCACAATACAAGGTGATAGGCAGATGCATATTTGGAACGACTTCCAAGTCAGTTAGGAACTTCCTGAGCCATACTGCCTCTTTTGTTGCTTCGCAAGCGGCTACATATTCGGCCTCCATGGTCGAGTCTGCAATGCATCCTTGCTTGATGCTGTGCCATACTATTGCTCCTCCATTTAGAGTGAATACTGACCCCGATGTAGATTTCCTCGAATCTTTATCAGTTTGAAAGTCAGAATCAGTGTATCCTGTAAGGATCAAATCCTTCGAACCATACACGAGCATATAGTCCCTCGTTCTCCTTAGATATTTGAGGATACTTTTAACGGCTGTCCAATGATCAAATCCTGGATTGGATTGATAACCTACATCATTCCCGATGAGTAGGATATCATCCACATACAGTACTAAGAAAGCTATAGAGATGTTGATGATCCTTTTGTAAACACAAGGCTCATCAACGTTTTGTTCAAAGCCATAAGATTTGATCGCAGTATCAAATCTTATATTCCAGGATCTAGACGCTTGTTTTAATCCATAAATGGATCGTTTAAGCTTGCAAACTTTTTGCTCTTGATCCTGAGCTATGAACCCCTCTGGCTGAGACATGTAGATACTTTCTTCAAGATTACCGTTCAGAAAGGCAGTTTGACATCCATTTGCCATATTTCATAATCGTAAAACGTGGCAATGGATAAAAGTATCCGGATCGACTTTAACATGGCAACAGGGGAGAAGGTTTCTTCATAGTCAATCCCCTCCCGCTGGGTAAAACCCTTTGCCACAAGTCGTGCCTTAAAGGTCTGTACCTTTCCAGCAGCGTCTCGTTTTCTCTTGTAGATCCATTTGCACCCTATGGGTCTAACCCCTTCAGGTTGATCTACAAGATCCCATACTGAATTAAAATGCATGGACTCGATCTCTAAGTCCATGGCTTTAATCCACTCGTTCTTGTCAACGTCATCCATTGCCTGTTTAAAGGTTAATGGATCCTCGATCCCGTCATCAGGTATGACGACTGGAGTTTCAGTTAAACCCAAATAGCGATCAGGCTGTCTAACAACCCTCCCACTACGTCGAGGTCCTCTTATTTCTTGAGAAGGACGTGATTGACTCGAGGTGCCAGTATCATCAACAACTCTTGTTGATGTTTCTGTAGCTTCGTTAGATAGTTCACTTAAAACGACTTTACTACGTGGCTTGTGATCTCTGAGGTGGTCTTCTTCTAGGAATGTGGCATTTGTCGATACAAGTACTTTATTTTCCTCTGGATCGAAGAAGTATTCACCTCTCGTTTCTTTGGGATAGCCTATAAATAGGCAAAATCTAGAGCGAGGCTCCAATTTCTTTGGGTTTGCTTCTAGCATGTACGCAGGACATCCCCAAATTCTGAAATGTCGTAAACTAGCTTTACGACCTTTCCAGAGCTCAAATGGTGTTTCAGAAACACTCTTTGAGGGAACTACGTTCAAGATATAAACTGCAGTCTCTACTGCATAACCCCAAAACGAGTTAGGCAACTGAGCATAACTCATCATCGAACGAACCATGTCCAACAAGGTTCTGTTTCTCCTTTCTGATACACCGTTTTGCTGAGGTGTACCAGGGGCTGAGAGTTGGGACGTAATTTCATGCTCTATCAAATAGTCTTGAAAACTTAAGTCCATATACTCTCCACCTCGATCGGATCGAAGTGTTTTTATCGTCTTACCTAATAGGTTCTCAACCTCGGCCTTATACTCCTTGAACTTTTCAAAAGCTTTGGACTTATGATGCATCAGGTAGAGATAGCCATACCTCGAATAATCATCAATGAAACTGATGAAATATTTGTACCCTCCTCGAGCTCTAATGTTCATTGGTCCACAGAGGTCCGAATGAATCAGCTCTAAGGGCTCTTTGGCACGATAACCTTTTCCGGTAAAAGGTCGTTTTGTCATCTTGCCCTCAAGGCATGATTCACAAGGAGGCAACGAGTCGTCTTCTAACTTGTTTAGAAGTCCACTCTTGACCAATCTCCCAATCCTATTGAGGTTGATATGGCCTAACCTCAAGTGCCAGAGATAGGTATCTTGAGAAACTCTTCGCTTTTTAGGTTGAGTCTCAGCGGTTTTAAACATCTCGTGATTTAAAATAGCTTTAGACTCAATTGGTCTCAAAACATATAATTTATTCTTCAAGTTTGCAGAGCAAACATCAATACCTCTTTTAGTTATGAACGCTTCATTAACAGAAAAAGAAATTGAGTAACCTTGTTCTAATAAACAAGATAAAGAAATCAAATTTCTTTTAATCTTCGGAACTATGTACACATTATCTAATATCATGTAGCGTTCCTTGGTGAAGAATAATTTTATGTCTCCCACTGCAATAGCCGAGATGACTTCTCCTGTTCCAACTTTAAGAGTCATCTCTCCAGCTATTAGCTGTTGCCAGGAACTCATTCCTTGAAATGAAGAACATACGTGATTAGTGGCACCTGAATCGAGTATCAAGGCAGAATCGTCGTTTTCCACTAAACACGTTTCCAAGACTAATAAATCACATTTAGAGTCGTGGATCATGTTTTTCTTGGCTACGCAGTTAGTTTGAGGACATTCCTCAGTTGAGACCAAACCTAAATTCTTTGCCACGTGTTTAGCGTTTAAGCAAGTATTCTTAGTCGAATGTACTAAACCGTTTAATTTGGCATTTGACAAAGCACATACGTTTTTCGACATATTGCTGAAACAAACAAATTAATCTCTATTAGAAACATGCACTAAACCCATTAATCACATTTATTCAATCAGATTTAGCAAAAGCAATCATCGACCCATATATACAATTGATTTATTTTGCAACGATACTTCAGGGGTTTAGAATAACTGCTACCGTAGGGCAATCAGCTACTCCTCCTCTGAATCGAGACAATCTCGGCCAAATACTATTCCCAGAATAACTCTTACTCCAATAGTTATTAGCTAACGTTAATTTGGTCAAGACCATCTTGTAAGTGTTACCCATCATTTTCAGATTACAGAGGGCGACCCCAACAATGCCACCGTAGGGAAGAGCTAATGTTGGGAATGGCCCTAGGAAACCCTATCCATTTCTGGAGTTTGCGTTGTTCTGAATCCCATGCGCAAGCCCTCCGTAGGGTGATCGCTCCCAGGGCGACTCGCAGGCAGCGCATAGGAATCTCACGGTGCAACCTAATGATGGAGACCGCAGGATACGTTTGACACGTTTCCTTCTCCCACTTACTATGAACACTTTCCCCATTCACCTTGATATTAACCCATGCAAACACCATCCGTAGGGGGACGCTCCCAGGGCGCCTCGAGGCCAAGCATGGATCTCACGGTGTGAACTCAGGGGGACGTGAGAGTAGAAACGTAATATGAATATTTCGTTTCTATACTTTTCCTCCCACTAAAGTGTCGTAAAGTTTTAGGGTCTATTACTTAGGTAAATTCCGGCTAAATGAATCTATCTAAATCTATGCCTTATTAAACAAGGTCTTTACACTAAATGTCTAGGTGAATTAAACTCTTTTAATAACCTAGTGACATTGCATGCTAGTAAGACTTTGGTTAATTCAACTCAGGTTCCGAACCATTTGCCGGGAGAGTTCCCTTATAACCAAGGTCTTATGTCCTACTTACTCAAATTTTAAAACTATTTAAAAAAAAACTAAGTAAGACATATTTCTAATCCTATTAGAAAAGGCGATCTTTGATCTATTTCATTTTAAACCATTTAAAGAATGATGAGATCCTAAGATCCTATGTTAGCATGCAACTCTTTGTTATAGGTTTTATGGATTCTATTTATTAACTATTATAACTCTTATAACTTTTAATGAATTAACCCTATAACATGCTTTCTAATGGTGTTTAAAAGCATATAACAATCAATCATTCAAGTTATAAGAAAAGCACCATTAGAAACAACCTATGTCTAGGTTTGTATAACGCTTTATACTACGATGTCTAGGTGATAACACATTAAAACCTCACACCGCTCACGCATGCTCATAAAACTCGAGTTAACTTAACTCAAGAACCGACTCGATGCCCAGGTAGGAGGTGTTCTGTAAACCGTCAACTTAAATACCTCCAGCCTTAGACAGCATCTTGTCGGGTGAGTTCTCTCGTAACCATTGTTTTACAAGATATCGACCTAAACTATGCAAGTTGATCGAATTGTTGAAGGTTCATTAACCTAAGTGAGCATGCACTTAATCTTGTTATAGATTTTAGATTTCTATCTCTTTTTATAACAATTATAAAAACAATCCATAACAAGCCTAATTTGAGAATAACACTTATAATCAAACTAATGAATTTTCATGCTTCATGCTTGGTTAATTTTATCAATTAATAATTATAACTATTATAAGAATAATAAATTTTAATTAACCATTCAAGCATGAATCTCCCTAAATTAATACAACACTTATGTTAATTAAACATGAAATTTCCCTCATGCATTTGAATTAATCAATAACACTTATTCAAATTAAACAAATGCATGAACATGCTTTCCTATGGTGGGATTTTAATCTATATGGCATGCTCATAATGCACATACATCCATTTAATTAAATCATACATTCACAATGCATAAAGTAATTAAGTCAAGCTAAAATGGAATGGTTTGGAAATTTAAAAAAAAAACACAAGCAATTTCACTAATTATTACAATAATAATTAATAAATAAACTTGCAACACGCCCGAGCTTCACGAACCGTCCCGAACCGCTCATCCAAGCAATGAACCGGCCATGCAATGAGTGAAATGAGGCTGCGACAGACCGAACCGGACCAAAAGGCAGCAGCTGAACCGGACCAAAAATCTGGAATAGAAGAAGAAAAAAACTGCTTGCTGGAATTTTCATTTTCTGCTGCGACTTCTCCGGTTTTTCTTCGATTTTACAGCCTATATGGACTCTAATGACTCTATAAAAATTACAGACTATAGTACACACATTAACGCTCTTACATATCCGAGCAATTACAATTTCATAAAGGTTTGAATGCTCAAAAAATTGCCAAACCAGAACACTTCCATTTTAGCACATAGAAAATTCAATTTCAAAATGGTACCCACCAAAGCAAAATTAAAACGAATTAAGTGCTCTAATCATGCTCTGATACCAATTGAAGGTGTACATATTACACATGCGGAAGCAATTGAAGATCGAAAGCACTTAAGACATTCAATTTTACTCCTAAAGCATGCATGTTCTAGAAAAGACAGAATAGAGAGTTTAGAAAACACCAACCTTTGTAGCTCACTTATGTTGAACTCCTTGTGGTGTTTGCCTCTCCTATGCTCCTTGGACAACCTCTAGAGTCTTCCCTACTATACTCCGGGCCAAGAACGACTTGTGGGAATCTATATAAGATAGGGAATGGGAAGGGAATGCTTGAAGCATCAAGCAATGGAGAGGAATGAGAGATGAGAGAACTTTGAGTCCAAATTCCAGCAGCATAACATTAAGGAAAATGGCTCTCTTGTGTTTGAATATGATTCAAACTCCTTTTAAAGACATTCTCCATGCAAAGCCAAGCCTCAAGACACAAGACACATGGTGTATTTGCAAGCTCAAGTGGATTCTAGGTGTACATTACACAAGACATGCAACAATACATGAGTGAGTTGTCTTTCCACTTTGAATGATCATGCATTAAGTGGATTTCCAACTAAATCCACTAAATTCAAATTGAAATCAAATTTCAAGCTTGCAAATTACCCCCAATTTCAATTCTAAATTGAAATTGATTGCTTGGTAATTAATTTGAAAATTTTCAAATTAATTTTGATATGATTAATCTAATTAATCTTTGTTATCTTGTGCAATTCCATATATATGATTCCTAATACATATATATAGTATTCAAAACACTTTTAAATACTTCATCACTCATTTTCTAATTTAATTCATAATTAAATTATTGTGTCAAACACAATTTACGATAATACCCTTTTTCCCGATTTTGAACGATTCAAAGCTTCCTATCTTTTGTTCTAGGCTTAATTCCGATATGAGCTAGTAGGGGGACCTAATGGACCTATAGATCATGGGCTCCAACGATTCGAGGCTAACCGACTAATCTCATTGTCCAAGCTAGCCAACATTCGTTAACTATCGGGACACTTCACTATAGCCCGATAGTTGCACTCCCCTCACTATAGATATATTTCCGTCCACTTGATTTAACCATGATTAGTAAGTCGATCCTTCACAGGTTGTTCGTAGCTATAGCTAGGTCAATAAGCCGTTTTACCCCTATAGTACTTCTAGTTCCTTAAGTCCCACTGATCCTCTAATGAACAATTGGTTTATGGTCCAACCAATAAACCGAGTCCCTCTCGGGCCAATGAGAGGGCGGGATCCCTTTGTTCAAGCCCCGGAGTCAGCACTTAAGGGAACAACCTCTCTACTATCCCTTATTCGGGTGGAGTGAATTCCTTCTTGCACGACTATGTCCCCAGCTATCTACCCGTTCCTATCCCTGAAATGGGAGGCTTATTGAGTCGGCGATACTGAGCCACTCTCACCTATGCAGATCTAAGGATAAGCCCGAATAAACAGGAGTTCATAGTTAGCTCAGGATTAAGATCGAGTTACCTAGGTCATCACATGAAATAGTCAGTCTCGTCAGTAAACGATGTTATAAAGCGAGAGCGACTTATTTCTCGGTCCTGGTCTTATGCAAACTCATTGCATAGGACACCCCCACTCGCATGTCTCTACATGGACGATTTAGGATCACATCGTCTATACCATCTATAAAGTGGGCCGCGTCTCATAGTGTCTCCAGAATAAGGTACCCAACCCTATTCCTATACAATAGACCGTTTTGGCTATTACTCAAGCTTGATCCACTTTTATGTCTCTACATAAAGCTCAAATGTTCATCCTATAGCCATGGATCTTAGTTTATTGGATTTGGGTTATATATGTGCAATTTAATTTATTCAGTAATGACTTTTACTGAATCAATCTCGATAACACCTTTATCGAATAAGTATATAATTCGTTTAACATTCATTATCTACAAGTTTTAGGGCACCAATCCCAACACTTCAGACATGAGGTACACCTGTCTAAGGAACAGTCTCCTAAGACACCTCAAGAAATTGAGAACATGAGAATCATTCCCTACACCTCAACTGTGGGCAGCTTAATGTATACTATGCTCTACACTAAGCCTGACATATGTTATGCAGTGGGAGTAGTCAGTAGGTATCAGTCTAATCCAGGGTTGGACAACTAGGGAGCAGTTAAGAATATCCTCAAGTATCTTCGGAGAACGAGGGACTACATGCTTGTGTATGGAGCTAAGGATTTGATTCTTACTGGATACACTGACTTTGATTTTCAAGCTGATAAGGATTCAAGAAAATCCACATCAGGGTCAGTATTCACCCTCAATGGAGGAGCAGTAGTTTGGAGAAACATCAAACAAGGATGAATAGGAGACTCAACCATGGAGGTTGAGTATGTAGCAGCTTGCGAAGTAGCTAAGGAGGCAGTCTGGCTTAGAAAGTTCTTGACTGATTTGGAAGTTGTTCCGAATATGAACGTGCCCATAACATTATACTGTGACAACAGTGGGACTGTAGCCAACTCAAAAGTACCTCAGCAACAAACGGGGTAAACACATCGAAAGGAAGTATCACCTGATATGGGAGATTGTGCAACGAGGAGATGTGATCGTCACTAAGATTGCTTCGAGCACAACATCGTTGATCCATTTACGAAGGCTCTCACTGCAAAAGTGTTTGATGGTCATCTAGAAGGTCTAGGTCTACGAGATATGTATGCCATCTAATCTAGGGCAAGTGGGAGAAATGTATAATGGGTATGAGGATGCCCTGGTTCATTGTATTATTTGACTATACATGACATTTCCAGCTTTAGATTATTGCATAGTTCAAGTGGGAGTTTGTTGGGCTTTATGCCCTAAAACTCGTAGATAGTGAATGTAACCGTTGACTGGATATTAATGAAATAATATTGATATATTTTTCCATTAAATGTTATTAGTTATTTAATATTTTTCTTTGAATAAAATAACCCTAATCCAATAAACTAGACATCCTAGACTGTAATATGAGTCTTGAACTATATGTAGCGACATATGAGGATCACTGTTCAAGAAACAGCCTAAAGGGTCTATAGTATAGGGATAAGACTGGGTGCCTTATCCTGGTGACATTATGGATACGACCCACTTTGTATTTCATACAAACGCTATGATCCAGCGCGTTCGTGTAGGAGACATGCAAGTGGGGGTATCCTATGCAATGAGTTTGCATAAGACCGGACCGCGGAATAGTAACCACTGGTTATAACACCGTTAACTAGTTGGTTTTCTATTTCTCTAGGACGACCTAGACAACTTGGTCTTAATCCTGAGTTGATTATGGATTCCTGCTCATGAGGGATTGTCCTTTGATTTCTATGGGTGAGAGTGGCCAATACGCCGACTCAATAAGCCTACCATTTTGGGGACAAGACCGAGTGGGGAGCTGGAAACATAATCGTACAAGATGGAATTCACTCATTCCCGACTTTGGGGAAGCAGATGAGTGTTCCCTTAAGTGGTGACTCTGAGTCTTGAACAAAGGGCCCTACCCTCTCAATGGCACAAGAGGGTTTTCTGTTTGATGGTTGGACCACAAACAGGTTGTTCATTAAAGGAGAACAGGTACTTAAGGAAATAGAAATAACCCAGGGGTAAAACGATAATTTGACCCAGCTTTTGTTTCAGACACTCGTGAAGGACTAACTAGTCGATATTGGTCTATATCCGTGGACACAGAAAATATGTCTGGAGTGAGAAGAGTGCAACTGTGAGTCTATAGTGGAATGTACACACAGTTAATGAATATTGATTAATTTTGTTAATGAGTTTGACCAATTAATCTCACATCATTGGAGCTTCTGATTTGAAGGTCCATTAGGTTCCACTGGTTGTTCTAAAGTAATTTGAGGCAACTAAGTAATAAATGTAATTGAAAATGTTCAATTTACTAAGGGAAACAATATAATATATATTGATATATTATTATGAGAGAAATTAATATTTGAATAAATTCAAATATCAATATAAATTTGAGTCACATTAAATTTATGGAAGTTTGAAAGAGTTCAAATATGAATTAATTAATTTTAAGGCCGAAAATCTATTTTGGCAAATTAATTAATTCAAGGCCAGAAATTAAATATGTGGTATTTAATTGGTGGTTAATTAATTAATCGGGAATTAAATAGGACCCCTGGGGTGGGGTGAAAGGCATCTCATTCATTCTCCTACTCTCAGAGAATTCCCTTGAAGGCTCCCTCTAGACTCCCACCAGTCTCTTGCCTCTAGAAGTCTCAAAGTCATACCGGTGTAGCCATAGTGGTGGTGTTCGAAGTAGTTCGTGATTATTTCACAAGCAGTTGGTGAATTTAATCTGAGTCGTCAACGAGAGTAAGTATTTTTTTTACTAAATAAATTAGATTTAGATCTAATATTTTTGTATGTTTAGCCTTAATATAAATTTAGAATAGTTATAAGATTATTGCCAATGTATTGGTATTTTAGATTAAACAAAATTAATTACGAATAGATTCCAATCACGCTTCTGCTTTACGAAATTACGGAATTCCAATCCTTCAATTGGTATCAGAGCCAATCGTAGATCTAATCTTTGTTTCTCTAAAATTTGCATTGGCTATTGGTGAGATTGATTAATGCATAATGTATGTATGGTTTGCATTGGACTGTTTAGGTTAATTTTATAGCCATAGATTTTACTGTTTTTTATGTGATTTGATCATGTAAGGGCCCAGTGATTCGGGTATTTTATGTAAAATCGATTCCTTTGTAAGTACGGGTCTAGATTAAGTTTTTTATGAGATGAAAAACGTTGAATTCACGGCTTAAATTGGTGCGGCAGAGGTTGAATAATGGATGTGAGATAAGATGTTAAATAATAATAATGATAAATCCAGTCAACCTTAGTGCAAGTATACACAATCGCACGTAGTAATAAAAACCTTAGAAGTATTCCAAGGGTATCGATCCCACGAGGACTAAATTGGAAATTCAGATTTGAAGAAGAAACTTCTTAAATGATTGCTTAAAGAATAGGTAACCAAAGAAATAATTGATGATTTGATTTTTAGAAAAATAAATAACACAAGTAAATGAAAAAAGATTAACAATAATAAATAAACGAGGTATTCAATATGGATTCATCCCAAAGGTAATAACCGTAATCATGGATTATTCAACCTAAGTTTATTCAATGCAATGGGTCAGATTTAACTTCTATTTGGCCTTTCTCCCAAGAATCGTTAGAAGGCTAAGCAAGTATCGTTATGCACATTTCTGTGACTCGACTCCGACATAGATGATTCACGAATGCAAATTATAACCCTATAGTCAAGGGTGCCTTAGGCAGCTTGCCCTATACCACCGAACAATCTCTTTCGAGCTTTTTCTCCTATATCACCTTTGTGAGAACTGATATCGTTTGTCCCTTTTGAGATCAAAAACACATTGAATGGAAAGTCTAAGTGATCAATTTAAACTCAGCAAGATCAGAATGATATTCAATAAAGAATGACATGCATTGAACAATACTTAAGCAAATAAAACACTTTCGAGCTATTGAACCATAAGTGAATTCACCATATTGAACCCCTCAACGGAACTTAGCTACTCATGGTGAGATAAAGTGCAAATGAATACCTTTTCATTGAAAATAAGAAGTAAAGAATACAGATAAATGAAAAGTATCAAAAGTTGGAAATAATTACAGTAGCCAAATACTAGGGTTTTTCTATTTTATCCAATCCTTATAGAGTTCGCATAGACACTCCACTCTCTCACTTTTACAAGTGGGAATGGGTGAAAATCCCTACAAACCCTAAGGTTTGATGTCTGACTAAGGTTAGAATTTATTCATCTAAGAAGGACCTCGGGCATCCGTACTCATAGGCATCAACTAGGGTTCTGTCACCACCCTCTTCTTCCAAATGAGTTTTGCTTCAATTTGACTTCGCATCTCGAGCTTAAATAGTGTTGGAATTGGTTGAGGAGCTGCGAAATAGGTGCTGGTAGGTAGCCCAGTCGGTTTCTGTTGGGTTTTATGCCCTAAAACTTGTAGATAGTGAATGTAACCGTTGACCGAATATTAATGAAATAATATTGATATATTTTTCCATTAAATGTTATTAGTTATTTTATATTTGTCTTTGCCTAAAATAACCCTAATCCAAAAAACTAGACATCGTAGGCTGTAATATGAGTCTTGAACTATATGTGGCGACATATGAGGATCATTGTTCAAGAAACAACCTAAAAGGTCTATAGTATAGGGATAAGACTGGGTGCCTTATCCTGGTGACACTATGGATACGACCCACTTTGTATTTGATACAAACGCTATGATCCAACGCGTTCGTGTAGGAGACATGCGAGTGGGGGTATCCTATGCAATGAGTTTGCATAAGACCAAACCGCGAAATAGTAGCCACTGGTTATAACACCGTTAACTAGTTGGTTTTCTATTTCACTAGGACGACCTAGACAACTTCGTCTTAATCCTGAGTTTATTATGGACTCCTGCTCATGAGGGATTGTCCTTTGATTTGTATGGGTGAGAGTGGCCAATATGTCGGCTCAATAAGCCTACCATTTTGGGGACAAGACCGAGTGGGGAGCTGGGAACATAATTGTACAAGATGGAATTCACTCATTCCCGACTTTAGGGAAGCAGATGAGTGTTCCCTTAAGTGGTGACTCCGAGTCTTGAACAAAGGGCCCTACCCTCTTAATGGCACGAGAGTGTTTTTCTGTTTGATGGTTGGACCACAGACAGGTTGTTCATTAGAGGAGAATTGGTACTTAAGGAAATAGAAGTAACCTAGGGGTAAAACGGTAATTTGACCCAGCTGGTGTTACGGACACTCGTGAAGGACTAACTAGTTTATATTGGTCTATATCCATGGACAAAGAAAATATGTCTGCAGTGAGAAGAGTGCAACTGTGAGTCTATAGTGGAATGTACACACAGTTAACAAATATTGATTAATTTGGTTAATGAGTTTGACCAATTAATCTCACATCGTTGGAGCTTCCGATCTGCATGTCCATTAGGTCCCACTGGTAGCTCATAAAGTAATTTGAGGCAACTAAGTAATAAATGTAAATTGAAAGTGTTCAATTTATTAAAGGAAACAATATAAAAAGACGAAGAACAAACACTATTTTTTGCCCAGAAAGTGCTCAAGATGCAACAGCATCGCGACGTTGTTCTTCAGCGTCGTGACGTTGTCTCGATTCATAGACGCAGACGGCGAGAAGAAGCCGCAGCGTAGCGTTGCCACGATGTGTGTCACGTGTTAGGGTTTCGCGAGGACGTGTTTGGACTTAAAATTCCAGAACTATTTGATAAAACATGGAATCTCGTCTCAACTCTCAGCACCAGGTACACCTCAACAGAATGGTGTATCTAAAAGGAGAAACATAACCTTGTTGGACATGGTTCGATCTATGATGAGCTATGCTCAATTGCCTAGTTCTTTTTGGGGTTATGCAGTAGAGACTGCAATTTATATTTTGAATGTAGTTCCCTCAAAGAGTGTTTCTGAAACACCATTTGAGCTCTGGAGAGGGCGTAAAGCTAGTTTACGTCATTTCAAAATTTGGGGATGCCCTGCACATGTGCTAGTAGCAAACCCAAAGAAATTGGATTCACGTTCAAAATTGTCTATTCGTAGGCTACCCAAAAGAAACAAGAGGTGGATACTTCTTCAATCGACAAGAAAATAAAGTGTTTGTTTCAACAAATGCTACTTTCATAAAAGAAGGCCACGTTCGAGAACACAAGCCACACAGTAAAATGGTGTTAAGTGAACTTTCTGGTAAAGCTACAAATGAATCAACAAGAGTTGTTGATAAGGTTGGACCTTCAACAAGGGTTGTTGATGAGCCCAGTACACAGACTGGACCTTCAACAAGAGTTGTAGATGAGCCCAGTACATCTGGTCAAGTCCATCCTTCTCAATAGTTGAGAATGCTTCGACGTAGTGGGAGGATTGTTACTCAACCTGAACGCTATATGGGTTTAGCAGAAAATCCAACTGTCATACCTGATGATGGAGTTGAGGATCCATTGACCTTTAGACAGGCAATGAATGATGTGGACAATGACTAGTGGGTCAAAGCTATGGACCTAGAGATGGAGTCTATGTACTTCAATCAAGTCTGGGATCTTGTAGACCTACCTGAAGAGGTTAAACCCATAGGGTGCAAATGGATCTACAAGAGAAAACAAGACGCAGCTGGGAAAGTATAGACTTTCAAAGCTCGACTTGTGGTAAAGGGTTATACCCAAAAGGAAGGGGTGGACTATGATGAAACCTTCTCCCCAATTTCCATGTTAAAGTCGATAAGGATTCTCTTGTCCATTGCTACGTTTTATGATTACGAGATTTGACAAATGGATGTCAAGACTGCCTTTCTGAATGGCAATCTTGATGAGAACATCTTTATGTCTCAACCAGAGGAGTTCATTGCTCAAGGTCAGGAGCAAAAAGTTTGCAAGCTTAGACGATCCATTTATGGGTTGAAGCAAGCCTCCAGATCTTGGAATATAAGGTTTGACACTGCTGTCAAATCTTATGGCTTTGACCAAAATGTTGATGAGCCTTGTGTTTACAAAAGGATTGTCAACAGTTCAGTAGCTTTTCTGGTGTTGTATGTAAATGATATTCTTCTCATTGGGAATGATGTAGAATATCTAGCTGACATTAAAAAATGGCTATCGACTGAGTTCCAAATGAAAGATTTAGGTGAAGCTTAGTATGTTCTAGGGATTCAAATTATCAGGAATCGTAAGAACAAAACGTTAGCCTTGTCTCAAGCATCATATATAGACAAGATGTTGTCTAGATATAAGATGCAAAATTCCAAGAGGGGTTTACTACCCTTCAGGCATGGAGTTCATTTATCTAAGGAACAGTGTCCTAAGACACCTCAAGAAATTGAGGATATGAGACGGATCCCTTATGCTTCAATTGTGGGCAGTCTTATGTATGTCATGTTGTGTACTAGGCCTGACATTTGCTATGCAGTTGGGATAGTCAGTAGGTACTAGTCCAATCAAGGGTTAGACCACTGGACTGCAATTAAAAACATCCTCAAGTATCTTCAGAGAACGAGGGACTATCAGCTTGTGTATGGCTCTAAGGATTTGATCCTTATAGGATACACAGACTCTGACTTTCAAACTGTTAAGGATTCTAGGAAATCCACATCAGGGTCAGTATTTACAATCAACGGGGGAGCTGTAGTCTGGCGTAGCATCAAGCAAGGATGCATTGCAGACTCCACCATGGAGGTCGAATATGTCGCTGCTTGTGAAGCAGCTAAGGAGGCTGTATGGCTACGAAAGTTCTTGATGGATTTGGAAGTTGTTCCAAATATGAACTTGTCAATCACCTTTTATTGTGATAATAGTGGTGTAGTGGAAAATTCTAAAGAACCTCGCAGGAGTAGGCAACTTTATGCTTAGTGGAATCATCTCTGAACACATTTTAATATCGACTCATCAATGTATTTGAGAAAGTCAACATATGACACAAGAGGCTTAAGGAGATAGCTATGACAAACACGCCTTTGATCATCCCTTCACTTCATTTGGTTGGTCTTTAGTTCAAAGTTGAAATATTTTAGAGTTGTGTACTTATTTTGTTTAGCAATTTTACTTTTTCTTTGTAAATTGGATCATGGATGTGATTTGTGGATGGACGGAAAGTTTCATGCATACACTATTATATTTTATTAATTAAATCTATGTTAGTTGAGTTAGTTGTTGTGTAAAAATACTTTTGGGATTTAATTGTGTATAGGTTGATAAAGGGAGGAATAAATAAATAGTGATATGTTACTATTTACGATGGTTCATCAAAGTCATAAAAATTATTTGGGTGACGTTGAAAACTATCTTATCATATTTTTTGTTGCCATTGTAGAATTGTCTGGAAAAAAATTGACGTGACAATTTAAAAATGTAATTATAATTTTTTTATTGGTGGTTGTGAATTGTTATTAATATATATATCTTGACAATAAATTAGTTTTTATTAGGTTTTTAATGATATTGTAAAATTGTCATTAAACAAATTTATCGTGACGTTAAAATTATGTCAAGAAAAATTTGTGGTTTGATGGTTTTTAAGGGGTGGTTGCAGCAATAGCAAAGGGGGAATTATTATTTGCAAGCGTGCCTTCACTTTTTGAGGTTTGCAATTATGGCAAAAAAAATCAGCCCAGCCCAAAACGTGAATAGAAAAAGTCAAAAATACCATTTCCAAAATTTTCTCGTGTTTTACTATTATGAAGTATATCAATGGTATATCAAATATATTGTTGATACACTACTGATATACCTAAAATGAAATACATCAGATATACTGTTGATATACTACTGATATACTTAACATGAATTATATTTGATATACAGTCAATATACTTTATATGGTATATTAGTGGAATGATATTTCTAATATGAAGTATATTAACAGTATATCGTTATTTTATATTAAGTATATCAGATATACCTAAATTGAAGTACATATACTACTAATATACTCTGATATATCAGTGAAATGTTATTCCTAATATGAATTATATATCAACAGTATATCAGCAGTTCACATTCAATATAAAATATTTACTTAAAATAAAGTATGTCACTAATAATTAAAAACATATAGGGGTGGTTGCAACAATAGCAAAAGGGGAATTTTTATTTGCAAGCGTGCCTTCACTTTTTGAGGTTTGCAATTATGGCAAAAAAATTCAGCCCAGCCCAAAACGTGAATAGAAAAAGTCAAAAATACCCTTTCCAAAATTTTCTCGTGTTTTACTGTTATGAAGTATATCAGTGGTATATCAAATATACTGTTGATATACTACTGATATACCTAAAATGAAATACATTGATATACTACTGATATACTTAAAATGAAATATATCTGATATACAACCGATATACTTTACTATGGTGTATTAGTGGAATGATATTCCTAATATGAAGTATATTCGTTATTTTATGTTCAGTATATCAGATATACCTAAATTGAAGTACATATACTACTAATATATTCTCATATGTTAGTGAAATGATATTCCTAATATGAATTATATATTAATTGTATATCAGCAGTTCATATTCAATATAAATAATACACTTATAATAAAGTATGTCACTAATAATTAAAAATATATATTAATGCTTTTTTTAAAAAAAATACAAAATAAAGTCTATCATTGATATATGTAGTCACTCATAATCAAGTATATCAATGTTATTAATTATTTGAGTAGTATAACAAAATAGATATATCAATGGTATATCAACGTTCATAACAAGTATATAAGACAAACATTTTATGTTATAAAAAACAAACCTTTCGTTTAAAATACGTAAATAACACAACACAATTCAATAAAGAGAAAATGAAACATAACAAATATAAGTAAAGAAAAGTAACATTTCATATATCAAATATATCATTATTATATCAATACTCAGGTATATCATATTGTTACGTTTATCAAATCAAGTATATATTAGATATATAATTGTATTCATTCGAGTATATCAAATTTGGTACATCAGTTCACTGATATACTTTATATCTCATATATCAATAAATATAAAGTATATCGTTTGATATACTACTAATATATCAGTTGATATACCAACAAGGGTAAAACTGGAATAATAAAAAAACAAAAATCAGATTTTAAAATTTTTGTTATATTTGCAAATCTCAAAAAACATAGCTAAATTTGCAAATGTCCTAATATTTTTTGCTACCCATTACAATTTCTCAAATATATATTAACGATTTTTTTTAAAAAAAATAAAGCCTATCATTGATATATTTAGTCAGTCATAATCACGTATATCAATGTTATTAATTATTTGAGTAGTATAACAAAAGAGGTATATTGATGGTATATCAACGTTCATAACAAATATATAAGACAAACATTTTATGTTATAAAAAAAATCATTTAAAATACGTAAATAACACAACACAATTCAATTGAAGGATTGGAATTCCCAATTCCGTTACAACGGAAGCAATTGGACCAATTCGTAATTTAATTTTGTTTCGCAAAATACTCATACATTGGCAAAAAAGAATTCATAATTCTACAAAATTAAGGTTAAGCAAACTCACCGTTGTCTGACGACTCTGAAATCAAGATTGAACACCACCATGAGATTACCCCGCTATCCTCTGAGATTGGGAACTCAGTTGTGGGACTGAATGGCTAATCTTGAATTTGGGACTAGAAATTTACAAAGAAGAAAAACTCTCTGTAATGTTGAGTGTAACGACCCTACTTTTCATGCCTAGATCCTAAGGCCGTTACTACATGCATTTCATTCTACTTCTAAGAACAGCGTGGAAATATCGTTTAAAGAAAACATACTTAGAAATTTTCGAAAACTTTTCAATCTGGGATCCCAGTTAAAACAGAACAAACGAAACATTTAGTTATTCAAACAAAACTTAAAGCGGAATAAATCTTGAATCATTCGCAATACAAGTTCAAAAGGGGAATTTCAAAACGTAAAATGCGGAAGACTATACTAAAGGAGATCCATGGCTCAGCAGCTCTCTGTCACGCGTGTTGTACACCTTTACCTCTACCTGCAGTTGTATGTAAGGGAAAAGAATGAGTATTTAAGAAAATACTCAGTAAGTAGCCATACTTCAAGACACTCGCAGCAATAAAAGCTTTAATATCTTATTCGAGTTAAGGGCCTAAGGGTTAGGTCATCTCAATCTCATTCATTTCATTTCATTTATCGGCAATTCGGGTCTCGTGTTCAATTAGTACACCTGTATATATATGTAAGTTTGCCAACTCACTGGTAGTGCACATGTGGGAGTTTTGGGAGGTCTCTACTCCTACTGATGGTAGATGGCACCCAGTCAGAGGAGCTAAGTCTCATCCCTCAAGGCACTAATGGGCGCGTAGCGCTCTAAGCTACCATTTCACTGGTGGGGCGTTCATGGGTTTAAGTCAGGAATTTACTTCCACAGTTAGTAAATGGCACCTAGACTGCGAAGCCAAGTCCCGCCCATTAAGCCCCTCATTTCAGTCTATTACATCTCAGTCCTAGGTGTCTAATTGACACGACCCTCGACTCAGGCACTAGCCTATTCCTTTCTCTTTCCTAATCCTTTCCCTCAAGGTAGATATGATTCCCAAGCCGTCATGAGGCTACCGAAAATTCGGCAGCATAACGGCACACGCAGAGGGAACCCAAAATTTTTATACACCTGGAAACAATATAATGCACTTTTATAGTCACAACGGGTCAGATGTCGCATCCAAACTTCAATCCAAACTCCAACAGACATTTAACCCATTCCCCAATATCACAAATAAAATCCAGAGAAACACATAGCCATCCAAGCCAAACATGCGTTAAAATAAACCAAGAGATGCTAGGTTAACTTTAAGATCCTCGTGCTATCAACATGTCTTATAATGAAGCTTATCATGATTCCACAATCAAAACTCAAGGCTCAAATCTTATCCATGCTAACATATTAAATTTTCAAAGAAAATTAAGCCAAAGCATAGAACTAAATCCAACGGCTACATATATATTAATCCCAAGCATTTCAGTTCATGGCTAACCAAATAAAACATGAAATTCACGGCCTCAACACAAACAAAGAACACTTAGCCCAATCTCCAATTATTCCATAATCCACGCTACTCATTTAATGCCCAAATAATGGCAATCTCAACATGCTCATCATGCTTCAAAAGTTAACCCAACACACTTTACTTAAGCTTAAGGACCAACTTGGTTTAAAAATGGAACTTCAATCCAACTATCCACTTAAAATTCCCAATTAACAAACAATGGTCAATTAGTCTAAGACATAGAATTTGAATCCAACTAGCTACTTACCTTAGTGAAGGAGATACTTGATTAACCTCCAAGAAATTCCTTAACTCCAAGGTTCTTAAGCAAGCTACAACAAGGAAATGAACTCTTAATTAACTATGGACTCTAACCAAGCATTCAACTAAGAACCCATTACATTTGGGGTAAAATTAACAACCAAAGCTTACCCAAACAGAACCACAGCTTGCTATCCAGCAGCCCCAAATCGCCCAAATTTGATAATTCGGCCTCCAAACACCATGGGCACCTTGAAATCGGAAGCTAAACTCAATGGGCATCCATGATTAAACATTAAATAGACCCAAAACACCTTAAATCTCACTTACCCACTGTTTGATTAACCGAATCGTCGAACGCTCCAGATCTAAAGCGACTCGAGGCGGCGTACAACTATTTGGCTAAAATCGGCAGCGGCGTGCGGTTGTGTGGTGATCTGCAACAGAGGATAACGGCGTGTGGAGGCTACAACGAGCGGCGGTGGTCCTACAACCCAAAAGAGGAAGAAAACGTGAAGCCGAGAGGAAGGAAGAGAGAGAGAAACGGGTTAGAGAGAGAAAGAATCGTTACCGGCGGCGGCTGCTTGCGGCAGCGGCAACGACGGTCGGGTGGCGGCGGCGTGCGGCACTGCGGGCTGAGAGGGAGCGAGAGAGAGAGAGAACCGAAAGAGAGAGAGAGAGAGAGAGAGAGAGAGAGAGAGAGAGAGTATCGGGGAGAGAGAGGGTAGATTTTCCTTTTTTTTTCAAATGCTTGTCGTTACATCATACTAACCTTAAAAGAACTTTCGTCCTCGAAAGTTGCTAGTACTGGAACAACTCTGGATACTTGGCCATCATTTCATCTTCTCTCTCCCACGTTGCCTCTTCAGACAAATGGTTTCGCCAAAGGACCTTCACCTCTCTGTCAAGGATTAGCACAGGTTCCTCCTCATAAGACAAGTTCTCGCTCAAATGTAAAGGTTCGAAGTCCACTCTGTGGGTTGGATTTGTCAAATACTTCCTCAGCATGGAGACATGAAAAACATTGTGCACCGCCGAAAGAGAAGGCGGCAACGCTAGATGATAGGCTACCGGACCAATCCGTTCTAGAATTTCAAAAGGGCCAATGAAACGTGGACTGAGCTTGCCTTTCCTTCCAAACCTCAATACTCCTTTCATTGGAGCTACCTTCAAGAAAACATGACCACCCACATCAAACTCCAAATCTCTTCTCCTTGTATCAGCATAGCTCTTCTGTCGACTTTGAGCCGTTAACATCCTCGATCTGATTGTGCGAATAGCCTCACTAGAGGCTTGAATCAATTCAGGTCCCAACAACTGACGTTCTCCGACCTCATCCCAATAAACAGGGGACGTGCATCTCTTCCCATAGAGGGCCTCAAACGGTGACATACCGATGGTTGCTTGATAACTATTGTTATAAGCAAATTCCATTAAGTGCAGGTGCGCATCCCAACTACCTAAGAAATCCAGGACACTGCTCGCAACATATCCTCTAGAGTTTGGTTCAATCGCTCAGTTTGACCATCTGTCTGAGGGTGAAAAGCTGTACTGAAACGTAACTGAGTACCCAAGGCTCTTTGCAGACTCCTCCAGAAGTTAGACGTGAACCGAGGGTCTCTATCTGACACGATTGATACCGGCACACCATGAAGCTTGACTATCTCTGTCATATATAACTGTGCCCACTTTTCAACAGTGTAAGTAGGCTTCCCAGGGAGAAAATGTGCTGACTTAGTGAGTCTGTCGATAATGACCCAAATCACGGTGTAACCCTTGACCGTTCTAGGCAATCCTGTAATGAAGTCCATAGATATATGCTCCCACTTCCACTCTGGGACGTTCAACGGTTGCAATAAACCCGCTGGTTTCTGTCTCGGGGCCTTCACTTATTGGCAAACAAGGCATTTACTGACAAAATCCGCTATCTCTCTTTTCATGCCCTGCCACCAGTAATACTGTTTCAAATCATGGTACATCTTTGTACTTCCTGGATGGATTGAAAAAGGTGAACTATGTGCCTCTGCTAATAATTCTTGTTTGAGTTCGGCAATCTCAGGTACGCATAAGCGACCCTGGTAACACAAGCCGAGGTCTGAAGATAAGGAAAACTCGTTCACCTGCCCCGCCTCTACTTGACTGCGTTTAACAACAAGGTCAGGGTCATTTGGTTGTTCATCTATGATCCTCTGTCTCAAGCTCGACTTAACTGTCAACTGAGCTAGGCGTGCTGTAACTTTGCCCACTGCAATCATAATCTCTGCACGTTCCAAGTCATCCAATATATGAGCCTGAGTAGTAATCAAAGCAGACGCATGAGCGGTCTTCCTACTGAGGGCATCTGCAACCACATTTGCCTTACCTGGGTGGTACTGGATGTCACAATCATAATCCTTCACTAACTCTAACCATCTCCGCTGCCTCATATTCAACTCTTTCTGGGTGAAGAGGTATTTCAAGCTTTTGTGGTCCGTGAAGATTTGGATCTTCTCACCGTACAGATAGTGCCTCCAAATCTTCAAAGCAAAGACCACTGCTGCTAATTCCAAGTCATGGGTCGGGTAGTTCTTCTCATAATCTTTTAACTGACGAGACGCATAAGCAATGACCTTCCCATGCTGCATTAACACACAACCCAGTCCCTTCTTTGAAGCATCACTGTAAATAACAAATTCTCATGAACCATCGGGTACTGTAAGTACTGGTGCTGAAACAAGTCTTTGCTTAAGCTCTTGGAAGCTTGCCTCACAAGCTTCATTCCACACGAATGGAGTACCCTTTCGAGTCAACTGAGTTAGAGGTGCGGCAATACTGGAAAAACCCTGCACAAAACGACGATAATAGCCGGCTAACCCCAAGAAACTCCGAACCTCGCTGACTGAAGTAGGTCGAGACCAATTGGTCACTGCCTCTATTTTGGCTAGATCTACTGTGACACATTCCTTCGACACCACGTGCCCTAAGAAGGAAACTCGTTGTAACCAAAACTCACATTTAGAGAATTTTGCATACAACTTGTTCGTTCTTAAGGTAATTAGAGCTCTCCTGAGATGATCCTCATGTTCCTCTTCTGTCTTGGAGTAGATAAGAATGTCGTTGATAAAAACAATTACGAATGAATCTAAGAATTCCTTGAATACCCTGTTCATCAATTCCATGAAAACTGCGGGAGCATTAGTAAGTCCAAAGGACATCACAGTGAATTCGTAATGCCCATACCTAGTTCGGAAAGCTGTCTTGGGTATATCGTCCTCTCTAATCCTCAACTGGGGATAACTTGACCGTAGATCTATTTTAGAAAACATTGTTGCACCTTGAAGCTGATCAAAGAGGTCATCAATCCTGGGCAGAGGGTATCTGTTCTTTACTGTCACTTTGTTCAGCTCCCGGTAGTCGATGCACAAGCGCATTGTCCCATCCTTCTTTTTCACAAACAAAACCGGAGCACCCCACGGCGAGACGCTGGGGCGTATATAGCCTTTGTCCAACAGCTCTTGAATCTGGACCTTAAGTTCTTTCAATTCCGCTGGAGCCATCCTATATGGAGCTTTAGAAATCGGGTTAGTCCCTGGCTCAAGCTCAATGCAGAAGTCAACCTCTCGAGCTGGCGGTAGTCCTGTCAGATCCTCAGGAAATACATCTGTGAATTCCCTCACTACCGGAATTGAGGTCATTGATGCCTCGGTTTTTCTTGTGTCAACCACGCTAGCCAACAAGCCCCAGGCTCCTTGGCTAATCAATTTTCTCGCCTTCATTGCAGAGACCACTTTAGGAGCACCTTTGATCATCGATCCTTTAAACTTGAAGCTTGCCTCTGACGGAGGGTTAAAGATCACCTCCTTACGGTGACAGTCTATGTTAGCATAATTAAAAGCCAACCATTCCATTCCCAAAATAACGTCAAAGTCACTCATATCAAGGGCGATCAATGTCACATCCATTGATCGATCAGACACTAACATTTGGCAGGCTTTCACCGCTTCACTAGCTAGTAACGTTACCCCTGCAGGGGTTGAGACTGACAAAACATAGCCCAGCGGCTCTAGTTCTAGGTTGGCTTGACTTACAAATGATGCAGAAATAAAAGAATGCGTCGAACCCGAATCAAACAACACAAAAGCATAATGGCCGAGGATAGGGATGGTACCTGTCACTACTGCATTAAGGTCCTCGGCCTCTTGTCGGGTGGTGGCAAATATCTTGCCCTGATGTTGTGTTGGTCTCGCCCCAGATGCCTGATTTGAACTGGACGGCTGGTCGGCATAATTAGCTTTCTTCTGATTACAATTCGGGGCAATATGCCCTTCCCGACCACACTTGAAACAAACACGGGTCCCTGCCAAGCAACGACCCCAGTGGTACTTCCTGCAGGTCTGACATAATGGCCTATCCTGATTAGGCCCTGGTTGATTTTGTGCTCTCTGTCGACGGTCCTGGGGCGGACCTCGTCTAGGGTAACGGTGACCCCTCTGTGTGTTTGAGCTCATCTGATCGTACCTTCGCTTATGACCTGAGTAAGGTTCTGAAGAGACAGATGACGGTCGTCGATCAATCAGCTGGGCCACCCTAACTGCCGTGGCATAGTCTTGGGGTTCATGGGCTGCCACACTGCCCTGAATCTCCTCCTTTAAACCTGTGATGAAACGTTCCACCTTATCAGCCTCTACAGCTACCAGGGCAGGGGCAAACCGAGACAGTCTGGCAAACTCTGTCTCGTACTCTTCTACGGTTCGGTTTCCCTGCGTAAGAGCCACGAACTCTGATTGCTTCTTGAATCGGGAGGCGACAGGGTAATATTTCCTAAAGAACTCCCCCCTAAACTGAGTCCATGTGACAGGTCCGTTGCTGACATCTATAGTCCTTTCGATCGATTGCCACCAAATCAGGGCGTTATCTCGTAGCAGGAACACGGCGCAGTATACTTTCTGGTCCTCCGGGCAGTTCATGTGGCGAAAAACAGTCTCGATGGAGGACAGCCACAACTCTGCTACCGTGGGGTCCCTTGAGGCTCCATCGAACGAACATGGGTCCCACTTCCTGAAATCTCTTAAGCACCTCGCCTCCCGTGATAAGGCGGCTTCGTTGTTCTGAGGCGCTTGGGCCTGTCGCCCTGCAAGCACGCCCGCAACTGCAGCCTGAACTGCGGTTTGAACAATTGCCTGAATATCCACCGTGACAGGTCCTACCGCAGGCCCCGGCTGTCCACCCGGTTGTTCCACTTATGGGTTTTCTGGTAGATTTCCTTCTTGCTCCACAGGTGGCACGACTTGCTCAGGGGCTGTACGACCCCTACCACGACCTCTTCCTCGACCTCTTCCACGTCCTTGTGCTCGGGGAGGCATGATCTATTTCACAAAAATTTTATCATCTTACTAACAGGCTTGAATCCTTTAAACAATTCACAGGTACTAAACCTTATGCATATCTTTCCCACAACATGAATCTTTTCCGAACATATATAACATTTACAGGCTACAAAGTAATCAAACGTGTACCTGGCGTGACCGGATGCTTGCTGATAAGCCATGGACATACCTAAGGTTTACGATGTAAACCAGTCTACAGAACCTATAACCTAGAGCTCTGATACCAACTGTAACGACCCTACTTTTCATGCCTAGATCCTAAGGCCGTTACTACATGCATTTCATTCTACTTCTAAGAACAGCGTGGAAATATCGTTTAAAGAAAACATACTTAGAAATTTGCGAAAACTTTTCAATCTGGGATCCCAGTTAAAACAGAACAAACGAAACATTTAGTTATTCAAACAAAACTTAAAGCGGAATAAATCTTGAATCATTCGCAATACAAGTTCAAAAGAGGAATTTCAAAACGTAAAATGCGGAAGACTATACTAAAGGAGATCCATGGCTAAGCAGCTCTCCGTCACGCGTGCTGTACACCTTTACCTCTACCTGCAGTTGTATGTAAGGGAAAAGAATGATTATTTAAGAAAATACTCAGTAAGTAGCCATACTTCAAGACACTCGCAGCAATAAAAGCTTTAATATCTTATTCGAGTTAAGGGCCTAAGGGTTAGGTCATCTCAATCTCATTCATTTCATTTCATTTCATTTCATTTATCGGCAGTTCGGGTCTCGTGTTCAATTAGTACACCTGTATATATATGTAAGTTCGCCAACTCACTGGTAGTGCACATTTGGGAGTTTTGGGAGGTCTCTACTCCTACTAATGGTAGATGGCACCCAGTCAGAGGAGCTAAGTCTCATCCCTCAAGGCACTAATGGGCGCGTAGCGCTCTAAGCTACCATTTCACTGGTGGGGCGTTCATGGGTTTAAGTCAGGAATTTACTTCCACAGTTAGTAAATGGCACCTAGACTGCGAAGCCAAGTCCCGCCCATTAAGCCCCTCATTTCAGTCTATTACATCTCAGTCCTAGGTGTCTAATTGACACGACCCTCGACTCAGGCACTAGCCTATTCCTTTCTCTTTCCTAATCCTTTCCCTCAAGGTAGATATGATTCTCAAGCCGTCATGAGGCTACCGAAAATTCGGCAGCATAACGGCACACGCAGAGGGAACCCAAAATTTTTATACACCTGGAAACAATATAATGCACTTTTATAGTCACAACGGGTCAGATGTCGCATCCAAACTTCAATCCAAACTCCAACAGACATTTAACCCATTCCCCAATATCACAAATAAAATCCAGAGAAACACATAGCCATCCAAGCCAAACATGCGTTAAAATAAACCAAGAGATGCTAGGTTAACTTTAAGATCCTCGTGCTATCAACATGTCTTATAATGAAGCTTATCATGATTCCACAATCAAAACTCAAGGCTCAAATCTTATCCATGCTAACATATTAAATTTTCAAAGAAAATTAAGCCAAAGCATAGAACTAAATCCAACGGCTACATATATATTAATCCCAAGCATTTCAGTTCATGGCTAACCAAATAAAACATGAAATTCACGGCCTCAACACAAACAAAGAACACTTAGCCCAATCTCCAATTATTCCATAATCCACGCTACTCATTTAATGCCCAAATAATGGCAATCTCAACATGCTCATCATGCTTCAAAAGTTAACCCAACACATTTTACTTAAGCTTAAGGACCAACTTGGTTTAAAAATGGAACTTCAATCCAACTATCCACTTAAAATTCCCAATTAACAAACAATGGTCAATTAGTCTAAGACATAGAATTTGAATCCAACTAGCTACTTACCTTAGTGAAGGAGATACTTGATTAACCTCCAAGAAATTCCTTAACTCCAAGGTTCTTAAGCAAGCTACAACAAGGAAATGAACTCTTAATTAACTATGGACTCTAACCAAGCATTCAACTAAGAACCCATTACATTTGGGGTAAAATTAACAACCAAAGCTTACCCAAACAGAACCACAGCTTGCTGTCCAGCAGTCCCAAATCGCCCAAATTTGATAGTTCGGCCTCCAAACACCATGGGCACCTTGAAATCGGAAGCTAAACTCAATGGGCATCCATGATTAAACATTAAATAGACCCAAAACACCTTAAATCTCACTTACCCACTCTTTGATTAACCAAATCGTCGAACGCTCCAGATCTAAAGCGACTCGAGGCGGCGTACAATTGTTTGGTTGAAATCGACAGCGGCGTGTGGTTGTGTGGTGATCTGCAACAGAGGATAACGGCGTGTGGAGGCTACAACGAGCGGCGGTGGTCCTACAACTGATAGCGAGCAGAAATGTCGCTATTTTAGTCTCAATTTATTAAGCTTTTTGGTGCTTTAATTGTGTTTTTAATGAATATATTTAATGAATTTTGTTATTTGGTCCTTAGGAGCACAAATGGTGAATTTGGGAGAAAAAGAGCCAAAATTGATGGAATTATAGCCCAAATCAAAGTATGAAGCCCAAAGAAGGCATCCATGAAGAAAAGTCCAAGAGAAATGAAGAAGAAGGCCCAAAAATCAGCCCAAAAGGAAGCTGATTTTCTGGAAAATCTGGACAGCGTCGAGACGCTTAGCAAGGCAGCGTCGCGACGCTGCCCTTTCTTGTTGCCCAAGCCGCGTGCGCAGCAGCGTCGCGACGCTTGGCAAGGCAGCGTCGCGACGCTACCCCTTTTCCAGGCCTATAAATAGGAGCCTTTGGTGCCTCATTTGGAATCATCAATCAATCAACCTTCACTCATTCCTTTCTTTCCTTTCTTAAGACTCCTTTTTTGGAGCCCCTCTCAAGGCTTTTGAGCCTTTTTGAGAGGGTTATTCTAGTGGGAATTTTTGGGGAATTTTGGGAAGCAATTCTAGAGGCTCGAGGAGTAGTCAGCGGGGGCTCCAAGCGTCAGCAAGGGGTTTTTCGACGGTCAATTCCTTTTCCTTTATGCTTTTTAATATGCTTTCCCTTGTAATTATTGTGAATATTATGTGTAGCTAAACCCCCAATTTGGGGTCTTGAAATGAAATGATAGTTGCAATATTGTTATAATTTCTTGTCTCTTGCCCATGTCCTAATTATTTGTATGGATGTGCTTAATGCTTTACTCAATCTGGCCAATTGTGTAATGATTCGATTCTTAATGGAAACTCGACGGAGAGAAATTAGGATAGATCATAATCCATGCAACTAGTTTAATTGCCCGTTGTGACACCGGGATTAGTTGATTAAACTTAGATTCCTAAAATGAATCAGAACGTAATAATTAATGATTTTTAATAGCGCTAAGGACACTTAGGTTGTTAAAATGAATTAATTACAATTAGGGGAAACCGACAGGAGAACCTATGTGATTAACGGAGATTCTAGGTTTATAATTAGTTGGGCAATGAGATAGGATAATTATAGCAATTATTTAGCTAATCATTGATTTTCAAGACCCCTCTTCCCATTTCAAGAAAACTCTTTCTCCACATTTGACTTTTTGATTGATCAAATTTGTTTTCATTAGTCGCTTTAAATTCAAATTCTTTTTATTACATGAACGTGGTCCCTAAATATTATTTCTCCTAAGTATTTTCAGTGCTCAAGAGAATTTTAATTAATTGCTTAAGTTTCGCTTCGCCTCCCTGAGGATTCGATACTCGGAATACTTTCCGTTTTATATTACTTGTGGCTCGTGCGCTTGCGGATAATCGTACCACCCCAACAAGTTTTTGGCGTCGTTGCCGGGGAGGCTTGATTTTTAAGCAAAAATTAATTTTTCTTGATATCGAAAAGAAAAGGGTAAATGGTAATTTAGGTGTAAATATTTTTCTTTCATCATTTTGTGAATATTATTTTATTTTCATTTTTGTTTGATTCTTTTTGTTATCTGGGAGCATTGTATGCGAAGAAACAAGGTGGTTGATCTGTTTCCGTTAGATCTTGAGATTAACAGGACTCTAAAATTCATTAGAAGAGAAAAAAGATTAACAGAAACAATGGCCCACCAAGAAGAAGCTCCCAAAGCAATTAGAGATTTTCTGCAGCCAGTTCTTCCTACCGAGAATTCTGGAATTGTTTACGCCCCCATCCAAGCTACAAATTTTGAGCTAAAAACAGGGTTGATTCAGATGGCGCGCGATAACTCATTCAAGGGACATCCTTCCGAGGACCCTCACTCTCATCTGCGATCATTCCTAGAAATATGTGGGACGGTAAAGATGAACGGAGTTCCGGCCGTCGCAATCAGATTGAGGCTATTTCCATTTTCCCTACAGGATAAAGCAAAAGATTGGCTCGAATCAGTCGAGACGGGCAGCATCAGTACTTGGGACGAGCTTGCCCAGGCTTTTCTGACAAAATTTTTTCCACCAGCTAAGACTACCAAGTTGCGGACTGAAATAGGAACATTCAGACAGCTTGACGAAGAACAGTTATACGAAGCGTGGGAAAGATATAAGGAAATGCTTAGGCGATGCCCCCAACACGGATATCATGATTGGCTTCAGGTACAGTTATTCTATAATGGATTAAACCCCTCCACGAAGACAGTCCTTGACACATCAGCAGGAGGGAGTTTTCTTTCAAAAACAGTGACAGAAGCCAAAGACCTGCTTGAGGAAATGGCGGCAACAAGTTATCAATGGCCGACGGAGAGAGGAACAGTTACAAAGAAGGCTGGATTGTATGAATTAGATGAGTCAAGTTCACTGAAAGCGCAACTGGCATCTCTGACCAATGCTCTAAACAAATTGACGTCATCTGAGGTGGTTAAATCCATTTCCACCTTAGCTGAAGGACATTCGAAGAAAGAAGGTCAAGATGTGGAAGAAGTTCAATACATAGGAAATAGATCATATACTCAAGGAGTACCGAACTTCTACCACCCCAGTCTGCGCAACCACGAGAACTTCTCATATGCGAATACAAAGAACGTTTTGCAGCCACCCCCAGGTTTTGCATCAACGAGTACCCCTGAGAAGAAAAATAATCTGGAGGAGATGGTGGCTTTATTCATCAAGGAACAAAGAATATTGAATGTGAGTCTCCAGACATCAGTAAACAACCACGACGCAGCTCTAAAGAATATGGAAGTACAGATAGGTCAGATTGCTTCAGCAGTAAATGCCCTTCAAAAGGGAAAATTTCCAAGCGATACTGAGCCTAACCCGAAAGAGCAGTGTAAGATGGTGGCTCTGAGAAATGGCAGAAGACTGGAGGACAGTTTAAAGAAGAAAAAGGAAGAAGAAAAGAGAATGGATGAAGATGAAGGGACTGAGGCACAAAAAGCCTCCTCTGAAAGGTTCCAACATCCTCCCAACTTTATTGAACTAAAATGTGATTTTTCTAACAGCTGTGCAGGTAAAAAAGAAGAAGAGAAGCAGAATGGCAATAAAAAGATGACTGAGGAAGAAGTGGTTCCATGCAACCACCATGACAGAGGTTCGCATATTAGCCCGCCTAAGCGGAGGGGGGAATGTCCAACCTTTGATTACAGGGAGTTACCTTTTCCTCAAAGATTTAAGAATGTCAAATTAGATGAACAATTTCAAAAATTTTTAGAAATGTTTAAAAAGTTGACTGTGAATATTCCATTGGTAGAAGCTTTGTATAATATGCCAAATTATGGAAAATTCATGAAAGAAATGCTTTCTAAAAAGAAAAGTCTGAAAAAAGAAGTTTTTAATTTATCTGAGAGTAGCAGTACCATCATTTCTGGTAGGATACCCTCTAAGCAGAAAGACCCAGGGAGTTTTACTGTTCCCTGTACCATAAGAGAAGTATCCTTCGATAGGGCCTTGTGTGATTTAGGAGCAAGTATAAATTTGATGCCCTACTCTGTGTACAGGAAGATTGGTTTATCAGGTATGACAGACACCGATGTCACTCTCCAGCTTGCTGATAGATCGATTACCCACCCGATGGGTGTTGTGGAGGACGTGTTGGTGAAAGTCAACAAATTCATCTTCCCTGTAGATTTCGTGGTACTGGACATGAAGGAGGACAAAGAAGTGCCAATTATCTTAGGCAGACCTTTCCTAGCCACTGGTAAGGCCGAGATTAGCGTGCATACAGGTAAGCTTACCTTGAACATTGATGATGAAAAAGTCGTGTTTAGTATTTTTGGCCAAGATGAATCTGTTCGTAGTTTGCACACATGTTTTTCTGTTGGGCCTGAATACTTGACTGATGACGATGAAGAGGTAGACTATAATCTTGGCCTAGGCTTAGGAGAAATGCTTGTTGATAATATGGATTTTGATCATGATGCATATATGGATAATCCTCTGTTTGAAAATGATTTGGATCTGCCTGACTTCGAAAATGAATTAGACTTGCCTGCTTGTGATAATGAAAGATCTGCAGTTGATGATTTACCTTCCTTTGAAAATGAATTAGAATTGCCTGAAATGAATGATTTTGATGAGGATATTGAATTGCATGACATTGAGCATGAACGTAAAAGGCATAAAAAAGATTGCTCGATAGATAATTTTGAGTCTGATCGTGATTACAGTGAATCTATTGAGTCTGATCTTGACATTCCTGAATGCATGAATCCTGACAATGTGAATACTTTCTTTTCATGTCCTGATGATGTGTATAGAATAGAATCTGACCCAGAAGAACTTGAATTTGTGCATAGTATAGAATCTGATCCTGAAATTCTTGAATTCTTTAATTCTTCTGATGATGAGTCATATGATAGCTTAGTTGAATCATTTTTTAATTCTGAGTCTGAAGGATCTAATGAGCATGTAGATATTTTTTCTGATGAATGGACTGGCATGATTGATAGGCCATCTCTAGATCCTAGACCAGTAGATAATATAACGCTTGATGACTCTGTTAACAATTGTTTTGAAAATAGAGATTTAGAAAAGAGATTTGATGCGGCTGATTATTTTCTGAAATGTTATTATGAGAATCTCTTTAGTGAAGATGGGCCAGGGGAAAGTTTTTTTTCTCCCCTGTTTGTAGTATGCAATTCGGTGCGTGATTTCTTGCAGGGCCCGGAGGATGATGAAAATTTTTATTTTGAGCCTCCGTAAGCGTGCCGAGCCTAGTCTAGCTAAAGACGTTAAAGAAAGCGCTGCTTGGGAGGCAACCCAAGGATTAAAATAGTTAGTTGTTTTTGCGGTAAATAATTTTCTTTGCTCCGTGATCCAATTTTGTTTTGCAGGATCACCTTAGCAAATCCCAAAATTCCACATTTCCCATTTTTCATGGATCCAAAGGAAGAGGATGAAGCGCTCCTAGCTCAGGGAAGTCTCAGTATCTCTCTTTATGCTTTTCTGTTTTAAAACATTGGGGACAATGTTTAGTTTAAGTTTGGGGGGAGGCTTCCGCTGTGTTGAGCATATTTAAATTCTGTTGGATGCATGAATAGATAGCCATGATAGCCAAGGATGTGATTTTTGAAATTTTGGGAGAAATTGGTTTATATGTTGTGGAATCTGGGAGCACGGCAGAAATTGTGAAATTTTAAAATTTTTTGATACTTAGTTTTGATGTCTAAAGCATGCAATAGTCTTATCTAATGACGTCTTTGAAAATCTAGATTCTTATTATGGTTTTCAAAGTTGTTGTCACCCCGATAGGCTTAGTTTCTAATATCAGGAAGTTCATGCTTGATTGCTCTAAAGAACTAGGTAGGAAAAAATGCTATGCCTGCTGAGAGAAAAAACAAAAGCAACAAAAGAAAATGTGAGAAAAAGAAAATCTGTTGAAAAAGAATTTTTGCTTGCTCAAAAGAAAAAAAGCCTAGGGGTAAAAAGAGCTACCTGCGGTGTGATCAGTTAGGCCAACCAGAGAATAAAATTCGGGTTAAGGGTCCCTGCACCGTAGTGTGAAAGCTAGTACCATTAGATATCAAAATGCAAGTTTGGGGGAGGAGCAAAAGAAAAAGAAAAGAAAAAGAAGAGAAAAAGAAAAATCATGTGAGAATTCTGCTCCCCCATGAAAAAAAAAAAAAAAAAAAAAAAAAAAAAAAAAAAAAAGATGACAGGCACCCTAGTTACTTTTTTTTGCATGATAGAAGGACTCCGAAGTATTAGGGGCTCTTAGCCAGTGTAGGGGGAAAACAAATGGAGAAAGCCATAAGACTAATCTAGGTTAGTAAAAGAATCAATAGATAAGTCTTGAGCATGCTATTCATTAATCTTAATTTCAAACTAGTTTAAGATTTCTTCAAGAGTATGCGGTGCTTGCTTATTCCACTTGCATGTTTTCCATTCGATCCTAAGAATTCAAAAATCATTGAGGGTTGAGCGATTCTATTTCATGCATCTTGAGAATTTATTTTGCTCGGGACTAGCAAAAGCTTAAGTTTGGGGGTGTGATAGCGAGCAGAAATGTCGCTATTTTAGTCTCAATTTATTAAGCTTTTTGGTGCTTTAATTGTGTTTTTAATGAATATATTTAATGAATTTTGTTATTTGGTCCTTAGGAGCACAAATGGTGAATTTGGGAGAAAAAGAGCCAAAATTGATGGAATTATAGCCCAAATCAAAGTATGAAGCCCAAAGAAGGCATCCATGAAGAAAAGTCCAAGAGAAATGAAGAAGAAGGCCCAAAAATCAGCCCAAAAGGAAGCTGATTTTCTGGAAAATCTGGACAGCGTCGAGACGCTTAGCAAGGCAGCGTCGCGACGCTGCCCTTTCTTGTTGCCCAAGCCGCGTGCGCAGCAACGTCGCGACGCTTGGCAAGGCAGCGTCGCGACGCTACCCCTTTTCCAGGCCTATAAATAGGAGCCTTTGGTGCCTCATTTGGAATCATCAATCAATCAACCTTCACTCATTCCTTTCTTTCCTTTCTTAAGACTCCTTTTTTGGAGCCCCTCTCAAGGCTTTTGAGCCTTTTTGAGAGGGTTCTTCTAGTGGGAATTTTTGGGGAATTTTGGGAAGCAATTCTAGAGGCTCGAGGAGTAGTCAGCGGGGGCTCCAAGCGTCAGCAAGGGGTTTTTCGACGGTCAATTCCTTTTCCTTTATGCTTTTTAATATGCTTTCCCTTGTAATTATTGTGAATATTATGTGTAGCTAAACCCCCAATTTGGGGTCTTGAAATGAAATGATAGTTGCAATATTGTTATAATTTCTTGTCTCTTGCCCATGTCCTAATTATTTGTATGGATGTGCTTAATGCTTTACTCAATCTGGCCAATTGTGTAATGATTCGATTCTTAATGGAAACTCGTCGGAGAGAAATTAGGATAGATCATAATCCATGCAACTAGTTTAATTGCCCGTTGTGACACCGGGATTAGTTGATTAAACTTAGATTCCTAAAATGAATCAGAGCGTAATAATTAATGATTTTTAATAGCGCTAAGGACACTTAGGTTGTTAAAATGAATTAATTACAATTAGGGGAAACCGACAGGAGAACCTATGTGATTAACGGAGATTCTAGGTTTATAATTAGTTGGGCAATGAGATAAGATAATTATAGCAATTATTTAGCTAATCATTGATTTTCAAGACCCCTCTTCCCATTTCAAGAAAACTCTTTCTCCACATTTGACTTTTTGATTGATCAAATTTGTTTTCATTAGTCGCTTTAAATTCAAATTCTTTTTATTACATGAACGTGGTCCCTAAATATTATTTCTCCTAAGTATTTTCAGTGCTCAAGAGAATTTTAATTAATTGCTTAAGTTTCGCTTCGCCTCCCTGAGGATTCGATACTCGGAATACTTTCCGTTTTATATTACTTGTGGCCTGTGCGCTTGCGGATAATCGTACCACCCCAACAACAACCCGAAAGAGGAAGAAAACGTGAAGCCGAGAGGAAGGAAGAGAGAGAGAAACGGGTTAGAGAGAGAGAGAATCGTTACCGACGACGGCTGCTTACGGCATCGGCAACGACGGTCGGGTGGCGGCGGCGTGCGGCACTGCGGGCTAAGAGGGAGCGAGAGAGAGAACCGAAAGAGAGAGAGAGAGAGAGAGAGAGTATCGAGGAGAGAGAGTAGATTTTCCTTTTTTTTTCAAATGCTTGTCGTTACATTGAGAGAGAATGAGAGAGAGATGATCTTGGGAGAGCGATCATTCTGCAAAATTAGAGAACATCAGATGACCCCTCATATGTATGAGATTAAGTGAGAGAAAAAAATAATAATATAATATTTAATTAAATAAAATTTAATTAATTAAATATATTGATTAATTAATTAACAATTTAATTCATTAATAATATAATTAAATATCTAATATTTAATTACATTGGCATTAAATCATATTAAATGTACATCTCTCGCTTAATATATAGTTTTAATTAAGTTTAATTAAATCGCATTTAATTAAATTAATTAAACTAAACAATTAATTAATTCTTTGACCAATTAAATATCACATATTTAATTTCCGGCCTTGAATTAATTAATTCACCCAAATAGATTTTAGGTCTTAAATTAATTAGTTCATTATTTGAACTCTTTCAAACTTCCATAAATTTATATTTGAATTTCTTCAAATATTAATTTCTCTCACAATAATATATCAATATATATTATGTTTGTTTCCCTTAGTAAATTGAACATTTTCAATTTACATTTATTACTTAGTTGCCTCAAATTACTTTATGAGCTACTAGTGGGACCTAATGGACCTGCAGATCAGAAGCTCCAACGATGTGAGATTAATTGGTCAAACTCATTAACCACATTAATCAATATTCGTTAATTGTGTGTTCATTCCACTATAGACTCACAGTTGCACTCTTCTCACTGCAGACATATTTTCTGTGTCCACGGATCTAGACCAATATCGACTAGTTGGTCCTTCACGAGTGTCTGTAACACCAACTAGGTCAAATTACCGTTTTATCCCTGGGTTACTTCTATTTCCTTAAGTACCAGGTCTCCTCTAATGAACAACCTGTTTGTTGTCCAACCATCAAACAGAAAACCCTCTCGTGCCATTGAGAGGGAAGGGCCTTTTGTTCAAGACTCGGAGTAACCACTTAAGGGAACACTCATCTGCTTCCCTAAAGTCGGGAATGAGTGAATTCCATCTTGTACGATTATGTTCCCAGCTCCCCATTCGGTCTTGTCCCCAAAATGGTAGGCTTATTGAGTCGGCGTATTGGCCACTCTTACCCATGCAAATCAAAGGACAATCTCTCATGAGCAGGAGTCCATAATTAACTCAGGATTAAGACTAAGTTGTCTAGGTCGTCCTAGTGAAATAGAAAACCAACTAGTTAACGGTGTTATAACCAGTGGTTACTATTTCGCAGTCCGGTCTTATGCAAACTCATTGCATAGGATACCCCCACTCGCATGTCTCCTACACGAACGCGTTGGATCGCAACGTTTGTATCAAATACAAAGTGGGTCGTATCCATAGTGTCACCAGGATAAGGCACCCAGTCTTATCCCTATACTATAAACCCTTTAGGCTGTTTCTTGAACAATGATCCCATATGTCGCTACATATAGTTCAAGACTCATATTACAGCCTTGGATGTCTAGTTTATTGGATTAGGGTTATTTTTAGGCAAAGACAAATATAAAATAACTAATAACAATTAATGGAAAAATATATCAATATTATTTCATTAATATCCGGTCAACAGTTACATTCACTATCTACGAGTTTTAGGGCATAAAACCCAACAAACTCCCACTTGAACTAAAACACTAGTTAGTGGGATGTAAATGCAATAATTTAAAGCTGGAAATGTCATGTATATTAAAATAATACAATGAACTAGGGCATCATTATACCCATTATACATTTCTCCCACTTGCCCTAAATTAGATGGCATTACATATCTCGTAGACCTAGACCCTCTAGATGACCCTCAAACACTTTAGCCGTGAGAGCCTTCGTAAATGGATCAGCGTTGTTGTGTTCTGAGGCGATCTTAGTGACGATCACATCTCCTCTTTGCACAATCTCCCATATCAGGTGATACTTCCTCTCAATGTGTTTACCCCGTTTGTGGCTTCGAGATTCTTTTGAGTTGGCTACAGCCCCACTGTTGTCATAGTATAGTGTTATGGGCACGTTCATATTTGGAACCACTTCTAAATCAGTCAAGAACTTTCTAAGCCATACTGCCTCCTTAACTGCTTCGCAGCTGCTACATACTCAGCCTCCATGGTTGAGTCTGCTATGCATCCTTGTTTGATGCTTCTCCACACTACTGCTCCTCCATTGAGGGTGAATACTGACCCTGATGTGGATTTCCTCGAATCCTTATCAGCTTGAAAGTCAGAGTCAGTGTATCCAGTAAGAATCAAATCCTTAGCTCCATACACAAGCATGTAGTCCCTCGTTCTCCGAAGATACTTGAGGATATTCTTAACCGCTCCCCAGTGGTCCAACCCTGGATTAGACTGATACCTACTGACTACTCCCACTGCATAACATATGTCAGGCCTAGTGCAGAGCATAGCATACATTAAGCTGCCCACAGCTGAGGCGTAGGGAATGTGTCTCATGTTCTCAACTTCTTGAGGTGTCTTAGGAAATTGTTCCTTAGACAGGTGTACCCCATGTCTGAAGGGTAGAAGTCCCTTCTTGGAGTTCTACATCGAATATCGAGACAATATTTTGTCAATATGCGTTGCTTGAGACAGTGCTAGCATTTTGTTCTTACGATCTCTTATGATTTGGATTCCCAGAACATATTGAGCCTCTCCCAGATCTTTCATTTGGAATTGGGCTGCTAGCCATTTCTTAATGTCAGTGGTGTATCCTACATCATTCCCAATGAGTAGGATATCGTCTACATAAAGTATTAGAAAAGCTATTTTCCTTTTATTGACTTTCTTGTACACACAAGGCTCATCAACATTTTGGTCAAAACCAAAAGATTTGATTGCAGTATCAAATCTAATGTTCCATGATCTGGACGCTTGTTTTAATCCATAAATGGATCGATTGACCTTGGGCTATGAACCCTTCGGGTTGAGACATGAAGATATTCTCTTCAAGATTACCATTCAGAAAGACAGTCTTGACGTCCATTTGCCATATTTCATAGTCATAATATGTGGCTATGGATAAGAGAACTCTTATGGACTTTAACATGGCTACAGGAGAAAAGGTTTCCTCATAGTCAACCCCTTCCTTTTGGGTATAACCCTTTGCCACTAGTCTAGCTTTGAACGTCTGTACCTTTCCAGCTGCATCTCTTTTTCTCTTATAGATCCATTTGCACCCTATGGGTTTTACCCCATTTGGTAGATCTGTAAGTTCCCATACAGAATTGGAGTGCATTGGCTCCATTTCCAGGTTCGTGGCTTTTACTCATTCATCCTTATCTTCGTCATTCATTTCCTGTCGATAGGACAATGGATCCTCAATGCCATCATTAGGTATGACAACCTGAGTTTTAGTTAAACCCAAGTAGCGGTCAGGTTGTAATACAATCCTCCCACTGCGTCGAGGCATTCCAAACTTTTGAGATGGACGGGATGGATCTGAAGAACTAGTTCCTTCATCAACCCTTGTTGAAGGTCCAACTTCATCAACAACTCTTGATGATTCTTCAGTAGCTTCTCCTAATATTATTTAATTGCGTGGTTTATGATCTCTCATGTGGTCTTCCTCTAAGAAAGTGGTGTTTGTCGATACAATCACCTTATTTTCTTGTGGGTCTTAGAAATAACCACCTCTCGTTTCTTTAGGGTAACCAACAAATTGGCCCAGTTTTGAACGAGGTTCCAGTTTCTCAGGATTTGTCACAAGCACGTGTGCTGGACAACCCCAGATGCGAAAGTGATGCAAACTAGGTTTACGCCCCTTCCATAATTCGAAAGGTGTTTCAGAAACACTTTTCGAGGGAACATTGTTCAAGATGTATACTGTAGTCTCTACTGCATACCCCCAAAACGAGCTAGGCAATTGAGCATAGCTCATCATTGATCGAACCATATCCAACAAAGTTCTATTTTTCCTTTCTGACACACCATTCTGCTGAGGTGTACCAGGGGCTGAGAGTTGAGATTGGATTCCATGTTCTATCATATAATCCTGGAATCTTTGATCAATATACTCCCCTCTTCGATCAGATCGAAGTACTTTAATAGATTTACCTAACAGGTTTTCAACTTCAGCCTTAAACTCCTTAAACTTTTCAAGGGCTTCAGACTTATGTCCCATTAGGTACAAGTAACCATATCTTGAATAATCATTTATAAATGAGATGAAATATCCGTACCCTCCTCGAGCTTTTACATTCATTGGACCACATAGATCCGAATGTATTAACTCTAAGGGTTCTTTGGCTCTGTAACCTTTTCCAGTAAAGGGTCTCTTGGTCATTTTTCCCTCGAGACAAGATTCACAAGGTGGTAGTGAATCATCTTCTAACTTGCTTAGAAGTTCATTCTTTACCAAACGACCGATTCTATCGATGTTTATATGACCAAGTCTAAGATGCCAAAGATGAGTATTGTTACTTGTTGGAGAATTCTTTTGCCTTTTTCTTTGAGTTTCAACAGTTTTAAATAATTCGTGATTTAAAAGTGCTTTGTTTTCGGTTGGTCTTAATACATACAAGTTATTTTCTAATTTGGCTGAACAAATAAGTACACCATTCTTATAAATGAACGCTTCATTCATATCAAAAGTAACTGTATACGATTGTTCAATCAAACATGAAATAGAAATTAAGTTCCTCTTAATCTTGGGAACAATTAACAAACTTTCTAAAAGTAAGAATCTATTTCTAAAAAATAACTTTGCAACTCCCACTGCTTTAGCTGAAATGACTTCTCCAGTTCCGACCCTGAGTGTCATTTCCCCATCGTTCAATTGCCGAAAGGAACTATTTTCCTGAAAAGAAGAGCAAACATGATTAGTTGCTCCTGAATCAAGTATCCAGGTAAACTCATCATGTTCTACCAGACATGTTTCTAAAACCAGTAAATCAAATTGACCTTCCTTTTCCTTCTTTTTCTCAGCAAGGTACTTTGGGCAGTTTCTCTTCCAATGTCCATCTACATTGCAGTGGAAACACTTGCCCTTGTCTGCCATAGCTTTGGTTTTTCCCTTGCTTTTGGCAGCAGTACCGGGAGCTTTCCCCTTGTTTCCTTTCTTCTTCCAAGACATGTTCCCGAACAGACGTGCCCTCTTTCATGCGGCAGCTATAAACGTATTTGAGAGCGTCATGGTGGAGTTGGTAGGACGGTTGTCCAAACATCTCCTGGAGAGAGTTCATAATCTCCCTTGCTGTTACCATGCCCTCATGTCTTTTAGCCAAAACTTCAGATAAGCTGACTAGGATATAGACGCGAGTCTTATCATTGGCCTTTGTCCAGCAGTCATAAGCATCCTTAACTGCTTGGGATACATTACGAGCAGGGGCTGGAGGACAATCCTCCGTTAAGACGAACTGCAGATCATCGACAACAAGAATCGTATTCAGGTTCGATTTCCACGTAGCGTAATTTTCTTCGGTTAATTTCTCAGTTTTAAGCAGAGAGACAATTGAGGAAGACATTGCTGTAATTTAAACAATGATCGTATTAGTTATCTTTGTCTTAACCCATCATACAAGCAAACAATTGCACACAATCCAATCAATTTAGCAAAACAGACAATCACAGAACCCTAAAACTATTGATTTAGTTTTGCAACGATGTTTCAGAGGTTTAGAATATCAGCCACCGAAGGGTGATCAGGCACTCCTCCTTTGAAATGAGACACCTCTCAGCTAATTCTAATTCCAGAATAACTCATATTCCTATAGACATTAGCCACCATTGTTCGGTCAAGGATTCGTTAACACTTTTAACTCATCCTCGTAAGTGTAACCCTCCCACTTTCAGATCTCAGAGGCACACACCAACAGGCTACCGAAGGGAAAGACAACTGTTGGTGATTAGCCTAAGAGCTCCTATCCTTTTCAGGAGTTCACGATGTTCCGAATCCTATGATCAGGCCCTCCGAAGGGATGGTTGCGCTAGGACAACCTGCAGGCGAATCATAGGACTCTCACGGTGTGAACTATGGGCGGAGACCGAGGGATACTGTTTGCTGGTGTCTCCGATTATCCGCAAGCGCACGGGCCACAAGTAATATAAAACGGAAAGTATTCCGAGTATCGAATCCTCAGGGAGGCGAAGCGAAACTTAAGCAATTAATTAAAATTCTCTTGAGCACTGAAAATACTTAGGTGAAATAATATTTAGGGACCAAGCTCATGTACCAAAAGAATTTGAATTTAAAATGACTTAATTAAAACAAATTTGATCAATAAAAAACAAAATGTGGAGAAAGAGTTTTCTTGAAATGGGAAGAGGGGTCTTGAAAATCAATGATTAGCTGAATAATTGCTAAAAATTATCCTATCTCATTGCCCAATTAATTATAAACCTAGAATCTCCGTTAATCACATAGGTTCTCCTGTCGGTTTCCCCTAATTGTAATTAATTCATTTTAACAACCTAAGTGTCCTTAGCGCTATTAAAAATCATTAATTATTACACCCTGATTCATTTTAGGAATCTATGTTTAATCAACTAATCCCGGTGTCACAACGGGCAATTAAACTAGTTGCATGGATTATGATCTATCCTAATTTCTCTCCGTCGAGTTTCCATTAAGAATCGAATCATTACACAATTGGCCAGATTGAGTAAAGCATTAAGCACATCCATACAAATAATTAGGACATGGGCAAGAGACAAGAAATTATAACAACATTGCAACTATCATTTCATTTCAAGACCCCAAATTGGGGTTTAGCTACACATAATATTCACAATAATTACAAGGGAAAGCATATTAAAAGGCATAAAGGAAAAGGAATTGACCGTCGAAAAACCCCTTGCTGACGCTTGGAGCCCCCGCTGACTACTCCTCGAGCCTCTAGAATTGCTCCCCAAAATTTCCCAAAAATTCCCACTAGAAGAACCCTCTCAAAAAGGCTCAAAAGCCTTGAGAGGGGCTCCAAAAAAGGAGACTTAAGAAAGGGAAGAAAGGAATGAGTGAGTAATGATTTGATTGATTGATGATCCAAATGAGGCACCAAGGGCTCCTATTTATAGGCCTGGAAAAGGGGTAGCGTCGCGACGCTGCTGCGCACGCGGCTTGGGCAACAAGAAAGGGCAGCGTCGCGACGCTGCCTTGCTAAGCGTCTCGACGCTGTCCAGATTTTCCAGAAAATCAGCTTCCTTTTGGGCTGATTTTTGGGCCTTCTTCTTCATTTCTCTTGGACTTTTCCTCATGGATGTCTTCTTTGGGCTTCATACTTTGATTTGGGCTATAATTCCATCAATTTTGGCTCTTTTTCTCCCAAAATCATCATTTATGCTCCAAAAAGCACCAAAAAGCTTGATAATTTGAGACTAAAATAGCGACATTTCTGCTCGCTATCACACCCCCAAACTTAAGCTTTTGCTAGTCCCGAGCAAAATAAATTCTAAAGATGCATGAAATAGAATCGCTCAACCCTCAATGATTTTGGAATTCTTAGGATCGAATGGAAAACATGCAAGTGAAATAAGCAAGCACCGCATACTCTTGAAGAAATCTTAAACTAGTTTGAACTTAAGATTAATGAATAGCATGCTCAAGACTTATCTATTGATTCTTTTACTAACCTAGATTAGTCTTATGGCTTTCTCCATTTGTTTTCCCCCTACACTGGCTAAGAGCCCCTAATACTTCGGAGTCCTTCTATCATGCAAAAAAAAGTAACTAGGGTGCCTGTCATCTTTTTTTTTTTTTTTTTTCATGGGGGAGCAGAATTCTCACTTGATTTTTCTTTTCTTTTTCTTTTGCTCCTCCCCCAAACTTGCATTTTGATATCTAATGGTACTAGCTTTCACACTACGGTGCAGGGACCCTTAACCCGAATTTTATTCTTGGTTGGCCTAACTGATCACACCGCAGGTAGCTCTTTTTACCCCTAGGCTTTTTTCTTTTGAGCAAGCAAAAATTCTTTTTCAACAGATTTTCTTTTTCTCACATTTTCTTTTTTTTTTTGCTTTTGCTTTTCTCTCAGCAGGCATAGCATTTTTTTTTTTTTCTACCTAGTTCTTTAGAGCAATCAAGCATGAACTTCCTGATATTAGAAACTAAGCCTATCGGGGTGACAACAATTTTGAAAACCATAATAAGAATCTAGATTTTCAAAGACGTCATTAGATAAGACTATTGCATGCTTTAGACATCAAAACTAAGTATCAAAAAATTTTAAAATTTCACAATTTCTGCCGTGCTCCCAGATTCCACAATCATATAAACCATTTTCTCCCAAAATTTCAAAAATCACATCCTTGGCTATCATGGCTATCTATTCATGCATCCAACAGAATTTAAATATGCTCGACACAGCGGAAGCCTCCCCCCCAAACTTAAACTAAACATTGTCCCCAATGTTTTAAAACATAAAAGCATAAAGAGAGATACTGAGACTTCCCTGAGCTAGGAGCGCTTCATCCTCTACCTTTGGATCCATGAAAAATGGGAAATGTGGAATTTTGGGATTTGCTAAGATGATCCTGCAAAACAAAATTGGATCACGGAGCAAAGAAAATTATTTACCGCAAAAATAACTAACTACTTTAATCCTTGGGTTGCCTCCCAAGCAGCGCTTTCTTTAACGTCTTTAGCTAGACTAGGCTCGGCACGCTTACAGAGGCTCAAAATAAAAATTTTCATCATCCTCCGGGCCCTGCAAGAAATCACGCACCGAATTGCAAACTACAAACAGGGGAGAAAAAAACTTTCTCCTGGCCCATCTTCACTAAAGAGATTCTCATAATAACATTTCAGAAAATAATCAGCCGCATCAAATCTCTTTTCTAAATCTCTATTTTCAAAACAATTGTTAACAGAGTCATCAAGCGTTATATTATCTACTGGTCTAGGATCTAGAGATGGCCTATCAATCATGCCAGTCCATTCATCAGAAAAAATATCTACATGCTCAGCAGATCCTTCAGACTCAGAATTAAAAAATGATTCAACTAAGCTATCATATGACTCATCATCAGAAGAATTAAAGAATTCAAGAATTTCAGGATCAGATTCTATACTATGCACAGATTCAAGTTCTTCTGGGTCAGATTCTATTCTATACACATCATCAGGACATGAAAAGAAAGTATTCACATTGTCAGGATTCATGCATTCAGGAATGTCAAGATCAGACTCAATAGATTCACTGTAATCACGATCAGACTCAAAATTATCTATTGAGCAATCTTTTTTATGCCTTTTACGTTCATGCTCAATGTCAGGCAATTCAATATCATCATCAAAATTATTCAGTTCAGGCAATTCCAATTCATTTTCAAAGTCAGGCAGATCCAAGTCATTTTCAAACAGAGGATTATCCATATATGCATCATGATCAAAATCCATATTATCAACAAGCATTTCTCCTAGGCCTAGGCCAAGATTATAGTCTACCTCTTCATCGTCATCAGTCAAGTATTCAGGCCCAACAGAAAAACATGTATGCAAACTACAAACAGATTCATCTTGGCCAAAAATACTAAACATGACTTTTTCATCATCAATGTTCAAGGTAAGCTTACCTGTATGCACGCTAATTTCGGCCTTACCAGTGGCTAGGAAAGGTCTGCCTAAGATAATTGGCACTTCCTTGTCCTCTTTCATGTCCAGCACCACGAAATCTACAGGAAAGATGAATTTGTTGACTTTCACCAACACGTCCTCCACAACACCCATCGGGTGGGTAATCGATCTGTCAGCAAGCTGGAGAGTGACGTCAGTGTCTGTCATACCTGATAAACCAATCTTCCTGTACACAGAGTAGGGCATCAAATTTATACTTGCTCCTAAATCACACAAGGCCCTATCGAAGGATACTTCTCCTATGGTGCAGGGAACAGTAAAACTCCCTGGGTCTTTCTGCTTAGAGGGTATCCTACCAGAAATAATGGTACTGCTACTCTCAGATAAATTAAAAACTTCTTTTTTCAGACTTTTCTTTTTAGAAAGCATTTCTTTCATGAATTTTCCATAATTCGGCATATTATACAAAGCTTCTACCAATGGAATATTCACAGACAACTTTTTAAACATTTCTAAAAATTTTTGAAATTGTTCATCTAATTTGACATTCTTAAATCTTTGAGGAAAAGGTAACTCCCTGTAATCAAAGGTTGGACATTCGCCCCTCCGCTTGGGCGGGCTAATATGCGAACCTCTGTCATGGTGGTTGCATGGAACCACTTCTTCCTCAGTCATCTTTTTATTGCCATTCTGCCTCTCTTCTTCTTTTTTACCTGCAAAGCTGTTAGAAAAATCACATTTTAATTCAATAGAGTTAGGAGGATGTTGGAACCTTTCAGAGGAGGCTTTTTGTGCCTCAGCCCCTTCATCTTCATCCCTTCTCTTTTCTTCTTCCTTTTTCTTCTCTGAGCTGTCCTCCAGTCTTCTGCCACTTCTCAAAACCACCATCTTACACTGCTCTTTCGGGTTAGGCTCAGTATCACTTGGAAATTTTCCCTTTTGAAGGGCATTTACTGCTGAAGCAATCTGACCTATCTGCACTTCCATATTCTTTAGAGCTGCGTCGTGGTTGTTTACTGATGTCTGGAGACTTACATTCAATATTCTCTGTTCTTTGATGAATAAAGCCACCATCTCCTTCAGATTATTTTTCTTCTCAGGAGTACTCGTTGATGCAAAACCTGGGGGTGGCTGCAAAACATTCTTCGTATTCGCATATGAGAAGTTCTCGTGATTGCGCAGACTGGGGTGGTAGAAGTTCGGTACTCCTTGAGTATATGATCTATTTCCTATGTATTGAACTTCTTCCACATCTTGACCTTCTTTCTTCGAATGACCTTCAGCTAAGGTGGAAATGGACTTAACCACCTCAGATGACGTCAATTTGTTTAGAGCATTGGTCAGAGATGCCAGTTGCGCTTTCAGTGAACTTGACTCATCTAATTCATACAATCCAGCCTTTTTTGTAACTGTTCCTCTCTCCGTCGGCCATTGATAACTTGTTGCCGCCATTTCCTCAAGCAGGTCTTTGGCTTCTGTCACTGTTTTTGAAAGAAAACTCCCTCCTGCTGATGTGTCAAGGACTGTCTTCGTGGAGGGGTTTAATCCATTATAGAATAACTGCACCTGAAGCCAATCAGGATATCCGTGTTGGGGGCATCGCCTAAGCATTTCCTTATATCTTTCCCACGCTTCGTATAACTGCTCCTCGTCAAGCTGTCTGAATGTTCCAATTTCAGTCCGAAGCTTGGTAGTCTTAGCTGGTGGAAAAAATTTTGTCAGAAAAGCCTGGGCAAGCTCGTCCCAAGTACTGATGCTGCCCGTCTCGACTGATTCGAGCCAATCTTTTGCTTTATCCTGTAGAGAAAATGGAAACAGCCTCAATTTGATTGCGTCGGCCGGAACTCCGTTCATCTTTACCGTCCCACATATTTCTAGGAATGATCGCAGATGAGAGTGAGGGTCCTCGGAAGGATGTCCCTTGAACGAGTTATCGCGCGCCATCTGAATCAACCCTGTTTTGAGCTCAAAATTTGTAGCTTGGATGGGGGCGTAAACAATTCCAGAATTCTCGGTAGGAAGAACTGGCTGCAGAAAATCTCTAATTGCCTTGGGAGCTTCTTCTTGGTGGGCCATCGTTTCTGTTAATCTTTTTTCTCTTCTAATGAATTTTAGAGTCCTGTTAATCTCAAGATCTAACGGAAACAGATCAACCACCTTGTTTCTTCGCATGCAATGCTCCCAGATAACAAAAAGAACCAAACAAAAATGAAAATAAAATAATATTCACAAAACGATGAAAGAAAAAAATATTTACACCTAAATTACCATTTACCGTTTTCTTTTCGATGTCAAGAAAAATTAATTTTTGCTTAAAAATCAAGCCTCCCCGGCAACGGCGCCAAAAACTTGTTTGCTGGTGTCTCCGATTATCCGCAAGCGCACGGGCCACAAGTAATATAAAACGGAAAGTATTCCGAGTATCGAATCCTCAGGGAGGCGAAGCGAAACTTAAGCAATTAATTAAAATTCTCTTGAGCACTGAAAATACTTAGGTGAAATAATATTTAGGGACCAAGCTCATGTACCAAAAGAATTTGAATTTAAAATGACTTAATTAAAACAAATTTGATCAATCAAAAACAAAATGTGGAGAAAGAGTTTTCTTGAAATGGGAAGAGGGGTCTTGAAAATCAATGATTAGCTGAATAATTGCTAAAAATTATCCTATCTCATTGCCCAACTAATTATAAACCTAGAATCTCCGTTAATCACATAGGTTCTCCTGTCGGTTTCCCCTAATTGTAATTAATTCATTTTAACAACCTAAGTGTCCTTAGCGCTATTAAAAATCATTAATTATTACACCCTGATTCATTTTAGGAATCTATGTTTAATCAACTAATCCCGGTGTCACAACGGGCAATTAAACTAGTTGCATGGATTATGATCTATCCTAATTTCTCTCCGTCGAGTTTCCATTAAGAATCGAATCATTACACAATTGGCCAGATTGAGTAAAGCATTAAGCACATCCATACAAATAATTAGGACATGGGCAAGAGACAAGAAATTATAACAACATTGCAACTATCATTTCATTTCAAGACCCCAAATTGGGGTTTAGCTACACATAATATTCACAATAATTACAAGGGAAAGCATATTAAAAGGCATAAAGGAAAAGGAATTGACCGTCGAAAAACCCCTTGCTGACGCTTGGAGCCCCCGCTGACTACTCCTCGAGCCTCTAGAATTGCTCCCCAAAATTCCCCAAAAATTCCCACTAGAAGAACCCTCTCAAAAAGGCTCAAAAGCCTTGAGAGGGGCTCCAAAAAAGGAGACTTAAGAAAGGGAAGAAAGGAATGAGTGAGTAATGATTTGATTGATTGATGATCCAAATGAGGCACCAAGGGCTCCTATTTATAGGCCTGGAAAAGGGGTAGCGTCGCGACGCTGCTGCGCACGCGGCTTGGGCAACAAGAAAGGGCAGCGTCGCGACGCTGCCTTGCTAAGCGTCTCGACGCTGTCCAGATTTTCCAGAAAATCAGCTTCCTTTTGGGCTGATTTTTGGGCCTTCTTCTTCATTTCTCTTGGACTTTTCCTCATGGATGTCTTCTTTGGGCTTCATACTTTGATTTGGGCTATAATTCCATCAATTTTGGCTCTTTTTCTCCCAAAATCATCATTTATGCTCCTAAAGACAAAATAACAAAATTCAATAAATATATTCATTAAAAACACGATTAAAGCACCAAAAAGCTTAATAATTTGAGACTAAAATAGCGACATTTCTGCTCGCTATCAGATACGTTGACACGTGTCCCGCTCCCACTTACTCTAGACATTTTTCCCATTCACCTTGATATTAATTCACGCAAACACTTTCCGAAGGGAGGCCGCTCCTAAGGCGACTCAAAGCCGAGCATGAATCTCACGTTGTGAATATAGGGACCTAGGAGCAAAACTTGATTTAAATCTCGTTTTGTAATTTTCCTCCCACTGAAAATGTCCTAAGGATAATATAGGGTTGTTTAACTTAGATAGTATTCGGCTAAGTCAATCTATCTAAGTCTGATCCTATTATAACAATTATGGAAAGGATTCAACTGCAATCTTTTGGGTGAATTAAACTTCTTTTAATAAACCCAACATTGCAAGTCAACATTACTATGGTTAATTCAACTCAATGTTCGGGTCAGTTCCCAGGTAGGAGGTGTTCCGTAAACCGTCAACTTAAATACCCACAGCCTTAGACAGAACTTTACCGTGAGAGTTCCCTTATAACCTCAGTAGTGTAAGGTCTTTACTCTAAAGATCTAGGTGCATTAAACACTTTTAATAAACCTAGTGACATTGCATGCAAACATTTAACTATGATTAATTCAACTCCGGTATTCCAGGTCAGTTCCCAGGTAGGAGGTGTCCGTAAACCGTCAACTTAAATACCCCCAGCCTTAGACAGAACGGTGGAGTTTCCTTATAATCATAGCAATGTTTTTCCTACTTAGTCAATTAAAACTATTTTTAATTCTAAGTAAGAAAAGATTCTAATCCTATTAGAAATCGATCTAGGTCTAATTAATTTTAAACAATTTAAAATTAATCCAATTTATCCTATGATCTTATGTTTGCATGCAAAGCTTGATTATAGATTGACAGTTTCTAATCATTAATATTAAAGAACTATTTCAAATTTTAATGATTAATCCTATAATCAAGAATCTAGGGTTTAATTCATTCAACAATCTCATTCAAATTAAATAATTAAACCATACTTATTGCATGAATAATATAACAATTATATTATTAACTATGGATGTTTCATGCTTCATGCAATTTTGATTTTCTTTTAATATAACAATTATAAGCCAATCAAGAAAATCAATCAAGCATGCTTCATTCATCACATTAAACATAACTATTTATATTTAATTTAAGTAATGACATGCTTCATGCTTCCAATTTTTTCATATAATTAATATACACTTATATTAAAAAATATGAAAACAATTCCATGCATTTAAACATACATTATAACAATTTATAATATATAAAAAAATGTTATAATGTAATAGATTTTAGGCCCCTAGGATAAAATAAAGCATATAAATAGCAATTGAATTAATTAATTTAGTTAAATTCTATCCTAGGGGCCAAAAAATGTTATAATATAATATATAAAAAATGTTATAACCTAAGGTGGGATTAAATATTCTTAAATTAATTAACCACCAATTAAATATCACATATTTAATTTCCGGCCTTGAATTAATTAATTCGCCCAAATAGATTTTAGGCCTTAAATTAATTAATTCATTATTTGAACTCTTCAAACTTCCATAAATTTATATTTGAATTTCTTCAAATATTAATTTCTCTCACAATAATATATCAATATATATTATGTTTGTTTCCCTTAGTAAATTGAACATTTTCAATTTACATTTATTACTTAGTTGCCTCAAATTACTTTATGAGCTACCAGTGGGACCTAATGGACCTGCATATCAGAAGCTCCAACGATGTGAGATTAATTGGTCAAACTCATTAACCACATTAATCAATATTCGTTAACTGTGTGTTCATTCCACTATAGACTCACAGTTGCACTCTACTCACTGCAGACTAGGGGTGAGCAAAAAATACCAAAAAACCGACCTGACCGACTGAAACCGACCGAACCGACGTCGATCGATCGATTTCAAGAAAGTGTCGGTCGGTTCTCGGGGAAGGTCGAGAACCGACCAAACCGCCCGAACATATTAAAAAAAAAATAACTTATATGCCCCAGCGGCCCAGCCCCACGGCCCACTGGCCCACTCTTAACTCCCAAGCCCAAATCCCCTTCCACTTCACCCTTCCTTATACGCCCCAGCCCAAGCCCAGCCGAACCCCATCAGCCCTTCTCCATTCCTTTTATTTTTTATTTTTTAAAAAGTTATCTTCTTCTTCTTCGACAGAAAAAGAAAAACCCTCACACTCCACTTGCAGCAGCCACGCACCACACCACCACCGCAGACCCCAGTCGCCGTCGCTCGCGTCGCCTCCACTCCGCAGTCGTCGTCGGTCTGCCGCCCCTCCTCACTCCGCATTCGGCAGTCGCCTTCTTCGTCTTCTTCTTCGTTCCCGTCGGCCGTCCGTCCATCCGTCAGACGCCGAGTTGCCGTCGTGCTTCTTCTGCAACAAAGATATAACAAAGATTTAGTTGTAACAAAGATTCGGTTCTTCTTCGCCGCCATTTCCTCCTCCCCGCCAATGTGGTTAGCATTTCCGCCTCATCTCTAGATTCCAATCTCTGTATTTGTCTTCGGGGAATGTGATCGCCAATGTTACTTGCAGAGGTCTGATACCAGCGTTGAAGAGTTTGCGCGTGTCGTTGTTGAAAGGAAGGGCGTTCCTGATATCATTGGTATTTACTTTTTTTCCCCCTTTATCTCCAATTTGCTCGTGATTTAGAGAAACTCCAATGAATTATAAGGTTTTTGGCTGGTCTTTTCTATTTTGGGTTTTTCTATCATCTGGCCATTTAGGCATTGACCTAGTACCTATTGGAACTCAAAGAGACTTGTGTTTGGAATCTGGTTGTTGATCAAGCCGAGCCACTCCCTTTTATGATACTTAAGCCATCCATGTTTCTGCTAATTAATGAAATAATGTTACTCAAATATAGGGAGGCTTCCTTCTGGATTGGTAGTACAATTTTGAATGTTTTACTTATGTACAAAGTAACAAACATTAGATTTTTCAATCATGCATTGAATGATAAATCACAAATGACGGAGATACACGATTTAAATAACGGAAGATCCAAAATGATGATCAATATCTCCAATTTTAAATTTTTTTTTTTTAAAAAGAGAGTTAATGGTTAACAATTTTATCAAGTATATATTGTTCATATTATGAAAGTTCCTTTTGTTATAAGTAACTCTTAATGTTGTTGGACCCATGATTTATGTATCAAAAGCCATAATGTACTAAAAAAAAACTCATAAAAGCATCCAATTATTGTTCAATCTCTCACAATTTAATGGCTAATTAATTTCTTACCCGAAAGAAAGAAAGAAAGAAAGAAATAAATAATATTTATTAATGCGAATGTGAGAAACAATAAACATACCAAAGGAATTACAAGAACTTTTAATGTGTCATTGTGTTGTTTTGTTTTTTTTTAATGTTTTGTTTTGGTTTAATTTAATGTGTTGTTTTGGTTTATTTGAATCCACTACCATTTGGATTTTCTTTGATTAGATATTGTACTAAAATTCCGAATAGGTCCCCCCTCGCATTAGTTTTTTGATTTTTTTTGGATTGAAATACTAAATAGAAATTAGAAATTAGAAAGGAGATTGTTGGATTGATTCATTGATTTTTATTCTTTGTTTCTTCATATTAAGATCACCATTCGACATTCGTCACTTGGGATTATTGTCCATTTCTCTCATCAGATCGTCGATTCGTCACGCTGGAAAATTCTTACGAGTGAGTAAATACGGTGGATACATATTTGTTTGTACAATGTATTTAAATTTGAATAATGTAATCACTACTTTCGCATTTTTTACTTTTTATCTTGTAGGGTAAACATGGATACCGTGGGAACAAACAATTCAAAGAATGAAAATGCTACAGAAACAGATACGACTACGAAGAGCAAAACTAGCAATACCATTGATCTTGATCCAGATCCACATCCAGAAGCAGAACTTGAAGGAGAGAATTCTACCATTCCAAAAAAAAAGGCACGTACGAAACAATCTATGGCTTGGGATCATTTTGAGAGGTTGAAAGGTGATCCTAATGACCCTTATGCTAAGTGTAAATATTGTGGAGTTGTTTATGCATGTCACTCTAAGCGTAATGGTACTGGAACAATGAAAAATCATCTAGAAAATTGTAAAAAGTATCCATACCAAAGGAAGAGAGATGCATCCCAAACAACATTAGCTTTCAAACCTAAAGAAGATAATGGTGGGGAATGTAGTCTTGTATGTGAGTCATTTAGTGTGGAGAGATGTCAAACGGCTTTGGCTGAAATGATAATTAGAGATGAATTGCCTTTTAAGTTTGTGGAGAATGAAGGTTTTCTAAAATTTGTCGATACATTGACATGTGGGCAAGAACCTAAGTTTGTTGTTCCATCTCGATTTACTGTAGCTAGAGATGTTCTTGAGGTCTATGCTAGGTTGAGAGACCGTTTGAAAGAAATGTTTGCAAGTTTGAAATGTAAAGTTTCTCTTACTACTGATTGTTGGACGTCGGGAGCAAACATGGGTTATATGGTACTGACTGCTCATTTCATTGATTCTGAATGAAGATTACATAAACGAATTCTTAGCTTTTGTCAAATTGAGAATCATAGAGGGGATACCATTGGTAAGACTATTGAGAGTAATTTAAAGAAATGTGGCATTGAAAATGTTATGACCTTGACTGTTGATAATGCCAGTTCCAATGATATTGATGTTGCTTTTCTTCTTAAAAGATTTAGTAAGGGGTTGTTGTTTAAGGGTGAATTTTTGCATGTTCGATGTTGTGCACATATACTAAATCTTATTGTATGCGATGCTTTGAAAGAACATCATGATTGCATTGAAAGGATTCGCAATGCTGTAAGATTTGTAAGGTCTTCTCCTGCACGTCTCTTGAAATTTAAGAAGTGTGCTGAAATTGAAAAAATTTCTTGCAAGAGTTCTGTATGTCTTGATGTTACTACTAGATGGAACTCAACTTATATGATGCTTGAGGCAGCTAGTAAGTTTGAAAAAGCTTTTGACAGGTTAGAGGATGAAGATCCTATTTATAAGAATGATTCACCACCTACCAAGGATGATTGGGCAAATGCTAAGATGTTGGTTAGGTTTTTGAAAGTTTTTTATAATATCACGTTAAAACTTTCAGGGTCTTTGTACACTACTTCTAACTTGATGTTTCATCAGATTACTACCATTCAGAATTGTATACTCTTGAATTCGAGGGGTTCAAATAGAATGCTTTCTAGTATGGCTAATGCGATGAAGGCCAAGTTTGAAAAGTATTGGGGGTTTGATGAGAGGAAGAACAATATTTTGTTGTATGTTGCTGTTGTTTTGGATCCTCGATTTAAGTTGAAGTTATTATCATATTGTTTTGACAACTTCTTTGGTCCAAAAATTTCTAAAAGAATGACATCTTCAGTAGAGAATGTTTTGAGACGTCTTTTTCATGAATATAGTACTGGAGCTGCATCTGTTTGTTTTAGTAGTGGGAGTGGTGGTGGTAGTAGTAGTGCTAGTGCTAGTGCTAGTGCTAGTGCTAATGTTGATTTGAGATTTGATGATGAAACAATGGACATGGATGAGGATGAAAACTACAACTATGATATAATACCTCAGTTTAAAAGTGTTGAGACCACAAGTTTTGATAAGGAGTCAGAGATTGATGTATATTTGTTGGAAACTCTTGCTAAAGATAGTAGTTCTTTTGACATACTTTATTGGTGGAAGCAGAATGGTCATCGGTTTGAGGTTCTCAGTCGTATGAGTAGAGATATATTGGCAATTCCAGTATCTACAGTAGCATCAGAGTAAGCTTTCAGTACTGGAGGACGTGTAGTCAACACATCTCGTTGTTCTTTGACTCCAAAGACGGTGGAGGCTCTTATATGCGCTAAAAATTGGCTAGACTCTAAACCGATATCATTAGATCTTGATGATTTGCTAGTCATCGCAGAAGCTTCAATGTTTGAAGATGGTATTGTATTTAATATGTTGATTTTACTTTTTGTTTTTTTTTTTAATTTATTTATACTTTTAAATTTTAATAATGTTGTATTTCGTTTTTCTCTCTCTTTCAAATTTTGTAGGATTCCAACCAATTGTGGATGAAGAAAAGAAAACGGATCAAGTGGAGAAGTTTGCACAGTTGCATATTTGAATTTTAGCATTTGCTCTTGTATCAAGATTCAAAATATTAAGACTACTTTGATTAATATGTATTTGAATCTGATGTTTACACTTTTAATTTAGAGACTTTTATCTTTCATATGATAATGTTCTTTTTTTTTTTCATTTTCAATCAAACTATTATTGTTATTTTGTTGTTTGGTTATTATTGTATGTTTGGTGTTTACATTAATTTAATATGTTCAATAGTAAATTATTTGAAATTGTCAAATTAAAAAATGTCTATTAAGAACATACCATGATTTACTTATTTCTTTAAAAAATCGTTCAAACTTAATCGACACATTGAAATTAAAATTAAAATTTAAATAAAATTGAAAAAGTAAAAAAATCATTAAAAAACAAAACAAAATTAAAAAGAAATATATTCGATCCCGAATTTAATCACACACTGAATTGAAATTAAAATTACAATTTTAAAAAGAATTGGAGATCATTTCAGTAAAAGACAAAATTAAATAAAATTGAAAAAGAAAATACGAAATTAAAAAAGAAAAAAAAGCAAAACCGACCAAACCGACCGACCCACCAGCCGGTCGGTCGGTCGGCGAAATTAACAAGAAAAAAAATCGGTTTCCAATTTTTGGAAACCGATTACGGTCGGTTCGGCGTCGGTTTGGGGCCAAAACTGATCCCGACCGACCGATGCTCACCCCTACTGCAGACATATTTTCTGTGTCCACGGATATAGACCAATATCGACTAGTTAGTCCTTCACGAGTGTCCGCAACACCAGTTGGGTCAAATTACCGTTTTACCCCTGGGTTACTTCTATTTCCTTAAGTACCAGATCTCCTCTAATGAACAACCTGTTTGTGGTCCAACCATCAAACAGAAAACCCTCTCGTTCCATTGAGAGGGAAGGGCCCTTTGTTCAAGACTCGGAGTAACCACTTAAGGGAACACTCATCTGCTTCCCTAAAGTCGAGAAGGAGTGAATTTCATCTTGTACGATTATGTTCCCAGCTCCCCATTCGGTCTTGTCCCCAAAATGGTAGGCTTATTGAGTCGGCGTATTGGCCACTCTCACCCATGCAAATCAAAGGACAATCTCTCATGAGCAGGAGTCCATAATTAACTCAGGATTAAGACTAAGTTGTCTAGGTCGTCCTAGTGAAATAGAAAACCAACTAGTTAACGGTGTTATAACCAGTGGTTACTATTTCGCGGTCCGGTCTTATGCAAACTCATTGCATAGGATACTCCCACTCGCATGTCTCCTACACGAACACGTTGGATCGCAGCGTTTGTATCAAATACACAAAGTGGGTCGTATCCATAGTGTCACCAGGATAAGGCACCCAATCTTATCCCTATACTATAGACCCTTAGGCTGTTTCTTGAACAATGATCCCATATGTCGCTACATATAGTTCAAGACTCATATTACAGCCTTGGATGTCTAGTTTATTGGATTAGGGTTATTTTTAGGCAAAGACAAATATAAAATAACTAATAATAGTTAATGGAAAAATATATCAATATTATTTCATTAATATCCGGTCAACAGTTACATTCACTATCTACGAGTTTTAGGGCATAAAACCCAACAGTCCCCAGCCCCCCATTTGGTCTTGTCCCCAAGAAGGTAGGCTTATTGAGTCGGCGTGCAGGCCACTCTCACCCGTACTAATCAAAGGACAATCCCTCATGAGAAGGAGTTCATGACACACTCAGGATTAAGACTGAGTTACCTAGGTCATCCTATTGAAACAGTAACCTAACTAGTTAACGGTGTTACATCTAGTGGTTTACTATTTGGTGGTCCGGTCTTATGCAAACTCATTACATAGGATGCCCCCGCTTGCATTTCTCCTACATGGACGCCTTGGATCAATATGTTTGCATTGAATACAAAGCGGGTCGTATCACATAGTGTTACCAAGATAAGTTACCCAACCTTATCCCTGTACTATAGATCTTTTAGGTTGTTACTTGAACACTGATCCCTGTATGTCCCCACATACTAGTTCAAGTGACATATCAACAACCTTGGATCTTAGTTTATTGGATTTGGGTTATACTGTGCAATTTTAGACTTAAAATGACAATAACACTTTATTGCATAAACCTCAATATCATTTTATTGATACAAGTGCATAATTCGTTAACATTCACTATCTACAAGTTTTAGGACATAAAACCCAACAAAATTGGGCAAATTTATGCATTTTAATGTTCTATTTGTAGGAATCACTTATTAGAGCTAGATTAAGAAAATGGGAATGATCGGGTGTTCGGGACGCGAAAAGAAGCCGAAGAACTGAAAATGATCGAGGTTTGAAGCTTGAAAGTGAGGCCCATCCGAGAGCCAGTGTCGAGACGCTGATCTCTGGGCGTCTCGACGCTGGCATTTTCCTTATTTGTTTTAAGCGGCAAAGGTCACAACATCGCGACGCTGTGACCATAGCATCTCGACGCTCTCGATATTTCCTAAACAAAATGGGTGGTATTGGGATAGCGACTCGATGCTGACTATAACGTCTCAATGCTGTCGACGGAATCTCTATAAATAGAATGCGATTAGGGCTAGCCAAGGGGACTTCTTTTGGATGCAATTTTAGACTAAAACTCGACAAAAAACCTTATGTGGAAGCTGAAGCAAGTGGAGAGGAGCGGGATTCAAGGCTTGGTTCGTGGAGATCGTGACGGGGACGTGCGGTTTCGGTGACTTAGCATTTAATCTTCTTTCCCTCTTACTTTAGTTGTTTTAATGGTTGTTTTAGACTTAGTTTATATCGTAACGTCGTGTATGAATAGCTAAGTTTATTATCTTAGGGATTGATGTAACCATTTGGGCAATTATGGATTAATTTTTTGATGTATGCTATGCTTTTATTTATGCATAATCTTTTCTTAATGCTTTCAATTTATTGGCCATGAATTGAATGCTGTTTTGTCTAAATCTTGCTCGGAAGAGGAGTTTTAGCTTAGATCTTATTATGCATAACTAGGATAGTCTTGAGATCGGGAGATGAAAGATAATCTTAGAAATCGTTAAAAAGGATAGACTTAAGGCCTTGCATGTTAATGAATTTAGATAGACATATTGGATTCATTGCATGTGAGAGAATTATTTATGCTCGGGAGAGATAAATATGATTTAAGTATTCCTAGATTTATGAACGCATGTTAATCATCTATAAATTAATTCATAATCCCAATTGGTGAAATCAACTCCCTAAGAATTTTCCATCATTTGAATTCCATATTTTTAGCTTTGTGTTAATTTTTCATTCTTTCTCACTAAGTTTGGTTCCCTAGATAAAATTGGACTTGAGTATTTACAGTAATTAAAATTGATTAGAAAATCAATCCAGAGGACGACATTCGATCTTAAAAATCACTATATTATAACTTGGACCGTACACTTGCTGTAAGCAAATTGCGTATCAGCCCCTTAAAGCGAGAACCGAGAAATCGATTAAAAGGTATTAAATAAATTAAAAAAACGGTTGAGAATCGAGAGTTAAAAACTAGAGCATGTACCAAGAGCGAGAAGTGATTCAGTTAGCTTGGAAGGACAACACAATCATAAAAATGGCACAATGACATCATGAAAAGGCATTCTCCGTTGATTAAAAAAGTATGACATTTTTCATTTGGTCGAAAGACAATCAGTACAAAACAAAAACCCCAAAACACAACAACTTTTCCCCTTCTCCATTAAAAAAAAATAATAATAAAATAAAAGAGAAAAAAAAAACCCCACAAATTTGCCAAATTTGATTTTCTAACATTTTCCCTTCTCCATCCCAGGTTCTCATCCTCACCAAAACCTCAGCGTCTTGACCTTCCTTCGTCCCCACACATAACACCTCCTCCGAAAGTACGGTATCAACGCAGTCAACGAAATCGCATGCTTCTCCTTGTTCCTCTCAAATCAGATTTCCAATTTAATGCAACCAATTTTCAGCTGTAGGAATTCTCTCATGACTACGAACACATCGTTTCCGGATTTCGATTGTTACAAGGCCACTCCGGTGTCTTTCTCTTCTCCCTGCGCTTGCCCTTCCCGTCCTTCGTCTTGTAAGCCATTGCCCCTCCCTCGATCCTCACTGAAATTCAATCGCTTGCATTTTGTCTTACATGGCCCCAAGGGCTTGCCTAGAATTAACAAGAGTAGTGGTTTGGCGAGACGCTGCATTGTGGCTGTGGCACATGCCGAGCCCGACCGGCTTGACGGGAACGAGCCCGAAGAGGTATGTTGGAGTCTGTAATTTTGGTTGTAAGATTGGTACATTGCTGTTCTGTCTGTCTGTCTGTCTCTCTCTCTCTGTATATGGGTTTTGTGTGGTTGGTGGAAAGATGAAGAAGGAGGGAAACCAGGGGTTTTGTTTGTTTGTTCATTCTTTTTTCAAAGGGGTGGAAGTGGAGGATTCAATTGGGTGAATTTTGATGATTTTGGTGCTAAATTGACTAGGAGGATAGGTTAGCTCTTACATGGTGTGGAGTAGCATACACGGTAGATTGTGGGTTTGGCTTATTTGTTTGATTGTATTAATGTGGAAGTTTGAGCCTTAATCGAAGTTGGAGTCCGGAATTGGTCTAGTCATGGAGCGAGTCAATTCTGAAATGAATGGTTACAATTGGGAGTAAATCGTTGCATTATTATTCAATTTGGAGAGATTTAAGGTTTTGTTTTGTTTTAATCATTTCTCTGTAGCAGCTCCGTTGCAATGGGATTTCATTCTAAGCTGTAAATTACTACGTTTGGGGAATGAAAAGGTCTGTGAATTTGGTCATTTCATGAGCTAAAGTATTAAACACATCCATATAGCCCCCCTCAGGCTCAAACAACCGATTTTGTACCTAGCCAAGTTTATGTTGCGAGATTTCTTGTATCAAATTATTTACTGAAAATGGCTATCTTGTAGGAAGTTGAGGGAGGTCAAAAGTTATCATTTCAAGAGGATCCAATCTCAGAACATCAACATAAAAAAAATCAATTGAAGAAACGCATTGTTTTTGGGCTTGGGATTGGAATAACCGGTGGCATTGTAGTATTGGCTGGAGGATGGGTATTCACTGTGGCCGTTGCTGCATGTATTTTTATTGGTGCGCGTGAGTATTTTGAATTGGTCAGGAGCCGTGGGATCACTGCAGGGATGACACCCCCACCTCTATACGTTTCACGAATTTGCTCAGTTATTTGTGCTCTCATGCCCATTCTTAGTTTGTATGACTGACCTCAATCTCAATATTATTACTGTTTTGCATATGGGAAAAGAATCATTAATTGCTTAACGCTTCATTATGAATCATTTACTCATCTTTTTGTTTGGTTTGCTTCTATGATTACAATTTAATATTTGAAGCCAAAAGATTATTATACTAGAGAAGATTGCAATAGTAATCACATTAACTTATAGATTTTTCTTTTGGGTAATCCTAATTATTTGATTTTAATATTGTAGAACTACCGTCTAGATGATCTTATTAATCTACTACCTCTCCCCTCACTTGTGAATAATTTGGATTGCACATGTTGTAAATTTGTAGTTGAAGTATCCTTATTTGATGATAAATTTAGGTTTCATGAAAGATATATCCTTGAACTTGGAAACAATTGCACGTTAAGATGGCTTAGTTGAACGGCTTGCAGTTTTTTAAGCTCTATGGCTACTATATTTATATTTATATGCCTCCATTGTTATTTAAATTCTCAACTTCTATTCCAGTCGATAGTTGGTCAATAATTAAAGATTCTTCACATTAATGAATAATAAGATTCTTGGTTGAGGGATACATTTGTTGGAATGAGGGTTATCAACAATGGATCAGTCAGCTCTTGTAGGCTTCAGTGTTGCAGTTCTGTACAACCCTTGTAATGAGCTAGGCATGATTTATGTATGTGCCCCAGCTTGAAGGGAGTGTTATAGCATGTTTATTGATTTACAGAGACATCTATTAGTCTCTTACCCTTTATTATCATTTTTTGCTTCATTAGTTTCTGGCTTCTATGTGTATGCATATAGTTTGCTTCATATTCCTCTGTCTCTATTTCCTATCCTCCAAATCGGCTAATGTTGCTCGAGTTCTACCTTCATCAGGGGACTCTTTTTCCTTTTAACTTTGGTTTTGTTCTTCTCCCTTCATATAGGGAAATCTCCAATGCCTCCTCTTTGATTGCTCTTTTATAGAGGTTTGCTTCCACCTAAGGATGTTTGTTTGTGAAGCCCCAATCCTTCAAATAACTTTTCTCCTTCTTCTTTTCCTTCTCGTGTGGCCATCCTCATCTAGGGTATGTCCTTTTTATAGGGGAGAGGGGCCCATCTTGTTAGTCGATAGGTGGTGGAGAAACCTGTAGGTCTTGATGGGCTCAAACGGGATAACTTAGGGGTCCACAATAGAGCCTTGTTAGCTAAATGGTTGCAGCACTTTCCCTTTGAGTCTACATCCCTATGACACTGTATCATTGCAAGTAAATATGGTATTCACCCCTATGAATGACTGTTGGGAGGGGTCAAGCGTATGTCCAGGAATCTGTGGATAGAAATTGTTTATGAGCTCCCCTCTTTTTCTAGTTTGGTTCTTTTTCAGGTGGGGGATGGTAAGGGTACTTACTTTTGGGAGAATAAGTGGGTGGGGGATAGTCCCCTTTGCTCCATATTTCCAATCTCTATCGCTTGTCCTCCATGAAAGATTGTATGATTACCAATGTGTTGAATCCTTTTGGGAGCTCTATGTTCTATTCATTGGGTTTCCATTGTTCTTTGACCAATGGGGAAACGATGGAGGTTACTAACCTCTTGTCTTTGATTGGGCATTGTCTTTATAGTATTTCCTCTTTGATTTCTAATTGGAAAAATTTCATGTAATCCACCTATAGGTGTTTGGGTTTTTCCCTATTTCATTTATCAATGAAATTTTGTTTCTCTTCAAAAAAAAAAAAAAAAAAAAATACGATTGACAAACTTTCAAGGAAGATGCCCTCGTTGGTAGGTCCATTTTGTTGCAGTTTATGTTGGAGAGCAGAGTAAGATCTAGACCATATTTTGTGGAGTTGTGATTTTTCCCAATCAGTATGGGACTTGTTCTTTGATGCGTTCAGGATATAGGCTAGGAGTTTCAGAGACTACATGGAAATGATCCAGGAGTTCCTCCTCCATTGTTTTGTAGAATGAGAGGTTTTTATGGCTAGCTGGGGTGTGCACCTTATTGTGGGGCCTATGGGGAGAGAGAAATAATAGAGTATTTGAAGGCCTTGAAAGGGACCCATCTGATGTTTGACCCTTACTAGGTTACATGTTTCTTTATGGACCTCGGTGTCCAAGTCTTTGTAATTATACTCTAAGTTTCATGGCTAAACTTAAAGGACTGAAACTTATTCTTCAAAATCAGCATGCAATGGCATCCTAGCTCCCTTCATTGCTGAATTGAAAAGTTTGGACAATCATGAAGATAAAGATAACTTCTCAATGGCATAGAAGGAAAAATGGCGTTTGTTATGAGAACAAATTGAAAACTTGACCACAAAAGAGCATATCCCTTGGCATCAGAGATGTAAATTACAATGGTTGAAAGAAGGGGATGAAAATACTAAATTCTTCCATCGTATTTTATCTGTTGGTAAAAGGAAAAATATGATTACAGAAGAACTTGCTCGCAATGGTATTAGTTTGCTATCATCTGGGGCTATTGAAAAAGAGTTCATCAACTTTTATCAAGCTCTTTATACCAAAGACGACAATCCTCGTTTCCTCCCCCATCATTTTAGATTGGTGCCTTATCAATTCAGATATGGCAACTAAATTAGAACGAGAATCCTTTGAAGTGGAAGTTTTCTTGCTGTTAAATCTTTGGGACCAAGTAAGTCTCCAGGTCTTGATGGTTTCACCGTTGAATTCTTTAAACATTCTTGGCTTACTATCAAATTTGATATTATGTCCATGGTTGAAGATTTCTTTCATTCAGGTATTATTAATAAGGCATTGAACGAAACCTATATTTGCTTAATCCCTAAGAAATTGGATGCCAAATCTGTGACAAATTATCGTCTTATTAGTCTTATTCCTTGTGCCTACAAGATTATTGCAAGAGTCCTATCTAACCGTTTAAAGCATGTCTTATCTCATACTATTGCTGAAAACCAAATGGCTTTTGTAGTCGAAAGGCAAATTTTGGATGCATACTTAATTGCCAAAGAGGTTATTGAGGACTAGAAGAAGAAAGGTGTAATTATTAAACTTGATTTGGAGAAAACTTTTGATAAAGTGGACTCGGACTTTCTAGATAGAGTATTGCACATTAAAGACTTTGGTTAAAAATGGAGGAATTGGATTCGCAGATGCATCTCTAGTGTCACCTATTCAATCATTATTAATGGGAACACTAAAGTATTTTCTGGGTATTGAAGTGATGAGAAGCAAGAAAGATATATTTTTGTCACAACGAAAATATGTACTTGATTTATTATCTGAGACAGGAAAACTAGGAGTTAAACCATGTAGTACTCTGATGATACCAAATTTGCAACTCACGAAAGAAGGAGAATTATTTAAAGACCCTGAAAGATACAGAAGATTAGTTGGAAAGTTGAATTATCTAACCGTGACACGACTAGACATTGCTTATTCAGTGAGTATTGTAAGTCAGTATATGTTATCACCTACAGTTGTCCATTGGGCTGCAGTAGAACAAATGCTATGCTACTTAAAAGCTACTCCAGGGCATAGAATCTTATATAAAGATCATGGTCATACAAAAATGTAATGTTTTTCAGATGTTGATTGGGCTGGATCTAAAGAAGATAGAAGATCAACTTCTGGAAATTGTGTCTTTGTAGGAGGCAATTTGGTTTCATGAAAGAGTAAGAAGCAGAATGTGGTTTCACGTTCGAGTGCTGAATCAGAATATAGAGCTATGACACAATTTGTATGTGAGATAGTGTGGATACATCAACTTTTAACAGAGATAAGGTTTAGTATTACTATGCCAGCTAAATTGTGGTGTGATAATCAAGCTGCACTTCACATTGCATCTAATCCAGTGTTTCATGAGAGAACTAAACATATTGAAGTGGATTGTCATTTCATCCGTGAGAAAATATAAAGGTTGGTGTCCACAGGATATATGAAGACAGGAGAACAATTGGGAGATATTCTTACCAAAGCATTAAATGGAGCAAGAATAACTTATCTCTGCAACAAGTTGGGCATGATTGACATATTTGCTCCAACTTGAGGGGGAGTGTTATGATTTATGTTATTTTGTATAAACGTCCTTTATCGTAATTGTACATTACTTAAGTTAGGGTTCTCTTGTATTCCTATATATGTGTGTTATTCTCTAATGTGAATAGATGAGTATTTTTCCTAATACTACGTACACAAAGAACCTTTATTTGGTGATAATCAAATTATTTTTATGGGAGCTTAGTCATGGAGGAGTAAATACAACGGATCACTTACAACGACAAATGCCACATTTGACTCTCCCCTTGTTCGATGTGTTATTCTTCATCTGAGAATCCTTGCCACTTATTTGCTCAGTGCTCCTATGCCACACAATATTTGATGATTATGATGAATGTTTTTGACTGGCCTTTGATTCTACCAAATAATATTTTTGGTATTCTTGATTCCGTTCTTGTAGGGCATCATTTTCTTGGTGTGAAAGGAATATTATGGTTAGCTATCAACAAAACTTTCTTCTGGTATCTTTGGTGCGAGTGCAATGAAAGACTCTTTAGGGATATTTCCTCAACAGTCGATGATTTTTTTGATTTAATTCTTTTCCATGCTTTGTATTGGTGTAAAAATACACACCTTTTCAATAACTATAGTATCTCTACTATGAGTCTATGATTGCTAATTGGAGATTCTTGTTGTAATTTCTCTTAGGTGTTGGTTTTTTTCTACCAACCCTTATTTCATTCATCAATGAAATACGTTTCTGTTTAAAAAAATATATTATACTCTAGGTATTATCATTCTTGATTGGCGCCCCTTTCTTTAAAGGGGTCTCTTTTGTGGGCTTGTTTTTTTGGATGCCCTAGTATTCTTTCCTTTTTTTGTTCTCATTGTAGTTGGTTTATTTATTAAAAAGAAAAAAAGATGGAGTTAACAATAGAGACAACCTATGAAGCAAAAAGAAAAATTTTATTCCCCTTTTTTATCTAAGTAGCCCTAGATTTTACAATGAGTAAATAAGATTAGGGAGGTGAGGACGGCTTAAAATTGATTTAGGAAAAGCTTACGTTCAGGTTTGATTGAGACTTTTTGCTGCCTATTCTTGAAAGAAAAAGGTTTTGATAAATGAGTAAATTGACAAGATTGGATTTCAAACACCATGGTTTTCTTTTTTCTTTTTTTCCTAAATTGAAGACCAAGAAGTAAGACAAAAGCTTTGTATTGTTGGGAGATGTTCTTAGTATAGACTGATCAAAAAGGATGGAGGATGGATTGTTGGAAGGTTTTGAATTTAGAAAGGGAAATTGTTCATGTCTCTAATCTTGAATTTATGGACAATACAGTTTTAATTTTTTTTTTCTATACCCGTGAAGATTGACCAACAGAATATTGAAAGCATGTTAAAGCTTTGGGAGTGTTTGAAGGTAAATATGGAGAAATCAGTGTTATGTGTTATAAATATGGTGGCTGGTCATCTTTCTAGAACCTCTTTATTCTCCTCAGTGTGGTTGGGTAAAACTTGAAAGTCCCCAGGAGTGTCAAATTCTTTGCATGGTAGATCTTGCATAGGGTAGACTCTGGCTCTGCTGCAATTTGAAGATAGGAGAGAAGATTTCCTGAAGTGTGGTTGAAAGTTTACCTTCTAACATCTCTTAGGGTTGCTTTATAACCAAGAAAGCTACAATAGTTTCTTTCTTCTTTCTTTTTCGTTTTTCATGACTCAAGACTGATAATATTTTTGTTTGTTAGTTTGTTTGCTCTGTTTACAGTCCTGTGACTGCATATCCATTATTGTTGCTAATATTTTATATTTATAATAATATAAATTCAAACAGAGGTCCGTCGGTCCATTTCCTTGATGTTCTCTATAGTTGTATATCATTCTTTGTTTAGATTCTTTTTTCATGTTATTCTTTTTTTTAAAATAGAATTTTCTTCATGCTGCTAATTGGCCAATGCTGATTCATCAAGATAATGGGAGGGTTATGCCTTTGAACATATTGTGCTTTCACAGTTCAAAATTCTATATTCCAGTCAATGAAGATATTTTAATTGGAGGTTCATTTGGTGCGCATTTGAAAATTTACCATGTGGATAGTGTCCTACTATAGAGCTGCAAAGGACACTAAATTCTTATCAGCGTTTCTTATATTCATGCAGGTACTTTGGTCAGCTTGATGTTGCTATCACATTTTCTGCCTTCATTCTTGCAATTACATTGCTTTTGCAAAGAGGCAGTCCCCGATTTGCTCAGCTGAGCAGTGCAATATTTGGGCTTTTTTACTGTGGTTATCTTCCTTGTTTCTGGGTCAAACTTCGATGTGGTTTGGCAGTTCCAGCCATAAACACTGGTCAGTCATTTATGCTCATACTCTTTTGGCTTCAAATTATAAATATGCATAGATTCATCCCATGGACACTATCTTCGATATTAGATGTGTCATGTGAGTCACCAATTAATGAGAAAGCACTTTGATGGAGCTAGAAGAAAGAAATATGTACAACCTAAGGGCAAGGGTCGTGTTTCTTATCAAAAAAAAAAAAAAAAGGAAGAAGAAGAAAGAAATATGAACTTGTATTGATTTTAGTGGAAAGATATAAGGTTTATGGACACTTGAGAGGTTCGGATTTCTTCCAAAGAGGCAAGAAAATCTTCATCAGCTTCTTATTCATAATATGCTTCCTTCCCCTGCGTCATACTGCATTTATTATCCTCCCCCAATATTATCTACTAGTATTATCCTCATGTTTGGAATCAAGAAAGTATGGGGTAATGATATCAAATCTCATGATAAACTGGAAATGATTTTAAATTTGTTGTTTTTTTTTGAATGAAAGTGATTGCAAATGAATTTGACTAAATTTTTTTGTTTGAATGTTTGTTGGAAATGAATAGAAAATAAAGATCTTACTACTGTAGCCTTTCCGTCCTAATTTATAAAGTAAAAATTAAAAATTAAATCTAATGAGGTTAAAATAATAATTGAATTTGAAACATTGCCAAATCTGACCATGTGAGTCTATAAAATTTTGTTAGTAAAAATGGTATTGAAATCTATTATCATTTAAAATTACTTCAAATCCGTGGAAACAGAGGGTAAAAAATTAGATATGAAAAATTTCTCTTCTATAAAAATCCATTTTCTAAGTTAAAGGAGTAAAACTTCTTGATTTGAACAATTACCATCTTTGAGCGTGACTTCTAAAGCAGGAAATGCATGATTTTCCTGATCATGGACGGGATCATGATGTGCAATTTACTTCTGAAGAGGCTGGTGAAACTGTAATGATAACCTTTTAGGATCTTACCTTTGCCCCTCCCTCAGATTTTTTTTTTGGATGACTTTTTGAATGGTGGTGTAATAGTAATAGTTTCTTGCATTTAAAAGTTTTTGAATTGTGTCTACAGCTTTAAGCGTATTAGTAGGAACACCCATAGATCTGTCGGTAATTTTACATTTTATTGCTATTGTAGCTTCCTTTTTTAGGTGTTTTTATCAAGTTATACTTTCTTACTAAACCATGCTCTTTGGCAGAAATAGGAGCAGCATGGCCATTTCTTCTTGGAGGCCGAGCTCATTGGACTGTTGGCCTTGTTGCAACCTTGATTTCTATGAGCAGTATAATTGCAGCTGACACGTATGCTTTTCTTGGTGGCAAGGTAAGTTCCTCTTCTATCTCCTAAGATGTGTATGTTACTTCATTGTAATTTTCTTTTGGAAGTAAATAGTTGTTACTTCAGGCTGGTAAATGAGCGAGTTATTGTGGAGGGTAAGGCTTGGGCCATTCAACCCTTGATTGTTTTGGGTGGAGATATGTTTTGAGATTCGCTAATTATATGATTAGAAAATATTGGTAGCTATTGTGAGTTCTAATGTAGAATCCATGTCATGGTATGGTGAGCAGAAACAAGGAGGTTTTGTTACTAGCTAGTTCTAAGGGAGAAATTAACTTTAAGGTTTCGACCTTTGCAAGAAGGGAGTCTATGCTAAAGGATTTTGGCCATTAAACAAGAAAGAACCGTGGCAGAAAAAAGTTCTTGGAGATGTTAGCTGGGTGGCAGCTAAATCTTTATGACAAAATGCTCAAAAGCGTGTTTATAAAAGGATTAGTCTCTTTTCACTCTCTTGTGGGGTTTGTATTTCTTGAGCATTAGTCTCTTTTCATCTTTTCATTGAAACGTCACGTTTCTTCTTTTAAAAAACAAGATTAGTCCAGATGATATGAGTAGGGGTTTTCGCTTAAATCCAACCATTTAAATCAGATCCTGTGGTGGGTTCAATCCATGGAAGGCTGGAATGTAGAGATCGACATAGGCCAAGATCTTGTGCAGGCTTGAATAGGCCAAGCAAATACATGCCCAACTGTTAAAGGTCGAGAAAGCATTCAAAGTTCCTATCAAAAAAAAGAAAGCATTCAAATTCACATGGTAGCCATTGTGGAGCACTCTCAGCCCAATAGAAAAGCATTACCTATAACAGCCCATAGCCCATTTGGATCGTAAGTATTACTGATGTTAAATATATCATATATGGAAATTGCACATTTGGAATTTAAATATTTGGAATATAAATAATTACTGACTGCATCTATTTTACAGCTTTTGCTTATGAAAATTAAAATTGATATTTTGTCTAAAAAATTTATGCTTATGTTAATCAATTATATAATGCTTCTTTATTAATTGATTAATTAAAATTCATTTCAAATTTCAAATTTTTTAAGTAATACCAAATATTCAACAATTAAATTTAATTTGGGAAAAGATTAGTTCATTTTTTATTATTTAAAATATTAATAATAGATGATTAATTACCTAAGAATAATTAACATAAAAAATCAACATTAATATAAGCATCAATTATTAGTGGCAACCCATTTGCTAGGAATAAAAAACCTATCTTAATTGGTATAATTGAATCCCATGGTTAATGGGATTTTTTTTAAAAAAATTCTTTTTAATTTTTTTTTATAATCGATGGACCATGGTTAATTATTAGTTTATTACTTAGGATCAATGTTTTAAAAGGCTAAAGGTTGTTCCTAGGTGTAAGGCTCAATTTTTATTTTTATTTTAAATATAGAAATTCTAAAATTGTATGATTAAGTATTACTGAACATAATAGTTGTAAAAGTATAAAAAAAAATTACCCCTACATTTGCCATTTAATTAAAAATTCTAAATGATCATGTTTTTATTTTACCACTATTATCAGGGGGGTGGTGGAGGATCTCGATCATATCCTATGGAGATAGAATTTTTCCGGTGCTATTTGGATTTGTTTCTTTGAGGCATTTGACTTTTGCTTTGCCAACTCTTGGGGTTTTTGGAAGATGATCGAGGAGCTTCTTCTCCATTTGCATTTCTGTTAGAAAGGGTTATTTTTATGGCAGACTAGGGTTTGTACTATTTTGTAGGGTCTTTGGAGCGAGAGAAATAATAGAATCTTTAGGGGATGGGAGAGATTCTCTAGCAATGTTTGGTCCCATGTTAGTTTCTATGTTTTTCTTTGATCTTCGGTGACAAGGCCTTTTTGTAAATACCCTCTAGGTCTTATTCTACTTGTCTGGAGTCCTTTTTGTAGTTTGACTCCCTCCCTTTTGTGGACTATTTTTGTATACTCTTGTATCTCTTCCTTTCTTTTGTCAATGAAAGTTCTATTATTCATAAGAATAATAATAATAATAATTGTCTTCAATGTTTCTAAAGCCTAGGTGGTAGAAGTAGTAACAGTTGAATTACCACAACTCATGTATTAGCGTTCCATGCACAAAGGAACAATTATATTTTTGAAGGGGGCAAATTAATATAGTTCTTAGGATAATTACATGAGGCGTAAAGACTTTAGGTCTTAGTGCATTTTTATGAAAGTGTAAGCCTCTTTTATCAGAAGTATAACCCTCTTATTGTCCAAAAAAAGACGTAAGTCTCGAGACTAAAAGTTCCTTGCCTACCTCAAGGTGTAAGACTCAAAATCCTTTTAAAGCATTGCTTGGGATTTAAAAACCAGGTTAACATGGGTTTTGTGCTCATCTCATGTAGAGTATCAGCCTAGGAAGGAAAAGGGACTATATTTTTATTGGTGGAAGAGAACTTCCTAATGGCCGTTGCTGTAGAAACAAAGATTTGAATGCAGTGTGTTGGAGGAGTAGAATTTAATTGGTATTTGCTTGGAGTGTAGTTGGTGGGAGTTGATCCATTTATTGCTATTCGTTGGTTAAGGCATATTTTTTTTTTATTGTTTTTTTTCCTTTTTGGGTGCTTTGCATGAAGAATTGTTGGCAGGTGATGAGCCTTTTTATTGTTGTTTTCTTGCATGCCTCCTTGCCTGAAAGAAGTTGGTGGTAGTGGAGCCTATTAATGTCATTTTGTTGGTAACTCTGAAGTCTTTATTAGGTGCTTTTTGCTTGAACATTAGTCACTTTTCATTTCTTCAATGAAAATTTGGTGTCGAGGTAGAGGAAAAAGCTAAGGGGAACACTAGAGGAGACGAGGAACCTGGTAGAAGTTGATATGAACTTATTGACTAATGTCAAGACGCTGGTAGAAGTTGAAAATGCAATCAACCTATCTCTCAACGTTTTGGTGGGACTTGCAGAAGATTGAGCAAAATGAGGTACATGTGTTAGTAGATTGTAGGGTTGCTCACAATTTCATATCTCAATTTGTGGTCACTAACCTGAATACTCTCCTGACGGAAACAGCCAACTAAGAGTGGTAGTGGCTATGGGTGTGTTCATCAAAGGAAAGGGAATTTGTCTAGGCGTGATATAAATTTCGCAGGAGATGATGATAGTTGAGACTACTGTTGGAGTCGGAGGAACTGATATTATCTTATGAAATGTCATGATTGCAAGGGTTAGGAGAGGTGGATTTTAACTGGGAGACCCAAGTTTTTCTAGAGCTAGAGCCTCCTTACGGCCAATGGTGCACTAACGGCCAATGGTGCAATCTTGGTGCTCTCAAGATTAGGGATATTTAATTAAACGTAAGCAAGTTACTGTAAATACAGAAGGAGCCAACCCCAATGAATTCATGGCCCAAGATAGCCTTCTGATAGAGTCCAAGCTTTAGTACAAGAGTTGACCCATGTTTTCAACGTGCCTACATCCCAGCCCCTTGAGTGAGGGGTTGACTGTCACGTTCAAATCCAATTAAAAGAAAGTTCTGCTCTCATTAACAATAACGTTAGACCGAATGGAATGCCTTTTTCAGCAATCATTAACAATGTGAATCATCCACCGAAAGTGTGAGTCCTATAAAAATCACATGCTTCTGTTTTATTTTTTTGTTGTGATAGGGAACAGAAGTAAATTGACAAACGAGAACAACAGTCTAGGGGCAGAGGGGTGAGAGTCCCCTCCCCCAAAACAAATTAATGCAGCAAAACCTCCTACTCTGGGAGGATTTGAGTTAGGCTATAATTGCAAAAAAAAAAAATCTTGTGTCTTGACAATCACCACAAAGAAAAAGAAATTTATACATTGTTGCAAAAAGATTCAAAAGAATAGGACATATCTTTGGAGGTTCTTCTATTCCTTTCTGGTAGGAATGTACCTAAGGTGTAATTAGGAATATTGGTAAGGGTATATTAACCGTTAGTTAGGGAGTTGGTTAGAGTATGGAGTTATAAGTAGAGGGAGTGGAAAATGGGAAGATAGGGAATTAAGTTAGTGAGTTAGTCTTGAGTGTTCTCAAGAGAGGGAGGGTCCAAGTACCTCGAATACTTGGCTTTATCGTGTAGTCCTTTAATAATGCATTGTGGTTCTATTCCGGTTCATATCAATTTGGCATAAGAGCATTTCGATTTTGACATGGAGTTGGAAAAGGTTAGCAAGAAGTTAGAAGAGTTATGCACTAACTTTAGTGAAGCAATAGTGAAGGTTGTTCAATCATTGGAGCGGGGTTTTGGAGAAATTACAACAATAAAAAAAGAGATTAGAATAGCTAAGAAAAAGAGGTAGAAATCGAGACAAAGCAAGAGAAAAAGCAAAGCTGTCCAAGACTACAATGTTGTTGGGATCCCACATTGAAAAGATAAGTGGAGACTTCACAATTCATGAGATAGATGGGTTACTTCACTCATTGCTAATTGGTTTTGAGATGGAACCCCATGTTATCTAATATGATATCAGAGTCCATAAAATCGCATGTTATCTTCACATTGAAAAGATAAGTGGAGATTTCACAATTTATGAGATAGATGGGTTACTTCACTTATTGCCAATTGGTTTTGAGATGGAACCCCATGTTATCTAATATGGTATCAGAGTCCATAAAACCTAAATGGGTATTTCGTCCAAGAAAAAAATGGGATCTGATCCAAGAATGGTGAACCCAAAGAGGCACCATCTTGAGGGGGCATGTTGAGGATCCCACAATGAAAAGTTAAGTGGAGACCTCACAATTTATAAGATAGATGAGTTACTTCACTCATTGCCAATTGGTTTTGAGATGGAACCCCATGTTACCTAATAAATGTATATCGAGAAATCAATTGATAAAGAATCGATGAAGAAAGAAAGTAAGAGAAAAGCAAGAATCGATCGATAAAGAATAATGTCATAAGCGATGGTTGGCGGAAAAATAGAAGAAAATGAGCAAAGTTGTCCAAGACTGTGTTCATTGGCAAAAAGAAGGGAAAAGGAACAAAAAAATGGAGAAACTGTCGAAAAATACCAGCGAAGAAGGGAGATCCATTTGTAAGTCATTAGAATGCAAAAACCATGTACGAATGGGCAAGAAGGCTTCGGGATCTTAAATATCAGTGCTGGAAATGGGTTGTTTCAGGCCAAGGAATTTAAAGAATCTGCTATTCAAATTCTAGGGGGAAGTGATGTTTTCGTCAGAGGTTTTGGTAGCTCCTCCAACCATAGTATTCATTCACCGGTGGATTTAGATGATGAGTCTATGGTTAGTGTAAGCAGTGAGGATTCAGATCAGTTGATAGATAAAGAGGATTGTGTGGAATTATTTTCAGAAGAGCAAATTGGTGAATCTTTGCAATCTATCTTTTCTGAGAATGTTGATGGTTTAGGCTCCCAAGATTCAATTATTCACAAATCTTTATTCTCCTTCTCAAATTCCTAACCAATTTTCTTCGTTAGTTGATATTTGTGGATTTCAGTTGTGCAAAATTTCTCCTCAGTCTTCTAAAGCGGTTGTTTGATCCTTCCTTACTCATCTATGAAGATAGTTTCGTGGAATACCAGGGGTCTCGGTGATAAGTCTAAAAGGGTGGCTTTGAAGAAATTCCTTTAGAACTTTTGCTCTGATTTAGTCTTAATTCAGGAGACTTAACTAGCCACAATTGATTTGAGATTCATTAGACCCTTATGGAGTTCCAAGGAAATGGGTTGGTCTTTTGTGGAAGCCTATGCAAAGCACTTTTCGACTTATTAACTTTTTGAGAGAAAGAACTCAGATTGAACAACTAATCAAATATATTGTTGAAAAAGTTCCTAAAGAGGCTGAAAAGAAACGAAGTTTTAAGTTTCTTTTCATCGTTTGTGAGATTTTTACTTGTGAAGTTGATATAATTCTCAAAGCATTGGTGGAGGATGAAGAGTTGATGAACTTGTTGTTTTCCTTCCTCAGTGTTTTAAAAGGCTCAAGGCGCAATGGCCTCTTGGGGCCTAGGCGCAAGGCGCACAAAAAGGCGCGGGCTTTATTATGTAAGGCGCACTATATAGAAAAAAAATGTACAAAAATATGTACATGTATATAAAACACTTTCATGGCAAGTAATGAAGTTTTTAACCAAGAAAAATAGATAAAAGATAAATAAGGTTCAAATATTAGTCTTCCAACATAGAGTCAAATGTCAATACTCCACAAACAACAGTGAGTTTAGTATTGTTAATATGCTTTCCTTGTTGCTTGCTCATTTGTTTATTCACTCATGTATGAACAACATAAGAGCTGGTATTCTTGGATTCTTTCTTCGCTTACAAGCTTGAATATGATATTTGACACTCTGATTGATATTTGACACTCCGAATGACCAAGTACAAGCTTGAATATGATATTTTAACTTATTTATGTTTAAAATAAGTTAAAACATATATAAAATTGTGAAGCCCCAGAGGCGCCTAAGGCGCGCGCCTTGGCCGCGCCTTCCTCACTGCGCCTCGCTTCTTCGAAGCGAGGTGCTAACATTGCGCCTTGCGCCTAGGTGCGGCGCGCCTTTTAAAACACTGTCCTTCCTAGAACCCAAGCCTTCTCATAACACTCTATTGGCTGGTTACTTCAGCAAGGTTGTCATATGCTTGTTGTTGCGAATGACAATTCCTTTTATGCAATATGTTCGAGCACATCAAGAAATTATAAAGAAGCTAGTTGATCTGATTGGAATTACTTCCATAGTGGAGGATTTGATAAGGCTTCTTGGTGCTGATAAGCATCTGTATTCAAGCTTTACAGAATCAATGAAGTGGATTGAAGAGTATGATGTTCTGGAGATGATAGTGGACAAGTTCAGCTCTTCAGATTGTTCAGAAGTTCATTCTAATGTAGCAGGATCACTTTGTGCTATTACTTGATTTGCTCCTCCTAGTCTTTTGGCTAAAATTTCCAGCCCAAGTTTTGTAGGAAGATTGTTTCGCCATGCCTTGGAAGATTCACGACCAACATCTGTTTTAATAAACTCGTTATCAGTGTGTATATCTTTGTTAGATCCTAGGAGGCTAACTACTGGAACAACTTTTGTATACACCCGCCAAATAGCCCATGGATCTTCTGTTTTAGCAACTATGGAGACGGTGGAAGGCATGTTGGAGAGTTTAGGTAGGTTGCTCAAGCTTCTGGATGTTTCTTCATTAGAGAAAGTTTTAGTTACTACATTAGGAAAGTTACAGCCACCACTTAGAAACATTGGTCGTCGGTGGTTTCTTGGCAAGAGATGAAGACGTGGAGAAGACAACGCATCAACAACCACAAATTTAGAAAGAAGGTGGAAGAAAATGAGAATAAAAGGAGATTGGCTGATGGAGGTCGTTGCTGGCAATGTCGGAGTGTGTGGCTGGAGATGAAACTTCGAGTCCGTTGATGCACTTGGTGTACATTGGAGAAGAAGGAAGCCACTTGGAATTGGAACCCTAACTTCCGTCACGTGAAATTTTGGAAGGTGGTGCCAAGGATTTGAAAAGGTTCAGCATTATTATTGGGCTGGATTTTGGGCTATTTTTAAATGAATGGCATGGGGCCCATTTATTTTCCTAGTTTATAAAGGAAGAGGCAGATGGATTTTGGACCGGATTGTCTTTATTAGTCCCAAATCTAATGGTTTTGATGTGCTGTGGACCATTTGAGCAAGTATGTTGATTTTATGCCTCTTGTCATCCCTTTATTGCTAAGACAATAGTTGCAATTTCTATCAAGGATCTAGTTTATCTTCATGCCATTGTATCAGTTCATGATAAAGTAACCTTAGGGACTTGAGCATCTCAAGTCCTCACTCCCAACTGCAAATGTTGATTTCGAATGACAAAACCAGAGGAAGTGTTGGACATTAGAAAGGACTCTTGAGAGATCTTAATCAAATGAAGGATCTATTTGATTGTGGAGCTTAGAAGGTCTCAATAAGAAAATATTTTTTCCTTGAAAAGATGAATACAAGGATAGTCTAAATACTAATTACAAGGAAAACAAACGGAAAGAACTCACTTACTCATTAGGAATTAATTACACATAGAAATATAGCTGTGCAAATAATATAACTTGACAAAAGGAACTGTGTGACTCCATCTAGAATCAGTTTTGAAACTTTCACCTTTGGACAAGGTGTTTTTTGGCCCCAAGGGAAATAGCATTAGGCCACCAATTGTGAAGGTGTTCTCTAGGAAAGGTACAAAAGGAAAATGTAACTCCAACGGGTTAGTTATGTGTGGGTAGGGCAGGGCAGGGTGGGTTGCATACTATAAGTAGAAAGGAATAGGCCTTCATGTAATTAGTGCGTGTGGCTTAAGGGAAGGGATAGAAGGCTGGCCTTCTTGAATTGGCTAAAGATCTTTTTGTAGTGTGTAGGTGCTTGTATCCTCCTTCTGGGAGTACTATCCATCCATTCATGCACACACACACATATATGATAAGAAACCGGGCTTTCATGGAGAAAAAATGAAAGAATACAAGGACATACAAAATGGGAGTACTATCCATATAGATACCTATTTGATTTCATGTTATTTAGTAGTGTTGCTGCCTTGAGTAATAATTTAGCATTTTTATTTGTTTTATGTAACAATTACACATGCGCAGAAAGCATCCAATTTTGCAACTTAATGTAATCTCGTGCCCTTGAGTGGAGATCTTATGATTTCTCAGTACCTTTCTGCAGGCTTTTGGTAAGACCCCACTGACAAATATTAGTCCAAAGAAGACGTGGGAGGGAACTATTATGGGTTTGGGTGGTTGTATAGCTACATCTGTTATTCTATCAAAAATTCTTTGCTGGCCGTCTTCTGTGATTAGGTATGTAATTCTTCAATTGAAATTACCAAATTTATGGCCATTAGTTTCTATATTTATTTTTTCTGTAGCCACACCAACATTTACATGATCTAGTACTTTTATAAGTTGGTTGTTCATGCATGAGTATCTCATGCGTTTTTCGATCCTTTAGAAACAATGTTTATCTTAAAAAGGTCTGCAAGTCTAATATTTACTACAGGATATCTTTTGATTAGAAATCAAAATTGTATCCTTGTTGAACTTACATGATAAAAACACATACTAATGATGATAAACATTTGGGGTCAAGAACTAAGGGGATGCAGGATACATAACAAAAAATAAGGGAGAATCGTATAAACCACCCTTGATGTGTAGATGTTATTAGGATTATAGTCATAAACTTTTAATTTGATTAATCACCTTCTAAGAAGCACATATACGGATACAAGAACGGGTACGACACGACATGGATATGGTGACATGTCATTTTTTTAAAATCTAGGACATGGGCACGTTTAATAAAATATACATTTTAAAAAATATATATCATGTTTATACAAGGAAATTCAAAATTGTTAAGTTTATTCATTTGTATGCTTAAAATATGAGTTTAACGTATTTCACTCTTAAAAATTATTATTTTGTCATGTAGTATTGTGTCTCTTTAGTATACTTAACAAGTGTTTGATATGGACCTATGTTGACTTTGTACAACTAGGAGTTGCCACATTTCAATTTTGCTAACAAGTGTTTGATACGTGTCCAACAAGTGTCGGAGTGTCTAAGTGTCCGCACGTGTTGAACACGGACATGTTAGTCAAACTAAAGCGTCTGTGCTTCTTAGATCACCTTCCAAACTTACAAATTGTTACAAGTAAACACTACCATTGTAACACAATTAGTAACAAATTACAAACAGGACAAACCACCCTTGAACTTAACAATTAAACTTCATACTATAGGATTATTACAATTTAACTAAAATTTTAATTCTTATTGAAAATATTAACTGTACTGTTAGCATTAAAAATTTATTTTTAATCAATAACTACAATATTAATTAGGGCATAACCTCACACAAAGATGTCTCTTTGGTACTGGGTGTATTGGGTTAGTTCAGATCAACTTTTGGCTGAAATTGATGTCGAATTAACATATCAATGGATGAAAATAAAATAATTGAATTCAAATTTGATTTTCTAAAAAATTAATCTACTGCATTTATGGAAGAAAATCATAGTTAGCATTTATGGGATTTCCCCCCTTGGATGGAAGACTGAAGCTTTTAGAGGCAAGAAAGGAAATAGACCGTGGCTAGACATAATGCAAAATTTCCCTATCTTCAGCCGAGTCTACAATTTCAAAGTGGGAGATGGTAGGAGGATTAGATTTTGGGAAGATCCTTGGGTTGACCAATCTCCCCTCAAAAATTCCTTTCCCCAGATTTACAATGTCTCTATGAACAAAGGAAAAACCATATTCCAATGTTGGAATTCTGAGAACCAAGTCTGGGATTTAGGTCTTAGAGGAGGCCTTTTTGATTGGGAGCTCGCTGCTTGGATTGCCCTGGTGGATAGACTCTCGGCTGTGCAGAGGGGGGAGGGGATGGACCGAATGCAATGGTCCATTGAGAAATCTGGTACTTTTTCGAGCAAATCAGTGTTTTACCAGCTGAACATGGGCCAATCAAAAGCTAATTTGTCTCTGACCAGTTTAATTTGGAAAGGCTATAGCCCCAAAAAAGTTAAGGTGTTTTTGTGGTCGCTGGCTTTTAGAAGTTTGAATACGGATGATAGGTTGCAAAGAAAATTTAAAAGGTGGACATTGTCTCCTTCGGGGTGTAGACCCGGTATTAAGGGAGGGGAAGATGTGGACCACTTGTTTCTTCATTGTGACTTTGCGTTTAAATTGTGGGGTTGGTTGGCTGAGAGGTTGGGAATCCATTTCTGTTTACCTAAGAAGATTGATGATTGGTTGATGGAAGGCCTTCTTGCGTGGAATTTGAGAAAGAAAGCCAAAGTCATTGGCAATTGTGCGTTTAGAGCTTTGTTATGGCACATTTGGCTAGAACGAAATGCTAGATCTTTTGAAGATAAGTCCCTTAATCTAGATATTTTTTGTAATCATGTACATAACACGGCCTCGTGGTGTATATCTTTACATAGGAAATTCTTTTGTAATTACAGCCTCTTGATGATAGCTAAAGATTGGAGGGGGGAGGGGGGGTTCTCTACCCGGCCCTTAGGCTGTCTTAAAAAAAAAAAATCTACTGCCAACCAAATTTGACTAAAACCAACAAAATCAACCCCCAAACTCATCATCAACTTTTGATTGGGTGATTGTGTTAGGCTTTTAGAAAATTGATTTTGACATGAATTTAGTTTCTTAAATCAACATGTTTGTTCAATGATGATTCTCAGCAAAAGTTTTAGGACTAGCATCGGGATCAAGGTAGGATAGTTGAGGGCAAGGTGGGTTCATACATGGATTCCCCGAAGAAAAATGAGTTAATGGAACTCTAACAGTCATTAACAATTGGAACCAATTCTATCATCTTACAAAGTTCAAGGGTTAGTTTATTATTTTGAGAACTGAGAGACCAAACAGCCATGTGCCAGCATTGTCAAAGCAACCTGCCTTGTGTTCAACTTGACATCCCACTCTCCTCTCCTACCCGATGGCGAGGTATGGGAATGTTACATTCAACATGATGAGAGGGGTTGGGACAGGTGGCAACTAGCTTCGCACCATCTAGCATGTTGGCTGGCTAAAGGATCTTATGCTCATGGTGCCTTAGCCCTCCAACACGACCACCTACTGTGAGGTATCTCCCTCACAATTCAGTATATTGATTCACAAAATAGTAAGATTAGTTCAATACAAACACTCGCCTTTCGAGAGGGCGATTCTCTCCCTTACAATAACCGAAGTTACTACCCAAAATACAGATAAAACATGAACATCAGAAATAACAACCAGTAGAATAAATACTACCCACAAAAGATCAACGGGATGCTAAACAATCATACACTAACGGCTAATACAACAGTCATATACTAACTAAGGGTGAATTTACTTTCTTGCCCCTCCTGGAATAAGTCTGGGTAATTGGGGGCCTAACATCACCCTTCGGGGTATCAAGCACCGTGGCCTCAAGGTGTAGCTCAGGAAAACGATAATGCATATCTTCGAAGGACTCCCACGTAGATTCATAGATTGGTAGGCCCTCTCACTCGACCAACATCTCGTAGGCTCCAGTGTCTTTGGACTAGCGATAACCGAATAGCCGCTTGGGCTTGGCTCTCCATTCAAAATCGTCGGTTAGCATTGGAGCGGTAGGTTGCACGCGATGGTTATCCCCTAAGGCCCGTTTCAACTGCGAAACATGGAAGACGGGGTGGACAGTAGCTTCCTCGGGTAATTGGAGTTTGTAGGCCACCTGCCCGACTCGTTCCAGAATCAGATACGGTCCAAAGAATTTTGGAGCCAACTTTTCATTACGACGCTTGGCCACAGATTGCTGTCGATAAGGCCTCAGTTTGAGGTAGACCCAATCTCCCGTTTCAAATTCCATCTCAGTACACCTTCTATCAGCCATTTTTTTCATCCGATCCTGGGCCTTAGCTATGTGGTCCTTCAGACGGTCAAGTGCCACATCTCTATCAGTAAGAAGCTGGTCCAGAGTGTCATTGTGCGTACCTTGGGAACCATATGAGATAATAGGAGGTGGGGGGTGTCCATAAACTGCTCTGAACGGGGTGGTGTTAATCGAAGCATGAAAGATGGTATTATACCAGAATTCGACCCACGATAACCAGTGATCCCATTGCTTAGGCTTCTCGTTACAAAAACAGTGGAGGTAAGTCTCAAGACACTTGTTCACGATTTTCGTTTGCCCGTCAGTTTGGGGGTGGTATGCGGTGTTGCGGTGGAGACGGGTATCTTGCAACCGGAATAATTCGATCCAAAAGTGGCTCAAGAAAATTTGGTCCCGATCAAACACAATGGACCTCGGATAGCCGTGAAGTCGAACGATGTCTTTAACAAATGCCACAGCCATTGTCTTAGCATTAAAGGGGTGAGCCAATGGAATAAAATGAGCATACTTGCTCAAGCGATCAACGACCACGAAAATAGTGTCAAACCCGTGGGCTTGTGGAAGGCCCTCAACGAAATCCATACTAATATCTTCCCAAATTCGATCTGGTCGTGGTAATGGTTGGAGAAGGCCCGCAGGCGAAGTGGACAATGATTTGTTACGTTGGCATGTCGGGCATTTGGCAACATACTCCTTCACATTTTCCTTCATTCCTGGCCAATATAACTCCCCTGTCAATCATTTGTATGTACGCAAGAACCCCGAGTGACCTCCCATAACAATCATGATAAGCATGGAGAATAGTGCCTAACAATTCAGTGTTTAGATAGAACTAAACGATTCTTGTAGAGTAGAGTACCTTGTTGAAGTGAAAAATTAGGCACACTGTCAAGGTCTTCCTTGAGTTTCTGGATGATTGGAGCTAATTTCGGGTCCCTCTGCACTTCTGCCTTAACAATGTCAACATCCAAGATAGTCGGAACAGTAATTGAACGAAATTCTGCGTCCGGCGGCACACGGGACAGAGCGTCTGCTGCTTTGTTCTCTAACCCGGGTCGATACTGTATCTTGAAGCAATAACCCAGAAGTTTGGACACCCAACGTTGGTATTCGGGTTGTATAGTGGTTTGCTCTAACAAATCCTTCAGCACCTGCTGATCAGTTCGCACAATGAATTTCTGCCCCAATAGGTATGGTCGCCACTTCTGGATGGACAAAACTATGGCCATCAATTCGCGCTCATACACTGACTTTGCTCGAGCTTGGGGGGACAATTTCTGACTAAAGAAAGCTAGAGGCCGCTAATTTTGAGTTAACACCGCCCCAAGTCCCGTGCCGGAGGCATCTGTTTCAAGAACAAAAGGTTGACTGAAGTCTGACAATGCAAGGACGGGCATGGTGACCATGGCATGCTTCAGTCGTTCAAAGGCCTCTGTCGCGCGGTCATCCTAGGAGAAAGCTCCGTTTTTAAGCAAGTCCGTGAGAGGGGAGGCTATGGCGCCATAATTTGCCACGAAACGGCGGTAGTACCCCGTGAGGCCTAAGAAGCCCCTTAATTCCCTCAGATTGACTGGAATGGCCATCGGAGCATGGCCATAATCTTCTCGGGATCGGCCTCTACTCCTTCCGCTGAAATCCAATGGCCCAAGTATTCTATCTTTTCACGGGCAAACTCGGACTTCTTCAAATTAGCGTATAATTTTTTATCCTTCAGGAGTTCAGGACATTGAATACCATGGTTAGGTGGGTGACATGAGTCTCCAAGTCCGGGTTGTAAACTAAAATGTCATCGAAGAACACCAACACACAGCGGCGTAAAAACGGTCGAAAAACTTGATTCATCAATGCCTGAAAAGTGGCTGGGGCGTTGGTCAGCCCAAACGGCATCACGAGAAACTCGTAGTGTCCCTCATGGGTGCAGAAAGAGGTTTTAGGAATATCCTCTTCTCGCACTCGGATTTGGTGGTTGCCAGATTTCAGGTCGATCTTGGAAAAAAACTTAGAACCGTGGAGCTCGTCAAGTAGTTCTTCCACCACGAGAATCGGAAATTATCAGGGACGGTTACGTTGTTTAGAGCCCTGTAGTCGACGCAGAAACGCCAACTGCTGTCCTTCTTCTTGACAAGTAAGACAGGACTGGAATACGAACTAATACTTGGGCGGATGAAGCCCGTGGTCAGCATATCATTGATCAGGTTCTCAATCTCAGTTTTCTGTACATAGGGGTATCGATATGGCGTTTGGCTCACAGGCCCTTCTCCCTCTTGCAGGACAATCTGATGCTCGATCTCTCGGTTGGGCGGTAAACCCTGTGGCATTTGAAAAATGCATTGATAGTCAGAAAGTAATCGATCCACTTAGTCAGAAAGTAATCGATCCACTGACCTGGGTAGGGGATTGGGAGGGGTCGCCGATGATTCCCCAATTAGCTCCGGTGCAGCGGTGATGGCTCGTAACTCAATCATAAACCCTTGGTCCTGCTCTTGCCCTGAACGCGAGATGCTCTTCAAGGATACGACAACTTTGGTTAGGGAAGGGTCACCTTTCAAGATAATAGTTCCATCCCTCGTTTCAAACTTCATCGTGAGGGATCTCCAGTCCACTTCCATTAACCCCACAGTGTGGAGCCATTGCATCCCCAGGATGAGGTCAATGCCACCCAATTCAAGAGGAAGAAAGTTCTCAGTGATCATTACCCCTGGCAAACTAATGGTGACCCCTTTACAGATTCTTTTTCCCTTCACGGCTATTCCCGCACTCATAATCACTTCGTAGTTGGAGGTTTTTGACAGGGGCAGCGCCAACGAATCGACCAGCTTCTGAGAAATGAAGTTGTGTGTAGCCCCGCAATCTATGAGGACGATAACCTCTGACTCTCCAATCGCACCCTTGACCTTCATTGTTTCGGGTGTTGAAAAGCCTACCACGGTATTGATCGAAAGTTCGACCGTTTCCCCTATTAGGTCAAGGGAAGTTTCCTCTGTAGTTCCGGTGTCGCTTTCCGCCTTTCGATCGCCGTCGTCTTCGTCGAGAGCTAGCAATACTCGAAGTTCCTTACTCTTGCACTGATGGCCAATGATGAATTTATCGTCGCACTTAAAGCACAAGCCCTTTTCTCTCTTTGCAAGAAATTCGGCTTCCGTCATACGTCTGTAATTGGTGTCTCTTCTCGTCGTAGCCAGAGCTGGAGATGGGGCAGATGTGACCGCTGGCGGTGTAGCTGCTTTTGAGGCCAGCATAATCGTACGCGTTGGGTGTGGCTCGAGGTTTCTGGGCTGGGTTCTGAAGCCCACTTGCGTTGCCCTAGAAGTTCTCCCCGTATCGTTTTGGGCCTGCACTTTCATCTTGTCCTCTGCTAGCTGGGCCGACAACATGATCATCTCCAGCCCAACGGGCCTCATACAGAGGACCTCTGCTCTGATGACTGGGTCCAACCCATTCAAGAACGTACTTTCCATCACGTCTTCCGCCAAATCCGGAAGTGGCGCTGACATCTCCTCGAAAGTCCTTCCAAATTCAGCTACCGTCCCTTCTTGCTTCAATGCCAGAAATCGAGCACACAGGCTCCCTTCCATGGTGGGTTGGAAACGCACGAACAGCCGTAGTTTGAGGTCGTTCCAGCTATCAAATGGCCTGCGATTAAGAGCCCATCGATACCACGAGCAAACTTCACCTTCGAAACTAACCAGGGCGACCTTCAACTTCTCCGTTTCTGATAATCCGTGGATTTCAAAGTATCGCTCTGCCCGAAAGAACCACGAATCAGGGTCGCTGCCGTTAAACACCGGCATCTCGACCTTCCTGAACTTACTCCGGTCCAGGGGCTGGTTTTCATCCTTGCCCTGCACTATTCCCCCTTGACTATCATGACTTTGTCATCTGGGGGTGCAAAGCAGACGACTCTGGTGCGTCTACCCTATTCTTACTCTTGCTTTGGGTGGCTTTAGATACCAGGATTGCCAAGGCCTTTTGGGTTTCCGCCATCTGCTCTGTTAGCTTTCCCAAATTCTCCTTGATTCCCCCGATTTCTTTATCGTGGCTTTCGCATCTCTCTTCCAATTGTTTTTGAGTCATATTTCTCGTTCGCCCCCGTTCGAACACGCTCTGATATTTGTGAGGTATCTCCCTCACAATTCAGTATATTGATTCACAAAATAGTAAGATTAGTTCAATACAAACACTCGCCTTTTGAGAGGGCGGTTCTCTCCCTTACAATAACCGAAGTTACTACCCAAAATACAGATAAAACATGAACATCAGAAATAACAACCAGCAGAATAAATATTACCCACAAAAGATCAACGGGATGCTAAACAACCGTACACTAACGGCTAATACAACAGTCATATACTAACTAAGGGTTTTTACTTTCTTGCCCTTCCTGGAATATGTCTCGGTAATTGGGGCCTAACACCTACCTCGCAGCATGTTGCCTTGGTCAATCCAACCCACATTGTCCTAGTTGCACGTTGCGCCTGAGAAACACGTCACCATTGAGGCAGTGCAGCACACTTGAGGTTTAGTTAATCACAGTAAAAATTTGAGGGTCCAATTGTGAGAACCCTAATTAGAGGCTAGGAGCCATCTTTTCGATTTAAAGTGAATTTATGAGGGGCTTCAATTTCTTCTAATTAATACTTGTAACATATGAATTGATAAATAAAATTTAGGTTAAAAATCACTTTTGGTCCCTAAACTTTCATGAAAGTAACAATTTGGTCCCTAAACTTTGATTTTGTAATGATTTAGTCCCAGTACTTTCAATTTTGTAACAATTTAGTGTATGAACATTAATAAGTAACAATTTAGTCTCTTTACTTTCAAATTTGTGACAATTTAGTCCCTTTATTTTTAAATTTGTAACAATTTAATCCTTGTCGCAAAAAAATCATCAAAATTATATGTTGATTTTTATTATTTAATGATTAAACTTTGTAGCTTATAAATATATTGGATCCGAAATTAGTTTATTAATCTTTTTTTTTAAACTTTTATTAAACTGACTAGGTAAGAAATTTTATTAAATCTTTACCTTAATTTTTCATGATAGGGACTAAATCGTTACAAATTAGAAATTACAGGGACTAAATTGTTACAAAATTGAAAGTACAGGAACTAAATTGTTACAAAATTGGAAGTACAAGGACTAAATCGTTACAAATCAAAGTTTAGGGACTAAATTGTTATTTTCATGAAAGTTCAGAGACCAAAAGTAATTTTTAACCTAAAATTTAACTGAGGTTGTGAGGTATTAAATAAAAAGCAGGTGTCATCTATATGAGAGACTGAAAAAAAAAATAAAATAGTACACCTTTCAAAAGCCTAATACAAATTTTTCAAGCATACAAATATCTGGATCAAACTGTCCAAACAAAAGCCATATACAGCCAAGTAAATAATATACTTGATTACCATGGTAGTCTGTAAATTTTTAACCTAAAATTTAACTGAGGTTGTGAGGTATTAAATAAAAAGCAGGTGTCATCTATATGAGAGACTGAAAAGAAATTAAAATAGTACACCCTTCAAAAGCCTAATACAGATTTTTCAAGCATGGAAATATCTGGATCAAACTGTCCAAACAAAAGCCATATACAGCCGAGGAAATAATAGCGTGATTACCATGGTAATCTGTTTGTATGTTTTTCTGTTGCCTCCAATTCGATTCTGAAAATTATTGTGCCTTCGGGCTTCCGCAGGTTATTTTTGCAAGATTTTGTTCTGGGATTGTAAGTGCAATATATATCCCCAGTGAGCATGAATTTTGATGACTAGTTATTTTGATACTGTACAGCTGGTGAACCTTGAGTGGAGTTTTCCACTGTAATTGCTCATTATGAACGTGTTATATTCCATTCATGATCTTTATGGTTTCATAAAATAACTGACTTGTGTTTGGCATTTTTTACTGGACAGTGCAATAGCTTTTGGATTTCTGAATTTCTTGGGTTCTGTTTTTGGTGATCTTACTGAGTCGATGATAAAACGTGATGCCGGTGTCAAGGATTCTGGATCTTTAATCCCTGGACATGGTAAATTCCATTTTCTTATCGTCAACATCTATGACGTATTAAATTTTATTTTGTGGCACAAGTATATGATAGACCCCGGATAACTACGGTGTACGAGAGGAGGTGCGTGAAGAAGAAAGAAAAGAGAGAGAGTGGAGAATAGCAAGTTTGTTAGGAATGGGGGGCCCACGTGTTATCTGTACGTTGGGTAGAGGAGTGTATAAGAGAATGTTTTGTGTGAGAGTAGGTATCTTTTTGGCTATTGTGAATTGTATTTCTCTGATTGAGAAACTAGGGAGAGAAGGGGAGCTCTCGAATCTTCCCCGGTTGATGTTGATAAATAAAATTGGTGGCTAAGGCCTATCAATTTTGGTATTAGAGCACTTTCCTGGGGAATGGTGGGAAAGATGGAGGGAAGGATTATTGCGTTGGAAGAGAAGCTTTCAGAGCTAGCTGTGAAATAAGTGGATATGGAGGTGAGCTTGGGTACGCAGATTGCAGAGGTAGGAGAGGCTCAAGCGAACGTTGATGCGAAATTGGACCTTCAGTTTACAATGGTGAGGGAAGATATGAAGGCCATGTTTGCTCGGATAGAAGGTATGGTTCGTACCGAGGGAGGATCCCCGACTTCCGAAAGGACCATAACTGACAAGGGTAAGCGAGTAGTGGACGAGGAATCGGAGCTAGAAACGTGACGAAAACAAGGAGAGTGGTGAAGCGCTTCCGAAAGTAAATGAGGGAATTCAGGCGCCGACAACTAGAGAAATTCCGCTGTTCGATATGCGTCTGAGGAAATTGGAGGTGCCGGTTTTCAAAGGGGAGGAAGATGAAGACCCGGATGGATGGTTGCATCGGGTGGAAAGGTACTTTGTGGTGAATCGATTATCAGAGAAGGACAAGCTCGATGCGGCGGTCATGTGTTTGGAAGGGGAAGCCCTGTCGTGGCATCAATATGAGGAAGATCGGACGCCGATAAGAAGCTGGCAGGAGTTTCGGTCGCTGCTGTTAGAAAGATTCCGCCCAACGTCTCAAGGGGATCGGTATGCACGTCTGATGCGATTGCAGCAGGAGACCACCGTGAGGGAGTACCGTCGGCGGTTTGAGCAGTACGCCGCAACCCTAAAAGACGTGTGTGAAGGGGTGTTGGAGAGCAAGTTCGAATGTGGGCTGAAGGAAGAGATCCAAAGCGAGCTGCGTAAGTTTCAACCCGTGGGCCTGAAGGCCAAAATGATTAAGGCCCAACTAATTGAAGATGACAACAAGGTGCAGCAAAAGAAACGAATGGGCTCTGTGTCGACAACGAGCCCGAAGACCAATATGGGCCATAGTGGATCCAGTGGAGGATCAAGTAATGCGAGTGGGTCAAATGCTTCATCTGCACGAACGATTTCTTTGAATTATAACCGAGGAGCCTCAGGGTCATCGACTACGGTGACACCGGTTCGTGAGTCGGCGGCGAAAGGAGGGGGAACGCCGGCATTCAAGCGGATGACAGATACTGAGATACAAAATAAGAGGGAAAGTGGGCTCTGTTATAGGTGTGACGAGAAATTTTTCCCTGGGCATAGATGCAAAAAGAAAGAATTACAAGTCTTGGTTGTGCAGGAGGGTGAGGAAGAAATCGCTGAGGACTTGAGACCGGAGGAGGAAACAGAAGCGGCTGACGTGACGGTGAACGAAGGGAATATGGGGGGAAATCCTGAAGTAGCTGCCCTGTCCTTGAATTCCATGGTAGGGTTGAGTTCGCCGAAAACTATGAAGGTCAGGGGAACAATCCGAGAACAGGGAGTGGTGGTATTGATTGACAGTGGAGCCTCCCATAATTTTATTTCCTCTGATGTGGTGCAAAGGCTAGGGTTACCAATCTCACCGTCTTCCAATTACGACATCGTATTGGGCACTGGGGGACCGATACCGAGCACGGGAATTTGCGAAGGTGTGGTTCTTACTATCTCCGACTTAACAATTATTCATGACTTTCTTCCTTTGCCTTTGGGAAGTGTAGATGTTATTTTAGGCATCTCATGGCTGGAGACGTTGGGCAAAATATAATTCGATTATCGACTATCTATAATGGATTTTCGAATCGGGAGTTGGCTGGTTCAACTACGAGGAGGCCGTAGCTTGGTAAAATCCCAGGTCTCTCTCAAGTCAATGATGAAAACATTTGGCATAGAGGATCAAGGAATTTTGGTGGAGCTAAGTTCCATGGAAGCGCCAGAGGTGAGTGAAGGAGTAGTAGTTCCGTCAGCTAATTTGGGGAACGTGCCACTGGAGTTACAAGGATTATTACAGCAATATAAAGCTGTCTTCGAACCTCAGATGTCTCTACCTCCAGTTCGGAGCAGGGATCACAAGATTGAGCTTGAGGATGGGGTGGGATCCGTTAATGTGAGACCATATCGCTACCCCCAGTTTCAAAAGGATGAGATTGAACGATTGGTGCAAGAGATGTTGCTTGCCGGAATTATTCAGCCAAGTAGAAGCTCATTCTCAAGTCTGGTCCTATTGGTAAAAAAGAAGAATGGTAGTTGGCGATTTTGTGTGGACTACCGAGCGTTGAATAGGGTTACAATTCCGGACAAGTACCCCATACCGGTCGTGGATGAGCTTCTTGACGAACTATTTGGTGCGACAATTTTTTCCAAGATCGACCTCATATCTGGGTACCATCAAATCCGCGTGCAGCCAACCGATGTTCACAAAACGGCATTTCGGACTCACGAAGGGCACTACGAGTTCCTAGTAATGTCGTTTGGGTTACGTAATGCTCCATCCACATTCCAATCGGTTATGAACGACATCCTTCGACCCTTCTTACGGAAATTTGTGCTCGTCTTCTTTGATGACATTCTAATTTATAGCCGCAATATTCATGACCACGCTGCTCACTTGGCTCAGGTACTACAAATTCTATTGGCAAATCAGTTTATTGCTAACTTCAAGAAGTGTCAATTTGGCGCCGAGAGGATCGAATACTTGGGGCATTTGGTTTCAGCAAAGGGAGTGGCTGCTGACCCGAAGAAGATAGAAGCAATGCAACAGTGGCCGGCACCCCGAAATGTTAAGGAGCTGCGCGGATTCCTTGGACTCACGGGTTATTGCCGCAAATTTGTGGCGGGATATGGGACGATTGCTTTTCCTCTAACTCAACTCTTAAAAAAAGACAAGTTTGGATGGAACCCAGATGCCGAGGAAGCTTTCCACCGATTGAAGGCTGCGATGATATCAGTCCCGGTGTTAGCACTGCCAGATTTTTCTAAGACGTTTGTAATAGAATCTGATGCTTCGGGTGTTGGGGTCGGCGCAGTGTTGATGTAGGAGCAGCGACCTCTGGCTTTCTTCAGTCAAGCGTTACCCCCTTTACATCGCCATAAGGCGGTTTACGAACGTGAACTAATGGCAATTGTATTTGCGGTTCAGAAGTGGCGGCCATACTATTGGGTCGAAGATTTATTGTGCGGACGGATCAGAAGAGCTTGAAATTTTTGTTGGAACGTGTGATTGCCGGAGATTATCAACGTTGGATAGCAAAGCTGCTCGGGTTCGATTTTTGCATTGAATATAAGAGAGGATTAGACAACAAGGCAGCAGATGCATTGTCTCGATTACCACCGGCCATGGAGCTGGGATTATTGAGCGTCGTTGAGGGAATCAATCCGGCGGTCTTTGAGGAACAAATTCAAAGGGATAGTACGCTAGCTAACATTTGCCAAGCTCTCCAATCTAAAACAACAGCACCAGCGGGATACACCTTGCGTGGGAAGTTGTTGTTCTATCAAGGGAGGATAGTGCTACCTCCCGATTCGCCCACGATTCCTCTTCTCCTTCGTGAGTTTCATAATAGTCCAGTTGGTCGCCATCATGGGGCTTTAAAGACCTATCAGCGTCTATCTAAGGAGGTTTATTGGCGGGGAATGAAGGCCACAGTTCATACCTTCGTTGCGAATTGTTCGGTTTGTCAGCAAGCTAAGTACTTAACATTAGCTCCAGTTGGCCTGCTCCAAGCTTTACCAATTCCAGACAAAATATGGGAGGACATTTCAATGGATTTCATCGAGGGGCTGCCAAAATCTAACGGGTATGATACTATACTAGTAGTTGTGGATCGTTTGTTGAAATATGGCCATTTCATATTGCTTAAACACCTGTTTACGGCCGTTACTGTGGCTGCTGTTTTCATTAAGGAAGTTGTCCGCTTACATGGGTGTCCACGTAGTATTATATCAGACCGTGATAAAATCTTTACAAGTTTATTTTGGGAAGAATTGTTCCGCTCTTTAGGCACGCAACTCCGGAGAAGCACCACTTATCATCCTCAGACCGACGGTCAAACGGAAGTGGTAAATAGAGGGGTGGAGTCTTATTTACGGTGTTTCACCATGTCGAACCCTACCCAATGGGCGAAGTGGGTCGCTTGGGCTGAGTTTAGTTACAATACATCATTCCATGTGTCGGCAGCGGCGACTCCCTTTGAGATTGTCTATGGTCGGCCACCACCACCGATGTTACCTTATGTGGCGGATTCTTCGGCAGTAGCGGAGGTTGACACACAACTACGAGACCGGGATCAAATGCTTGCTCAGTTAAAAGAGTCCTTGAGAAAGGCACAACAAAGAATGACTAAAGGGGCGAATGAAAAAAGACGAGATGTCCAGTTGAATGTTGATGATTGGGTTTATATCAAGTTACGACCTTATCGGCTGTCCTCTTTGGGAAGGTTCAAGCATCCGAAGCTCGCACCCCGGTTCATCGGGCCCTATCAAGTATTGGAGCGGGTCGGCACAGTGGCATACCGAATAGCTCTTCCCAAAGACTCGGGAATCCACCTTGTGTTTCATGTGTCGGTGCTAAGGAAAGCGATAGGTCAAAACCTGCCGGTATGCCCAATTCCCTTTCATCTGCAAAGTGATCTCACTGTACAAACTCAACCCATGGGGCTGCTGGGGCTTCGAAAATCCTTACTTGGAGATGATACACTGGAGGTGCTCATTAGATGGGAAAATACCTTGAAGGATGATGCAACATGGGAGTCCGCTGCCGACATTAGTACACAATTCCCATCTTTTCACCTTGAGGACAAGGTGGCTTCTTGGGGGGGGGGGGGGGGGCGGTATTGATAGACCCCGGATAACTAAGGTGTACGAGAGGAGGCGCGTGAAGAAGAAAGAAAAGAGAGAGAGTGGAGAATAGCAAGTTTGTTAGGAATGGGGGGCCCACGTGTTATCTGTACGTTGGGTAGAGGAGTGTATAAGAGAATGTTTTGTGTGAGAGTAGGTATCTTTTTGGCTATTGTGAATTGTATTTCTCTGATTGAGAAACTAGGGAGAGAAGGGGAGCTCTCGAATCTTCCCCGGTTGATGTTGATAAATAAAATTGGTGGCTAAGGCCTATCAGTATAATATATCAAGTCATTTTCGACTGACCTTCATATAAATTAAAAATAGTAGCAAAGCTTTTGACTGTCTTAACTTTGTTGGTTCATCAAAGTGTCTAGTAAAATGGTTAGGCGTGTGGGAAGAAGTATGAGGGTTGGCACACTTTAATGTCTCTCTTTAGGCTCATGAGACAAAATGTTCGCATCATTGTCTAATATTTTTTTAATCAGCAGATGCTAGGGTTCATTATTGTAATTTGCTTTTTGTATGCCCACTTTTGGCTGGCTGCCTTTTCTCTGTGCAAGTTTTTTTCGGTACTCCAATTCATTTTAATGAAAGTTGAGACAAGTTACCTCTGTTCCGTTAATACATCGTGTTTTAATTTTTTTCTGATATATAAATGTGATTTAATGTTCATATCTTATTGAATAAAGCCCATACACTCACCATTTAATCCTCAAAAGTTGAAGGCCTTGGAGCACTTGAATTTAATCTTGATAAGGAAGATGTTTTTAGATGAGTTAAATAAATGTAAAATTTCCCGAAAAGGTTTTGACTTTTACATGGACCTCAATTGAAAATTATGTAGGTGGATTACTTGACAGAGTGGACAGCTACATTTTTTCGGGGGCACTGGCATATTCCTTCATCAAAACATTCATGCCACTTTATGGCGTTTGAGACAGTGATGATCCATGTAATTGGGAATCAGGAAAGTGCAACTCTCGAGGTTTTTCCCCGTTGTATGGGAAATAGAGAAGGAAAAACCAGTTTGCTCTCTAAGGCTGGAGAAGCATGAGCATCAGCTAATTTATCGTTGTTGACCCAAAAGAAGCGCTTCAGCTTACTTATTCCCAACCAGGTCTTCAAAAATTCCAAGTGAAAGTATCTGTTTACCAGGTAATTGTACATAGGAATATTAAATAAAACATGCAGCTTTTTTTATGGTACGCATTCATCTCTTCAAGATAGTTTCTGGTTTTCTTGGAGATCAAGGTTTGTTTTTCTTCTATCTAGTCCTGTTTGTGGCCATGTTGATGTTGGGAGATAGGGGTTTCATCTTGTAATGCTCCTTACATTTGCATTTACTGTCCGAGGCTTAGAGTTTGTTGCTCCTTCACTGCTACTAGGCGGAAGTGCTTCATGTTTTTTCATTTTCTCAGCCATCAGGATGACAGCTCTTGCATCTCTTGTGGGTGAGATAGTATGATTGGGGGGCTGTCTAATGAGAGGTGTCAAAGATTGAAGCTAAGAGAGGAATAAACCAATCTGTATAAGTTCTCGTATATCATACTTGCATTATTAGGGATGACAGTTCTTTCCACGTGGACAGGTCCATGCCAATCTGAGAAGCACGAACACTTTAGTTTAGCTAGCATGTCCGTGTCCGACACGTGTCGGACACTTGGACACTCCGACACTTGTTAGACACGTATCGGACACTTATTAGCACAATTGATATGTGACAAATACTAGTTGTACAACGACAATATAGGTCATATTGAACACTTTTTTTTTTAGTCTAAAACACGTATTGAACACTTGTTAAGTATGCTAAAAAGACATAATACTAAATGACAAAAATAATAAATTAAGAGTGGAATACATTAAACTCATTATTTTAAGCATACAAATGCTTAAACTTATTGATTTTCAATTTCCTTCTTGTATAAAAACGATATATATTTTTAAAAATGTATGTTTTACTAAACGTGTCTATGCCATGTCCATGTCCTAGACTTTTAAACAATAACATGTCAACATGTCCGTGTTGTGTTGTGTTCGTGTCTCGTGTCCGTATCCGTGCTTCTTAGATGCCAATTTAATTGGGGATGAAATTGTAACAGGAAAATGTTTTTCCCTGATTTTCAACGTATAAAACTATTACTTCCTAAAGGATGTATCCTTCCAAGGGGATATAATTTCAAAGAGGACATTCATCAGTATCCTTCGAAAGGGAACTATATATAGAAATAGAGAATGGCATAGGGTAAACTAGATCCCCCATTTAAAGATGCATAAGGCACTCTTTTGAATGATTTCGTCCAATTTTTTCCCCTTTCCTAGGTTAAAAAAGAGGACAGCTATACATGGAAGAAAATAAAGACAACGGTCACTGCAATACAATGAAAAAGGAAATTAAAAAGGAAATAGATAGTTAACATTATGTGCCAGCTAACAGAGGGACTGGGAAGGAAGAGGAGAAACTTTAGGAGAATTGGCCTATTAGAATTTATTTTCAATTTCAATAAAATTTTAGAATTTGATTTAGATTTGGACCACAATATTTTCATGCAAAATGCAGAATTGCGTAAATATTATCCCGTCAATGAGAAAAGCAGGACATTTTGTTTTCATTGTTTTGATTCTTGAGCAATTGTCATCAATTGTTGGCGGATCTGATTTGTTTGCTAATTCAAATCTTATTTTGTAGGGAGAAGAAAATTGTTTTGAAGATTTTAGTCTGCTCCATCTCTTTTGGTTCCATATATTCATTTTGGGTTATGCTTTTCTTCATTTTCATCTTCTCATCTCATCATGTTTCTATCACTCTTTCTTCTTCATGTGCCTCTACTCATTTGAAATGATTCAATAATAAATAAATAAGTACTTCTTTTAAATGTTTTATTTGTTATATTTGCCTTTCTTTAGTTTTTCTTGGTGTGCTTCTATGACATTTACATTACTGTTCTAAGCATCCTTTTTTTTCTTTTGATTCTTTTGTGTCTTCCATGTTCTTTTTTCCTATTTTCTACTGTCTTTTTTCCCCCTCCTTTTTTTTCTGCAATTTTTTCTTACAACTTCTAGACTAGCCTGTTATACAAATCATTCTATACACGGGCTACAATTTGATAATCAAATTATAAAAAATTTGTATGTTTTTTTTTTACTCAACAATATATTTCATGGTATGTTTTTATTTAGTCAACCATGTAATTCATGGCATATTCAAAGTCATTGGAAATGTTTCCAAAAGCACAATTCGTTGCATCTTCATCCATGGGTTGGTGATACGATTCATCTCCTTTCTGCAAGTTCATTCACCTAGGTTAGTAGCTTCTTCATTTTATACACTTATTGATGTCGTAGTTTTCTGTTCCTGTGGCTCTCACCTTCAGCATAATTTTTCCTTTTCCGAGCCCATTTATCTTTTATTGATATTGCTTCTATACTCTCTCCTCATTTGTTCCTTATGATTTGTTCTTGCAGTCGGTTGGATAAACTTCATGTAATCTCTTTCCCTGTAGACTTTGAATTCTCTATTATCATTCAATAATGTTAGAAACCATGGTAATGGTTCAGAATAAAGTTGAGGATTATATAAAGTAAATAATGCAGTGCCAAAGCGAGAATAGTTCAGCGGTAATTGGCATGTACCCTCGATCAAGAGATCAGAGGTTCGAATCCCCCCACCCCAAATCTTGATGTACTAAAAAAAATATATATATAAAGTAAATAATGCAGTAATCAGTATTGATAAATTACTGCAATGCAAATCTGACAAGAAATTCAGTCATTTTGATGAACACTTCTAATCGGAATCCTTGAATCTGGGTGTTCTCTAAGCACTCAGTTGCATACAGTTTTTTCATCTCTGAGATTCATGACTTTTCTAATGTAGCCCACAGCATCCTAAGGCATCTTATATTCTCCTTTTAAGTTTTTTCATTTCACGTTTCTGGATGCTTTTCTTTGTATGTTCCCTTGTTCGGAGTCGACGATATTCTCAAACAAGTGCAGTACTATTTACCCAGTTATCATTCACCACGACCTTTTAGCTGATCTTTGCCTGTACTAAAGTTCAGGCCACAGTTCATTTATGTTGCTGTTCCTATGGCTGCTGAATCATAATCTTATGCAGAATTTTTCTGAGTCTACTAGTCAAAAAGAAATAAAGTGTAACTCATAGGATGTCATATAAGCATCAATTCTATCTGAGTTGGTTGATGTTTAATCATTTGATGGTGTATTATTAGCTTTGGTGCGCAATGATCGATCCACTCGAACATATTCCATCAACTTTTTGAGAACTTATAAACTTTGGTAGCACTTGTTTAAAATGAGCTTCATGTATGTATGATATGATATTTTGAACTTACTCTATTTTGATCATTATTCAACGCTAAATATATAATTTAGTCACTGATATGTGTTATTTTTCAATTTTACCCCTATCTTTCTAAAATTGTTTTCATTCTTTATGTAATCAATTTTTCTTCAACAAAGTTTGTGTCTCTAAATGTCAAAAAAAAAATTATAGCAAACTACCTTATTTAGTCGTATACGTTACTTGAGATTAATGTTGAATAAGGGAGTCTTGTGGGAAAAAGACTTTCTTGTTATAGGGAGATGAGATTGATGGAGATATGGAATAGCCTTAATTGGGGAGAAGTATTCAAGAAAAGGACTCATAACACTTCCAATGTTTCTAATTGGCTAAATTCATTGATGCTTCTTTAGCTATTTTGAATAATTTTAGGTTAAGTTACTAACTTGGACCCGACAAATTTAGATGGTTTTAATTTAATCTCTATAATTCTACAAATTCCAATTTGATTCATATGGTTTGAACAAAATTTGAATTTGATCCTCATCATTTTAAAAGTTTCTATTAAGTTCTTAGGCCAAGCCTATGCTACACATTCAATAGGTTAGGTAGGTTGGTTATATAGTTCCATTTGGGATTGCATTTGCAAAAGTAAAAAGTGATTGTAGAAAAATCTTAACCATTTAGGATGTTTGGTAAATTTAATTTTTTTAAAAAAATTATTTGAAATCACTTTTCAATTTACTCTTATGTTCAAAATCCAGCTTGTTCTAGCTTTTGATTTTAGCTTTCCATAAAATCTCTCATCTCCTCCAATTAAATTTTAAAAATTCCAAATTTATCCTTACATATCCTTTTTTTCACGTTTATTCTCTTATAGCAACCAAATTTAGATTGATTCAATTTTTTTTATATAATAATTGTTTTTTCTTTAACTCTTATCAAATAATTTAGATCAAACAAAGTTACATCTTAAATTACATAAATTTTTAAATAATTTTTATATAATAAAATTGATATTATATATCAGTATAGAAATAATTGAAATAATGTCTACTTTGGTCATTATAGTCAAATCATAATAATTTAGTATTAATTTATCAAACATCATATGGTTTTTATGGTTTAAAGTTGAAATTTACCAGGTTTCAAAAAAAAAAAAGTTGAAATTTACCAAACACTTTATTTCACGTCACAGTTAACTTTTCTAAAAGCACAGTTGTTAGAAATTATTTTAAAAGCTACGACAATCCTGAATGAAGTTTATATTAGAGTTTGGATAGGTTAAAAACAGAGGGGAAAAAGTGGGTTTTTGGTAGGTTGGAAAGATTTGTGAGATTTAAGTAAATCATATGGACTAAATTGAGACTAGTAAAACGGCAGAGATCAAATTCAAACTAATTAGACTCAAACCACAAAAATTAAATTGAAAATATTGAAGTTATAAGGATCCAATTCAAACTAGAAGAATTAAACTCAAGAATAGAAATGGTCAAACTCCATGATTTCTTGTGGTATCAAATGATGAAGACAATGTCAAACAATCAAATGGCCTATGCACCTGTTTCTTAAAATTCTTTTCTTGATGATATTACTTTGACACAACTTTCATATTCTATGATATGTGATTCTTTCCAGGTTTTGATAAATTTAGAGTGTGAGAAAGAAGAATCAGGTGAGAATAAGGGATTTTTTTTTTTTTTTTTTTTTGAGTTCATCAATATTTGGAGGTGGGGGGATTCGATTCTCTGACCTCATGGTCAATAGTACATAGCAATTACCATTGAGGTATGTTCACTTTTGACAGTTTTGTATGTGTTGCAACATGAGAAGTTTGAGAGGAAGGGACTAGGGGAGAGGGAATGTTTTTTTTTTTTTTGTTTTAATTAATTTTAGGAAATGTCACATCAACATAAATGAATTAAATACTCATGAATATGTTGGAAAGAGTTTAGTTTTGTTGGGTTTATTTAATTTTAGTAGATGTCATACTCATACCAACATATTTAAAATGTACGAAAGACTATGAATGGTCATGTTATTTCGATGATAAAGTCTTATTGTTTTCAAGTGATATTTATAATTAATTTGTTCTCAAGTGCAGTGACTTGATGAAATAGAATTTTAGCTTTACACTTAAAAGAACCCAAAACATAATATGCCTTTATCATAAAAAGTTTAAATCAATTTTTGTAAATTGAGTTTCGAACCTCATTTATAAAATATTTGTAATTATATATTTTTAATAAAATAATCATAAATATTAAAAAACCATTAACTACTAATTAACTTTTGATAAAGATAATCAATAAATGTTTATTTTATGTGAAAAATCAATTATTGACCTAGATATAATAATTATCATTAATCTTAAATATCTAAATGATTAAAATTATAATAATACATATTAACGTGTATTCTACTTTATTATATTTTTGTTAATTGATATTTATGTGTTTTTCTTTTTCTTTATTACACTGAATTTGCACCCACCATTTTGTGCTCCATCATCAATATAGTTGGTTTTGACAATGACTTTGATGTTGAGTTTGCATGTTCATGCTTTGTCTCTTTTGTTGTTTTTCTTCTTTTTTTTTATTATTATTATTTTATTCAAACTCTTAATCAAAACATGCAAACCCTTTTCTTTTTTTTTTTTTTTTTTAATCAATTTGCTGTCTGGTGCTTACCATTTTGTACTATGTTATAATCTTTCCCATTTCCACTGATTTGATTGAACATTTTGGCTTCACTATGTTGACTTTTTAAACTAACAATCATCACTTTTCAAGAAAAATCCATACCCCATGACTAAACTTCACCCAATTATATATCAATTTTGTCCTCTACAAGGCATGCATCTAACCTAAAATTTAGGTCAAATTTTGTAATTTTGGTTTGTTTCTTTGTGTTAGTTAAGTTTTATTTGAGTTCTAATTGGTGTAATTTCGACAAAAAGTTTGGCATTACTAAGAAACTAGTTCGTCTCGCCAGGTATATTTGATAAATGATACAAATAGAATTAGCTAAAAGAAACGAATTAGTCTATATAGGCCAATTTGTCATAAAGTAATTAGTAAGCACTTTTCAATAATGATAGAGGTTGTTTGTTAATATTTTTCCAAAATACAAAACTTAAAATAAAACTTTTTTATGTACAGAAACGAGAGTGATAAAAATGACAAAGTTCAACAATGAATATTAATTATGTAACTTAACCAAAAATTTATTGATGAATAAGGTGTTTTATTTATGCAAATTTGAGCATATCTCAATAGATAAGACACTTGTTACTATTCCAAGAGTCGATGAGGTGTGTTCTTTGATTTTTTTTTTTTTTTTAATTAAACAAGCATGTGTAATAGTTTTATAAATATGTGTTTGATAAACAAGTTTGGAGTATAACCTTTAAAAATAGCATAATTAGCAAATGAAGTTGAGAAGGGAGCATAATTATAATACAAGCATGTCAAACATTAAGAATTTCTTTAATCATAATGATAAAGGGAATTGTTTAGCAGAAAAATCAATAATGATTAGTGATCTAACTTTTTTTAAGACACCCAAAATTATAAACAAAGTCAATGTCTTGTCTGATAGCTGAATGGAAACTAAATTAAAATGTCACCAATCATTTAACCCCAAACCCACCTTCCATTCCTAAACACATGGCCTAACATTAAGGTTGGTTGCTTAATCACTTCTTTTTCCCTCTCTCTCAAAAATAAATAAATAAATAAAAAGGAAAAATTCAATGGGTGAGATAAAGATTTCAAACATCTAAACCCTTACGATGATGTATAATGTTTTTATCAGCTTGAGTTATATTCAGATTGACACATTTAAAATCTTTATATTCTTAAAAATACAGAAAGATGCAAATTAATATATATAAAATCTCAACTTCCATTCCTAAACACATCTAACCCTCTTTCTCATTTTGGCTTTGGTGAGAGCCATAAGAAAGAGGTTAATTTTATCTTCCAACTTTTATATATAATTTTTTTGTTCTCAAAATTTATAGAAGCAAATAGACCAAGAGTTTTTGCCTCTCTCTCTCCAAGAGTGAAAAACCAAAAATTTTCACAATAAAATTTAGAGAGGCAAATGGACCAAGAGTCTCCCCTCTCTCTCTCCCAACCTCCCTTAGATCACCACACACGGCCGAAAGATCATGAATCTATTAAGAAAGAAAATGTAAAGTGCAATAGTTGTTGGGAGTGCAACTAAAGTCTCACATTGGCTAGATAAGGAGATGATCATGAGTTTATAAGTGAGGACAACTATCTCCACTGGTATGAGACCTTTTGGAGTGAATTAAAAGCAAAGTCATGAGGGCTTATGTCCAAAAAAGTGGACAATATTATACCATTGTGGACATATGTGTAATGTCCTATAATCCCTTACAATAGTCACACGAAAGAGAACAAACCAAAACCGAACCAAACCAAACCGGATGAGAAAGAAAAGGAGTAGTAGTAGTAGTTGAATGTTGCATTGACCTAGATGAGGTTATTGATTAGTAGAAATGAGAGAGAAAAACAAGACATAGAGAGAGAGAGAGAGAGAGAGAGTTTGTGTGTGTATGTTAATTGTTAGGATAAGAAAAAAGAGTGAAATAGAGAGAGGGGTTGGCAAATGCCAAGTGAGCCATGCAAAAGGGGTTTGTGGAGCCAAAACTCCACTTAACAAAACCAAACCAAACCAAACCAAACCAAACCACTATAGTATAGACAGGTGGACAACAACACACACATCAAATGCCCAACTTGTGTTTCTTATTTTTATGGCCTACAATTATTGCATTTTCCCAATCATATGACTCTCTTTACTTTTCCATTTATTTTCCTTTTTATTTTACCATTTATTTTTTTTCAAAAAACAAAAAAAAAATAAAAATGCTATCTACGCGTTCTTTCTAAGCTGACTATCACCAACAAGATAAAATAAATAAATAAATAAATAAATAAATAAAAGCTAAAAACAACGAAGGAAACTTAAAGAAAAGATGGTGTGGCCAAGCATCTATTAAAGTTTTGAAAGAGAGAGATACAAAATTTAATTTATTAAAATATATATATATTTTTTTTCTCTTTGCATATACATCCACACACATATTTCTTCATCGCCATTTTTCCACCTCCTATAACCTATCTTTTTTGCTTTTCTTTTTCCTTTTTCAAAATGCTTTTCCCTAACCCATTTGCCCTGCCTTGGATGCTCCTATACCATTTTTTCACTTTATCTTCTCTTTCACATTCTAATTTCTTATATTACCTTATGTCTCACCAACATCGCGATCTAATCTCCTTTTACAAGATCATATATATCTGGTATAGTTCAGCACTTTAGATAACTATTGTTTAAAAAAAAAAAAAAATTATCGACATATGAAGCTTCTTCACATTTAATTTCGTGTGGTTTACAAAAGTAAGATATTCTCATTCTTCCAACACTTTGATGGTAAACTTTTCGAGAACGATTAAAAAAAATACACAAAGTGGAAAAGGAAGCGAAGCGGAGATTAAAAAAATACACGTCTAAAAGATGGAAAGAGAAGGAAAAGGTGAGCGAAGATATGTGTTGTTGTATTTTCTTGGTTGCTAAGGAAAAAAAATATATGAGTTTGATTTGCAATTTGAAAAAGGTAAGGGTGGTGAAATAGCTTTTAAAATTTGATCTCTACCAAATGAGTATTGTATTAAAAGACATATCTAAAATAATTAAACTAAAGGGGGGAAGAATATGATTCCTTTTAACCAAACCCCACTGCTTTCTAAATTGGTTTCTCTCAATTGACTTGAAAAATGCAACACTCCACTCTCTATACAAGAGTTAATTTTGATGGTTGATTTTTTATTTTATTTGGTTAAAGTTTCACAACTTTTAATATTCTTAAAAGCACAAAAGCAAATCCCTTTTGTCTTTTATTTTATTTTATTTTGTTTTTGTAACCCTAGATGATATTAAGGATTTGACAAGTCATTGTTGTTTTGTTTGGGAGAGGAGAAATATGGAAAATGGCTGTTCATTAATACTACTCAGTGACCCACCTCAGCTTCCTTCTTTTATTATGTTTTTTTTTTTTTTTTTTTTTCATTTTTTTGGAAACTCCTAAAGCTGCCAAATGTCTGTCACTCTTTAGCATATCTTTGTGCTTCCAAACCACAGCTGAATCCCTCACTCCTAGGAGGCTTCTCCAATACAAAAGTGTTTCCTTTTTAATTTCCTCTTACAATTTTCATAATTCAAAAACAAATTAAAGTTTGAAAGTTAATTTTGCATTTAACAAAGAAAACAAAAAAAAAAAAAAAGAAAAGAAAATGGTACAACTTTTTTTATTTTGGCCTCCATGTCTAGCTTGTGAAGATGATCAAGTGTCTCTCTCCTTCTTGGAATCTACTTTCTGCAACAATGGCTGATCACATATCCATGGAAGGAAGTCCCATTTTCAATTTGGTTTTTTTTAGAGGAAGAGAATAATAAAAAGAAAAAAAAGTTTCTTTTTTCCTTCTCCCTTTTCTTTCTTCAACCTACTTACAACTCAAACGACAAATTTAAATCATATGACATTATGACATTGTGCAAGCATCCGACTATTCTGATTTTCTGATAGTGTGACTTAACATGGAATGTTCGAGATCGAATTCGCTTACTAAGTTTTCTATATTTTTTTTTTTTTTTTTGGAGGGGGAGAAGGGGAGAGAAAGGGTCATTTTCTTATATACTCAATGAAAGCTACTGAAGCTAAACATTCATGTGGCTTTGCATCAATATCAATGTAATTGAGAGCAAGTGTTCCACCATTTCAAGCACATCTAAAAGATATTCTTCTAGCTTGAAAATGACTTCACCATTCACTTTCTAAAAGCCTACTACCATTTTTAAAAAAAGAAATAAAATAAAAAGGGATAGATAATGAAATCCTTTTTGTTTCTAGTTGATGGATTACATTCATGTTTCATTTCAAAGTTCTGAAACAAAGCTATGATTTCATTTCACGATTACTAATGATGTACTTTTATTGAGGAGTTCCATCTTTTTCGAGAAAAAACATCGAGTCCGTCTTTTAAAATTTCGATCATTGTATTTATACACCGGAATCTAAAGATTGATCAACAAGTATCTCAAGTGATTTTTTTTTTTCCTTTTTATAAATAATAATAATCTCTTTTAATTTTCTTTCATTTAAATGGAATCTAAATTATATTGATTTCATTTACTTTTCTTTAATTATCCTTTTTGTTTCCATTATTTCAATAAATATGAAAAAGAAAATCCCTAAATAATGCTCTCAATTGTATATATGAGATACAAAAACTTGGAACTCTTAGATTGTCTTATAATCATAAAAAGAAAACCAAAATGAGGTGAAAGTCTCAAAAATGTTTTTCTATCCTATCCAAATTCCATTGAGTAATGATCAAAAACATTTTGAGTATGTGGTAAAGGGATGTTTTTTCTGTCTTTTCTCAGTTACTTAGCTTCTTCATTATAATTAGAAAGTCCTTTTATTAAGTTTGTAATTAAAGAATCTCAATGACTTAAGAACATCCACTATAAACTTTAGATTTCTTGGAAGTCTATAGGTTTATACAAGTTCATAAGCAAATTTATTCTTTCAAATAGTAATCACTCACACTAATCCAGATATTAATTGAGTGCAACTATAATAATCTCACTAATTAATATTTATTATTACTTATAAAACTATTTTTTAATGTATTAATTTGTGGTTGATACAAATAAAATATTTTCCATGAACTAATAGCTAATGTGGGTCTATGTAGGTATATATGTGGTTCTACAAAATGGAGAGATATAAAATTGGTGGCTTTAAAAGCAATTGAAATACAAAATGGAGAAAGTTCCAAAAGGGAAAATCAATTGCTTGGAATTTGAAACATTCATCAAAATCCCTCAATTTCCCATTTACTTTTCCTACCTTGGAAATTAGAATCTCTTTCCCCAAGTGAAAAGAAAGGTATTTCAATATCCTTTTTCTTTTCTTTTCTTTTCTTTTCCTTTCCTTGTTTGAGGATGGAAAAGAAAAGAAAAGAGGGAGGGATAAAAAATAATAATAATAATAATAATAAAGCATGAAAAAAAAAACAACCCAAAAACTTCCAAACCCCACCAAGGGTATGGAAATGGGATTCAGAGAAAGTAGAAAGAAAGTGATTTTAGTTATGAAGAAAAGAAAGAGAATCCCAACTAAAAAGGCTTCTAAAATGCAATTCCCTTCCCAATCATTCTTGCAACATTTTCTCTCTTTTTATGTTGTTGCAAAATTAATTTGGTTTCAAATTTAGGCCACTAGTGGATTTCAACTTTTTCATTTTTACACATTTCACAAAGATTGTCAAACAAGGATATTTTCTTAATAAAAAAAATTAAGGATAAAATTGGAACGTTAAAAAAATGAAATTAGCGACACATTAACAACATTTTGTATAATTCATTTAATCTCAATTTTGTCTTTAATCTAGTTTCATTTTTTGTCCCTAACATTTTAGATGTTTCGATTATTAATAGATGACTTTTTTACCGCAAATAAAAAATTAGAGGTAAAATTGAAACTTGAGCCTCATAGTTTAAAGACAAATTTTCTATAATTTAGCCAATTTTTTTTGGTTAGGTAATGATTAAGGTATTCATTGAATTTGATACAATTAAATGACATAAAAATAACCTTAGAAAAAGGTCAAAACAATTAAGCGAAAGGGTTGAGAAGCTATGGAATGCTTCCTATGTATAATTTCTTTGAAGAAAATTGCATTAAACAGATTTTTTTTTTTTTTTTTTGACAACATAAACAGTTCAATTGAAGTGTAAACATAAATAAATAAGAAGATAGATTTGATGATAATATTGCAAAAATTGTTGTATATGGAGAGAGAGAGAGAGAGTTTAGCTACATTAAAATGTATATACTAGTAATGTTTCAAAAAAAAAAGTTCGTTTTAAAAAAAAGCATTTACTATTTTTTTTTCCTTTTTTTCAGAACAAAAAAAAAAAACATATACTAGTAAATTTATAATTCATAATAAATATATTAGTAAGCTTTTTTTTTTTCAAAGAATATATTAGTAAGTAAATGATTTGAATATTACTCCGAAAATTAATGATTTGACTATAGATATGATTGACTAATTAGTACAAAATTATATATTTTTTAAAATTTAATAAAAAATTAAAATTAAAAATTTTTCATGTTGGCTGTTATAAATCAATCTCGAAATTGAGAAATGATTGGAGTGGACACTACAATATGGTTAGTAATTTTACACAATTGGACATATAAGAGAGAAATTATAAAATGTAGTCCAATAATTATTAAAAGACGTATAGATTTTGAAACTAAATTCAATAGTTATCTCTATTATAATGAGAACATTCAATAAATTTTTCTTAAAATGAGAAATCTAACCCAAATAGCAAAATCAAAATAATAAAAACTTAAAAAGACAATGTTGTTTTTGAAAAAAAAAAAAAATTGCTCCCTAATCCTTTAAATCATTCTCGACTTAGCCCTTAATATTTTAAGATTTTCAAGCTTTTCCAAAAAAAAAAAATAATAAATTAAATTGTTAATAGGTTTGTGATGTGTCATTAATTTTATTTTTTATTAATATGTTTCGATTTTTTTTTACAACATTTAGGATAGGAGATTCGATCCTTTGAGCTTTGGATAAAAAGTGTAAGGGATTACGAGACACTACACATATCTCCACAATCGTATGATATTGTCCACTTTGGGCATAAGCCTTAATGGTTTTGCTTTTAGTTCACTCCAAAAGGCCTCATACCAGTGGAGATAGTTGTCCTCCCTTATAAACCCATGGTCATCTCCTTATCTAGTCGATGTGAGACTTTGGTCGCACACCCAACAAAAAGTGCAAGTTTTATGCCAATTGATCTATTTTTTGTGTGGCAACATGTTTTGATACTTTTTTTTTTTTTTTTGAATAGTCATGTTTTGATACATTGGCATGGGAAGAAAGGAATTTTTGTATGGACAAATTGGCCTTTTTTTTTTTGAAACAAGGACAAATTGGACTTTGTTAGTGGGTGAGTTAGTTCATATGCCAAATAACATATGAGTGACATATAGAAGTATCTAAGTATATAAACAAAATAATAATTTAATCATACCATAATCTTTTTGACCTAACTGAACTTCGAAATAAAAACAATCAAAATTTAAACCTACTTAAAAAAAGAAGGTTAAATTTGCTAGCTTAGTCCCTTAATGTATGTGTTTAATCAGTACTTAGAATTAAAAAAAAAAAAAAAAAAAAAAAAACTTCAAATAGATTTTTAAACCATCGTTTGATAACCATTTTGTTTTTGGTTTTTGGTTTTTTAAAATTGTGTTTGTTTTCTCTCAATCTTCCTACAATGATTTTCATTTTTGTTAGGGAGACATTTGAGTTGTTTTTTGTTTTTGGTTTTTGAAAATTGTGTTTGTTTTCTCTCAATCTTCCTACAATGATTTTCATTTTTGTTAGGGAGGCATTTGAGTTCCAAGCCAAATTCTAAAACCAAAAAAAAAAAAAAAAGTTTTTGAAAACAATTTTTTTTTCAAAATTTGGCTTGGTTTTTGAAAACATGGGAAAATATATAGATACAAAGGTAAAAATATTGTTTATATACTTAATTTTTAAAAACCAAAAACAAAAAATGAAATGGTTATCAAAAAGGGTTTAAACTTTTCATATTGTGTTTTTATAGATCTCTAACATATTTAAATATAAAATTGATTTTTTTTAATCTAATAAGATGTTTAATTATGTTTCAAAAAAAAAAATTAAGACGTTTAATTTTTAATCTTGTGTTAAAACTTAAAACCATTACTATTAGACATATTTAAAAAAAAATTATTAGGGAATTGACAAAAATCGGAACTTAAAAAAAAAAAAAAAAAAAGGTGAAATCGGTTAATGCAGTTGGAAAAAGAAAAGGAATAGTAAAGGGGATGAAGAAGAAAGAGGAAAACACGTAGAGCTCAATTATTGACAATCCCCAGACCTACTTTATTACTTGAATCAGACGGCGGAGATTCCACATTATGGCCTTCCATCGGACGGTCGTGATGGCTTCTGATGTGATTCAGACGACGGGGACATTTCAAAAGTGGGGCCCACCCACAATAAATAAATAAATAAATAAATAAATAACTAATGTTTTTTCTTTTTTAAAAAAAAAAGAAAAGTAAAAGAAAATGGAGAGGACAGAGGAGTGTCGGTCAAAGTGAGGAATGGACCATACACGTGGCAGGGGGCCTTGATGGAGATGTCGTTTTCGGAGCTGGATGGTGGGCCCCACAACCCTAATGACAATCCGTCACGGTCCTCTCTCATTGGCTGTGTTTTGGTACTGTGATGGAGTACGGTTTTCATTTCTTTTTCTTTTTTTTAATTTTATTTTTGAAGGAAATTTGGGTTGGAATGCACTCAGTCACAACTCACAACTTCACAACTTGACAATACTCTCCTTGAGACCTTGACCACACTCTCACTTGTTTTGTTATTATTATTATTATTGTTATTACTAAGGACGTCCACATCCACCATCTTCCCCCGTACTTCCATTCATTTCTTTCACCAACCCAAACAAAAAAAAAATATTTGACACTCTCATTTTCCCTCATATACTTTATTATTATTATTATTTTTTTTATTTCTTGCCGTTTCATAATCATTCGGTATTTTTTTAAGCTTAAATTATAAAAAATGCTCCTGAACTATGATTTTGTTCCAAAAATATCTCTAAACTTTAAAAAGTTTAAAAAATACACATGACCTTTAATAAATGTTTCAAAAATACCTTTTTTGTTAATTTTTTGAATGAAACCACTAAAAAATTCAGTTTCATTAGGACAAGTCATGGTGATCAATGGGAAAGATGCTTTAACTTTCAAAAGATTTTAAAAAATAACTTTATTAAAAAATGCTTACTTTTTTTTTTCCTTATCCCAACCGTAAATTCTTCTCCCATGAAAATTAATGAGAAGATTTACCTATTTTTCATGTATTCATACACTAAGAGTTTTTCTTCTCTTTCAACACATCATCCCAAAAGCTTGACTAGATTTTCGGCAATGGTATTTTCAATGGTTTTAACACTTTCCATCAAAAAATTAACTACAAGGGTATTTTTGAAACTTTTTAAAGTTTAGAGGCATTTTTGAAACAAATTCCATAGTTCAGGGGTATTTTTTATAATTTGGCCTTTTTTAAAAAACAAAAAATTTAGCTTACAAATACTACCTCCTTTTAAAAGTTTCTTTCTAGTTTAATTAAACCTCGTAAATTTTATCATGTTGTGTGTGTATCAGGTTGTTCTAGGATTTAAGGTTCAATAAAATATAGGGGAAAATATGAGGGTTAAAAAGACGATTTAGAGATGATTTTACAAAATAATTTAATCAAACTATAAGAATCAAATTAAAACTTTTAAAATTGTATCGATTAAATTAAAACTAAGTCTTGATTCTATGAACTTTTAGGGGCCATTTGGTTTGAGGTATGAGGATAAGATTAAGGGTGGGAATAAGCAAGGATACAAAATCCCTTGTTTGATACAAGGTTTTGAGCTATTTCCATTGGTTTTGTATACCCATGATAAAGACATTTGATACACTTACAAAAGTATGAATTTTTTTTTCATGTCCTTTTCCTTCTCTCTTATTTTTATTAATATCATTTTTTTCTTTAATATATTTATTTATTCTATTAAAAATTATTTTTATAATCAATCAGATTATATAAAATTTATTTTATAATAATGTGTTGATCTAATTAATTATTCAATTATAATAAAATAATCCTAACTACCTACGTTTTCTTTTGAAAATTAGTTAAAAAAATATTAATGTATACTTCCAATAGATTATAAAACATATGTATAATATAAAATCGATAAGATTTCACAGAAAAACAAAACTACATTTTGTTAAAATTTGTTAATTTTGGTAAAGTCATTCATTAGCTAATTTGTGGATTAGTCAAAACTTAAAATTAATGTAATTAAGGATATTTATTTAAAAAAATATTAAATAAATCATTTTAATTAGTCAAATTAACTTAGTTTATTCAATTAAAATTATTTCTTGATCAATTAGAAAAAAATATATTCATTGATTATTAATTCATTAGTTTTTATTAATACTTTGAATGAATTTAGATTGTTTTATTGATTAACCTATTAAAATTACATAAGATATCCATAATTAATCCCACAAAAATAAATACAGAAATAATTGATTCCCATAATATTATTATGACATTCTCATGCACAACCAAATACATTTATTTTTTATTCTCAGCTATCTTATTCTCTGGCATATTATTCTCAAATATTTGAAAAACCTTAAATCAAACGACCTCTTAGTTGTTATAAAGAGGATCTTAGCTTTTTTTTTTTTTAATAAGGGGTGAGAAGACTTGAACCTCCAACCTTTTGGAAAGTAAGTAATAGATTGGATAATAGAGCTATATTTATATGTTCATGTTTTAGTCAACTTTTAAATGATATGTTTAGATACTATACTCAACATAAAATCTATTTTAGCTCATGAGTAATACCTTACAAGTCTTTAACTGCATATTTGAAAACTCAAAACCTAATTTACTGCATGTAAATTTAAATACATGTTCATATATGGATATCTACTCATAACTAAATAAAATTTTTTGTTAATAAACTTGGTTGGCAAAGCAAAGTCAAAAGATCATGAAAAACTCGAAGAGTCTTCTTTATAAGAACGTCCCTGAGAGGTAGATATATTTTAGAAATGATGATTTCCTTTCACAAACATGGAGAAGCATAGTTTGGAGAAGAAAGCTCTTCAATGAGGGGTGTTGATGGTCAAATTTGGTCAGAGAAACTCACCTGACCTTCACGTGCCACCAACGGTAAATTTGTAGATGAGGGGGAAGACGTGGCCTGCAAATCAAGGAAAACCTGCACACCAGTGTGGTGCTAGCTGATAGCGAGCATAGCTAGCTATTTTTCTCTGATTAATTAAGCTAGTCTTTTTCAATTATTTGCCCAAATTTATGCATTTGTATGTTTTATTTGTAGGAAGTATGTGCTTGAAGCTTAATTCAGCAATTGGAGTCAAATGGAGCTTCAAATCTTAACAAAAAAAAAAAAAAACAATAAATAAAATAAAAAATCATAGCGTCGCGACGCTATAGAAAATTTTCCAAATTTGCGGATCGCGACAGCGTCGCGACGCTGTCTTGACAGCGTCTCGACGCTACAACGAAATTTTGCTATTTAAGCATCTTTTCGGCTAGGTTTTTTGGGAACTTCGAATTGGGGACTTTTGAAGCCGACATTAGAGCAGAAAGAGGACAGAATTGAGCTGAAGCAAAGGAGATTAGTTGGAAATCAACCCATTGTTCGTGGGGATCGTGACGGGGACGTTTGGTCTCGGCCTACAACGAGTCTATTTCTCTTTTCCCTTACTTTAGACACTTTTTATGGCTTATTTAGACTTAGTTTATATTGTAACGAAGATTATGTGTAGCTAAGTTTAATTCTTAGGGATTGATGTAGCCGTTGGGCAAGTTTTGGATTGATTTACGGTATTTATGCTATTGATGTCATTTATGCATATGTTGTATGTTTAATGCTTTCGATTTACTGGCCATAAATTGATTGATGTTTATATTTGAATCTAACTCGGGAGAGAGGATTTAAATTAGTAATCAATATGCATAACTAGAATTTAGCTAAAAATCGGGAGATTAAGGTTAATTCTAGAAATTTTCATAAAGGTTAGCCTTATTGCCTTGTATGTTTATTGGATTTAGATAGGGATATCGGGTTCAATTGCATATGGGAGAATCATGTATGCTCGGGAGAGATATGTGTGATTTTAGTTGCCAAGATTTATGAATCATAGCATGTGTTAATCCGTTTATTAATCCATAACTCCAATTGGTGAAATCAATTCCCTAAGACCAATTATTCCCATTTGATTGTCACTTTTTACTTTAGTTTTGTGTTGATTAATTCATATTCTCATTCTATTTGATTCCCTAAATAAAATTGGCCAAGAGTATTTTCGATAATTAAAACTTGGCTAGACACCAATCCAGAGGACGACATTCGATTGCATAATCACTATATTATTACTTGACCCGTACACTTGCGGTTAGCAATTTGCACATCACTAGCCACACCGACTCCGATGCTTAAGTCAGAAAACAGGAGTAGGAGGACTAGAGAGTAAGAGAAAAGAGTAGAAGTTCGGGTCCTCTTCCTCAGTGGCGAAGAGGGGTATAAATACCTGCTCATCCTCCTAGGGTTTCTAGGAATTCGGAGGCGTTTTGGGACGAACCAGGCGAAACTGGGGCGGCCAGAGGCGGTATGGACCGAACAGAGTCGGTGGGACTCCGCCCATGGCCGAGGCCGAGCATGGGGTCGGGCCAAAGCCCGACCCCTTCGGTCTTGGCCTGATCCACTGGCCCGTTTCCCCGCACGGGTCCATCTTCCAGTCCGATTTTTGCCCGATTGTCCTCGTCAGATCCTTGTGCATCGGGGTGGTCCAAAATTACCTATAACAAGGGGTATAGATGGAGAGTAGACAACATGAACCATATATATGTTGATCAAGACTTTTGGTTGATAAGAAAGGGGATCAGAATCCCGATGGTGGTGCCCGAGTCCATGAAAGGGAAAAGAGTTAGATCCCTCATAAAGGAGAATGGGGAATGGGATGAGAACCTGATAAATATGAGTTTCATCACTTCGAATGCAGAAGATATCCTCGTTATTCTCTTAGGTCGAAGAGAGTCTAAAGACGAGATTATATGGAACCTTGACTTGAAAGGAGTTTTCAATGTTAAGAGTGTTATCACCTTGGCTATCAAATCTCTGTGACAAATGACAAATGAAGCATCAGGATCAAGTGACACAACCCAAAAAGATGGAGGAAATTTTGGAAACTCAACATTACCCTTAAGGGCAACGATACATCTTTGGAAGATAATCAACAACTACATCCCCTCAAAATCGAACCTTTATTAAGATAGGAGTGGATTTTTTTTTTTTTTAAAATTCAACAACATTTTGGGGAGGGAGGAGGGAGGGCCAAGTTTTATTTTTCTTTCTCTCTTATTTTCTCTCTTTTCTTTCCTTTCTCTACTTTTTTTTTTATTATTGAAAAAAAAAACTAGAGAAAGGGAAGAAAAGAGAGAATAAAAAAAAGTAGAGAAAGGGAAGAAAAGAGAGAGAGAGAAAAAAACTTCGCTTGCAGCAGCCATCGACTAGAGTTGAAGAAGAAGAAGTTGGAGAAGAAGAATAATAAGAAGAAAAAGAAGAAGGAGAGGGAAAGAAATAATAAAAATTTAAATAATAATAATATTTTATTATTTTTAATATATTTATATTTAAAAATTAAAAAATAATTTTTTTTTAATAAAAAAACAGTGTTACACCAGCTCACTGTTAGTTTTTAACGGAAAAATGGATGGAGGGACTAAAATAAAACTAAAAACAAACCTCAAGGGCTAAATTGTTGAGTTTGAAAACTTAGGGACCAAAATGAAACCTAACCCAAACCTCAGAGACTAAAAGTGTATTTTTCCCTTTAATTAAATAAGAGGTTGGGTTATTTTACACTTCGTTTTGCTAAAGTACCCTATTTTTATTATAGTCCACTCACGTTCTTTTAGCCCCATTGTTGCCAAGGACCATTCCAACAACCATCGTCGGTGAACATTTCGGTGACCGCTGCCAATGCCAACGAAAATTCCAACGATCAAAATTTTTTTTCTTTCTTTATTTTTTCGTTTTTTTATTTTTTTAAATAAAAATAAGAAGAATTAACGGAAATTTGGACAGGACCAATAGTGTAACGAAATCCAAACCTCAGGGATAAAAATGTCGTGTTTACAACTCAGTGACCAAAATGGAACCTAACCCAAACCTCATGGACCAAAAGTGTATTTTCCCTAATATATAATAGAGTTAGATTGTCAGAAAATAAATTATATTTTTAAAGATTCATGGAACAAATCTTTTAGGCGTTGTGAATTAGGTTTCTAATTACTTATGTAGTTTGATAACGAATAATATATGTACATCCAAACTGTTGGGTTTTATGTCCTAAACTCGTAGATAGTTAATGTAACCGTTGACCGGATATTAATGAAATAATATTGATATATTTTTCCATTAAATGTTATTAGTTATTTTATATTTGTCTTTGCCTAAAAATAACCCTAATCCAATAAACTAAACATCCTAGGCTGTAATATGAATCTTGAACAATATGTAGCGACTGTTCACACGTAACTTCGGGGATGGAGACACGTGGAATAAATAATATATTGTATTGATGTAATATGCGTGTGGGTGTACAATCTCTAACTTTAATCCTCTTATTCTCTCTCTTATGTGTGTGAATGTGTTTCACTCGAGGACTGAAATGCTTGATCTCGAGTCTGAAGCTTCAATGGATTCTTGGAGCTTGAAGTCTTCCAGTCTTAAAGGAGTCTTCAGTCTTCAAAAAGTGTTGATGTCCTGAAGAGTCTTTGATCTTCAAGGAATGTTGAAGTCTTGAAGAGTGTTTGGTCTTCAAGAAGTGTTGATGTCCTGAAGAGTATTTGATCTTCAAGGAGTGTTGAAGTCTTGAAGAGTGTTTGGTCTTCAAGAAGTGTTCAACCCTTGAATTTATCGATTGCAGAGAGTCTTCGGTCTTCAGACTTGGTGGAGTCTCTCTGAATTCTCGGGTTCTGCTTGAGAGCTTTGAAACTCTAGACTCTTGTCTTTGTGAGAGTGTAGAATTTCTGAACCCTTGAAATGGAGGAGAACCCCTCTATTTATAGAGTCCTCGTTGGATGGGCCCTGGTGACTTTTGGGCCTAACAACTTGGGCTTGGACTTTATTGGGCTTGGGTCTGGTTTATATTTGACCCAAAACCATATGACCCAAATATTTAAAAGACCCAAATTTGATCCAATTAATTATTTTTTTTAATTAATTGGTCAAATAAATTAATCTGATCAAAATAATTTATTTTTAATTAATTGATCAAATGGACATTTGGCCCTAAAAATTTATAATTGGCCAACTTTGTCTTCAAATTAAATTTGGGACACATGTCAATTTTTAATTGGTCCCAAATTTAATTAATTATAATTTTGTCATTAATTTTAAATAATGACGTGGCAATTTGTCATTGGCCAAAATTTCTCCTTGAACAAATGCCCTTTTTCGAGAGTTAGTCACAAGTTATGTGTGAGTGAATCTCGAAAAAGATATTTTGGGATCAAAATGCAAGATATATGTTCTTGATTTTGACTCCATTTGATGTGTCAATTTAATCAAAATATGAATTTTTGTCAAGTTTTTTATTGATATTTTTTTTATTTGACACACTTTTATCCTCAATTAATCAAAATTTGAGGTTTGGTCAAAATTTTGATTTTCTTTATTTGTAAGTGATGTGGACTTTTCCTAACCGCAAGCGCACGGGTCAAGTAATAATATAGTGAATAGTAAATTCGAATGTCGTCCTCTGGATTGGATTTTTAAGCAAATCAAGTATTGCAAATTATCTTGCCCAATTTTATTTAGGGATCAAAAAGTGATGAATAGGTGATGATAAAAACAAATCAAAGCAAGTAAAAAGAATGGAAATTCAATTGGGAAAACTACTTAGGGAATTGATTTCGCCGATTTCGTTTAGGATTGATTTTAAGGAATAAGTTATTATGCACAATGAAATTATGAGCCAAAGACCCTTTAATCACAACTACCTCTCCCGAGTATAATTGATTCTCATGCAAATTAACCAACTTGATATCCCTATCTAAGTTTATTAATATGCAAGGCAATGAGATCTTTTAACCAATTCTAAAGTTAATCTAAAACCGTCAAGATTTAGAAAGTAAACTTTATTCATGCAATCTTGAGTAAGTCTATATCAAATCCCCTCTCCCGAGCTAGATTCGAAACTTAAATCATCCAACTAATGGCCAATTAATTGAAAGCATTAAATCAAGATTACAAACACAATAACATTGCACAACTTAAACCATAAATCAATCCATAAACTTAATCAACTACATCAATCCCTAAGCTAAAAGTTTAGCTACTCATGAATGAAAATACAATCTCAACTAAACATATGAAAGCCATAAATCTAACTAAAGGAAGAAAAAGGGAAAAGAAAACTCAATGTAGGCCGAGTCCCGACGTCCCCGTCACGATCCCCACGAACAATGGGTTGATTTCCAAGTTCCTCCTTTGTTTGCAGCTCCAAAAGTCCTCTGTTCTGCTCTGTTTACGGCTCCAAAAGGTCCCAAATCGATCTCCCCAAAAACCTAGCCGAAAATAAGCTTTTATTCTGATTTTTCGTCTGAGCGTCGAGACGCTGTCAAGACAACGTCGCGACGCTGCCTCTTATACGCGCGTTCTGAATAAGGAAAAACGGAAGCGTCGGGACGCTTCCTATCATAGCGTCTCGACGCTGTGAGCTTTACGCGCCTAATCTGATATGGAATGTGAGCGTCGAGACGCTCAAGAGCTAGCGTCTCGACGCTAGCCTGCTGTTGACCGAGATTTGACTTTTCTCCACTTTTACTCTTTTCATTCCTTTGCATCTTTTCATGCCCCGAGCACCCTATTAACTCTGATATTGCATTATAGCTCCAATCAACCATTTCCTACAAAATAAACAATAAAGCACAATAAAATGGCCCAAACACCATAAAAGACTAGCTAAATTAAATGAGTAAAAGTAGCTAGCTATGCTCGCTATCAAATACCCCCAAACTTAAGCTTTTGCTAGTCCTCGAGCAAACTCTAAATCAGACATACAATGGAAGAATGGATGCAACAGTCATAACTCAATCCTCAAGGCTCAAAAGTCAATAACCAAGCAAGCAAGAGACATGCACACAAGGACCAATGAGGGAGACAAATTAAAATTTTTCCAAAATTAACTTGCATAAGCGAGATCTAACTCAGCAAGATCAGACTCTACTAGCTCGGGGTTGGATTATTAAACTCTCAGCTCATCTTCCCTCTACACTGGCACTAAGGCTTCACTAATGAGTTAATGCAACAAATTAGTTTGTTTATCTCCATACTTAGGTGCTTATGATTAACAATCAAATTAAGCATGTATATGTGGCACTAGCTTTCACACACCCATTGCAGGGACCCTTAACCTGAGTTTTCTCTGGTTGGCCTAACTGATCACAACAAGGGTAGCTCTTTTTGCCTAAACTTTATTAAACATTGCAAACTGTGCACAGGCCATGGCATAATAATTTTTCTCTTCAACAGTAACTACAAGAATGATTTTTCTTTATGAGCATAAATAACATATATTCTTTTCTTTCCTCCTAAGCAAGATCAAACATGCTAATTTGCAAAACATTAACTTTTAGCTCTACCCTACACCTATCGAGGTGACAACAAGCATATGAACCCAATAATTCGCTCCTAAGCATTCAAATCCAAATCTAGCCAAGGCAAATACTCTACTCATGCAAGCCATCTCCTAGAAAAATTTTAAAAAGTCTCCCTTTTTGGGCACTTATGCTTACATCTCATCACAAGCTTGAAAGTTGACAAGAAAGCCTATCCTAGGACATCATAATCATACAAAAGTAGCATCCAGAAAACAACCATATGCATAATTCAAAGAAAGCTCAAAACTATAGCCCGAACTCAGATGCTCAAGGGCTCCACAAACATGCTAATCCACCCCCAAACTTAAAATATGCATTGTCCTCAATGTATAAAGAAAATAAAGCATAAACAAGCATGAGAACAATAAAAGAATGATAAGAGTGAATAATACTGGCCTGGAATGATGATGACTTCTTGCTTGAGAGCTTTGAATCTTGAAAGCTTGAAAGCAAAGGAGAGGAAGAAAACACGACCTACAAAACAAAAACAAACAATAAATCAAAAACAAAAAGAAAGCACACTAACTTACTTGGGTTGCCTCCCATAAGCGCTTTGTTTAACGTCATTAGCTCGACGTGTTGCACGTGCTTCAAGGAGGCTTTTGTTCTGTGAATCCAACAGAGGTGCTCTTTCTTGCACCTTTCTTGTAGCCCATGAAAAGCACTTCATCTTTAGAGTCTTCAACTGCTTTAAAGATTTCTTTTTCGTTCTTGACTCTAATAGTGAGCTCTCTACGCTCAATATCTATGATCACTCGCCCAGTAGCGAGGAATGGTCGTCCTAATATGACAGGCATCGAAGGATTTTCTATCATGTCCATAACATACAAGTCAATAGGGAGGAAAAATCTACCTACTCTGATTAACACATTTTCTACAATACCAACTGGTCTCACCACAGATTGATCAGCCAATTGGAGCTTTACAGGAGTAGACTTAATCTCACCTATATCTAACTTTTTACACAACGATAGAGGAATGATATTAATGCTAGCACCTAAATCACATAATGCTCTGAAAGAATAAGTACCAAATCTACATGGAACAGAAAAACTCCCTGGATCTGCTACTTTTTCAGGTACTTTCTGTTGTACTCTGGTGCTGCATGTGGAAGCAAGATAAACAGTGTCAACTTTCTTTTCTTTTCGCTTCTTTGCTAACATTTCTTTCATGAACCTGTTGTACTGGGGCATCTCTAATACCTCTGCAAAAGGAATATTAATAGAACAAAACTTCCCTGCATACCGGTATGTAGGGATCTCCCTACATACCCCATTAAAATCTTGACAACTAAGAAAGAGAAAGGGAGAAAATGAGAAAATTTGAGAAATTTTTTTTATCTCTCCTAGTTGTCAACATTTTAATGGTGGTATGCAGGGAGATCCCTACATACCGGTATGTAGGGAAGTTTTTTCCATATTAATATTCAGATTCATAAAAGCATTCATAAATTTATCAAACTGAACCTGGTTGTTCTTTTTCTTCTTTTTCTTTTTCCTTTCCTTGGGAACCAACAGTGTGGGAGAAGGAATAGGAGGCTCAAGGTTAGGCTGTTCAGCCTCATCAGATGATGTGTCCTCCTCAGCTTCCCCTGTAGGCGTTTCATAGTCCTCAGATTCAGGTTCCTCTTCAGATTCCTCCTGTTGCACAGTGATTGCCTTACAGTACTCCATCTGGGGTTTCTCTTGCTCAGCTGGGGCCTTACCTTTATTCATGGTGCTTACAACATTCACCAACTGTCCCAACTGAGTCTCAATGTTCTTTATAGCTGCACTGTGGCCATTCACTATTGAGTTGATGGCAATGACTGCCTCCTCTAACTTGGTTGTCCTGTTACTAGACTCTGCAATGAAAGCTCCAACAAGATCTTCTAACTTTTTATTATCTTGAGTTTGAGGGGCAAAACCAGGAGGATTAAGAACATTCTTAGTATTAGCATAAGAGAAATTTTCATGGTTCCTATTGTGAGGGTGATAATGTGTAGGTGTAGAACTATTATTATATCCCCTAGAATTAAAATTTGATACATACTGAACCTGCTCGATGGTCTCCTCCTGAGGTCTGGATGCTAAAGCAGCAGCTGATTCAATTGACTGTGCACTCCCTGTACCTGAAAATTTCATAAAAGCATTGGCAAGGGAAGTCATCTGGGCCTGGAGTGCACTTACTTTATCAACCTCAAACACTCCAGCAGCAATCTTTTTAGGTGTAGACCGCTCAGATGGCCACTGATAGCTGTTGGTGGCCATATCCTCTAAAAGTGTGCGAGCGTTTTCCACGGTCTTGGACAACAGAGTCCCACCTGCAGCTGCGTCAACAATGGTTTTTGTACTAGGAGTTAAACCATTATAAAACAACTGTACCTGAAGCCAATCGGGGTAACCATGCTGAGGACACTTCCTCAGTAGCTCTTTGAATCGCTCCCAAGCTTCAAACAGCTGCTCATCATATTGCTGTTGGAATGTCCCAATCTCGGTCCTCAGCTTGACCGTCTTTGCAGGAGGGAAGAATTTCTTTAAAAAGGCCTGGACCAAAGCATCCCAAGTGGTGATGCTCCCAGGGGCAATGGACTGCAACCAATCACGTGCTTTATCCTGCAAAGAAAAGGGAAATAAACGTAAGCGAATAGCATCCTCAGAGACACCATTAATCTTTACCGTCCCACAAATATCCAAGAATGATTTAAGATGAGAATTTGGATCCTCGGTGGGTGATCCTCTGTATGCACAGTCTCGAGCCATCTGAATGAGGCCGGTCTTCAGCTCAAAGTTGTTGGCATTAATCGGTGCATAAACAATTCCCGACTGTTGCCCCTGAAATACAGGCTGAAAATAATCTCTAATAGGCCTAGGCTCCTAAGGTGGATTTTGGTCTGCCATTTGAATAATTTCTCTATTTTCCCTTCGAAGCCTAAGAATTGTTCTTTCTATCTCGGGATCAAATGGTATCACTTCTCTATTACTACGCATGCAAAATTAAAATTACCCTAAAAAGAAAAGAAAAACAAAAATGGAGATAAATAAAGGAAAGAAAACAACTAATTGAAGAATGGAAAGTATAATCTAGCAAAAGAAACAAAGTAACCTAATATGGAATGCAAAAATAGATATGGCAAAATGCAAATAAGGAAACTAATCTAGAAAGGAAAAACAAGAACAAATAAAGAAAAGATTACTCAACTAAAAGAAAACTAACCTAGAAAATCAAATATGGAAAGAAAGACAACTAAGACAAAAATGCAACAAACCTAAAAAAAAAGTAACAATACACCCTAAATTAAGATCAAGTAATTTTTTCACAATATCAATCTAGCTAAATGTGCCAATCCCCGGCAACGGCGCCAAAAACTTGATGTGGACTTTTCCTAACCGCAAGCGCACGGGTCAAGTAATAATATAGTGAATAGTAAATTCGAATGTCGTCATCTGGATTGGATTTTTAAGCAAATCAAGTATTGCAAATTATCTTGCCCAATTTTATTTAGGGATCAAAAAGTGATGAATAGGTGATGATAAAAACAAATCAAAGCAAGTAAAAAGAATGGAAATTCAATTGGGAAAACTACTTAGGGAATTGATTTCGCCGATTTCGTTTAGGATTGATTTTAAGGAATAAGTTATTATGCATAATGAAATTATGAGCCAAAGACCCTTTAATCACAACTACCTCTCCCGAGTATAATTGATTCTCATGCAAATTAACCAACTTGATATCCCTATCTAAGTTTATTAATATGCAAGGCAATGAGATCTTTTAACCAATTCTAAAGTTAATCTAAAACCGTCAAGATTTAGAAAGTAAACTTTATTCATGCAATCTTGAGTAAGTCTATATCAAATCCCCTCTCCCGAGCTAGATTTGAAACTTAAATCATCCAACTAATGGCCAATTAATTGAAAGCATTAAATCAAGATTACAAACACAATAACATTGCACAACTTAAACCATAAATCAATCCATAAACTTAATCAACTACATCAATCCCTAAGCTAAAAGTTTAGCTACTCATGAATGAAAATACAATCTCAACTAAACATATGAAAGCCATAAATCTAACTAAAGGAAGAAAAAGGGAAAAGAAAACTCAATGTAGGCCGAGTCCCGACGTCCCCGTCACGATCCCCACGAACAATGGGTTGATTTCCAAGTTCCTCCTTTGTTTGCAGCTCCAAAAGTCCTCTGTTCTGCTCTGTTTACGGCTCCAAAAGGTCCCAAATCGATCTCCCCAAAAACCTAGCCGAAAATAAGCTTTTATTCTGATTTTTCGTCTGAGCGTCGAGACGCTGCCTCTTATACGCGCGTTCTGAATAAGGAAAAACGGAAGCGTCGGGACGCTTCCTATCATAGCGTCTCGACGCTGTGAGCTTTACGCGCCTAATCTGATATGGAATGTGAGCGTCGAGACGCTCAAGAGCTAGCGTCGAGACGCTAGCCTGCTGTTGACCGAGATTTGACTTTTCTCCACTTTTACTCTTTTCATTCCTTTGCATCTTTTCATGCCCCGAGCACCCTATTAACTCTGATATTGCATTATAGCTCCAATCAACTATTTCCTACAAAATAAACAATAAAGCACAATAAAATGGCCCAAACACCATAAAAGACTAGCTAAATTAAATGAGTAAAAGTAGCTAGCTATGCTCACTATCAGTCAGCAAACTTTGATTTGAAGTTTGGGAAAATTTTGGTTTATACCCAAATTTTGATTTGAGGTAAAATCCTACCCAATTTTAACTCATATTTGAAATAGAATTTGAGGTTTTGACTTTGGTTCATTTGGGATAAAATTTGGATTATGCCCAAAATTTAATTAAAGTAAATTTAAGGTTGCATCCAAAATTTGGTAGGAATTTGAAATAAAATTTTCATATGGAACTTAGAAAATTTGATTTGGGATAAAAGTTTAATTATACTCAAATTCAGTTTAATTCAATCCAAATCTGTTTAGGAGTTTATCAAATCAATTTGAATTTATCTTCAAATTTGATTTAAATCAAATCTCTTTGGACTAAAATTTGAAACAAAATCTCCAAATTTTTATTTTTCAATTTGATTTAAATCAAATCTCATATCTTTGGGTTAAAATTTTAACCAAAGACCCTCGTTGGAGATAAGATTTATATTTGAACTTATCCCAAAATTGATGGAGATTGCCGTTGGAGATAAGATTTATATTTGAACTCATCCCAAAATTGATGAAGATTGTCGTTGGAGATAAGATTTATCTATTTGAATCCAACTTTCCATTCTATAAATAGGATTGAACCTCAGCAGGGGAGAACACACATCAATTGCAGGGAGCATTCAAGAAAGGATTGAAGTAGGAAACTTCCTTCTCCCTCTTATTTTTATTTTTATTTTTTAATTTTTCGTTTTTTTGTTTTGAATTTTCGTTTTTTTTTCTTTTTTTTTTTTGTTTTGAATTTTCGTTTTTTTTTTTTTTTTTAAGATTCTTCCTTCTTTTTGTTTTTTTTTTGTTTTTTTTTTTTTTACTCACAACACTTTGCCTATATTTCAATTACAAGCACAATGCTTTCATCCACCATCCAAAAGGTAAGTACGAAGGTAAGTGATTTTTTTAAGGCATACATATCCTTGTTGTCTTCAATTTGCCAGTACAATGTCTTTCAGAACAAGTACAAGGGACATGTTCCTTGGACTCTTGCCACTGCCACACCTTTCAGCATGAGCACAGGGACATGCTCCTTAGACTTGTGTCGCCGCCACGTCTTTCAGCATGAGTTCAAGGACATGACGTGCTCCTTGGACTTTTGCCGCTGCCACGTCTTTCAGCATGAGTTCAAGGACATGACGTGCTCCTTGGACTTTTGCCGCCGCCACGTCTTTCAGCATGAGTTCAAGGACATGACGTGCTCCTTCGACTTTTGCCGCCGCCACGTCTTTCAGCATGAGTTCAAGGACATGACGTGCTCCTTGGACTTTTGTCGCCGCCACGTCTTTCAACATGAGTACAAGGACATGACGTGCTCCTTGGACTTTTGCCGCCGCCACGTCTTTCAGCATGAGTACAAGGACATGACGTGCTCCTTGGACTTTTGCCGTCGCCACGTCTTTCAGCATGAGTTCAAGGACATGACGTGCTCCTTGGACTTTTGCCGTCGCCACGTCTTTCAGCATGAGTTCAAGGACATGACGTGCTCCTTGGACTTTTGCCGTCGCCACGTCTTTCAGCATGAGTGCCGCATCCACATTTTTCAGCATGAGTACAAGGACATGACGTGCTCCTTGGACTTTTGTCGCCACCACGTCTTTCAGCATGAGTACAAGGACATGACGTGCTCCTTGGACTTTTGTCGCTGCCACGTCTTTCAGCATGAGTTCAAGGACATGACGTGCTCCTTGGACTTTTGCCGCTGCCACGTCATTCAGCATGAGTCCAAGGACATGACGTGCTCCTTGGACTTTTGCTGCTGCCACGTCTTTCAACATGAGTTCAAGGACATGACGTCTTTGGACTTTAAGAAGTAGTGCAGCAACGCAGCCGAGCGTAGCATGAGGACCTTCAAACTTGAAGGAAGGAACTGCAACGAAGCGCATGAGAACCTTCGAATTTGGAGGAAGGAACTGCAACAAAGCGCATGAGAACCTTCGAACTTGGAGGAAGGAACTGCAACGAAGCGCGTGAGAACCTTCGAACTTGGAGGAAGGAACTGCAGCGAAGCACCTGAGAACCTTCGAACTTGGAGGAAGGGACTGCAGCGAAACGCGTGAGAACCTTCGAATTTGGGAGGAAGGAACTGCAGCGAAGCGTGTCAGAACCTTCAAACTTGGGAGGAAGGAACTGCAGCGAAGCTGAAGGGAATAAAAGTCCCCACGCAGCGGAAGCGCATCGATTGGCTCTTACGCCGTATATTAATTAACATTAAAATACCGTTACGAAAACTCAATTAAACTTTAAAACCATTTTAAAGCTGCTGGAAAATTGGTTTAAACATGCTTAAAAATAAATCTAAATTTATTTTCATGCTTTTCGAAAGAAAAGGGAAATAACCGTCACATACCTTCGTTGAAGACTTGACCGTTCTTCGCCAACGACGCTCCAACGAACGAAAACGCAGCAGCCTCCTCGCCTCTTGATCGCTGAAATTTTCTTCTTGATCGACACAATAACCACAGAGGTTACACCGGTATGTCTCTAAGTCTAGGAAGCAAAAGACTTGTGGGAGTCTTTCTCTAAGAGGGAGGCTAGAGAGAATTCTAGGTCTTGTCTTTCGAGAGTGTCAAGTGTCATGACCAATTAGGTCTAGTGTTCTATTTATAGAAGAGAGGCCATGAATAAAATATTCAATTAAATCAATCTTTTTCCAAAATTGATTCAATCTTATTCCTTAATTAATCAATCATGATCAATCAATTCCATAATTGATTAATCTTTTCCACAAATGACTAATTACTTCCATAAGTGATTAGATCATTTCCATAAATGATTAATCACTTCCTTAAGTGATTAATTATTTCCATAATTGATTAATTCCCGGTTAATGAATTCTTTAATTAATTAACCACCAATTAAATATCACATATTTAATTCCCGGCCTAGAATTAATTAATTTGCCCAAACACATTTTAGGCCTTAAATTAATTAATTCATTATTTTGAACTCTTTCAAACTTCCCTAAATTTATATTTGAACTTTTCAAATATTAATTTCTCTCATAATAATATATCAATATATATTATATTTGTTTCCCTTAATAAATTGAACATTTTCAATTTATTTTTATTACTTAGTTGCCTCACATTACTTTACGAGCTACCCGTGGGACCTAATGGACCTGCAGATCAGAAGCTCCAACGATGTGAGATTAATTGGTCAAACTCATTAACCACATTAATCAATATTCGTTAACTGTGTGTACATTCCACTATAGACTCACAGTTGCACTCTTCTCACTGCAGGCATATTTTCTGTGTCCACGGATCTAGACCAATATCGACTAGTTAGTCTTTCACGACTGTCCGTAACACCAGCTGGGTCAAATTACCGTTTTACCCCTGGGTTACCTCTATTTCCTTAAGTACCAATTCTCCTCTAATGAACAACCTGTTTGTGGTCCAACCATCAAACAGAAAACCCTCTCGTGCCATTGAGAGGGTAGGGCCCTTTGTTCAAGACTCGGAGTAACCACTTAAGGGAACACTCATCTGCTTCCCTAAAATCGGAAAGGAGTGAATTCTATCTTGTACGATTATGTTCCCAGCTCCCCATTCGGTCTTGTCCCCAAAGTGGTAGGCTTATTGAGTCGGCGTATTGGCCACTCTCACCCATACAAATCAAAGGACAATCTCTCATGAGCAGGAGTCCATAATCAACTCAAGATTAAGACTAAGTTGTCTAGGTCGTCCTAGTGAAATAGAAAACCAACTAGTTAACGGTGTTATAACCAGTGGTTACTATTTCGCGGTCCGGTCTTATGCAAACTCATTGCATAGGATACCCCCACTCGCATGTCTCCTACACGAACGCGTTGGATCGCAGCGTTTGTATCAAATACAAAGTGGGTCGTATCCACAGTGTTACCAGGATAAGGCACCCAGTCTTATCCCTATACTATAGACCCTTTAGGCTGTTTCTTGAACAATGATCCCATATGTCGCTACATATAGTTCAAGACTCATATTACAACCTTCGATGTCTAGTTTATTGGATTAGGGTTATTATTAGGTAAAGACAAATATAAAATAACTAATAACAATTAATGGAAAAATATATCAATATTATTTCATTAATATCCGGTCAACGGTTACATTCACTATCTACGAGTTTTTGGGCATAAAACCCAACAAACTCCCACTTGAACTAAAACACTAGTTAGTGGAATGTAAATGCAATAATCTAAAGCTTGAAATGTCATGTATATAATACAATGAACTAGGGCATCCTTATACCCATTATACATTTCTCCCACTTGCCCTAGATTAGATGGCATACATATCTCGTAGACCTAGACCCTCTAGATGACCCTCAAACACTTTAGCCGTGAGAGCCTTCGTAAATGGATCAGCGATGTTGTGCTCCGAGGCGATCTTAGTGACGATCACATCTCCTCGTTGCACAATCTCCCGTATCAGGTGATACTTCCTCTCGATGTGTTTACCTCGTTTGTGGCTTCGAGGTTCTTTTGAGTTGGCTACAGCCCCACTATTGTCACAGTATAGTGTTATGGGCACGTTCATATTCGGAACCACTTCCAAATCAGTCAAGAACTTTCTGAGCCATACTGCCTCCTTAGCTGCTTCGCAAGCTGCTACATACTCAGCCTCCATGGTTAAGTCTGCTATGCATCCTTGTTTGATGCTTCTCCACACTACTGCTCCTCCATTGAGGGTGAATACTGACCCTGATGTGGATTTCCTTGAATCCTTATCAGCTTGAAAGTCAGAGTCAGTGTATCCAGTAAGAATCAAATCCTTAGCTCCATACACAAGCATGTAGTCCCTCGTTCTCCGAAGATACTTGAGGATGTTCTTAACCGCTCCCCAGTGGTCCAACCCTGGATTAGACTGACACCTACTGACTACTCCCACTGCATAACATATGTCAGGCCTAGTGCAGAGCATAACATACATTAAGCTGCCCACAGCTGAGGCGTTGGGAATGTGTCTCATGTTCTCAATTTCTTGAGGTGTCTTAGGAGACTGTTCCTTAGACAGGTGTACCCCATGTCTGAAGGGTAGTAGTCCCTTCTTGGAGTTTTGCATCGAATATCGAGACAACATCTTGTCAATATACGTTGCTTGAGACAGAGCTAGCGTTTTGTTCTTACGATCCCTAATGATTTGGATTCCCAGAACATATTGAGTCTCTCCCAGATCTTTCATTTGGAATTGGGCTGCTAGCCATTTCTTAATGTCAGTGAGGTATCCTACATCATTCCCAATGAGTAGGATATCGTCTACATAAAGTATTAGAAAAGCTACTTTCCTTTTGTTGACTTTTTTTGTACACACAAGGCTCATCAACGTTTTGGTCAAAGCCAAAAGATTTGATTGCAGTATCAAATCTAATGTTCCATGATCTGGATGCTTGTTTCAATCCATAAATGGATCCATTGAGCTTACAAACCTTTTGTTCCTGACCTTGGGCTATGAACCCTTCGGGTTGAGACATGAAGATATTCTCTTCAAGATTACCATTCAGAAAGGCAGTCTTGACGTCCATTTGCCATATTTCATAGTCATAATATGTGGCTATGGATAAGAGAATTCTTATGGACTTTAACATGGCTACAAGAGAAAAGGTTTCCTCATAGTCAACCCCTTCTTTTTGGGTATAACCCTTTGCCACTAGTCTAGCTTTGAAGGTCTGTACCTTTCCAACTGCATCTCTTTTTCTCTTATAGATCCATTTGCACCCTATGGGTTTTACCCCATTTGGTAGATCAGTAAGTTCCCATACAGAATTGGAGTACATTGACTCCATTTCCAAGTTCATGGCTTTGACCCATTCATCCTTATCTTCGTCATTCATTGTCTATCGATAGGACAATGCATCCTCAATGCCATCATTAGGTATGACAACCTGAGTTTCAGTTAAACCCAAGTAGCGGTCAGGTTGTAATAAAATCCTCCCACTGCGTCGAGGCACTCCCAACGTTTGAGATGGACGGGATGGATCTGAAGAACTAGTTCCTTCATCAATCCTTGTTGAAAGTCCAACTTCATCAACAACTCTTGATGATTCTTCAGTAGCTTCTCCTAATATTATTTTGCTGCGTGGTTTATGATCTCTCATGTGGTCTTCCTCTAAGAAAGTGGCGTTTGTCGATACAATCACCTTATTTTCTTGTGGGTTGTAGAAATAACCACCTCTCGTTTCTTTAGGGTAACCAACAAATTGGCACAGTTTTGAACGAGGTTCCAGTTTCTTAGGATTTGTCACAAGCACGTGTGCTGGACAACCCCAGATGCGAAAGTGATGCAAACTAGGTTTACGCCCCTTCCATAATTCGAAAGGTGTTTCAGAAACACTTTTCGAGGGAACATTGTTCAAGATGTATACTGCAGTCTCTACTGCATACCCCCAAAACGAGCTAGGCAATTTAGCATAGCTCATCATTGATCGAACCATGTCTAACAAGGTTCTATTTCTCCTTTCTAACACACCATTCTGCTGAGGTGTACCAGGGGCTGAGAGTTGAGATTGGATTCCATGTTCTATCATATAATCTTGGAATCTTTGATCCATGTACTCCCCTCCTCGATCAGATCGAAGTACTTTAATAGATTTACCTAATAGGTTTTCAACTTCAGCCTTAAACTCCTTAAACTTTTCAAGGGCTTCAGACTTATGTCCCATTAGGTACAAGTAACCATATTTTGAATAATCATCTATAAATGAGATGAAATATTCGTACCCTCCTCGAGCTTTTACATTCATTGGACCACATAGATCCGAATGTATTAACTCTAAGGGTTCGTTGGCTCTGTAACCTTTTCTAGTAAAGGGTCTCTTGGTCATTTTTCCCTCGAGACAAGATTCACAAGGTGGTAGTGAATCATCTTCTAACATGCTTCGAAGTCCATTCTTTACCAAACGACCGATCCTATCGATGTTTATATGACCAAGTCTGAGATGCCAAAGATGAGTATTGTTACTTGATGGAGAAATCTTTTGTCTTTTACTTTGAGTTTCAGCAGTTTTAAATAATTCGTGATTTAAAAGTGCTTTGTTTTCGGTTGGTCTTAAAATATACAAGTTATTTTCCAATTTGGCTGAACAAATAAGTACACCATTTTTATAAATGAACGCTTCATTCATATCAAAAGTAACTGTATACGATTGTTCAATCAAACATGAAATAGAAATTAAGTTCCTCTTAATCTTGGGAACGATTAACAAACTTTCTAAAAGTAAGAATCTATTTCTAAAAAATAACTTCGCAGCTCCCACTGCTTTAGCTGAAATGACTTCTCCAGTTCCGACCCTGAGTGTCATTTTCCCATCGTTCAACTGCCGAAAGGAACTATTTTCCTAAAAAGAAGAGCAAACATGATTAGTTGCTCCTGAATCAAGTATCTAGGTAAACTCATCATGTTCTACCAGACATGTTTCTAAAACAAGTAAATCAAATTTACCTTCCTTTTTCCTTCTTTTTCTCAGCAAGGTACTTTGGGCAGTTTCTCTTCAAATGTCCATCTACATTGTAGTGGAAACACTTGCCCTTATCTGCCATAGCTTTGGCTTTTCCCTTGCTTTTAGCAGCAGTACTGGGAGCTTTCCCCTTGTTTCCTTTCTTCTTCTGAGTTTTCTTTGAAGAAGTGGCTACAGATTTAGTTCTAGAGGATGAACCCTTCTCGAACTTTCTTTTAGAGTGAACAACGTTTGCCTCTCCTTCTATCTGTCCCTTGTTCTTAAGAAGAGACTGATAGAGTTGTAGCTCATTCAGGAGGCTAGTCAGGTTGAATGTTATTTTATTCATCATTGCATTGCTTCGAAACTGCAGAAAACTCTTCGGAAGAGATTCTAAGATGAATGCAACCTGACTACGCTCATCTATGACCGCCCCGTTTGCTTCTGCCACGTTGAATTGGACCATCATATCCAGGACATGCTCCCGAACAGATGTGCCCTCTTTCATGCAACAACTATAAACGTATTTGAGAGCGTCATGGTGGAGTTGGTAGGACGGTTGTCCAAACATCTCCCGGAGAGAGTTCATAATCTCCCTCGCTGTTACCATGCCCTTATGCCTTTTAGCCAAAACTTCAGATAAGCTGGCTAGGATATAGACGCGAGTCTTATCATTGGCCTTTTTCCAGCAGTCATAAGCATCCTTAACTGCTTGGGATGCATTACGAGCAGGGGCTGGAGGACAATCCTCCGTTAAGACGAACCGCAGATCATCGACAACAAGAATCGTATTCAAGTTCGACTTCCACGTAGCATAATTTTCGCCGGTTAATTTCTCATTTTTAAGCAGAGAGACAATTGAGGAAGACATTGCTGAAATTTAAATAAACAATTACCGTATTAGTTATCTTTGCCTTAACCCATCATACAAGCAAACAATTGCACACAATCCAATCAATTTAGCAAAACAGACAATCACAGAACCCTAAAACTATCGATTTAGTTTTGCAACGATGTTTCAGAGGTTTAGAATATCAGCCACCGAAGGGTGATCAGGCACTCCTCCTTTGAAATGAGACACCTCTCAGCTAATTCTAATTCCAGAATAACTCATATTCCTATAGACATTAGCCACTGTTGTTCGGTCAAGGATTTGTTAACACTTTTAACTTATCCTCGTAAGTGTAACCCTCCCACTTTCAGATCTCAGAGGCACGCACCAACAGGCTACCGAAGGGAAAGACAACTTTTGGTGATTAGCCTAAGAGCTCCTATCCTTTTCAGGAGTTCACGATGTTCCGAATCCTATGACCAGGCCCTCCAAAGGGATGGTTGCGCCAGGACAACCTGCAGGCGGATCACAGGACTCTCACGGTGCGAACTATGGGTGGAGACCAAGGGATACGTTGACACGTGTCCCGCTCCCACTTACTCTAGACATTTTTCCCATTCACCTTGATAATGATTCATGCAAACACTTTCCGAAGGGAGGCCGCTCCTAAGGCGACTCGAAGCCGAGCATGAATCTCACGTTGTGAATATAGGGACATAGGAGCAAAACTTGATTTAAATCTTGTTTTGTAATTTTCCTCCCACTGAAAATGTCCGGGGATTAATATAGGGTTGTTTAACTTAAATAGTATTCGGATCCTATTATAACAATTATGGAAAGGATTCAACTGCAATCTTTTGGGTGAATTAAACTTCTTTTAATAAACCCAACATTGCAAGTCAACATTACTATGGTTAATTCAACTCAATGTTCGGGTCAGTTCCCAGGTAGGAGGTGTTCTGTAAACCGTCAACTTAAATACCCCCAGCCTTAGACAGAACTTTACCGAGAGAGTTCCCTTATAACCTCAGTAATGTAGGGTCTTTACACTTTTAATAAACCTAATGACATTGCTTGCTAACATTTAACTATGATTAATTCAACTCCGGTATTCCAGGTCAGTTCCCAGGTAGGAGGTGTTCCGTAAACCGTCAACTTAAATACCCCCAGCCTTAGAAAGAACATTACCGGTGGAGTTCCCTTATAATCATAGCAATGTTTTTCCTACTTAGTCAATTAAAACTATTTTTAATTCTAAGTAAGAAAAGATTCTAATCCTATTAGAAAACGATCTAGGTCTAATTAATTTTAAACAATTTAAAATTAATCCAATTTATCCTATGATCTTATGTTTGCATGCAAATCTTGATTATAGATTGACGGTTTCTAATCATTAATATTAAAGAACTATTTCAAATTTTAATGATTAATCCTATAATCAAGAATCTAGGGTTTAATTCATTTAACAATCTCATTCAAATTAAATAATTAAATCATACTAATTGCATGAATAATATAACAATTATATTATTAACTATGGATGTTTCATGCTTCATGCAATTTTGATTTTCTTTTATTATAACAATTATAAGCCAATCAAGAAAATCAATCAAGCATGCTTCATTCATCACATTAAACATAACTATTTATATTTAATTTAAGTAATGACATGCTTCATGCTTTCCAATTTTTCATATAATTAATATACACTTATATTAAAAAATATGAAAACAAATCCATGCATTTAAACATACATTATAACATTTTATAATATATAAAAATGCATGAGCATGTTTATAACCTAAGGTGGGATTAAATATTCTATATGACATCCATAAAGCATATAAATAGCAACTGAACCGGTTAATTTTGGCCCCTAGGATAAAATAAAGCATTAAATTACATTAATTTAGTTAAATTCTATCCTAAAAAAAAACCTTGTACAGCTCCGGAATTGGTCTAGACAGCACGAACCGCCCCGAACCACCTCGAACCGGCTTCGAAAATCACGAACCATTCCAAAAATTAGCTGAACCGGACCAAATAAGTCCTAGCTCAGCCGAACCGGTCCGAACCGGACCGGCCACGCCTTGAACGGCGCCTTTTGAAACCCTAATGCGCCTGAGAACCTTCGAACTTGGAAGAAGGAACTGCAGCGAAGCGCGTGAGAACCTTCGAATTTGGGAGGAATGAACTGCAGCGAAACGCGTGAGAACCTTCGAACTTGGGAGGAAGGAACTGCAGCGAAGCTGAAGGGAATAAAAGTCCCCACGCAGCGGAAGCGCATCGATTGGACCTTACGACGTATATTAATTAACATTAAAATACCGTTACGAAAACTCAATTAAACTTTAAAACCCTTTTAAAGCTGCTGGAAAATTGGTTTAAACATGCTTAAAAATAAATCTAAATTTATTTTCATGCTTTTCGAAAGAAAAGGGAAAGAACCGTCACATACTTTCGTTGAAGACTTGACCGTTCTTCGCCAACAACGCTCCAACGAACGAAAACGCAGCAACCTCCTCGCCTCTTGATCGCTGGAATTTTCTTCTTGATCGACACAATAACCACAGAGGTTACACCGGTATGTCTCTAAGTCTAGGAAGCAAAAGACTTGTGGGAGTCTTTCTCTAAGAGGGAGGCTAGAGAGAATTCTAGGCCTTGTCTTTCAAGAGTGTCAAGCGTCATGACCAATTAGGTCTAGTGTTCTATTTATAGAAGAGAGGTCATGAATAAAATATTCAATTAAATCAATCTTTTCCAAAATTGATTCAATCTTATTCCTTAATTAATCAATCATGATCAATCAATTTCATAATTGATTAATCTTTTCCACAAATGACTAATTACTTCCATAAGTGATTAGATCATTTCCATAAATGATTAATCACTTCCTTAAGTGATTAATTATTTCCATAATTGATTAATTCCCGGTTAATGAATTCTTTAATTAATTAACCACCAATTAAATATCACATATTTAATTCCCGGCCTTGAATTAATTAATTTGCCCAAACACATTTTAGGCCTTAAATTAATTAATTCATTATTTTGAACTCTTTCAAACTTCCCTAAATTTATATTTGAACTTTTCAAATATTAATTTCTCTCATAATAATATATCAATATATATTATATTTGTTTCCCTTAATAAATTGAACATTTTCAATTTATTTTTATTACTTAGTTGCCTCAAATTACTTTACGAGCTACCCGTGGGACCTAATGGACCTGCAGATCAGAAGCTCCAACGATGTGAGATTAATTGGTCAAACTCATTAACCACATTAATCAATATTCGTTAACTGTGTGTACATTCCACTATAGACTCACAGTTGCACTCTTCTCACTGCAGACATATTTTCTGTGTCCACGGATCTAGACCAATATCGACTAGTTAGTCTTTCACGACTGTCCGTAACACCAGCTGGGACAAATTACCGTTTTACCCCTGGGTTACCTCTATTTCCTTAAGTACCAATTCTCCTCTAATGAACAACCTGTTTGTGGTCCAACCATCAAACAGAAAACCCTCTCGTGCCATTGAGAGGGTAGGGCCCTTTGTTCAAGACTCGGAGTAACCACTTAAGGGAACACTCATCTGCTTCCCTAAAATCGGAAAGGAGTGAATTCTATCTTGTACGATTATGTTCCCAGCTCCCCATTCGGTCTTGTCCCCAAAGTGGTAGGCTTATTGAGTCGGCGTATTGGCCACTCTCACCCATACAAATCAAAGGACAATCTCTCATGAGCAGGAGTCCATAATCAACTCAAGATTAAGACTAAGTTGTCTAGGTCGTCCTAGTGAAATAGAAAACCAACTAGTTAACGGTGTTATAACCAGTGGTTACTATTTCGCGGTCCGGTCTTATGCAAACTCATTGCATAGGATACCCCCACTCGCATGTCTCCTACACGAACGCGTTGGATCGCAGCGTTTGTATCAAATACAAAGTGGGTCGTATCCACAGTGTTACCAGGATAAGGCACCCAGTCTTATCCCTATACTATAGACCCTTTAGGCTGTTTCTTGAACAATGATCCCATATGTCGCTACATATAGTTCTAGACTCATGTTACAACCTTGGATGTCTAGTTTATTGGATTAGGGTTATTATTAGGCAAAGACAAATATAAAATAACTAATAACAATTAATGGAAAAATATATCAATATTATTTCATTAATATCCGGTCAACGGTTACATTCACTATCTATGAGTTTTAGGGCATAAAACCCAACAGAAGCGACGTGAGAACCTTCGAACTTGGAGGAAGGAACTGCAGCGAAGCACGTGAGAACCTTTGAACTTCTAAGAGAAGGAACTGCAGCGGAGCACGTGCTTCAAACTTTGGAGGAAGGAACTGCAGCGAAGCAGCATGAGAACCTTCGAACCTGGAGAGAAGGAACTGCAGTGAAGCGACGTGAGAAACCTTCGAACTTGGAGAGAAGGAACCGCAGCGAAGCGCGTGAGAACCTTCGAACTTGGAGGAAGGAACTGCAGCGAAGCGCGTGAGAACCTTCGAATTTGGGAGGAAGGAACTGCAGTGAAGCACATGAGAACCTTCGAACTTGGGAGGAAGGAACTGCAGCGAAGCGACGTGAGAACCTTCGAACTTGGAGGAAGGAACTGCAGCGAAGCGCGTGAGAACCTTCGAACTTGGAAGAGAAGGAACTGCAGTGGAGCGCGTGCTTCGAACTTTGGAGGAAGGAATTGCATCGAAGCACGTGAGAACCTTCGAGAACTTTGGGGAGAAGGAACTGCAACGAAGCGCGTGAGAACCTTGCATGAGAACCTTCGAGAACTTGGGGAGAAGAAACTGCTGCGAAGCGCATGAGGACCTTCGAACTTGGAGAGAATGAACTCCAGCGAAGCACGTGAGAACCTTCAAACTTGAGAGAAGGGACTACAGCGCAGCTGCGTGAGAACCTTCGAACTTGAGAGAAAGTACTGCAGCGAAGTGCATGAGAACCTTCGAACTTGGAGCGAATGAACCGTAGCGAAGCGCGTGAGAACCTTCGAACTTGGGGAAAAGGAACTCCAGCGAAGCGCGTGAGGACCTTCGAACTTGGGGAGAAGGAACTGCTGCGAAGCGCATGAGAACCTTCAAATTTGGAGAGAAGGAACTGCAGCGAAATGCATGAGAACCTTCGAACTTGGAGAGAAGAAACTCCAGCGAAGCACTTGAGAACCTTCGAACTTGACGAAGAGGGAACAACGAACTTAGGGTGAGTGAAAACACCGAACTTGAGGCTAACGAGACATTGAATTTGGAGGAATGAAGTTCTTGTTTATTCATCCAACTCGTAGCTTCACATTCATAATGGTGCATAACTTCAATTTGTTGTGTTGCCCCCAGTAGTGATGAGTTTCTTCAACTTGTCTTATCGTGCTTCAATATTTATTGCACCTTCTTTTTATTTATTTGCAGAGACTGGACTTAAAGTTTTCTTTAAGCTGCCTACGTACCCTTGAGGAATAGGGATCAAGTCATCACGTAGTTCAGGATTTTTTGCACTCACCTTTTAAGCTCGTGTGGGCTAGGAGCATCATGCAGTTTAGGCTCTTGCGATAAGGAGCTTTTACATTTTACAAGTCCTTATCTTCATCATGGTCTTGATCAGATCCTTGACTTGTAGGATTGGTCAAGATAATGAGATTTGGTTTCACCTTCAAGGAACCTTCTGTATTTATGAGAACAGAGAACTTCCTCTTCATACGTGACGGGATGCTACTTTGAAGCTTCTTGTCGCTGTTTACTTCATCGAAAAGTTTCACCTCTAAGTTATCCCTCTTTCTTTTAGGTTGATCGTTCGTTACTTTGAGGCGATCAAAAACAGATGTTGAAGGTTGAATTTTCTTTGATGTGGAGACACTTAGCCTTTGGAAAGCTGAAGGTCGAGTGAAGGTGGACGTTGAACATTGATTTTCTTCTTTTGTCACGGCTATACTCATTCTTTGGAATACCGAAGGACGAGTAGTTGAAGGCTTGATGCGATCAAAGACGGATGTCCTTTGTTCACCCTTCTTGGAATTGTCAACTTCTTCTAGTCGATGTAGTAGAAAGTTGCAATGTTCTCTTTTTCCTTTTTGTGGAAAGTTTTGGAGAAGGATTTATTCAACATCACTAGTTGTTGAGGTTGAGAAAACTTTTTACTTCTCTTCCTCTTGGGTTGAAGTTTCTTAGGATCCTTCTTTCTTTGATGTTTGCTCTTTCCTTTGATTGTAGCAAGATTTGATTGGGCTACTTCATCAAGGTCGAGCTCAATTTTGCCTTCCTTAGCCAGCTTTAAAATTAAGTCCTTTAGAACGAAACATCTTTCCACTGGATGACCAATAACTCGATGATACTTGCAATACTTGGGATCATCGACTTTCTCCATCTCTTCTGGTCGTTTACACTTAGGAAGCTCTATCAGTTGCGCTTCCAGTAGTTGTTCCAACATATCAGGGATGTCCTCATCAGGGAAAGGATAGATTTTCTTCTGTCTTTCCTTTAAAGTTAAGTGATGCGTTCCATTCGTTTGTCGCTTTTCTTTCGAATACGACTTATGAAGGGTTGTGTTTACAACCATAGATTGTTCTATAGTCTCTTCGTCGTTCCTTCCTTCTTTCCTCATGTCAGGGAGTATAAGGTCTTGGTTTTCTTGACTAGCAATACTTAGCTCCATATCGTGGGCACAAGTTGCTAGTTCTTCGAAGGTGCGAGGCTTTATACCTTTAAGGATGTAGAGGAGTTCCCAGTGCATGCCTTGAATGCACATCTCGACGGAAGAGAGTTCAGTGAGACGATCTTTGCAATCTAGACTCATGGCTCTCCAGCGATTTATATAGTTAACAACGAGTTCACCTTTTCGTTATTTAGTGTTGGTGAGCTCGAACATGCTAACGGTTCTTCTAGTGCTGTAGAAGCGATTCAAAAACTCTCTTTCGAGTTCCTCCCAACTGTCTACTGACTCAGGTTCTAGATCAGTGTACCAGTCAAAAGCATTTCCTTTAAGTGTTCGAACGAACTGCTTGACTACTAGGTCCCCTCGAGTACCAGCGTTCTCGCATGTCTCAACGAAGTGGGCAATATGTTGTTTAGGATTGCACTTTCCATCAAACTGCTGAAATTTTGGTGGCTGACACCCGATTGGCGTTCTCAAGTTATCAATCCTCTTAGTATAAAGTTTGGAATACAAGAGAGAATCTTGAGTAGGTCCACCGTACTGAGCTCTGATACAGTTTGTGATCATATCTTGGAGCTGTTGGATGGATAGTGAAGCAACCAAAGCAGAACACTGTGGTTGATCATCTTGCACTATAGTCTTTCCTTTGTCATGATTTTTTATGACTTGTGTTTGACTTGATTCGGCGATATGTTGGTTCTCAATTTGGCACTTTAGTTGCGCGATTTGAGAATCTTTTTCTTCAATCGCCTTCATCAAGTTGTTGATGTGCTCTTGCATCTCAGTCATTCTTTCTTCCATAGTTCTTGTCTTAGTCATCATGACAGTCACTACGTCAGAATCAGGTTCAAACAGAGGGTTATACTTAACAAGAAACTTGACATTGGTATATGCCCCCTACAAGGTTGTTTCTTGGCCTGCAACGATAGAAGCTTTATCTTCTTGCAACGTCAGTCCGTTGAAGCAACAATGGGCAGTAGAACCCATGTATGACTTGTTCATGACAGCGACCATTGAAGAAGTCTTGAACGACATGTTTATACTTGTGTTTTTTAGATAAGAGGGAGAGATGAGAGGTAGAGATGATCCCACCGGGCGTGCCAATTTGTTCACACGTAACTTCGGGGATGGAGACACGTGGAATAAATAATATATTGTATTGATGTAATATGCGTGTGGGTGTACAATCTCTAACTTTAATCCTCTGATTCTCTCTCTTATATGTGTGAATGTGTTTCACTCGAGGGCTGGAATGCTTGATCTCGAGTCTGAAGCTTCAATGGATTCTTGGAGCTTGAAGTCTTCCAGTCTTAAAGGAGTCTTCAGTCTTCAAGAAGTGTTGATGTCCTGAAGAGTCTTTGATCTTCAAGGAATGTTGAAGTCTTGAAGAGTGTTTGGTCTTCAAGAAGTGTTGATGTCCTGAAGAGTATTTGATCTTCAAGGAGTGTTGAAGTCTTGAAGAGTGTTTGGTCTTCAAGGAGTGTTGAAGTCTTGAAGAGTGTTTGGTCTTCAAAAAGTGTTCAACCCTTGAATTTATCGATTGTAGAGAGTCTTCGGTCTTCAGACTTGGTGGAGTCTCTCTGAATTCTCTGGTTCTGCTTGAGAGCTTTGAAACTCTGGACTCTTGTCTTTGTGAGAGTGTAGAATTTATGAACCCTTGAAATGGAGGAGAACCCCTCTATTTATAGAGTTCTCGCTGGATGGGCCCTGGTGACTTTTGGGTCTTACAACTTGGGCTTGGGCTTTATTGGGCTTGGGTCTGGTTTATATTTGACCCAAAACCATATGACCCAAATATTTAAAAGTCCCAAATTTGATCCAATTAATTATTTTCTTTAATTAATTGGTCAAATTAATTAATCTGATCAAAATAATTTATTTTTAATTAATTGATCAAATGGACATTTGGCCCTAAAAATTTATAATTGGCCAACTTTGTCTTCAAATTAAATTTGGGACACATGTCAATTTATAATTGGTCCCAAATTTAATTAATTATAATTTTGTCATTAATTTTAAATAATGACGTGGCAATTTGTCATTGGCCAAAATTTCTCCTTCAACAGCGACATATGGGATCATTGTTCAAGAAACAGCCTAAAGGGTCTATAGTATAGGGATACGACTGGGTGCCTTATCCTGGCAACACTATGGATACAACCCACTTTGTATTTGATACAAACACTATGATCCAACGTGTTCGTGTAAGAGACATGCAAGTGGGGGTATCCTATGCAATGAGTTTGAATAAGACCGGACCGCAAAATAGTAACCACTGGTTATAACACCGTTAACTAGTTGGTTTTCTATTTCACTAGGACGACCTAGACAACTTAGTCTTAATCTTGAGTTGATTATGGACTCCTGCTCATGAGAGATTGTCCTTTGATTTGTATGGGTGAGAGTGGCCAATACGCCGACTCAATAAGCCTACCACTTTGGGGACAAGACCGAATGGGGAGCTGGGAACATAATCGTACAAGATGGAATTCACTCCTACCCGATTTTAGGGAAGCAGATGAGTGTTCCCTTAAGTGGTTACTCCGAGTCTTGAACAAAGGGCCCTACCCTCTCAATGGCACGAGAGGGTTTTCTGTTTGATGGTTGGACCAAAAACAGGTTGTTGATTAGAGGAGAACTGGTACTTAAGGAAATAGAAGTAACCTAGGGGTAAAACGGTAATTTGACCTAGCTAGTGTTACGGACACTCGTGAAGGACTAACTAGTCGATATTGGTCTATATCCGTGGACACAGAAAATATGTCTGCAGTGAGAAGAGTGCAACTGTGAGTCTATAGTGGAATGTACACACAGTTAACAAATATTGATTAATTTGGTTAATGAGTTTGACCAATTAATCTCATATCGTTGGAGCTTCTGATCTGCAGGTCCATTAGGTCCCACTGGTAGCTCATAAAGTAATTTGAGGCAACTAAGTAATAAATGTAAATTGAAAATGTTCAATTTATTAAGGGAAACAAATATAATATATATTGATATATTATTATGAGAGAAATTAATATTTGAAAAGTTCAAATATAAATTTATGGAAGTTTGAAAGAGTTCAAAATAATGAATTAATTAATTTAAGGCCTAAAATGTGTTTGGGCAAATTAATTAATTCAAGGCCGGGAATTAAATATGTGATATTTAATTGGTGGTTAATTAATTAAAGAATTCATTTACCGGGAATTAATCAATTATGGAAATAATTAATCACTTAAGGAAGTGATTAATCATTTATGGAAATGATCTAATCACTTATGGAAGTAATTAGTCATTTGTGGAAAAGATTAATCAATTATGGAATTGATTGATCATAGATTGATTAAATAAGGAATAAGATTAAATCAATTTTGGAAAAGATTGATTTAATTGAATATTTTATTCATGACCTCTCTTCTATAAATAGAACACTAGACCTAATTGGTCCATGACACTCTCCTCTTGTTCTTAGACTCACAAGACAAGACCTAGAATTCTCTCTAGCCTCCCTCTTAGAGAAAGACTCCCACAAGTCTTTTGCCTCCTAGGCTTAGAGACATACCAGTGTAACCTCTGTGGTTATTGTGTCTTTGAAGAAGAAATTTTCAGCGAAGAAATCAAGAAGGAATCGCTGCGTTTTCGATCGTTGGAGCGTCGTTGGCGAAGAACGGTCAAGTCTACAACGAAGGTTTGTAATGGTTCTTTCCCTTTTCTTTAGAAAAGCATGAAAATAAATTTAGATTTATTTTTCAGCATGTTTAAACCAATTTTCCAGCAACTTTAAGGTGTGTTTAAAGTTTATTTGAGTTTTTCATAACGGTATTTTAATGTTAATTAATATACGACGTAAGGTCCAATCAATGCGCTTCCGCTGCGTGGGGAATTTTATCTCCTTCACAAACAAGACTAGATTGTTGGAGAATAACATAACTTAAAATCCTTAACTCATTTTTTAAGATTGATGGAACAAATCTTTTTATTCATATTTGCAAATTATGATATTTCATGTACCCAAGTTGAATACTAAAGATTAAAAAAATTGAAGAAAAAAAAAACAGTTAGCTTAAGCCGAACTCAGACTAAAGTACTTTGTACCCCAAACAACACAAACTTCCTGAACCCATAATAAAATAGTCTGCACCCCAAACATAGACTTCCTGATCCAAAACTAGAATACTTTGCACCCCAAACACACACTATTCCACTCCACATACTATTATAACCATAACCCAGAGACTATTATAACCAACTTTACGCCCAAACAACTCCTAAAATCTTAAACTTTCATTTGTGAATCAACTTAGACATTCGGTTAAGATTAAGTTTTAAAACTGTTAAATGTATAATTTACACATGTGTACAAGACTTCTTTTAATGCATGAATTAACATAATATCAAAGAGAACGCATAGGATCAAATAGATGGTACCAGTTTTTCTTTAATATGGGTGTATTTATATCTTCCGTCTTTCTCTATGTTTCTCTTCTTATTTAGGAAGAAGGTTAAAAATCACTTTTGGTTCCTGAACAATCATGAAAGTAACAATTTAGTGATTGAACTTTGACTTGTAACAATTTAGTCTTTGTACTTTTAATTTTGTAACAATTTAGTCCCTAGACTTTCGTATATAACAAGTTAGTCTTTATACTTTAAAATTTGTAACAATTTAGTCCATATTGTGAAAATAAATGTTAAAATTTAATGAAACTTCTTACATAGATAGATTAGTAAACTAATTTGGGACCCAATATCTTTATATGCTACAAAATCTTTTCATTAAGTAATAAAAATCAACATTTGATATTGGTGAAATTTTTTGATACAAGGATTAAATTCTTACAAGTTTGAAAATATAGGAACTGAATTGTTACGGCCCCGTTTGATAACCATTTGGGTTTTGGTTTTTGGTTTTTGAAAATTTTGCTTGTTTTCTCTCAATTTCCGTACTATGGTTTTCATATTTGTCAAGTTTGAAAATATAGGAACTGAATTGTTACGGCCCCGTTTGATAACCATTTGGTTTTTGGTTTTTGAAAATTTTGCTTGTTTTCTCTCAATTTCCGTACTATGGTTTTCATATTTGTCAAGGGCACATTTGAATTCCTAGCCAAATTCTAAAAACAAAAACAAGTTTTTGAAAACTATATTTTTTTTTTTTTTTTAGTTTTCAAAAATTAGCTTGGTTTTTAAAAACATGGAAAGATGGGTATTAGAAAAACAAATAAACTTGTAGATGGAAGTAGTGTTTATAAGCTTAATTTTCAAAAACCAAAAACCAAAAACAAAATGGTTATAAAACGGGGCCTACAATATTGAAATTAAAATATAAAGACTAAATCATTACAAATCAAAGTTTGAGGACTAAATTGTTATTTTCATGAAAGTTTAGAGACCAAAAGTGATTTTTAACCAAGGAAGAATTATGTAATATTTCTTCTTGCTACTTTAGGAGGGTTTTGGAAGAGGAATGATTTTATTGAGGTGGTTTGGAGTTGACTTTAAATAGAATCAAGTGAAAATAGTTATAAATGATCACTCATGAAAAATCTAAATTGATTCACTTCGAAAAGTTTAATTTCGAATTTATTATTTAAATTCATACAAATATTAGTTCGAGATTAATTGATATAACTACAAAATTTAGAGATATATATGATTTTTTCAAATAAATAAATTAAATAAATCTAACATAGATATACATAAAAATTAATACGATAACGTCAAAAGCATAACTCAACTTTTACTCTTTCAAGAGGTGAGACATTCAAATTCTCTACCTAGAAAAAAAAAAATTAATACCACAAAAATTTATTAATCTGAAGAAAAGAAAGAAAAAAAAAAAAAAAAAAAAAAAAAAAAAAAAAAAAAACTCTGAGAAAGTAAAACCTCTGTTAGTAGAGATTATTAATTTCACTGCTTTATTAAATTTCTGGTACATGTTGACGAAATTAAAATTTTAAGATTAAATTTGACTCATTATTTTTCATTTCAATTTTTTTTATAAGCAAATACACATTCTTTTTATTTTATCTTTTTTTTTCGAGACCATACACCTTTGATGCTTTTTCATTAAAAAAAAAAGTTGCATTAAATACTTTTTTTAAAAAAAAGTCTAATAAAAAATTGCAACTATGACATAATATTATAGTTATTTCATTTATTCATCAACTAACTAAATTAAATATCATCATAAAAGGAAAAAGTAAAATGACAACTAATTATATTGCAAAATGCTAAATTTGCAAAAAGAAGCTTCTAGGCTAAAAAAAACAATAAATATATAATTACTTGGACTTTTTTTTTTTTTTTTTTTTTTTGAGGAAAAATTACTTGGAAATTATACTATATTAAAAAACAATAAATATATTTTAAATGTCAATATTTGTTTCATCGATGTAATTAAATATATTCGCAAGTGAGATAGAATCAAATTCTCTTATCTAGTTAATGAAATATGTTATTTAGCAAAAACAATAAATTAATTTGGTTTTTGATATTTTTTTCTCCAATTTCCTTACAATAGTTTTTATCTTTGGTAATGAAGCATTTGAATTCTTAACCAAATTCTAAAAACAAAACACAAGTTTTTGAAAACTATGGTCCCATTTGATAACCATTTAGGCATCGTTTAATAACCATTTGGTTTTTGAAAATTAAGCTTATAAACACTACTATCACCTACAAGTTTCTTGGTTTTTTTTAATACCCTCTCCTCATGTTTTAAAAACTAAGCCAAATTTTGAAAACTAAAAGAAGTAGTTTTCAAAAACTTGTGTTTGTCTTTGGAATTTTGCTAGGAATTCAAATGTGTCATTGACAAGGATGAAAATCATCATAAGGAAATGGGAGAAAACATGCATAATTTTCAAAAACCAAAAACCAAAAATCAAATGTTTATCAAATGGGGCCTTAATTTTTTGTTTTTGGTTTTTGAAAATTATGTTTGTTTTCTCCTAATTTCCTTACAATAGTTTTCGTCTTTGTTAAGGACACCAATTGGTTTTTAGCTTTGTTTTCTCCTAATTTCCTTACAATAGTTTGCATCTTTATAAGCTTAATTTTCAAAAACCCAAAGCTAAAAACCAATTGGTTTTCAGACGAGGCCTAAGTTTTTTAGTTTTCAAAACTTAACTTGATTTTTTTTTTTTTTTTTTTTTTTGAAACTTGAAAACATAGGAGGAAGAAATAAACTTATAGGTGGGAAGTACTGTTTATAAAACTTAATTTTCAAAAACCAAAAACTAAAAATAAAATGGTTATCAAACAAGACAATTTTTTTTTAGTTTTCAAAACTTGATTTGAATTAAAAACATGGAGAAAATGTAGATAACAGAACAAAGAAATGTTAAATTACAAATTTAGTTTGTTTGTTTGTGTCTATTCAGTCCCTGAACTTTAAAAGTGACTACCAACAAGAGCTTAGCTCGATTGGCATAACCTTGTACAGATAACCACAAGACTTAAAAAATATCCGATAGTTCCTCATGAAAACCATGATAACAAGCATAAATTGAGGCGAAACCGGCAAGTGGGACGGGCCAAGACCGAAGGGGTCGGGTTTTTGGCCCGACCCCCTGCCAGGCCCACTCGCGCGGGTCGAGCCCGTCCGACTCCGCTTGGTCCCGACCGCCTTTAGCCGCCCCGGCTCTTTAGCCCTCCTACCTCCGTTTTCTAACTTAAGCATCGGAGTCGGTGTAAGACACATATTTTCACTAAAAAAAAAATTATAGAAATCAAGAAATTCATTAAAAAAAATTATTTTCACTAATAAGTAAGACAAAACAAATGGATAAAAAAAACTATAATACACAATCTATATAAAACTAGAAGTTATCAAAATTGGACGGAACAAAAAATAATAATAATAATAATAATAAATAAAATAAACAAAAACTTTTAAATCAAAAAGTGTATTTGAACCTATTACTTATATTGTATTGTGTATTGTATAGAAGCTTTGTGTATTGTATAGAAGCTTGTAGACAAGCTAAAGTGGGATGCAATTAAAAAAAAAAAAAAAAAAAAAAAAAAAAAAAAAAAAAAAAAAAAAAAAAAAAAAGCTTATTCTCTTATTCCCACTATTTCAACTTTGGCCAAAATTAAAGTAAATTTGGAAAAGACAATAGAAATTTGTTGTTTTTCCCCTTATATTTGCTTTGTGCATTTCAACCCTCTTTTACATTTTATTTTTTCCCCCTTTCCATTCGATCAATTATTGACTCAAACCCAACAAAAGTGAGCAACAAGGGATTTATTCTCTTGTTCCCACTATTTCAACTTTGTTTCCAAAGGAAAGTGTGTATATATATATATCTTCTTTCTTTTTTTGTATGTTAATTTATTCCTTTTTTTTAAAGAAAAAAAAGTAATTAAAATTCAATTTTTAAGTTGAAAAAAAAAAAAAAAAAACCCCTCAACAAAATACCCATTTGAAAATTTATCATAGAGACCACCATGCCATCAAAAACCTCATCTCACTATTTTTTTTAAACCCCTCTAAGATCGAACTCATTCCAACAACATAATTCGAGTGATCAGATATTAGTATTGACGGAGTACTTTGGACTATAATCTCGTCGAAAGCCCCCAAAAGACCTAACCAAGCAAGTTGTGAGGGCCAGAAAGACAATTCAAAACTTCAACTTCCAAAAAAAGTTGTATGTTTTTTTCAAAGGGCCCCTTATGCAAACATTGAAAAAAAAAAACACAAAATGATTAGGGGCTAAATAGGTTTAATTTGGGAGAAGTAAAAGGATAAAAGAGAAGAAAGTGAATTGTGTGATAGGACCACTTGGAGTGCGGTGTCCCAATGGATCCTCCAAAGAAGAACCAACCATTTTCCTTTTCAACATCAAACACTACTTTTCAATCTCATCATTATTTGCTTTTATGGGCCTAATTTCACAAACACCACTGCCATCGTTTCAGTGTCTGAAAAAGCTTGAAACAAAAACGAAAATGAACGAACGAACGAACACATTTTTCCATTTTATGAATTAGGAGTTGAAGAAAGAAACAAGTTGTAAGATAAGATTATAGCATTTGACTGAATTCATCAAACAATAGAGAAAGAGAAATGAAAATAATGAAGAAACTGTACAGAAAACACATTGAAGTAAGTTGGGTTAAAAAGATGAGTTGTTTTCTTGATTGGTAAAAGTAGAGAGGCCTATGGCACATAGACAATTAGCATAGTTGAAGAAGAAGAAGCACAAGGAAATGAAAAAAGAAAAAAGAAAGAAAAAGCAGAAATTAAAAGACAGAAAAATGATGAGGCACCTTTGGAATTGAAAATGAATGGTGTCAACAGCTCCAAGCGGAGATGGAGAGGAGCTCTTTTCGGTGCCAATATAGAACAAGCGAGGAGTTTCTCTTGTCGATGTGGAATCCTTGAACTGGCGTCCGCTGCACCAGACACTCCGCCTGCGACTCAGTGAAGTTGCTGAATGTCAATGGGGAGAACCCACATGATAAAAACGGACATCTCCCTGGACCCAACCAACCCTCACCATTCATCATCACCAGTTTCTCTATTCCCGGTTGCACCAAGTACCTCTCGATCTTCAGTTGGGTATCCATATTCACACTTACAGCATCCATCGATTCAAGCAAACCTGAGTAACACTGAAGCCCATTCATTACACGCTGCGGGAACGCCACATCCATTCTGTTGCACCCTCTGTCCACTGACACCACTATTTTCGGCCTTAGCTGCTTCACAAAACGGAGAACCATCGGCAATGAAACCGAGTAATTAAACAACGAACCAACTGGGAGATTCACCGCAATCGCCTCCTTCTCCGAAACATTAACTGGCACAGCCCAAGAACCAGAATTCAAACACTCCACGTTAACAACTTCCACCTCAAACCCAATACTAACATCATGAGCGAAATTCTTTAGGTTCTCTTCAGTGAAACCAAGCTCCAAGTCATCGTGTGTGGAAGTCGAAGCCAAGGCGGTGATTTTGAGAAACGGCGGTCCTCCTCCTCCGCCTCCGCCATTCCTCAAGGCAAGCTCCTGCATCAAAGACGCCCATTGCCCACCATATCCGATGTCGAAGTCGATGATGTGAATCCGATCGAAGCCATTGAAGGCCTCCAGGAGGGCTTGGTTAGAGGTGAAATTAGCGAACTGAAGAACAGGGGAGACCTCAGAGAAGGATTTGTAAGCAGCGATCTTGAAAATGATGCTGAATGGGGACACATTGGAGGATGGATTGGAAGGGTTTTGAAGGAGCATTTGCAAGGCCTCCTTGAAGTAGAATGCAGCCCTTTGAAAGGGCTTCCCAATTGGGGAAGAGAGCTGGTGATTGAGCCGCGCCAATATCCCTTGCGCGAGTACCGGATTCCCTGTTTCGATCAGCTCTACCGCCTTGCATAGCTGGTCGGAAATTCCCTGTTGGAGCTGTTGATTTGCCATTTCTTCATTCACCATTTTCTGCTTTGCCATGGCCGCCATGGAAGCCCTCTGCTGCTGCTGAGCAACATTATGATGATGAGGAAACAACTGAACTTGAACTTGTTGGGCCTGTTGTTGCTGTCTGCGATTGAAAATCTCCTGACCCGAATCCAGAAATGGCGATTTCACTGGATAATTCGGCCCAATCGAACCTGAATTGAACCGCTTGGCAGGCGGCGGAGGGAGGAGATTGTGGTGGTGGTGGCTCTGATGGTGATCCTGAACAGAGGAGGCATATGGAAGAGGCACAAACAGAGCAGGATTCTGAGTGAACTGGGTTTGATTTTGATTCATCACAACTTGTTGAGAATTGAAAATCTGTGGCTTCTCATCCACGGCCTCCATCATCTGATTCTGATTCTGAAACACACCGGAAAACATGGCGTTGGAGTTGGACACGGCGAGTCTCGCATTGTTGAAATCGGAGCAAGATGGGCCTTGAAGAGATGGGTCCACAATGGATTCACCGGCCAGAGTATTCGGTTCGAAGACGAACCCATGGTCCACGGCGGAAAAACTCCCGGAGAATTCCAAGTCCAGATGAGAACCACCACCACCACCGCCGCCACCGCCTCCGCCGCCGCCGCCCTGCAGGAGCTTATTCAAACCGAGAGAGGGGTCTTCAACATCGCCCATAATTAAGCCAAGAATGGAGGGGCCTTGGCCAGGGGAGTCCGGCAAAACGCTGTCCCAGTCATCGATCCCAAGGGCGGCGCATTTGTCTAAAGGAGAAGGGTTTTCAGGGAGCGAAGAGGGCGGAGCAGCCACGGTCGTGTCGGTGGAGGCGGTACCGCCACCGGCGGGTCCGGCGCCGAGAGAGGAAGACAGTGTGGAAGAGGAAGTGGGAGGGCTTGGGCTTCTTCGAGTGTCGAGAACAGAGGTGGGTTCAGCAGCACCCACATAGCAAATATGTTTGTGAAGATTGGCAGTATTAGTGCAAGTCCACTTGTCAGGGTGGTTGAGACGACGGAGGTGCGGCGGCGGCAAGGGCAAGGGCAAGGGCAAGGGCGGAGAATCGGAGAGAGAAGTGAAATTCAAAACCCCATTTGGACGAAGGTCTTCAAAGGGCAAGGGAAAGGGCATGGCCTTCATCTAGCAGAGACCCACAAACAATAATCATACGAACCAGCCCCAAACCCGCTTCAAATCTTCCACTTGTGCAAAAATTAGGCTGAGATTCAGAGATCTGGACGCCAAATTTCAGAATTTGTTTCAATTTGGAAGAAAGAAAGAAAGAAAGAAAGAGTTAATTGTTCGTAATCTACCTTTCTTTCTTGCTTTCTTTTGGGGTCTCAAACTCAAATGCCTTCTTTCTTCTTTCTTGTTGATGTTCTTCTTCGGAGTTTGCTTGCGGATTTCTCTCTGCTTTTCTCTCTCTCTCTCTCTCTCTGTGTTTTGGAGTACTTTGGGCTTCCTTCTGTTCTCTGCTATGGATGCGTGCAACATATAAAAGTGGTAAAGTGCTTCTCTCTCTCTCTCTCTCTCTCTCTCTCTCTCTCTCTCTCTCTCTCTCTCTAGGTTTCTCTCTCTAGGTTTTTTTTTCTTTTTCTTTTTCGGTTAATTTTATAATTGGGGTTTTGGTATTTGTAATAAAATGTTTACGTGGATGCAGGGAGTTTGCAGAGGGTCACAATCGGATGGACAATAAAATTTAAATTTTTTAAGAGGGAGTACTTTTTCTTCAAAAATATATTTCTCAATTTACTTTACTTTTTTTAAATATAAAATGCAATTATAATATTTTTACAAAATTGTTCAATATAATTTCTTTTCACACTTATATTATAGGTTTAATCTTTCAACTTTTGCCTTATTTCATCCATGTATTTTTCAAAATAGTGAAATAAAATTTTAAATTTTTAAAATTGTGTCTATTTAATTCTTATGTTTTAAAAAACAGTTTAATAAATCTTTGTTATTATGGCTCTACTTCTAACACTTACGCCACAAACACTTAAGCCTACTCCATATCAATTCATAATGTAATTTAAAATATTACAGCACTTTTTCAAAAAAAAAAAAAAAAAAAAAAACTCAATGATCTATTAGCAAAATTTTAAAGTATAAAGATTAGATAGACATATTTTTTAAATTTTAGAATCTATTTGAAACTTTGTTAAAATATCGTTTTGGTTCATGTACTTTAGGACTTATTCTATTTTAATCTCTATTATTTCAAATATCAAAATTTAGTCTCTATACTTTCAATGAAACTTAAAATTAGTCCGGTAGTTTGTTGTTAACTTTTCCAAATTAAACTTAGTATTTATTAGCATTCCCTTCATAAAATTTGAAAATATATTAACATTGTATCTTTTCTTGACTGGAATTATTATTATTATTATTAAATTTCAAACTTCAAAATGATGATGAATACTAATTTTAAGATTTGTTGAAAATATAAACACTAAATTTGGATATTTAAAAGTAGAGAGACAAAAATAAAATAAATTCCAAAATATGAAGATCAAAATAATATTTTAATCTAAAAACATTTTTAAAGTAGATTAACTAAACAAACATAATTCTAAAAGTTCATGAATCAAAGTGACATTAAATCACTGACAAACTTAAATATTGATTAAAATGGAACACTAGGCATCCATTATGATTTTTCTATATTTGCAATTATTTTGTTAATCAATTCTTTTTCTAATATTTTAAGGAAATTAGGTTGAGTCAATTGATCTAGTGAGCAACGATCCTCATTTTTACTATTAGTGATGTACATAGACACTTTTAATCTTAACTGGTCAAATAATACCTCAATATCGTTACTCGAAAAGAATTACTCGAAAGAAAATAGACTGCTCAAAGTAATTATCCCATAAAATTATCATCAATATTTCTTAACTTCTTCGGTTTCTTTGTAAAAATATTAATGAAAATTTTGACTTGTAAAATATATTAATGAAACTTTAGAAATACCAATAATATGTGAAAATCAATAGTTGTAATAGTAATGAAGTTGTGTAAGTTATTTTAGTATTTGTGATTTTTTTTATTAATTTAAATAAGTCTTATCATGTAACTTTTGTTTTCCAGCCAATATAAGTATAACACAACAAACTTTTCCTACAAGTTGTCAAGAATTTTTTTTTTTTTTTTTTTTTTTTAAATTTAACTTAACTTGTCATCTATATTCCCAATTTCCCATTAATTATATTCCAAAATTTTAGATCCAACAATTTCTTTTACCAACAGTTTCAACCCTCTCAAGTGATGTGGTTGTTGTTAGGGGTGTATTTTAAAAAACTGTTATTTAGATTTATTTTTCCTTTTTCTGTTTAAAGTATGCTGTTTTTTTATTCAAAGACTTTGAATGACCTTAATGTCAATTACGGCTAAACTATGTTCTAAACTATATTCTAACAAAGAAAACTGTTGTATAGATTAATCTTTGAAGAGAAAAAATATTAACTTACCTTGTTAGGAAAATTACATCTTCTTTTTATTTCTCATGTATTTCATCTATTATTGTTATAATCAATTTGAAACAAAAATCACTCTTTTAGTACAACAAAAATGTGGAGCTGGGTTTTGAACTTCTATAAAGAAATTAGTAGATATTTTAACTACTGAGCTAAGTACATGTTGGCGAAAACAAAATATGTTCGAACTCAATTGTATTTCAAAGATAATTAATTGTAATATATAACCATATTTTACAAAGATAAATATAAACCGTTAAATAAAACTCTTCTAAAATTATTATTTTCTTGGTTTATTAGTTACTTGAGTAAACATATAAAATGTATTGGGATTTTTTTTACTATTATTTATGTCAACTTGAACACGACTCAGTAGGTGGTATATCTATTATTATCTTAAATGGCGATAGTTCAACTATCCACTCTCATAATTGTTGAACTAAGAAAATGGAAGATTTATTTATTTCAAAATTCGATATATTAATTCATAGTCAACCAAACCCCAACGACATCTATAGTGAATGATTCACATAAACTCAACATCGTTCAATTCACCGATGAAGAATTACTAGGCAAGTCTCGTTTGGTCGTTCAAGAATCTCTTGTTTTGTCACATGGTTGGCATTGCTCATGTCTCTCATCCATTTCTTAGCTCAATTTATCACAATCTTGTCAATCACCCAACATGACCCCCTTAGCTTCTATGATCTAAGGGGACCTTTTGATCCTTAATTTTCAATCTTGGTCTTTATAAAATATTATTAGAGGCACCAATTTTCTCTTCAACTCTGTTCATTCTATTGACACCCTTAAACGTTACCTTCCCTAACTATTTAAGGTAATGCTTTTATAAAAATTATATTGAAAAATCTAAAAATACTTATAAATATATAATAAATACAAAAATAATTTTGAAACAAACATTTTAAATTAAAAAAAAAAATTATAAAAACACATAGTTAATGAGCTAAATTATAAAAGGTCATATCACAAGTTTAGTTCCCGAATTTGAGGTTTGTGTTTATTTGGTTCCTGAACTTTTAAAATTGTCTAATAGGTCGTCTCTAAACTTTTAATTTTGTGTCTGATAGGTTTTGATAGCACCTAATTTGTGCTATTTATTTACCTTGTTAGTTTGCATATGATCATTTAATTGTTAATTTGGTAGGAATTCAAGCATAAGAGGTTTCCGAGGCCAATAATTGACGCTAATTCGGGCAAATTACCATGTTTTTGAGTCACCTTTGATCCACGAGATGACGAGGGGGCAAAGGACTCAAATGGAAGGATTAATGTGTCTAAATTTTGCCTAAGTGTCAGAAGGAGTGTTGCAGCCAAGCTTGAAAAACCAGGAGCTTAGCGTTGAGATGCTAGCTTTAAGCATCTCAGCACTAAGCCAAGCAAAACAACGCTTCAGACTTCGTAGAATCGAGACACTGGCCTTAATATCTCGACGCTTCCTCGTGTTTTGCCCCAGGCGTGCGGATAGAAGAAGGAGCGTCGAGATGTTCCCTTGCAGCACATCTCGATGCTCTGATAGAATATAAATGCCCTAGTTCGATTTTTGACCGATTATGTTAGAAATTTGGCCATTTTCTATCAATTCTTCTTGGATCTTTCTATTCTTTTCAGTATTCCATTGTACTCTGATTTTATTCCTCTGATTTTTATCATGTATTTCTCTTCTTTTGTTGCTTTTACTTGTAGCATGAGAGGCTAAACCCTCAAGATTGTTGGATTGGTTAAACTCTTGGAACTTTAATGATATTTAGATGAGTTTGCTAGATTTTTATATGCTTTATGAATTTAATTTGATTGCATCCTAGTATTCTCGCTTAAACAATCATGATTGTTCATGTTCTCTTTGAATTGAAGTCTCTTAGGTTGCATCTAATTCGTGATTTATCAATTATTTTTAGATAGCCACTAGGTTGAGGCGAATCCATCGCTAGTTGCTCTGTTCAATCAGCGTACGTAGACTTTCGATAGGTCTAATAATCTAGGAGCATTAGATTAATTAAAGTAGAGAAATTAAATTCCTAGTTTAATTAATTAATTTTGGGCCTTATATGTTAATGCGGTTAGCTAATTAATAATTTTGAGGAGTCATCTGGTTATTAATTTAGTTAATTAGATTTAGACTTAGGAGTTATCGGTCTAAGCATGAGGGGCATCGAGTGCAATTAAAATAAATAATTGGTTAATAAATTCATGGAGTATTGGGTAAATTAATCAATTAGACATAAGTTTAGTAGGTGGAGTATCCGAACAACCAAGAAGCACTCTAAGCAGTTAAATGATTTATAAAGATTATTTTTAGAGTAAGCAATGAGACTAAATGCATAAATTGTTCCATGAAATAACCAATTCGGCAATCCCGTCTTTTGAGTGATTTTTCTTGTTATTCTCCGTTTCCTATTTTTCATTACATGTTATTTTCTTGTTTTTGGCTTTTATTTACTATTCCTTGCATTTTATTTTTATGTGGTTCGTGACAAACCCCCTATTTCTACACCCCTTTTTGTTACCAGCGAGAATTTATAAATTAATAAGAAGTAGCTCATTTTCCTTGTGGACAATCCGACCACTACCTACTGCAAAGTAGCATAGAGTCGGTGTTTACAAATTTTATTTGGTCATGAGGATTCGACAAACTCGTCCGATAAGGTTTCAACTTACAATTTGTGTCTAATAAATCCTTGACAAATTCAAAATTTTTAAAAAATTAACTGATCTATTAGATATAAATTTGAATTTTATGTCTAATGAAATTCTAAGATTTCAATTGTCTAACGGTGGATTTTAAAAAAATTGAAAATTCAAGGATTAAATATTAAATTTTTTAAAGTTTAGAGACCAAATAAATAAGTAAAATTGGAACTTAGATCATTATAAAACAATAAAAAAGAAAACCAAAAAAAATGAATGGATAGTAATGTAGTATAGACCATAGAGGGTGGAGAAATAACCAGAAGCCCCCATCTGTCTCCACTGAAAGGAAAGATAAGGTGCATGACACGCGTGAAGATGGCGCGTGGAGAGTGGGCAGGCTCTGTAAGCTAACTGGTTTACGATAGTTTCAAAGGGACCAAGACTGACAAGGGAAAAGGTAAAACTGGCTCATTTAGGTTTTGTTTTCCTTTTTTTAAGAAAATTAATTTATTGATAAAAAAAAAAAAAAACATAAGATGGGGGTGTTTTGGTAAAAGCGTCAAAACGACATCAGTTGGCGTCGTTTTCGAAACCAAATCTGGAGGCGAGGAGTGAGTGAGTGATGATGGGAAGCTTTACGCCGGGGGATTGAAAATTTCGAGACTGATTATTTTTTTAACGGATGGGATATCTCGTGTCTTTCAATGTGTGGCTATGATCTTTTCATTATTATACCTTTTCCGCTTTTTTATTTTATATTATAATATAATTTATCATCCTTTCAAATTAAAAAATAATATGTTAGTTTTGATTTTTTCAAAAAAAAAAAAAAAATGTTAGTTTTGATATATATGTGTATATATATTTTTTTAGTTCACCTACATCTAGATGAGAGTTGAGAGTGGAAAGATTTAAATCTATGACCTCTTTTTTTTATTTTATTTTAATAGTTTTGGTAGTTTTTTTTTTTAAATAGTTTTTGCGGTTATTTTAACATTAATTTTGTAATAAATAGATGATGTTGACATAGCTACGTGAACTTGTTTGAGATGGATATTGGATAAGGTAGATGTTGAACAGCAGTAACAATTATTGTTATATTTTGAAAGTTTAAAATTAAAATCAATATTTTAAGATAAAAGAAGTAAAATAATTATTGAAATATCAATATATAGAATAAATTTAAAGTTGGGAGGGTTTGAACCCTAAATTGCTCCTCAATTTTACATGTTAATTTACATTTTTAAGTCTTTATACTTTATCATCAATGTCATTTTAGTTTTATATTTTAAATTTTGTTGCTTCAATTTCTAATATTTTATAATACTTTTAAAATTTGTCCTATTATTGATTGAACAAACAAATTAATAATGTGGCATTATTAAGTGATGTGGTACTATGTGGATGTCGACTTCAATAAAGTATAGATACGGAAGGACTATTTGTAAACTTTAATGAAACAACCAAAAAAAGTTAATAGATGAATAATGTGACATTATTAGTTGTCTATATATATTTGATAGGGTACTCTTTGGATGTCGATTTGGAATGGATATGAAAAGACTATTTATAAATTTTAATGAAACTACAAAAAATCACATTTAAACATTTAAACATTTAAAAGACAAATAAATAGAAACCTATCAAATGTATTAGGATTAATTTAAGATAAGTTTTCGCCCACATACCTCTTAATCATTAGTACAAACTTATGCCAGTTGAGTTAGAATCATGTTGGTGTTTATTCAATCAAATTCTTACCTTTATTAATGTTGAAATCTATTTTATTAGTTGAGTTGAACATACTTGATTGTTTTAACATAATAAACTAGACATGCCTGTTAAAAAAAAAAGAAAAAAAAGTTACTTCACACCTAGATTGGTATGATCATCTTCGTGTAAATTTGAACCTAAAAGACTTAATTTTTATCTTCTCGGAAGTATAAGAAGTAAAAGATTACAAATAAACTAAGACTAAAAACAATGTGAATAAAAATATTTTGTAATCAAATTAATAATTCGTGCATGTATAGATTGATCAAATTATCTTCATTGAAATATAATTTTTATTTAAAAAAAACTTTTGTATACGACGTTTTAATCTAAACACAACTTCAACTAGTTAAGATAATATATATTTTTGATTAAGAAGTCAGAGGTGAAAAAAAAGTTTTCTTAAAATTTAGGTTTAGGATGGTTAGAAATTCAAGTAATTAGTATTCAAGGTGGTGTGTGTTAATTCAATTAAGGTTGGTTGCCAAATTATTTTTTCTTTTTAAACAAGTCTATATTAACTTGTTCTAACAATTTGGAAATTAAAATGTCAGATCATTTTCATGATGAACCAAAAATATAACATTATTGCATGATTTTTTTTTTTTTTTTTTTTAACAACATTATTGCATGAAATTGATCTTTATAGTCTTGTTCAAATTATATATATTCTTTTTGGTACTTTCAGATATCTTACTTTAGTTTCAACATAGTAATTCTTTTTAATTATTGAAATTGACATTTAGGTTTAGCATCAAATTAGTTAGATAGTTTATTGGTGGCAATAATCACTATTTCTTAGCTTTAATTTAATTAATAACATAGATTGTCACAATGAGCATAGTTCAATTGACAAAAAATATATATTGTTGATGCCAAAATCCGGACAGAAGACTCACCTGACCTTCACGTGACACCAACAGTGAATTTGTAGAAACTGGGGAAGACGTGACCTGCAAGACCAGCAAAAACCGCTGCACACCGGCGTGGTGTAGGCCACACCGCCTCCGATGCCTAAGTCAGAAAACCGAGGAGAAGCTACAGATAGTAAAGGGGAGAGTCAAGAATCGAGTTTCGGAACCCTTCTTCCGTGGTGAAGAGGGGGTTTTATACCTGTTTGTCCTCCTAGGGTTTTTAGGAATTCGGTGGCGTTTCGGGGCGAACCAGGCGAAACCGGGGCGATTCGGGGCATTAGGGACCGAAAAGAGGTCACCGGGCTCGGCCCGTGCAAACGGGCCGAATGGTCGGCCTCGGCCTTTTGCCGAGGCCGACCATATGGCCGTTGGCCCGACCCTTTGGTCCGGTCTTCCTCTGGGTCGGTCTTTTGATCCTACCTCTGCCCGATTGTCCTCGTCAGCTCCTTGTCCATCTGTGTGGTCCAAAATCACCTATAACATATATCATCGACCACAAGGTTAGAGGTTCGAATCCTCTATCCCATATAATCTTGAGCTCTAAAAAGAAAAACTAATATCGTAGGCAAATTCTAAATTCAAACATATTTTTAAAGTTTTAGAATCAAAGAAGTACTTAAAAAAAAAGAATCAAAACAAATAAATTTAAAGCATGCTTTCCAAAATAAATATAAATGGTCAAATATAGAAACTAAAAACGGAAGTGAACACATTTTAAATAACTATGCTGCTCTGAAGAGACAATTTTTTTGGAAGTATATTTAGAAAATTGTTTAAATGTGTTTTCTTTTGAATATCTTTTTGGAACTACTGAATGAAATTATGTTTAAAAATGAATTGAATATTAGTCACTTTCTTTGGAAGTATGTTTAGAAAATTGTTTGAATGTGTTTTCTTTTGAATATCTTTTTGGAACTATTGAATGAAGTTATTTTTAAAAAGGAATTTGAATAGTAGTGACTTGTTGCCATGTACTTATTACGGTTAAAAATCACTTTTGGTCTGTGAACTTTCATGAAAGTAACAATTTAATCTATCAACTTTGATTTGTAATAAAGACCTTTTTTATAACCATTTAGTTTTTTGTTTTTGGTTTTTGAAAATTAAGTTTATACACACATACTTCCACCTATAAGTTACTTGGTTTTAGTATCAATCTTCTATCTTGTTTTAAAAAACCAAGTTCAATTTTGGAAAAAAAAAAGTAGTTTTCAAAAACTTGTTTTTGTTTTTAAAATTTACTTAGGAGTTCAAATGCAACCTTAACTAGGATGAAAGTCATGGTAGAGAATTTAGAAGAAAATAAACATAATTTTCAAAAACCAAAAACCAAAAACAAAATGGTTATTGAAGAAGGCTTTAGTTTTTGTAGCTTCATTTTCTTTTTAGAAAATTGTACTTTCAATTTTGTAACAATTTAGTCATTGAACTTTAATAAGAAATCATTTAGTCCTTGTACTCTCAAATTTGTGATGATTTAAACTCTATTATGAAAATATTATAATAATAATAATAATAATAATAATAATAATAATAATAATAATAATAATAACAATAATAATAACAATAACTTTTATAGAAAGTGTTAAAAAAAGTTTTGATTTACAACTTCAATAAAATATTTCATAATATCCTCCAAACTATACCTTTTCTTTTTCAATTATTATTATTTTAAATAATAGAGGTAAAACAATAGTATATGAATAGTGAAATTTTTTAAAAACTATATAAAAATGGCGAAATGTTATTTTTTAAATTTATCATTTCAAATAAGTATCTAATTAAAAAGTAGTTTTAAAGAGAAAACAAAAACAGTATGTAACGACTCACCATGCAAGTTCGAGAGAATATTTATACAAATATTTTAATATAAAAACAATTTAATAATATTTTAGTTTAATTCTAAACCAAATAAACTTATTATTTTTTTTAAAAAAACTTATTTATGTTTAAATCTTGTATATATTGTCTCAAATTTATGATATTTTTAGGTAAGTGAAATTTAAAAGTATTAAAGATAATGCAAGAACAAAATAATACTTTTTAAAAATGGTTCTAAATGCAAATATATATATATATATATATAAAACAACAGGCACAAGAGCAATTACCGTTTGAACCCAAAAAAAAAATAAAAGCAATTACCGTTCAATTATAAACAATAACTTTATTCTTGGTTTAAAACTTATGTATATTTGCGTCAATTTAGATTTTTTTTTTTTGACAACATCAATTTAGATATTTTAGAGTTAAGTGAAATGAAAAATTATTTAAAGATGCAAAAAAAATACAAAATTTTAAATTGTTTATAAAACGAAAATATATATCTATGCAACTATATATATATATTTCTTTTTTAAAAAAACTATATATCTATGCAAATTTGATTCATCTACTGGATAGGACATCTCATAGTTGAACTAACTCATAAAGCGATATCACACGCTTTTCACACGATTGGAACTAGATAGCTGTGTTACACATTTGCAAAACCAAGTTAGTTTAAGAGTTTATTCGTCTTACATTTGGCGACACACTCCTAGCCACATCACATTGTTTACACGTAACTTCAAAGAATGAGACACGTGAAATAAGTATGTATTTGTATTGATGTAATATGCGTGTGGGTATACAATCTCTAATGTTAATCCTCTGATTCTCTCTCTTGTGTGTGTGAGTGTGTTTCACTCGAGGACCTGAACACTTGATCTCGAGTTTGAAGTTTCAATCGATTGCTTGGAGTCTTGAAGAGTCATTGGTCTTCAAGGGTTGTTGAAGTCTTCCAGTCTTGAAGGTTCTTCAGTCTTCAAGAAGTCTTGGGGTCTTGAAGAGTGTTTAGTTTTCAAGGAGTGTTTAGGTCCTTGGAGAGTCTTTGGTTTTCAAGGAGTGTTGAAGTCTTCAAGAGTGTTTGGTCTTCAAGAAGTGTTCAACAATTCGGAACTTATGAATTGCAGAGAGTCTTTAGTCTTCAGACTTGGTGAAGTCTCTCTGAATTCTCTGGTTCTGGTTGAGAGCTTCCAATTTATGAACCTCTTGTCTTTGTGAGAGTGTAAAATTTATGAACCTTGAAATGAAGGAGAACCCTTCCATTTATAGAGTTCTCCATGGATGAACCCTGTTGACTTTTAAGCCTAAACAATTTAGACTTGGGCTTTATTAGTCTTGGGTTCAACTATTTGGTCTTGGGTTTGGTTTATACTTACCCAAAAACCATATGACCCAAAAATTAAAAGACCCAAATTTGATCAAATGAACATTTGGCCTCAAAATTTTATAATTGGCTATCTTTGTCTTCAAATTAAATTTGGGACACATGTCAAATTATAATTTGTCACAAATTTAATTATTTGTAATTTCGCAACGTGGCAATTTGTGATTGACCAAAATTTCTCCTCCAACAAATGCCCCGTTTTCGAGATTTAGGTACAAGCTATGTGTGAGTGAATCTCGAAAAAGATATTTTGAAATAAAAATGCAAGGTATTTGTTCTTGATTTTGACTTTGTTTGATGTGTCAATTTAATCAAAATATGAATTTTGTTCAAAATTTTGATTTTTTTTATTTGACATACTTTCATCGCCAATTAATCAAAATTTGAAGTTTGGTCAAAATTTTGATTTTCCTTATTTGGAAGAAAACTTCGACTTGAATTTAAGTTTTGGTAAAATTTGGATTATGGCCAAATTTTGATTTGAGGTAAAATTCTATCCAATTTTAATTTGCATTTGGAACAGAACGACTTTGGCCCATTTGCGATAAAATTTGGATTATGCCCAAATTTTGAGCGGAAAGCTATCAAAGTTTTGGCTTGGATTTGGAATCAAACTTCAATTGAGATTTGAATCCAATTTGAGATGAAATTTGGATCATGACCAACTTTTATTTGAGGCAAAAAAAATTCTTTTGGGTCGGTTATAACAGTTTTTTTTACTTGAAAATAATAAAAATCATTAAATTCGGTTGGTTTTGGGGGTTTGACATGACTGGATCGAGAATAATTCGAGTCGACTGAATAAGCATATATATATATACTAGTTTAAAGACACGTGTGATGCACGTTAAATTTCACTCTTTTAGCTCAACTGTCATAAAGATGTACTAATAACCACGAGGTCTGTGGTTCGAATCCCCCCACCCCCATATTGTCAAAAAAAAAAAAAAATGAAAATAAAAAAAGAAAGACGGTGCCTAGAAGTCTAAAACTATATATTATCTTGTTCTAGGTTCATTTAGAATGAATATGAAATACTTTGCACACGGTTTGAAATCTTTGGAATATAATTTTTTATGGTGAAAGTTAAAAATTACACTAATGAAAATGAAACTTCCATCAAATAAGTGAAAAATAAATAAAAAATTACTCTAATGATGATTGCTAATTGTTAGATAAAGTAATTATTTATAAGAAAAGTCATATTATATGCATAAAAATCCACACACACAATTGTACATGCATGCCAAAGAAAAAGTTAATCATATAACAACCACTTACAAATAGTATAAAATCCCTCAAACCACAAATACAACTAGTAAAATCAACAATCAAAAAGAAAATTTCAATATGAAATTTCATGCAACCAAAAAAAGAACATTTCATCAAAATTCCATGCTGAAGTGAATTTTACACAAAGACAAAGTAGTGATTGAAGAATGAAAAATGTAGTCAAATTTTAACTTTTAGTTTCAAGCCACAATTTTTTTGGAGAGAATTTTATTGCGATTTCATACACAATCTTTAAGTAAAATCAAATAACCAACCACATGAAAAAAAAAGGGAGAAGAAATATTATAATTGACTAAACTTTCTCATCTATTTCAAAACAAGTAATGGAAGTTCAAATGGTGGAACCGATTGTGTAGGTGAAAAAGAAAACAGGAACTGAAAGGGATAATAATATACTTATGAAATAAAGGGAATTCATGAAATAACAACTATTGAATCTAAAGATACAAATAATATAAATACGAAATTCATGAATCTCAACAACAACATGCTTTGCAAAAAATCACTTATCTATGAAGAACACATGGAAGCCAATAAATGAAGAACTATGTAACGCCCCAAGATTTCAAATAACTATCCTAGCGACATTACTAACTCCTAGACCAAAACAAACCGTGAGCACCGAAAATTTCGGCAGCATAACGGCGTACATTGGACTAACCCAAAATTTTTCTACTAAACCTGCTAAGCAAAGAAACACTTCTAAGCAACAAATTAAACGACTCCGCCATTCTACAACGCAACAGAATATCCACAGAACCAACAGCCTGCCGGGTCTCGCAATAACGCTAATCATCTAAACAGGGTATTTATAATTTAGAAGCTCAATTAAACACAACTAACTTTAACTTCAATTTATTGAAACAACTTAACTGATACTAACTAAATAAATAGGTAGAGTTTATTAGAACCAACACAGCTCAACCTAATATTCAACACGAATAAATCAAAGACTAAACTAAACAGGACAACAGCTGTCCAACCAACTAAGCAACAACTATCCAACATAGAAATAAAGGAAACCCGAACAACTAGCTAAGGTCCTTCCTCATACGCCTCCTCCGCATCACCACGGTCCACGCAGTCCTCATAACCTGCAAAATCTGGTAGTTGGGGGGAGAGAGAAGGGAGGGGGTCAGTACACTAAGGTACTGGTAAGCAGCCCCTACCTGAGAAGCCATCAAACAGCAGACAACAAACAACATGCTTTTCATGCGCAAAACATCATGCTTCTTAAAAGCGGTAAACACAACATCATGCTCAAAAGCTAGTAACAAATGACTCTCCTAAGCCATAACTCATGCATCTCTCTATGCAACTCGCTAACAACTCAAGCTCCACGAGCTCGCTCAACGCCCTTATTTAGCCCTCACATGGCTCTTCACACGTGATTTCCGCGTCACGCTCCGCAAAACTCTCCAAGACTGACCCTTCGAGTTGTACCGACCCCTGACCATTTTTACCCAGGGCCTCGACACTTCTCTACAGAGCTCGGCATTCGACCCTTGACCATTTATACCCAAGGCCTCGAACTGTGCATCGACCCTTGACCATTTACACCCAAGGCCTCGATGACTAAGCAACGTACCGACCCTTGACCATTTATACCCAAGGCCTCGATGCTCCTCTTTATCTAACATTGGCATATCGACCCTCGACCATTTATACCCGAGGCATCGACACCAATAGTGATATATCAGTCCCCGACCTTTTATACCCGAGGCCCTGATAATCACTTTACTTTCCTTGAAACATTATCAGTCCTCGACCATTTATACCCGAGACCCTGATAACTCAATCACAATGCTAGTTCTCTTTAAACCCATGGTGACATGTCACCCCTCGACCATTTGTACCCGAGGTGCATTGACATTCACCCATCTTGCCCTTTTCACATTTTAGGTCCCTGACCTATATCTCACATCTACTAGAATGCATATGCCCTGCAACATGCTTCTAGACTCATGAATCATGCCCACTAAGCATTCGCATGACCACATCTCTCAACTTATGCTTGACTCTCGAATGCACAACCGAACCAACACGCTTTACATCAAGCCTACATGCAACAACAATTCATGCTCTACACCCAGACATTAAGCAACAAAAGTCATGTTTTTCAACGATAACATATATAATTGCATATATTCAGAGAAATAAGAAACATGAGGGTAATTATAAAGCGAGTAACACTCAGCATGCATCACACAGTCAAACAGACAACATCAAGTAAGAACTACTTACCGGAAGCTCAAACGCTCCTAAACAATCCTAAAGGACTAAGGGAAACAACCGGAAGAGCCTAAAGAGCTCCAACTACAAGCAACAATTACCAAGGGTTAGAAATTGATAAACAACACCCTAGAGGCTTAATAAAGGAAGGTAAAGGGTGCTGGAATTTACCGCTTAGTGCCCAAACAACCTTGAGAACAAGCTGACTTGTGTTTGAAACGACCCAACAACCAAGATCACAAGTCACCGGGTTATGGGTAACCAAAATCAAGGTCTTTCGAGTTGTGGGTAGTCGCTGAACACGATATTTGAGATCAAACGCTCGCTGAACAGCCACCGAAATACACCTAATTCTGCAATTATAAGGCCGATAACGAATGGGTATCGATTAAAACATGGTTTAAGGCTTTAATCTCTAATGGGTATCGAACACTTAAGCTATAAAACTAATAACAACATTGAACCTTACCCAACGGACCCGATATCACGCAAGACGGGTTGCAACAACCTCGAACAACGCACCAGAACGGTCCTTGGGCAGTGGGTATGCAAGTTGATGTGTTTCGAACCTAATCGAACACCTAGACGGCGCTGCAGATCAGAAACTCGAACAACATTAAACTTTTCAGCACCTAAAGCTAATGGGTAATCAAAATTTGAGGTTTATAAAGCATGGGTAATGCTGAGAGCTTACCGAAAGAGCCTAAGCACGCCGAAACGATCCTTAAATCAGCCCGAACGCGCCTAAACACCAGAACAACGAAGATTCCAGCTTCTACTCACTAGCCCAGCCGAACACAAGAGAAAGAGTGATCGATTAAACGTTGCAGCGATTGAAAATGAGCGGTTACAAGAGGGAAAAAGAAACTTACGCCACGAGTTTGGAGGAACAACGCTCGAAATCGCGGGTGTTGGTCGACGCTCGAGAGGACAGAAGCGAGTGCTGCAAAGAAGACGAACCGACGCCACAGGAGGAGCTCTGGTGAAGACCCACGACCGCGACACCTACCCACACGCACGCGGATGAAGAAAAGAGAGGAAGACGAAGGCTTCGCGAGCCTTGCTGCCGGCGGACGAACACGCGAGAGGGAGGGAGAGGTTGACGGCAGCAACGCGACGTGCACAGGCGGCGTACTCGAGTAGTGGCTGAAGGAGGTGGCCGGCGCTGGAGCTTCACGGAAGGCTGGCGGCTGAAGAGGAACACGCAGGGGGGGTCTGGCGGCTGCTACACGAAAAGAGAGGGAGGAGAAATAGATTTAGGGCTTCTTCTTTTTATTATTCTATTCCATTTTCTTTCTTTTCTTTTCTTGATTTTTAAACACACCCAAGAATATAAAAGCTCCATTAAAATAAGGAGATCTTATCTAGGTCTCAATTTTAAAAACCCAAACTTAATTCTTGAAAGATTTGGAAATAGAAAATAACCCGACTGATAAAAGGGTTTGGGCCTTTTTGATATTTAAAATAAATACCAAATGTTAAACCTCTAACTTTAGGAAGTTAAAGATTTAATTAAAAATCTCTTTCCCCTAATTTTTAGAAATTTAGTTTAATGACCCAAGGCTAAACTTATTCTAATTTTCCAAATTAGAATAAGAACGCCCAATAAATTCCAAAACAGCTCGATTCCGAAACGCGGGGCGTTACAAACTAACTCGAAAAAAAATAATTATATAACATAGTGATGGTGATCTGCAAGTGGGTTGTCAAGTAATAAAGAGACAGTAAGTAAACTGAATATCGTATTCACAGGGAGAAGCGTAAATTTAGGCAAAACAATGATCTAAACACTAAAATTACTAAGGGTGCCTATTATCTAAGAAATTCAACATGATGATGTTGGGGTTTATGTCCTAGAACTCAAGTTTTGTTATCCTTTATATAAATAAAGATGTTATTCAGTGAAATTGTTTATTTATAACTTATAATCCAATAGAAACATCCATGGTTATAACATGAGATACTTGAACTATATAGTGAATATGGACAGGGATCAAGTTCGAGTATATAACCTAAATGGTCTATAGTAAATGAATAAGGTTGGGTACCTTGTTCTGGTAACACTATGGATGCGACCTACTTTGCGAATAAGGCAAACGACGTGATCCTGGATCGTTCATGTAAAGACTTGCGAGTAGGGGCATCCTGTGTAAAAGATGTTTATATAAGGCTGGACCGAGAAATAAGTCACTCTTATTTTATAACGCCGTTTACTGTTAAGACTGATTATTTCATGCGATGACTTAGGTAACTCGATCTTAATCCTAAGCTTACTATGAACTCTTGTTTGTTTAGGGTTATCCTTTGATCTGCATAGGTGAGAGTGGTCATAAAATTCCGTTCAATAATCCTGCCATTTTGGGGATAACACTAGATGGATGGCTGGGGACATAGTAATACAATATGAAATTCACTCATACCCTATTCAGGGATAGTAGAGAGGTTGTTCCCTTAACTGCTGAATCCAAGACTTGAACAAGGGGCCCCACCCTCTCATTGGCCCGAGAGGGATCTTGTTTAATGGTTGGACCATGAACAAAATTGTTCATTAGAGGACCAGTGGACTTAAGGAACTAAGATGTGCTATAGGGGTAAAACGGACTTTTGACCTATTTATAGTAACGAACGACCTGTGAAGGATTGACTTACTAATCATGGTTATATCGAGTGGATAGAAATATATCTACAGTGAGGAGAGTTCAACTACTAGGCTATAGTGGAGTGTCCCTGTAGTTAACGGATGTTGGTTAGCTAGGTTAAAAGAGTTTGACTAGTTTAAGCTCGTACCGTTGGAGCCCACGATCTGTAGGTCCATTAGGTCCCCTTGATATCTCGAGACTAACTTTTAGAACAATATGATGGATAAAATATGAATTACTTTAAGTTCATGTTGAGAAATATGAGTAGAGGTGATATGCATTGTCGGTACATCGGGTTTTTGTGAAAATCATTAGGTGAGTATTCAATATTTAAATATGATTTAAATACCGATAACATGAATAGGGATTCATGATTGAAAATAACATTTAGGAAATGTTCGGGATTGGTGGAAAAATATTAATTTAATATTTAATATTAAATTAATATTTAATTAATTATTTAATAATTATTTTAAAATTGAAAAATTGAAATTGAAATTTAATTTTTCAGATTATTAAAATTTAAATAATTATCCAACTAATTGAGGATAATTATGGATTTAATTAAATTAAAAAAGGATTGAATTTTTGGAGGTGGAGTGCATGGTGACTAAACCCATGCACTCACCTCATGTTGGACACCAAAATTCCCACTAATCTTTGGTTGATTGAGTGTCAATTGTTGGAGCTTTCCTTCATCTCTAATCCCTCTATAGAAGGGAAGGAGATAGTTGAAAAAAAAAAGCTTGAAACATAATGAAATGCTGCCAAATTGAAAACTCACCAAAACCCACCTTGCAAGCTTGTTTTTCAAGCTTTGTCTCTCAAATTCCATCACTTGAGGATCCCACAATCCGTTCTAAAGGCTTGAGGATAGCAAGGAAGATCCTTTGGTGGTTCGTGACTCGTTGGTGAAGAAAAACAACAAAGAAATCCAACCAATTTCTCCATTGGTTCAAGGTTGGTAAACATACTATGTTTTTCTTTAAATGGACAACATACAATGTTTGATCAAATTGAACAAATTATGTGCATAAGATCCAAAATTGCTTCCGCTTTTTAGATATTAACACTTTCAGATGAAAGATGGAACTAAAAATTAAACAAGGCAATAAAGCAATTTTGATCAAGCAATTTAATAACAAACGAGGGAGATCAAGTCAATTGAGAGACGGGGTCTTGAATTCCAAAATACAGTTTAATAATTATTCTGATTACTAAATATCGTGTCCGACTAATTATAGATCTAGAATCTCATTTAATGACATAGGTCCTCCTGTCGGTTTCCCCTAATTATAATTAAATCAATTTAACAACCTAAGTGTCCTTAGCGCTATTAAATGAGCTGATTAATAAGTCCTGATTCATTATTGATCTCTAAGCCTAATCAAGTAATCTCACTGTCACTACGAGCAATTAAGCCTAGTTGGATGGATTATGATCTAACTTAGTTTCTCTCCGTCGAGTTTCAACTAAGTATTGATTCACTATAAATTTGGCCAGAATCCATAGAGCATTAAGAACACCCAAACATATTACTAGTAAAATTGGACACAATATAAGACAGTCAGAATAACATTATAACTCTATTCCTTCATTCAAGACCCATAAGTTGGGATTTTAGCTATACATTGTCACTATGAATATCAAAATTTCCCATCTATACATTGTAAAAACAATAAATGAACAAGAATAGGGAATATGAACTAAATCGTCGATGAATCCCTTGCTTACGCTGTGATCCACCGCGAAACAAGCTCCCGATCTTCCCCGAAAAATATCCAAAAACAAGATTTAAGCACTCCTCTCACTCACTCTCATCCCAACCCCCAAAAATGGCTCAAAGAGCCTTTAATTTTTGCTGGAGAACGTTGCTTGATGTCCTTAAACTGAGGCCAAAATCGAGCTTTATATAAAGCCCGTCGCGACGTTGTGACAAGTCGTCCCAGTTTGAACTTCAAACTTCTCGGTTTTGGGCTGAACTTTGGGCATTCCTCACCATATTTTTGGCCTTCGGTCTTCCATTTAAAGCCCTTCAATTCTCCCTTTGACCCAACCTTGATCTCTCATGATCATATCTTCATAAAATGGGCCAATTTCTTCTCATTTTTCTCCAAAAATTGATCAAAAAACTCATAGGGACAAAAATTCAGAATTAAACATATTTGAACATTAAAATCACAGTAAAACCCAACAAAAACTCTAAAATCTAAGGATAAAATGATAGTTTTTATGCATGCTATCACACCCCCAAACATAAGCTTTTGCTAGTCCCGAGCAAAATAAATTCTAAGGATACATGCATATAATCGCTCTAGCCTCAAAGAATTAGAACTCTTTAGGAAAATATAGAAAACATGCAAGTGGACTAAGCAAGCACAACATACTCATGAAGAAATTTAAAAAATGAAACTTAGCATTGATGAATAGCATGCTCAAAACTTATCTAGTGGTTCTTTTACTAACCTAGATTAGTTTTACGGCTTTTTCCATTTGCCTTCCCCCTACACTGGCTAAGAGTCCTAACAGTTCAGAATTTTATCTATCAAGCAAAATAAAGAAACTATGGCGCATGATTTTTTTCTTTTTCTCAAGGGATTTCCCCTAAACTTGCTTTTTATGATCCTAAATGATAAGGAAATAAGTGATGAACCAGATTAGTCAATTACTATGGTGAAAAGTTGCATCCTTTCAAGCTTAACAAAGACATCATTTCATCCAAGAGGCATAATGAATCTAAAAATCCAAATTCATCCATCATATTTAATGTATTATGTAATTCATGTATTTGTATTTATGATGGTTCATGTATGGATTTTAAGGGTTGGGGATTGAATCTAGGCTACATAGGTGAAGGGTTGTGTCCTTTCTGAAGGGAATAAAAGTCCCCACGGTCCAGTCTTATAACCAGTGGTTACTATTTCGCGGTCCGGTCTTATGCAAACTCATTGCATAGGATACCCCCACTCGCATGTCTCCTACACGAACGCGTTGGATCGCAGCGTTTGTATCAAATACAAAGTGGACCGTATCCATAGTGTCACCAGGATAAGGCACCCAGTCTTATCCCTATACTATATACCATTTAAGTTGTTTCTTGAACAATGATTCCATATGTTGCTACATATAGTTCAAGACTCATATTACAGCCTTGGATGTTTAGTTTATTGGATTAGAGTTATTTTTAGGCAAAGACAAATATAAAATAACTAATAACAATTAATGGAAAAATATATCAATATTATTTCATTAATATCCGGTCAACAGTTACATTCACTATCGACAACAAGAATCGTGTTCAGGTTCGATTTCCACGTAGCGTAATTTTCTCCGGTTAATTTCTCATTTTTAAGCAGAGAGACAATTGAGGAAGACATTGCTGTAATTTAAACAATGACCGTATTAGTTATCTTTGCCTTAACCCATCATACACGCAAACAATTGCACACAATCCAATCAATTTAGCAAAACAGACAATCACAAAACCCTAAAACTATTGATTTAGTTTTCCAACGATGCTTCAGAGGTTTAGAATATCAGCCACCAAAGGGTGATCAGGCACTCCTCCTTTGAAATGAGACACCTCTCAGCTAATTCTAATTCCAGAATAACTCATATTCCTATAGACATTAGCCACTGTTGTTCGGTGAAGGATTCGTTAACACTTTTAACTCATCCTCGTAAGTGTAACCATCCCACTTTCAGATCTCAGAGGCACGCACCAACAGGCTACCGAAGGGAAAGACAACTGTTGGTGATTAGCCTAAGAGCTCCTATCCTTTTCAAGAGTTCACGATGTTCCGAATCCTATGATCAGGCCCTCCGAAGGGATGGTTGCGCCAGGACAACCTGCAGGCGGATCATAGGACTCTCACGATGTGAACTATGGGCGGAGACCGAGGGATACGTTGACATGTGTCCCGCTCCCACTTACTCTAGACATTTTTCCCATTCACCTTGATATTAATTCACGCAAACACTTTCTGAAGGGAGGCCGCTCCTAAGGCGACTCGAAGCCGAGCATGAATCTCACGTTGTGAATATAGGGACGTAGGAGCAAAACTTGATTTAAATCTCGTTTTGTAATTTTCCTCCCACTGAAAATGTCCTAAGGTTAATCTAGGGTTTTTTAACTTAGATAGTATTCGACTAAGTCAATCTATCTAAGTCTGATCCTATTATAACAATTATGGAAATGATTCAACTGCAATCTTTTGGGTGAATTAAACTTCTTTTAATAAACCCAACATTGCAAGTCAACATTACTATGGTTAATTCAATGCAATGTTCGGGTCAGTTTCCAGGTAGGAGGTGTTCCGTAAACCGTCAACTTAAATACCCCCAGCCTTAGACAGAACTTTACCGTGAGAGTTCCCTTATAACCTCAGTAACGTAAGGTCTTTACTCTAAAGATCTAGGTGCATTAAACACTTTTAGTAAACTTAGTGACATTGCATTATAACATTTAACTATGATTAATTCAACTCCGGTATTCTAGGTCAGTTCCCAGGTAGGAGGTGTTCCGTAAACCGTCAACTTAAATATCCCAGCCTTAGACAGAACATTACCGGTGGAGTTCCCTTATAATCATAGCAATGTTTTTCTTACTTAGTTAATTAAAACTATTTTCAATTCTAAGTAAGAAAAGATTCTAATCCTATTAGAAATCGATCTAGGTCTAATTAATTTTAAAAAATTTAAAATTAATCCAATTTATCCTATGATCTTATGTTTGCATGCAAATCTTGATCATAGATTGACGGTTTCTAATCATTAATATTAAAGAACTATTTCAGATTTTAATGATTAATCCTATAATTAAGAATCTAGGGTTTAATTCATTCAACAATCTCATTCAAATTAAATAATTAAACCATACTTATTGCATGAATAATATAACAATTATATTATTAACTATGGATGTTTCATGCTTCATGCAATTTTGATTTTCTTTTAATATAACAATTATAAGCCAATCAAGAAAATCAATCAAGCATGCTTCAAACATCACATTAAACATAACTATTTATATTTAATTTAAGCAATGACATGCTTCATGCTTCCCAAATTTTTCATATAATTAATATACACTTATATTAAAAAATATGAAAATAATTCCATGCATTTAAACATACATTATAACAATTTATAATATATAAAAATGCATGAGCATGTTTATAACCTAAGGTGGGATTAAATATTCTATATGACATCCATAAAACATATGAATAGCAATTGAACCGGTTAATTTTGGCCCCTAGGATAAAATAAAACATTAAATTACATTAATTTAACTAAATTCTATCCTAAAAATCCTTGTGCAGCTCCGGAATTTTGTCTAGGCATCACGAACCGCTCCGAACAACCTCGAACCGACCTCCAAAATCACGAACCATGCCATAAATTGGCTGAACCGAACCAAATAGGTCCCAACCCAGCCGAACCGGTCCGAACCGGACCGACCTCCTCTTGAGCCGCGCCTTTTGAAGCCCTAATGCGCGCCTCCTTCGTGACAGTGTCGAGACGCTATCATCACAGCGTCCCGACGCTGTGCACTTTCCTTACCGAGCGCCTGCGATATCGAGACAGCGTCGAGACGCTGTTGAAGTAGCGTCCCGACGTTGTTGCGTCTGGGAAGCAGATTTTGGGCAGAAACAACAATGAATCTTCGGTTTTGGCCTCGATTTCAGCGGCGATTTCTCTGATTTTCATCTCATAAAAACCTATTCTAGACCCGGACTTACATAGGACTCGATTTTACATAAAATACCCGAAACACCGGCCTTACATGATCAAAATAACATAAAAATAAAATCTATGGCCATAAAATTAACCCAAACAGTTCAACGCAAACCGAACATACATTATGCATAAATCCTACCTATTAGAGCCTATCACAACTTTTAATATTAATTAATAGGGACAGCGATGGCTCTGATGCCGATTGAAGGGAATAAAAGTCCCCACGCAGTGGAAGCGCATCGATTGGACCTTACCCCGTATATTAATTAACATTAAAATACCGTTACGAAAACTCAAACAAAATTTAAACATACTTTAAAGTTGCTGGAAAATCAGTTTAAACATGCTGAAAAATAAATCTAAATTTATTTTCATGCTTCTCTAAAGAAAAGGGGAAGAACCATTACAAACCTTCGTTGTAGACTTGACCGTTCTTCGCCAACAATGCTCCAACGATCAAAACGCATCAACCCCCTTTTAAGTTTCTTCGCTGGAAAATCCTTCTTGAATGACACAATAACCACAGAGGTTACACCGGTATGTCTCTAAGTCTGGGAGGCAAAAGACTTGTGGGAGTCTTTCTCTAAGAGGGAGACTAGAGAGAATTCTAGGTTTTGTCTTGAGAGTCTAAGAGCAAGAACAAAGTGTCATGGACCAATTAGGTCTAGTGTTCTATTTATAGAAGAGAGGCCATGAATAAAATATTCAATTAAATCAATCTTTTCCAAAATTGATTCAATCTCATTCCTTATTTAATCAATCATGATCAATCAATTCCATAATTGATTAATCTTTTCCACAAATGACTAATTACTTCCATAAGTGATTAAATCATTTCCATAAATGATTAATCACTTCCTTAAGTGATTAATTATTTCCATAATTGATTAATTCCTGGTTAATGAATTCTTAAATTAATTAACCACCAATTAAATATCACATATTTAATTTCTGGCATTGAATTAATTAATTCGCCCAAATAGATTTTAGACCTTAAATTAATTAATTCATTATTTGAACTCTTTCAAACTTCCATAAATTTATATTTGAATTTCTTCAAATATTAATTTCTCTCACAATAATATATCAATATATATTATGTTTGTTTCCCTTAGTAAATTGAACATTTTCAATTTACATTTATTACTTAGTTGCCTCAAATTACTTTATGAGCTACCAGTGGGACCTAATGGACCTGCAGATCAGAAGCTCCAACGATGTGAGATTAATTGGTCAAACTCATTAACCACATTAATTAATATTCGTTAACTGTGTGTTCATTCCACTATAGACTCACAGTTGCACTCTTCTCACTGCAGACATATTTTCTGTGTCCACGGATATAGACCAATATCGACTAGTTAGTCCTTCACGAGTGTCCGCAAGACCAGCTGGGTCAAATTACCGTTTTACCCCTAGGTTACTTCTATTTCCTTAAGTACCAGTTCTCCTCTAATGAACAACCTGTTTGTGGTCCAACCATCAAACAGAAAACCTTCTCGTGCCATAGAGAGGGTAGGGCCCTTTGTTCAAGACTCGGAGTAACCACTTAAGGGAACACTCATCTACTTCCCTAAAGTCGGGAATGAGTGAATTCCATCTTGTACGATTATGTTCCCAGCTCCCCATTCGGTCTTGTCCCCAAAATGGTAGGCTTATTGAGTCGGCGTATTGACCACTCACACCCATGCAAATCAAAGGACAATCTCTCATGAGCAAGAGTCCATAATCAACTCAGGATTAAGACTAAGTTGTCTAGGTCGTCCTAGTGAAATAGAAAACCAACTAGTTAACGGTGTTATAACCAGTGGTTACTAATTCGCGGTCCGGTCTTTTGCAAACTCATTGCCTAGGATACCCCCACTCGCATGTCTCCTACACGAACGCGTTGGATCGCAGCGTTTGTATCAAATACAAAGTGGGCCGTATCCATAGTGTCACCAGGATAAGGCACCCAGTCTTATCCCTATACTATAGACCCTTTAGGCTGTTTCTGGAACAATGATCCCATATGTCGCTACATATAGTTCAAGACTCATATTACAGCCTTGGATGTCTAGTTTATTGGATTAGGGTTATTTTTAGGCAAAGACAAATATAAAATAACTAATAACAATTAATGGAAAAATATATCAATATTATTTCATTAATATCCGGTCAACAATTACATTCACTATCTACGAGTTTTAGGGCATAAAACCCAACACTTTCATGGTGTCTTTTCAATTAGTATAAACAGAGATGTAGTTTGTCATTTGAACAACAAGTTGAAGTTGAATTTGAATTTGAATGAAATTTCAGATTGAGTTTAGTCTCTCTCAAGCTTTTATGCTTTCTTTGTGTTCTTGTGTTTAGAATGCATGCCTAGGACTTTCAATCTAGTCTGATCAATTAGATTGTAAAGAGTTCAAAATCTTGAAGTTAGGAACGAGTTCTCCTTACTTATTGATCATTGATCATCCTTCCAAGTCAAATCTGTTTAACTTTCTTGAGGTTGTCTTATCATTTGGTTATTGGGGTTATTCTTATTATTGTTGTGGGGGTTCACCTAAAATAAAAGGAGTTCTCAAACATAATTGAGGTAGTTCCTTTATCATTTGGTATAAGAGCATTTTTGATTCCTTTATCATTTGGTATCAGAGCTTTGGCTCTAAACAGATTATATCTTTACTTGCTTTATATTCTATCTAATTTTTCTTTCTTTCGAATTTCAATCTATCCATTTCGTGTGACTCTTCATCTTCTTACCTTTGCTTCACTTTTTCTTATTCTGGCTTGCTAAAAAAAAAGAGGAAAAAATATATATATTTTTGTCCATTGCATCTTTCCAAATTGTTTTTCTAACTTCTAGATTTTGTGACTTTTCACATTCTTGGCAATATTGACTTGTTCTTGCATGATTCTCGTAAGAATATTATAAGACTTGCTGAAGTTTGAGATTTTAGAATTCTTTGAGAGTATTTCTACTTCTTTTGAGTGAAAAAAACAGAGTGACCTTTCATCTTCCAAGAGAGTAAATACGCGAGGGAGTGCAGTTAGGTTCATTTCTTCTTTTCAACCATGTTTTGCCAAAGAAGAAGACGTCGTGAGACCAACAAAATTGACAGCCAATTTTGGAAGGGTGTTCGACATGATTTGGCTGAGATACGACAAGACATGAATGATTATATTCAAATATGCAAAGAGATGGATTTACGAGACCAAGCCAAGGAGGCTCAAGCTGCACAATCCAATAAAATTAATGGAGATTGTTTAGCACCTCAGGATGATGGCGACCAACACATTCAAAATGGGGGTGATCATCAAAATAAAGAAGAGGAAGGGACAAACGACGAGGTTAGTATAAAAGACAAGTGCATGGATGACGTATGTGTTGAGAATGAGTTTGAGGTAAAATCTCAAGAGAAAAGTGAGGTAAATCTAGAGAGTGAGAAAATCAAAGAAAGTGTCAAAAGTAAGAAAATAGAGAAAAGAGAGGAAACTGTGAAAAGTGAGGTGATGACTAAAAAAGAGGAAAATGAGAAAGAAAATAGTGGAAGTGAAAAAAAGTGTTTATGATGGAGTGAAGAACACTCGAGCGGAAGCGTTAGCAGATCTTAGGCCTTGATTTTCATTAATTTCGTTGATTAAAAGCATGCTTAAAGCAATAACAAAAACAGAGCAATTGAAAACCAACCTTTGAACTTCAAATTCGTGGATCTCACCGGATGTTTCTTTACACGAACGACTTATGGACGACCACCGAGATCTTTCCCGCTATTCTCCGGCCTTAGAACGGACTTGTGGGAACCCGGGCATGATAAATTTTGAGAGAAGAGAGATGGGTTTTTAGAGAGATGTTCTCTCGGTTTTGAGGGAAAGAAAAATTTAGCTGCCCATGTATTTTCATCCTTTAGCCTCCTTCTCTTTCCCACCTCTTCATGATATTTATAAAGAGGTTAATGTGCTTGCTTGTGATCTCCAAAATTTGACAGCATACTTAAGCAAGAAGGTGAGTCATGGGAGGTGTTAACAAATTGATTTTTGCATAAAAATCAATTCAAAATTGATTTTCAATTTTTATGCAAAATTCCATTAACCTTAAACTAATTTTAATTTCTTTTAAAGTTAATCAAAAAAATCAATTTCTAATTTAATTAAACTTTAATTAATTTGTTTAATTCAATATCAAAATATTAAATTAAATAAATATACCAAACCCGAACTCTCTTAAATCCCGATAACTTTGAATCACTATTCTAATTAAAATCGAACATGTATCGAATACATTTTCAAATATTTAAATCATATTTAAATAATTCTAACTCTCTTAATAATTATAGTTTAATTCAAAGATTAAACTAAAATACGTTAAGTATATCGTATATAGTTAACGTTAACTCCCTAAGTCAAATTTGATCGTATTTCAAATTCTTTTATCACTCTGTTCTAAGGTTAATCCATTTGAGCTAGCAGGGGGACCTAATGGACCTACAGATCATGGGCTCCAACGATACGAGATTAACTGGTTGAACTCTTTCAATCCTAGTTAATCAATATTCGTTAACTAACGGGACACTCCACTATAGCCCGTAGCTGAACTCCCCTCACTGTAGATATATTTCTGTCCACCAGATATAACCGTGATTAGTAAGTCAATCATTCGCAGGTTGTTTTGTAACTATAGTAAGGTCAAAAAGTCCGTTTTACCCCTATAGCATTTCTTGTTCCTTAAGCCTCAACTGAGTCCCTAATGAACAATTGGTTTGTGGTCCCATCACTAAACCTGAAACCTCTCGGGCCAATGACAGGGCGGCACACCTTTGTTCACGTCCAGGAATCAGCACTTAAGGGCTCAACCTTTCTACTATTCCTAAAGACGGGTAGGAGTGAATTCCATCTTGCAGGACTATGTCCCCAGCTATCTATCCGGTCTTATCCCCAAAGTGACAGGTTTATTGAGCGACGCTTATGGGCCACTCTCACCTATGCAAATCAAAGGATAATCCTGAATAAACAGGAGTTCATAGTTAGCTCATGATTAAGATCGAGTTACCTAGGTCATCGCTTGAAAAAGTCAGTTTCACAATAAACGGCGTTATAAAGTGAAAGTGACTTATTTTGCGGTCCGATCTTATACAAACTTCTTTTGCATAGGACACCCCCACTCACATGTCTCTACATGAAAGATTTAGGATCACATCATTTGTATTAAAATAAAGTGGGCCTTGTCACATAGTTTTTCCTAGGATAAGGTACCCAGTCTTATCCTTATACTATAGACCGTTTTCGGCTATGTAATTGAACCTGATCCAGTTTTATGTCACTACATATAGTTCGAGTGTTTCATATCATAGCCATGGATTCTAGTTTATTGGATTTGGGTTAACAAATTGCATAGTTAAACTAACCTTTTGACAACCTGAATATAAACTATTCCAATAACGTTTATATTTAACTTTATTACATTTACTATCCACGAGTTTTAGGACATAAACCCCAACACTAGCCTGTACAAGTATGGCTCATCCCAGTAGTAGTCCTTAACGTCTTTCAGAAACTTCTTAAGCTATTGCGAGGTTGCTTCCGATGGTTTTAATCCACTGACTAAGTAATTTACAAAATCTGCAAACCATGGAAGTTCAACGATCCTAATCGCAAGAATTTGCTCATCCGCAAACGTTTCTTGAATATCCAGCCATTTTTCTATTTGTGCTTCTTCTCCAAGTCTTGATAGGTGGTCTGCTACCTGATTCTCGGTTCCTTTTCTGTCTTGGATCTCAATGTCAAACTCCTGCAAAAACAAAATCCATCTAATTAATCGGGGTTTGGCATCTTTTTTAGAAAGCAAATGTTTGAGGGCTGAATGGTCAGTATGAACTATGACTTTAGTTCCTACGAGGTAGGATCTAAATTCGTCAAAGACAAATACTACTGAAAGTAGTTCCTTCTCTGTGACAGTACAGTTTAACTGAGCCTCGTTGAGTGTTTTGCTTGCAAAGTAAATAGGTTGCACTATTTTTCCTCTTTTGTGACATAGGACTGCACCAACTACAAAATCGCTAGCATTGCACATCAACTCAAATGGTTGGGTCCAATTAGGTTCAATTATGATCGGTGATGTGCTGAGTGCATTCTTTAAAGTCTCGAAAGCTTGCTTACAATCTTTATTGAAGTCGAACGGTCTATCTACTTCAAGTAACCTGCACAAAGTTTTGGAGATTTTAGAGAAATCTTTAATGAATCTTTTGTAAAAACCTACATGACCTAGGAAGCTTATGATATCTCGAACTGTTTTCGGGAAGGGAAATTTGGATATGATCTCAATTTTCGCCTTGTCTACCTCAATTCCATTTCTGGAAATGTGGTGTCCAAGGACTATGCCTTCTCGTACCATAAAATGACACTTTTCCCAGTTCAGTACCAAGTTGGATTCTTCACATCTTTCTAGTACTTGGTCTGAATTCTATAAACATGCTGCAAATATTTCACCCGAAGACAGAGAAGTCATCCATAAATACTTCCACTGTTCGTTCTACCATATCGGAGAATATAGCCATCATACACCTTTGAAAGGTGGCTGGTGCATTGCATAATCCGAACGGCATTCTTCGAAAGGCAAATGTCCCGTACGGACATGTGAACGTAGTCTTCTCTTGGTCTTCTGGGGCTATTGTTATCTGATTGTAACTTAAGTAACCGTCTAAAAAGCAGTAATATCCTTCCCTGCAAGTTTGTCCAGCGTCTGATCTATGAATGGTAACGGGAAGTGGTCTTTCCTGGTTACTTTATTAAGGCGGCGATAGTCTATGCAGACTCGCCATCCTGTGACTGTCCTTGTTGGGATCAATTCGTTCTTCTCGCTCTCCACTACAGTTATTCCTCCCTTTTTTGGGACGCATTGAACTAGGCTGACACAGCTACTGTCGGAAATTGTATAAATGACTCCTGTGTCCAGCCACTTTAAAATTTCTTTCCTGAACAACCTCTTTCATAATGGGATTTAGTCTCCATTGACTCTCAATGGAATTCTTAGCTCCTTCTTCAAGGTTGATTCTGTGCATGCAGAATGAGGGGCTGATTCCTTGAATGTCTACGATTATCCATCCTATTGCCTTTTTATGTTTAAAAAGGACTTGCAACAAAGAATTTTCATCCTGGTAAGTAAGATAAGCTAATATAATAACTGGTAATGTCTTGTTCTCTCCAAGGAAACTATATTTAAGATGCTTCGGTAGAGGTTTAAGTTCTAGATCCGAAGGGTTGATCATAGATGGCTGCAATGGCCTGACTTCTTCCTGATTCATTTCCGAGGAATTCCTTAATGTTTCTATCTTTGCTATTGCAGAATCATTTGTGGCCGATTCTTTTAATTCATCTTTTGCTTTTTGTTCCTCATTTTCAAGCTTTTTACCATTCAGTGGCTCTATCTTTAATGTTTCCTGCAAAGTAGATATAGAAAATTCATCAATCTCTTTAATCATAGAGCATTCCTTGAGATATCCTAGATATTTTATTGCCTTCATCACATTGAAAGTGACTTGTTGGTCATTGACCCTCATGGTCAACTCTCCTTTTTGAACATCAATTAAGGTCCTGCCAGTTGCTAAGAATGGTCATCCTAAAATGATTGGCACTTCCTTATCAACCTTGAAATCTGTTGGGAATACGACTGTATCAACCTTGACTAACACATCTTCAATTTTGCCAATGGGTTGTGTTAGTGACCTGTCAGCTAACTATAAGGTTACATTTGTTGGTCTTGCTTCACCTATCCCCAACTGCTGAAAAACTGAGTATGGCATCAGGTTTATACTCACTCCTTGATCGCATAAAGCCCTACCTACTTACCTTCCTCCAATGGATCATGAAATGGTGAAACTTCCTGGGTCCTTGAGCTTGGGAGGGATTTCATTCTTGACCACTGCACTAGAACGTTTAGTGAGTGCAACCGTTTCATATTCTCCCAACCTTCTTTTCTTTGATAGAATATCCTTCAGGAACTTCACGTAATTAGGCATCTGTTCAAGCGCTTCAACCAACAGAATGTTGATATGTAGCTGCTTTAAAAAATCTAGAAACTTTTTAAACTGCGCATCGTGCAAAGCATATTTAAATCTTTGACGGTATGAAGGAGGTGGTCTATAATCTGGATCTATAACAAAATTTTTAGGTTTTGCGGTCGCATTCACCTATTTTTTCTCTGAACTTGAACTTTCCTTTTTTTCTTCCAAGGCTTCATGCTCCTTGGTCTTACCGTTCAGAACTCACCGACAATACCTTCTCTTCCAGACCCACAGAGAAAACACTAAAAGATGAACCCCCACTCCACTTCTCAGCCGAAGAACTCTCCTTCAGTCTAAAACCACCATTGGGTTCTTCTTTTGAGAGGTTGAAGGTGGTTTCAAAACCCTCTCCTCCCTCGCGACAAGCAAGCACTCGATAGTCCAAAAGTTCGACCTCTCTTAGGTCGAAATTGAAGGTAATCTTCCATGCCCATCTACTCGTGTAGGATCACACTCAAAAGCATGGGAAAAAGACTTTAGAAGGGCTGCAGAGAAAAGCTGAAAATCCATTGAAGATGCGACCATGGAAGAAGAAGAAAAAGATGAAGAGGAAATGCCACTCATTCTTAAACCCAATGCCGTCAGAATCAAGGAAAATGAGGAAGAAAAGAAGAAAGTGGGAGTGAAGTGCGTGAGGAGAAAGAAAAAAGATGAAGCTAAGCCAAGCATTTAGATTGCGCCCACAAATGTGAAGCAACGTAAAAATCTGACTGTAGGTTGACCTGAAATTGCGATCATAAAAGTGGCTGAACCAGAACTGTTGGGTTTTATGTCCTAAAACTCGTACATAGTGAATGTAAACAAATTGTATACTTGTTTCAATAAAGTGTTATTGAGTTTCTACAATAAAACGTTATTGTTAAGTATTGCACAATATAACCCAAATCCAATAAACTAAGATCTACAGTTGTTTTCATGTAACTTGAACTAGTAGTTGGGGACATACGGGGATTGTTGTTCAAGTAACAACCTAAAAGGTCTATAGTATAGGGATAAGGTTGGGTACCTTATCCTGGTGACACTATGGATACGACCCACTTTGTATTTGATACAAACACAATGATCCTACGCGTTCATGTAGGGGACATGCGAGTGTGGTATCCTATGCAATGAGTTAGCATAAGACCGAACAACAAAATAGTAACCGCTAGCTTTAACACCGTTAACTAGTTAGGTTTCTATTTAACTAGGATGACCTAGGCAACTTAGTTTGAATCCTGAGTGGATTATGGACTCTTGTTCACGAGAGATTGTCCTTTGATTTGTATGGGTGAGAGTGACCAGTATGCCGACTCAATAAGCTTATCATTTTGGGGACAAGACTGAGTGAGGAGGTGAAAACATTATCACACAAGATGGAATTCACTCCTTCTCGACTTTGAGGAAGTAGATGAGTTTTCCCTTAAGTGGTGTCTCTGGATCTTGAACAAAGGGCCCTATCCTCTCACTGGCTCGAAAGGGGTTTCTGTCTGGTGGTTGGACCACAAATAGGTTGTTCATTAGAGGAGCACTGGTACTTAAGGAGGTAGAGATAACTCAGGGGTAAAACGTTAATTTGACCCAATTGGAGTTATGAACATCGTGAAGGACTAACTTGCTATTACTGGTCTATATCCATGGACACAGAATTATGTTTGTAGTGAGAAGAGTGCAACTCTGCGTCTTTAGTGGACTGAACCCACATTTAACAAAAATTGATTAATTGGTTAATGAGTTTAGTCGATTAATCTCACATCGTTGGAGCTTCTTATCTACAGGTCCATTAGGTCCAATTGGTAGCTCGTAAAGAGACTTGAGGCAATTAAGTATTAATTGTAAATTGAAAGTGTTCAATTTATTTAGGGGATTCATATAATGTATGTTGATGCATTATAATATAAAGTTTATGAAACTTTATAATATAATTTTGAATCAATTTCAAAATTAATTTTTTGAGAGAAAATATTTGAAAGAGTTCAAATAATTAATACGAACTGGATTCGTATTAAAATAAATAATTTAATAAAAGCCCTAAAATTAAATATATGAGATTCAATTGGGTAATTAATTAATTATGAAATTAGTTAATTATTTATTAAAATTAGATATGAATAAGATAATAGATTTGATTAGATCTTATTCATGACCTTTTCCTATAAGGATTAGATCTTATTCATGACCTTTTCCTATAAGGATTAGATCTTGGCATTTTCCTAAAAATAGGACCCCTGGGGTGGGGTAAAAGGCATCCCATTCATTCTCCTGCTCTCAGAGAATTCCCTTGAAGGCTCCCTAGACTCCCACCAATCTCCTGCCTCCTGAAGTCTCAGAGTCATACAAGTGTAGCCATAGTGGTGGTGTCCCAATTGCTGACGCTTGGTCCCTATGAAATCAAGAAAGACGTTCTTGATATTTCAGAGATGACTACGATGGTATGAATGTGATAGGACAAAATTGGTCCTATATATTTAGTCTTAATCTTGCTAGTTTTATGTTAATTATTGTGTTTTATTGTATTATTTTGTAGGTGTTTGGTGTTAGAGCTTCTCGGGAGCCAATATTCCAAATTGACGTTAATTCGAGGAAATTAACGTGGTTTTTATCCATCTCGAAGTCCACGAGATGTCGAGGAGGTGAAAAGACCAAAGCGAAGCACTCAAGACTAAAAAACAACGTCAAAAAGAGCAAAATTGAAGCAACCAAACAAGGAAGACCCGAGAGGTAGCGTCGAGACGCTACCTCACGGCGTCGAGACGCTACCTCACGACGTCTCGATGCCAATGCGATTCTATAAGTTGCTATTTTTCCGATTAGTAAGTACATTCAGTTTTTATGAGATTTATTGAGCTTTCTGTACTGATTATATATTCTCATTGAGTTTACTGTGCATAATGTATGTTTTATTTGCTGTTCGTGATTTTAGATTCTTGCTTTCATAATTAGCATGCACAATAGGTTAGATTGACGCCCTAACTCGCAACTTGCATGTTAATAATCCGCTAAAGAATTGATTTCTCGAAGCTAATGGATAGTTAATTCATAGTTAGCACATAGGCTGATTCATGGGCACGGGTCCCAAGAGCAGTTCTCTGACTTTGTTGCTCTGCATGATAGGTCTAGGGTCTAAATCAATGTTCATAATTAATTTAGACATTTCCTAGTTAATTAAAACATTCTAGCTTAGAGCACCAATTCATTATTTATTAATCACTATAGGGTTAGTGTTGGGTTCCTAGAGTGAGTAAAAATATGGTATAAAAGACTCTAGAATTCCTGTGCAAGTATACACAGTCTGCAGCAAGTAATATTATCAATCCGAGTCCTGAATTAGTTTCCACTCTACCTATTTTGTGTAACTTTCTAATGGTTTCAAAGATGGTAAAATGATTTTGTTTTATAAGAATTATGCTGAGGCAAAATAAATGACAGAACACAAGTAAACAAATAGATAGACAGATTAAAGACAGGCGCTGGTTAGGATTTAGTGATTGTTCTAAAAGATGCTCTAGCAATATTATTGATCATGCATTTCTCGCAGTATTATTAGCAGATTCCTCCTAGAACTCCAGATCTTTTGGGATGTGTTTCAACCCCAATGAAGTGCGACTGATCAAGCACTAGGCAACTGGCTATCCCTAGCTCAGTCACTGGCGTTCACCAATACACAATGATCGTAGCGTGGATAATTGCCACACATTCTCTAAATCATCCCTGAAACTAGAGAGAGCTATTCACACCGGCTGGCCAGGCGGGCATAAAATGGAAATAAGTACAACAACTAACCAAAATGCGATAGTCAATATATTACTAAAGATAAAGTACGACAATCACATTATTCCTAACCAACACCTAAGCTACTTAGTTCATAATAGGCATGGAAATACAAATCACAATCTGAGTAGGCATGTCCATAATCACAAGTTAATAAAGAAAATAAACTCCTAATCATCTTGTGGATGATGGTGTTCTTGATGATCTTCAATCTCTCTATACTATTCGGCTTCCAAGGGAAAACATGGAATGCTTTTGACTTTGACGGCTACTTCCTTTTATAGAAGGATGGGAGGCTTGAATTAGGTCAACTAGGACACGTGTAAGGCTCTCCTTGATCCTTTATCACGAAATTAACTCAACAGAAGTCGGTTTATGAAGTTGGCTAACGAGCTGTGATGTGGCAGTTCTGTTCCCAGTTTTGCTGCAGCGTAGAATTTGCTCCCTTCAGTCGCCCAGCAGCATAATCTACACAAAATAATTTCCAATGCTTCCATTCTTCCAAATGGGTTAAAACATGTAATATCTCTCTAAAACCAACCCTATTAAGCATAAAGGACACACAAATCCCTATATAATTGAGGCCTAAATAACTACCTTTTGGGCAGTTATCAGTTAGTTAATTAATGAATTGCATGTTGGTTTCAACGGGTTCATTGGGTTAGCGCTCTAGGGATATCTTGATCTTTATGCGGTTATTTAATCGATTAATCTCGACAAGTTAGTTAATTACTAATTAGTAATTGAATCGATGGATGATGGGATCGAGTCAATTAATTTAGAGTAACAATTAGACACATGAATTTAAATCATTATCTGCTAATCATTGAGTAAAAAAAAATGTACTGAATTCGAATGTCTCCAGCTACAGTGATCGCCAAGGTGAGATTAACCAATCGCCCTTTACTTTCCTTTCATTAATTTTTTGCCATTTAATTTCTCGCAATTTTACTTTTCCCTGCAATTGAATCCCTCTCTCGTCGACCCCCCTTCTGATACCAAACACAAAAGAGGTTAGAGATAAACCAGTTGTTTCCTGTGATCGACCCCATTCACTACTGCTGCAAGTTGGCTTTGGTGTTCGGTGATTATAAATTTATTTGACAACTTGGAGCCTCGACAACTCCGGTCCCGTCAAATTGGCACCGTTGTCGGGGAATACGATGCTTTATTTCTAATGTATTTTGTGTTTTTCACATTTTTCTCATTTCTTGTGTATTAGTTTGTTTCTTGCAGATCCAGTGACAAATATTTACAAGAGCAAACACCCCTCTACCAAGAAGCAAGGAAAGGCAATTGAGCTTCATGAATATCTGGTAGACTCTTGACTCGCTGTCCCCTGAGATAGAAAGGGCCGAGCGTGCAGGAGCTAATAAAGAAAAAGAAGAAAGATCCTCTGAGGATCAAAGAAGTGCAAGTCTATTTTTTAGCTCCGAAATTTCCCGCATCACCTTGCATTATTAATCACGAAGAAGGTAATTATTTGCCCCTATCAGAGTTTATTTTCTTAGTTCCTTCCTTTTTTTGTGAGTTAGGAGCAGGAGCTTACTTTCATGTATTTGATTTCTTCTCGAGTTGTTTCGAAAGGAAACCCCCAGAGATGTTTGAAGATCAATTCAAGTTGAGGGTTTTTCCATATTCACTGAAAGGAGGAGTTAGGAAGTGGATTTTCTCGTTGCCTTCAATATCGGTATCTTCTTGCAACCAGATGAGAAGCATTTTCCTGAAGAAGTACCACCCTAGTGCGTTGTTGATTGAAGCCACCGAAAGAATTGTCAATGCCACACAAACACCTGAGGAGTTGTTCCATGAGTTCGTGAACCGCTTCAATCTATACTTCATGGAACATCACACCCCACTTTTCGAGGAGTCCCTGATAGAAAGCTTCTACGAATGGTTGACGTTGACGATAGAAGAATGCTTGACTCAGCTAGTGGTGATGATGTGCTTGCTACAACACCCGGTGAGGCATGGGAGATCATTGCAAAACTGTCAGAAATCACTCGATTCTGTGCCACCTCCCTTGGTGAACTTGAATGCAAAATTCCAGAGCAGCAGTAAGAAGGTAAGTTAGAAGAAAATCCCATCGAGGTCAGTGAGCTTAATTCTTCTATTCATTATGAGTCTGATTCGTGCAGTACTTCATGTATGTTAGGAGAGTTTGAAACTAGGGATGCTTAGCATAATTCATATCATTCATTGCCTATTTCTTTTTCACCTGAAATTCTTAGTTCTGAAAAGCATGATTTAGGCTTAGTGATTCAAATGGCTGACCAAGTTAAGCTTATGGTGCTTGGAATTAACATATTTTGTATGAATGAGGATGTTCTGCTTAAAATTTCTTATGCTGTGCACTCTGTGTGCTAGTTGAGTTTTTCTCTGCAGGAGCTAATAAAGAAAAAGAAGAAAGATCCTCTGAGGATCAAAGAAGTGAATTTTGGTTGAAGACTGCAAATCCCGTCGAGCAATCGACGTTAAAAATTTGTACTTCAGGGAGGCAACCCAGCTTTAAAAATATTTTATATCCCTTCTCTTTGTTTTTAGTCAATTGTCTTTCTTCTTGTTAGTTCTTATTTATGTTTGTTTGCTTTCTTTGTTTTTAGGAGTATATGACCTATTTTTGTGGAAAAGCAATATTCCGAGTCATGGTGCACCATTCCCTTCCAACCATTGAGCTTAAAATCAGGGGAGGTTTTCTGTTCCCTTACTCTTTGTCCCTTGGATTTTTCATGTTTAGATACATTGAGGACAATGTATGATTTTAGGTTGGGGGTGGAGTTTGCTTTGCATGCCAGTTTTTGTTGAGTCTTGATGCACCTGAGCATCAGACTATTTTATTATGTATGCATTGTTTTACTGCTCAATGTTTTCTTGATTGAGCATTGAACCTATTTTTAAGAAAATTTTAAAAATTGGAGTGTTGATGTATGGATGATCTAGTTGCTTTTTCTCTGATTATGAAAATCAACGATGTGTCATTCTGCCAATTTTATTGCTTTTGATGAGTTGTAAGCATGTTGCCCAGAAATTGAGCCTTTTTAAAACTTTTTTAGTACTTTTCTTGCAAAAGTAAACCTTAGTATGCCTAAGATTAGTTTGAAGGCTTATGAGCGAATTATAAAATGGGGGATTTGCACAAATAGCAAAAACCGGCAAAAATATTGCAAAACTAGCAAAAAAATAAAATTATTTGCGAAAATAGCAAAAAATACGTTAAATTACGAAAATACCCTTAGTATCTCCAATAGTCTATCCGTCCCTATTATTGATAGTCATTGATAGATTTCGATTAATCGGAGTCTATCAGTGATAGACACGGATAGACTTTGATGATAAACTTCAATTAATCGAAGTCTATTAGTGATAGACACTGATAGCCTTTGATGATAAGCTTCAATTAATCGGAGTCTATTAGTGATAGACACTGATAGACTTTGATTAATCGAAGTCTATCAGTGTGTATCACTGATAGACTATGATAATCATAATCTATAAGTTTTGATCGTGTTTAATTCAAACCTATCAGTGATAGCCACTAATAGAAAATAATTTAATTCAAGGCTATTAGTTCAGTTTAATTCAAGGCTATCAGTCTCTATCCATCAGTTTAATTTAAGTCTATCAGTGATAATCACTAATAGAAAACCGTTTAATTCAAGGTTATCAGTTTCTATCACTGATAGAAATCAATTTAATTCAAGACTATTAGTTTCTATCACTGATAGAAACCAATTTAATTGAAGTTTATCAGTTTCTATCATTAATCAATTTAATTGAAGTCTATTAACTTGTATCACAGATAGAAATTAGTTTAATTCAAATCTATCATTTTCTATCGAGGATAGAAACCAATTAATTGAAGTTTACCAATGATTGTTACTGATAGAAATCAATTAAATTGAAATCTATCAATAAAGTACTTTCCATTGCAATCATCTCGGTAATTAGAAACTCATCCAAAATTATTATACTACAATCATAAATTGAACAAAAGATTTAAGTCTCTTGTGGTAATTAGAACATAAAATTAAAAAATAACCATTACGAACAAGTGACTCTCAAACAACAATATAATTTTTAAAGCCTATCACACAAGCTGATCCGTGACCACCACCATAAAATTGCTATTCTTGTATTCTTTGTACTTCGTTATCTATCAATTATAGTCCGTGTCGCAACGTCATCGCGACGCGGAGCGGCCGACATCCTTTCTTGGGTTTTTTAGAAGAAAATTGGAGTCGCCACCAATCATTGAGGGTGTGATTGGTCACCTTTAAAATAAAAAACAAAACTAGTCTTAGAAAACCAGAAATTAGGTTCGGGAGTCGTTTGAGTGTAGGGAAGGTATTAGCACCCTACAACACCCGTTTAAGAAAACGATTACCACAGTATCTTAAATTGTCCAATTAAATGAATAAAAACAGTCCTTTATTTTATTTTTCTTAAAAAAGTGATAAATATGAAAATAAACTCAAAATGCAATAATGAACACAAGATGTCTCATTCGTTTTTACCTTAACTTTAGAAATAAAGCAAGGATTAAACATTATGAGTTGGATATGCAATTTAATATAAATCATGCCTAATCTCCCTTTTAATTAAAGGAACATGGGTGTACATGATTATGTTTACTAAAAATATTTTTTTAAAATAAAAAGGATGTAAAAGAAGAAAAATTATTCAAAGAGTAAATTCTTTTAAAAGGGAAAATGATAATTTTCATACGCCTACACAGGAGTTGGACTCCACGAAGACACATTACTCAGTTCCCATAATCCCTTTCAAAAGAAAATCAAAACAATAACAATAATTGAAATCATGTCTTATGCCTACAAGATGTTAGTTAGATATAAGATGTAGAATTCCAAGAAGGGTTCACTACCTTTCAGACATGAAATTCTTTAGTTTAAGAAACTGTTTCCTTAGCCACCTCAAGAAGTTGAGGACATGAGACAAATGCTCTATATAGTAGAGATTGTCAGTAAGAATCAATCCAGTAAAGGATTTGATCACTGGAGACTCGTTAAGTATATCCTCAAGTATCTTAGGAGAACGAGGGATTATATGCTCGTGTATGATGCTAAGGATTTGATCATTACAGGATACACTCACACAGATTTTCTGAATGATAAGGATTTGAGGAAATCTACATCAGTATCTATGTTCACTCTTAACAGAGGAGCTATAGTATGGCATACCTACAATCTCGACCATAAAGGCTGAAAATTTAGCTGCTTGTAAAGCAACAATAGAGACTGTATGGCTTAGGAAGTTCTTGACTGATTTAGAATGTGTTCCAAATGTGAACTTGCTCATCACACTTTATTGTGATAATAGTGTTGCTCTAACAAATTCAAAAGAACCTCGCAGCCTAAGATAAGCAGACACATTGAATTGAATGAAATATTGCTAATTCATTCACGAAGGCTCTCTCGGCTAAAGTGTATGAGGGTCATCTAAAAAGTCTAGGTCTACGAGTTATGTACAAAGATGTAATCTAGGGCAAGTGGGAGAAATGTAATGGGTATAGTGATACCATTATGTAATGGATATAGTGTTGCCCTAGTTTATTGTATTTGTACATTGTATATGTTTTATATATGTATTTATACACCCACTATTGTGTAGATGATTGTACATCCCACTAAACTAGAGTTTTAGTTCAAGCAGGAGTTTGTTGGGTTTTATGTCCTAAAACTCGTAGGTAGTGAATGTAAACATAGATTCTAGGAAATCTACATCGGGATCTGTGTTCACTCTTAATGGAGGAGCGGTTGTGTGGAGAAGCATTAAGCAGGGATGTATTGCTGACTCCACGATGGAAGCTGAATATGTTGCAACATGTGAAGCATCAAAAGAAGAAGTTTGGCTTAGGAAATTTCTAACCGAGTTAGAAGTAGTTCTTAACATGAATCTGCCTATCACTCTCTATTGTGATAATAGTGGAACAGTTGCAAATTCGAAGGAACCTCGAAGCCAGAAATGAGGAAAGCACATTGAACGCAAATATCATCTCATCTGAGAGATTGTACAATGAGGAGACGTGATTGTCACATAGATAGCCTCAAAGCAGAACATGGTTGATCCATTTACTAAGGCCCTCACGACTAAAGTGTTTGAGGGACATCTCCAGAATTTAGGACTAAGAGTTTTTAGCATTTAAAGTAGTTGCTAATTACCTGACATTTTGTAATCTCACTTGAGTTTTAGTCCAAGTGGGAGTTTGTTGGGTTTTATGTCCTAAAACTCAAAGTTTGTAATCCTTTTGCAATAAAGATGTTATTTAGTGAATTGTTTGTTTATATACTCTAAATCCAATAGAAACATCCATGGTTATAATATGAAATACTCGAACTATATCGTAGATATGGACACAGATCAAGTTCTAGTATATAACCTAAATGGTCTATAGTATAAGGATAAGGTTGGGTACCTTATCTTGGTGACACTATGGATGCGACTTACTTTGCGAACGAGGCAAACGACATGATCCTGGATCGTTCTGTTGGGTTTTATGCCCTAAAACTCGTAGATAGTAAATGTACATTTGACCGAACATTAATAAAAGTGATGTATTATTCAGTGTTTGTATTATATCTTTTCTTAATAACCCTAATCCAATAAACTAAACATCCAAGGCTAATAGAATGAGGCTTGAACTAATGTGTAGGGACATACGGGGATCAATGTTCAAGTTTTAGCCTAAAGGGTCTGTAGTATAGGGATAAGGCTGGGTACCTTATCCTGGCGACACTATGGATACGGCCCGCTTTGTATATTGATACAAACGTAGTGATCCAACGCGTTCATGTAGTTGACATGCGAGTGGGGGTATCCTATGCAATGAGTTTGCACAAAGACCGCACTGCAAAATAGTTAACCACTAACTTTAACACCGTTAGTTAGCTCGGTTTCTATTTCACTAGGATGACCTAGGCAACTTGGCCTTAATCCTGAGTGGATTATGGACTCCTGTCCATGAGGGATTGTCCTTTGATTTGTACGGGTGAGAGTGGCCTGTTCGCCGACTCAATATGCCTACCATTTTGGGGACGAGACCGAGTGGGGAGCTGGGAACATAGTCTTACAAGATGGAATTCGCTCCTTCCTGATATTAGGGTAAGTAGAGGTGTGTTCCCTTAAGTGGTGTCTCTGGGTCTTGAGCAATGGGCCCTACCCTCTTTATGGCACGAGAGGGATTTCTGTTTGTTGGTTGGACCACAAACAGGTTGTTCATTAGAGGAGCACTGGTACTTAAGGACAAAGAGGTATCCCAGGGGTAAAACAGTAATTTGACCTAGCTCGGGTACGAACACACGTGAAGGGCTAACTTGCTGTTGACGGTCGATATCCGTGGACACAGAAATATATCTGCAGTGAGAAGAGTGCAGCTGTGGTTCTTTAGTGGAGTGAACCACAGTTAACGAATATTGATTAACTTGGTTAATGAGTTTAGCCAACTAATCTCATATCATTGGAGCTTCTGATATGTAGGTCCATCAGGTCCCATCGGTAGCTCTATAAGGGCGTTGAGGTAAATTTCTAAGGTTGAATTAAGTATTCGAAGGGGTTCGAATATTGAACTAAAATATGAATTTGATTCATATTAAAACTATAGGTTATAATTAATGTGCATTGGATGTATATTAATACTATAGTTTTATGAGAGAGAATAATGATAATTGAATTTATGATGTTCAATTTTATTATTTTTAAATTAATTAATTTTGAATTAGTTAATTGTTTTAGTTTAATTAAATTTGATTTAATTAAACTATAAGATAAGAGGGACATTAATTTAAATTAGATTTAAATTAATGTTATTTTAATTAATATTGATTAATTAAAATTTAATTAATTATAATTTAAATTATGATTTTTAATTTTATAATTAATTAAAAATATCAGGTAACTGATATTTCAGTTACCTGATATTATGCATGAGCTGGCTTCTCTTTACCGATAGGTTAATTGAAGCAGTCACATTCAGTTTTTGGGATATCCCACTCTCACGCCTCTCTCTCCCTCATTAAGCTTAAATCATGCATTAAGTGGATTTCCAACTAAATCCACTAAATTCAATTTGAAATCAAATTTCAAGCTTGCAAATTATCCCCAATTTCAATTCTAAATTGAAATTGATTACTTGGTAATTAATTTGAAAATTTTCAAATTAATTTTGATATGATTAATCTAATTAATCTTTGTTATCTTGTGCAATTCCATATATATGATTCCTAATACATATATATAGTATTCAAAACACTTTTAAATACTTCATCTCTCATTTTCTAATTTAATTCATAATTAAATTATTGTGTCAAACACAATTTACGATAATACCCTTTTTCCCGATTTTGAACGATTCAAAGCTTCCTATCTTTTGTTCTAGGCTTAATTCCGATATGAGCTAGTAGGGGGACCTAATGGACCTATAGATCATGGGCTCCAACGATTTGAGGCTAACCGACTAATCTCATTGTCCAAGCTAGCCAACATTCGTTAACTATCAGGTCACTCCACTATAGCCCGATAGTTGCACTCCCCTCACTATAGATATATTTCCGTCCACTTGATCTAACCATGATTAGTAAGTCGATCCTTCACAGGTTGTTCGTAGCTATAGCTAGGTCAATAAGCCGTTTTACCCCTATAGTACTTCTAGTTCCTTAAGTCCCACTGATCCTCTAATGAATAATTGGTTTATGGTCCAACCAATAAACCGAGTCCCTCTCGGGCCAATGAGAGGGAGGGATCCCTTTGTTCAAGCCCCGGAGTCAGCACTTAAGGGAACAACCTCTCTACTATCCCTTATTCGGGTAGGAGTGAATTCCTTCTTGCACGACTATGTCCCCAGCTATCTACCCGTTCCTATCCCTGAAATGGGAGGCTTATTGAGTCGGCGATACTGAGCCACTCTCACCTATGCAGATCTAAGGATAAGCCCGAATAAACAGGAGTTCATAGTTAGCTCAGGATTAAGATCGAGTTATCTAGGTCATCACATGAAATAGTCAGTCTCGTTAGTAAACGGTGTTATAAAGCGAGAGCGACTTATTTCTCGGTCCTGGTCTTATGCAAACTCATTGCATAGGACGCCCCCACTCGCATGTCTCTAAATGGACGATTTAGGATCACATCGTCTATACCATCTATAAAGTGGGCCGCGTCTCATAGTGTCTCCAGAATAAGGTACCCAACCCTATTCCTATACTATAGACCGTTTTGGCTATTACTCAAGCTTGATCCACTTTTATGTCTCTACATAAAGCTCAAGTGTTCATCCTATAGCCATGGATCTTAGTTTATTGGATTTGGGTTATTATATGTGCAATTTACTTTATTCAGTAATGACTTTTACTAAATCAATCTCGATAACACCTTTATTGAATAAGTATATAATTCGTTTAACATTCACTATCTACGAGTTTTAGGGCACCAATCCCAACATTATGTTCCTGTTACAGCATGTATTTTGTCTCTTAATCTTGCTGTAAGTTTCTTGTTTTTGCCGTTGTATTGGTTTCCCAATCGACATTTAAACCGATAAGGTCTTTGATCGTTTCCGCTGCGCTAGGGCTTTTATCCCTACAATTGGTATCATAGCCAAATCCTGTTTTGAATATTGATTTGGGATTTGCGATTTACTGTAAGGTGGGATTTGCATAATGTATGTATTAAATTTTGCGATAAACTGTTTGGGTTTTAATTGGCCATAGATTTTATGAGTTTTTTGATGCAATTATTTGTATTGGCCCCTGTGTTTTTGGGTATTAATTCATGAAATCGAGTCTGTACCGTCCGGGTCTAGAATAGTTTGAAGATCGGTGAAGAACGCGGTATCAATCGAGGCCAATTGGAACTGTTCAACAGCTGTTTTTTTGCTCAGAATCGAGCTCCAGACGCAGTTTAAGACGAGTATGGTAACGTGGCCAGGTCGCAGGAGAATGTCGGGGCCTTAGGTGCCGAATCCAGATTCCGAATTCTAGGCTTGTGGCTTTACACTACGCTTACTATGAACTCCTGTTTGTTTGGGATTATCCTTTGATCTGCATTGGTGAGAGTGGCCCAACAACGCCGCTCAATAAGCCTACCATTTTGGGGATAATACTTGATGAATAGCTGGGGACATTGTATTGCAATATGGAATTTGCTCATTCCTGAATCAGGGATAGTAGATACGTTGTTCCCTTAAGTGCTAACTTTGAGGCTTGAACAAGGGGCCCCACCCTCTCATTGGCCCGAGGGAGACTCTGTTTAGTTGTTGGACCATAAAAAAAATTGTTCATTAGAGGACCAATGGACTTAAGGAATCAAGAAGTGTTATAGGGGTAAAACGGACCTTTTGACCTAGCTATAGTTACGAAGGACTTGTGAAGGATTGAATTACTAATCATGGTTATATCGAGTGGATCGAAATATATCTACAATGAGGGGAGTTCAACTACTAGGCTATAGTGGAGTGACCCTGTAGTTAACGGATGTTGGTTAACTAGGTTAAAAGGGTTTAGCAAGTTAAACCTCGAACCGTTGGAGCCCATGATCTGTAGGTCCATTAGGTCCCCTTGCTAGCTTGAGAATAACCTTTGGAACAATATAATGGAAATGATTAGAATAAGTTCAAATTCGGTTTAGGGAAATGGTCAGTCATATTGGATATTGCCGACACGTCGAGTTTTGGTTAAACCTAACTATGAGATATTTAATATATTTAAATATGATTTAAATATCGAGCACATGAATAGGGATTCATAGTTGAAAAATAATATTTCACAAATGTTCGGGATTGGTAGCAAAATATTAATTTAATATTAGATATTAAATTATATATATAATTGATTATTTAATTAATAATTAATTTAAATTAATTTAAAATTGAAAATTAAAAATTGGATTTAAATTTTCAGATTATTAATTATAAGAATTAAATTAACTAAAATTCAACTTAATTTGAATTAAGAAAATTCAAATTAAATTTGAATTTTAAAAGGTGGGGTGCATGGTGACTAAACCCATGCATTCCCCCTCATTAAGCCACCAAATTACCCACTTAATCTTGGGTCATTTGGTGTCAAATGTTGGTGCATTTTCTCAGCTTCAGTTACTCTATAAATGGAGGTGAAATTGCTAAAGAAAAGAGGTAGGATTCCATAAGGTTATGTTGCCAAAATCTCTCCAAAACTCAAGAACTCAAACCCTCTTTTAAGCTTGTGTTTTCAAGCTCTTTCCCTCTCAAATTTCATCACTAGAGGATCCCACAATCCGTTCCAAAGGCTTGAGAATAGCAAGGAAGATCAAGTGGTGGTTTGTGACAAGTTGGTGAAAAAAAACAAGCAACCAATTCATCCAATTTGAAGAACAAAGAGGTTGATACTCACTGCCTCTATTTTTCTTCATATGAACAACATGCTTTGTATGATCAAATTGAATTAATTATGTGCCTAAGATCCAAAATTGCTTCCGCATGTTAGATATTAACACCTTCATCTTGCACAGGTATGGTTGGGACCAACTGAGTAAAGAGCCAAAGGCAACATCCATTGCCCTGGTATGTGAGTTTTATGCACAGATTGGGGCGGAGTTGCAGACAGTTGTGCTCCTGAGAAGCTAGGTGGTGGAATTCTTGGCAAAGAAAATAAATCAGGCTTTTCGATTGCCATCCCCCCACTACCCTGTTGGAAATATGGCAATAGAGGAGCGAACTACAGAGCAGTTGAGAGGCACTTTCTATGGTGGTCCACAAGGGAGTAAAGTGGCAAGAGTCTAGGACAGGGATCATGACTCTCTTATCTGGAGACTTGAAGCCAGAAGCAGTAGTTTGGCTGTACGTGATCAAGAATTGAATCATGCCTACAACGCATGACACGACCATATCTTCGGAGAGGGTCATGTTGTTGTACAACATGATTAAAGGCTTGGATCTCAACCTCAGCAAAATCATCTGGTCTGAGATCCTTGTCTGTGGGCACAATAATGTGGGGAGGCTGTTCTTCCCAACTTTGATCACCAAACTATGCAAGCTTGCAGGAGTCAAGCCTGAGGAGATCAAAGAAGAAACGGAGGTTGCCAGGACTTCAATCGATTTAAGCTTGATCAAGAAGCTCATTACTAAATCCAAGAAGAAGGTGACTTCCTAGAGAAGAAGGATCAATCCACTCCTCCTGCAGCTTAGCCTTCAATGCTGCCTCCAGAAACTGCTACAGTAGCTGATGCATCAATAATTGCGATCGTGAACCAACAACCACCTGCCTGAAGGAGTGTACGAGACACTAGCGAAAGCTATTTGGATCGAGAGCCTCTCAATTTCATTAATTTTACAAACCCAGAGTATGCATGAAAGGAACTGAAAATAGAGAACGAATACTAACCTCTTTGTAGCTCCAATTTAGCTTATTCCATGAATGAATTCTTCTCACGGACACGACAAGGACAACCACCGTGATCTTTCCCGCTATCTGACGGAACGACTTGTCGAGGGTCGTGTCAAATAAATTTGTAATCCACAACCTCTAATGCTAACTTGTAGCAGTAGTGGCTGGGGTCAATCACAGGGGGTCTTTGCAAACAAATCTTTATTTCCTTAATCGTTTTAGGTAACCAAAAGGGGGGTTTTTTTATCTTTGGAAAGAAAGTTGTTATGGAATGGAAATTAATTATGGAAAATATTGAAAAAGGAAAGTAAGAGAATCAAGTAAAAGGAATGAAATCAATACCTCAAAGATCATGTAACCGAGATTGTCATGGTAAGTTCAATTCAATTAAATCATTAATCTCACTAATTAGTCAAAAACAAGTTTAAGTCCTGCGTATTCCAACAACAAACCGACTACCATGATCCAATTGTAACGACATGAATTTTGAGATAAAGTTAAATGTCTCAAATTTAAAGTCTTGAGAGCTAATTTCATGAAATATGTTTAAGGAATGAATTAAATCATCTATAATGTAAGGTTTAATTGGATATTAGCTTAGATTTCAATTTTAAGAGGGTTGAGTGACATTTTCGTAATTAAATGGTCTTTGAAGCCAAGCAAACCCTAAGCCATCTTTTTTTATTTAAGCCGCACGGAGCCCTAGGTGAGCCATCTATCTTCATCTTCCTCTTCCTTCCGTCCATAGCACCCACGAAACCCCCCCTCTCATCCACCCTTCTACGGCGGTGGGGTTTAGCAACTCCGACAGCGCACGTCTTCTCCGACAAGTAGCGACGACGACAAGCTCGGTCACAACGGCGAGTTTCCGACAGTTTTCGGCACATGTGCTGCTCGGTCGTGGGTGTTTTGTTGCGTGGGTCTTCTTCTTCTCCAGCAACAGGCTTTTCGTGCGGTGTGGGTCTCGTTTCATGGTGAGTTCTTGGTCTATAAGCTTCGTTTTCTGGCAGGTGTAGCTGCTGCAGTTGACGGATTCCGACGGGCAGCAGTACGGTCAGATGGGAGGCGTGGTTTTGGGTAGTTTGGGTGAAATTTCTTGCAAATTTGAGCGAGATTAACCTTAGGTAAGTTGGATTAATGTTATTTTTGGTTGATTTTAGCCTCCGATTGAATTCCCACTCGTTTTTGTCTAGTTCATCAAGCTCTCCATTCAAGTTTCGTCGATTCAAGAAGTGGGTCTTTGAGTTTTGGTGGCTTTAGGTAATTCCAGTTTTGGGCAAGAGAATTAATTTTAGTTTTGGTTATATTAAGCAATTTAGATGTGTACCCAGTAATTTTGGTTAATGATTTCAAGGTACCCATAGCGATAGAAGGTTGGATTTTGACATTAGAGTTGAATTGGAACTCTCGACTCGCAAGCTAAAGGTTTATTTGGCTTGCTAAAGTCTTTGAATCAAGAAGTTTTGAAGAGGATTAGAATGGGGTTAATTAAGCCAAGGTAAGTGGCTTTATTGTTTCATGATTTGTTTGATTATGTGCATGTTTATGAAAAAATTTATGAATGTATGAAGTTTGATATGAATGTTTCCAAACGTTGTGTTTTAAAATTCTCGAGTTGGTGGTCTCTCAAAAATATCGTAATATGTATGAGCTTAAATAATTTTTTTTAATAATTTTGAAAGTGTACATGAAATTGATGTACTTAAAGAGATGCCTACACAGGACTTAGGGACATGAAATTGATGTACCTAAGTCAAGGTTTGTGAAGTTGACGACCTCCGTAGGTCTCACATGAAATTGATGTGTCTAGGATATGCATGAAATTGATGTATATCCCATAGTTAATAATTTAAGATATAGTTTAGAGCCACCAAAAATATGTTTGTTGTTGATTTTATAAAACGTTCATAAGCGTGACCCAACCTCAACAGTGGGGTCACTTACTAAGTATTTAAAATACTCATTCTTTTCAAAAATGTTTTCTTTCAGGTAAAGGCAAGGGCAGGTGCAAGGCGACTGATGAGAATCCGTTAGGCAACCATAAGAGGACTATGAACCTCATATTTTATTTTCTCCAGCTTTAAGAACTCTGTTTTATTGTGTTTGATTTGTAAACTTGATTGAGAAATTTTTTAGAGGCCATGTATGTTTATAATTTGAAAATTATTTGAAAATATTTAAAACCTTTAAAATCAGGGATCCCGAATAAAAGTTTTGTTTTGACGTTTTTACTTAAATTAGTATCTATGTTATAAAATGTTTTTATTTAAAAAGGTGATCAAAACATGTATGTTGTAACGGTCCCGAAAAGACTCTTGTAAGAAGTCGGGTCGTTACACCAACTATCACAAACATCCAAACGCTTATTTGATTCTAGCTTAAATTAATTAATTGGCCGATTAACTAATCTAAACCGCATTGGGATATAGCTGAATTAATTCACATACAACGGGCAACAAACCACAATAACAATTGATTAAATCATTTAGTTTTAGGGACGCATGAGTAATATCAAAACGTTTGCCTATCTACTACTTAGATTTAGCAAGTAAATTTAGAGAGTGCGCGATCAAGGTTGTCAATCTTTCCTACCACAATCTAAACTTATAAACAAAGAACTAAAATCACATAAACATGCTTTAAGAATTCAAACAAGAGATTTCATTAAAAGAAATTGAACTTACACGTTGACGTCCCGATTACATGAATGAAGAGTCTAGCCTCTCATGGAGCAGGAGCAAGCTGAATTCTTCATGGAATACATCATGGAAAGCAAGAAAAACTAAACTAAGAAGAATGATGGAGAAAGCGGAGAGAGATGAACTACAATATTGTAGTGAATTGTGTATTGAGGGATGATTCTGAACCTACACCAAAGGCCACTATTTATAGGAGTTCTTGGCCTTCAAATCGTGGTGGCTTGGTGCTGAAGAAGGCCTCAAAATTAGAAAATTCATGGAGTCAAATTAGAAAAATATCAATTCTGGAAAACTGCCTAGCATCGAAATGCTATAACACAACGTCGCGACATTGTCCCTTCAGATATGGAAAGTAGCCGTTGAAGTTGCCTCCAAGGGCAGAATGGTCATTTTCCACTCTGGTTTTGCTCGTTTAGGCCTCGAATCGCTTCCAAAGCTCCAATGAGGACCTATACACATATTATACTCATTTTAAAGTATTTTCGCAAGGGATTCAACAAAGATAAAAAATGGGGAGATTCTAAATTTATAACAAATTAGACCGATCAATATCCTATGCAATGAGTTTACATAAGACCGGACTGCAAAATAGTAAGCACTAGTTGTAACACCGTTAACTAGTTAGGTTTCTATTTCACTAGGAAGACCTAAGCAACTTAGTTTGAATCCTGAGTGGATTATGGACTTCTGTTCACGAGGGATTGTCCTTTAATTTGTATGGGTGAGAGTGGTTAGTACACTGACTCAATAAGCCTACCATTTTGGGGACAAGATCGAGTGGGGAGCTGGGAACATAATCACACAAGATGGAATTCAATCGATCCCGACTTTTGAGGAAGTCGATGAGTGTTCCCTTAAGTGATGTCTCCAGGTCTTGAACAAAGGGCCCTATGATGGGACCAAAGTTTCCTTGTTTATTTGTTCTTAATCTTGCTAGTTTTACGATAATTATTTCGCTAAAAGTTATATTTTGTAGGGGTTTGGTATCAAGCACTTCTAGGGAGTCCATATTCGAAATTGGCGTTAATTCGAGGAAATTAACGTGGTTTTGATCCATCTTGAAGCCCATGGGATGTGGAGAGGGTGAAAAGACCAAAGTGGAGCACTTGAGACTCGAAAACAACGCTGAATGGATCAAGTTTTGAAGCAGCCAAACAAGAAAGACCCGAGAGATGGCGTCTCGATGCTTCGAATATGAACGATCGGTGAAATCACCGTCGACGTCGAGACGTTGGCCACGACGTCTCGATGCCAGCTCACTATTTAAATAGAGCAGTTTGCGATTATGGGAAAAAAGAGAATCCGATTGGGAGCTTTTAGCAAACGTTTTCTCTCGGTTTTAGCTCTGATTGCTTCACTTTTCTTCTGTATTTTATAGTTTCTAAGTAGATTAGGTTGGTTTCTCGAGCCTTGGGCTTGGATTAGGCTTGTCTATGGTCGTCTAAGCACCGTTCGTTGTAGTTGGAACCTCGGGATTGTAAGTACATTTGTCTTTTTATGAAATTCTTGGAGCTTTCTGAACTGAATGGTCATATCTTGATGTTTGTTTAGCTTTATGCATGATTTACTTATTGTTCGTGGCTTTAGATTCTCCCTTTTATAATTAGCATGCGCAATAGGTTAGATTGACGCCCTAACCCGCAACTCGTATGTTAATAACCCGCTAAGGAACTAATTTCCACATAGCTAATGGATGGTTAGTTCAATAGTTAGCATTAGATTGATTCGTGGGCACAAGTCCCAAGAGTAGACTCTGACTTTGTTGCTTGACATGATAGATCTAGGGTCTAAACCGATATTTGTGATTAATTATATTTCTTCTAGTATATTATGGGTGTTCTAGCCTAGAGCAACAATTAGTTAATTTATTAATCGTGGCCAGGTTAATTTATTGATCAATTGCATGTTGGTTCAATGGGTTCGTTGGGTTAACGCTCTAGGGGTACCTTGATCTTAACGTAGTTACTCCATTGATTAATTTTGACGAGTTCGTGGAATTAATTAATTAGTAGTTAGTAATTGAATCGATGGACGTTGAGATCGAGTCAATTGATTTAGAGTACCAATTAGATAGCATGAATGTAAATCATTATATGTTAATCGATGAGTAAAAAGTAAATGTATTAATCCCGAGTGTCTCTAGCTACAGTGAGCGACAAGGTGAGATTAGCCAACCTCCCCATTTACTTTTCTGCCATTTAATTTCCTATCAATTTACTTTCCCACAATTTTAATTTCCTCGCAACTTTCACCATCCTTCTCAACCCCCCTTTTTGTTACAAAACACAAAAGAGATTAGAAGTAAACCAGTTGTTCCCTGTGATCGACCCCGACCACTACTACTACAAGTAGATTAGTGATTGTGGATTATAAATTTGTTTTGACACAGACCACCAACAAGTCCAGACCCGTCAAACTGGCCTCGTCACCCCACCTTCTCACTGGCCCGAGCGGGGTTTCTATTTGATGGTTAGACAACAAACAGGTTGTTCATTAGAGGAGCACTGTTACTTAAGGAGGTAGAGGTAACTCAGGGGTAAAATAGTAATTTGATCCAGCTGGAGTTACGAACACTCGTGAAGGACTAACTTGCTATTTTTGGTCTATATCTTTGGACACAAAATTATGTCTGTAGTGACAAAAGTGCAACTATGGGTCTTTAGTTGGAGTGAACCCACGGTTAATGAAAATTGATTAATTAGTTAATGAGTTTAGCCGATTAATCTCATATCGTTGGAGCTTCTGATCTATTGGTTCATTAGGTCCCACAAGTAGCTCGTAAAGAGACTTGAGACAATTAAGTATTAATTATAAATTGAAAGTGTTCAATTTAGGGGAATCATATAATATAAAGTTTATGAAACTTTATAATATAGTTTTGAATTAAATTCAATATTAATTTTTGAGAGAAAATATTTGAAAGAGTTCAAATAATTAATATGAATTGGATTCATATTTATAATTTAATAAAATTCCTAAAATTAAATATATGATATTTAATTGGGTAATGAATGAATGAACTAATTATTAAAATTACATACGAATAAGATAATAGATTTGATTAGATCTTATTCATGACCTTTTCCTATAAGGATTAGATTTTAAGGCCTTTTCCTATAAATAGGACCCCTGGGGTAGGGTGAAAGGCGTCTCATTCATTCTTCTACTCTCAGAGAATTCCCCTGAAGGATCCCACTAGTCTCCTGCCTCTAGAAGTCTCAAAGTCATACCGGTGTAGCCATAGTGGTGGTGTCCCAAGAATTGTTGACGCTTAGTCCCTAAGAAATCAAGAAAGGTGTTCTTGATCTATCAGAGTTTTCAGACAACAGTTTCTATGCTTCTCCCTTTTAGATTAGATCTAATGTTATATGCTTAGCCTAATTGTTAAATCATAGAATAGTTCTAAGTTTTTTTTTTTTTTTTTTTTTTTTTTTTTTTTTTTTGTCAATGTATTGGTATTTTAGATTAATAAAATTAACTACGAATCGGTCCCAATTCGCTTTCGCTGACGGAATTAGGGAATTCCAATCCTTCACTAAGAACCCCGGGCTATGTTATGAAAACTAGAACTTTATGTAGTGACATAAAAGGCGATCAATTTCAAGAAATAGCCTAAGTAGTCTATAGTATAGGGATAAGGCTGGGTACCTTATCTTGGGAACACTATGTGACGTGACCCACTTTGTATATAGTGCAAACGATTTGAACCTGAATCGTTCATGTAAAGACATGCGAGTGGAGGCGTCCTGTGAAATGAGTTTGCATAAGACCAGGACCGAGAAATAAGTCACTTTCCTTTATAACGTCGTTTACTATGAAACTGACTATTTCATGTGATGACCTAGGTAACTCGATCTTAATCCTTAGCTAACTATGAACTCCTATTTATTCGGGATTATCCTTTGATTTGCATGGGTGAGGGTGGCTCATCATCACCGACTCAATAAGCCTACCATTTTGGGGATAAGATCGGGTAGATAGTTGGAGACATAGTCCTTCATGACGGAATTCACTCCTACCCAATTTAGGGATAGTAGAGAGGTTGTTCCGTTAAGTGCTGACTTCGGGACTTGAACAAAGGGATCCCGCCCTCTCATTGGCCCAAGAGGTATTAGGTTTAGTGGTTGGACCACAAACCAATTGTTCATTACGGACTCAGTGGGGAGTTAAGGAACTAGACGTAACTTCAGGGGTAAAACAGACATTTTATCCAACTGTAGTTACGAATAACATGTGAAGGGTCGACTTACTAATCATGGTTATATCAGATGGAAAAAAATATATCTACAGTGAGGAGAGTGCTACTTTCAGAATATACTGGAGTGTCACGGTAGTTAACGAATGTTGGTTAACTAGGTTAAAAAAGATTAGTCGGTTAATCTCGAATCGTTGGAGCCCATGATCTGTAGGTCTATTAGGTCCCCCTACTAGCTCATACAGATTAAACCTTAGAACAAAGTGATAACAGAATATGAAACGTTCAAGTTCGATTTACGGAATTAAACGTTAATTATATTCGATATATTTAACGTAATAGTTTAATTATGGATTAAACTATATATATCGAAAGAGTTGGAAATATTTAAAAGAGTTGTATATATATAATTGAAAATTAAATTTTCAATTAAGATAAAATGAAATTATGAATTTCATTAAATGATAAAATTGGTTTCATTTTTAATTTTGATTAAAAATTAATCCAAGAGGCAAAATATTATTAAGTGACACCAATCCCATTGACTATGGCTTCGATCCAAGTTGTTGTCTTCTTCACCATTGTTCGAGTTATTTATGGTGGTGTTTGTTGTCTTCTTTAGCATGAATGTGGTTGCATGATCTTTCTCTTTAAAAGGAAAAGAAAGACACAAGCTTAAAAGGTTAAGCTTCTGGTGAAATTCTAAAAAGAAGAAGAAACACACCAACTCTCCAAAAGCTCACAATTTCTCTCTCGTTCATCACAAATTCGAGTCCCACAACTCATTCTAAGACCGGAGGATAACGGGGAAGATCACGATTGTTGTCCACGCTTTGATTATATTCAGAATTCATCAAAGAAGCTCATGAAATTTTGCAACATGATGTTGGTTCTTAAAACGCTCTATTTTCGGTTTCAGTTTTATGCATGTTTTCATTTACAAAATTAGTGAAATTGAGAGGCTCTCTATCCAAATCGCTTCCGCTAGTGTCTAGTACACCACTTCACGCAAAGAAATTTTAAGGCTTAGGCATTAATTAAAGGCATACTCAAAGAACTGTGATAGGGATAAAGATATGTTATACTTCATTGATGTGATTGGTGACCGCAAAGTGCACGGGCCACAAGTAATATAAAACGGAAAGTATTCCGAGTATCGAATCCACAGGGAGGTGAAGCGAAACTTAAGCAATTAATTAAAATTCTCTTGAGCACTGAAAATACTTAGGTGAAATAATATTTAGGGACCAAGCTCATGTGATAAAAAGAATTCGAATTTAAAAAGACTTAATGAAAACAAATTTGATCAATCAAAAATAAAATGTGGAGAAAGAGGTTTTTCTTGAAATGGGAAGAGGGGTCTTGAAAATCAATGGTTAGCTAAATAATTGCTATAATTATCCTATCTCATTGCCCAACTAATTATAAACCTAGAATCTCCGTTAATCACATAGGTTCTCCTGTCGGTTTCCCCTAATTGTAATTAGTTCATTTTAACAACCTAAGTGTCCTTAGCGCTATTAAAAATCATTAATTATTACGCCCTGATTCATTTTAGGAATCTATGTTTAATCAACTAATCCCGGTGTCACAACGGGCAATTAAACTAGTTGCATGGATTATGATCTATCCTAATTTCTCTCCGTCGAGTTTCCATTAAGAATCGAATCATTACACAATTGGCCAGATTGAGTAAAGCATTAAGCACATCCATACAAATAATTAGGACATGGGCAAGAGACAAGGAATTATAACAATATTTCCACTAACATTTCATTTCAAGACCCCAAATTGGGGTTTAGCTACACATAATATTCACAATAATTACAAGGGAAAGCATATTAAAAGGCATAAAGGAAAAGGAATTGACCGTCGAAAAACCCCTTGCTGACGCTTGGAGCCCCCGCTGACTACTCCTCGAGCCTCTAGATTGCTCCCCAAAATTCCCCAAAAATTCCCACTAGAAGAACCCTCTCAAAAAGGCTCAAAGCCTTGAGAGGGGCTCCAAAAAAGGAGTCTTAGGAGAGAAAGGAATGAGTGAGTAATGATTGATTGATGATTGATATCAAAATGAGGCACCAAGGGCGCCTATTTATAGGCCTGGAAAAGGGGTAGCGTCGCGACGCTGCCTTGCCAAGCGTCGCGACGCTGCTGCGCACGCGGCTTGGGCAACAAGAAAGGGCAGCGTCGCGACGCTGCCTTGCTAAGCGTCGAGACGCTGTCCAGATTTTCCAGAAAAATCAGCTTCTTTTTGGGCTGATTTTTGGGCCTTCTTCTTCATTTCTCTTGGTGTATTCTTCATGGATGCCTTCTTTGGGCTTCCAAATGCTTCAAACTTTGATTTGGGCTATAATTCCATCAATTTTGGCTATTTTTCTCCCAAAATCATCATTTATGCTCCTAAAGACAAAATAACAAAATTCAATAAATATATTCATTAAAATCACGATTAAAGCACCAAAAAGCTTAATAATTTGAGGCTAAAATAGCGACATTTCTGCTCGCTATCACACCCCCAAACTTAAGCTTTTGCTAGTCCCGAGCAAAATAAATTCTAAAGATGCATGAAATAGAATCGCTCAACCCTCAATGATTTTGGAATTCTTAGGATCGAATGGAAAACATGCAAGTGGAATAAGCAAGCACCGCATACTCTTGAAGAAATCTTAAACTAGTTTGAACTTAAGATTAATGAATAGCATGCTCAAGACTTATCTATTGATTCTTTTACTAACCTAGATTAGTCTTATGGCTTTCTCCATTTGTTTTCCCCCTACACTGGCTAAGAGCCCCTAATACTTTGGAGTCCTTCTATCATGCAAAAAAAGTAACTAGGGTGCCTGTCATTTTTTTTTTCTTTTTTTTTTTCATGGGGGAGCAGAATTCTCACATGATTTTTCTTTTTCTCTTCTTTTTCTTTTCTTTTTCTTTTGCTCCTCCCCCAAACTTGCATTTTGATATCTATTGGTACTAGCTTTCACACTACGGTGCAGGGACCCTTAACCCGAATTTTATTCTTGGTTGGCCTAACTGATCACACCGCAGGTAGCTCTTTTTACCCCTAGGTTTTTTTTTTTTTTTTTGAGCAAGCAAAAATTCTTTTTCAACAGATTTTCTTTTTCTCACATTTTCTTTTGTTGCTTTTGCTTTTCTCTCAGCAGGCATAAAATTTTTTCCTACCTAGTTCTTTAGAGCAATCAAGCATGAACTTCCTGATATTAGAAACTAAGCCTATCGGGGTGACAACAACTTTGAAAACCATAATAAGAATCTAGATTTTCAAAGACGTCATTAGATAAGACTATTGCATGCTTTAGACATCAAAACTAAGTATCAAAAAATTTTAAAATTTCACAATTTCTGCCGTGCTCCCAGATTCCACAATCATATAAACCTTTTTCTCCCAAAATTTCAAAAATCACATCCTTGGCTATCATGGCTATCTATTCATGCATCTAACAGAATTTGAATATGCTCAACACAGCGGAAGCCTCCCCCCCAAACTTAAACTAAACATTGTCCCCAATGTTTTAAAACAGAAAAGCATAAAGAGAGATACTGAGACTTCCCTGAGCTAGGAGCGCTTCATCCTCTTCCTTTGGATCCATGAAAAATGGGAAATGTGGAATTTTGGGATTTGCTAAGGTGATCCTGCAAAACAAAATTGGATCACGGAGCAAAGAAAATTATTTACCGCAAAAACAACTAACTACTTTAATCCTTGGGTTGCCTCCCAAGCAGCGCTTTCTTTAACGTCTTTAGCTAGACTAGGCTCGGCACGCTTACGGAGGCTCAAAATAAAAATTTTCATCATCCTCCGGGCCCTGCAAGAAATCACGCACCGAATTGCATACTACAAACAGGGGAGAAAAAAAACTTTCCCCTGGCCCATCTTCACTAAAGAGATTCTCATAATAACATTTCAGAAAATAATCAGCCGCATCAAATCTCTTTTCTAAATCTCTATTTTCAAAACAATTGTTAACAGAGTCATCAAGCGTTATAATGTCTACTGGTCTAGGATCTATAGGTGGCCTATCAATCATGCCAGTCCATTCATCAGAGAAAATATCTACATGCTCATTAGATCCTTCAGACTCAGAATTAAAAAATGATTCAACTAAGCTATCATATGACTCATCATCAGAAGAATTAAAGAATTCAAGAATTTCAGGATCAGATTCTATACTATGCACAGATTCAAGTTCTTCTGGGTCAGATTCTATTCTATACACATCATCAGGACATGAAAAGAAAGTATTCACATTGTCAGGATTCATGCATTCAGGAATGTCAAGATCAGACTCAATAGATTCACTGTAATCATGGTCAGACTCAAAATTATCTATCGAGCAATCTTTTTTGTGCCTTTTACGTTCGTGCTCAATGTCAGGCAATTCAATATCATCATTAAAATTATCCATTTCAGGCAAATCTAATTCATTTTCAAAGGAAGGTAAATCATCAACTGCAGATCTTTCATTTTCACATGCAGGCAAGTCTAATTCATTTTCGAAGTCAGGCAGATCCAAATCATTTTCAAACAGAGGATTATCCATATATGCATCATGATCAAAATCCATATTATCAACAAGCATTTCTCCTAGGCCTAGGCCAAGATTATAGTCTACCTCTTCATCATCATCAGTCAAGTATTCAGGCCCAACAGAAAAACATGTATGCAAACTACAAACAGATTCATCTTTGCCAAAAATACTAAACACGACTTTTTCATCATCAATGTTCAAGGTAAGCTTACCTGTATGCACGCTAATCTCGGCCTTACCAGTGGCTAGGAAAGGTCTGCCTAAGATAATTGGCACCTTTTTGTCCTCCTTCATGTCCAGTACCACGAAATCTACAGGGAAGATGAATTTGTTGACTTTCACCAACACGTCCTCCACAACACCCATCGGGTGAGTAATCGATCTATCAGCAAGCTGGAGAGTGACGTCAGTGTCTGTCATACCTGATAAACCAATCTTCCTGTACACAGAGTAGGGCATCAAATTTATACTTGCTCCTAAATCACACAAAGCCCTATCGAAGGATACTTCTCCTATGGTACAGGGAACAGTAAAACTCCCTGGGTCTTTCTGCTTAGAGGGTATCCTACCAGAAATAATGGTACTGCTACTCTCAGATAAATTAAAAACTTCTTTTTTCAGACTTTTCTTTTTAGAAAGCATTTCCTTCATGAATTTTCCATAATTCGGCATATTATACAAAGCTTCTACCAATGGAATATTCACAGTCAACTTTTTAAACATTTCTAAAAATTTTTGAAATTGTTCATCTAATTTGACATTCTTAAATCTTTGAGGAAAAGGTAACTCCCTGTAATCAAAGGTTGGACATTCGCCCCTCCGCTTGGGTGGGCTAATATGCGAACCTCTGTCATGGTGGTTGCATGGAACCACTTCTTCCTCAGTCATCTTTTCTTTGTCATTCTGCTTCTCTTCTTTTTTACCTGCACAGCTATTAGAAAAATCACATTTTAATTCAATAGAGTTAGGAGGATGTTGGAACCTTTCAGATGAGGTTTTTTGTGCCTCAGCCCCTTCATCTTCATCCATTATCTTCTCTTCTTCCTTTTTCTTCTCTGAACTGTCCTCCAGTCTTCTGCCACTTCTCAAAACCACCATCTTACACTGCTCTTTCGGGTTAGGCTCAGTATCGCTTGGAAATTTTCCCTTCTGAAGGGCATTTACTGCTGAAGCAATCTGACCTATCTGCACTTCCATATTCTTTAGAGCTGCGTCGTGGTTGTTTACTGATGTCTGGAGATTTACATTCAATATTCTTTGTTCCTTGATGAATAAAGCCATCATCTCCTCCAGATTATTTTTCTTCTCAGGAGTACTCGTTGATGCAAAACCTGGGGGTGGCTGCAAAACATTCTTCGTATTTGCATATGAGAAGTTCTCGTGATTGCGCAGACTGGGGTGGTAGAAGTTCGGTACTCCTTGAGTATATGATCTATTTCCTATGTATTGAACTTCTTCCACATCTTGACCTTCTTTCTTCGAATGTCCTTCAGCTAAGGTGGAAATGGACTTAACCACCTCAGATGACGTTAATTTGTTTAGTGCATTGGTCAGAGATGCTAGTTGCGCTTTCAGTGAACTTGACTCATCTAATTCATACAATCCAGCTTTCTTTGTAACTGTTCCTCTCTCCGTCGGCCATTGATAACTCGTCGCCGCCATTTCCTCAAGCAGGTCTTTGGCTTCTGTTACTGTTTTTGAAAGAAAACTCCCTCCTGCTGATGTGTCTAGGACTGTCTTCGTGGAGGGGTTTAATCCATTATAGAATAACTGTACCTGAAGCCAATCAGGATATCCGTGATGGGGGCATCGCCTAAGCATTTCCTTATATCTTTCCCACGCTTCGTATAACTGCTCCTCGTCAAGCTGTCTGAATGTTCCAATTTCAGTCCGCAGCTTGGTAGTCTTAGCTGGTGGAAAAAATTGTCAGAAAAGCCTGGGCAAGCTCGTCCCAAGTACTGATGCTGCCCGTCTCGACTGATTCGAGCCAATCTTTTGCTTTATCCTGTAGAGAAAATGGAAATAGCCTCAATCTGATCGCGTCGGCCGGAACTCCGTTCATCTTTACCGTCCCACATATTTCTAGGAATGATCGCAGATGAGAGTGAGGATCCTCGGAAGGATGTCCCTTGAACGAGTTATCGCGCGCCATCTGAATCAACCCTGTTTTTAGCTCAAAATTTGTAGCTTGGATGGGGGCGTAAACAATCCCAGAATTTTCGGTAGGAAGAACTGGCTGCAGGAAATCTCTAATTGCTTTGGGAGCTTCTTCTTGGTGGGCCATCGTTTCTGTTAATCTTTTTTCTCTTCTAATGAATTTTAGAGTCCTGTTAATCTCAAGATCTAACGGAAACAGATTAACCACCTTGTTTCTTCGCATGCAATGCTCCCAGATAATGATAAAAAGAACCAAACAAAAATGAAAATAAAATAATATTCACAAAACGATGAAAGAAAAATATTTACACCTAAATTACCATTTACCCTTTTCTTTTCGATGTCAAGAAAAATTAATTTTTGCTTAAAAATCAAGCCTCCCCGGCAACGGCGCCAAAAACTTGGTGACCGCAAAGTGCACGGGCCACAAGTAATATAAAACGGAAAGTATTCCGAGTATCGAATCCACAGGGAGGTGAAGCGAAACTTAAGCAATTAATTAAAATTCTCTTGAGCACTGAAAATACTTAGGTGAAATAATATTTAGGGACCAAGCTCATGTGATAAAAAAAATTCGAATTTAAAAAGACTTAATGAAAACAAATTTGATCAATCAAAAATAAAATGTGGAGAAAGAGGTTTTTCTTGAAATGGGAAGAGGGGTCTTGAAAATCAATGGTTAGCTAAATAATTGCTATAATTATCCTATCTCATTGCCCAACTAATTATAAACCTAGAATCTCCGTTAATCACATAGGTTCTCCTGTCGGTTTCCCCTAATTGTAATTAGTTCATTTTAACAACCTAAGTGTCCTTAGCGCTATTAAAAATCATTAATTATTACGCCCTGATTCATTTTAGGAATCTATGTTTAATCAACTAATCCCGGTGTCACAACGGGCAATTAAACTAGTTGCATGGATTATGATCTATCCTAATTTCTCTCCGTCGAGTTTCCATTAAGAATCGAATCATTACACAATTGGCCAGATTGAGTAAAGCATTAAGCACATCCATACAAATAATTAGGACATGGGCAAGAGACAAGGAATTATAACAATATTTCCACTAACATTTCATTTCAAGACCCCAAATTGGGGTTTAGCTACACATAATATTCACAATAATTACAAGGGAAAGCATATTAAAAGGCATAAAGGAAAAGGAATTGACCGTCGAAAAACCCCTTGCTGACGCTTGGAGCCCCCGCTGACTACTCCTCGAGCCTCTAGATTGCTCCCCAAAATTCCCCAAAAATTCCCACTAGAAGAACCCTCTCAAAAAGGCTCAAAGCCTTGAGAGGGGCTCCAAAAAAGGAGTCTTAGGAGAGAAAGGAATGAGTGAGTAATGATTGATTGATGATTGATATCAAAATGAGGCACCAAGGGCGCCTATTTATAGGCCTGGATAAGGGGTAGCGTCGCGACGCTGCCTTGCCAAGCGTCGCGACGCTGCTGCGCACGCGGCTTGGGCAACAAGAAAGGGCAGCGTCGCGACGCTGCCTTGCTAAGCGTCGAGACGCTGTCCAGATTTTCCAGAAAAATCAGCTTCTTTTTGGGCTGATTTTTGGGCCTTCTTCTTCATTTCTCTTGGTGTATTCTTCATGGATGCCTTCTTTGGGCTTCCAAATGCTTCAAACTTTGATTTGGGCTATAATTCCATCAATTTTGGCTATTTTTCTCCCAAAATCATCATTTATGCTCCTAAAGACAAAATAACAAAATTCAATAAATATATTCATTAAAATCACGATTAAAGCACCAAAAAGCTTAATAATTTGAGGCTAAAATAGCGACATTTCTGCTCGCTATCAGCGATAGATAATACAATCAAACATAAGAACAACGCATAAAAAAAAATTCAACACTTAGAAAAGGTAAACAAAAAATTCACTCCCTTGGGCTTGGAGGAGTGATAGCGAGCATAGCTAGCTATCTTTCCTTATTGAATTTAGCTAGTCTTTGATGATTATTGGCCATTTTATTGCACTTTATTGTTCATTTTGTAGGAAATGGTTGATTGGAGCTATAGCGCGTTAATCGGGTGCTTGGGACGCGAAAAGATGCAAAGGAAGGAAAAAGAATCAAAAAGGAAAAAAGTCAATATTTGGTAAAATATAGACCAGCGTCGAGACGCTGCTTCTTTTGCGTCTCGACGCTGGCATTCCATATCATAGGAGGCGCGAAACTGTCGCAGCATCTTGACACTGCGAGAATTCCTTTTCCAGAACGCGTGTTTTAGAAGCAGCGTCTCGACGCTACGACGAAATTTCAGAATAAAAGCATCCTTTCGGCTAGGTTTTTGGGGATTCAATTTTGAGACTTCTTGGGGCCGAAAACAGAGCTAAAACAGAGGATTTGAAGGCTGAAGCTAAGGGAGAAAATCGGAAATCAACCCATTGTTCGTGGGGATCGTGACGGAGACGTCGGACTCGGCCTACATTGAGTTTTCTTTTCCCTTTCCTTTTCTTTAGCTAGATTTATGGCTTTTACATGTTTAGTTGAGCTTGTAATTCTATTCATGAGTAGCTAAACTCATAGCTTAGGGATTGATGTAGTTGATTTTGTTTATGGATTGATTTATGGTTTAAGTTGTGCAATGTTTATTATGTTTGTAATCTTGATTTAATGTTTTCAATTAATTGGCCATTAGTTGAATGATTTAACTTTTGAATCTAGCTCGGGAGAGGGGATTTAATATAGACTTACTCAAGATTGCATGACTTAAGTTTATTTTCTAATTCGTGACGGTTTTAGATTAACTTTAGAATTGGTTAAAAGATCTCATTGCCTTGCATGTTAATAAACTTAGATAGGGATATCAAGTTGGTTAATTTGCATGAGAATCAATTATACTCGGGAGAGGTAGTTGTGATAATAGGGTCTTTGGCTCATAATTTCATTGTGCATAATAAGTTACTCCTTAAAAATCAATCCTAGACTAAATCGGCGAAATCAATTCCCTAAGTATTTTTCCCAATTGAATTTCCACACTTTTTACTTGCTTTAATTTAGATTTCCATTAATCACTCATCACTTTTTGATCCCTAAATAAAATTGAGCGAGATAATTCACAATACTTGATTTGCTTAACAATCCAATCCAGAGGACGACATTCGAATTACATTCACTATATTATTACTTGACCCGTGCGCTTGCGGTAGGAAAAGTTCACATCAAGGAGGCGGCAAAATATTTGATCCAGGCAGCGGTATAGGCATTAGGGGGCACACTTGCGATGGCCTAGAGGCATCTGCTCTTTGCGGCGGGCGAGGCTTCTGAGCGCCTGGCCAGATGATCAAGTTGGCAAGTGTAGGAGGGAGATGGCTGAAAACGTTGGTCCACTGCACAAAATATGGCATGAGGGCATCTAATTTTGCCCTCATTGGCACCATTACTTCCTCGATGTGGCGCCACATTTTAGAGTAGACATTCCCCACGTCCACATCAATGATATGCGACAGGGGAATGCTAGCGCGTGGATTGTTGGTCAAGGGGGGATCTGCCTGCGACAGATCATCACTCAGACGCTTTTCTTCTCTCGACCCTTGGTTGCTAACCTCAACATTGAAAACCAGCACCAAAGGCTCATCTTCTTCTTCATGTTGGCATAGTGGGGAAGAGGCCCTATTCTCAACACACACTTATGTTTCCTATGCCGGCTACGACTCACATCAAACTTCTAGCGCAAACGGCTGAGCTGCAGGCCTCTGATGTGTGTGTGCTGTCACACTGCTCGACTGCAAGCATACACTATCAAGTAATAAAGTGGAAAGTATTTCAGATATCGAACCCAAGGGACATGGTGACTAGTCGAAAAACACAATAATCAAAAAAATAAGAACCTCCTCTAAATTTGCAACCGAGGATGGTAACCAAAGAAATATTTTGAATGGGGTTTTGATTTAAGATAGAAATAAAATGACATAAGTAAATAAAAACGGTTAAAATATATGAGATAAGCAAGGAAATTCAAATAGTATCAATCGAGAGCTTTGAATTGCACACACCTTTACACTCGCAACTTACTCAGACACTACAAACGGCTGAAGAACACTATCTATGTTGCCCACATAGACATGGTGCAGATAGATTCCTCCAGATGTGCCCGCAAATGCCCTAACAACTAGATTGTGAGTTAAGTCCTACTTCTATTCACCTCCGTTGTACGTGCGTTTAGAACACTAAGCCAAGTAGACATCTATTTCTAGGGCTAGTTGAAACTTAGATGAATAATGCTCACGACTTTTAAAACTCTAGTGGTTCCAATCCTATTTCTAGGATGCAAGAAGGCAAAACCCAATTTCTAGGATCTTTTCCACTATTGTTTTGCGAACTCGTGCATTTAACTCCAACCTTTCGGCCATCAGCTAAACACAAACTATACTAACTTAAGTGATCAGTTTAAGCTAACAATGAAACTTAAACTTCAGCAAAAACAAACAATGCTAAGAGGAAGCAAGATTGCATTAGCATAGGTGGGGCCTTCTTCTACTCAAGCTATCCACATATTTGAACCTCCGAGAAGAAGCTTAGCTCATTGATGAAAGTAAAATGCAAGACAAAAAATAAAGAGAACAAAAAAATAGAAAAACAACTTGAATTCATATTAATTAAAAGAATTGAGTACAAGAATGATAGACTTACAACCGAAATTAAAGAGAAAAATACAGCAACATGAACATAAAGACTTAAACAAAAAGTAAAGACTAGACTCGATTAAGGATCTTCCCCACTCTATCTAGCTTGCTCTTGTCCTCTTTCAAGGGGAGACAAACCTTTCTTTTCTTCTTCTTTTGAATGGAAGAGCTGACAGAGGCTGAAAGACCCAGAACTCGAAGTGGTTACAAGATGAGAAGAGAGAAAAACTTAAAATCTATTCTAAGGATGAAATTTCGAGCTCTCTTTGCTTCTTGCTTCTTGATCGCATTTTATAGACCTTGGAAGGTAGGGTTGCCTGTCGAGATCAGTGTGAGAGAGTGTTAGAAGGTGAAAATTCCAAATCCTTGGAGATTTGATACGAGATTTGGAATTTTCGGGTGATTCTTTGAAGATCCCACGAATCTCGGAATTCTGTCGGAAAGTCCAGTTACGGCCGCAAATCGGGCACAAAATCTCGGAAAGTCCAGCTGGGGCTACTTTCCTTATTAGTTTGCGAGCACATTTTGAATGCATATTCCACATCTTCAAGACCAGATGCAGGCACAAATTTTCAGCTTCGATTCTTTTGCTCTGCTAACGCTTTCTCTCCAATTGCGGGCGCATTTCCCTTGCAAAGTCCTATGCCCAAAAACATTAACTTTGGATAAATTCTTACAAAAGTAATCTCTTTTTGTACATATTAAGCATAAATTCTATACTTCTAAGATTTTCAACATGATTCTAAGACTTATGCTAATTTGACTAAAAAAGATATGATTTTAAACACAAAGTCTTTGCTTTCTAAACAATAACCTAGGTTTTTAAGGCTAAATAACACACATAAATGAGTGTTATCAGCCTCTATCTTGGATTTTTCCCTATTGTTTACTTTCTTCTCTTAGCAGGTGGCATTGGAAATTCAGTCTTTCTTCTGCTGCAGGGACCTCTTCTTGTACAGGCGCTGGTGCTGGGTTTGTGTTCAGTTGATGGTCGAAAGGTTGGAGTTGAATGTGCGAGTTCGCAAAACACAATAGTGGAAACGATCCTAGAAATAGGACATTGTTTTCTTGCATCGATCTTAGAAATAGGACTGGAACCACTAGGGTTTTGAGAGTCGTGTGCCTTCATTATTTAAGTTTCAGCTAGCCCTAGAAATAAATGTCTAGCTGGCTTAGTTTTCTAAAGGCACCTACAGCGGAGCTGAATAGAAGTAAGACTTAACTCACAGGCTAGTTGTCAGGGTATTTGCGGGCGCAAACTGGAGGATTCCATTTGTTCCATGTCTATGTAGGCACTGTAGATAGTGCTCTCCAGCCATTTGCAATGCCTGAGTGAGTTGCGAGCACAAAGGTGAGTGCAATCTAAAGCTTTTGGATGATGCTATTTGAGTTCCCCACTTATCTCATATATCTTTACCGTTTTCAATTGTTTGTGTTATTTTATCTTCTTGTTTTGTAGAATCCAGTGTTTTTCAACTAGTCAACATCTTCCTTGGGTACGATATCCAGAGTACTCTCCACTTTATTACTTGATAGTGTATACTTGCACTAGAGTAGGTTGTGCACACGCAGACATGCACGTCAATTATTGACGGGGTCGTTCGGGAGTTGTCGAGGCTCCCAGTTTGTCAAATAAAATTTATAATCACTGAACACTAAACTACTGCAGTAGTAGTGGCCGAGGTCGATCATAGGGAGTGACGGTTGGTTACTTATTTCTTATTTATTTTGAGTTGTGAAAACGGTAAATGGGGGGATTGGAATAATAGGAAGATAGACGAGCAAGAATTTAAATGCAGGAATCTAAATGGACAAGAAATTAAATAGACAAGAATTTAAATTGCAAGGAACATAAATATGCAAGAGAATTAATTGAATTAGGCGAAGCTGATTGGAGAGATTATTGGGGTTAAATGGTTTACTTTGAACATTGTCTTCTTACCTATTAAGGCTAAGTCGAATTGCTTAATTTCCCAATCGATCTAATCTGAACCCATAAAAGACCCAAATCTCACCTAATCCATCTAACCCGATCATACAACGTCCATCAAATTAGACACTAATCAGTTAATTAATTAATTTGATTGGACTATCAAATTAAACAATCAACCAATTGCCTTAAGTCTAGTTGATTGATTAGGACATTAGAAATAATTAGGCCTAGATTACTTCTAATGCTATTTTGGATTGTAAACCTATCGTGTCAAGCAACAAAGTCAGAGTCTGTTCTTGGAAACCATGCCCATGAATCAATCTATGCACTAACTATTAAACCAATGTTCCATTAGCTACTTGGATATCAATTTCTTAGCAAGGTATTAACATACGAGCTGCAAGTTCGGGCATCAATCTAACCTACAGCGAATGCAAATAATACGAACTGAATCCAAAATACATTGCAATATGAAATCAAATAGAAATTCAGAACATGAAACTCACAAAGAAATATATTTATAACCCAATAATCATCCAATCGGCGTCAACGAGTTTAGACGGCGGTTAGGCCAACTAAAACCTGCGACCCTATGCTACAATAACAAGAAAATACAAAGAAAATCAATAAGAAAACATACACCTCTTAGTTGTGGACGTGATGAACAGAGAGAACCGAGAGGAAGACCAAAAATAAAGCCTAAAAACTCTATGCTCTCGGCAGAAATAAAATAGGGTATTTATAGAAAATTTGATCGTGGCATCGAGACGCTGGGCATGGCGTCTCGACGTCGTGTCGTATGGGCCTAGGGTTAGAAACGAGCCAGCGTAGAGAGTTTTCAGCTTGCTTCGATCTTTAGTCCTTCTTTGTTTCTTGCTCGATTCAGGTCTCAAACCTTCGACTCCTCGGAACCATTCTTCAGGCTCATCACGATCCTCACGGTCTTCTCACCTCCTCGAGATCCATGACCCTCAAGTAAGCTCGAAAACTCTCTAAATTGCCCGAATTAACTCCAATTTGTGTAGTTCGTCCCTAATGCCTTGAATGCACAAATAATCTACAAAACAGACAAATAAAGTGTAAAGTGCACCCTAACAAGTCTAGATTGACAAAAAAATAAATAGGACTAATTTGGTCCTATCAAATACCTCCAACCTAAACCTTGCTAGTCCTCGAGCAAGCATATAAATCAAAAGTCTACGATTCAAACGTTACAATTCTTATAAACTCGAATCTAAATGCTAAAGATGCTGAAGTCATTGCCATTAAGAATCATGCACACATTGTCCAATAAAGAGACAAATCAAAACTTTCACGAGGTTTCATTCTAAATCTCACACTTAGTCTACATAGAATCAATTTTACTAGCTCGGGATTGGATTACATGACCCTCTGCTGGGTTTTATGCCCTAAAACTCGTAGATCATGTAACCGTTGACCGAATATTAATGAAATATTATTGATGTATTTTTCCATTAAGTATTATTAGTTATTTTATTGTTTGTCTTTGCCTAAAATAACCCTAATCCAATAAACTAGACATCCTAGGCTGTAATATGAGTCTTGAACTATATGTAGCTACATATGGGGATAATTGTTCAAGAAACAACCTAAAGGGTCTATACTATAGGGATAAGACTGGGTGCCTTATCTTGGTGACACTATGGATACGACCCACTTTGTATTTGATACAAACGCTATGATCCAACGCGTTCATGTAGGAGACATGCGAGTGGGGGTATCCTATGCAATGAGTTTGCATAAGACCGGACCGCAAAATAATAACCACTAGTTATAACACTGTCAACTAGTTAGGTTTCTATTTCACTAGGATGACCTAGACAACTTAGTGTTAATCCTGAGTTGAATATGGACTCCTGCTCATGAGGGATTGTCCTTTAATTTGTATGGGTGAGAGTGGCCAATACGCCGACTCAATAAGCCTACCATTTTGGGGACAAGACCGAGTGGGGAGCTGGGAACATAATCATGAAAGATGGAATTCACTCATTCCCGACTTTAGGGAAGCAGATGAGTGTTCCCTTAAGTGGTGACTCCGAATCTTAAACATACATTATTGTGTTCTTGAGAGGAATTTTCCAGCGAAGAAGAACAAGAAGGTTGTTGTGTTTTTGTTCGTTGAAGCGTCATTGGTGAAGAACGGTCAAATCTACAACGAAGGTTTTTAACAGTTCTTTCCCGCTTCTTTAGAAAAGCATGAAAATAAAAGTACTTTTATTTTCTAGTTGTTTTCAACATGTTTATAGCATTTTACAGCGACTTTAAATCATGTTTAAAGTTTTGTTTTGGCTTTTCGTAACGGTATTTTGATATTTATTAATAGTCAACATAAGGTCCTATCGATGCGCTTCCGCTGCATCGGGGCTTTCATCCCTTTCAATCGGCATCAAAGACTTCGCTGTCCCTATTAATCGATATTAAAATTTACGATAGGCTCTGATAGGTGAGATTTATGCATAATGTATGTTCAATTTGCATTGAACGGTTTAGGTTAATTTTATAGCCATAGATTTTATTTTTATGTGATTTTGATCATGTAAGGGCCCGGTGTTTCGGGTATTTTATGTAAAATCGAGTCCTTTGTAAGTTCGGGTCTAGAATAGGTTTTTATGAGATGAAAATCAAAGAAATCGCGACAAAAACCGAGGCCAAAATGACGAAAAATGCTGCTGTTCTGCCTAGATTCTGCCTCCAGATGCAACAGTGTTGAGAAACTGCTCTAAAAGCGTCTTGACGTTGTCTCGATTTCGCAGGCATTGAGATCAGAGATTCACGCAGCGTCAGGATGCTGTATTGGAAGCGTCTCGACGCTGTCACGATGGCGGCGCAAATAAGGGTTTCAACAGGAGAGGTTCAAGTTCATGGGTGGTCCTGTTCACTCCGGTTCGGCTGGGTTGGGACCAATTTTGTCCGATTCAACTGAATTTTGACTTCCTTTGTGATTTTGAAGCCCGGTTCGAGGTTGTTCGGGGCGGTTCATGATGTCTAGACCAAATTGTGGAGCTGCAGAAGGATTTTAGGATACAGTTTAGCTAAAATTATTATAATTTAATGCTTTATTTTATCCTAGGGGCCAAATCTAATCGGTTCAATTGCTATTTTTCCATGCGTTTGAAGGTGTTCATATAACACATGCGAAAGCAATTGAAGATCAAAAGCACTTAGGACATTCAATTTTGTACCTAAAGCATGCATGTTCTAGAAAAACAGAACAGAAATTAAAGGAGTACCAACCTCTTTGATGCTCACTTGAAAGGAACTCCTTGTGGTGCTATCTTTCTCCAACCTCTCTTGGACAACCTTTAGTGTCTTCCCTACTATTCTCTTGGGGCTAGAAAGACTTGTGGAAGTCTATAGTAGTAAGAAATAGGAAGGGAATGCTTGAAGGTACAAGCTTTAGGAAGAAATGAGGTGAGAGAGTATTTGAGGGAGAAATTCTGCAGCATAACGCTAAGATGAATGTTGTACCTTTGCATAATCTGATTCTTACTCTACTTATAGAGAGAGTCCATGCAAGAATGAGCTTCAAGATGCAAGACACATGGTTGTCTTTATGGAGAAAGTGGAAGCTAGGTGTTCAAGCAACACAACATGCACCATTGCATGAATGTGGTGTAATTCCACTTTGAGTCTTCATGCAAGAGTGGATTTCCAAGTTTTTCCACTAAATCATGATTCAAAATGAGATTCTAATTCAACAAATTTGATTTTAAATCTCAATTCTTAATTGAAATTAACCATAAAAACAATCTTGAAGCTTGCCCCACTAATTAAGTATCATTAATCAAATTAATCAACTTAATGTAGTGCAACCTTTATAAATGAATCTCAATTCATATATATTATATTTAAAACCTTTTAAATACTTCATCTCCCATTTTCTAATTTAATTGATAATTAAATTATTTAAAATATTGTGTCAAACACAATTTTACGATAATTCCCTATTTCCCGATTTTGAACAATTCAAAGATTCCTATCAATATGTTCTAGGCTTTAATCCAATATGAGCTAGTAGAGGGACCTAATGAACCTATAGATCATGGGCTCCAACGATTCAAGGCTAGCCAACTAATCTCATTATCTAAACTAGCCAACATTCGTTAACTATCGAGACATTCCACTATAGCCCGATAGTTGCACTCCCCTCACTATAGATATATTTCCGTCCAATTGATTTAACCATGTTCAGTAAGTCGTTCCTTCACAGGTTGTTCGTAGCTATAGCTAGGTCAAATAACCGTTTTACCCCTATAGTACTTCTTGTTCCTTAAGTTCCACTAATCCTCTAATGAACAATCGGTTTGGGGTCCAACCATCAAACCTAAGTCCCTCTCGATCCAACGAGAGGGTGAGGCTCCTTGTTCAAGCCCTGGAGTTAGTACTCAAGAGAACAACCTCTCTGCTATCCCTGAAATGGGTAGGAGTGAATTCCGTCTTGTGAAACTATGTCCCCAGCTATCTATTCGAACTTATCCCCAAAATGGTAGGTTTGTTGCGTCGGCGATGCTGGCCACTCTCACCACTGCAGATCAAAGCATAATCTCGCATAAACAGGAGTTCATAGATAGCTCAGGATAAGAACGAGTTACCTAGGTCATCTATGAGAAATAGTCAGTTTCTTTAGTAAACGGCGTTATAAAGAGAAAGTGACTTATTTCGTGGTCCAGTCTTATGCAAACTCATTGCATAGGACGCCCCCACTCGCATGTCACCACATGAACGATTTAGGATCTCATCGTTTACTTATTACAAAGTGGGACGCGTCCATAGTGTCTCCAGGATAAGGCATCCAACCGTATCCTTATATTATAGACTATTTTGACTATAAACTTGAACTTGATCCTACGATATGTCCATACATATAGTTCGAGTATTCATTTTATAGCCAAGGATCTTAGTTTATTTGATTTAGGTTAATCATTCACAATTTACATATTCAATAACATCTTTTACTGAATAACCTCAATAACGTCTTTATTGGAAATAGAATATGTTTAATGATTTACAAACTACGAGTTTATAGGACATTAAACCCAATAGCGTTCCAATATATATGGTTTAATTTTTTAATTTGAATGAGGTTGTTGAATGAATTAAACCCTAGATTCTTGATTATAGGATTAATCATTAAAATTTGAAATAGTTTTATTATTAATGATTAGAAACCGTCAATCTATAATTCATGCAAACATAAGATCAAAGGATAAATTGGATTATTTATAAATTGTTTAAAATTAATTAGACCTAGATCATTTTCTAATAGGATTAGAATTATTTCCTTTCTTAGTATTAAAAATTGTTTTAATTGACTAAGTAGGAAAAGCATTGTTGTGATTATAAGGGAACTCCACCGGTTAAGTTCTGTCTAAGGCTGGGGGTATTTAAGTTGACGATTTACGAAACACCTCCTACCTGGGAATTGACCTGAAATATCGGAGTTGAATTAATCATAGTCAAATGTTAGCATGCAAATTCACTAGGTTTGTTAAAAGAGCCGAGATTAATACACCTAGATCTTTAGAGTAAAGACTTTACATTACTATGGTTATAAGGGAACTCTCTCGGTAAAGTTCTGTCTAAGGCTGGGGGTATTTAAGTTGACGATTTACGGAACACCTCCTACTTGGGAACTGACCCGAACCTGGAGTTGAATTAACCATAGTCATGTTGACTTGCAATGTTGCTAGGTTTATTAAAGGAATTTAATTCACCTAAAACGTTGCGGTTGAATCCTTTCCATAATTGTTATAATAGGATTAGACTTAGATAGATTGACTTAGCCGAATTTTATCTAAGTTAAATAACCCTAAATAAACCTTATGACATTTTCTGTGGGAGGAAAATTACAAAACGAGATTTAAATCAAGTTTTGCTCCTACGTCCCTATATTCAGAACGTGAGGTTCATGCTCGGCTTCATGTCGCCTTAGGAGCGGCCTCCCTTCGGAAAGTGTTTGCATGGATCAATAACAAGGTGAATGGGAAAAATGTCTAAAGTAAGTGGGAGTGGGACACGTGTCAACGTATCCCTCGGTCTCCGCCCCTAGTTCACACCGTGAGAGTCCTATGATCCGCCTGTGTGTTGCCTGACGCAACCATCCCTTCAGAAGGCCTGATCATAGGATTCAGAACACCGTGAACTCCTGAATAGGATATGGACTCTAAGACTAATTACCAATAGTTGTCTCACCCTTCGGTAGCCTGTTGGTGCGTGCCTCTGAGATCTGAAAGTGGGAGGGTTACGCTTATGAGGATGAGTTAAATGTGTTAACAAATCTTTGACCGAACAACGGTGGCTAATGTCTATAGAAATATGAGTTATTTTGGAATTAGAATTAGTTGAGAAATGTCTCATTTCAGAGGAGGAGTAGCTGATCACCCTTCGGTGGCTGATATTCTAAACCTCTAAAACATCGCTGCAAAACTAAATCAATAGTTTTAGGGTTCTGTGATTGCTTGTTTTGCTAAATTGATTGGATTGTGTGCAATTGTTTGCTTGTATGATGGGTTAAGGCGAAGATAACTAATACAATCATTGTTTGTTTAAATTTCAACAATGTCTTACTCAATAGTCTCTCTGGTTAAAAGTGAGAAATTAACCGGCGAAAATTACGCTACATGGAAATCGAACCTGAATACGTTTCTTGTTATCAATGATCTGCGGTTCGTCTTAATGGAGGATTGTCCTCCAGCCCCTGTGAAGGATTAAAATACCTTACGCAGCGAAAACATTCAGAGATCCAAACCCAATTAAATTTATGATTCGAGTACTGATACGACGACAAAAAATACAGCAACATATTTTATGGAATAACTACTGTATAAAGGCTACAAGCATGCTAATAATTAAAAGAAAACCTAGATCTAATCTAGAGATTGATCCTATAGATCAAAGGATCAAAAGAACACTTATTATCGTTGTAGATCTTGACCGAAAGCGCCTTTTCCTTGCCAAGAAACCGAATTTGCAGCAGCCCAAGAACACCTTTCTTGCTTGAAAAATCACCACGAACACCACCAAAAGAATACACCGGTATTCTCACTTAAGATTTAGCGTTGGTTGCTTGTGGGAGCAAAAGGCACTAAGGGAATTTTTCTTCTCTGAAAAGCACGAGAGAAAAGAGAGGGATTCAGAGAGAATGAGGTTTTTCTAGATTTTCCACAAACGTACGAATGAGGGAGAATGAGATCTGACGGATGATTAGTAACTCCCTCCCTTGAAAACCTCTTAACGTGTAACTCCCCCTAAGTTAGTGGGTTGAAGTTTTCTTTATCAGTTAATCATAACTGATAAAGTATTTAATTAATTATTAAATATAATTAAATAACTAATAATGAATTAAATAATTAGATTACCAATTAATCTTAATTGTATTTACGTAAATCACATTTATATAAATATCTCACATAACCTATAGTTTTAATGTAATTCAATTAAATCAAATTTAACTAAATTAAATTAAAACCAAATAATTAATTAATTCACCAATTAATCAATACTATAATTAAATATCTAATATTGAATTATATTTCTCTCAAATAAACTATAGTATTAATGTGCATCCAATGTACATTAATTATAACCTATAGTTTTAATATGAATCAAATTCAAATTTTAAACTTAATATTCGAACCCCTTCGAATATACAATTCTCCCTTAGAAATTTACCTCAACGCCCTAAGTGAGCGACCGGTGGGACCTAATGGACCTACAGATCAGAAGCTTCAACGATATGAGATTAGTTGGCTAAACTCATTAACCAAGTTAATCAATATTCGTTAATTGTGGTTCACTCCACTAAAGAACCACAGATGCACTCTTCTCACTAAAGATATATTTCTGTATCCATGGATATCGACCGATAACAACAAGTTAGTCCTTCACATGTGTTCGTACCCCAGCTAGGTCAAATTATCGTTTTACCCCTCGGTTACCTCTACATCCTTAAGTCCAAGTGCTCCTCTAATGAACAACCTGTTTCAGGTCCAACCAACAAACAGAAGTCCCTCTCGTGCCATAGAGAGGCAGGGACCTTTGTTCAAGTCACAAAGACACCACTTAAGGGAACACACCTCTACTTACCCTAATACCGGGTAGGAGTGAATTCCATCTTGTGTGATTATGTTTCCAACTCCCCACTCGATCTTGTCCCCAAAATGATAGGCTTACTGAGTCGGCATGTAGGCCACTCTCACCCATACAAATCAAAGGACAATCCCTCGTGAACAAAAGTCCATAATGCACTCATCATTGAGACTAAGTTGTCTAGGTCATCCTAATGAAATAGAAACCTATGTAGTCAACGGTGTTACGACTAGTGGTTAACTATTTAGTGATCCGATCTTATGCAAACTCATTGCACAAGATACCCCCACTCACATGTCCTCTACACGAACGTGTTGGATCATTGTGTTTGTATCATAATACAAAGCGGGTCGTATCCATAGTGTCAGCAGGATAAGGTACCCAGCCTTATCCCTATACTATAGACCCTTTAGGCTGTAACTTGAACAACGATCCCCTTATGTCCCCACATACTAGTTCAAGTCTCATACTAACAGCCTAGGATGTTCAGTTTATTAGATTAGGGTTATTTAGGCAAGATACAATACAAACAGTAATGAATAATACATGAAATATTATTGTATTAATGTTCGATCAAATGTTTACATTTACTATCCAACACCCTGCTCATAATGCATCCCAAGAAATTAAGGATGCTCAAGACCGTTAGACAAAGGCCAATAATAAGGCCCGCGTCTGTATCTTAGCCAGCTTATCTAAAGTTTTGGCTAAGATACATGAAAGCATGATTACAACGAGGGAGATTATGAACTCTCTCCAGGAGATGTTTGGAAAACCATCTACGAAACTCCACTACGATGCTCTCAAACGAATTTACAACTGTCACATGAAAGAAGGCACATTTGTCTAGGAACACGTCCTGGAAATGATGGTCTAATTTGATATGGCAGAAACATATCGGGCGATCATAAATGAGAAAACTCAGGTTGCATTAATCTTGCAATCTCTTCCGAAGAGTTTCCAACAATTTCGCAGCAATGTGATAGTGAACAAGATAATGTACCACTTGACCGGTCTCTTAAATGAGCTGCAGCTCTATCAATCCCTTCTGGAAAACAAGGGTCAGATAAAAGATGAGACAATAGTTGTTCATTCCAAGGGTTCATCCTCTGCATCTAAACCTGCATCTCAGAATTCTTCTTTGAATAAGATTCATAAGGAAAACGGAGACAAGGGGAATACTCCCACATCTGCTAAGGAAAAGAAGGAAAATGAAGGTAAATTTGATTTACTAGTTTTAGAAACATGCCTAGTAGAACATGATGAGTTTACCTGGATACTTGATTCATGAGAAACTAATCATGTTTGCTCTTCTTTTTAGGAAAATAATTCCTTTCAGTTGTTGAACGATGGTGAAATGACACTCAGGGTCGGAACTGGAGAAGTAATTTCAACTAAGGCAGTGGGAGTTGCGGAGATATTTTTTAGAAATAGATTCTTACTTTTAGAAAGTTTGTTAATTGTTCCCAAGATTAAGAGGAACTTAATTTCCATTTCATGTTTGATTGAACAATCGTATACAGTTACTTTTAATATGAATGTAGCGTTCATTTATAAGAATGGTGTACTTATTTGTTCAGCCAAATTAGAAAATAACTTGCATGTATTAAGACCAACCGAAAACTAAGCACTTTTAAATCATGAATTGTCTAAAACTGCTGAAACTCAAAGAAAAACGCAAAGAATTTCTCCAACAAGTAACAATACTCATCTTTGGCATTTAAGACTTGGTTACATAAATGTCGATAGAATCGGTCGTTTGGTAAAGAATGGACTTCTAAGCGAGTTAGAAGAGGATTCACGACCACCTTGTGAATCTTGACTCGAGGGCAAAATGACCAAAAGACCCGTTACTGGAAAAGGTTACAGTGCCAAAGAACACTTAGAGTTAATACATTCGGATCTCTATGGTTCAATGAATGTAAAAGCTCGAGGTAGGTACAAATATTTCATCTCACTTATAGATGATTATTCAAGATATGGTTACTTATACCTAGTGGGACATAAGTTTGAGGCCCTTGAAAAGTTGAAGGAGTTTAAGGTTGAAGTTGAAAACCTATTAGGTAAATCAATTAAAGTACTTCGATCTGATCGAGGAAGGGAGTATATGGATCAAAGAATCCAGGAATATATGATAAAACATGGAATCCAATCCCAACTCTTAGCCCCTGGTACACCTCAACAAAATGGCGTATCATAAAGGAGAAATAGAACCTTGTTAGACATGGTTCGATCCATGATGAGCTATGTTCAATTGCCTAGCTTGTTTTAGGGGTATGCGGCAGAGACTGCAGTACACATCTTGAACAATGTTCCCTCGAAAAGTGTTTCTGAAACACCTTTCGAATTATGGAAGGGGCGTAAACCTAGTTTGCGTCACTTTCGCATCCGGGGTTGTCCAGCACACGTGCTTGTGACAAATCCTAAGAAACTGGAACCTCGTTCAAAATTGTGTCAATTTGTTGGTTACCCTAAAGAAACGAGAGGTGGTTATTTCTACGACCCACAAGAAAATTAGGTGTTTGTATCGACAAATGCCACCTTCTTGGAGGAAGACCACATGAGGGATCATAAACCACATAGCAAATTAGTATTAGGAGAAGCTACTGAAGAATCACCAAGAGTTGTTGACGAAGTTGGACCTTCAACAATAGTTGACGAAGGAACTAGTTCTTCAGATCCATCCCGTCCTTCTCAAACGTTGAGAATGCCTCGACACAGTGGGAGGATTGCACTAAAACCTGATCGCTACTTGGGTTTAACTAAAACTGGTGGAGCCGTAGACTTGTTTTAGAATAATAACAAATGATATCCCTTTATTGATAATCACTTGCCCTTAAATAGGCAAGGATCCTAACTAAAGTAGTTACAAGGCATGTGGTTGTCACATGACTTAGTAAAATAAAAGACTAAGGGTTATTAGAAGTATACGGCTACATCAAACATCCCCTTCCCAAAAAGAACTCGACCTCGAGTTACGTAATAAACGGCCAAAAATTCCATTTTTGGACTGTATCCCATTCTTGGATTAATCTTTGAACAAAAATTTGCCTTTCTTGCCTTTCTTGATGATATTTTACCTTGTGTTCTTGCGTTTCTAAAGGCTTCCACTCGAAGAATTCTTGCTGCCAATTATGTAATGGATTGATGTGGAAGTCTTGATGCATTATTTGATACTTTCTTTGAGCTAAATGTGTTTCATGAACTATTCTTTGCTCCATTGTTTGTCTTTCTTGTTGCTGTCCCATCCTTTCTTCCAATTCCCGAGATGTTTTATCTTGTTCTTGATAAGTTCTCTCGATGGTAGCTTGCCCCATTAGGTTACCGCTTGGTTCCTCCTTGTTTCCCATCTTTCCAAGGTCTTTATTTCTCGATGAATCCGTCACGTCTTGTTGTCTTCTATACAAGGGATTATTGTTGAATTCTTGGAGCATTGTTCGGTATTCTTGATAGATTCTTGGAGGAAAATCTACTTCTTGGATCATTCTTGGAGGCAAATCTATTTTCATTTTGAAGTCATTCTCTTGATGTTGATGGTGTCTAAAATTTCTTCGTTCCTCTCTTTGAATCTCTTCATATTCTTCCTCACTTGAAATATCTCCACCCCATTCTGTTTGTCTTCTAAATAAAGGGTTGTGATTGAGTTCTTGAAATCCTATATGCTGTTCTTGGATAATTCTTGGAGCTGTCACCATTTCTTGGGATCTTTTTCCCTAAAAAACTTGTCTATCTTGCCAATACTTAGTCCTACCACCTTCCTTCTGAAATTCTTGCGGTTTTTTTCCTTCAATCTCCTGTTCTTGAGCTTCGGAAGTTTGCTGGCCAATCTTGCAACCCATCTTTACGCACATCATCTCTGGGATTTTCCTAATCTCACGCACATCATCCTCGACTGACAGCAAGCGTACAGTCAATTCTTGTGGTGAGAGGTCGGTGATATTCTCCGCCTCTTTGCCCATCGATGTTGAGTCTCCACCCGCACTGGTCGAGACCTTCTTGGATGCCATCGAGGAAGCGCCCAAAATCAAACGCTCTGATACCAAATTTGGTGGAGCCGTAGACTTGTTTTAGAATAATAACAAATGATATCCCTCTATTGATAATCACTTGCCCTTAAATAGGCAAGGATCCTAACTAAAGTAGTTACAAGGCATGTGGTTGGCACATGACTTAGTAAAATAAAAGACTAAGGGTTATTACAAGTATACGGCTACATCAAAAACTCAGGTTGTCATACCTAATGATGACATTGAGGATTCATTGTCCTATCGACAGGCAACGAATGACGAAGATAAGGATGAATGGGTCAATGTCATGGACCTGGAAATGGAGTCAATGTACTCCAATTCTGTATGGGAACTTGTGGATCTACCGGATGAGGTAAAACCCATAGGGTGCAAATGGATCTATAAGAGAAAAAGAGATGCAGCTGGGAAGGTACAGACCTTCAAAGCTAGACTAGTGGAAATAGTTATACCCAAAAGGAAGGGGTTGACTATGAGAAAACCTTTTCTCCTGTAGCCATGTTAAAGTCCATAAGAATTCTCTTGTCCATAGCCACATATTATGACTATGAAATATGGCAAATGGACGTCAAGACTGCCTTTTTGAATGGTAATCTTGAAGAGAATATCTTCATGTCTCAACTTGAAGGGTTCGTAGCCCAAGGTTAGGAACAAAAGGTTTGTAAGCTGAATCGATCCATTTTTGGATTGAAACAAGCGTCCAAATCTTGGAACATTAGATTTGATACTGCGATCAAATCTTTTGGTTTTGACCAAAACGTTGATGAGCTTTGTGTGTACAAGAAAATCAACAAAAACAAAGTGCTTTTCTAGTACTTTATGTAGACGATATCCTACTCATTGGGAATAATGTAGGAGACCTCACTGACATTAAGACATGGCTAGTAGCCCAATTCCAAATGAGAGATCTGGGAGAGGCTGAATATGTTCTTGGAATCCAAATCATTAAGGATCGTAAGAACAAAACACTAGCACTATCTCAAGCAACGTATATTGACAAAATGTTGTCTCGATATTTGATGCAAAACTCCAAGAAGGGATTGTTACCATTCAGACATGGGGTACACTTGTCTAAGGAACAGTCTCCTAAGACACCTCAAGAAATTGAGAACATGAGAAACATTCCCTACCCTCAGCTGTGGGCAGCTTAATGTATGTTATGCTTTGCACTAGGCCTGACATATGTTATGCAGTGAGAGTAGTCAGTAGGTATCAGTCTAATCCAGGGTTGGACCACTGAGGAGCGGTTAAGAATATCCTCAAGTATCTTCAGAGAACGAGGGACTACATGCTTGTGTATGGAGCTAAGGATTTAATTCTTACTGGATACACTGACTCTCACTTTGAAGTTGATAAGGATTCAAGGAAATCCACATCAGGGTCAACATTCACCCTCAATGGAGGAGCAGTAGTTTGGAGAAGCATAAAAAAAGGATGCATAGTAGACACAACCGTGGAGGCTGAGTATGTAGCAACTTGCGAAGCAGCTGAGGAAGTAGTCTGGCTTAGAAAGTTCTTGAATGATTTGGAAGTTGTTCCAAATATGAACGTGCCCATAACACTATACTATGACAACAGTGGGGCTGTAGTCAACTCAAAAGAACCTCGAAGCCACAAACGACGTAAACACATCAAGAGGAAGTATCACCTGATACGGGAGATTGTGCAATGAGGAGATGTGATCATCACTAAGATCGCTTCAAAGCACAACATAACTTATCCCTTTACAAAAGTGAGGGTCTAGGTCTACGAGATATGTATGTCGTCTAATCTAGGGCAACTGGGAGAAATGTATAATGGGTATAAGGATGCCCTAGTTCATTGTATTATTACTTTATGAAATATACAATACACATGACATTTCCAACTTTAGATTATTGCATTTACATCCCACTGACTAGTGTTTTAGTTCAAGTGGGATTTTGTTGGGTTTTATGCCCTAAAACTCGTAAATAGTGAATGTTACCGTTGACCGAATATTAATGAAATAATATTGATGTATTTTTCCATTAAGTATTATTTGTTATTTTATTGTTTTTCTTTGCCTAAAACTAGACATCCTAGGTTGTAATATGAGTCTTGAGCTATCTGTAGTGACATATGGGGATCACTGTTCAAGAAACAACCTAAAGTGTCTATAGTATAGGGATAAGACAAGGTGCCTTATTCTGGTGACACTATGGATACGACCCACTTTGTATTTGATACAAATGCTATGATCCAACGTGTTCGTGTAGGAGACATACGAGTGGGGGTATCCTATGCAATGAGTTTGCATAAGACCGAACCGCGAAATAATAACCACTAGTTATAACACCGTTAACTAGTTAGGTTTCTATTTCACTTGGACGACCTAGACAACTTAGTCTTAATCCTGAGTTGATTATGGACTCCTGCTCATGAGGGATTGTCCTTTGATTTGAATGCGTGAGAGTGGCCAATACGCTGACTCAATAAGCCTACCATTTTGGGGACAAGACCGAGTGGGGAGTTGGGAACATAATCATGCAAGATGGAATTCACTCATTCCCGACTTTAGGGAAGCAGATGAGTGTTCCCTTAAGTGGTGACTCCGAGTCTTGAACCAAGGGTCCTAACCTCTCAATGGCATGAGAGGATTTTCTGTTTGATGGTTGGACCACAAACAGGTTGTTCATTAGAGGATCACTGGTACTTAAGGAAATAGAAGTAACCTAGGGGTAAAACGGTAATTTGACTCAGTTGGTGTTACGGACACTCGTGAAGGACTAACTAGTCGTTATTGGTCTATATCCATGGACACAGAAAATATGTCTGTAGTGAGAAGAGTGCAACTGTGAGTCTATAATGAAATGTACACATAGTTAATGAATATTGATTAATTTGGTTAATGAGTCTGACCAATTAATCTCACATCGTTGGAGCTTCTGATCTGCAGGTCCATAAGGTCCCACTGGTAGCTCATAAAGTAATTTGAGGCAACTAAGTAATAAATGTAAATCGAAATTGCTCAATTTACTAAGGGAAACAATATAATATATATTCATATATTATTATGAGAGAAATAAATATTTGAATAAATTTCAAATATATGATTCATATTAAATTTATAGGAATTTGAAAGAATTCAAACATGAATTAATTAATTTAAGGCCTAAAATTAATTTGGGCAATTAATTAATTCAAGGCCGAAAAATTAAATATGTGATATTTAATTGGTGATTAATTAATTAAAGAGTTAATTAATTGAAAATTAATCAATTATGGAAATAATTATTTATGGAAATGATTTAATCACTTATGGAAGTAATTAGTCATTTGTGGAAAAGATTAATCAATTATGGAATTGATTGATCATGGATTGATTAAATAAGGAATAGATTAAAACATTTATGGAAATGATTGATTTAATGTGAATATTTTATTCATGACCTTTCTCCTATAAATAGAACACTAGACCTAATGGTTTAGTAGCCCTCTTGCTCTTAGACTCACAAGACAAGACCCTACAATTCTCTGTAGCCTCCCTCTTAGAGAAAGACTCCCACAAGTCTATTGCCTCCTAGACTTAGAGACATACCGGTGTAACCTCTTTGGTTATTGTGTTCTTGAGAGGAATGTTCCAGCGAAGAAGAACAAGAAGGTTGCTGCATTTTTGTTCGTTGAAGCGTCGTTGGTGAAGAATGGTCAAATCTACAACGTGTTGGGTTTTATTCCCTAAAACTCGTAGATAGTAAATGAAACAAATTAATCGATCTCAATAAAGCGTTATTTGAGTAATTCAGTAATTTGGTTATTGAATAATCGAGTTTGCATTAATAAACCCTAAATCCAATAAACTAAGATTCAAGGTTGTTTAAATGAAACTTGGACTAGTATGTAGGGACATACGGGGATCGATGTCCAAGTAACAACCTAAAAGGTCTATAGTATAGGGATAAGGCTGGGTCCCTTATCCTGGTGACACTATGTGATACGGCCCACCTTGTATTCGATACAGATGCAATGGTCCAAAGCATCCATGTAGGAGACATGTGGGTGGGGGTATCCTATGCAATGAGTTTACATAAGACCGGACCGCAAAATAGTAACAACTAGATGTAACGCCGTTAACTAGTTTAGCTTTCTATTTCAATAGGATGACATAGGTAACTCAATCTCAATGCTGAGTCTGTTATGGATGCCTTTCAGGAGGGATTGTCCTTAGATTTGTATGGGTTAGAGTGACCAGTTCGCTGACCCAATAATCCTACCATTTCAGGGGCAAGACCGAATGGGGGTTGGGAACATAACAGTACAAGATGGAATTCACTCCTTCTCCTATTGGGGAAAGTAGATGTGTGTTCTCTTAAGGGCTGATTCTGGGGCTTGAACAAAGGCGCGTCGTCCGCTCCTGACCCGAGAGGAATTCCTGTTTAGTGGTTGGACCCTAAACAACTTGTTCATTAGAGGGATCAACGGTACTTAAGGAACCAGAGGTAACCCAGGGGTAAAACAGTAATTTTACCCAGCTGGTGTTACGAACACACATGAAGGATTGACTTACTGCATTGGTCGATATCCGTGGACAAAAAAATATTCTACAATGAGAAGAGTGCAACTGTGGGTCTTTAGTGGAGTGACCCACAGTTAAACGAATGTTGACTAACTTGGTTAATGAGTTTGGCCAATTAGTTTTGTATCGTTGGAGCTTCTCATGTGTTGGTCTATTAGGTCCCACTAGTAGCTCGTAAAGAGACTTGAGGCAATTAAGTATAAATTGTAAATTGAAAGTGTTCAATTTATTTGGGGAATCATATAATGTATATTGATGCATTATAATATAGAGTTTATGAAACTTTATACTATAATTTTTTAATTAATTTCCTGAGAGAAAATATTTGAAAGAGTTCAAATAAATTTAATATGAATTGGATTCATATTAATTTTAATAAAATCCCTAAGATTAAATATATGATATTTAATTGGGTAATTAATTATTTATTTATTAAAATTAGAGACCTTTTCCTATTAGGAAAGAAAATATTTGAAAGTGTTCAAATAAATTTAATATAAATTAGATTCATATTAATTTTAATTTTAATAAAATCCATAAGATTAAATATATGATATTTAATTGGGAAATTAATTAATTAAGAAATTAATTATTTATTTATTAAAATTAGAGACATTTTCCTATTAGGAAAAGGTCGGAAAAAGGTCTTGGTTTTTACTATATATAGGACTCCTGGGTGGGGTGAAAGGCATCCCATTTATTCTCCTACTCTCAGAGAATTCTCCCTCTAGACTCCCACCAGTCTCCTACCTCTAGAAGTCTTAGAGTCATACTGGTGTAGCCATAGTGGTTGTGTTTGCACTGGTTCGTGATTATTTAGCAAGCAGTTGGTTAATTTAATCTGAGTCGTCAACGAGAGTAAGTAATTTGTTACTATATATACTAGATTTAGATCTAATATTTTTGTATGCTTAGCCTTAATATAAATCTAGAATAGTTCTAAGTTTATTGCCAATGTGTTGGTATTTTAGATTAAACAAAATTAATTACGAATCGGTCACAATCACGCTTCCGCTTTACGGAATTACGGAATTCCAATCCTTCACAACGAAGGTTTGTAACAGTTTTTCCCGTGTCTTTAGAAAATCATGAAAATAAAAGTAGTTTTATTTTCTAGTTGTTTTCAGCATGTTTATAGTGTTTTACAGTGGCTTTAAAGCATGTTTAAAGTTTTATTTTGTCTTTTTGTAACGATATTTTGATATTTATTAATATACTGCGTAAGGTCCTATCGATGTGCTTCTGTTGCGCCGAGGCTTTCATCCCCTTCACCCTGAACCTATCTTCCCTCTACACTAGCACTAGGAACTAACCAAGGAGCAAACAAAACAAATTAGATTGTTTTTCTCTTTACCTAGATGTCTAAAAAATAAAAGACATTTTCTTTCTACGCTTTTCTTTTTCTCTCTCTGTTTTTTTTTTTTTTGCGGGGCACTAGCTTTCACACTACAATGTAGGGACCCATAACCCGAGTTTTGCTCTTGGTTGGCCTAACTGATCACACTGCATGTAGCTCTTTTTACCCCTATTATAAAGCATGTTTTTTCTTGAAAATAAAAGTAATGTAAACGAGCATATGATTTTTATTTTCAAGCTCGCGCTCATTTTTTCTCTTTTCCTTTCTTTTTCTTTTTCTTTTCTCTATTTTCTTTTTCTTAGGCATTTTTTTCTTTCTTTTCTCCTAGGCAAGATATTAAATGCTAATTTGCAGGTATTTGACTCAGTGCTCATCCCTACACCTATCGAGGTGACAACAAGCATATGGATTCTATAATTTGCTCCTAAGCCTTCAAACTAATCCTAGGCATGCTAAGGTTTACTCTTGCAAGAAAAGTACTAGAAAAATTTTAAAATTCTCAATTCCTGGGCAACATGCTTTTCATTCAATAAAAGCAATGAGATAAATATAAATGACATGTCATGGATTTTCATAGTCCTAAGAAAAGTAACAGTGTCATCCACACAAAAACATTAAAAAATTTTGAAATTTGCTTACAAAGTAGGTCCAATGCTCAGGTGCATGGCTTCAATCTAATCAGAGCAAAGCAAATAAAACTATGCATGCATAATAAAGAAGTTTGATGCTCATATGCATCAAAACTCAAGCGAAACATATGCAAGCAAAGCAAAGAACAACAAGCACATCACCCCACCTCCAACCTAAATTCTACATTGTCCTCAATGTATATATCAAGTAGAAAGAGTAAGGGACAATTAAAATAGGGAACAGAAAACCTCCCTAAGTGTATGGTCAGGAGATGGCTGGATCAAGAATTGAGTGCCCTCATATTAGTTTTGTTGAAACCTACAAAAAAAGAAAACAAATAAAATAGGAAAAATAAAAGCAGAACAAGCTAAGAAATAAAAATAAAGAAAAATAAGGGAATGGATAAAAAACCGCGAATGAGCTTTGTATGAAAGCGCATCACTCCTCATCCTTAGGAGACTCATAAGGCGGCAGCGACGGAAGAGGGGGTTGTCCAGACGCTGAGGCAACCATATACTGCTGGATGTAAGCGAACTGTGCCTCAGAACGCTTGAAGTGTTTGGCCTCTCTACGCGCACTGTGCCTCAGAGCGCAGCTGTGCGAGTCTCATCTGATTCATCCTCTCATCTAACGCCTCAAGCGTGAGAGGGGGATGATCGAAGTGGGGATGCTCTCCCTAATCCTAGGCTCATCTTTTGGCTCTTCCTATTGGGGTGGAGGTGGGGGACGGGCTATCCTAGGTCCAGGCTCCCTAAATCTAATCGTGATGAAGTTCCCATGAATCGCAGCTGCAGGATGGTTAATCTCCTCACGGGGGTCCCACACGACCCCAACAGCTCTACAGAGTGCTGTGATGAGGGAAGGGTGCCCTAAACCTACTGTGGTCGCTCCTCTACGAATTCAGCGCATGGAAGAATATATAACTTTTCCTACGTCCATTGATGTGCAAATTGCTTACCGCAAGTGTACGGGTCAAGTAATAATATAGTGATTTTGCAAGCGAATGTCGTCCTCTGGATTGGTGTCTAACCAAATTTTAATTATCAAAGATACTTTTGACCAATTTTATTTAGGAAATCAAATAGAATGAGAATATGATTTAATCAAACACAAAACTAAAGCTAAAAGTGACAATCTAATGGGAAGAATTGGTCTTAGGGATTTGATTTCACCAATTGGAGTTATGGATTAATAAACAAATTTACAAATACTATGATTCATAAATCTTGGCAACAAAAATCACACATATCTCTCCCGAGCATACATGATTCTCCCATATGCAATTGAACACGATATCCCTATCTAAATCCAATAAACATACAAGGCAATAAGGCTAACCTTTATAACAATTTCTAGAATAAACCTTAATCTCCCGATTTTTAGCTAAATTCTAGTTATGCATACGGAATACTAATTTAAATCCTCTCTCCCGAGTTAGATTCAAATATAAACATCAATCAATTTATGGCCAGTAAATCGAAAGCATTAAGGAAACAACATATGCATAAATGAAATCAATAGCATAAAAACAGTAAATCAATCCATAACGTGCCCAACTACTACATCAATCCCTAAGAATTAAAGCCTAGCTACTCATACACAACGTTACAATATAGCGAGAGTCTAAAACAGCCATCAAAACTAACTAAAGGAAGGGAAAAGAGAAATAGACTCGTTGTAGGCCAAGACCGAACGTCCCCGTCACGATCCCCACGAACAATGGGTTGATTTCCACTTCGCTCCCTTTGTTTCAGCCTCAATAGTCTCTATTCTGTCCTGTTTTTCGGCTCCAAGAAGTCCCAAATCGAAGTCCCCAAAAACCTAGCCGAAAATAAACTTATATAGCAGATTTTTGTCGTAGCGTCGAGACGCTATTAAGACAGCGTTTCGACGCTGCCTCTTGTACGCGCGCGGTAGCGTCGGGACGCTTCCTATCACATCGTCGAGACGCTGTGATTCTGCCGCGTATTCTCATTAAGGAAACGTAGCGTCGAGACGCTCCAAGAGTGGCGTCTCGACGCTAATGGGCAGAATGCCCTCTCTTGGCTCCTTGTTACTTGAATCTTTTTGGTTCTTTGGCATCTGTTCACGTCCCGAACACCCGATTAATTCTTATTCGACGTTTTAACTCTAATCAATGCTTTCCTACAAAATAAACAATTAAGTGCAATAAAATGGCCAATAATCATCAAAGACTAGCTAAATTTAATAAGTAAAGATAGCTAGCTATGCTTGCTATCAAATACCCCCAAACTTAAGCTTTTGCTAGTCCTCGAGCAAACTACAAATCAAACATACAATGGAAGAATGGATGCAACAATCATAACTCAATCCTCAAGGCTCAAAAGTCAATAACCAAGCAAGCAAGAGACATGCACACAAGGACCAAGGAGGGAGACAAATTAATTTTTTTCCAAAATTAACTTGCACAAGCGAGATCTAACTCAACAAGATCAAACTCTACTAGCCCGGGATTGGATTATTAAACTCTCAGCTCATCTTCCCTCTACACTGGCACTAAGGTTTCACTAATGAGTTAATGGAACAAATTAGTTTGTTTTTCTCCATACTTAGGTGCTTTTAATTAACAATTGAATTAAGCATGTATATGTGGCACTAGCTTTCACACACCCATTGCAGGGACCCTTAACCTGAGTTTTCTCTGGTTGGCCTAACTGATCACAACAGGGGTAGCTCTTTTTGCCTTAATCTTTATTAACCATTGCATATTGCGCGCATAAGTCATGACTTTTTTCTTTTTCAACAATAACAGCAAGAATGATTTTTCGTTATGAACATGATAAGCAGATATTCTTTTTTTTCTCCTAAGTAAGATCAAACATGCTAATTTGCAAAAAAAATTAACTCTTTAGCTCTTCCCTACACCTATCGAGGTGACAACAAGCATATGAACCCAATAATTCGCTCCTAAGCATTCAAATCCAAATCTAGCCAAGACAAATACTCTACTCATGCAAGCCATCTCTTGGAAAAATTTAAAAAAGTCTCCCTTTTGGGCACTCATGCTTACAACTCATCACAAGCTTGAAAATTGAATAGAAAGCCTATCCTAGGACATCATAGTCATGCAAAAATACATCCAGAAAACAACCATATGCATAATTCAAAGAAAGCTCAAAACTATAGCCCGAACTCAGATGCTCAAGGGCTCCACAAACATGTTAATCCACCCCCAAACTTAAAACATGCATTGTCCTCAATGTATAAAGAAAATAAGGCATAAACAAGCATGAGGACAATAAGATAATGAAATGAGTGAACAATACTGGCCTGGAATGATGATGACTTCTTGACTTAATGCTTGGAATCTTGACAGCTTGAAAGCAAAGGAGAGAAAGAAAACAAGACCTACAACACAGACACAAACAATAAATAAAACTCAAAAGAAAGAAATAACTAACTCACTTGGGTTGCCTCCCATAAGCGCTTGTTTAACGTCATTAGCTCGACGTGTTGACCAACTATGCATCAGGGTGGTCTCCTGTCAGATTTTCCATCACTGGTGCTCTTCCTAACACCTCTCCTGTAGCCCACCATCATTGTATCTGAGGTGTTCTTGGGGTCCTCAAAAGCTTTTAAAACTTCCTTCTCCTGTTGGACTCTTATGATTAGCTCCATGCGTTCAATATCAATTATAACCCTCTCTGTAGCAAGGAATGGTCTCCCTAATATGATAGGCAAAGCAGGATTCTCTTTAATATCCAGCACAAAGAAATCAACATGAAGGAAAAATCTACCTACTTTAATCAGAATATTCTCAACAATCCCATATGGACTAACCACAGACTGGTCAGCCAACTGAAGTCTAACAGAGGTAGATTTTATTTCTCCTATATTAAGCTTTTTGCACATAGATAATGAAATAATGTTTATGCTAGCCCCTAGATCACATAGTGCTCTACAAGAATAAGTACCAAAATTACAAGGAAAAGTAAAACTCCCTGGATCAGTCAATTTCTCTGGTATTGTCTGCTGAACATGAGCACTGCATGTTGATGCTAAATATACAGTCTCCAACTGCTTTTCCTTTTTCTTCTTGTTGAGCCATTCCTTCATGAATTTTTTGTAATGAGGCATCTGCTCCAGAGCATCTGAAAAAGGAATATTAACATGCAAACCCATAAAAGCATCTAAAAATTTGTCAAACTTAACCTTAGAATTTTTCTTTTTCTTTGATTTATGGACTAAAACAGTAGGAGAAGGGATAGAAGGCTCAGGATTAAGCTTTTCAGCTTCGTTTGAGGTGGTGCCTTCTTCAACTCCTCTTGTGAGTTCCTCTGGATCAGTAGTTTTCTCCTCTTCAGCTAATTTAGTCTCCTCCTCATAATGCACAGATACGACATTGCAGTACTCTAAAGAAGATTTCTCCTGTTCAACTGGGCTTTACCTTTATTCATAGAGTTGACAACACTTACCAGTTGTCCCAGCTGAGTCTCTATATTCTTGATTGCTGCAGAATGACCATTGACAGTAGTGTTTATTGTAATCACGGCCTCCTCAAGCTTATTTGACCTGTTACTTGATTTTGCAATAAAAGCTCTAACAAGGTCTTCTAAAGATTTCTTATTTTCTTGACTTTGAGGAGTGAAGCCAGGAGGATTCAACACATTCTTATTATTAGCATAGGAAAAATTCTCATGATTTCTATTGCTAGGGTGATAATGTGTAGGTGTGGAATTATTATTTTACCCCCTAGAATTAAAATTTGAAACATATTGATCATGCTCGAGATTTTCCCCCTGAGTCTGGGATGCAAGGGCAGCTGCAGACTCAATTGATTGAGCATTCCCTGAACCTGAAAACTTTAAAAATGCATTAGCCAAGGAAGACATCTGAGCCACTTACGTTGTCAACCTCGAACACTCCAACAGCAATCTTTTTGGGTCCCGACCGCTCAGATGGCCACTGATAGCTGTTGGTGGCCATATCCTCTAACAAAGTCCTAGCACTCTCAACAGTCTTGGACAACAGAGTCCCACCTGCAGCTGCATCAACAATAGTTTTCGTGGTAGGAGTTAACCCATTGTAAAATAATTGAACCTGTAGCCAGTCAGGGTATCCGTGCTGAGGGCACTTCCTTAGCAGCTCTTTAAATCTCTCCCCCCCTCGAACAACTGCTCATCGAATTGTTGCTGGAATGTCCCAATTTCGGTCCTCAGCTTGACCGTCTTGGCAGGAGGAAAGAACTTCTTTAAGAATGCCTGGACCAAAGCATCCCAAGTGGTAATGCTCCCAGGTGGAATAGATTGTAACCAGTCCCTCGCTTTGTCCTGCAACGAAAAAGGAAATAAACGTAAGCGAATGGAATCTTCAGAAACACCATTTAACTTTACCGTCCCACAGATGTCTAGGAAGGATTTCAGATGAGAATTTGGATCCTCCATGGGCGATCCCCTGTAGGCACAGTCTCGAGCCATCTGAATGAGACCTGTTTTCAACTCAAAATTATTAGCATTAATTGGGGCATAAACAATCCCCGACTGTTGCTCTTGAAAGATCGGCTGAAAATAGTCCTTGATGGGCTTAGGTTCTTCAGGATTGGGATTGGCCATTTGGATGTTTTCTTGATTTTCCCTTCGAAGTCTATTGAAAGTTCTTTCGATCTCTAGATCTAAGGGAACTAAGGCCAATTCCCTAATCTTTCGCATGCACAATCTAACCTAACCTAAGAACAATAAAAGAAAACGAAACGAAAATAAATTAGGAAAGAACCAAGAACAGAAAAGTAATGAATCTAAATAAGGAAAATATAATCTACAAAAGGAAGAAAAATAACAAATAAGAAATGCAAAAACAAATATGGCAAAAATCAAATAAGGACACTAACAATTAAGGAAAAACTACTCTAAAAATGGAAAAACTAAAAAAATCTAACAATGGAACAATCAAACAAATATGGAAAAGAAAATCTAAATATGGAAATCAATCAACAAAAGAAAAAAAAATATCCAAACTACCTAAAATCAAAAATAACAAAAAATAACAATAAAAATAAAATACACCCTAAACTAAGACCAGACAATTTTTCTATGATATTAAAATTGACTAAATATGTCAATCCCCGGCAACGGCGCCAAAAACTTGATGTGGACTTTTCCTACCGCAAGCGCACGAGTCAAGTAATAATATAGTGAATGTAATTCAAATGTCGTCCTCTGGATTGGATTTTTAAGCAAATCAAGTATTGTGAATTTTCTTGCTCAATTTTATTTAGGGATCAAAAAGTGATGATTGAATAATAAGAAAACTAAATCAAAACACGTAGAAAGTGTGGAATTTCAATTGGGAAAACTACTTAGGGAATTGATTTCGCCGATTTAGTTTAGGATTGATTTTAAGGAGTAAGTTATTATGCACAATGAAATTATGAGCCAAAGACCCTTTAATCACAACTACCTCTCCCGAGTATAATTGATTCTCATGCAAATTAACATACTTGATATCCCTATCTAAATCCAATAAACATACAAGGCAATAAGGCTAACCTTTATAACAATTTCTATAATTAACCTTAATCTCCCAATTTTTAGCTAAATTCTAGTTATGCATACGGAATACTAATTTAAATCCTCTCTCCCGAGTTAGATTCAAATATAAACATCAATAAATTTATGGCCAGTAAATCGAAAGCATTAAGGAAACAACATATGCATAAATGAAATCAATAGCATAAAAACAGTAAATCAATCCATAACGTGCCCAACGACTACATCAATCCCTAAGAATTAAAGCCTAGCTACTCATACACAACGTTACAATATAGCTAGAGTCTAAAACAGCCATCAAAACTAACTAAAGGAAGGGAAAAGAGAAATAGACTCGTTGTAGGCCAAGACCGAACGTCCCCGTCACGATCCCCACGAACAATGGGTTGATTTCCACTTCGCTCCCTTTGTTTCAGCCTCAATAGTCTCTATTCTGTCTTGTTTTTCGGCTCCAAGAAGTCCCAAATCGAAGTCCCCAAAAACCTAGCCAAAAATAAACTTATATAGCAGATTTTCGTCGTAGCGTCGAGACGCTATTAAGACAGCGTTTCGACGCTGCCTCTTGTACGCGCGTGTCTGAAAAGGAAATGCGGTAGCGTCGGGACGCTTCCTATCACAGAGTCGAGACGCTGTGAGTCTGCCGCGTATTCTCATTAAGGAAACGTAGCGTCAAGACGCTCCAAGAGTGGCGTCTCGACGCTAATGGGCAGAATGCCCTCTCTTTGCTCCTTGTTACTTGAATCTAGGGGTGTTAAAAAAACCCGACAACCCGACGAACCCGGACTACCCAACCCAAACCGCAAGGGTTGGGTTGGGTTAGTTTTTTGCACGGTTTGGGTTGGGTCAAAAATTCAACAAACCGAATTTTCGGGTCGGTTCGCGGGTTGCCATTTTTTGGCTCGGTTCAACCCGAACCGACCCGAGTTTACTTTATATATATATATATAATAATAATAAACCAAAAAAAAAAACCCTAAGTTACAGCCTACAGGTTCAGCCGCACGGTCTTTCTCTCTCGTCTCCCTCTCCCAGCCGCTCGCGAGTCGCGACTTTCTTCTCTCGTCTCCCTCTCCCCTGCAACTCGTTGGTCCTTTTTCTTCCACTGGTAAATCGTCGTCGAGGTCCCTCCCAGTCTGAGAGAGTTCAAGCGGACTGGTAAATCTTCGTCGAGGTGTCGTCGTCGCCGTCTTAGACTGGTAAATCGCGTCGAGGTCCATCTCAAATCACCGTTGAAGTCCCCTCTCCCCTGCAACTCGTTTGAACTCTGTCAGACTCTCTTCTCTGGTAGCGTCGTCGCCGTCGCCGTCGAGGTTCCATCTCAGATCTGTTTTTTTTTCTGCTTTCAATTTTTGTTTTTTTTCCCTATTCTCACCACTGGTAGTCACTCACAGCATGAATGTTTTCTATTTTGCTAAGGTATCAAGTATCAAACTTTGCCTTGTTCGGTCCGTTGCCTTGTCGCGTTCTCCACTTCTTTGTGAAAAGGTATGTGCATGCACTGCACATTGCTTAGATCTGTTTTGTTTTTTTTTAAAAAAAATTCAATCTGTTATGCGTTTTCTGTGTGTTTGTGGAAAGATTCATTTTGTGCCACTTGGATTTTTGCATTGATAACATAGTATATTTAGTTTTGGTTGCTTGATTTTGAAATAGTGAAATGTGATTTTGAGTTTAGTTTCATTTTACTTTTTATAGATGGAAAGCAGTAGTGCAAGCGGATGTAATATTGTAACTCTCCCTACTAATGTTGATAGTGCATCTAAACCACCATTACCACCAAAACCTAGCAAGAAGAGACCTAGTAAAACAACTTCTACTGTATGGGATCATTTCACAAAATTGGAAGACAATAATAGTAGGTGCAAATGTAATTATTGTGATAAGGAGTATTCTTGTGATACTACCTCTTGTGGAACAAGTACATTGTGGAAGCACTTGAAAAATCAATGTAAAAAGTACCCTTATAAGGAGGAAGAAAAAGGACAAACCATTTTAAGTCTTCAACCTTCACATGATGGAAAATGTGGAAGTAATTTTGTGACTACATTATTTAGTCAACAAGCATGTAGAGCGGCATGTGCTAAGATGATAATTATTGATGAGTTACCATTCAGATTTGTAGAGAATGAGGGTTTTAGACATTTTTGCAGTATTTCGTGTCCTAAGTTTTAGACATTTTTGCAGTATTTCGTGTCCTAAGTTGCTAGAGACATATTTCAGCTTTATCTTGATGAGAAAAAGCAGCTGAAATCTTTTTTAGTTAATAATTGTCAAAGGGTTTGTCTTACAACTGACACATGGACTTCGTTGCAAAATGTTAACTACATGGTACTCACTGCACACTTTATTGATCCACATTGGAATTTGCATAAAAAAATCTTGAATTTTTGTCAAGTTGCTAACCACAAGGGGGAGACTATTGGCAAGGTCATTGAGAGTTGCTTATTGGAATGGGGAATTGATAGAGTTTTTTCCATCACTGTTGATAATGCGAGCTCCAATGATGGGGCTATTGCTTATATAAAGAGAAGACTTAAAAGTTGGAAATCTCTTGTCTTAGATGGAGAATTATTACACATGAGGTGTTGTGCGCACATAATTAATTTGATTGTGAATGAGGGGTTGAAAGAAATGCACGAATCCATTGCTAGTGTTCGTAATGCTGTGAGATATGTTAGATCGTCTCCTAAGAGATTGGCCAAATTTAAAGTTTGTGTGGAACAAGAGAAAATCGAATGTAAAGCGCTTGTTTGTTTAGATGTGTCAACTCGATGGAATTCGACTTATTTAATGCTTGATCATGCATTGAAATTTGAGAAGGCTTTTAAAATATTAGAAGAAGATGAGTTAGATTTTGTTGATTATTTTAGAGAAGATGATCATGGAAACAAAAGATTGGGGCCACCAACTAATTCTGATTGGAAAAATGTTAAAGTGTTTGTTCAATTTTTGAAGGTGTTCTATGATGTCACAACAAAGATAAGTGGTTCTTTATATGTGACTTCTAATTCTTATTTTCCTGAACTTTGGGGTATTCAAGAACTTTTAATTGGTTGGACCATGGAGACGAATTCTATTTTATGTACGATGGCTTTAAATATGAAGACAAAGTATGACAAGTATTGGGGTTCACTTGACAAAATCAATAAGTTGATATATATGGCTGTGGTACTTGATCCTCGTTACAAATTGGATTATGTAGCCTTTTGCTTTTCGAATATTTATGACGAGGCTATGGTTAAAGGGATGGTTGATAGCATCAAGATGTGTTTGGTTCGTCTGTATAATTTTTACATGTCAATGTCACATGATGGTATTTCTAGTTCTAGTACTCAAAGTTCTAGTAGTGATCATCAACAATCATAATGTAGTTTTACTTCTTTGGGTATGGAATCTGGTGCAAGTTCAAGTGCATCAAATTTGGCTCGGTACAAGAGAAGAAGAGAAGAAAAAAGTTCTTTAGAATTGAAAGATGATGTGGATCGATATTTATCTGACGATTGTGTGGAACTTAATGATAAATTTGATGTTTTGGCTTGGTGGAAACTGAATGAGTCTAGATATCAAGTTTTATAAAAAATCGCTCGAGATGTTTTGGCAGTTCCAGTGTCTACTGTGGCTTTTGAATCAGCATTTAGTACTGGAGGGAGGATTCTTGATTCTTTAAGAAGTTCTTTGACACCTATAACAGTGGAGGCTTTGATATGTACACAAAATTGGATTCGTGGTCAATCAGTATTATTAGATCTTCCTCCACAGCTTGAAGAATTGGAGACTTGTGCTAAAATTGAGAAAGGTAACAACTTATTTAAAGTTTGTGTCTTGAGATCTATTGTATACTTTATATAACACTAAATTTTTGAACTTTTTCTCTTGTTTTTACAGATACTGCAGGGTCCTCCACCACCAACGTGCATAAATAGATCTCATTGGACTCATAGATTTCATAGTAGGTAAAATATTTTCATGGTAGTTTTCCTTTTATCTTTTAATTATTATTATGCATGATTCTTTGAAGTAATTATTTTTTTTTTGTTTGAGTTTTCAGGATCTATCCTAATGTTCGTGATGCCAATTATCGTGGAGCTTGATGCTTTGGCTTGTTAGGCTAGTGCAGTAGTTTTGTTAGAGATTTAAAATTTTAGTTGTTGTAGTAATTGTATCAACGAACTTGTATTTGTATGTTTATTTGGATGACTTTGGATTGATGAATGTATGAACTCTTAGTATTTGTTTTTTAAGATTGTTATGAGTATTAGGTATTTGAATTTTATGTTTATTTTAGTTATTAGTTGTCATATTTTTGGGATAAGATAAGCATGAATGTTCAATGAAAAATCAATTTTAAATAATTAAGAAATTAAAAAAAAAAAAAAAAGATACAACCCGACAACCCAACCCAACCCAACCCGAAAATAGAAGGGTTGGGTTGGGTTGGGTTGCTACCCTTGGTCGGTTCGTTCGGGTAGCCAACCCGACCAACCCAAATTTTCGGGTTGGTCCAAAAAACCCCCCCAACCCAACCCAACCCAACCCGTGAACACCCCTACTTGAATCTTTTTGGTTCTTTGGCATTTGTTCACGTCCCGAACACCCGATTAATTCTTATTCCACGTTTTAACTCTAATCAATGTTTTCCTACAAAATAAACAATTAAGTGCAATAAAATGGCCAATAATCATCAAAGACTAGCTAAATTTAATAAGTAAAGATAGCTAGCTATGCTTGCTATCATCCATACTGTGGTCGGTCGCTATAGCGAATAATAGAGCCGCTCTTTCCTTTGTTACATCACTAAGATGCATCACAGGCAAGAGTTTGGCACACAAAAAACTATGCCATGCTCTGTTATCTACTGTCAGGTCAGAGGATTTAAAGTTTATTGCTTCACCCCTTTTCACTAACCAAATTGCCCCCGGCCTACATAAATGTTCTATAATTTGATGGGCATCAAAGTGATTACTTGTGTAATCATTGTACCCATCGCGATCAATATTGGGAAGGCCATAGAATTGGTTAATGGAGGCTGAGTCAAAAGGGATCATTTTACCCCTGACAAAGGAAGTAGTGGATCTTTTCGTCATGTTAGCGTAAAACTCCCTAACTATAGGGACTACAGCGGCCTCAGGGTGCCTAGTGAACCTAACCCAAACCCTCTTAGCTATACTATGGGTGAGCTCAGGTTGGTTTTGGGCACTTGGAACTAGCCCTCTCTCAGGAACTACTCCCCTACTTACCACATAAGAGTTATATACATCTTCACCGTCCTTGCTAATAAATTTTCGCTTATCAAATGGTGCAGAGGATGAAGAAGCTGTAGATCTCCAAGATCTCACAACAAGCACAACACCCCACCCCCAACCTAAATTCTACATTGTCCTCAATGTATATATCAAGTAGAAAGAGTAAGGGACAATTAGAATAGGGAACGGAAAACCTCCCTGAGTATATGGTCAGGAGCTGGCTGGATCAAGAATTGAATGCCCTCATATTAATTTTGCCGAAACCTACAAAAAAGAAAACAAATAAAACAGGAAAATAGGAAATGATGGATGTGGTTGAACGTGACCCCACCTCGAATGTCGTGCGTGTGATGTGACAAACTAGAGTGCATCAGTAATTGATGCAATGACATGAAGACTAAGAGTCACGATGTCTGACGCACATTGCACTTTTCCCTATTTGAGCTAAGCTTTTACTGATACCAAAACCAAGGCTCTATTATAAACCTACTAAATTAAGCTAATGCATGGTACAAAAAAAATAAATGCAGTACGAAATTAAAAAAAAAATACTGACTTGAGCTGCTCTCGCATATGTGCTAGGCCCTGACGCAGCACGAGAACTCCTCCTTGCTAGCCCTATATTCCTTCTACCCTCATGGGGGATCTGTCAGGATGATGAGGTCAGCTACCTCATCCAAAGTCCTATCAACATATGGTTTAATCCGATGTACGTTGACCTTGAATATTCTTTATCCATCAGATGTCGTAGGTCTACTACTCTGTGAGGATATATCTTTTGGATAATGAAAAGGCCTAACCACCTTGATTTCAGCTTTCCTGGAAAAAGACGTAACCAAAAGTTAAATAATAGAACTTTCATTCCTTCCTTTATTACCTTTTTCCATATCAATTTGTCATGCCATTTTTTCTGCTTTTCTTTGGTGATTTTGTTTTCATATGCGTTGAGCCTGAATTCTTCCAACTCTGATAACTGGCGAATTCTTGGTTTTCCTGCCGCATCTAGGTCAAGATTTAGGCGCCTCAGCGTGCACTGAGCTTTGTACTCCAACTCAAGTGGCAAATGACATGCTTTTCCAAACACTAATGAATAGGGTGATCTGCTTATAGTATTTTGAATGTGGTGCGATAAGCCCATAGCGCATCATCTAAATGCTGCGCCCAATCTTTTATTCCTGTGCTAACCACTGAGCAACTATGGACTGAAATAGACTGAAACAGGTTGTGGGTTTCGATCTGAAACATGGCTGAAATCAGTTGTGGCTCTAAAACGAACTGAAATAGGATAGATCTGAGTTCTACGAGTTCTAGCGGCAAAGGGTTATTCAATTTCAGTAAGTTTCCTGTCGATTTCAGTTGTGAGTTTTTAGAAATGGGATCTCCTTTCAATTTTTAGAAAAAAAAAAAAGAAAACGAGAAAGAAAAAGGAAAGAAGAGGAAGAGAGAAAAAAAAAGAATGGAAGAATAAGAAAAGAAGGAGAAAGTAAAAAAAACAATAAAATAATAGGGAAGAAAAGGATGAAGACGGAAGCGACGACCGGCAACTAGCGACGACGACGGCAACCGACGACGGAGCTTGAACTAAGGATGAAGAAGAAAATGGGGAGGAAGAAGAAAAAGAAAAAAGAAAAAGAAAAGAAAAATAGTAAAAAAAAATATTAAATATATTATTTTATTTTAATAAAATAAAAAATAATTTTTTAAAATAAAAAAAGTTAGTGTCACGTCAGTATTTCGTTAATATCTAACAGAAAAATTGATGGGGGACTAAAATGAAACGAAATCCAAACCTCAGGGGCTAAATTGTCTAGTTTGAAAACTCATGGACCAAAATAAAACCTAACATAAACCTCAGCGACCAAAAGTATATTTTTCCCATAAATAAAACATAAAAAATTTGAAATTTAAATTCTTAGCACTTGTTTAAAAATTTCTATTTTAAAATAATCTTAAAACAAATTATTTAAAAAAGTAATGCAGATTTAATTTGTAGAGTAGAAAATATTTTTTGTCACTAGCATTTGAACTTAATTTTTACTCGATATCTGGGTTTTAGAACTAACACTGGTTATCCTTGAGATATGTATTTAATTTTTATTTGGTTAAATTATAAATTTAGTCTTTAAATTTTCAATTTTTTTTTTTTTAAATTTGTGGATCTACTAGACACAATATGAACTTAATTAGGGTTTCATTAGGCATAAAATTCAAATTTACATCTAATAGATCAATTAATTCTTAAAAATTTCTAATTTGTCAAGGACCAATCAGATACAAAATTGAAAGTTCAGGGACCTTTAAACACAAAATTGAAACTTGTTGGATTTATCATACACTTTTAAAAGTTTAGGGACCAAATGGTCACAAACCTTAAATGTCTTGGACTAAACTTTTAATTTAATCTTTTTATTTGATACTTGAAATTTCAAAAGTGACATATTGAGTGTCGAAGGTTTGAATTTGATTCCTAATTAGTCTTTAGAGTTTGAAATAATTTTCTAACTTGTCTTTGAGTACAGTTAACAATAGTTGATCTAACAAAATAATGACATGATAGGTAACATATGTTCACCAAACTTTGTGGATATGTTTTTTTTTTTTTTTCCAAATGAGTTGAAAACCTTTTTTCTTTTATATATATTTAGTGACCGATTGGAAACTAATTTTAAACTTTAAGAATCAAATAGAAATCAAATTTGAATATTGGAGATAAAAAATGACATTTTTCAAACCTGACAATAACCAAATAGATAATAAATTCAAACCTCAATAACTAAGGTCCCGTTTGATAACCATTTGGTTTTTAGTTTTTGGTTTTTGAAATGTATGCTTGTTTTCACTCAATTTCTTTACCATGGTTTTCATTTTTTGTCAAGGACACATGAATTCCTAGCCAAATTCCAAAAACAAAAACAAGTTTTTGAAAACTACTTTTTTTAGTTTTCAAAAATTGGCTTTGTTTTTAAAAAAATATGGGAAGAAGGTAGATGAAAAAACAAAGAAAATTAAGGTGGAAGTAGTGTAAGTAAGCTTAATTTTCAAAAACCAAAAACAAAAAACCAAATGGTTATCAAATGGGACCTAAAATTGTTAATTTTGAAAATTTAAAGACCAAATAGAAACTAAGTTCAATTTTTTTTTTAAAAAAAAAGAAAAAAAGAAAAAAAAAAACTTACCGACCCTAACTTTTAAAAATCTTTTGAATCCTATCCATTTTTTCTTTTTTCTTTTTTTTTTTTTTTTGGAGAAGAATCCTAACCAAAATTAAAAAATGGGTGTTCGTTGATTGATAAACATTTCAATTTGAATTTTCTGTTTTCTTTGTTTGGAAAAAAAGGATTGTTCGGCATTCAATGTTCAATTTTTAAGTTTCGAAAAACGTTTTTAATGTTGTAAGTCGCCTTTTTAAATAAACATGTTTTTCTTTATCAATATCCAACTTTCTCTTTTTGACCAAAACATATATATATTCTCCCCTCAACCTCTCTTTCTAACGTTTGTTGATTCTTCATATATCTCACCTATCTTTCTTTTTTAATTTTACTTCTTCTGTGTTAGACTAGAAATAATTCAATTGGTCAAGACATTTACTTTGAATAGAGATTCAAATCTCACCACCTTTAAGTTGGACTAAAAAAAACTTCATTCTCTTTGTATAATTTTTTCTTTCCCTTTCTAATATTATATCTATAATCTATAATATATAATATATAAAAAGTACGAATGTGAAAAAAATCTTTTTTGGACAATTTTATCATTATCTTTTAAAATAATACCTAAACTATCTCTATTAATCTTTTTAATACACTAGTCAAGTAACACGTGCAATGCACATGGAATTTTGTAGTCTTAAATTAAAATAAGAGAAAATAGTAGTTTTATTTTAGTATTGTTGATGGTCGATTTTGGCCAGAGGATCTCACCTGACCTTCACGTGCCACCAACGGTAAATTTGTAGTTGAGGGGGGAAGACGTGGCCTGCAAGATAGTAAACCTGCACACCGGTGTGGTGCTCGCCACACCGGCTCCGATGCTTAAGTCAGCAAGCAGAACGGTAGGGCGTGGAAAAGTAAGAGCAAGAGGAGAAAGCAGAGAATAGAGAGTAGAGTTTAGGGATAGAATTCGAGATCCCCTCTTCAGTGGCGAAGAGGGATATAAATACCTGCTCATCCTCCTAGCGTTTTTTAGGGATTTGGAGGCGTTTTAGGTCAAACACGGCGAAACCGAGGCGGTGGGGACCAAACGGCATCGAACGGACTCGGCCCGCACGAGCGGGCCGAGCAGGGGGTCGGGCCGAAAACCCGACCCCTTCGATCTTGGCCCGTCCCATTTGCCGGTTTTGCCTCCTTGGTCCATCTTCCAGTCCGATTTCTCCCCGGTTGTCCTCGTCAGCTCCTTGTATATCGGGGTGGTCCAAAATTGCCTATAACATTAAGCCCCCACTCTTGAATTGGGGTTCGAGGTGACTTATTGCTATAAGTTGAGCTCCTTAAGCCCGATTTAAGAGTAATGACCCTTGCCTTGGGCTGGCTTATGTGTAGCTTTGTTGTCATCCTGTAAAGTAGGATAGAAGTAGACACTCCCTGAATAGGGGTTAGATGAAATGGAAATGAAAAAGAGTGAGAGATTACAAAAGTGGTGTTGGTCGGCCTCGGCCTCGGGAGGATGCTGAGCGCAGCTACCTCCCTTTTGCTTGGTCGGCCTCGGCCTCGGGATGAGGCCGAGCAGAGGCCGAGCGCAGCTACCTCCCTTTTGCCTGGTCGGCCTCGGCCTCGGGAAGAGGCCGAGCAATTTTCTAATTTTGGTACTGGGTCATTCGGAGTACTTCATTTCAGGTTCATGTCTGCAAGAGAAAAGTTAGGGAAAAGGCTAGGGTCGGCCTCGACCTCAAGCCCCCGTTAGCCTAAAATTTGGCTCCCTGCATCCATATGTTAGTCCTTGTAGGAAAATAATAAGAGAATAGGTTTGAACATGTAAATTTTAGTAGAACATGCTAAACATAGGTGCTTTTTGTTTGATAGGGAGTGCATATCCCCGGTTACTTGCTTTTTGTTTAATAGGGAGTGCATATCCCCTCTGTAGCCCCCAATCTTAAGTAGAACTTCACTGAAACATAAAGTATAGTTGAGGAAATAGGAGAATACCTTTAAAGTTTGTGCTTCGCCTCGGCAAGAGGTGCTCGGTCCCGACTTCTGGAGGGTGAGCTTGACTTAGATGAAGCGTATGGACTCAGGCCAGGTGAGGTGAGGTAGACTCGTTGGTCCAAGTTCACATGGTCTCACTCTAGATGAGGCGAGGTAGACTTCGGCAGTCCAGGCTCGCCTGGTGTAAAGATGCTCAGGCCAGAGGAGGTGAGGTAGACTCGTTGGTCCAAGCTCACATGGTCTCACTCTGGATGAGGCGAGGTAGACCCGGGGGCCCAGGCTCGCATATAGGCGTGGGCACTAAGCTTGAAGACTTAGGCTCGCAAGTAAGCGTGGGCTTTCAGCTGAAGAGCTTAGGCTCGCAAGGTAGGCGTGGGCACTATAGGCTCGCTGAAGCGTGGGCACTATAGGCTCGCATGTAGGCGTGGGCACTATAGGCTCGCTGAAGCGTGGACTCTATAGGCTCGCATGTAGGCGTGGGCACTATAGGCTCGCTGAAGCGTGGGCACTATAGGCTCGCATGTGAAGCGTGGGCACTATAGGCTCGCTGAAGCGTGGGCACTATAGGCTCGCATGTAGGCGTGGGCACTATAGGCTCGCATGTAGGCGTGGGCACTATAGGCTCGCTGAAGCGTGTGCACTATAGGCTCGCATGTAGGCGTGGGCACTATAGGCTCGCTGAAGCGTGGGCTCTATAGGCTCACATGTAGGCGTGGGCACTATAGGCTCGCTGAAGTGTGGGCTCTATAGGCTCGCATGTAGGCGTGGGCACTATAGGCTCGCTGAAGCGTGGGCACTATAGGCTCGCATGTGTAGCGTGGGCACTATAGGCTCGCTGAAGCGTGGGCACTATAGGCTCGCATGTAGGCGTGGGCACTATAGGCTCGCTGAAGCGTGCGCTCTATAGGCTCGCATGTAAGAGCGTGGGCACTAAGTTGAAAAGCCTAGGCTCGCAAGTAGGAGCGTGGACACTATAGGCTCGCATGAAGCGTGGGCTCTATAGGCTCTCGCATGTGTTCGATCTCGCTTGAAATAAGAGGGTTAGCCTTGGTCACAACCATGGTTATGGTCGGCCTCAGCCTCGGGCATGGCTCAGGTCGGCCTTGGCCTTGGTCTTGGCCTCGATCATATCTAGGGTCGGCCTCGGCCTCTGCCATATCTGGGGCTGGCTTAGGCCTTGGCCTTAAAAAATCTATTCTTCGCTTCCATCTGGATCTTGCATTGTGTTCAACTGCATTGGCAATCCGATTTGGCAAGTATTGGATAGTCGGCTTCAGCTTTGGCCTAGGGTCGGCCTCGGCCTCGGGATGACCATAGCTGTGGGTCGGCCCTGGCCTCGGCCAAAGGATGACCGTAGCTTAGAGTTGGCTTTGGCCTAGGGTCGGCCTCGACCTCGGGATGACCACAGTTGTAGGTCGGCCTCGGCCTCGGCCAAAGGATGACCGTAGCTTAGAGTTGGCTTTGGCCTAGGGTCGGCCTCGGCCTCGGGATGACCATAGCTGTGGGTCGGCCCCGGCCTCGGCCAAAGGATGACCATAGCTTAGAGTTAGATTTGGCCTAGGGTCGGCCTCGGCCTCGGCCAAAGGATGACCGTAGTTCAGGATGACGACATTCTTTTCCTAGTGTCTTCAATCTTGTCAAAGTCTCTGTTTGTTGTTGATTTGTCCTCCAAATGTGGTTCTGATCTCTCGTGGGGTTTCCTCCTAATCGGTCTGGATGAACACCTTCGGTTGGCCTCGGCATGGTTGGCCTCGGCATGGTCCGTCTAGTAGTCGCTGTTTGGCTTGGAGTCATTTAGCTTCTGCAGGTCTCCTTGATGATTTTCGAGTTCTTTTTGGGTGTCCAGAAGCTCGATCGTCATAGGGAGATCATCTTTTCTGCCCTCGGCCTCGGCTGCGCTGGCCACGGGCTTAGCAGCCCTGGCTTCCGCTTCGACAGTTTTGGTACTTCTGCACTTATCGTCGATCGCATTCCTCTGGTCTATCTTGGTATGACCGTAGCTTGGTGCTGGGCTCCTCAGAATTGCTCGACCTGCAGGTCTGAGCCCCCTGACCTTCCTGCTCATGCTGCCAGTCTTCTTTCGATTTCTGCGGTTGATGGTTATTTTCAGAAGGGTTTGGATTTCAGTTTTCCTTTTCCATCCTCTTACTCATTGAATCACCGATGTGCAGATTTTGCAAGCTTTCTTCCCCACAGACGGCGCCAACTATTGATGGTCGATTTTGGCCAGAGGATGTCACCTGACCTTCACGTGCCACCAACGGTAAATTTGTAGTTGAGGGGGGAAGACGTGGCCTGCAAGACAGTAAACCTGCACACCGGTGTGGTGCTCGCCACACCGACTCCGATGCTTAAGTCAGCAAGCAGAACGGTAGGGCGTGGAAAAGTAAGAGCAAGAGGAGAAAGCAGAGAATAGAGAGTAGAGTTTAGGGATAGAATTCGGGATCCCCTCTTCAGTGGCGAAAAGGGATATAATTACCTGCTCATCCTCCTAGCGTTTTTTAGGGATTCAGAGGCGTTTTAGGTCAAACCAGGCGAAACCGAGGCGGCCAAAGGCGGTGGGGACCAAACGACATCGAACGGACTCGGCCCGCCCGAGCGGGCCGAGGGGCGGCCCCGGCCCATGGCCGAGGCCGAGCAGGGGGTCGGGCCGAAAACCCGACCCCTTCGGTCTTGGCCCGTCCCATTTGCCGGTTTTGCCTCCTTGGTCCATCTTTCAGCCCGATTTCTCCCCGGTTGTCCTCGTCAGCTCCTTGTATATCGGGGTGGTCCAAAATTGCCTATAACAAGTATATGTAATGTAATAAACAAATATCATATAACTTTTGGTTTAATTACCATAAACTTCTAAAAGTTAGTGATAAAAATAAACGATTTCTTATTATATAGCATGTATATAGACATAATAATAGCACACATGTACATTGCATGTTTTTTTTTTTTTTTTAAATTTAAACTTTGACATGAAGTTTAATATTTATCTTATAAAAATAAAATATAAAAATAAAACAATATGAAATTCTACTAACACTTAATTTTTAAAAAGTCAAGTAATTTTTAAAATCAAATTACTATATGTTAAATTGTATTTTCTAAGATTTTAAAAAAAAATTATAATATAAGTTGTAAGCAAAACAATAAGGATTGCCGATCTACTCTAAAATTTAAGTAGCTAATGTTATTACCTAGATAATTAATAGTATTAAAAAACCTTTCCACTAAAACCAATTACATAAATTTAAATATAAATATTAAAAGTTCTTGTATTTGTGATTAATGAACAAAAAAATTAATATATTTAATTAGAAAATTGGAAGTGTGCTCAATTATTTTGGTATTTGAAAATTTTAATTTCATTTAAAATTATGCATGCATTTATTAATTAATAAGTATTTTAAGGAATAACTTTATAATTTTTAGGCTACTAAGTTTTACTTTTATTTTTATCATTTTCTTACTTCTAAGTTTCCTAACCTAAAATGTAATATTAGTTTGTATGTTAAATTACAAATTTGGTCATACATTTAGGCAATTTTATTTTGGTCATTGTGGTTTTAAAAGTTTTGATTTAGTCTCAATAGTTTGAACATCGCTTCAATTTTGTCCTTATGGTTTGGACTTAGTTTCAATTTGTCCCTTATGATTTAATTAAATTTCACAAGTCGTCCCTAAATTGTATTTTACCAACTTGAAAATCCTCGTTTTTTCTTTTGGTTTTTACCTAACCCTAAACTCCAAGTCAGTCAACTAACACAAATACTTAAATAGAAATTTGCTACATAAAAAAATTGGCCGGACAATATGATAACGACAAATAAAACTACAATGTGATAAGCAAAACATGCTCGTAAATAAAATAAACATCTTATAGAAAAATCATTTAGGATACAAGCATTCTAAATTCAAAATGCAACAAACAAAAGTAATCTCTCTTGAAATTCGATACATTTTAAACAACTAATTGTGTTGGCAATATAACTAAATTCTATTTTTTTTTTTATAGAAAAGATACTTTATTTAAGTCTGTGAACAACATACATGAAGAAGCTTACAAAAAAGGCTTCCAATTTAGAGCTATAGAAAGAGCATCATAATTGGAATATAACTAAATTCTATTAAATACAAAAATTAACATGTTGAGATCTAAGAACGTGTAATGCAATCTTTAAAAAATTAAATTTACTTAAATGAATTTATGATTCATCCAAAATTGATCCAATAGTCAATAGTGAATTTATGATTGATCCAAAATTGTATTTACTTCAAAGGAAAAATGAATTTATGATTGATCCAAAATTGTATTAAATTTATGAATTCTCAAGGTTTTACTGTGACACAATCAATAGTGTTTCCTTCACGAATAACACAAACTTGTAATTTTTCCTTTTTTTTTGGAAATTCTTTAGTTCTTGTACAAAATAAGAAATTTTCCTATAGTTTGAATTTTTTTAATTATATATTTTCTTTTTATACGTAGATCGCACCTATACACGAATGGATGCATCAATTCAATGTGTAACCATCTCCATATGAACAATCACATCTCATCAACATCAATTATACCTATTGGACAAATTTTCATATAGTTTGACATTTTGACAATTATGTATTTTCTTTTTATCATGGGTCACACCCATACACGAACAGATGCACCAACTCAATATGTAACCATCTCTACATGAACAGTTGCATCCTGTCGACATCAATTGCACCTATTGGACTCAATGACACTTACACTCGAATAGTCGTGTCCCTTCAACAAAGGGTAAAATAGGAATTTATTTAAAAAGTAAGGGCAAAAGAGGAAAGCAAAAATTCTCCTCCTTAAGCCCCTTTTATATATGGTATAGATTAATGGTTTGCATGAGGACATAATTAACTATTTTTTTAATTTTTTAAAATTTTTTTTAGAATATAACCAATCATTTTAAAGATAATAGATTTTTTTCTAGGTAAAATTGGTTTAACCTTTAAAGTTAGTTACTTTACTAATTTAATGAAGGAAAATTGCAATGGGTAGCAAAAAACATTAAGATATTTGTAAGTCTAGCCATGATTTTTGAGATTTGCAAATATAGCAAAAATTTTTAAATCTCATTTCCGTTTTTTAAATATTCCAATTTTACCCTTGTTGGTGTATCAACTGATATATCAAATAGTATATCAGTAGTATATCAGATATATTTTATATTTGTTCACTTGATATGAATGTTGGTACACCAAAATGATTTATCTTTACTTCTTTTATTGTGTTTTTTTAATTGAATTGTGTCGTGTTATTCACATATTTTAAATAAAATATCTGTCTTTTATAACGTACATATTTATCTTCCATACATATTGTTATAGGAAAAATTAGCCAATAATATCTCATGCAGGATAGGCCCAAACTAGTCGGGCCCAAAGACACAGGAGAAGCCAAGACATCAAGACAAAGGGTAGGAACTACTTCCGGCCCAAGGTTGCAACGCTCGACCTCTGCCCATTGCCGAGGCCGACCAGGCCCAAAGGCCTGAAGATGGTTCGCAGTCCAGGGCTACGAAAACCCTAAGGGGAAATCTATTAAAAGAAGGTTGCACACACTCACAGGTATGCGAAAATCAATCCCTAAATTCACTTTACGTGTTTTCTGGCCAAGGCTAACTTAAGCATCGGAGTGTGTGTGGTCTACACCACACCGGTGTGCAGCGTTTGCTCGTCTCGCAGGTCACGTCTTTCCCGCTCGTTTACAAATTCATTGTTGATTGTCACGTGGAGCGAAAGGCAAATTCCTAAGCGAAATTTGACCATCAACACATATTATGAATGTTGATATATCATTGATATACCTCATTTGTTATATTAAGTATATCATTAGTGTATATATCAATATTATATTGATGCTTTCATTCAAAATTCATTTGAAGTATATATATATATATATATATATATATATATATTTGACAACATGTGGGGGTGGGAGGATTCGAATCACGGACCTGTCGGTCATTAGTATACGACTTACACCAGTTGAGTTATACTCATGTTGGAAAATTCATTTCAAGTATAACATGTTTGATACACTAACAAGGTATATTGTTAGTATTATCAGTAGTATATTAGTAATATAACAATGTTATAATTGTTGGTGTATCATGAAGGTCATGAAATGCAAAATTATTTATAAGTATATCAATAAGATGAACTTTCAGGTATATCATAAGTATATCAGTAGTATATGATCAATACCCACTAAAAATGCAATTTCAAGTATATCATTAATGACTCAATAGTATATCATTAAGATGATATATTTGCCAACATGAGCATAACTGTAACGCCCCATTCCCAGAATTCAGAATCTGAATTCGGCTCTTAACGGCTCCGGCATCCCCCTACGACCTGTCCACGTTACCATACTCGTCTTAAATTGCTTCCAAGAGTGAAGATTGTCCCCACAAACCAACATACGGGGTCCTTTTAGCATGCTTTGTCCTCACTCACAAGCTCCCTAAGAAAATTCCCAAGAGGTCACCCAACATAGAATTTCTCCAAGCCAAGCACGCTTAACTTCAAAGTTCCTATGATTGAGCCACCGAAAAGGGAGGTGCACCTTGTTGGTATAGGTAGTATCTATCAATTCTTTTAAGCTTATCTCGACCATACTTTCATGTCCTCAGGATCCCTCTCATTCGGATGTGGTATCGGTTCATTCATGTACCCCTCCTAACCTCGGGCGTCACAATAACTCAATTGACATAAGATATGTACATTTAATCAAGAGGTTAGATGTTTGAATCTCTCACTATACATATTGTCCAAAAAAAAATTAATATACCTATTTATTCATTAATGAATTATATAAAAAAAAAAATATTCAAACTAATGAAAAATTTGTGTGTATACTTTATGAATAAAGTATATTATATTCACCAAATATATATCTAATATACTATACATTTAGTAGAATAATAGATTGATATACAAATTTTAAAGTAGATCGGTTGACTGATATACCAAATTTAAAGTGGATCGGTTGACTGATATACCAAATTTAAAGTGGATCGGTTGACTGATATATCAAATATATCAGACACACTAAATAAATGAATGATGTACCTGATATATGATATATCAATAACACTATTGATATACTTCTTAAACCTCCATGTTTTCAAGGGGCTTTTTCGACTTTTCAACTTTAATGTTTGGGTTGGGACATGTTTTTTGTTTTGTTTTTTTTTTCTATATTTGCAACATACAAAAACTGAAGGCACGGCTGCAAATTCTCTTTTATTATTATTTTTTTGTTAGGGTTGCAATTGGCCTTTTAATGATTCCATCTTTTTCCTAAATTTTGATTTTTTAGTTCCTAATTGTTTTTTTGAAAAATGATCCTAAAATTTAATTCTAAACCATGTGACATTATTGTTGGCATAGAAATTTTCCAACCAATTAGAAATTGCAACGTCATTATTTAATTTTGGGGTTTAATACATATCTCAAAATTAATTATGGCAAAGTAAGAAAGGCCACGTGTCCTTTTGTGGTCGTCTAATTGTGTTAACGGTCTTGATCGAATCCAACAATGATTAAACTTAAGATCAAATGATCATTTATTTAATTTATCCTAAAGTTTATAAAATTAAATTAAAGTATGATTAAGTTTAGGGTAAATTTTGTTCAATTTAAACCCAATGTCATTAAAATAATTGGGCCTGAAACCCAAAAATTCATCCAGGCCCATAAATGGGCCCAAGCACAATTTAAGCCCAAGCCCATTAAAACCGTTGGGAACTCTATAAATAGGAGTCATTGGCTCATTTGGAAGGGGCGGCAGAAGATTGAAGCTCTCAGAAGACTCTGAAGACTGAAGCTCTGATCCTCCTACAAGATTTGAAGATTGAAGCTCCATTCCTCCTGCAAGAATCTTGAAGATTGAAGTCCAGATCCTGCTGCAAGACTCTGAAGATCGAAGCTTCTGCAAAGTTCAAAAGCTTGAAGCTTCCTCCAAGACTCTGAAGACTGAAGCCTCTGCAAGGTTCAGAAGATCAAAGCTCTATACAAGACCTTGAAGATTTAGAAGATTGAAGCTCTCTGCAAGATCCTAAAGATTGAAGCTCCAATCCTCCCACAAGACTTTGAAGACCAAAATCCAGATTTTTCTGCAAGCTTGAAGATTGAAGTGAAGTCATCTAAAGACTGAAGACTTGAAGCCTGAAGTCTACTTCAATCATCCAGGAGAATCCTTCAAAGGTGAACAAACCTTCAAGACTCCGAAGATTAAAGTTTCTTGAAGACTTTGTAGATCAAAGCTACCTTGAGAGAAAGCATCAAAGGAGTGTAACTAGAGACTGTATTCCACAATTACTTACACGTAGAAGTCAATATACAAGAAGTCGTTTCACGAATTAAATTTTCTCTTCGAAAATCTCGTGTGAACAGTTTGGCACGCCCAGTGGGACCTCTCTACCTTTCATCTCTTTCTCTCATCCAGGATCTACAAAAAAAAAAAAGAAGTTCTAAAGAAGCGATGGCATCCAAGAAAGCTGCTTCCAAGACTTCAAGCGACTCATACGTGGGACCAATTACTCGCGAACGCTCCAAAGAAATTCAAAAGTTAGAAGAAGAACAAGCCTCTGTCATTGCAAATATGATATGGACCCAGATGACAGAGTCAAATCAAGGTGGAATGATCATCCAAGAAAATCCTTTATTTGACTATTCTACTTCATCTTCTGAGCAGGCGAAGGAGACATCAGATCCTGATGTGATGTCTGTAATGATGGCTGACATAGGTACAGGCGAAGAAAGAATGGCTGAACTGGAAAGGAAGGTCAACATGCTGATGAAGGCGGTTGAAGAGAGAGATTGTGAAATTGCCTCTCTAAAAAATCACATTGAAAGTCGTGATATCGCTGAATCAAGCCAAACACCCGCTGCAAAGAATATTGACAAAGGGAAGGCTGTCATGCAAAAAAACCAGCCTCAACATTCCACTTCAATTGCTTCGCTGTCTGTTCAGCAACTCCAAGATATGATTATGAGCTCCATTAGAGCTCAATATGGTGGACCTACTCAAAATTCTCTTATGTATTCCAAACCATACACTAAGAGAATTGACAACTTGAGCATGCCTACCGGGTTTCAACCTCCAAAATTTCAACAATTTGATGGAAAGGGGAATCCTAAGCAGCATATTGCTCACTTCGTTGAAACATGCGAAAATGTTGGGACTCGTGGAGATCTCATGGTTAAACAATTCGTTCGAACCTTAAAGGGAAATGCCTTTGATTGGTATACTGATTTAGAGCCAGGGATGATCGACAGTTGGGAACAACTTGAAAGAGAGTTCCTAAATCGCTTTTACAACACAAGGCGAACTGTTAGCATGACAGAACTCACAAGTACAAAACAACGGAAAGGTGAGCCTGTCATTGATTACATTAATCGTTGGAGAGCTCTGAGTCTTGATTGCAAAGACCGACTCACCGAATTATCTGCTGTGGAAATGTGTATGCAAGGAATGCACTGGGAACTTCTTTATATATTACAGGGCATAAAACCCCGCACCTTCGAAGAATTAGAAACTCGCGCTCATGACATGGAGCTGAGTATTGCTACTAGAGGAAATAAGGACTTTCCAGTCCCCGATGTGAAGAAGGAGAAGAAAGAAGCAAAGAGCACCGAGAAAACCTCGAAGGGTGCTGCAAGAGAATCCATGGTCGTTAATACGACTCCTCTGAAGTTTACTTCTAACAGAAGAGAAAATAAAATAGAAAAGCGTCAAAATGAAGGCGAGAAACGACGCTTGACTTTGAAAGAAAGACAAGAAAAAGTCTATCCTTTTCCAGACACTGACATCTCAGATATGTTAGAGCAACTGTTGGAAAACAAACTTATTGAACTCCCTGAATGCAAACGACCTGAAGAGAGGGGAAAAGTAAATGATCCCAACTACTGTAAATATCACCGAGTCGTCAGTCATCCAGTAGAGAAATGTTTTGTGTTAAAGGAGCTAATCTTGAAATTAGCCCGGGAAAAGAAAATTGAGCTAGATCTTGATGAAGTAGCTCAAGCAAATCACGCTGCCATAGTAGCTCATCCTAACGTCCAGTCACCTATAAGTTTACCTTATGATCAAAGAGGAACCTTAATCCAATTTGGTACCTTTGAACCTATTATCGTTTGGTCTCAACCAGAGGCCCCAGGAAATGACTTCCTCTACGAAGATGATATTCAAGAAAAGATTAGGCAAATTGAAGGCGAAGATGGAGGCTGGACACTTGTAACCCGACGGAAGAGCCGAAAGCAAAATTGGGTTCAGAAGGAATCTCGTTTGTTTCAAGAACACAAAAGGCGAAGCAGGCCTCGAAGGAAAAATGGGAAGAAGTATACGAGAAGGCTCAAGCCTATCTTAGAGGAAAGTGAGGAGTATATCCACCCTCCTCATCCAATAACTCTAAAAGAATTCTTCCCAAGAACTTTCCTTTCAGGAATCAATCAAACTGTTACATGTCACGTCGTTAATGTGACAGAAGATGATAATGCTACATCAGCCACGTCAGAAGTAATCACGAAAGTGGAAGACCTACCATCCTTCAATATAGATGATTTACTGTCACTCCCTCAAGAGGCCAAAAATACTCTTATTGAGGTATTAAAGGCTTGTAAACCATCCACTTTCCAGACAAATAATGTTGTTCCATGTTGCACGTCCATAGCCTTTACCGATGAAGATCTACTACTTGGGTCGAAGCCTCATAATAGGCCTTTGTTTGTCTCAGGCTACATCCGAGAGCAGAAAGTTAGCCGAATTCTCATTGATGATGGTTCTGCCGTTAACATAATGCCCAAGTCTACCATGAGCCAACTAGGCATTCTGATGCAAGAATTGTCAAATAGTAAGTTGGTAATTCAAGGATTTAACCAAGGCGGGCAACGCGCGATCGGCATGATTCGCCTAGAGCTCATTATTGGAGATTTAAAGGCCAGCACCCTATTTCATGTTATAGACTCTAGGACCACCTACAAGTTGTTACTAGGTCGTCCCTGGATTCATGAAAATGGAGTGGTTACTTCCACGCTGCACCAATGTTTTAAATTCTATCAAGATGGTATCAAGAAGGTTGATGCTGATACCAACCCCTTTTCAGAAGCTGAGTCTCATTATGCAGACGCAAAATTTTATATGAAGAATGACAGTGTAGGGGAAGCTATGCCATCAGAAGTTCCGTTGATAAGAAATAGTGACAAATCAGAGCGACAGACAAGCACAGAAAAAGAGTTGAATGAAAAAACGGGTGCTTCTAATAATCAGGAAAGCAGGGTATCTCCTAGGCAAACAAAAGCTGAAGTGGCAAAAAATGAGAAGATACTATGTTCAGAGGAGAAGAAGACAAACGCTCCTATCTTGCGCTATGTTCCTTTATCTCGACGCAAGAAGGGTGATTCACCATTTGCAGAATGCTCCAATAATTTGAGAGTTGGCGACATTGAAATTTTGAAAGAGAATTTTATCACGCCTCTTACAAAGATATCAAAACAAAAGGTCAAAGACAAACAAGTAGAAGCAACTCTGCCTGATAGACGAACAGAAGAGGGGTTTGATCCTAAAGCATACAAACTATTGGCAAAGGCAGGTTATGATTTCACAGCGCATACTGAGTTTAAAAGTTTACGAATCTGTGACCAAAGGCCTGAACTATCCTCAACACAGAAGAAACTTCAGAAAGAGGGTTATGCTATACCCATTTCAAGAGCTGGTCTTGGATATAAGTCTCCTGAACCGATTCGAATCACAAGAAAAGGGAAAACAAAAGTTGCAGATACACTTCACATTACAGTGGAAGAAATCGATGATTCCGAACAGGATAAAGAAGACGAAATAGATCATAGAACTTCTGCATTTGATCGCATTGGACCGTCGGTTACACGATCCTCGGTTTTCCAAAGACTGAGTACAGCTGCAATAGAAGAGGAAAGTCAGCATCCAACTTATGGCTCCACACGACCTTCGGCCTTCCAAAGGCTGAGTATAGCTTCTGAGGAAAAAGGGAACGTGCATTCAACCCCTACTACACGATTATCAGAGCGTAGCCACAAAAAGGAGTGAAGAACGATCTCCTATATTAGCCTCAAACATAAAAGAGACCACCACCAAGGCAAAAGGTGATGGGAAAATTCGTAGCGTTATCCCCTCACGAATGAAGAGAAAGTTGCTTGTCTCTGTAAATACAGAGGGTTCGTTAAAAATAAAGCGACACGATGTCGTTATCACAAGACCCAAAGAGAAAAGCTCCGATGATGAAAATAACACAGATGTATGCTACCACATTACCATAGGGGATGAATCAGACCTTGAAACATTTGAAGAAGATGCAGAAGAGGCTCCGTTGTCACTTGAAGATGGCAACCAATCGACAGTTGATGAACTCAAAGAAGTCAACCTTGGTACAGTAGAAGAGCCATGTCCGACCTTTATAAGTGCATCGCTTACTCCAAAAGAAGAAGGCGATTATATGAGTCTACTCACGACATACAAGGACATTTTTGCTTGGTCATACAAGGAAATGCCAGGACTTGACCCAAAAGTGGCTGTCCATCGCCTCGCAATTAAACAGGGGTATCGGCCAATAAAGCAAGCTCAACGGCGTTTTCGACCAGAACTTATTCCTCAAATAGAATCTGAGGTCAATAAGTTGATAGAGGCAGGATTCATCCGTGAAGTTAAATATCCAACATGGATAGCAAATATTGTCCCCGTTCGGAAAAAGAATGGGCAACTTCGTATATGTGTCGATTTTCGTGATTTGAACAATGCATGTCCGAAAGATGACTTTCCATTACCCATTACTGAAATCATGGTTGATGCAACCACGGGGCATGAAGCTTTGTCTTTCATGGACGGGTCGTCAGGATACAACCAAATTCGAATGGCTCTTGAGGATGAGGAGAAAACAGCCTTTCGAACTCCAAAAGGAATATATTGCTACAAAGTAATGCCTTTTGGATTGAAAAATGCAGGTGCTACTTATCAACGTGCAATGCAGAAAATATTTGATGATATGCTACATAAACATGTTGAATCTTACGTTGATGACCTTGTGGTCAAGTCCAAACAACGACATGATCATCTTAGGGATTTGAAGGTAGTCTTTGATCGCTTGAGAAAATATCAGTTGAGAATGAACCCTCTCAAGTGCGCATTTGGTGTGACTTCAGGAAAATTCCTTGGGTTCATTGTACGACATAGAGGAATTGAAATCGATCAATCCAAAATTGATGCAATTCAGAAAATGCCAAGTCCAAGAAACCTACATGAGTTGAGAAGTCTCCAGGGTCGTTTGGCTTACATTAGAAGATTCATATCCAACCTCGCTGGTCGATGTCAACCCTTTCATAGGTTGATGAGAAAGAATGCGAATTTTGAGTGGGATGATATGTGTCAGAATGCTCTGGATAGTATAAAAAGATACTTGCTCAATCCTCCTGTCTTAGGTGCCCCTAAGACAGGAAAGCCAGTAATATTGTATATCGCTGCACAAGACAAGTCTATTGGGGCACTATTGGCAGAAGAAAGAGAAAATCACAAAGAACAGGCCCTTTATTACCTAAGTAGAACTCTAATAGGAGCTGAGTTAAATTACTCTCCAATCGAGAAGATGTGTCTCGCTCTCTTCTTTGCTATTGATAAGCTAAGACATTATATGCAAGCCTTCACTGTACATTTAGTGGCAAAAGCCGATCCTATCAAGTATATTCTATCTAGGCCTATCATTTCGGGACGCCTAGCCAAATGGGCAATCATACTTCAGCAATATGATATTGTGTATGTGCCCCAAAAAGCAATAAAAGGACAGGCATTGGCAGACTTCTTGGCCAATCATCCAATCCCATCAGATTGGAAATTATGCGAAGATTTTCCTGATGAAGAGGTATTGTATATTGAAATTATGAAACCCTGGATCATGTATTTCGATGGCGCAGCACGAAGGAATGGGGCAGGAGTTGGCATTGTTTTCATCTCACCCGAGAAACACATGTTGCCCTATAGTTTCACACTTAATGAATTATGCTCAAATAATGTTGCTGAATATCAGGCACTCATTATTGGCCTTCAAATGGCTTTAGAGTTCGGGATAAAATGCATGGAAGTTTATGGCGATTCAAAGTTGATAATAAATCAAATATTACTCGAATATGATGTAAAACACGAGGATTTAAAACCCTACTTCGGGTATGCAAGAAACTTACTGGAGAAGTTTGATAATTTAATACTAGAGCACGTTCCAAGATCAGAAAACAAAATGGCAGATGCGTTAGCAAACTTGGCCACTGCTCTAACAATTTCAGGTGATATAGCCATAAATATTTCTCTTTGCCAGAAATGGATTGTTCCACCAAGTGCAAATAAGTGTGAAGAAGTTAATGTGACATCAGCTTATGAAATCGAAGAGGAAGACTGGCGGCAACCGATCATAGGTTACCTGCAGCATGGAAAGCTTCCCACAGATCTTCGACACAAAGCTGAGATACGAAGAAGGGCTGCCCAATTTGTCTATTATAAGGACACTCTTTATCGCCGCTCGTACGAAGGCCTCTTTCTTCGATGCTTAGGAAATGAAGAATCTAAAAAAGCATTGGAAGAGGCGCATTCAGGCATTTGTGGTGCCCATCAGTCTGGACCAAAACTTCAATTCCAGTTAAAAAGAATGGGCTATTATTGGCCTACCATGATTCAAGACTCAATGCAATATGCCAAGAAATGTGAAGCTTGCCAGTTTCACGCCAATTTCATACATCAGCCTCCAGAGCCTCTTCATCCAACCGTAGCCTCGTGGCCTTTTGAAGCTTGGGGGCTCGATCTCGTTGGTCCTATAACACCAAAGTCTTCAGCAGGACATTCTTACATTCTTGCAGGGACAGATTACTTCTCAAGATGGGCTGAAGCTGTTGCGTTAAAAGAAGCCAAGAAGGAAAACATTGTGGATTTCGTCCGAACCCATATTATTTATCGATACGGTATCCCTCATCGTATTGTGACAGATAATGGAAGACAATTTTCCAATGGTTTAATGGACAAGTTGTGCGAGAAGTTTAACTTCAAGCAATACAAGTCATCTATATACAATGCTGCAGCAAATGGATTGGCAGAAGCATTCAATAAGACATTATGCAACCTACTGAAGAAAGTAGTCTCCAAGTCGAAGAGAGACTGGCAAGAAAAGATCGGTGAAGTGTTGTGGGCTTACCGAACTACTCACCGCACTCCTACAGGAGTCACACCTTATTCCCTCGTTTACTGGGTAGAAGCCATGCTTCCATTAGAAAGAGAAATTCCGTCATTAAGAATGGCCATACAAGAAGGGTTGACAACAGAAGAGAATGCAAGGTTGCGTCTTCAAGAGTTAGAAGCGCTTGATGAGAGAAGATTAGAGGCTCAACAAGCACTAGAATGTTACCAAGCTCGGATGTCTAAAGCCTTCGATAAAAATGTGAAACTTCGATCATTTCAAGTTGGAGACCTAGTACTTGCTGTTCGAAGACCTATAATTACAACACGACACATGGGAAACAAGTTCACACCTAAATGGGATGGACCCTATGTCGTCAAAGAAGTTTACTCGAATGGAGCATTTAAGATCGTTGACAAAGATGGATTGAGGATCGGTCCAATTAACGGAAAGTTCCTTAAAAAATTCTATGCGTGAAATGTAAACACTCCTTATCGCAAGAGTCTAAACTGCATGATACTCCTGGCCCGCATGAGTTAAAAAGGTGAACGGCTCAAGAAAAAAAAAGTTGTATATTGAACTACGTTATGACTTGATCCCTTCCCACTTGAAGGGTACGTAGGCAGCTTAAGAAAAAAGCTTAAGTTCAGTCAAAGCAATAAAAAAGGAACATTTTGTGTTGAAGATAAAGTTTTGAACTTTTATTACGGCATAGACAAAGGAAGAATAATTTTTTTTTTCTTTTGATACAATGTGTTGGAAGAGTTAAAAAAAAAAAAAGTCTTACAGGAGACAAGCCTTAAGGAAAAAAAAATTATGGCTATGAATGGAATTCTAACTCTTTATTTAATCTAGGAAACATCAATTGATCGACAATAAAAAAAAGTGTCTTTACATCTAATCTAGAAAACAAAGGGGGCAATCAAATCAAATCATCCACTTGAAGTTCCTCAGCTCTTCACGTAGACCTTCTAAGTTGGCACGAACTGTGTCCAAAGACTTAGCATCTTCATCAGTCATGAGAGGGGCACATTCAATATTGGCGATCTCTTCACGGACTTTAGTGACTTCGAGTCCCTGTTGCTCCAAAGCTTTCTCTCCCTCACAAACCGAATTAGAAAGCTTCTCATGCTCCGCTATTGCTGTCTCAAGTTTGGCCTCTAGTTCCTTTATCTCTTCAGATGATCGTGCTAGTTGTTGTTCAAGCGTGTCCTGCTTTTTAAGCAAATGTTTTTCGACAAGCAGTGCTTTCTGTAAATCAGAATGTTTCTCCTCTAAGCGGTGATTCCTACTCGTCGGAGTTAGTTGTGTAGAATATGAAAGTTGCAATTTGTTGTACGTTTCTACACTCTTTAAGTAGTCATTCACGAAATCTTGAGGGAAGGCCAGGTTGTTCGGATGAATCTCTGAAATACCGGCAAATATTTTGTGTATCTCTGGTTCAAGGGCAGCTACCTTGTTAAAAGCAGTGCGTACAATCTTTCGTTGTATGCTGTCCCACAAGGCTAGGGCTGTTTGTCGTCGATGGTCAGAAAGCAAGGTGTCAGCACAATAATGGGAAGCTTCAGGATCCGCATCAATTACTCTCTTTTGATTATGCTGATAATTTTCAGAAGTCTTGGGAGGAGGATTAGAGCTCATGGCTTTCTCGTTGGACAATGCCTTGGAGTTACTCATATGCTTTGTAGTGTTGTAAAAAACATTTGGACTTGTTAGCGACTCCTCGCTGCATTGCTCCTCCGCTCCTTCAAGGGGATCTTTCAGAGGTGACTACAAAAAAAAAATAATAATAATAATATATATTAAATATATATATATATAATAGTAATAATAAAAGGAGAGGAAGTTGCTAACCAAAATGGGAGGAGGACTAGGGAATTGAGAAGCCCTTGGAACCTCATCAAAAGAGTTATCTACATTCGTAGAGGACCCCTTTGCTTTCTTGGTTGGTCTCTTCCAATGATGATCGTGAGAACTGCTGCAGCTTGATTCATCATGTTTTGAAGCATTTCGCACAGGAGCAGAAGTGTCATCCTCAGGCAAGCGAATTTTCTTTCCTCCGTGATTACCCCCATCATTTTTTGGTAGTTTAGGACGAGATGGAGAAGGAATGGCACTACCCACTAATTTGTGCACGTTCACTGCAAGATAATCCCCATGTTTTGCCAACCACCACCTTTTATACCGTGAGGTAATCTGAGTATGAGGGTTTAGGGTACGGGCTGGTAAAAATACTTGAGAAGATGTTTTACCCTGGGTGCAAATTCTCCAAAGACGTAATACGTTATCCATATCAGCCACAAGCGGGATATCATCTAAATCGTTTGGTATGTCTTGGAAAAAGCCAAATTGTCGACCAAATCGGTAAGGACTATATGACTCAATGATCACCTGGTCCCCGCACACGGATGATAAATAACATGATCGAAGGCTTGCAAAATAAGAGGATTGAGAAAATGACAAAGTACTATTGTCCTTCAGAGTCTCATGTTTGTTTCTGCCTTGAATATTCACATTCCATAAGACAGAGGCACCCTTGTGGATCAGTTCACGAGCCTCATACTCTTCAAAGTATTTTGATCCGCCCTCACCAGAAAAATTAGCCATCCTCGGGCCTCGAACTTCCACTGGGACTGGATAGTGTGTATTAAAATAATGGGCTAACCAACCATGAACGTAATGCATGGGTAAGCAAACCTCCATTCGTCCGATTGGATTAGAAGCCATTGTTATTCGACCCAATCCATGGTATATGTTAGCCAAGGTTGGGACAGCAAGGCTAAAAATATGGCCATCAGCCATAAGGCTAGCAATTCTAAAGACTCCTGGGCGAATTAGTTGGGTGCCCCTACGAGGAAATACAAAGAGACACAACCAGCAGGATAGAAAGGCAGCTAAATATGTATGCTCTTGCCATTCGTCTTCTATGCCTAGCTCATGAAACAACTTGTGCTCTTGGCTTGACCAATCCCGATATTTGATACTCATGCCATCTGGATTGCGAGTAGATTTTGAGCGGGAGGTTTTCTTTGGTTTTCGCTGAGGGGGTTTCTCATACTTTTGAACTCCTCTAAACCAGAAAGATATCCAAGAGTTAATGCTAACATTGGGCTCATTCTTCGAAGATGAGCTGCGGTCATTCTTTGACATGGATATCTGATAAAAGGCTTTAAAGAGATACTCACAGCTCTTTGGAAGGTATCGATACTGCTTCCGCAAACCAGTCAGCTCTTTAAAAGAAGGAATGACCTCCTCATAGAACTTACCCTTAATGGGGAGACCTCCAAACATCCATAGGTCCCAAAGAGAGATAGATAGTTCACCAGCTGCAGTATGAAGAGTATTGGTTGTGGGAAACCAAGCTTCACAGAAGGCCCGAACCACATCATTATTCCGATCGTACGTATAAAGGGAGGCCATCACCGCATTAAATAAGCGAATCTCATAAAGCTTTTGCTCATTGCGACCAACTACCAGCTCCAACCATTCCCAATAGAATGAAGTGAAGGAGAAGTCTCCAGGAACCTTCATCACAGGATTCCAACGGGCTTGGCCATCTATCATTCGATGTCCTAGAGTCAACTCGGGATCTCGGTTGTAAGCTTTAGGATGGATTGAGGATTGCAAAAGCCACACTCGTTCTTCTTGGCTTAAAACCTTTTCCGTCGATAGTTCGGGTAAGAAGGCGACATCATTTAAATTTGGCCATAGGTCTGAAAGAGGGCCAGATTTCGGTTCCTCAACAAGGAGATTAAGCCCGTATTTAATAGGTTGATCTTTGTCCTTGAGAATAACAAGATATTTCTTCTCGGAGGAGATATGTTCAGCGAAGTATACCATGATCCTGTGAATAAAAAAAAATAAAAAAATAATTTTTTTTTTTTTTGGGTTCAGTAGTTAAAAAAAGGTGGGGGGGCAAAGAAAATAAAATTAGTTGGAAGCTAAGTTGAGGATGAACACTGAGGGTCAAAGCCCTACCTCATAAGTGTCACCCCCAACTTTCGCTTGGTTTTAGTTTCATGGCTGGAAGCTAAGCTGAGGATGAACACTGAGGGTCAAAGCCCTACCTCATAAGTGTCACCCCCAACTTTCGCTTGGTTTTAGTTTCATGGCTGGAAGCTAAGCTGAGGATGAACACTGAGGGTCAAAGCCCTACCTCATAAGTGTCACCCCCAACTTTCGCTTGGTTTCGGTTTCAAGGCTGGAAGCTAGGCTGAGGATGAACACTGAGGGTCCAAGCCCTACCTCATAAGTGTCACCCCCAACTTTCGCTTGGTTTCAGTTTCATGGCTGGAAGCTAAGCTGAGGATGAACACTGAGGGTCAAAGCCCTACCTCATAAGCGTCACCCCAAACTTTCGCTTGGTTTCGGTTTCAAGGCTGGAAGCTAGACTGAGGATGAAAACTGAGGGTCAAAGCCCTACCTCATAAGTGTCACCCCCAACTGTCGCTTGGTTTCAGTTTCAAGGCTGGAAGCTAGGCTGAGGATGAACACTGAGGGTCAAAGCCCTACCTCATAAGTGTCACCCCCAACTTTCGCTTGGTTTCAGTTTCAAGGGTGGAAGCTAAAGCTGAGGATGAACACTGAGGGTCAAAGCCCTACCTCATAAGTGTCACCCCCAACTTTCGCTTGGTTTTAGTTTCATGGCTGGAAGCTAAGCTGAGGATGAACACTGAGGGTCAAAGCCCTACCGCATAAGTGTCACCCCCAACTTTCGCTTGGTTTCGGTTTCAAGGCTGGAAGCTAGGCTGAGGATGAACACTGAGGGTCAAAGCCCTACCTCATAAGTGTCACCCCCAACTTTCGCTTGGTTTCAGTTTCATGGCTGGAAGCTAAGCTGAGGATGAACACTGAGGGTCAAAGCCCTACCTCATAAGTGTCACCCCCAACTTTCGCTTGGTTTCGGTTTCAAGGCTGGAAGCTAGGCTGAGGATGAACACTGAGGGTCAAAGCCCTACCTCATAAGTGTCACCCCCAACATTCGCTTGGTTTCAGTTTCAAGGGTTGAAGCTAAAGCTGAGGATGAACACTGAGGGTCAAAGCCCTACCTCATAAGTGTCACCCCCAACTTTCGCTTGGTTTCAGTTTCAAGGGTTGAAGCTAAAGCTGAGGATGAACACTGAGGGTCAAAGCCCTACCTCATAAGTGTCACCCCCAACTTTCGCTTGGTTTCGGTTTCAAGGCTGGAAGCTACGCTGAGGATGAACACTGAGGGTCAAAGCCCTACCTCATAAGTGTCACCCCCAACTTTCGCTTGGTTTTAGTTTAATGGCTGGAAGCTAAGCTGAGGATGAACACTGAGGGTCAAAGCCCTACCTCATAAGCGTCACCCCCAACTTTCGCTTGGTTTCGGTTTCAAGGCTGGAAGCTAGACTGAGGATGAACACTGAGGGTCAAAGCCCTACCTCATAAGTGTCACCCCTAACTGTCGCTTGGTTTCGGTTTCAAGGCTGGAAGCTAGGCTGAGGATGAACACTGAGGGTCAAAGCCCTACCTCATAAGTGTCACCCCCAACTTTCGCTTGGTTTCAGTTTCAAGGGTGGAAGCTAAAGCTGAGGATGAACACTGAGGGTCAAAGCCCTACCTCATAAGTGTCACCCCCAACTTTCGCTTGGTTTCAGTTTCATGGCTGGAAGCTAAGCTGAGGATGAACACTGAGGGTCAAAGCCCTACCTCATAAGTGTCACCCCCAACTTTCGCTTGGTTTTAGTTTCATGGCTGGAAGCTAAGCTGAGGATGAACACTGAGGGTCAAAGCCCTACCTCATAAGTGTCACCCCCAACTTTCGCTTGGTTTCGGTTTCAAGGCTGGAAGCTAGGTTGAGGATGAACACTGAGGGTCAAAGCCCTACCTCATAAGTGTCACCCCCAACTTTCGCTTGGTTTTAGTTTCATGGCTGGAAGCTAAGCTGAGGATGAACACTGAGGGTCAAAGCCCTACCTCATAAGCGTCACCCCCAACTTTCGCTTGGTTTCAGTTTCAAGGTTGGAAGCTAGGCTGAGGATGAACACTGAGGGTCAAAGCCCTACCTCATAAGCGTCACCCCCAACTTTCGCTTGGTTTCAGTTTAAGGCTGGAAGCTAAAGCTGAGGATGAACACTGAGGGTCAAAGCCCTACCTTATAAGTGTCACCCCCAACTTTTGCTTGGTTTCGGTTTCAAGATTTTTAGTACCTGGATCGTCGGTGAAAGCTACTGTGATTGATCGACAAGCAAATGTCAGTTGTGAATGCAATCGTTCCCTGAGATCAATAAAGAAAATAGTAAATAGCATGATAAGTTACCATTAAAAAAAATGGTGAATTGAAGAAAAGTGGAACTTGTCTTAAAAAGTGTTGAGATCAAAATTGAAAAAAAACTGATAGCAAAGTTGCAACAAAAAAATTTACAAAGTTTGGATATAAGGGAAAAAAATAATAAATAGATAAATAAATCAAATCGAAGAAAAGGAAAATCAGTATATAAAAAAAAAAAAAAAAACAAGAACAAAAAGAAAACAGAAGCTTTAAAAAATAGTGGGTGGTAAAGAAAAAGATATATTTTAAGAAAAAAAAAATTAAATTGAACCAAAAAAAAATCTGGAAAGTAAAATAAAACAAAAATAAAAAGAGTTAATAAGATTAAGATAAAAAAAAAAAAAAACAGAAAGTAAAAACTAAAATCCATGTTTCCGCTAAAAGACAAGAAAATATTTAAAATTAAAAAAAAAAAAACTTGAAAAAACAAAAAAAATCAAATCAAAGAAAAGAATAAAGAAAAAAATATATATATAGTAAGTAAAAAAAAAAAGAAAGAAAGAATATGAAATAAAACAAAAAAAAATATACAGAAAGTTCAAAAAAAAAAAATCAAGTTTTAGAAAAAAGGTCTGAGCTTAAAAAAAATAAAAATAAAAAAAACTTAAAAAAAAAATACAGAAATTTAAAAAGTGGAGTTTTCTTAAAAAAGGAGGTCATAAAAAAAATTAAAAAAATAATAAAAAAAAAAAGAAGGAAAAGAATCGGCACACTAAGGAAAAAATAAATAAATAAAAAAATCTAAAAGAAAAAGCAATATAAAAAGAAATTACCAGAAAGTTAAAAGAGCAAAAATAAAATAAAATAAAATAAAATAAAATAAAAGGAAAAAAAACGAGGGTCACGGCCTCCCTTTTTCTCTCTCTCCCACGATTTTCTCAACTCCTCTCTCCCTGTCTTCTCGATTTTTTTTTCTTTTTTTTTCTCTCTCTTTCTCTCTCACCAACACAGTTCCTTCTCTCTCAAGCTTTTCGTGTCTCTCTCTCGTCGCTCTCCCCTTCCTCTCGCCGTCGCCGCTGTAGAAGGACCCACCGCCGTCGCGTCTCTGCAAGCAGCGGCGTATTGCGCAAAAAAAAAAAAAAAAAAAAAAAGAAATAAAGAAGAAGGAAGACTTTTTTTTTCTCTTCTTTCTCGTGTCTCTCTCTCGTCGCTCTCCCCCCTTTCGCCGTCACCGTGTTTCTGCAAGCAACGGCCTAACTCTCCTCCGCTTGAAGGCGAAGTCCGCTGCCGTGGGGTTTTCGGCCAGAAACGGCGTTACGCAAAAAAAAAAATCTGCGATGCTCCATCTTACAGTGCCGGCGACGCACGAAAAAGAGAAGAAAAAAAAAAGGCGTTCAAAACGTAAGGAAGATTCCAACACAGAAAATACCTTGCAAGTTCTATGGAGAGTGACGTCTACTAAGTTCTCCTACTCAATTTATAGATTGAGAAAAAGCTGATAACTTTGAAGAATCTTGAAGTGGTTACTTTTAAATCTTTAAGTTGTTGGGGTTCAAACCGTAAACGTGTTTTGATTTAGGATATGTTTAGTATAAAAGATTCTTTCTAGAGTTTAAAAAGGAAAGTAAATGAAATAAAGTAATGAATAATTTGAACAATTACTGTTTCAGATAAATGTTGGTGGATCTTTAAATAAAAATAAAAAAAATGTTGGTGAATCTAGATTCAGTTCCTAGGTGAAATTCCAAATTTTACTCCAAATCAAAATGAAGAGTAAAATTCAAAATTGCAACACGGAAATATCCCAAATTCTATTCCAGATTAAAATGCAAAGGTTGATCAAATCCAATTCCAAATTGGAGTACATCCCAAAGTTCGTAACACGTCAAGATTGGACTAAAAAAAAAATAATAAGTTCAAAACTCATTCAAATTCAAGTTAAGGTTTGGATATAGAAATTCAAAGTCAAAATCTTGGTTGAATTTAAATTCTTTCCAAATAAAAATTTAGGGATAATCCAAAAAAAAAATTATCCCAAAATAAAGGTTGGACTTAAATCTTTCCTCAAATTAAATTCCAAATTCAAGCTCATAATTTGGAATTTTATATCAAATTTAAATTTTGGGCATAATCCAAATTTTGTCCCAAATCAAAGTTGACCAAAGTCCAAACTCAAATTCTACCAAATTAAAATTGAGTAGAATTTTCTTTTTACCTCAAATCAAAATTTGGGCATAATCCAAATTTTATCCCAAATTAAACCAAATTCAAAGCTCAAATTCTACCAGTTAAAATTGGGTAGAATTTTTACCTCAAATCAAATTCAAATTCTAAATTTGGTAGAATTTTATCTAAGCCAAATTTACTCATGCTCCAAATTCTACCCAAAGCATGATTAGATTAAGGCTGAGTTGGTATAACCTCGAATTCTACTAAAAAAAAACATAGTAGAATTCAAAGTTTCTTCCTAAACCAATTTGGGGTAAATCTCAAATTTTTACCTCAAATCCAAATTTTGGCTTAAAACAGGAGTGAACTAGAATTCAAATTTTATTCTAGGTTCAAACTAAACCTGAAAATAGTCTCAAATCATATTCCCAGTTCAAATAAAAATTGGGATAGTCAAAATCATGAAGAGAAAAAAATTCTCATGCATTTCATGCCAAATCATCTTTTTCGAGATTCACCCACGCCTATTTGTGCATAAATCTCGAAAAGGGGGCATTTGTTGGCATAGAAATTTTCCAACCAATTAGAAATTGCCACGTCATTATTTAATTTTGGGGTTTAATACATATCTCAAAATTAATTATGGCAAAGTAAGAAAGGTCACGTGTCCTTTTGTGGTCGTCTAATTGTGTTAACGGTCTTGATCGAATCCAACGATGATTAAACTTAAGATCAAATGATCATTTATTTAATTTATCCTAAAGTTTATAAAATTAAATTAAAGTATGATTAAGTTTAGGGTAAATTTTGTTCAATTTAAACCCAATGTCATTAAAATAATTGGGCCTGAAACCCAAAAATTCATCCAGGCCCATAAATGGGCCCAAGCCCAATTTAAGCCCAAGCCCATTAAAGCCGTTGGGAACTCTATAAATAGGAGTCATTGGCTCATTTGGAAGGGGCGGCAGAAGATTGAAGCTCTCAGAAGACTCTGAAGACTGAAGCTCTGATCCTCCTACAAGATTTGAAGATTGAAGCTCCATTCCTCCTGCAAGAATCTTGAAGATTGAAATCCAGATCCTGCTGCAAGACTCTGAAGATCGAAGCTTCTGCAAAGTTCAAAAGCTTGAAGCTTCCTCCAAGACTCTGAAGACTGAAGCCTCTGCAAGGTTCAGAAGATCAAAGCTCTATACAAGACCTTGAAGATTTAGAAGATTGAAGCTCTCTGCAAGATCCTAAAGATTGAAGCTCCAATCCTCCCACAAGACTTTGAAGACCAAAATCCAGATTTTTCTGCAAGCTTGAAGATTGAAGTGAAGTCATCTAAAGACTGAAGACTTGAAGCCTGAAGTCTACTTCAATCATCCAGGAGAATCCTTCAAAGGTGAACAAACCTTCAAGACTCCGAAGATTAAAGTTTCTTGAAGACTTTGTAGATCAAAACTACCTTGAGAGAAAGCATCAAAGGAGTGTAACTAGAGACTGTATTCCACAATTACTTATACGTAGAAGTCAATATACAAGAAGTCGTTTCACGAATTAAATTTTCTCTTCGAAAATCTCGTGTGAACAATTACTTTTAATTATAATTAATTATAGAATTTAAAGAGTTTTAAACATTTAATTTTTAAAAAAATTGCTAATGGAAAAAATAACCAATTCCACAAAACTTAAAAAAAAAAAAAAAAAAAAACAAAAACAAAAACAAAAAAACAACTTCCACACGCCAACAATCATTTATTTATTTAGATATTTGTTTATTATCATTTAATTAAAATATAAAATAAAAAAAAGATTTTTTAACCTCTTTCACATTATGCGATTTTATTATGAGTTAGAATATGAAAAAAAAAACCCTTTTTATTTTTAGAATTAGAAATTTATGAGTTTTAATTTATTTTAATTATAGTGAAATTTCGGTTTGGTTTTCTTTTTTTATTCTTTTTTTCTTTGCCTTATAATTTTTTTGTTGGATTTTTTAATCAAACCTTCGTCAATTAGTTTTCTTTCAATACAATACAAACAATGGAGCTTGAAGATGTTATATATTAATTGAACTGAGTACGTGGATAAGAGGCTTGTGGGATTGACACGAGTGGGGGGAGGGGATGACTACATTTCTGGGAATGAACTCCAAGCGAATATAAAACTGTAACGACCCGACTCCTTACCAGAGTCTATTCGGGGTCGTTACTACATGCATGCTTTGGAGGCCTTTCTAAATAAAAACATTTTATAACACAAACACAAATTTAAGTACAAACCTCAAAGTAAAACCTTTATTCGGGATCCCTAATTTTAAAGGTTTAAAATATTCTTAAATAATTCCCAAACTATAATCATACGTGGTCTCTAAAAATTTCTCAAACAAGTTTACAAATCAAAGTAATATAAAACAAAGTTCTTAAAGCGGAAGAAAATATGAAATTCATGAGTCATAGTTCTCCCATGACTGCCTAACAAGTTTACAAATCAAAGTAATGTAATCAATTTCATGTACCCCTCCAAAATTTAAGAAACTCAATTGTCATTTAAACTCATATATGTTATAAACTTTTCGAGAGACCACCAACTCAAATATTTCCAAACTCAACATTTGCAAGCATTCATAATAAATTTTATACTTTAACAATTTTTCATAAACATATACTGTAACGACCCGACTTTTTAAATAGTCTTTAAGGGACCGTTACGACAATGCATGCTTTGGAGGTCTTTTTAAATAAAAATATTTTAAAACATAAACACCTAATTTAAGTAAAAACTTTGAAACAAAACTTTTATTCGGGATCCCTAATTTTAAAGGTTTTAAATATGCTAAAATAATTTCTAAAATATAAATGTACATGACCTCTGGAAAATATCTCAAAACAAGTTTACAATTCAATAAAATAAAACAGAGTAAGCGGAAGAAAAATAAAATATGAAACTCAAGTCCTCTCATGGTTGGCTATCGGATTCTCATCAATCGCCTTCCATCTGCCCTTGCCTTTACCTGAAAAATATTTTTGAAAAGAATGAGTATTTTAAATACTCAGTAAGTAAGTGACCCTACTATTGAGGTTGGGTCACGCTTTAAAAACATTTCAAAAATCAATAACAAATATAATTTTGGTGGCTCCAAACTTTATTTTTAAACTTACTAAGGATATAAATCAATTTCATGCATATCATAGACACATCAATTTCATGTGTCTTCTATGGAGGCAGTCAATTTCACGAAACCTCGAGGTCATCAATTTCACGAACCTCGACTTAGGTACATCAATTTCATGTCTCTAAGTCCTATCTCTGAATGTACATCAATTTCATGTACACTTATAAAACTCATAAACAATTTAAACTAATTTATTTAATGGAACTTTAAACTAATTCCTTTAATGGAATTTCAAGAGATCACCAACTCAATTGTTTCAATATTAATGATTAAAAGCAATAATAATAAATTTTGTGCATTCAATAATTTTCATAAACGAAAATATAATCAAACAAATCATAGAGCCCGAGAATTTCAAAAAAGTCAAACTCGCGCACCCAGTTAAAAGGTTCAATAGTAAGTTCACTTACCTCGGCTTTAAATCCAAGTAATTAGAAAGTGAATTTCTCCTAGCACGTTGGTGCACGTGAGAACTGAATGGATGGAATGTTAGAATAGATATGGATAATAATAAGAAAGAAATATTCAGCCAACACTTAAGTGCAAGTATACGTTGTCGTACGTAGTAATAAAAAAACCTCAGAAAGTATTCCAAGGGTATCGATTCCACGAGGACTAAATTGGAAATTCAGATTTGATGAAGAAACTGATCAAATGATTGTTTTTGAAAAAGGTAACCAAAGAAAATAAGTTGATTGATTGGGTTTTTGAAAAGATAAACAAAACATGCCAATAACTAATAAAGAATAACAATAATAAACAAACGAGGTATTCAACATGGATTCATCCCTAGGGTAACAACCATACTTATGCAATATCTAACTTAAGAGTGTTTAATGCATTGGGTCAGATTTAACTTCCTTTTGGCCATTGTTTCCAAAAACCGTAAGAAGGTTAAGCGAGTACCGTTATGCCCATATATGGGACTCGACTCCGACATAGATAATTCATGAATGCAACCTATAACCCTATAGTCGATATAGGGAACCTTAGGCAGCTTGCCCTATACCGCCGAACAATCTCTTTCGAGCTTTTTCTCCTATATCACCTTTATGAGAACCGATATCGTTTGTCCCTTTCGAGATTAAACTCACATAGCATGCAAAGTCTAAGTGATCAAATTAAACTTAGTAAGATCAAAATGATATTCAATAAAGAATGACATGCATTAAACCCTACTTAAGCAAATAAAACACTTTCAAGCAATTAAAACCTAAGGGAATTCACCACATTGAACCCCTCAACGGGATTTAGCTACTCATGATTGGATAAAAAGAAAATGAACACATTTTCATTGAAATAATGTTGCAAAGAATACAAGATAATGAAAAGATTCAAGAGCTGGAATTAAAAGAGATAGCTAAATATTATGGGTTTTTTTTTTGTTTTCACAATTCGTCTAGAGTTCGCTAAGACACTCCACTCTCTCACTTTTACAAATGGGAATGAGTGAAACTCTCTACAAACCACAAGGTTTGATGTCTAACTCTCTCTCTGGTTAGAATTTGGTCATATAAGAAGGACCTCGGGCATCCCTACTCATTGGCGTCGAGCCAGGGTTCTGTCACCACCCTTTTCTTCCAAGTGAGTTCTGCTTCATTTTGACTTCGAATCCTGAGCTTATATAGTGTAGAAATTTGTTGAGGGGCTGCGAAATAAGTGTTGGAAGGTTGCCCAGTCAGTTTCGGGGTCAAAACAACCGGTTAGGTGCGAAGAAGACTCGTCAACAACGACCTGCGTGCGACTCGAAACGGCCTCTGTTTTTTCCAGAAATACGGTCGCATTTCATTTTGGCCTTCTGGGGAATTCCAGCTTCAACTCTATTTTTCTGCACAACAGCAAACTAAGTCAAAATTTTCTTCAAATCAAGTCTTTTTAAGCATAATTAAGCATAATTCAACACAAGTGACTTTCAACACCCTAACTTATCAAATTAACATGTTTTGAGCTCGAAAATAGTAAAATTGACCTAAACACTCAATATTTGACCAAGAAATGAGCTAAATATAAGGGTAAAATAGATATATTTTTTACCCTTATCATACTCCCAAACTTAACTATTTGCTTGTCCTCAAACAATTACCAATCAAAAGGTTAGATATCAACTCTTTAATTGCCAACCAGACCGTGAGAGCTCAATATTAATTGCAAACAAAAATGTTAGATTTCATGCATAGTAATGGATCATGGTACTAGTTCCAACTTTTCATTTCAAATCAAGTGGCATGGAATCAAGTAAACATGTATTTCAAGATCGTTTTCTAAAAAGTTTGCCTTTCAAGAGAGGGTTCTACTCTAGTGCCAGTCACAACGTCTGAGTTTCATAGGCATGAAGATTTCTACTGTTCTTTTTCAAAGCAAAACTCTCTCTCATCCATCCTAACCAATGTGCTTAAACTACCTAACTTCTACTCATAGAGCCTAGTGTAGTCCTTTTAGTCTAAGAAAACAATCTTTAGGAAAACAAAAACATATATGAATTACTAGACCTTTTCCCATCTCCCCCAAACTTATTTGACTGTTGGTGCTCCTTTTATTCAACTTTTTTCTCCCAAGAGCATCCGTGTTGTCATCTTTACCTTCGTTCTAGCTTATCGACACTTTGTGGTGAAGATATCTAGCTACGAGCAAAGTTCACAAGCTCGGAGTGATACTTACTTCCCTAGGCAAACCTTTCATGCAGTGGCAAATCATGGGTGTCAAGAATGCCCCTGGTTACTCAGTAAACCCTAGGAAAGAGGAGTAACTCTCGGGTTTTTTCATCATTCTTTTCATTTTTTCATTTTTTTTTTCATATACTGAGCACATCTTCTTTCTAGCAGTACAAGTTTACAAAAGATATTTACATAATAAAGCATAAAACATAAAGCACCCCCCCCCCCCCAAACTTAAAGGTAGACAATGTCCTCATTGGCTTGTTTTTTAGGCATGGGCTTAACATGAGGCTTTTTTTTGTTTTCAAAACTTCAAGGCTAAACTCTCCTAGAGTGTTAGAAAGGTTAAACACGAGGAAGTTTAGACTCTAAGATAATTTTGTAAAGAAAAAGTCTAATGGAAAGCCTATGACTAGAAAACAACTCAGTTGAGACGGTGACACTTTTGAGATAGAACAAAGCTCTAGTTTTCATCATTAAGGGCTTAAAAGAAAATCCTTTGAAACATGTTTTTTCTTCCAAAAATTTTTTAAGCATTTTTTCTTTAAAAGTTAATTTTTTCTTCAAAACTATCACAGGTAAAGCTCAAAAATAGCAAGCATGTTTTAGAAAAAGATCTAACAAACCCAAGTTTTCTAACCCAACTATCCACAAACTATCTAAAACTATCCTATGACAAAAAAATTTCAACAACTAAACCTTAAAACAAGAAAAAACAACAACTAAACAATAAAAACAGAATTTAAACATGTTTAAACAACAAACAATAAAAAACAATATTTATCCACAAAAATATTCAGTCAAAGGGGATCAGAAAACTCCCATATTCCTCGTCTGAGGAACTTCTCTCTCTTCATTCTCTTCATCTTCCTCTTCATCAGAATGCTCTTCTTCTTGGGGCAACAGCAACTGGGGGAATTTTGGAAAGACCGGAGCAATGCTTGGGGCGATAGAGAGATAGAACTCTCTAATAGCTTCATCCCTCTCCTTGGCATAAGTCCAGTAAGTCTTCAGGTTCTCCCTGATTCGATCAAGCTGGTGGTGGACCATGCCTAGGGCTTCTGATGCTGGTGAAGGCCCTGTAGAAGGAGTGTGTTCAGATGGAGAGGCTACATTCGGCCCTGATTGAGGTGTGGCCTGTGATGTGGAGGCTTTATCCTTCCTCTAGATGTTGTTCTGCTGAAGCTTTCCTATCAAGGAAAAGTCAATGGTTGGCTTAAAGAAACGACGCTCCTCGTCCTTGCCTGGCACAATCTTCACCCTCTGACAGATCTGGGTGATGAGTGAGCCAAAGGAAAGCTTGTCTTCCCTTTTCCGTCCACAGGCTAAGATTTCATCCCTTATAGTGCTCCCTACGTTGATCTCCAACCCCTTCATAAGACAATAGAGTAGCATCACTCTTTCCACTGAAATCGTGTTGTCGTGGGTGGTTGGCATCAAGCGGTTCTTGATGAAGTGAATCCACACTACCGATTCTGGCTTTAAGTCGCTTGGCACTAAAGACTTCACTTTCGTCTTTGACTCTTTCCATTGGACCCCTTTGTTGGCCACAAGCTTCAAAGCTTCCTTCATTTGTTTGGCCGAAGGGTTCCTGATCACATCATTCCCTCTTGGGTTCAAGGGTGCCTTGATCCTGTACACCCTGTTAATGTCGACTGAGGAGAAACTGGTCATCTTCCCCCTCACCACCGTCATGCTAATGCTCTCCTCCCTTAGGCCAGCGTAGAATTCACGAACTAGAGGCACAACAGCCTCCTGAGGGTGAGCACAGAACTCCTGCCACTTGTACTGGAAGATAACTCTGCTTACGAACTCTGGCAGTGCTCCTGCTCAGTTAGAGAATCCTTTCTCATTGAGGAAATCTCTTTTCTTCGTGATCTCCATCATTTCCTGAAAATTAACATCTTTAACTACCTTAGGGAATGGATTTTTGGGAGATGCGACCTTGGGTGATTTTCCCTTTGGCTTGGCGGGTAAAATGGTAGGAGGAACTGTAGGAGAGGCATCCATGGACCTTGTCCTCGACCTCTTGGAAAAGATTGCGTCATTCTTGTTCTTTGTCCTCCTTTCAACATTGATCTCTCTCTTCGTCTTTCTTCTTAATGCTGCTGAGATAGGGACCTGGTCATCATCAAACTCCCTTACCTCTGAATCAGATTCTGTATTAGAGTCAGAATCACTAGAGGTCTCGGCCTCCTCGTCTTCTTTTTCTTTTTCATCCTTCTTCTCCCCCGAAGAGGTGTTGTCAGCAGCTGATGGGTCATGTGTGAATAGAGGTTCAAAAACCTCTTCAGTTGGCTGCTCTCTATTGGTCTCGGCTAGACCTTCTTCAGAATGCGGCCCAGATGCGGTCGCATTCTGGCCTTCTACTTTTTTTTTCTGTTTGTTCTTCTTTTTCTAAATTTTCTTCTCTTGTCCCCTGTTGGGCCTCTTCTTCTAACCTTCCTTGCAGCACATTAGCCTCACCTTGAGCTCTGTGGAGTGGCTCAAAGGCTGCAAGGAAGTCTTTAGTTTCCTTCCTTCTTTTTTCGTCTTCTTTTATTTCTTCCCTTCTCTTTTTCTCTTCCTCAAGGAGTTGCAAATCCATAGCTGCCCTCCTGAGGTTTTCCTCATACTTTCTCTCTTCTTCAGCTTCTAAGGCCATCTCGGCCTCTTGCTCTTCTTCTTTTTTTCTTTTCTCATCATTCTCATATCTTTCCTTTGCAAACTCATCATCCTCAGCCATCTTTTGATTTTCCATCTCTCTCTCCGCTTCAACTTCTTTCAAAGCATCATGTTCAGCCTTGTACCCCTCTGCAATCTCAAGTGCCTTTGCCACTGCTTGGCGGATTATTCCTTCGAATACCTCAGGGGGCATCTTTGTGATTTTTAGGGGTTGAATTTCAAACAGCTTTTCATACTCATTTTTCTTTGCGCTCCTCTTTCTTGCGCTGTAAGTAACAACGGGCTTTGTCCTGCAAGATAGAGAGGTGTTAGTTGAAGGTTCGGAAACCTTACCCATTGAAGTTTCTCCTTATCGAGAACTTTTAGCTGCCTTGGCGGCCTTTTCTTCATCTTGCCGATTCCCTTCTTCTTCAAGGGAAACTCTTCTCTTGACACTCATCTCTCAGATAATCTCAAACCACTCCCGCGAACGTTTTTTGAATTGTTGAGTGGGAGGTTTTTGGGTTTGGTGGACAGCAGCGGCGCTCGTGACTCTCTTTGGCGTAGATGACCTCGGCATCTCCCTCGAACTAGTCGACATTGTCGAAGAGAATGGAGATGGAGCATTGGGCGCTCGGTTCACGACCGCCGGCGAGAATCCTGTGGGTCTCGTCCTTCGCGTGCCTTGCATGGGTGTTTCGGGGTTCTCCTCTTGCCGTCGGTTGCTTCCTTTAACTTCGTGGGTTGCTCGTACACTCTGAGATCGAGTATTTTTGCGTGAGGATGATGATCTTTGAGTGTTCCTCATCTTCTTTGTGAAGGGAATAAAAGTCCCCACGCAGCGGAAGCGCATCGATTGGACCTTACGCCGTATATTAATTAACATTAAAATACCGTTACGATAACTCAAACAAAACTTTAAACAACCTTTAAAGCCGCTGTAAATTGGTTTAAACGTGCTAAAATAAATCTAAATTTATTTATTAAAACTTTTCTAAAGAAAAGAGGAAGAACCGTTACAAACCTTCGTTGAAGACTTGACCGTTCTTCGCCAACGACGCTCCACGAACGAAAACGCAGCAGCCGCCTTTGCTTTTCTTCGCTGGAAATTTCTTCTTTGATTGACACAATCACCACAGAGGTTACACCGATATGTCTCTGAGTCTAGGAGGCTAAAGACTTGTGGGAGTCTTTCTCTAAGAGGGAGGCTAAAGAGAATTCTAGGTCTTGTCTTTCAAGAGTGTCAAGTCTCAAGTGTCATGACCAATTAGGTCTAGTGTTCTATTTATAGAAGAGAGGCCATGAATAAAATATTCAATTAAATCAATCTTTTCCATAATTGATTCAATCTTATTCCTTAATTAATCAATCATGATCAATCAATTCCATAATTGATTAATCTTTTCCACAAATGACTAATTACTTCCATAAGTGATTAGATCATTTCCATAAATGATTAATCACTTCCTTAAGTGATTAATTATTTCCATAATTGATTAATTCCCGGTTAATGAATTCTTTAATTAATTAACCACCAATTAAATATCACATATTTAATTCCCGACCTAGAATTAATTAATTTGCCCAAACACATTTTAGGCCTTAAATTAATTAATTCATTATTTTGAACTCTTTCAAACTTCCATAAATTTATATTTGAACTTTTCAAATATTAATTTCTCTCATAATAATATATCAATATATATTATATTTGTTTCCCTTAATAAATTGAACATTTTCAATTTACTTTTATTACTTAGTTGCCTCAAATTACTTTACGAGCTACCAGTGGGACCTAATGGACCTGCAGATCAGAAGCTCCAACGATGTGAGATTAATTGGTCAAACTCATTAAACACATTAATCAATATTCGTTAACTGTGTGTACATTCCACTATAGACTCACAGTTGCACTCTTCTCACTGCAGACATATTTTCTGTGTCCACGGATCTAGACCAATATCGACTAGTTAGTCCTTCACGAGTGTCCGTAACACCAGCTGGGTCAAATTAGCGTTTTACCCCTGGGTTACCTCTATTTCCTTAAGTACCAATTCTCCTCTAATGAACAACCTGTTTGTGGTCCAACCATCAAACAGAAAACCCTCTCGTGCCATTGAGAGGGTAGGGCCCTTTGTTCAAGACTCGGAGTAACCACTTAAGGGAACACTCATCTGCTTCCCTAAAGTCGGGAATGAGTGAATTCCATCTTGTACGATTATGTTCCCAACTCCCCATTCGGTCTTGTCCCCAAAGTGGTAGGCTTATTGAGTCGGCGTATTGGCCACTCTCACCCATACAAATCAAAGGACAATCTCTCATGAGCAGGAGTCCATAATCAACTCAGGATTAAGACTAAGTTGTCTAGGTCGTCCTAGTGAAATAGAAAACCAACTAGTTAACGGTGTTATAACCAGTGGTTACTATTTCGCGGTCTGGTCTTATGCAAACTCATTGCATAGGATACCCCCACTCGCATGTCTCCTACACGAACGCGTTGGATCGCAGCGTTTGTATCAAATACAAAGTGGGTCGTATCCATAGTGTCACCAGGATAAGGCACCCAGTCTTATCCCTATACTATAGACCCTTTAGGTTGTTTCTTGAACAATGATCCCATATGTCGCTACATATAGTTCAAGACTCATATTACAGCCTTGGATGTCTAGTTTATTGGATTAGGGTTATTATTAGGCAAAGACATATATAAAATAACTAATAACAATTAATGGAAAAATATATCAATATTATTTCATTAATGTCCGGTCAACGGTTACATTCACTATCTACGAGTTTTAGGGCATAAAACCCAACAAACTCCCACTTGAACTAAAACACTAGTTAGTGGGATGTAAATGCAATAATCTAAAGCTGGAAATGTCATGTATATTAATACAATGAACTAGGGCATCCTTATACCCATTATACATTTCTCCCACTTGCCCTAGATTAGATGGCATACATATCTCGTAGACCTAGACCCTCAAACACTTTAGCCGTGAGAGCCTTCGTAAATGGATCAGCGATGTTGTGCTCCGAGGCGATCTTAGTGACGATCACATCTCCTCGTTGCACAATCTCCCGTATCAGGTGATACTTCCTCTCGATGTGTTTACCTCGTTTGTGGCTTCGAGGTTCTTTTGAGTTGGCTACAGCCCCACTGTTGTCACAGTATAGTGTTATGGGCACGTTCATATTCGGAACCACTTCCAAATCAGTCAAGAACTTTCTGAGCCATACTGCCTCCTTAGCTGCTTCGCAAGCTGCTACATACTCAGCCTCCATGGTTGAGTCTGCTATGCATCCTTGTTTGATGCTTCTCCATACTACTGCTCCTCCATTTAGGGTGAATACTGACCCTGATGTGGATTTCCTTGAATCCTTATCAACTTGAAAGTCAGAGTCAGTGTATCAAGTAAGAATCAAATCCTTAGCTCCATACACAAGCATGTAGTCCCTCGTTCTCCGAAGATACTTGAGGATATTCTTAACTGCTCCCCAGTGGTCCAACCCTGGATTAGACTGATACCTACTGACTACTCCCACTGCATAACATATGTCAGGCCTAGTGCAGAGCATAGCATACATTAAGCTGCCCACAGCTGAGGCGTAGGGAATGTGTCTCATGTTCTCAATTTCTTGAGGTGTCTTAGGAGACTGTTCCTTAGACAGGTGTACCCCATGTCTGAAGGGTAGTAGTCCCTTCTTGGAGTTTTGCATCGAATATCGAGACAACATCTTGTCAATATACGTTGCTTGAGACAGAGCTAGCGTTTTGTTCTTACGATCCCTAATGATTTGGATTCCCAGAACATATTGAGCCTCTCCCAGATCTTTCATTTGGAATTGGGCTGCTAGCCATTTCTTAATGTCAGTGAGGTATCCTACATCATTCCCAATGAGTAGGATATCGTCTACATAAAGTATTAGAAATGCTACTTTCATTTTGTTGACTTTCTTGTACACACAAGGCTCATCAACATTTTGGTTAAAGCGAAAAGATTTGATTGCAGTATCAAATCTAATGTTCCATGATCTGGACGCTTGTTTCAATCCATAAATGGATCGATTGAGCTTACAAATCTTTTGTTCCTGACCTTGGGCTATGAACCCTTCGGGTTGAGACATGAAGATATTTTCTTCAAGATTACCATTCAGAAAGGCAGTCTTGACATCCATATGCCATATTTCATAGTCATAAGAGAATTCTTATGGACTTTAACATGGCTACAGGAGAAAAGGTTTCTTCATAGTCAACCCCTTCCTTTTGGGTATAACCCTTTTGCCACTAGTCTAGCCTTGAAGGTCTGTACCTTTCCAGCTGCATCTCTTTTTCTCTTATAGATCCATTTGCACCCTATGGGTTTTACCCCATTTGGTAGATCTGTAAGTTCCCATACAGAATTGGAGTACATTGACTCCATTTCCAGGTTCATTGCTTTGACCCATTCATCCTTATCTTCGTCATTCATTGTTTGTCGATAGGAAAATGGATCCTCAATGCCATCATTAGGTATGACAACCTGAGTTTCAGTTAAACCCAAGTAGCGGTCAGGTTGTAATACAACCCTCCCACTGCGTCGAGGCATTCCAAACATTTGAGATGGACGGGATGGATCTGAAGAACTAGTTCCTTCATCAACCCTTGTTGAAGGTCCAACTTCATCAACAACTCTTGATGATTCTTCAGTAGCTTCTCCTAATATCATTTTGCTGCGTGGTTTATGATCTCTCATGTGGTCTTCTTCTAAGAAAGTGGCGTTTGTCGATACAATCACCTTATTTTCTCGTGGGTCGTAGAAATAACCACCTCTCGTTTCTTTAGGGTAACCAACAAATTGGCACAGTTTTGAACGAGGTTCCAGTTTCTTAGGATTTGTCACAAGCACGTGTGCTGGACAACCCCAGATGCGAAAGTGATGCAAACTAGGTTTACGCCCCTTCCATAATTCAAAAGGTGTTTCAGAAACACTTTTCGAGGGAACATTGTTCAAGATGTATACTGCAGTCTCTACTGCATACCCCCAAAACGAGCTAGGCAATTGAGCATAGCTCATCATTGATCGAACCATGTCCAACAAGGTTCTATTTCTCCTTTCTGACACACCATTCTGTTGAGGTGTACTAGGGGCTGAGAGTTGAGATTGGATTCCATGTTCTATCATATAATCCTGGAATCTTTGATCCATATACTCCCCTCCTTGATCAGATCGAAGTATTTTAATAGATTTACCTAATAGGTTTTCAACTTCAGTCTTAAACTCCTTAAACTTTTCAAGGGCTTCAAACTTATGTCCCATTAGGTACAAGTAACCATATCTTGAATAATCATCTATAAAAGAGATGAAATATTTGTACCCTCCTCGAGCTTTTACATTCATTGGACCACATAGATCCGAATGTATTAACTCTAAGGGTTCTTTGGCTCTGTAACCTTTTCAAGTAAAGGGTCTCTTGGTCATTTTTCCCTCGAGACAAGATTCACAAGGTGGCAGTGAATCATCTTCTAACTTGCTTAGAAGTTCATTCTTTACCAAACGACCGATCCTATCGATGTTTATATGACCAAGTCTTAGATGCCAAAGATTAGTATTGTTACTTGATGGAGAAATCTTTTGCCTTTTACTTTGAGTTTCAGCAGTTTTAAATAATTCGTGATTTAAAAGTGCTTTGTTTTCAGTTGGTCTTAAAACGTACAAGTTATTTTCCAATTTGGCTGAACAAATAAGTACACCATTTTTATAAATGAATGCTTCATTCATATCAAAAGTAACTGTATACGATTGTTCAATCAAACATGAAATAGAAATTAAGTTCCTCTTAATCTTGGGAACGATTAACAAACTTTCTAAAAGTAAGAATCTATTTCTAAAAAATAACTTCGCAGCTCCCACTACTTTAGCTGAAATGACTTCTCCAGTTCCGACCCTGAATGTCATTTCCCTATCGTTCAACTGCCGAAAGGAACTATTTTCCTGAAAAGAAGAGCAAACATGATTAGTTGCCCCTGAATCAAGTATCCAGGTAAACTCATCATGTTCTACCAGGCATGTTTCTAAAACAAGTAAATCAAATTTACCTTTCTTTTCCTTCTTTTTCTCAGCAAGGTACTTTGGGCAGTTTCTCTTCCAATGTCCATCTACATTGCAGTGAAAACACTTGCCCTTATCTACCATAGCTTTGGCTTTTCCCTTGCTTTTAGCAGCAGTACTGGGAGCTTTCCCCTTGTTTCATTTCTTCTTCTGAGTTTTCTTTGAAGAAGTGGCTACAGATTTAGTTCCAGAGGATGAACCCTTCTCGAACTTTCTTTTAGAGTGGACAACGTTTGCCTCTCCTTCTATCTGTCCCTTGTTCTTAAGAAGAGACTGATAGAGTTGTAGCTCATTCAGGAGGCTAGTCAGGTTGAATGTTATTTTATTCATCATTGCATTGCTTCTAAACTGTAGAAAACTCTTCGGAAGAGATTCTAAGATGAATGCAACCTGACTACGCTCATCTATGACCGCCCCGTTTGCCTCTGCCACGTTGAATTGGACCATCATATCCAGGACATGCTCCCGAACAGACGTGCCCTCTTTCATGCGACAGCTATAAACGTATTTGAGAGCGTCATGGTGGAGTTGGTAGGACGGTTGTCCAAACATCTCTTGGAGAGAGTTCATAATCTCCCTCGCTGTTACCATGCTCTCATGCCTTTTAGCCAAAACTTCAGATAAGCTGGCTAGGATATAGACGCGAGTCTTATCATTGGCCTTTGTCCAGCGGTCATAAGCATCCTTAACTGCTTGGGATGCATTACGAGCAGGGGCTGGAGGACAATCCTCCGTTAAGACGAACCGCAGATCATCGACAACAAGAATCGTATTCAGCTTCGACTTCCACGTAGCATAATTTTCGCCGGTTAATTTCTCATTTTTAAGCAGAGAGACAATTGATGAAGACATTGCTTAAATTTAAACAAACAATGACCGTATTAGTTATCTTTGCCTTAACCCATCATACAAGCAAACAATTGCACACAATCCAATCAATTTAGCAAAACAGACAATCACAGAACCCTAAAACTATCGATTTAGTTTTGCAACGACGTTTCAGAGGTTTAGAATGTCAGCCACCGAAGGGTGATCAGGCACTCCTCCTTTGAAATGAGACACCTCTCAGCTAATTCTAATTCCAGAATAACTCATATTCCTATAGACATTAGCCACCGTTGTTCGGTCAAGGATTTGTTAACACTTTTAACTCATCCTCGTAAGTGTAACCCTCCCACTTTCAGATCTCAGAGGCACGCACCAACAGGCTACCGAAGGGAAAGACAACTGTTGGTGATTAGCCTAAGAGCTCCTATCCTTTTCAGGAGTTCACGATGTTCCGAATCCTATGACCAGGCCCTCCGAAGGGATGGTTGCGCCAGGACAACCTGCAGGCGGATCATAGGACTCTCACGGTGTGAACTATGGGCGGAGACCGAGGGATACGTTGATACGTGTCCCGCTCCCACTTACTCTAGACATTTTTCCCATTCACCTTGATATTGATCCATGCAAACACTTTCCGAAGGGAGGCCGCTCCTAAGGCGACTCGAAGCCGAGCATGAATCTCACGTTGTGAATATAGGGACGTAGGAGCAAAACTTTATTTAAATCTTGTTTTGTAATTTTCCTCCTACTGAAAATGTCCTAAGGTTAATGTAGGGTTGTTTAACTTAGATAGTATTCGGCTAAGTCAATCTATCTAAGTCTGATCCTATTCTAACAATTATGGAAAGGATTCAACTGCAATCTTTTGAGTGAATTAAACTTCTTTTAATAAACCCAACATTGCAAGTCAACATTACTATGGTTAATTCAACTCAATGTTCGGGTCAGTTCCCAGGTAGGAGGTGTTCCGTAAACCGTCAACTTAAATACCCCCAGCCTTAGACAGAACTTTACCGAGAGAGTTCCCTTATAACCTCAGTAATGTAAGGTCTTTACTCTAAAGATCTAGGTGCATTAAACACTTTTAATTAACCTAGTGACATTGCATGCTAACATTTAACTATGATTAATTCAATTCCGGTATTCCAGGTCAGTTCCCAGGTAGGAGGTGTTCCGTAAACCGTCAACTTAAATACCCCCAGCCTTAGACAGAACATTACCGGTGGAGTTCCCTTATAATCATAGCAATGTTTTTCCTACTTAGTCAATTAAAACTATTTTTAAATACTAAGTAAGAAAAGATTCTAATCTTATTAGAAAACGATCTAGGTCTAATTAATTTTAAACAATTTAAAATTAATCCAATTTATCCTATGATCTTATGTTTGCATGCAAATCTTGATTATAGATTCACGATTTCTAATCATTAATAACAAAGAACTATTTCAAATTTTAATGATTAATCCTATAATCAAGAATCTAGGGTTTAATTCATTCAACAATCTCATTCAAATTAAATAATTAAACCACACTAATTGCATGAATAATATAACAATTATATTATTAACTATGGATGTTTCATGCTTCATGCAATTTTTTATTTTCTTTTATTATAACAATTATAAGCCAATCAAGAAAATCAATCAAGCATGCTTCATTCATCACATTAAACATAACTATTTATATTTAATTTAAGTAATGACATGCTTCATGCTTTCCAATTTTTCATATAATTAATATACACTTATATTAAAAATATGAAAACAAAACCATGCATTTAAACATACATTATAACAATTTATAATATATAAAAAAATTCATGAGCATGTTTATAACCTAAGGTGGGATTAAAAAATTCTATATGACATCCATAAAGCATATAAATAGCAATTGAACCGGTTAATTTTGGCCCCTAGGATAAAATAAAGCATTAAATTACATTAATTTAGCTAAATTCTATCCTAAAACATCCATGTACAACTCCGAAATTGGTCTAGACAGCACGAACCACCCCGAACCACCTCGAACCGGCCTCCAAAATCACGAACCATGCAAAAAATTGGCTGAACCGGACCAAATAGGTCCCATCCCAGCCGAACCGGTCCGAACCGGACCGGTCATGCCTCGAACCGCGCCTTTTGAAACCCTAGGTCGCGCCTCCATCGTGACAGCGTCGAGACGCTGTGTAGATAGCGTCCCGACGCTGTGCGTTTTCCTTATCTGGCGCCTGCGTAATCGAGACAGCGTCGAGACGCTGTTGAGGTAGCGTCCCGACGCTGTGTGCTTTCCTTACCGAGCGCCTTCGGTATCGAGACAGCGTCGAGACGCTGTTGAAGTAGTGTCCCGACGCTGTTGCGTCTGGAGGCAGAATCTAGGCAGCAGCAGCATCGATTCTCCGATTTTGGCCCCGATTTCAGCGGCGATTGCTCCGATTTTCATCTCATAAAAACCTATTCTAGACCCGGACTTACATAGGACTCGATTTTACATAAAATACCCGAAACACCGGGCCTTACATGATCAAAATCACATAAAAATAAAATCTATGGCCATAAAATTAACCCAAACAGTTCAATGCAAACCGAACATACATTATGCATAAATCCCACCTATTAGAGCCTATCGCACCTTTTAAAATTAATTAATAGGGACAGCGATGGCTCTGATGCCGATTGAAGGGAATAAAAGTCCCCACGCAGCGGAAGCGCATCGATTGGACCTTACGACGTATATTAATTAACATTAAAATACCGTTACGATAACTCAAACAAAACTTTAAACAACCTGTAAAGCCGCTGTAAATTGATTTAAACATGCTAAAATAAATCTAAATTTATTTATTAAAACTTTTCTAAAGAAAAGAGGAAGAACCGTTACAAACCTTCGTTGAAGACTTGACCGTTCTTCGCCAACGATGCTCCACGAACGAAAACGCAGCAGCCGCCTTTGCTTTTCTTCGCTGGAAATTTCTTCTTTGATTGACACAATCACCACAGAGGTTACACCGATATGTCTCTAAGTCTAGGAGGCTAAAGACTTGTGGGAGTCTTTCTCTAAGAGGGAGGCTAGAGAGAATTCTAGGTCTTGTCTTTCAAGAGTGTCAAGTCTCAAGTGTCATGACCAATTAGGTCTAGTGTTCTATTTATAGAAGAGAGGCCATGAATAAAATATTCAATTAAATCAATCTTTTCCATAATTGATTCAATCTTATTCCTTAATTAATCAATCATTATCAATCAATTCCATAATTGATTAATCTTTTCCACAAATGACTAATTACTTCCATAAGTGATTAGATCATTTCCATAAATGATTAATCACTTCCTTAAGTGATTAATTATTTCCATAATTGATTAATTCCCAGTTAATGAATTCTTTAATTAATTAACCACCAATTAAATATCACATATTTAATTCCCGGCCTAGAATTAATTAATTTGCCCAAACACATTTTAGGCCTTAAATTAATTAATTCATTATTTTGAACTCTTTCAAACTTCCATAAATTTATATTTGAACTTTTCAAATATTAATTTCTCTCATAATAATATATCAATATATATTATATTTGTTTCCCTTAATACATTTTCAATTTACTTTTATTACTTAGTTGCCTCAAATTACTTTACGAGCTACCAGTGGGACCTAATGGACCTGCAGATCAGAAGCTCCAACAATGTGAGATTAATTGGTCAAACTCATTAACCACATTAATCAATATTCGTTAACTGTGTGTACATTCCACTATAGACTCACAGTTGCACTCTTCTCACTGCAGACATATTTTCTGTGTCCACGGATCTAGACCAATATCGACTAGTTAGTCCTTCACGAGTGTCCGTAACACCAGCTGGGTCAAATTACCGTTTTACCCCTAGGTTACCTCTATTTCCTTAAGTATTAATTCTCCTCTAATGAACAACCTGTTTGTGGTCCAACCATCAAACAGAAAACCCTCTCGTGCCATTGAGAGGGTAGGGCCCTTTGTTCAAGACTCGGAGTAACCACTTAAGGGAACACTCATCTGCTTCCCTAAAGTCGGGAAGGAGTGAATTCCATCTTGTACGATTATGTTCCCAGCTCCCCATTCGGTCTTGTCCCCAAAGTGGTAGGCTTATTGAGTCGGCGTATTGGCCACTCTCACCCATACAAATCAAAGGACAATCTCTCATGAGCAGGAGTCCATAATCAACTCAGGATTAAGACTAAGTTGTCTAGGTCGTCCTAGTGAAATAGAAAGCCAACTAGTTAACGGTGTTATAACCAGTGGTTACTATTTCGCGGTCCGGTCTTATGCAAACTCATTGCATAGGATACCCCCACTCGCATGTCTCCTACACGAACACGTTGGATCGCAGCGTTTGTATCAAATACAAAGTGGGTCGTATCCATAGTGTCACTAGGATAAGGCACCCAGTCTTATCCCTATACTATAGACCTTTTAGGCTGTTTCTTGAACAATGATCCCATATGTCGCTACATATAGTTCAAGACTCATATTACAGCCTTGGATGTCTAGTTTATTGGATTAGGGTTATTATTAGGCAAAGACATATATAAAATAACTAATAACAATTAATGGAAAAATATATCAATATTATTTCATTAATATCCGGTCAACGGTTACATTCACTATCTACGAGTTTTAGGGCATAAAACCCAACATTTTGCTTGTGGGTCTTGCGGTTTCACGATGGAGAATATGGAGGGTTGAGGGTTTGACTTGAATGCAAAGGTTTTGGTGTTTAGTGGGGAGAAAAAGAGCTTAAGTCAAGCTATTTATACTTTTCTAATTAGGTCACGTGCAGGTCAAATGAAAAATTGTGACTCCCTTCCTATTTGGGCAAATGCGATCGCATTCCCAAATACACTGGGGAGAAATGCGGTCGCAGTTCACCCAGTTTTTCTTCCTTCACTTTTTTCTGACTTTTCATTTTTCCTTTGCTTTCTCCTATTCTCTGAAACACTCACAAACAAGTTAGAAAGCTCATACACTTAATCATGATTTATTTGATATATTTTTTCCATTTTTTCATTCTAAAAGAATTAAGGAAATGTTTTGATCAATTCAACTTCCTGGTAGGTCCCCAGGTAGAGGTGTTCCCTACAGTCAGCTAAAATACCTCAGCCTAGTTAGGACTTGCCTTAGACAAAGTTCCCTCTTGATAAAAAATCATTTATTGAAAAACAAACTTGCAATTTTCTCATTTTTCTTGATTTTATTTCAAACACAAGACAGAGCTCAACATAATAATATGGACTTTTCAAAACTCCCAGGTAAATCCCCAGGAAAAGATGTTCCCAATGGTCATCTTAAATACCCTTTCCTAGACAAGATTTTCCTAGACAAAGTTTTTACTATTGTCTAGATATTTAAAAGCTCTAATCTCGATTATTATTTGCAAACCCAGATAATATACAAAATTAATTCAAGGTAGGAGTCATACCAAATCAATTACGGAGACATGGGCTTCCTTATCCTCGAAGCCTCTTCCCCAATATGGTTTTATCTTTTGTCGCTTCATGGTTTGACTGCTTCCTTCAACTTAAATCTTTTTCCCACCTTTTTCGTCTAATTCTTCATGTCCAAGTACATCCTCCAAGGTTTCTCTTCTTACTATTTCCTGCAAAGTAGATTGAGTGAGTTCATCAATTTCATCGATCATCGAACATTCCTCGAAATCTCCAGGGTACTTTATGAAGGAGTCAAGAACACTCGAGCGGAAGCGTTAGCGGATCTTGGGCCTTGATTTTCATTAATTTTGAGGATTAAAAGCATGTTTGAACAAGAACGAAAAACAGAGCAATTTCGAAACTTATCTTTTGGAGCTTAATCCGTGGGACTCTTCGATTGTTTCTCCACACGAACTCGACATGGACTACCGCTAGAGTCTTCCCCGCTATTCTCCGGCCTTAGAACGAGCTTGTGGGAACCCGAGCATGATGAATTGAGAGAAAGAAAACTTGAGAGATATGTGGGTTTTTTTGAAAAACTGAAATTCCAGCAAGCTCCATTTTTCATCATCCTTCATCCATCTTTCTCCACCTCTTAAAGTATATATATATATGGAGGTTATGATGCTTTGTATTCACCATGTGTTGACAACTCAAAGATGAATGACAAAGGCAAAAGGTTGGTGTCTTGGTATTGAATTTTGCATGAAATCAATTTCAAAATTGATTTTCAAATTAATCCATTAACTTTAAAATTCTGAATTTCTTTTAAAGTTAATCAATTAATTTATTTCTAAATTAATTAAACTAATTTAATTAATTTATATTTGTTTAATTTTAATATCAAAATATTAAATTAATTTAAACAAATACACCATACCCGAACCTTCTTAAAAATCCCAATAATTTTGAATCAGAATTCAAATTTAAACTGACTATGTATTGAATACATATTTAAAATATTTAAATCCTATTTAAATATTTCCTACTCTCAAAATATGGTTTAATACACAATTAAACCAACACGTTTAAATTATATCGAATATAATTAACGATATCTCCCTTAATGGAATTTGAACGTGTTTCAAATTCTTTCATCACTCTGTTCTAAAGAGTTTGATCCGATTGAGCTAGCAGGGGGACCTAATGGACCTACAGATCATGGGCTCCAACGATCCGAGGTTAACCGGTTGAACTCTTTCAAACCTAGTTAACCAACATTCGTTAACTAACAGGACACTCCACTATAGCCCGTAGCTGAACTCCCCTCACTATAGATATATTTCTGTCCACTCGATATAACCGTGATTAGTAAGTCAATCCTTCACAGGTTGTTCGTAACTATAGTAAGGTCAAAAGTCCGTTTTACCCTTATAGTACTTCTTGTTCCTTAAGCCTCAACTGAGTCCCCAATGAACAATCGGTTTGTGGTCCCACCACTAAACCTAAAACCTCTCGGGCCAATGAGAGGGCGGCGCGCCTTTGTTCACGTCCCGGAGTCAGCACTTAAGGGAACAACCTTTCTACTATCCCTAAAGACGGGTAGGAGTGAATTCCATCTTGCAGGACTATGTCCCCAGCTATCTACTCGGTCTTATCCCCAAAGTGGCAGGTTTATTGAGCGGCGCTTTATGGGCCACTCTCGCCTATGCAAATCAAAGGATAATCCCGAATAAACAGGAGTTCATAGTTAGCTCAGGATTAAGATCGAGTTACCTAGGTCATCACTTTGAAATAATCAGTTTCACAGTAAATGGCGTTATAAAGTGAAAGTGACTTTTTTCACGGTCCGGTCTTATACAAACTTCTTTTGCATAGGACGCCCCCACTCACATGTCTCTACATGAACGATTTAGGATCACATCGTTTGCATTAAAACAAAGTGGGCCTCGTCACATAGTTTTTCCTAGGATAAGATACCCAGTCTTATCCCTATACTATAGACCATTTTAGACTATGTACTTGAACCTGATCCACTTTTATATCACTACATAAAGTTCAAGCATTCATCTCATAGCCAAGGATTCTAGTTTTATTGGATTTGGGTTAATAAAAACATAGTTAAACAAATCTTTCGACAACCATAATAAAAACTATTCTAATAAGTTTTATATATAAATTTGTTACATTTACTATCCACGAGTTTTAGGACATAAACCCCAACACTTTATTGCATTCATCACATTAAATGTGACTTGCTGATCATTGACCCTCATGGTCAATTCTCCCTTCAGGACATCGATCAAGGTTCTGCCTGTGGCAAGGATTGGTCATCCTAAGATCATCGGTACATCCTTGTCGGCTTCGCAATCTAAGATAATGAAATCTGTAGGGAAAACAATCCTATTAACTTTAACCAATATGTCTTCAATCTTTCCAATGGTGTGTGTAAGTGATCGGTCTGCCAACTGCAAAGTAACAGTTGTTGGTCGTGTATCACCTATTCCTAGTTGCTTAAAAACCGAATAGGGCATTAATTTGATGCTTGCTCCCAAATCGCACAGTGCTTTGCCTACATCCCTGCCCCTTATAGAGCATGGAATTGTAAAGCTCCATGGATCTTTAAGCTTGGGAGGAATCTCGTTCTTCGCACTAGAACATTCTGTGAGTGCAACTATTTCGTACTCCCCCAACCTTCTCTTTTTCGATAGATTATCTTTTAGGAACTTTACGTATGTAAGCATTTGTTCAAGTGCCTCCACTAATGGTATGCTAATGTGCAACTGCTTCAATACATCTAAGAACTTCTTGAACTGTACATCTTGTGAGGCATGTTTGAATCTCTGTGGGTACGGAGGAGGTGGTCTGTAATCTGGGTCTATCATAAATTTTTGAGGTTTTGCGGTCGCATTTCCCTGTTTTTTCTCCAACTTCAATTTTTCATCTTTTTCCACCAAGGCTTCAGGCTCCTTGGTCTTTTCTTTTTCTTCTTTATTCTTTGGAATATCTGTGGTATTGTCTAACTTCTTTTCACAAATCTTTTCTCGAGCTTCAACTGGAATCTCTGCTTCTGAACTTCCCGGATACCTTGGTCCATCATATTCTAATCCACTTCTTAGGGTCACTGCTTTGCATTGTTCCTTGCCTTCCCTATGTGGGGTCTCGGTTTTGTTAGACAACGTCCCTTGAGGTGTATTCTTTATCTCCTAAGCAATTTGTCCGAGTTGAACTTCCAAATTCCTGACTGCAGCATCGTTCCTTGCCATGTACTCCTTCATAAGAGTCTCTAGATTTGACTCTTGGCTTTGCATTGGAACTTGTTGGAAATTTTTCTGCGGCTGTTGTTGTGTAGGTTGCTTCCCAAACTGAGTGTTGGAATTACTCGATCCGGCCTGTCCTCCCCAAGAAAATTTTAGATGTTGTCTCCATCGTGGGTTGTATGTAGCCGAATAAGGATTCCATCTATTTCGGTCCTAATTTCCCTGTGGACCTACATAAAAAATAGATGCAGGGTTTAGTGGACAACTATCAACGATGTATTCCTCACCACATATCTCACAACAGAGGGAAGAAACAACATTTGCAGGGGCTATGTTGACTTGATTGTTCATGGACATGCCCATCATCATGCTATGAATGGCCTTGATCTGGGCTTGCATCGTAGAGTTAGCCTCTGTTTCTACTACTTTCATTGGATTTTTCAAAATGGATGTTGGTTCATTTTCTCCCCAATGTCGGTTATTGGTGGCTATGGTATCTAGAATAGCGTGCGCCTCATTAGCAGACTTCTTTAGAAAAGATTCGTTTGCAGATGCGTTTACAAGTGCCTTTGAAGCTTGATCTAACCCACTGTAAAAATGCTCCGAAATAATGCAAGCAGGCAGTCCATGGTGTGGACACTTTCGAACCAGCCTCTAGAGTCTTTCCCAAGCTGCATCCAACGGTTCATTGTAAGACTGTCTGAAAGCAATGATTTCTGCTCTGTACTTGGCATTTTTATTGGAGGTAAAGAACTTCTCCAAGAATTTCTCTGCCAAATCATTCCAAGAGGTGATGGAGTTTGGAGAAAATTGAAGGGATAAAAGCCCCACACAGCGGAAAGTATTACCGAACCTAAAAGAGTCTTAGATTCTAATTGAAATACCAATACAATTTGCAAAATATTACAGCAATAAATCTATATGTAATGGGTTGTACATACGCTATAAACATGTTAAAAGATCAACTAGATTGATCCTAGTGATCAAGAATTTCATAGAAAACTTACTTTTGTAGAAAGCCTTGATCAATTCGCCTTTTCTTGCCAATAAGATTGAAAACACAGCAACCCTCTTGTGCGAACACCACCAATCGACTACACTGGTATATCTCTAAGACTTCTTGAAGCAGGAGACTTGTGGGAATCTTTTGGGAGTGATCTCTGGGAGAAGGAGAGACAATGGGATGTTTTTCACCCCACCCCAGGGGTCCTATATATAGTAAAGGCCAAGACTTTTTTCCTAATAGGAAAATGAACCTTTTCCTAATAGGAAAAAGTCTCTAATTTTAATAATTAATTAATTAATTAATTTCCCAATTAAATATCATATATTTAATCTTAGGGATTTTATTAAAATTAAAATTAATATGAATCCAATTTTTTTTTTTTTTTTTGAAAAGAATTAATATGAATCCAATTCATATTAAATTTAGGAAAAAATACACTTTTGGTCCCTGAGGTTTGGGTTAAGTGACACTTTGGTCCCCGAGTTTTCAAACTCAACAAAAATACCCCCGAGGTTTGAGATAAGGAGCAATTTGGTCCCTGCCGTCGATTTTTCTGTTAAACCCTAACGGTAAGCTGACGTGGCACTAAATTTTTAATTTTTTTAAATAAAAAATAAAATATATTAAATATATTATTATTTTATTATTATTTTTAAAATTCTCTCTCTATCTTCTCCATCTTCTTTCTTCTCCACCTTCTTTCTCCCTCCATCTTCTTTCTTCCCCCTCCCCTCCCATTTTATTTTAAAAATAATAATAAAATAATAATATATTTAATATTTTTATATTTTTTATTTAAAAAATTAAAAATTAATTTTTATAATTAAAATAATAGTGCCACGTCAGCTTACCGTTAGGGTTTAACAGAAAAATTGACGGCAGGGACCAAATTGCTCCTTATCTCAAACCTCGGGGGTATTTTTGTTGAGTTTGAAAACTCGGGGACCAAAGTGTCACTTAACCCAAACCTCAGGGACCAAAAGTGTATTTTTCCCTTAAATTTATTTGAACTCTTATTTTTCTCTCAAGAATTAATTTTTGAAATTAATTCAAAAATTATATTATAAAGTTTCATAAACTTTATATTATAATGCATCAATATACATTATATGATTCCCCAAATAAATTGAGCACTTTCAATTTACAATTTATATTTATTTACTTCAAGTCTTTTTACGAGCTACCAGTGGGACCTAATGGACCTACAGATCAGAAGCTCCAACGATACGAGACTAATCGGCTTAAACTCATTAACCAAGTTAGTTTCCATTCGTTAACTGTGGGTCACTCCACTAAAGACCCTCAGTTGCACTCTTCTCACTGTAGAATATTTCTGTGTCCACGGATATCGACCAATACTACAAGTCAGTCCTTCACGTGTGTTCGTATCCCAACTGGGTCAAATTACTGTTTTACCCCTGGTTTACATCTTTGTCCTTAAGTTCACAGTGCTCCTCTAATGAACAACTTGTTTGATGCCCAACCAACAAAAAGAAGTCCCTCTCGTGCCATAGAGAGGGTTGGGCCCATTGTTCAAGTCCTGGAGACACCACTTAAGGGAACACACCTCTACTTACCCTAGAATCGGGAAGGAGTGAATTCCATCTTGTGCGATTATGTTCCCAGCTCCCCACTCGGTATTGTCCCCAAAATTGTAGGCTTATTGAGTCGACGTGCTGACCACTCTCACCCATATAAATCAAAGGACAACCCTTCGTGAACAGGAGTCCATAATCCACTCAGGATTGAGACTGAGTTGTCTAGGTCATCCTAGTGAAATAGAAACCAAGCCAACTAACGGTGTTACAGTTAGTGGTTAACTATTTTGCAGTCCGTTCTTATGTAAACTCATTGCATAGGATACCCCCACTTGCATGTCAAACACTTCGAAGTCTATTGTATGTTCTTTCTATTTCTGGATCTAAGGGAACTAAGGCCAATTCCCTAACCTTTCGCATACACCGTCACAACTAACCTAAAAAGGAAAATAAAAGAAAAGGAAAGAAAATAAATTAGGAAAGAAATAAGAAACGGATTAACACATGCTATGACTCATAAATCTTGATGCACGATTTGCTTACCGCAAGTGTACGGGTCAAGTTATAATATAGTGAATATGAAATTCGAATGTCGTCCTCTGGATTGGTGTCTAGCCAATTTTAATTACCGAAAATACTCTTGGCCAATTTTATTTAGGGAACCAAATTTAGTGAGAATGAAATTAAATCAAACACAAAAATAATGCAAAAAGGGACAATCTAGTGCGAAGTAATGGTATTAGGGATTTGATTTCACCAATTGGAATTATGGATTAACAAACGGATTAACACATGCTATGACTCATAAATCTTGGTAAACTAAAATCACACATATCTCTCCCGAGCATACATGATTCTCCCATATGCAATTGAACTCGATATTCCTATCTAAATTCAATATACATACAAGGCAATAAGGGTAACCTTTTTAACAATTTCTAGAATTAACCTTAATCTCCCGATTTTTAGCTAAATTCTAGTTATGCATATTGATTTTTAGTTTAAATCCTCTCTCCCGAGTTAGATTCAAGCATAAACATCAATCAATTTATGGCTGGTAAATTGAAAGCATTAAGGACACAAAATATGCATAAATGACATCAATAGCATAAAAACCGTAAATCAATCCATAACATGCCCAACGGCTACATCAATCCCTAAGAATTAATGCCTAGCTACTCATACAACACATTACGATATAGCAATAGTCTAAAACAGCCATAAACACTAACTAAGCTGAGGGAAAGAAGAAGTAAACTCAATGTAGGTCGAGACCGAGCATCCCCGTCACGATCCCCACGAACAATGGGTTGATTTTCAACTTGCTCCCTTTGCTTCAGCCCCAAAAGCCTCTGTTTCTGCCCTGTTTACGGCTCCAAGACGTCCCAAAAAGATCCCCCAAAAAACCTAGCTGCAACTAATATATATTCTGATTTTTTTCGTCGTAGCGTCGAGACGCTGCCTTTAAAACGCGCGTTTCTGGAATGGAAATTACACAGCGTCGAGACGCTAAGGTCGCAGCGTCGAGACGCTGTGACCTTTTAGCGCCTGATCAGATATGGAATGCTAGCGTCGAGACGCGCAAGAGCTAGCGTCGCCTGCGGTTGACCCTACTTTGACTTTTCCTTCTTTGATTCTTTTTTAATTCCTTGATCTCTTTTCGCCCCCGAACATCCAATTGGCTCCAATATTAATTTCCTACAAATATCACATGAAATTGCATAAAATATGGCCAATAAATCATAAAAGACTAGCTAAATAGATTAGGGAAAACTAGCTATCTCTGCTCGCTATCAATCGTATCCATAGTGTCACCAGGATAAGGTACCCAATCTTATCCTTGTACTAAGACCTTTTAGGTTGTTACTTGAACATCGATCCCCGTATGTCCCCACATACTAGTTCAAGTTACATACGAACAACCTTGGATCTTAGTTTATTGGATTTGGGTCAAATAGTGCAATATTTAACAATAACATTTTATTGCAGAAACTAAATAACACTTTATTAAATACAAGTATAAAATTTGTTTACATTCACTATCTACGAGTTTTAGGGCATAAAACCCAACAGAAATGAATCCAACCAGGCTTTAGCATCTCCTGTAAAGAAAACGAAAAAAGTTTTAGCTTTAGAGTATCTTCTCGCACTCCTGTTACTTTAAAAGAATTGCAAACTCTTATAAATAATTTAATATGCTTGTGTGGATCCTCATTTGGAAGTCTTGAGAATTGGCCCATTGTATTACATCTGGAACATCACTGGTTTAAGTTCAAATTGTGGAGCATCAATCGGTGGCTCCAAGATTCTTGGATTCAATGTCTGGAAAACTGGTAAAGTGTAATCCCTTATCGCTCGATTTCGATCTTCAGCAATGTAGATCGGGTTTTCTTGTTGTGGCACCAGTGGAACTGGAGGAACAGGAGGAATTCTCCCGCCATTCTGCTCCCTTCCACGAAATTGAGGATCAACTTGAGGATCGACTCTAGGAGGTTCCATTGGAAACTCTTGAATGTAAGATGCTTCCTCTAGAAATTCCCGTGCGCTCACCTCTTGTTGCTCCTTCTTCTTTCGTCTCTGTTCCTTCCTTCGACCACGAAAGGTTCTTTCTATCTCCGGATCAATTGGAAGGAGTGGATACCCCTTGCACATGCACTAACTCCAACCTGCAAAAGCAAAACAATAGCAAACCGAAGTCAAATTCCCTTTGAGACAGAAAATGCGGTCGCAATCTAATCGCAATCTCAAAAACAAATCTGGTTTCACTTTTGGTCCTCGGCAACGACACCAAAAACTTCGTTGTGAGAATAGATGGATAATAATAAGAAAGAAATATTCAGCCAACACTTAAGTGCAAGTATACACTGTCGTACGTAGTAATAAAAAAACCTCAGAAAGTATTCCAAGGGTATCGATCCCACGAGGACTAAATTTGAAATTCAGATTTGATGAAGAAACTACTCAAATGATAGCTCTTGAAAAAGGTAACCAATGAAAATAAGTTGATTGATTGGGTTTTTGAAAAGATAAATAAAACATACAAATAACTAATAAAGAATAACAATAATAAACAAACGAGGTATTCAACATGGATTCATCCCTAGGGTAACAACCATATTCATGCAATATCTAACTTAAGAGTGTTTAATGCATTGGGTCAGATTTAACATCCTTTTGGCCCTTGTTTCCAAAAAACCGTAAGAAGGCTAAGCGAGTACCGTTATGCCCATTTCTGGGACTCGACTCCGACATAGATAATTCACGAATGCAACCTATAACCCTATAGTCGATATAGGGTGCCTTAGGCAGCTTGCCCTATGCCGCCGAACAATCTCTTTCGAGTTTTTTTCTCCTATATCACCTTTATGAGAACCGATATCGTTTGTCCCTTTCGAGATCAAACTCACATAGCATGCAAAGTCTAAGTGATCAAATTAAACTTAGCAAGATCAGAATGATATTCAATAAAGAATGGCATGCATTAAACCCTACTTAAGCAAATAAAACACTTTCAAGCCATTAAACCCTAAGGGAATTCACCACATTGAACCCCTCAACGGGATTTAGCTACTCATGATGGGATAAAAAGCAAATGAACAAGTTTTCATTGAAATAATGATGCAAAGAATACAAGATAATGAAAAGATTCAAGAGCTGGAATTAAAAGAGATAGCTAAATATTATAGATTTTTTGTTTACACAATCCTTCTAGAGTTCGCTAAGACACTCCACTCTCTCACTTTTACAAGATGGGAATGGGTGAAACTCTCTACAAACCACAAGTTTTGATGTCTAACTCTCTCTCGGGTTAGAATTTGGTCATCTAAGAAGGACCTCGGGCATCCCTACTCATTGGCGTCGAGCCAGGGTTCTGTCACCACCCTTTTCTTCCAAGTGAGTTCTGCTTCATTTTGACTTCGAATCTCGAGCTTATATAGTGTAGAAATTGGTTGAGGGGCTGCGAAATAAGTGTTGGAAGGTTGCCCAGTCAGTTGTGGAGTCAAAAAAACCGGTTAGGTGCGAAGAAGACTCGTCAACAACGACCCGCGTGCGACTCGGAACGGCCTCTATTTTTTCCAGAAATGCGGTCGCATTTCATTTTGGCCTTCTGCAGAATTCCAGCTTCAACTCTGTTTTTCTACACAACAGCAAACTAAGTCAAATTTTCTTCAAATCAAGTCTTTTTAAGCATAATTAAGCATAATTCAACACAAGTGACTCTCAACACCCTAACTTATCAAATTAACATGTTTTGAGCTCGGAAATAGTAAAATTGACTTAAACACTCAATATTTGACCAAGAAATGAGCTAAAAATATAGATAGAATTAGTATATTTTTTACCCTTATCACACGTCCCCCATACAACCCAAATCTTTCAACCCTTTACTGGACAACGGCTTAAACAATGTTTATTCCCGAATTTAAGGCCAAGTAAAATCGAACGGACCTAAAATTGATTTGGAAAATCCATGGGTATGCTTTAACTCACAAGAGAAATCATATAAACCTTCAATGTCAATGGAATCAACAAAAAAGTCACTCAAACGACCTTCAATCCACCACCAAGAGCTGTTGCAACTCCCGACCACCCGCGACGATCGATGACCTGCAATGGCGGCGACTCCATGGTACAGAAACGGGGCTGGATGCGAACTGATCGGAGAAGAACCACGTCGAAAATCGCATGAAAACGAGACCACGCTGGAGTTCCTGTCACCGCCCGCTGCGAAGCCGAGAGGATCCATCGCCTGCGACCAGATGGGACGATCTACTGCAGACGCCCCGTCACCCTACTGCACTTCGAGAGGATCGTCGGAGTGCCGCCCACCGCAGTCGAAGAAGAGTGTTGGAGTTACTGGTCGGTGGGTAAAAATCAAGAATGGGGAAGAAGAGGGTTGTTTGTTCATGGCAAGGGACGATAGAAAAAGGAAGATGGGAAGATGGCTTCCCTAGGGCTTCGTGCATGGCTTTTTAAAAGACTTGGGTTTGGCTTAAACTTCAAAGTATTTACAAAAATGCCCTCCTTTCATCCTTTTACTTTAAGGAAACACAAGATAACTCTTATTTCTCCACTAATTTTTAAATCTTGGATATTTTTTTTTGAAAAATTACCCCTTTAAAATTCCAAATTAATTCCAATCTTAGGAAATTTTTGAAATTTATCTCAAATTACGGGCGTTACATATACATATTCAAACAACTCATAAAACACATGAACTTTGGAAAATCAAACATGTGCCTCCAATCAAAAACTTCAACAATAAAGCCACTTAATTTGGCTTATAAATCCTTAATTGAAAACTCCAATTTAATTCCAACAAAGCCAACCTCGACCTCGATTAATCGCTCTCTACATAAAAATAATTCCATAATTCACATGAAATTATTTTACAAATTCCTCTAACGAATTTAACGACCAACAAAGTCAACCTGAGATCAAGGCCTACCCAAAACAGGAATTATACTTGCTAGTAGGAAACTAATTTTCCCCTAATTCAAAGAGTTAAACTCCAATTCCAACATCCCTCAAAAAAAAAAAAAAAAAAAACTCCAGTTCCAATGAGTACCTACATTCAAGGGCAAATTATCATGGGTATATCATTAGAAGATGAATTTGACTCATAATCCATGGAACTTGTTGTATAATGCTTACCCAAAAACGCACTTATGAACTTGTTGGACAACACTTAAAGTCGAAGAGTCAACTCCAAATGCTACGGGTACCTCGAATCCAATAGATAAAATCAATGGGTATTCGAGTAAACTTCAAAATCAACCTCAAACCTTGAAAAAAATTACTTACCTAGTGCAAAATCGCTGGAAATCAAAGGAACTTAAAGACCCACTGCTCAATCTCGCCAGAAACGTTGAAAAACGACCTAAAACGCTACTTTTCGCGTCGATCGGTCTGATGCTTGCCTGAAAAACACCCACCCACGCCTGCGAAAGACGCTCACATGTCGCCTCTGCATCGCAGGCGACCCTGTTGAAGAGAACGACATGAGAGAAAGAGAGAGCTGGCCGAAGATCTACTCGTGACGATGATGGAGAGGGCTGCTGATAGTGAGCATAGCTAACTACTTTTACTTATTTAATTAAGCTAGTCTTTTATGATTTTTGGGCCATTTTATTGTGCTTTATTGTTTATTGTGTAGAAAGCGATGATTAGAGCTAAAACGTGGAATTGGAGTTAATCGGGTGTTCGGGACGTGAAAATATGCCAAAGAACCGGAAAGTTCAAGCAACAAGGAGCCAAGATAGGGCATTCTGCCCATCAGCATCGAGACGCCACTCTTAGAGGGTCTTGACGCTGGTTTTCCTTAATTAGAAGAGGCGGCAGCGTTACAGTGTCGAAACGCTGTGACAATAGCGTCTCGACGCTACTGTTATTTCCATTCCAGACGCGTGTGTTTTAGAGGCAGCGTCGAGACGTTGTCTTGATAGCACTCGACGCTACGACGAAAAATCATAATATAAGCTTCCTTTCGGCTAGGTTTTTGGGGAATTCAATTTTGGGACCTTTGGTAGCCGTAAAACAAAGGAGAAAACAGAGGATTGAGGCTGAACAAGAGGGAGAAAAGCGGAAATCAACCCATCGTTCGTGGGGATCGTGACGGGGACGTTCGGTCTCGGCCTACATTGAGTTTTCTTTTCCCTTTCCTTTTCTCTAGTTAGATTTATGGCTTTATTATGTTTAGTTGAGCTTGTAATTGCATTCATGAGTAGCTAAACTCATAGCTTAGGGATTGATGTAGTTGATTTTGTTTATGGATTGATTTATGGTTTAAGTTGTGCAATGTTTATTATATTTGTAATCTTGATTTAATGCTTTCAATTAATTGGCCATTAGTTGAATGATTTAAGTTTTGAATCTAGCTCGGGAGAGGGGATTTAATATAGACTTACTCAAGATTGCATGACTGAAGTTTACTTTCTAATTCATGACGGTTTTAGATAAACTTTAGAATTGGTCAAAAGATCTCATTGCCTTGCATATTAATAGGCTTAGATAGGGATATCAAGTTGGTTAATTTGCATGAGAATCTGATGTGCAATTTGCTTACCGCAAGTGTACGGGTCAAGTAATAATATAGTGATTTTGAAATTGAATGTTGTCCTCTGGATTGGTGTCTAGCCAAATTTTAATTATCAAAAATACTCTTCGCCAATTTTATTTAGGGAAACAAATTGAATGAGAATATGAATTAATCAAACACAAAACTAAGGTAAAAAATGACAATCAAATGGGAAAAATTGGTCTTAGGGATTGATTTCACCAATTGGAGTTATGGATTAATAAACGAATTAATAAATACTATGATTCATAATTCTTGGCATAAAAATCACACATACCTCTCCCGAGCATACATGATTCTCCCATACGCAACTGAACCCGATATCCCTATCTAAATCCAATAAACATACAAGGCAATAAGGCTAACCTTTATAACAATTTCTAGAATTAACCTTAATCTCCCGATTTTTAGGTAAATTCTAGTTATGCATACAGAATACTAATTTAAATCCTCTCTCCCGAGTTAGATTCAAATATAAACATCAATCAATTTATGGCCAGTAAATCGAAAGCATTAAGGAATCAACATATGCATAAATGAACTCAATAGTATAAAAACAGTAAATCAATCCATAACGTGCCCAACGGCTACATCAATCCCTAAGAATTAAACATAGCTACACATAATTCTTGTTACAATATAAACTAAGTCTAAATAAGCCATAAAAATTATCTAAAGTAAGGGAAAAGAGAAATAGACTCGTTGTAGGCCGAGACCGAACGTCCCCGTCACGATCCCCACCAGCAATGGGTTGATTTCCAACTAGTCCCCTTTGCTTCAGCTCAATTCTATCCTCTTTTCGCTCTAAAGTCGGCTCCAAAAGTCCCCAAATCAAGAGTCCCCAAAACCTAGCTGAAACTAAACTTATATAGCAGATTTTCGTCGTAGCGTCGAGACGTTATTAAGACAGCGTCTCGACGCTGCCCCTTTTACGCGCGTGTCTGAAAAGGAAAAGCGATAGCGTCAGGACGCTTCCTATCACAGCGTCGAGACGCTGAGAGTCTGCCGCATCTTCTCAATAAGGAAACGTAGCGTCGAGACACTCCAAGAGTGGCGTCTCGACGCTAATGGGCAGAATGCCCTCTCTTGGCTCCTTGTTACTTGAATCTTTTCGGTTCTTTGGCATCTTTTCATGTCCCGAACACCCGATTAATTCTTATTCCACGTTTTAACTCAAATCAACGCTTTCCTACAAAATAAACAATTAAGCACAATAAAATGGCCCAAACATCATAAAAGACTAGCTAAATTAAATAAGTAAAAGTAGCTAGCTATGCTCGCTATCAAATACCCCCAAACTTAAGCTTTTGCTAGTCCTCGAGCAAACTAAAAATAAAGCATACAGTGGAAGAATGGATGCAACAAACATGACTCAATCTTCAAGGCTCAAAAGTCAATAGTCAAGCAAGCAAGAGACATGCACACAAGGACCAATGAGGGAGACAAATTAAAATTTTTCCAAAATTAACTTGCACAAGCGAGATCTAACTCAACAAGATCAGACTCTACTAGCCCGGGATTGATTTATTAAACTCTCAGCTCATCTTCCCTCTACACTGACACTAAGGTTTCACTAATGAGTTAATGGAACAAATTAGTTTGTTTTTCTCCATACTTAGGTGCTTTTAATTAACAATTGAATTAAGCATGTATATGTGGCACTAGCTTTCACACACCCATTGCAGGGACCCTTAACCTGAGTTTTCTCTGGTTGGCGTAACTGATCACAACAGGGGTAGCTCTTTTTGCCTTAATCTTTATTAACCATTGCATATTGTGCGCATAAGTCATGACTTTTTTCATTTTCAACAATAACAACAAGAATGATTTTTCGTTATGAACATGATAAGCAGATATTCTTTTCTTTTCTCCTAAGCAAGATCAAACATGCTAATTTGCAAAAAATTAACTCTTTAGCTCTACCCTACACCTATCGAGGTGACAACAAGCATATGAACCCAATAATTCGCTCCTAAGCATTCAAATCCAAATCTAGCCAAGACAAATACTCTACTCATGCAAGCCATCTCCTAGAAAATTTTTAAAAAGTCTCCCTTTTTGGGCACTCATGCTTACAACTCATCACAAGCTTGAAAATTGGCAAGAAAGCCTATCTTAGGACATCATAATCATGCAAAAATACATCCAGACAACAACCATATGCATAATTCAAAGAAAGCTCAAAACTATAGCCCGAAATCAGATGCTCAAGGGCTCCACAAACATGCTAATCCACCCCCAAACTTAAAGTATGCATTGTCCTCAATGTATAACGAAAATAAAGCATAAACAAGCATGAGAACAATAAACGAATGAGAGGAGTGAATAATACTGGCCTGGAATGATGATGACTTCTTGACTAAATGCTTGGAATCTTGACAGCATGAAAGCAAAGGAGAGAAAGAAAACAAGACCTACAAAACAGACACAAAAAATAAATAAAACTCAAAATAAAGAAATAACTAACTCACTTGGGTTGCCTCCCATAAGCGCTTGTTTAACGTCATTAGCTCGACGTGTTGACCAACTATGCATCAGGGTGGTCTCCTGTCAGATTTTCCATCACTGGTGCTCTTCCTAGCACCTCTCCTGTAGCCCACCAACATGGTATCTGATGTGTTCTTGGGGTCCTCAAAAGCTTTTAAAACCTCTTTCTCCTGTTGAACTCTGATGATTAGCTCCCTGCGCTCAATATCAATTATAACTCTCCCTGTAGTAAGAAAAGGTCTCCCTAATATAATAGGCATAGCAGGATTCTCTTTAATATCTAGCACAAAGAAATCAACAGGAAGGAAAAATCTACCTACTTTAATCAGAATATTCTAAACCATCCCATATGGACTAACCACAGACTGGTCAGCCAACTGAAGTCTAACAGAGGTAGATTTTATTTCTCCTATATTAAGCTTTTTGCACAGAGATAATGGAATAATATTTATGCTGGCCCCTAGATCACATAGTGCTCTACAAGAATAAGTACCAAAATTACAAGGAATAGTAAAACTCCCTGGGTCAGAAAATTTCTCTGGTACTCCCTGTTGGACACGAGCACTGCACGTTGATGCTAAATATACAGTCTCCAACTGCTTTTCCTTTTTCTTCTTGTTGAGCCATTCCTTCATGAATTTTCTGTAGTGAGGCATCTGCTCCAAGGCATCTGAAAAAGGAATATTAACATGCAAACCCATAAAAGCATCTAAAAATTTTTCAAACTTAACCTTAGAATTTTTCTTTTTCTTTGATTTAGGAACTAAAACAGTAGAAGAAGAAATAGAAGGCTCAGGATTAAGCTTTTCAGCTTCGTTTGATGTGGTGCCTTCTTCAACTCCTCCTGTGAGTTCCTCTAGTTCAGTAGTTTTCTCCTCTTTAGTTAGTTTAGTCTCCTCCTCATAATGCACAGATACGGCCTTGCAGTACTCCAAAGAAGATTTCTCCTGTTCAACTGGGGCTTTACCTTTATTCATAGAGTTGACAACACTTACCAGTTGTCCCAGCTGAGTCTCTATATTCTTGATTGTTGCAGAATGACCATTGACAGTAGTGTTTATTGCAATCACGGCCTCCTCAAGCTTATTTGACCTGTTACTTGATTCTGCAATAAAAGCTCCAACAAGGTCTTCTAAAGATTTCTTATTTTCTTGACTTTGAGGAGTGAAGCCAGGAGGATTCAAAACATTCTTATTATTAGCATAGGAAAAATTCTCATGATTTCTATTGCTAGGGTGATAATGTGTAGGTGTGGAATTATTATTATACTCCCTAGAGTTAAAATTAGAAACATATTGGACCTGCTCGAGATTTTCCCCCTGAGTCTGGGATGCAAGGGCGGCTGCAGACTCGATTGATTGAGCATTCCCTGAACCTGAAAACTTTAAAAATGCATTAGCCAAGGAAGACATCTGAGCCTGAAGTGCACTTACGTTGTCAACCTCAAACACTCCAGCAACAATCTTTTTGGGTCCCGGCCGCTCAGATGGCCACTGATAGCTGTTAGTGACCATATCCTCTAACAAAGTCCTAGCACTCTCAACAGTCTTGGACAACAGAGTCCCACCTGCAGCTGCATCAATAATAGTTTTCGTGCTAGGAGTTAAACCATTATAAAATAACTGAACCTGGAGTCAGTCAGGGTATCCGTGTTGAGGGCACTTCCTTAGCAGCTCTTTAAATCTTTCCCAAGCCTCGAACAGCTGCTCATCAAATTGTTGCTGGAATGTCCCAATTTCGGTCCTCAGCTTGACCGTCTTGGCAGGAGGAAATAACTTCTTTAAGAATGCCTGGACCAAAGCATCCCAAGTGGTGATACTCCCAGGTGGAATAGATTGTAACCAGTCCCTCACTTTATCCTGCAACGAAAAAGGAAATAAACGTAAGCGAATGGCATCTTCATAAACACCATTTAACTTTACCGTCCCACATATGTCTAGGAAGGATTTCAGATGAGAATTTGGATCCTCCATGGGTGATCCTCTGTAAGCGCAATCTCGAGCCATCTGAATGAGACCTGTTTTCAGCTCAAAATTGTTAGCATTAATTGGGGCATAGACAATCCCCCACTATTGCTCGTGAAAGATCGGCTGAAAATAGTCCCTGATGGGCTTAGGTTCTTCAGGATTAGGATTAGCCATTTGGATGTTTTCTTGATTTTCCCTTCGAACTTTATTGAAAGTTCTTTCGATCTCTGGATCTAAGGGAACTAAGGCCAATTCCCTAACCTTTCGCATACACCGACTACACTAACCTAAAAAGGCAAAGAAAAGGAAATAAAACAAATTAGGAAAGAAACAAGAAAAGGAAAATAACTAAATCAAAATAAGGAAAATATAATCTATAAAAGGAAGAAAATAAACTAATATGGAATGCAAAAATAGATAAGACAAAAGAAACCAATAAGGAAACTATGAAATAAGGAAAAACTAATCTAAAAAGGAAAAACTAAAAATCTATCAAAGGAAAATAACAAAATCTAAATATGGAAAAATTTAAGAATGGAAAAGAAAAATAATAATGGAAAAAATTCAATCTACCTAAAAACAAAAATAACAAAAATAGCAACAAAATAGAATACACCCTAAACTAAGACCGGACAGTTTTTCTACGATATTAAAATTGACTAAATATGCCAATCCCCGGCAACGGCGCCAAAAACTTGATGTACAATTTGCTTACCGCAAGTGTACGGGTCAAGTAATAATATAGTGATTTTGAAATCGAATGTCGTCCTCTGGATTGGTGTCTAGCCAAATTTTAATTATCAAAAATACTCTTGGCCAATTTTATTTAGGGAAACAAATTGAATGAGAATATGAATTAATCAAACACAAAACTAAGGTAAAAAATGACAATCAAATAGGAAAAATTGGTCTTAGGGATTTGATTTCACCAATTGGAGTTATGGATTAATAAACGAATTAATAAATACTATGATTCATAAATCTTGGCATAAAAATCACACATACCTCTTCCAAGCATACATGATTCTCCCATATGCAACTGAACCCGATATCCCTATCTAAATCCAATAAACATACAAGGCAATAAGGCTAACCTTTATAACAATTTCTAGAATTAACCTTAATCTCCCGATTTTTAGCTAAATTCTAGTTATGCATACAAAATACTAATTTAAATCCTCTCTCCCGTGTTAGATTCAAATATAAACATCAATCAATTTATGGCCAGTAAATCGAAAGCATTAAGAAATCAACATATGCATAAATGAACTCAATAGTATAAAAACAGTAAATCAATCCATAACGTGCCCAACGGCTACATCAATCCCTAAGAATTAAACTTAGCTACACATAATCCTTGTTACAATATAAACTAAGTCTAAATAAGCAATAAAAATTATCTAAAGTAAGGGAAAAGAGAAAAATACTCGTTGTAGGCCGAGACCGAACGTCCCCGTCACGATCCCCACCAGCAATGGGTTGATTTCCAACTAGTCCCCTTTGCTTCAGCTCAATTCTGTCCTCTTTTCGCTCTAAAGTCGGCTCCAAAAGTCCCCAAATCAAGAGTCCCCAAAACCTAGCCGAAACTAAACTTATATAGCAGATTTTCGTCGTATCGTCGAAACGCTATTAAGACAGCGTCTCGACGCTGCCCCTTTTACGCGCGTGTCAGAAAAGGAAAAGCGATAGCGTCGGGACGCTTCCTATCACAGCGTCGAGACGCTGTGAGTCTGCCGCATCTTCTCATTAAGGAAACGTAGCGTCGAGACGCTCCAAGAGTGGCGTCTCGACGCTAATGGGCAGAATGCCCTCTCTTGGCTCCTTGTTACTTGAATCTTTTCGATTCTTTGGCATCTTTTCATGTCCCGAACACCCGATTAATTCTTATTCCACGTTTTAACTCAAATCAACGCTTTCCTACAAAAATAAACAATTAAGTACAATAAAATGGCCCAAACATCATAAAAGACTAGCTAAATTAAATAAGTAAAAGTAGCTAGCTATGCTCGCTATCAGAATCAATTATACTCGGGAGAGGTAGTTGTGATTAAAGGGTCTTTGGCTCATAATTCCATTGTGCATAATAACTTACTCCTTGAAATCAATCCTAGACTAAATCAGCGAAATCAATTCCCTAAGTATTTTTCCCAATTGAATTTCCACACTTTTCACTTGTTTGATTTATTTTTTATACCATTCATTCATCACTTTTTGATCCCTAAATAAAATTGAGCGAGATAATTCACAATACTTGATTTGCTTAAAAATCCAATCCCGAGGACGACATTCGAATTACATTCACTATATTATTACTTGACCCGTGCACTTGCGGTAGGAAAAGTCCACATCAAGTTCTTGGCGCCGTTGCTAGGGAATGGTATATTTAGCTAGATTGATATTGTGAAAAAATTGTTTGATCTTAATTTAGGGTGTATTTTTACTTTTTTAGGTTGATTGCATTTTTTTCCTTATTTGTTTTTCTTTCCATATTTGTTTTTTCTAGCTTAGTTTTTCTTTTAGTTGTGTAATCTTTTCCTTATTCGTTTCTTGTTATTCCTTTTTAGATTAGTTTTTCCTTATTTTTGTTTTGTCATATTTATTTTTGCATTCCATATTAGGTTATTTTGTTTCCTTTTCTAGATTATAATCTCCTTATTTAGATTAGTTGTTTTCTTTTCTTTATTTCTTTCCATAATTGTTTCTTTCTTTTTTAGGCTAGTTTTGCTTTTGTATGCGTAATAGTAGAGAATTGATATTGTTGGATCCCGAGATCGAAAGAACAATTCATAGGCTTCGAAGGGAAAATAGATAAATTATTCAAATGGCTTACCAAAATCCACCTGAGGAGCCTAGGCCTACTAGAGATTACTTTCAGCCCGTGTTTCAGGGACAACAGACGGGGATTGTCTATGCCTCGATTAATGCCAACAACTTTGAGTTGAAGACCGGTCTCATTCAGATGGCTCGAGACTGTGCATATAGAGCATCGCCCACCGAGGATCCAAATTCTCATCTTAAATCATTTTTGGATATTTGTGGGACGGTAAAGATTAATGAAGTTTCTGAGGATGTTATTCGCTTAAGTTTATTTCCCTTTTCTTTGCAGGATAAAGCACGAGATTGGTTGCAGTCTATTACCCCTGGGAGCATCACCACCTGGGATGCTTTGGTCCAGGCTTTCTTAAAGAAATTTTTCCCTCCTGCAAAGACGGTCAAGCTGAGAACTGAGATAGGGACGTTCCAACAACAATATGATGAGCAGCTGTTCGAAGCTTGGGAGCGATTTAAAGAGTTGTTGAGGAAATGTCCTCAGCATGGATACCCCGACTGGCTACAGGTTCAATTGTTTTATAATGGTTTAACTCGTAGTACAAAAACGGTTGTTGATGCAGCTACAGGTGGGACTCTGTTGTCCAAGACCATGAAAAACGCTCGCACACTTCTAGAGGATATGGCCACCAACAGCTATCAGTGGCCATCTGAGCGGTCTACACCCAAAAAGATTGCTGCTGGAGTGTTTGAGGTTGATAAAGTAAGTGCACTCCAGGCCTAGATGACCTCCCTTGCTAATGCTTTTATGAAATTTTCAGGTACATGGAGTGCGCAGTCAATTGAATCAGCTGCTGCTTTAGCATCTAGACCTCAGGAGGAGACCATTGAACAGGTTCAGTATGTATCAAATTCTAATTTTAGGGGATATAATAAAAAATCTACACCTACACATTATCACCCTAATAATAGGAACCATGAAAATTTCTCTTATGCTAATACTAAGAATGTTCTTAATCCTCCTGGGTTTGCCCCTCAAACTCAAGAAAATAAAAAGTTAGAAGATCTTGTTGGAGCTTTCATTGCAGAGTCTAGTAACAGGACAACTAAATTGGAGGAGGCAGTCATTGCCATCAACTCAACAGTGAATGGCCACAGTGTTGCCATCAAGAATATTGAGACTCAGCTGGGACAGTTGGTAAATGTTGTAAGCACCATGAATAAAGGTAAGGCCCCAGCTGAGCAAGAGAAAACACAGATGGAGTATTGTAAGGCAATCACTGTGCACCAGGAGGAAGCTGAAGAGGAACCTGATTCTGAGGAGTATGACACGCCTACAGGGAAAGCTGAAGAGGACACATCATCAGATGAGGCTGAAAAGCCTGAACTTGAGCCTCCTATTCCTTCTCCCACACTGATGGTTCCCAAAGAAAAGAAAAAGAAAAAGAAGAAAAAGAACAATCAGGTTCAGTTTGATAAGTTTATGAATGCTTTTATGAATCTGAACATTAATATTCCTTTTGCAGAGGCGTTAGAGATGCCCTAGTATAACAGGTTCATGAAGGAGTGGTTAGCAAAGAAGCGAAAGGAAAAGAAGGTTGACACTATATATCTTGCTTCCACATGCAGCACTAGAGTCCAACAGAAGGTACCTGTAAAGGAAGTAGATTTAGGGAGTTTTTCTGTTCCATGTAGTTTTGGTACTTATTCTTTCAGAGCATTATGTGATTTAGGTGCTAGCATTAATATTATTCCTTTATCCTTGTGTAAAAAGTTAGATATAGGTGAGATTAAATCTACTCCTGTTAAGCTCCAATTGGCTGATCAGTCTGTGGTTAGACCAGTTGGCATTATAGAAAATGTTTTAATCAGAGTAGGTAGATTTTTCCTCCCTATTGATTTGTATGTTATGGATATGATAGAAAATTCTTCAATGCCTGTCATATTAGGAAGACCATTCCTCGCTACTGGGCGAGTGATTATTGATATTGAGCGTAGGGAGCTCACTGTAAGAGTCAGGAATGACAAAGAAATATTTAAAGCAGTTGAAGACTCTAAGGGACACTCGGACGTGCTTTTCATGGGTTACAAGAAAGGTGCAAGAAAGAGCACCACTGTTGGATTCACAAATAAGAAACCTCCTTGAAGCACGATCAACACGTCGAGCTAATGACGTTAAACAAGCGCTTTTGGGAGGCAACCCAAGTAAGTTTAGTGTGTTTTCTTTTTCTTTTTGATTTATTGTTTGTTTTTGTTTTGTAGGTCTTGTTTTCTTTCTCTCCTTTGCTTTCAAGCTTTCAAGATTCCAAGCTTTCAGTCAATAAGTCATCATTATTCTAGGCCAGTATTGTTCACTCCTTTCATTCTTTTATTGTTCTCATGCTTGTTTATGCCTTATTTTCTTTATACATTGAGGACAATGCATGTTTTAAGTTTGGGGGTGGATTAACATGTTTGTGGAGCCCTTGAGCATCTGAGTTCGGGCTATAATTTTGAGCTTTCTTTGAATTATGCATATGGTTGTTTTCTGGATGCTATATTTGCATGATTATGATGTCCCATGATAGACTTTCTTGTCAATTTTCAAGCTTGTGATGAGTTGTAAGCATGAGTGCCCAAAAAGGGAGACTTTTTAAAATTTTTCTAGGAGATGGCTTGCATGAGTAGAGTATTTGTCTTGGCTAGATTTGGATTTGAATGCTTAGGAGCGAATTATTGGGTTCATATGCTTATTGTCACCTCGATAGGTGTAGGGTAGAGTTAAAGAGTTAATTTTTTTGCAAATTAGCATGTTTGATCTTGCTTAGGAGAAAAGAAAAGAATATCTGCTTATCATGTTCATAACGAAAAAAATCATTCTTGTTGTTATTGTTGAAAAAGAAAAAAAAGTCATGACTTATGCGCGCAATATGCAATGGTTAATAAAGATTAAGGAAAAAAGAGCTACCCCTATTGTGATCAGTTAGGCCAACCAGAGAAAACTCATGTTAAGGGTCCCTGCAATGGGTGTGTGAAAGCTAGTGCCACATATACATGCTTAATTCAATTGTTAATTAAAAGCACCTGAGTATGGAGAAAAAAAACTAATTTGTTCCATTAACTCATTAGTGAAACCTTAGTGCCAGTGTAGAGGGAAGATGAGCTGAGAGTTTAATAATTCAATCCTGGGCTAGTAGAGTCTGATCTTGTTGAGTTAGATCTCGCTTGTGCAAGTTAATTTTGGAAAAATTTTAATTTGTCTCCCTCATTGGTCCTTGTGTGCATGTCTCTTGCTTGCTTGACTATTGACTTGTGAGCCTTGAGGATTGAGTTATGATTATTGCATCCATTCTTCTACTGCATGTTTGATTTGTAGTTTGCTCGAGGACTAGCAAAAGCTTAAGTTTGGGGGTATTTGATAGCGAGCATAGTTAGCTACTTTTACTTATTTAATAAAGCTAGTCTTTTATGATTTTTGGGCCATTTTATTGTGCTTTATTGTTTATTGTGTAGGAAAGCGATGATTAGAGCTAAAACGTGGAATTGGAGTTAATCGGGTGTTCGGGACGTGAAAATATGCCAAAGAACAAGAAAGTTCAAGCACCAAGGAGCCAAGATAGGGCATTCTGCCCATCAGCATCGAGACGCCACTCTTGGAGGGTCTCGACGCTGGTTTTCCTTAATTAGAAGAGGCGGCAGCGTTACATCGTCGAGACGCTGTGACAATAGCGTCTCGACGCTACCGTTATTTCCATTCCAGGCGCGCGTGTTTTCGAAGTAGCGTCGAGATGCTGTCTTGATAGCGTCTCAACGCTACGATGAAAAATCAGAATATAAGCTTCCTTTCGGCTAGGTTTTTGGGGGATTCAATTTTGGGACCTTCAGTAGCCGTAAAACAGAGGAGAAAACAGAGGATTGAGGCTGAACAAGAGGGAGAAAAGCGAAAATCAACCCATCGTTCGTGGGAATCGTGACGGGGACGTTCGGTCTCGGCCTACATTGAGTTTTCTTTTCCCTTTCCTTTTCTCTAGTTAGATTTATGGCTTTATTATGTTTAGTTGAGCTTGTAATTGCATTCATGAGTAGCTAAACTCATAGCTTAGGGATTGATGTAGTTGATTTTGTTTATGGATTGATTTATGGTTTAAGTTGTGCAATGTTTATTATGTTTGTAATCTTGATTTAATGCTTTCAATTAATTGGCCATTAGTTGAATGATTTAAGTTTTGAATCTAGCTCGGGGGAAGGGATTTAATATAGACTTACTCAAGATTGCATGACTAAAGTTTACTTTCTAATTCATGACGGTTTTAGATTAACTTTAGAATTGGTCAAAATATCTCATTACCTTGCATATTAATAGGCTTAGATAGGGATATCAAGTTGGTTAATTTGCATGAGAATCAATTATACTCGGGAGAGGTAGTTGTGATTAAAGGGTCTTTGGCTCATAATTCCATTGTGCATAATAACTTACTCCTTGAAATCAATCCTAGACTAAATCAGCGAAATCAATTCCCTAAGTATTTTTCCCAATTGAATTTCCACACTTTTCACTTGTTTGATTTATTTTTGATACCATTCATTCATCACTTTTTGATCCCTAAATAAAATTGAGCGAGATAATTCACAATACTTGATTTGCTTAAAAATCCAATCCCGAGGACGACATTCGAATTACATTCACTATATTATTACTTGACCCGTGCGCTTGCGGTAGGAAAAGTCCACAACAGCGGCTTAGGCGGCTGAAAATCGTGGAGAAGAAAGGGGAAAGATGGAGAAGATGAAGGAAAAACCTAGGGCTGTGTGCACACTTTTAAAAAAAAAAATATTAGGGTTGGCTTGGCTTTAATATCTAACATATTTAAAAATTGTCATTCCAGCTTAATTAATTTACAATTTTACGAAAAGCTTCCATTAAATTTTCTTCTTAACTCAAAATTTGCAAAACTAAACCAAATTAACTCAAAATTGCAGAAATTGAGTTTTTACCTTGAATACCCGACGTTACAAAAACTATCCCTTAGAATGAAAAACGATTTGAAATAGTTTTGTCTTTGAATAAAGAAGAAGTGATGCAACTAAGTTCCTAGGTATTGTGTCTATAAATATATTAGCTTCTATTATAATCATAATTATTATTGTTGTGAAAATTTCTCTATATATCCTAGTTTTTAAAAAAAAAATTAATTTGGAGTACATGATTATAGTAATTGATTTGTTCCTTAAAACCACAATAACAAAAAATCATACTATTATCATTATTTATTATTATTTATCATTATGTGTATCCCTATTTAGATGAGGAATTTTTTTAAAAGAAAATAGTCTCACAAATAAGTACTAATCCCTTATGGATATTTTTTAAGTTTTTTTTTTATAATTGAAAATTAAATTATATAATTAACATTATTATCAATTTTAAACAAATAAAAATTAAGGAATTAATATAGAATATATAAAATGAAATTAACTCACACCCACGAACATATCCCTATTAAAATTCACTTAAAAGTCCTAAAAAAAGTAGTTATTCAAGTCTTCCCTACATACAACATGAGTTGCTTTAAACTTTCAAAAGGAATCCTGGATGACATAACGTATGTGTGCTAGGTTTTGGTGGGGTGATGTGGGAGATAAAAAGAAAATACATTGGGCAGGATGGAAGAAGCTTTTCAAAAGCAAGGATCGGGGGGGCTCGGATTTAGGGATCTCAACCTCTTTAACCAAGCCCTCCTAGCAAACCAGAGTTAGATAATACTTAGAGAACCCAATAGCCTACTCAACAAAGTCCTAAAAAGCAGATACTTTAGAGTCGGGGACTTTCTCAATGCCCAGAAGGAACCAATGCTTCCTATGCTTGGAAAAGTATAGTATGGGGAAGGGTGGCGCTGCGCATGGCGCGTAATAATACATGTGTTGGGTGGGTTTGCGGAGCGTGAGGCGGAAATCACATGTGGATTGTGAGTGTGGAGCGTGACGCGGAAATCACGTGTCAATGTGCGGGCATGGCGCGGAAACCATGTGGAGGTGCATAGCATGATGCATGGATTCATGTTGACGTCCCACTTTTGCATGAGCATGTGTTGGCGTTGTTATTTTCGTGTTTAAGAGCATGTTGAACTGTTTATTGCTTTACAAGCATGATGTGTGTTGATAGCATGTTGTTGAGGTTGTTTGTTGTGTGGTGGCTCACCGGATGTGAGCTACTTACCAGTATTGTGGTTGTACTAATACCCCTCCCCTTCCTTTCCCCCCAACATTTTCAGATTATGCCGGTGACGAGTTTTATGTGTCCGGTGATGTAGACGAGGAGGTTCACGAGGGATGACCACATGGGTCCATTTACTTGTTTATTTTCTTTTTGATAGATAGGGTAGTCATTTGTTTTTTGATGATAGGCTGAACCTTCAATTTCGTAGTTAGGTTGGATTAACTTTTAGTTGTTGAACTCGTTCAGAATTTCATGTTTCCGTTAGGTTGTAAATATGTCAGTGTTAAATAAAGTTGAATTGTTTCTAGAAGTTAAGAGCTTGTTGCATTAGAAGAATTTGAATCTGTTGTTGGTTGAAGATACGAGAACTGACTCGTAAACTATTATGTAGTTGTTCTGTGGAGTTGTAGGGTAGAATGAAATAATATAGAAGTGATATCTTGTGTTTAATAGATGATTTAAGAATTTTGGTTTCGTCCTATGTATGTCGTTATGCAGCCGAAATTTTCGGAGCTCTCAGTTAGTTTGAATAGGAGTTTAGTAATGTCACTAGGTTAGACTATATTAAAACCTGGGGCGTTACAGTTGGTATCAGAGCGGAGTTGTTTCTGTAGACTGACCTAGAAACTAGGTTGTTAATAGGGTAGGATATGTGGTCTTCCTCGTTCTCCTCTCCATCACCAGGTATGTGGATTGAATGTCTTATTTATATATTACTCGATTTACTTGGTTGCTTTATCTTATGATTGCCTTGAATGATTATTGTTAGACTTGCAATGCATGTTTACTTATTATCTTGGTTGCCTAGTTTGAGCATGATGTTTTCCATGTTGTTTTTATATAGTAGTTTGGTTTAGGATGCTCCCTTTAGGTGATTAGATAGTGTGCTTTGATTGCCTGTTTATTGCATGATAGTAGGACTAGGATGTTGCCTAGACTTATGTTAGAGCTTGTATCCTTGGTTGCTATCTGTTCATTGACCTTAGTGCACCACCTTCTCAGTCGATGGCTGGTGGTCGAGGTAGACCTAGAAACCCAGCTGTTAGGCAGGAGCACCAGGCAGAGGGTGATGATGTTCAGCAGGATCCTTCAACCCCTCCAGTTCACCAAGAGGTTAACCCTCAGGTTCCTCACCGTCGATGAGGAGTCATACCCCCGACACCTCCAGCACCTCTTGTACCACATGCAGCTCCTATGTTGATCACACAAGAAGCGCTTCAGACCATGTTCGATAACATGGCTCAAAGAAACGTCAGGCAGCTGAGGAACCCCAATCGAGTAGCCGAGGACCCAATGGAGTCCCAATTCCTACGAGATTTCAAGCGTTATGGGCCTCCTACTTTCGATGGACGGTCAGAAAATCCCGTGGCGACCGAACGTTAAATCACTGATTTGGAGGCGATGTACGACTATGCCAGGTGGGTGGAAGGGTATGCTTCAAGTGTTGTGGTATACCGATTTGGAGGCTTGGAGATTCCTGCAATTCTTGTGACAAATACCACTTAAGACCATGCCAGGTGGGTGGAAGGGTATGCTTCAAGTGTGGGAAGGAAGTGCATTATGCAAGGCAGTGTCCGATCAAGAATGAAGCCAACGCAGAAAGACCAATTCCAAAAGTCCAAGCTGCACCAGCTCAGGGTGGTAATCAAAGGGCGCGTGTCTTTGCCCTCACAAAAGAAGAAGCTAATGAGGAGGATACCGTGGTCACAGGTACGCTCTCTCTAAACTGGCCTTTGTTTAAACCACTTGCTTGTTTGTTTGTTTCATTCTTGCTTTTTGCTACTTTAGGAACTATTCTTGTTATGAATGTCTCTACCTTTGTATTGTTTGACTCGGGGTCGAGTCATTCTTTCGTTTCTTCGGCGTTTGTTAGCCAAGCAAAACTCGAGCTTGAGCCTCTAGGGTATATTCTTTCAGTGTCTACACCCTCAGGTTCAATATTGTTTGCTCAACAAGTGATTAAGTTGGGTGAAGTTTCTATTGCGAGCCAGGCCTTTGGGGCAAAGTTGATCAAGTTAGATATGCATGACTTTGATGTAATCCTAGGCATGGATTGGTTGTCTAGTAATGAAGCTACCATTGATTGTGCTAAGAAGGTAGTGCATCTCAAGTTTCCTTCAGGCCAAGGGTTTAAGTTTGAGGGTTCAAGGAATGGGAGTCCTAAGGTAGTTTCTGCGTTGAAAGCCAAACATCTATTGCAACACGGGACATGGGCTTACCTAGCCAGTGGAGTTGATGTTAGCAAGGAATCTCTGAGCCTGGACTCCATCCCCGTGGTAAGGGATTTTGTAGATGTCTTTCCGGATGACCTTCCTGGGCTACCTCCGACTCGGGAAGTAGACTTTTTCATAGACATCCTACATAGGACATCCCCATTATCAAAAGCACCATATCGAATGGCTCTAGCAGAGTTGAAGGAACTGAAAGTGCAGTTAGAAGAACTTCTGGAGAAAGGGTTTATTCGTCCTAGCGTTTCTCCATGGGGTGCTCCAGTCTTATTTGTCAAGAAGAAAGATTATTCCGTGAGGCTTTGCATTGACAATCGGGAGCTGAACAGGGTGACCGTGAAAAATAAATACCCTCTCCCTCGCATTGATGATCTATTTGATCAGCTACAAGGAGCCAAGGTATTCTCAAAGATCGACTTGTGTTCCAGTTACCATCAGTTGAGAATTAAGGAAGCTGACATTCCAAAGACTGCCTTCAAGACCAGGTATGGGCATTACGAATTCACGGTGATGTCCTTTGGACTTACCAATGCTCCTGCGGCCTTTATGGATCTTATGAACCAAGTGTTTAAAAGCTTCCTTGACTCATTTGTGATAGTCTTTATTGATGACATCATGGTATTTTCCAAGAGCAAGGAACAACATGAACAACACCTGATTCAGGTTTTGGAAGCCTTAAGGAGCAATGAGTTGTATGCCAAATTCTCAAAGTGCGAGTTTTGGTTGGATGAAGTGGCGTTCCTTGGTCACGTAGTCACCAAAGATGGTATCGCAGTGGATCCTGCTAAGGTGACAGCAGTTTGCAGTTGGCCGAGACCCATTATTGTGACTGAAATCCGTAGTTTCCTGGGGTTGGCAGGCTACTACAGAAAGTTTGTTCAAGACTTCTCAAGCATTGCAGCGTCATTGACTCATTTGACCCGCAAAAAATTGACTTTCACTTGAAGTGAGGGATGTGAAAAGAGCTTTCAGGAGTTAAAAGGAACGGTTGACCACCGCTCTGGTGCTAACCATTCTTGATGATTCACGAGGCTTGGTGGTTTACAACGATGCTGCAAGAAAAGGATTAGAATGTGTGCTGATGCAGCATGGGAAAGTAGTTGTTTATGCCTCACTTCAGCTTAAAGGGCACGAGCTTAATTACCCCACTCATGATCTGAAACTTGTAGCAGTGGTGTTTGCTTTGAAAATTTGGAGACATTACTTGTATGGAGAAATGATCCAGATTTTCACTGACCACCAGAGTTTGAAGTACTTCTTCACCCAGAAGGAGTTTAACTTGAGGCAAAGAAGGTGGTTGGAGTTGGTAAAGGACTATGATTGTGAGATCAATTACCACCCGGGCAAGGCCAATGTGGTAACGGATGCTCTTAGCAGAAGGGCAGCAAGTGTAGCATCCATGGTTTCATCAGAAAGTCCTATGTTAACAGAGTTGGATCGAGCAGAGATTGAACTAGTAGTGGCACATGAGTCATCATTGTTGGCTCAGCTTTCAGTTGTTCCTAGTTTGTGGCAGCGTATTGCAGATGCTCAACAAGAGGATCCATATTTAATCAAGTGTGTAGGTGAGGTAGGTCAAGGAGACTTCACTCTCACTAAGGACTCGGCCTTGTTGTATCAGGGAAGGTTGTGTGTGCCAAAGAACTTTTCGCTGAGGCGATCGTTGCTGGAAGAAGCACATAACACTTCTTTCTCATCCGGGCAATACCAAGATGTATAGGAATCTTAAGAAGCATTACTGGTGGCATAATATAAAAAGGGAGATTGCTCTGTTTGTCAGTAAATGCTTGACATGTCAGCAGGTGAAAGCTTCTAGGCAAAGACCTGCCGGTTTGTTGCAACCCTTGACCGTTCTTGTGTGGAACTGGGAAAATGTGTCCATGGATTTCATCGTTGGATTGCCAAGGACAGTGAAGGGTTTCACGGTGATTTGGGTGGTGATAGACCATCTGACCAAGTCTGCTCATTTTATCCCGTGTAAGGCCAGCTATTATGTAGATTAGTGGGCAGAATTGTACCTACAGGAGATAGTGAGGTTGCACGGTGTGCTTGTTATGATAGTGTCTGACAGAGACCCTCGTTTCACATCTACCTTTTGGCAAAGTCTACAGAAAGCACTGGGTACTCAGTTGGATTTTAGTACTGCATTCCACCCTCAGACTGACGGCCATACTGAACGGTTGAACCAGGTGCTAGAAGACATGCTCAGGGCTTGTGTGCTAGATTTCGGTGATAGCTGGGAAAGTCATTTGTATCTGATCGAGTTTGCCTACAACAACAGTTATCAGTCGACCATTAGTATGGCTCCATATGAGGCTCTGTATGGGAAAAAGTGCAGGTCACCGATCCATTGGGACGAGGTTGGTGAAAGAGCTTTGTTAGGGCTAGAGTTGGTTCAAATGACCAATGATGCAGTTCAGAAGATAAGGACAAGGATGCAAACTGCTCAGAGTAGGCAAAAGAGTTATGCAGATGTCCGGCATAGGGAACTCGAGTTCAGTGTTGGTGATCGCATGTTCCTCCAAGTGGCACCAATGAAAGGAGTTCTGCGTTTCGGTAAGAAGGGCAAGCTTAGCCCCAGGTTCATTGGACCTTATGAGATCTTGGAGCACATTGGTCCTGTCGCGTATAGGTTGGCGTTGCCGCCTGCAATGTCTACAGTGCACAATGTGTTTCATATGTCGATGTTGAGGAAGTATGTCCATGGCCCTTCACATGTGCTGAATCCAGAACCTTTGCTGCTGAATGAGGATTTGTCCTAAGAAGAGAAGCCGGTTAAGATCTTGGCTAAGGAGTCAAAAGTCTTGAGAAGCAGAGCCATTGATTTAGTAAAGGTTTTGTGGAGGAATCACAAAATGGAGGAGGCAACCTGGGAAAGGGAAGCTGAGATTAGAACCAAGTATCTAGAGCTCTTTGAACAACAAACTTTTGAGGACGAAAGTTTTTAAGGTGGGGAGATTGTGATGCCCCACATTCAAGGTAACCCAAGTTTGTTTAAAATTAATCGTTATGTTGGGCTGATTCAGATATTTTTCCTCGTGTATTAAGACATTTTCAGTTTATCGTGCAGGCTGAATGGGGAAGTTAGTCAGCTTTTTTTTCTCCTGGTTAGTTGGTAGTTTTGGAGTTTGTTAGCGTTTAAAAAAAAAAAAAAAGAAAAGAAAGAAATCAATCTCTTTCTCTCCCTTCATCTCTTTCGTGCGACCTCCCCCCTGCGTTTTCTCATTCTTCTCCGGCAGCCCCGCCGTCGGTCTCGCCTTGCATAGCTCGTCACCGAGCTCCTCGCGCTGCTCAGCCTCCACGCACAGCCGCCGCCACCCATCTCTTCCCTGTTTTTTTTTCCTCTTCTCCCAGTCGCGCCGCCTTCCCCATTTTCTCCACGCAGCCGCCGTCGTTCGCTTGCCACCGTCTCTCCTTCCATGCGCCGCCGCTAACCGGTCACGCCGCCCCCATCTTTCCTCGATTTCGGCCAGCAGTGGGTAAGATCTAAATTTTTCTCTCGTTCTTGGTTGATTAAGCTTGGTCTGACCTTCCTCTTTCTCGCCTTGGTTAGATCCCGTGCAACCAACATCTTAGATCTCGTTTTTCTCTCAATCTTGCTTCTGCCCAATGTGTTTCGGCGTGGTTCCAGCCCTCTTTCGACATTATTGGGCAATTTTAGTAAGTTTTATCTTGACCCATTCTCTTTTGGCTTCAAATTCAAGTCACCCATGACCCAAAATGCATTAATCTGAGTTACCCATTCTGTATCGCCTCCTAAATTGCAACTTTTGGCCACTTTCGAACACTGTACAACACGTAGGCATCTCTGTTTGGTGTTGATCGGTAAGTTCCAGCAGCCTTAAAGTCTCTAAAAATTGTCCTAGTTAGCTTAGAATAGTTTTTAACCATTGTGTGTTCTTTAGTTTCAGTTCTAAACTCAATACGAATCTCGGGCAGCACGTGTTCTTAGGATTTCGGTGTTGTTCAGTAATTTCCAGCAAGCATTCAGTGTTATTTCGGTAAGCTTGAGTGATTTCCAGCATGTTTTAGGCTGAGTTAAACTCACTTAGAGTGTTGGCAAGTGGGCTAAGCCATTCCCTAACTTTTAGAAGGCCCGCTTAGAGCATATCCTAAATTTTCCAGCAAGCGATAACTTGGTTTAGGTGTGCTTTTAAGCTAGAGTAAGTAGTTTCTATCTGGTTGGGCTTGTATGTTGTGTGAGAAAGTCGTTTGCTTTACTTGCCTTGTTATTATTGTAAGATTGGAATTTCGTAATTCCATAAAGCGGAAGCGTGATTGGGACCGATTTGTAATTAATTTTGTTTAATCTAAAATACCAATACATTGCCAATAATATTAGAACTATTCTAAATATATAGTAAGGCTAAGCATACAAAAATATTAGATCTAAATCTAATTTATAAAGTAACAAATCTAATTTATAAAGTAACAAATTACTTACTCTCGTTGACGACTCAAATTAATTCACTAACTCCTTGTGAATTAATCACGAACTAGTGCGAACACCACCACTATGGCTACACCGGTATGACTCTAAGACTTCTAGAGGCAGGAGACTGGTGGGAGTCTAGAAGAAGCCTTGAGGGAAATTCTCTGAGAGTAGAAGAATGAATGGGATGTCTTTCACCCCACCCCACGGGTCCTATTTATAGGTAAAGGCTAAGACCTTTTTCCTAATAGGAAAAGGTCTCTAATTTTAATAAATAATTAATTAATTCCATAATTAATTAATTTCCCTAATTAAGTATCATATATTTAATCTTAGTGATTTTATTAAAATTAAAATTAATATGAATCCAATTCATATTAAATTTATTTGAACTCTTTCAAATATTTTCTTTCCTAATAGGAAAAGGTCTCTAATTTTAATAAATAATTAATTAATTTCATAATTAATTAATTTACCCAATTAAATATCATATATTTAATCTTAGAGATTTTATTAAAATTAAAATTAATATGAATCCAATTCATATTAAATTTATTTGAACTCTTTCAAATATTTTCTCTCAAGAATTAATTTTTTAAATTAATTCAAAAATTATATTATAAAGTTTCATAAACTTTATATTATAATGCATCAATATACATTATATGATTCTCCAAATAAATTGAACACTTTCAATTTACAATTTATACTTAATTGCCTCAAGTCTCTTTACGAGCTACCAGTGGGACCTAATGGACCTACAGATCAGAAGCTCCAACGATATGAGACTTATTTGCCAAACTCATTGACCAAGTTTAGTCAACATTCGTTAATTGTGGGTCACTTCACTAAAGACCCATAGCTGCACTCTTCTCACTATATAATATTTCTGTGTCCACGGATATTGACCAAGCAGTAAGTCAATCCTTCACGTGTGTTCGTAACACCAGTTGGGTCAAATTACTGTTTTACCCCTGGGTTACCTCTGGTTCCTTAAGTACCACTGATTCCTCTAATGAACAAGTTGTTTAGGGTCCAACCACTAAACAGGAGTTCCTCTCGGGCTAGGAGAGGACGACGCGCCTTTGTTCAAGCCCCAGAATCAGCCCTTAAGGGAACACACATCTACTTACCCCAATAGGGGAAGGAGTGAATTTCATCTTGTACTATTATCTTCCCAGCCCCCATTCGGTCTTGCCCCTGAAATGGTAGGCTTATTGAGTCGACGAATTGGCCACTCTCACCCATACAAATCTAAGGACAATCCCTCCCGAAAGGAGTTCATAACAGACTCAGGATTGAGATTGAATTACCTAGGTCATCCTATTGAAATAGAAACCTAGACTAGTTAACGACGTTACATCTACTGGTTACTATTTCGCGGTCTGGTCTTATACAAAGTCATTGCATAGGATACCCCCACTCGCATGTCTCCTACATGGATGCTTTGGATCATTGCATCTGTATCGAATACAAGGTGGGCCATATCACATAGTGTCACCAGGATAAGGTACCCAGCCTTATCCCTATACTATAGACCTTTTAGGTTGTTACTTGGACATCGATCCCCGTATGTCCCCACATACTAGTCCAAGTTTCATTTAAACAACCTTGGATCTTAGTTTATTGGATTTAGGGTTTATTAATGCAAACTCGATTATTCAATAACCAAATTACTGAATTACTCAAATAATGCTTTATTGTGATCGATTAATTTGTTTCATTTATTATCTACGAGTTTTAGGACATAAAACCCAACAATTATGTGTTGTGCCTATTATGTATGTAGCGTGGATTCATGTTGACGTCTCACTTTTGCATGAGCATGTGTTGGCATTGTTATTTTCATGTTTAAGAGCATGTTGAACTGCTTATCGCTTTAGAAGCATGATGTGTGTTGATAGCATGTTGTTGAGGTTGTTTGTTGTGTGGTGGCTCATCGGATGTGAGCTACTTACCAGTACTCTGGTTGTACTGATATCCCTCCCCTTCCTTTCCCCCCAACATTTTCAGATTATGCAGGTGACGAGTTTTATGTGCTCGGTGATGTAGACGAGGAGGTTCACGAGGGATGACCACATTGGTCCATTTACTTGTTTATTTTCTTTTTGATAGATAGGATAGTCATTTGTTTATTGATGATAGGTTGAACCTTCAATTTCGTAGTTAGGTTGGATTAACTTTTAGTTGTTGAGCTCGTTCAGAATTTCATGTGTCCGTTAGGTTGTAAATATGTCAGTGTTAAGTAAAGTTGAATCGTTTCTAGAAGTCAAGAGCATGTTGCATTAGAAGAATTTGAATCTGTTGTTGGTTGAAGATACGAGATTTGACTCGTAATCTATTATGTAGTTGTTTTGTGGAGTTGTGGGGTAGAATGAAATAATATAGAAGTGATATCTTGTGTTTAACAGGTGATTTAAAATTTTTGGTTTCGTCCTATGTATGTCGTTATGCTGTAGAAATTTTTGGAGCTCTCGGTTAGTTTGAATAGGAGTTTAGTAATGTCACTAGGTTAGACTATATTAAAACCTGGGGCGTTACAGAGCTGTTCAAAGAAGGTTTTTGATGGAGAGTGGGAAATGGAGAGCATATCTACATAGAACACGACTCATGGCTTCCTAGACAAGGGAAGAGATCCCCTCTGGTGACCCCTAAGGAACTCCAAGGAAAAAGAGTTAAAGAGCTGCTTTTACTTAATGGGGAGTGGAACGAAGGCCTTATAAAGGAACTCTTCATCCCCCTAGATGCTGCTGATATCTTAGCCATTCCCCTTGGCCTCCCAACCGAAAAAGATGAAATCCCAAAGGCACCTTCAACGTAAAAAGTGCCTACCATTTGGCATCAAACATTAGGCTAGCCAAGGAGACCTTGAGTTCGGGGAATGATATTCACAAGGAAAGTTGGAGAAGCATATGAAAGCTAAACATTATCCCCAAAGACAAAAATCGGCTTTTGGAAGATCTCGAAAAATCTCATACCCACTAAAGAAAATCTTATTGCGAAAGGAATGGACATTAACCATGTTTGTGACTTGTGCAGGAATAAGCGTGAAGATATAAACCATATCATCTGGGGATGTAAACAAGTAAGACCAATCTGGTTTGAACTCTTCCCTAACCTAATGGAGAATTTTGTTCTATGCAAGAAGGAGATGAATGTGAAGGATAAGTGGAAAGAAATTTACAAATCTCTTAGCCAAGAAGAAGCGGAACGGACAGCCATAGCTATATGGTCAATTTGGAACTACAAGAACAAAATCACACTCAACAATGAAAAGGCAGATTTGAAGGCCCTGGTCAGATGGATTAAAAGAAATATAGAAGAGAAAAAGAGACGATCCTCGCACCTGCCGAATCTCAGATTGGAGAGCCTCAGGAATCACGACTCTTGGACCCCCCCCCCCACTGGTGAGTTGTCTGAAGATGAATTCGGATGCTTCATGGAATGAAGAGTTGAAATGCGGCGGAATTGACTGGATAGTTCGTGATTCCAAAGGATCTTTAATTTTGGCAGGCTGCAAACGAATCAAAGCTAGGTGGAGTGTTAAATCCCTGGAAGCTCTTGCGATAAAGGAAAGACTAAAAGCGTTTTTTCAAATACCAAGCGGCAATCAATTACCTCTGCTGGTGGAAGCCGATGCAAATGACATTGTCAAGGTGCTGAATTTTGTGAGTGAGGATATCTCTGAAACGAGGGTGATCATCGGTGAGGTGGAATCTCTGGCTGCCGACTTTGGGGTCATCTCCTTCATCAAATGCTCTAGAGAGGGCAATCGCACAACGCACTGCCTTGCGCGGTCAGCAGTGGGTTTCTCATCGGTGACTTCATGTTCGTCCGACGTCGATGACAACGTAGATGGTCGTTTTGTTTCCCCTATTTTTTGGGCTTCTTCTATGCTGGAAGATAGCATTTTCGGTAGGGATGATAATATCCCTTGGTGGTTGGACTCTTTAATTAAGAAAGAGGGTGTTGTAGTTGATTTCCCCCGTAATTAATGAATTTCAGGTTTTTTTTAAAAAAAAAAATCACACACTCACATAAATAACTTTGTTCCCTCTCCTTTCTCTAGCTCAAGATAAGGAAAAAGAGAATTCAGAGAGAGAATGAACCCACACCACTAATTAAAAACATCAAAACCCACACATTCACGCAAATAACGTTAATATAATAATATTCCTTAAACTTTTGATCTTCCCGATCAAACTTTTAATTACATATATGTTTTATTTGCTTATTTTATATATAGAGAGGTTGGAACCAAATAATATTAATCATATTTCTTCGTTCTCTATTCAAATTACATATTTGAATTATTAGGAAAAACATGAAAAACTACCGTGTGTTGCATGAAAATTCTAGTTGATATAAATATATAATGATCAACTTTTAAAACTATATTTAAATAACAAAATTATGGTTGATTTGTATAAATAATAAATAAATTTTAATTTGATAAATGTTATTTAGTTGATAAAAGATCATAATTAAGAAAATTTAGGTTCTTTTTTTCAAAACAATGCATGAAGCATAAACATTATCAAGCATAAAGTCATTATAATTTTTGGCTAAATTATAAAAACATACTCCCAGTTTGTTTAAAAAATGTCCCTGAAGTTTAAAAAGTTTCAAAAATACCTCTGAACTTTGAAAAACGTTTAAAAAATACCCTTGCCTTTAATTTTGGATGGAAACCGTTAAAGTTTCAGTTTCAAAAATACCTGTTGATGGTCGATTTTGGTTAGAGGGAACTCACCTGACCTTCACGTGCCACCAACGGTAAATTTGTAGATGAGGGGGGAAGACGTGGCCTGCAAGACGAAAAATCTGCAGACCGGTGTGGTGCTAGCCACACCGACTCTGATGCTTAAGTCAGAAAACGGAGGTAGGATGGCTAGAGAGTAAGAGAAGAGAATAGAGAGTTCGGGGTCCCCTTCTTCAGTGGCGAAGGGGGATATAAATACTTGCTCATCCTCCTAGGGACAAACCAGGCGAAACCGGGGCAGCCAGAGGCGGAGGGGACCAAACGGAGCCGAATGGGCTCGGCCTCAGCCCATGGCCAAGGCCGACCATGAGGCTCGGCCTCTGCCTTAGGCCGAGGCCGAGTAGGGGGTCGGGCCAGCCCGTCCCACTCGCCGCTTTCGCCTCTTGGATACATCTTTCAGTCTGATTTCTGCCGGTTGTCCTCGTCAGTTCCTTATGTATCGGAGTGGTCCAAAATCACCTATAACAATACCCTTGAACTTTAAAATAAATTAAAAAATACCCTTATTGAAAAATGTTTTTTTTTTCATTCTCCCACCGTAAATTAACTATTCTTCCATGAAAATTAATGAGAAACTTTACTTATTTGTCATGTATTCATAATCTAGGAGTTTTTTTTTTTCTCTTTCAACACATCAAAAGCACTTGGCTAGATTTTCGTATCAAAACTTCAAGATGAGTTTTGTTTTGTTCTTGAAATTCTACATGTGTGCTTGACTTCATTTGTTGGTAGCCTTTTCAATATTATTTCATCACCAACTATTACCCCATTAGCTTTTTCTACATTCATTTTATGAAAAATAAATGAAACTATTGTTGTATACGAGTTCTAACCATTCTTAAATTAATATTAATAAGAACAAAATCATATATAAAACTTTTGATTAATTAACCTTATAATTTGGACCAAACCCACAGTCTTATAAACACTTCTTCTTCTTATCATTAACATACACAAACAGAGTGAGCAAAAAGAAAATAACATATACATATATATGTTGTTTTCTCACACTTATCTTCTTTACGCTTTTTAAAAGAGAAAACTCGATTTCAAAATCTGTTTTTATCTTGTATTGAGTTGCACACAACCTTTATAACCAAAGTTTTGCATTAATTTTCATGGAGAAAGAATTTACAGTGAGAGGAGGAAAAAAGAAGAAGCATTTTTCAATAAGGGTATTTTTTATTTATTTATTATTATTATTTTTTTTTTGTGAAAGTTCAAGACTATTTTTTAAACTGAAACTTTAATGGTTTCCATCCAAAATTAACGACAAGGACATTTTTGAAACATTTTTTAAAGTTCAGGGGTATTTTTGAAACTTTTCAAAGTTCAGGGGCATTTTTGAAACAAACCCCATAGTTCAGGGATATTTTTTTATAATTTAGCCTAAAGTTTTTGTTGTTAAAAAACAGAAGGTCAAGAATAATAGTAATAATTCAATTCAAAAAAATAATAGTAATAAAGAATTAGAAGAAAAGTGTTATAAGCCAACGCAAGCATAGCTCAGCGGTCATTGATATGTACCCTCGATCAAGAGGTCAGAGGTTTGAATCCCCCACCCCAAATCTTGAGTACTAAAAAAAACGTTATAAACAATACTTTGTTATTCTCAAAAGAATAAAAAAAAAAAAAAAAAAAATCCACTCACCATGGTGAAATAGAAAGTCACTAAAATGGGTTTGGTCAAGGATATTGCATACAAACATATGTTTTTATTTAATTTTATTAGTTAAAAAAATTAATCTTTTTCTTTTTCCTGTATTTTAAGTTTCCAGTATATATTTTAATGTAGACACCAACCAAACATGTCCCTTGTCTCTCTTAAAATATTTATTTAAGCTACATAATTATGTGCATGTTCAGAACCTATTCTTAAAAAACATAAAAAATAAATAATTATTATTTTAGACTAATCAAATTATAATATATGTTTTTTGTGTATTATCGTTAAGTGGTGTTGCACTTATATACACAATAATCATATTAAAAGAGTTATAAACTATAACTATACTAAACAGATTAAATATTCATTTTTCAAAAAAAAAAAAAAACAGATTAAATATTCATAAAGAAAATAATAATTTCATATTTATTCAAACCAAGAAAATAAGAATGTCAAACAATGAATAAATCTTTAATTCAAAACTTTTAGACTAAAAAATTTCAATTTTGTGTCTAACAAGTTCATGTCATTAACTCCATTAGTTTAATGCTAATGTGGTACATTGAAGTGATACAAAAAAAATATATAATTTTTTATGAGTTCAACAACATTTAAGGATGTGGGGTTTTGAACCTCTGACCTTTTGGTTGAAGGTAAGCCATCTTTGGATTATGCTCACTTTGACACGTATTTGAAATTCACTTGCCACATGATTAAATAATAAATAGTTAGATTGTCATGTAACTATAAAATGAATTAATAAATGGTATTTATGAAACACAAGATTAAAAGCTCATAGGTCTATTAAGTTTTTTTTTTTTTTTTTTTTTTTTTTTTTTTTTTTTTTATAGTATAAGGATGTAACGCCCCGCGTTTCGAGATTGAGCCGTTTTGGAATTTATTGGGCGTTCTTATTCTAATTTGGGGAAAATTAGAATTTAACTTTGGCATCGGGTCGTTAAACTAAATTTCTAAAATTTAAGGGAAATAGATTTTTAATTAAATCTTTAAATTTCCTAATGTTAGAGGTTTAATATTTGATATTTATTTTAAATATCAAAAGGCCCAAACCCTTTTATCAGTCGGGTTATTTTCTATTTCCAAATCTTTCAAGAATTAAGTTTGGGTTTTTAAATTTGAAACCTAGATAAAATCTCCTTATTTTAATGGAGATTTTCTATTCTTGGGTGTGTTTAAAAATCAAGAAAGAAAATGAAATAGAATAATAATAAAAAGGAAGCCCTAAATCTATTCATCTCTTCCCTCTCTTTTCGTGTAGCAGTCGCAAGACCCCCCTGCGTGTTCCTCTTCAGCCGCCAGCCCCTTCTCCTTCAGCTTCTTCTTGCGCCGCCAACCACTCGAAGACCCATCTCCATCGATCTCTCCCTCGCTCTTGTGCGCTCGTCCGACGGCTGCAAGACTCGTGAGGTTCTCGTCTCTCCATGCGTCGCTTGCTGAAGCCGCGGGTTGGTCGCCGTTCGCGTGCGTCGGCTAGTGAACCTACGGTTGGTGAGTCTTCGTCTCCCTCTTTCTTTCCCATTCATTGTGTGCAAGTAGCAGACTCGACCTCTCTCTCTCTCGTCCTCAGCTAGGACTCGCGGCGCTTGGAGATAGCAGTTTGCGCCTTCGTCGTTCCTGCGTTTTAGGCGCGTTTTGGCTGATTTAAGGTCTGTTTCAACGTGGTTGGGCTCTTTCGGTAAGTTTCAGCGATGACCCATGCTTGTTTGAGTTCGAATATAGTTTACCCATTCTTGTTTGGAGCCTTTGGTAGAATGCCCATTCATTTTAGGTGCTGAAAGCTAAATTGTGTTCAATATTCTGATCTGCAGCGCCGTCTAGGTGTTCGATTTAGTTCGAAACACTTCAACTTGGGTACCCACTGCTTAAAGAGCGTTCTAGCTCATTGGTAGTGGTTGGTGTAACCCGTCTGGCGCAGAAGCGGGTCCATTTGGGTAAGTTTCCTTGCTGTCCCTTTGCTTTTAGCGTTAAGGGTTGCTGCCCAATAGTTATCCAAGCCTTAAACCATGTTTTAATCGATACCCATTCGTTATCGACCTTATAATTGCAGGATTTAAGTGTGTTCGGTTGCTGTTCATCGAGCGTTTGATCTCAAATATCGTGTTCAGCGAATACCCACAACCCAAAAGACCTTGATTTGGTTACCCACAACCCGGTGACTTGGGATCTTGGTTGTTGGGTCGTTTCAAACACAAGTCAGCTTGTTCTCAAGGTTGTTTGAGCACTAAGCAGTAAATTCCAGCATCCCTAGATCCTTTCCTCAAGTTTATTAGGTGCTTTAAGTTGTTTTCTAACCCTTGGTAATCGTTGCTTGTAGTTTGAGCTCTTTAGGCTCTTCCGGTTGTTTCCATTAGTCCTTTAGGATTGTTTAGGAGCGTTTGAGCTTCCGGTAAGTAGTTCTTACTTGCTGAAGTCTGTTTGACTGTGTGTTGCATGCTGAATGTTTTCTTGTTTTATAACTGCTCTCTTGTTCCTTGTTTCTCTGAATAAACATGTATATGTATATGAAATCTTTGGAAAGCATGATTTGTTGTTGTGTGTTTATTGGTTGTAAAGCATGCTGGTTCTATTTGGTATTCGTGAGATTAGCATGAGTTGAGAGCCTGTGATTACATGTATATGCTTGGTGGGCATAATACGTGAGTCTAGAAGCGTTGCAGGGCATACATATTCTAGATAGAGGTGAGATAGAGGTCAGGGACCTAAAGTGTGAAAGAAAGGAAAGTTGGGTGAGTGTCAGTGCACCTCGGGTACAAATGGTCGAGGGGTGACATGTCATCATGGGTTTAAAGAGAACTAGCATTGTGATTGAGATATCAGGGCCTCGGGTATAAATGGTCGAGGACTGATATTGTTTCGAGGAAAGTAAAGTGGGTATTAGGGCCTCGGGTATAAATGGTCGGGGACTGATATATCACTATTGGATATCGGTGCCTCGGGTATAAATGGTCGAGGGTCGATATGCCAATGTTAGATAAAGAGGAGCATTGAGGCCTTGGGTATAAATGGTCAAGGGTCAGTGTGATGAGTCTTGAGGCAAGGATTGAGGCCTTGGGTATAAATGGTCAAGGGTCAATACGCTGCTTAGTCATCGAGGCCTTGGGTGTAAATGGTCAAGGGTCGATGCACAGTTCGAGGCCTTGGGTGTAAATGGTCAAGGGTCGATGCACAGTTCGAGGCCTTGGGTATAAATGGTCAAGGGTCGAATGCCGAGCTCTGTAGAGAAGTGTCGAGGCCCTGGGTATAAATGGTCAAGGGTCGGTACAACTCGAAGGGTCAGTCTTGGAGAGTTTGCGGAGCGTGACGTGGAAGTCACGTGTGAAGAGCCGTGTGAGGGCCAATATGAGCGTTGAGTGAGCTCATGGAGCTTGAGATGTTAGCGAGTTGCATAGAGAGATGCATGAGTCATGGCTTAGAAGAGTCATCCGTTTTACTAGTTTTGAACTTGTCGTTGTGTTTATCGCTTTGAAAAGCATGTTGTTTGCGCATGGAAAGCATGTTGTTTGTTGTTTGCTGTTTGATGACTTCTCAGGTAGGGGCTGCTTACCAGTACCTTAGTGTACTGACCCCCTCTCTCCCCCCAACTACCAGACTTTGCAGGTTATGAGGACTGCGTGGACCATGGTGATGCAGAGGAGATGTTCGAGGAATGACCATAGCTAGTTGCGCTGTTTTCATTTTACTTTCATGTTGGATCGCTTGTTGTTTAGCTTGGATAGGGTAGTAATGACTTCTTGTGTTGGACAGTTGTTGTCCTGATAGGCTTACATCTGGTTGCTTTCGCTTTACTCCAGAGTTAGTTGTTGTTGTTTAAAGGAGCATCATCTATTCTTTTAGTGGATAATCATTAAGCTTGTCTGAATGAATTATTGTTATCAGTTCCGCTTAAGCTATGTTCTGAGTCGTTATTAGTTGTGACGCGAGGCCTGTCTAGTTGCTAGTTTCTGCGAGGCCCTGTTGTGTTGTAGTTGATGGAGTTTGTTGAATAATGTTACTTAGAAGTGTTTCTTTTGCTTAACAGGTTAAAGAAAATTTTGGGTTAGTCCAATGTACGCCGTTATGCTGCCGAAATTTTCGGTACTCACGGTTTGTTTTGGTTTAGGAGTTAGTAATGTCGCTGGGTTAGCTTTTAAAATCCTGGGGCGTTACAAAGGACTTTTGACACAATCCTATTTCAGAAATTAGATAACTAAGACCCTGTTTGATAATCATTTGATTTTTGAAAATTATGCTTGTTTTCTCCCAATTTCCTTATAATGGTTTTCATTTTTGTTGAGGACACATTTGAATTTCTAGCCAAATTCCAAAAACAAAAACAAGTTTTTAAAAACTATTCTTTTAGTTTCAAAACTTTACTTGGTTTTTGAAAACATACAAAAAAAAAGGTGGATAACAAAACAAAAAAACTTAGAGGTGAGAGTAATATTTGTAAGCTTAATTTTTAAAACCAAAAATAAAAAATAAAAAACTAAATGGTTATCATACGGGGTCTAAATTAAACACAACCTTGAAAGCAAACGACTAATTAGACCAAAACTTATTTACTTATTGGTAATATATTTATGTAGAAAATTTTTAAGAATCCAGTCAAAATTTTAAATCTATGGGCTTACAACAAACATGTTCATTTTTTTCATGTTTATTTTTGCTTTTATAAAAGCATACTAAATCACAAATATCTTTTTCTAGTTTTGTAATTAAAACACTTATTTAATTTTCTTTAATTTTTGAAAAGTGAACAAGATATCAACCGTATTTTTAAATGAGTGAAATGAAACAAAAAGAACAAGTAGACATGAATAACTTTCTAAACTTAATTTATAAACCAGAAAACTAAAAATAAAATTATGTAAAAGAATATATAGTTATAAAAACGTGACTAAAAATTTTTTTCAAAAAAAAAACGTGACTAAAAAATTATGAGTGAAGAAGTTTGAATTTTAGATTAAAAAGGTTATAAATGAAGTCAGTATATATTATGAGTAAGATGACACCCAAAAAGTATTCTAACATTGTGAGATCGGTTGAAAGGAACGAAACCAATGCCTAACACCTAGGTCACGTCTCGACCCATCAGATGGGTCGATTCGATTAGGTGGTCTGACCTAATTCGACAAAAACGAACCAAACTAACTTCGATTCAGTTTAACTTGCATTGGTTCAAGTTCCCTTGAAACCCTAGGTCAACCTAATATAAATATATGCAGCTATAATTGTTTGCCGAGGTAAAGTTTCATTCAATTCTTAAAAAAAACTCTGGTTGCATATAAAAATTCACCAATCTAACTTAAACATTAAAACCTGTGTGGTAATCACAATACCAGTGTGCAATTCTTCATGTTTTACAAGCTACTCTCCTCCTCGAAATTTCAATTGATCACCTACCAATCAGATAAAAATACCTTATTAGATTTTGGAATGAATAGTATATAATAGGTTGGTAAGAAAACATGGAATGTAAAGGAATAAAGTAGAGTTGTAAGATAATGATGGAATGAATAATATATATAGTAAACGAGAACTTAGGGAAAAATGAAGTGTATAATTACATACAAATGGTTTAAGTGAACCCGTAAAGGTAGCTGAAGAAGGTAGGGTTCAGTGAATGTGAATGCACAGGGTTTATTATTTTGATATTTAAAGAAATAAAATACGGGAAAAAATAATAAAAAATGGGAAAAAAACCGACAGTATTATGGGGAAAAAAAGATATAAAAATAGGAGTGCATGTGCCCGACATTCAACTTGGGTAAGATAATGGGACAGCCCTCATGCATGAAACTCAAACAAAAAGGTGGGCCCACTAACCACAAAAGCAGCCAACCATCTTTGAACGCTTCAAAACACACTAACAAAATGCCCACTTTCGATGGTTTCTAACCAAAACAATCTCCCTCCTTTCCTTTCTCCTCGTCATCACAATTTAAACCTCTCAACCAAAAAGTACTAGATTATATGGGTCTCTTCAAGATAGGACCGAATACCTGTTTAGGTTTAATGAGCTAGAATACCATACTAGATTATATGGGCTTTCATCTCAAAACCAATTGACAATGAGTAGAGTGACCCTTGTAGCTTATATATTGTGAGGTCTCCACCAATCTTTCTGATGTGGGATCCTCAACAAAAAGAACGTAGATGTCAATTATCATTGAGTCATATTCATGTTCACCCCTCCTATTAGTCTTTGAACTTTCAAGATTATTGCATTTTAGTCTATAAACTTCAAATTTAAGATGTGGCTTTCAGAAGTATTAATGTGTTGGCATGTGCATATATTTATGTTTAAGTCACATAAATTGGTTGGAGTAAGTAGAGCAGATAATAGGTAGAAAAATCTATTACGAGAATGGTGTTTAAAGATTAATATAGAAGTTTTGAAAAGGTTTAGTAATCAAAATATGGTTATTTTTCCGAAGTTCAAGGATCTGGATATAAATCTGAAGGTTTAAGGATTAAAATGAGACTTAAATTCTATTTTAAAAAATTATTCTATTAAAAAATAGGGAATGAAAAATTCAAATCTATGAACCTTTAAGAGATGTTAATTAGTGTCTTGATTAGTTTAAGTCGGCGAAGAGGAAACTATTTTAATAATTGTGGTTTATGTGAGTTAATTAATAATTATTTCTTTGAGGGTTGAGTGTTAATAGACATGATGATCATATATAATTGTGTTTTGAATTTTATATGCAATGAAACCCATGTCATCAATTTTGCTTTTCTTAAATTAATTATACCACCATGGGACATGCTAAATTGTTTAATCTTTATAATAATAATTAATTTTCATTCGTTTCTCTAGAAGGCATGTGTTATAGGGTGAAGGGTTTTATTTGTATGTTAAAAAAAAAGGTGGCTTTATTTTTCATTTCTTATTTTTTTAATTCTTTTTGTCTCATCATAATTATATAATGATTGTAAGTTGTGATAATTATCATAGAATTACTTTTAGTATTTTACTAACTAAAATATAAAATGAAAAGCAGTGAAAAGTTAGTACTACTATTATTAATCATCTTATGGAAATAAGAAAGGTTAGAAAATTAATTTTTATATTTTTTTTTAGTTCAACAATACAGAAAGAAGGTAGATTTTTCGATCTTCTCCTCTCTTAATCAAAAGTGTGTATGTCTTAGTCTATTGAACTATATGTTTAGATTGATAATTAATTTTTATATTTACGTATGTATTGTATTTCATGTTTCATTTTATGATTGTATGAATCACATAATAAATGCTTCATACATATAGAGTTTTTTAAAATAATCCGATAACACCGTTTGTCTTTTTGAATAATTTATTTTCTTATTTTCAATTGTTATGTCTTACTATATATGAGAGTTATTTTGAATAAACAATTATTTAAGCAAATTTATAATTTATTTTCACGTTCTCAGTTCAAATGTCAAATAGATATATGAATTTTTTTTTTTTTTTTTAAAAAGTATGATATATACTCAATATGGATTCATGTTAAGAGAGCCCATTAAGATCTTGTTAATCTATCTTGTTACAACTGATCTTTGTGGTTATTTTCAGTTATATTCACTGAATTGTTTATATTCCTTTCACAATATCCTATAAATAGGTGTATTGCCTTTGATCATAATTCAAGAGTACAGATACATTTGTGATCATCTTCTACTCTTCTTCTCTATCTCTCTGTATCTTTATCCTTTATTTTTGACTTGGTATCAGAGCGACAAAGTCTAACGACACTCTGATTTTTTTTTTCTCTTCCACAAATAACTCATGGATTCCTCTTCTACGGAATCTGAAACTCTGAGTTCATCGCAGATTTTAAAGGCGATAAATCCTGGCAGCAAGACAAACACCGTAAAATTGGATGAAGAAAATTTCCCTCTATTGGAAGATTCAAGTTAGAACAACACTGCGAGGCCATGGTCTAGGGCAATTTATAGATGACGATGTCACTATTCCGGTGAAGACAATCCAATCTGGTACTGATTCCTCTATTCGAATCCCCAATCCTGAGTATGAAGCTTGGGTCAGGCAACATGATCTTCTATCTTCTTGGTTCTTGGGGTCGATGTCCAATGATATGTTGGGTTTTATGCCCTAAAACTCGTAGATAGTGAATGTAACCGTTGACTGGATATTAATGAAATAATATTGATATATTTTTCCATTAAATGTTATTAGTTATTTTATATTTGTCTTTGCCTAAAGATAACCCTAATCCAATAAACTAGACATCCAAGGCTGTAATATGAGTCTTGAACTATATGTAGCGACATATGGGATCATTGTTCAAGAAACAGGCCTAAAGGGTCTATAGTATAGGAATGAGACTGGGTGCCTTATCCTGGTGACACTATGGATACAACCCACTTTGTATTTGATACAAACGCCGCGATCCAACGCGTTCGTGTAGGAGACATGCCAGTGGGGGTATCCTATGCAATGAGTTTGCATAAGACCGGACCGCGAAATAGTAACCACTGGTTATAACACCGTTAACTAGTTGGTTTTCTATTTCACTAGGACGACCTAGACAACTTAGTCTTAATCCTGAGTTGATTATGGACTCCTGCTCATGAGAGATTGTCCTTTGATTTGTATGGGTGAGAGTGGCCAATATGCCGACTTAATAAGCCTACCATTTTGGGGACAAGACCGAATGGGGAGCTGGGAACATAATCGTACAACATGGAATTCACTCATTCCCGACTTTAGGGAAGCAGATGAGTGTTCCCTTAAGTGGTTACTCAGAGTCTTGAACAAAGGGCCCTACCCTCTCAATGGCACGAGAGGGTTTTCTGTTTGATGGTTGGACCACAAACAGATTGTTCATTAGAGGAGAACTGGTACTTAAGGAAATAGAAGTAACCTAGAGAAAAAACGGTAATTTGACCCAGCTTGTGTTATGGACACTCGTGAAGGACTAACTAGTCGATATTGGTCTAGATCCGTGGACACAGAAAATATGTTTGCAGTGAGAAGAGTGCAACTGTGAGTCTATAGTGGAATGAACACACAGTTAACGAATATTGATTAATGTGGTTAATGAGTTTGACCAATTAATCTCACATCGTTAGAGCTTCTGATCTGCAGGTCCATTAGGTCCCACTGGTAGCTCATAAAGTAATTTCAGGCAACTAAGTAATAAATGTAAATTGAAAATGTTCAATTTACTATGGGAAACAAATATAATATATATTGATATATTATTATGAGAGAAATTAATATTTGAAGAAATTCAAATATAAATTTATAGAAGTTTGAAAGAGTTCAAATAATGAATTAATTAATTTAAGGCCTAAAATCTATTTGGGCGAATTAATTAATTCAAGGTCGGAAATTAAATATGTGATATTTAATTGGTGGTTAATTAATTAAAGAATTCATTAACCGGGAATTAATCAATTATGGAAATAATTAATCACTTAAGGAAGTGATTAATCATTTATGGAAATGATCTAATCACTTATGGAAGTAATTTGTCATTTGTGGAAAAGATTAATCAATTATGGAATTGATTGATCATGATTGATTAAATAAGGAATAAGATTGAATCAATTTTGGAAAAGATTGATTTAATTGAATATTTTATTCATGGCCTCTCTTCTATAAATAGAACACTAGACCTAATTGGTCCATGACCCTCTGCTCTTGCTCTTAGACTCTCAAGACAAGACCTAAAATTCTCTCTAGCCTCCCTCTTAGAGAAAGACTCCCACAAGTCTTTTGCCTCCTAGACTTAGAGACATACCGGTGTAACCTTTATGGTTATTGTGTCATTCAAGAAGGATTTTCCAGCGAAGAAACTTAAAGGAGGCTGCTGCGTTTTGTTCGTTGGAGCATCGTTGGCGAAGAACGGTCAAGTCTTCAACGAAGGTTTGTAACGGTTCTTCCCCTTTTCTTTAGAAAAGCATGAAAATAAACTTAGATTTATTTTTCAGCATGTCTAAACTGATTTTCCAGCAACTTTAAAGTGTGTTTAAAGTTTGTTTGAGTTTTCATAACGATATTTTAATGTTAATTAATATACGGCGTAAGGTCCAATCGATGCGCTTCCGCTGCGTGAGGACTTTTATTCCCTTCATGATATACTTTCAAAAGTGTTAGATTGCGAGACAGCCCTAGACATCTGGAAAGTATTGAACGCGTGATTCTCTTCTAGGAATCTTGCTCAAGTCTTGCAACTCAAAACCAAATTGGAGACTATAAAGAAAGGTAATCTTCCTCTCAAAGATTACTTCCTCAAAGTCAAGACTCTTGTTGATTCTTTAGCAGCTGCTGGGAAGAAAATCTCTCAAGATGATCACGTTCTACATATCCTCAAAGGCCTGGGCTCTGAATATGACTCAATTGTTAATGTCATCACTGAAAAAGATGTCATACCTTCCTTACAAAAGGTCTATTCCCTCCTTTTAACTCAAGAAAGTAGAATCGAGAGAAATTCGACCATAAACACAGATGGTTCCCTACCCTCTGTTAACTACACTACTGTTCATAATACAAAACAGGAGCAGCAGACCAACCAAGATTCTCAGAAACACAATACTGGAGGACCTAAAAATACGGGCAACAATGGAGGAAGATCTAATCGAAGGAACTGGAACAATAACAATGGAGGAAGACCTCAATGTCAGCTGTGCGGCCGTTTCGAACATACAGTCATCAGATGCTATCTTCATTTTGAAAGATGGTACCAAGGGCCAAATACTAACAATTCACAACCATCCAGTGGAAATGCCCCATATCAGAATCAAGCCACTTCTTCAAGTAACTCTGGATTATATCATCCTCAGCAGCAGCCATACACTACCTATTCACTTCAACAGGACTTGAATAAGGAGAACCAATGGTATCCTGACTCAACGACGTTTCTAACCTGTCTTTGGGCACTGATTACACTGGTGAAAACAAGGTCCATGTAGGCAATGGTGCAGGTTTGAATGTTCTTCATATTGACTTATCTTTTGTTAAATCTCCTTCATAGCCTAACAATGTCTTTCAGCTTAATAACCTTTTACATGTTCCTCTCATAACCAAAAATCTAATCAGTGTTAGCCAATTGGTTAAAGATAACCAAGTGTTCTTTGAATTTCACCCTACTTGTTGCTTTGTGAAGGAAATTTCCACTGGCCGAACTCTTCTCCTAGGCAAGGAATCTGATGGAATTTATCATTTTTCATTGGAAAAGGCTGAATCCCAAGCTGTTGAAGGTGGCTCCTCCTCTCTTTGTTCATCATCCCAAGTACTTCATTCTTTCTTTTCTGCCCAATCTTACAATAGTTTAAAAACAACTCATTCTTGTAATATTGACTTATGGCATAAAAGATTAGGTCACCCTTCAATTGCTATTGTAAAGAAAGTATTGCAATCCTGTAATATGTCTTACTCTAAAAATAAAATGTCTTCCCTTTGTCATGCTTGTGTTTTTGGAAAGAGCCATAAATTACCATTCTCTAATTCATTAACTACATATACTGCACCCCTCCAACTAATAGTAGTTGATATATGGGGTCCATCTTACAAAGTTTCTCGAAACAATTTTCGCTATTACATAAACTTTGTTGATGTATATTCTCGCTTCTCGTGGATATATTTTCTTAACTCAAAAGATGAGGCTTTTTTTTTTGCATTTCTTTTATTCAAAACCTATGTTGAAAAGCTATTACGGCGACCTATTCTTCGTTTTCAAACTGATGGGTGTGGGGAATTTCGTTTTTTCTCCACCTATCTTAAAGAGAATGGTATCGAACATCGTATTTCTTGTCATTATACATCCCAACAAAATGGGATTGTAGAGAAAAAACACAGACAAATTGTAGACATGAGACTTACTCTCTTGTCTCAAGCCTCCTTACCTATAGAATATTGGGATGATGCCTTTTCAACTGCCACATACCTCACAAATAGGCCTCCAACTATTGTTCATCAGAATTCCTCCCCTTTGGAAATTTTACTTGGTTATAAACCTAACTACTCTTTCTTCAAAACCTTTGGTTGCCTATGTTATCCACTACTCGGGCCCTATAACAGACATAAAATAGAACCTCGTTCTACTCCCTGCATTTTTCTTGGTTACAACACAATCCACAAGGGATATAAATGTCTGTCATCAACAGGTCGTTTATACATTTCTAGACATGTTCAGTTTGATGAACATGTCTTTCCAGCTACAAATAATACCTTTTTTTCGAAAAATTTGTAAGCCACTACTTTACCTAGTATATCTAGCTTCCTCCCAACCATTAATATGAAGTCTATATCCTCATTTTCAGCTGACTTGTGTCCTCTACCCAGACCTACTTTATCAGCTACTGTACCAACACAGACTACATCAACATAGCCTATTCCTTCTCTCGTGACCACTGTACCAACACAGCCTATCCTTACGTCCTTTTCCCCACTGGATCTTTCATCCAATGACCAGTCAATATCCCATTGTCCTTCCTCTCAAATACCAACCGATAATTCACCCACTTCAACTTCAAACTCACTTTCCTCTTCGACAAATTCCCCTGCACCCGAGCCTTCTCCTTTGAACAATACTGCTATTGCACCATTGTCTACATCCACCTCTGTTATAAACCAACATCCTATGGTCACTCGTGCTAAAGCAGGTATATTCAAGCCAAGAGTTCTGTTGACAGAATACACTGAAGTTGAACCACCGACAATTAAAGAAGCTCTTAAAAACCCTCACTGGGTTAATGCTATGAAGGCTGAGTATGATGTATTGATGAGAAATGAGACATGGTCTTTGGTCGATCCTCCCAGTGACAAAAAAAGTGATTGACTGCAAGTGGGTATTCAAAATAAAGAGGCATTCTGATGGATCAGTAGCAAGATACAAGGTCAGGTTAATTGAAAGGATTTGGAATTCCCCAATTCTGATAAAGCGGAAGCGTAATTGGGACCGATTCGTAGTTAATTTTGTTTATCCAAAAATACTATTACATTGGCAAAAAACATAGAACAAATTCTATACAAACTTAAGGCTAAGCATACAAAAAATATTAGATCTAAATCTAAAGGGGAGAAGCAAACATACCGTCGTTGTCGTCTCTGAAATATCAAGAACGCCTTTCTTGATTTCATAGGGACCAAACGCCAACAATTGAGACACCACCAATTGATCTTCCCCGCTATGACTCTGAGATTAGGAACGTAGTTGTGGGACTACCTAATCTTGAATGGTAAAAACTCTAGAGAGAAAATTCTCCCTAGAGTTATTGGGTTGGGAGAATATGAGAGGGAGGCTAGAGAGAATGCAAGAGTGCATTCTTGTGGCCTTATGTTGTAGTACCTAAACCCTAGGTTTAGTGTTCTATTTATAGGAGAAAGGCCATGAATAAAATATTCATTTAAAATCAGTTATTTCCATAATTGATTTAATCTTTTCCATAATTAATCAATTCCATGACCAATCAATTCCATAATTGATTAATCTTTTCCATAAATGATTGATCACTTCCATAAGTGATTAAATCATTTCCATAAATGGTTAATTACTTCCATAAGTGATTAATCATTTCCATAATTGATTAATTTCCAATTAATTAATTCTTTAATTAATTAATCACCAATTAAATATCACATATTTAATTTCAGATCTTCTATTACATAATTAATTAATTACCCAATTAAATATCATATATTTAATTTTTTGCCTTCAATTAATTAATTCTATAATATGAATCAAATTCATATTAAAATTTGAACTCCTTCAAATTATCTTATATCCTATAAATTTAATATGAATCAAATTCATATCAATATTTGAACTTCTTCAAATATTTATTTCTCTCATAGACTATAGTATAATTAAATCTCATTTAATTTAAACTAAATTGAATAATTAATTAATTCATCTTCTAATTAAATACCATATATTTAATTAGACATATATTTGAACTCTTTCAAATATATCAATCTCTCGATATAATAAAGTTTAATCTCAAATTAGACTTTATATTTTAATGCATCACTATACATTATATTAATTTGTATCTCATACAATTAACTTAATTCCCAATATGAATTTGAACTATTAAAATTCTCTCAAGATATATTTGTTCCTAATTACTCTTTACGAGCTAGCAGGGGGACCTAATGGACCTACAGATCAGTAGCTCCAATGATATGAGGTTAATAGATTAAACTCATTAACCAATATTCATTAACTGTGGGTCATTCCACTAAAGACCCACAGCTGAACTCTTCTCACTGTATAACATTTCTGTGTCCACGGATATAGACCTATACAGGTAAGTCAATCCTTCACGAGTGTCCCTAATCACAGATGGGTCAAATTACCATTTTACCCCTGTGTTACATCTGTCTCCTTAAGTACAAGTGCTCCTCTAATGAACAACCTGTTTATGGTCCAACTAATAAATAGAAAGTCCCTCTCGGGCCAGTGAGAGGGTGGGATCCCTTTGTTCAAGTCCCGGAGTCACCACTTAAGGGGACACTCATCTACATCTCCTAGAAGTGGGAAGGAGTGAATTCCATCTTGTGTTGTCATATCCCCAGCCTCCAACTCGGTCTCGTCCCCAAGAAGGTAGGCTTATTGAGTCGGCATGCAGGGCACTCTCACCCATACTAATCAAAGGACAATCCCTCATGAGAAGGAGTTCATGACACACTCAGGATTAAGACTGAGTTACCTAGGTCATCCTATTGAAACAGTAACCTAACTAGTTAACGGTGTTACATCTAGTGGTTTACTATTCCATGGTTCAGTCTTATGCAAACTCATTGCATAGGATACCCCCGCTCGCATGTCTCCTACATGGACGCCTTGGATCAATACGTCTGTATTGAATACAAAGTGGACCGTATCACATAGTGTTACCAGGATAAGGTACCCAACCTTATCCCTATACTATAGACCTTTTAGGTTGTTACTTGAACACCGATCCCCGTATGTTCCCACATACTAGTTCAAGTCACATGTAAACAACCTTGGATCTTAGTTTATTGGATTTGGGTCAAATTGTGCAATATTTAAAAATAACACTTTATTGTAGAAACTCAATAACACTTTATTGAAACAAGTATACAATTTGTTTACATTCACTATCTATGAGTTTTAGGGCATAAAACCCAACAAGTTGCAAAAGGATTTCATCAAGAGGTTGACCTCGATTACACAGAGACTTCCAGCCCCGTTGTCAAACCTACAACTATCAGAGTTCTCCTCACCATGGCCCTCACTTATGGATGGTCCTAATGGCAAATAGATATTAACAACGCATTCCTACACGGTATTCTCAGTGAAGAAGTCTTTATGGTGCAGCCTCCTAGTATGATTGACAACAAGCATCCTCACATGGTGTGCAAACTAAGGAAGGCACTATATGGCTTGAAACAAGTCCCACGAGCTTGGTTTGACAGGTTGAGCAACTTTTTACATTCCGTTGGCTTTGTAAGTTCTAAAGCAGACCCTTCCTTACTTGTTTTTCAAAAAAATGGCCATTGCTGCTACATCTTAGTCTACGTTGATGATATAGTAATAACTGATAGCTCACTGTCTGCTGTTGGTCATCTAATTCATATGTTGCATCAAACGTTTGCTCTAAAAGATCTTGGTTGTCTGAGTTATTTTTTGGGAGTAGAGGTCTCATATCCTCCTAGTGGTGGTCTTTTTTTGTCTCAAGCCAAGTACATCTCTGATTTGCTACACAAAACTAAGATGCATGAATCAAATCCCATATCAACTCCTATGATAAGAGGTTCTATTTTGTCTGCATTTAATGGAGAACCATTTCATGATGTTAAACTATATAGGAGTACAGTAGGAGCTCTTCAATATGCTACTCTTACAAGACCTGAAATTGCTTATAGTGTAAATAAGGTCTGCCAGTTTATGCATGCTCCTACTCAGACACATTGGCAAGCAGTTAACAGGATCCTTAGATATCTGATTGGAACTCTTGATCATGGCCTGTTATTTCGAAAGCCAAGTGATTTATGTTTACAAGGCTATGCAGATGCTGATTGGGCATCGACCCGAATGACAAAAAATCCACCTCTGGCTTTTGTGTCTATCTTGGAGGTAAATCTGATTTCATGGGCTTCTAAGAAACAACATATCATCTCTCGCTCCAGCACTGAAGCGGAATATCGCAGCCTCGCCCATGTATCTGCTGACCTTATTTGGCTTCAGATGCTATTTACTGATCTACAGTTATGTCTCCCTCAGCCACCTACTCTATGGTGTAATAATCTCTCTGCTGTACACCTTAGTGTAAACCCAGTCTTACACTCCAAGACGGAACATGTGGAGATAGATATCTACTTTGTTAGAGATCTTGTATTGCAGAAACGGCTATTGGTTTGTCACCTTCCAGCTACAACTCAAGTTGCAGACATCCTGACTAAACCTCTCTCAGCAGCTCGTTTTCATCCTCTTAGAAGCAAGCTCAATGTTTGCTCATCCTCACACATTGGCTTGAGGGGGGGGGGTGTTAAGAGAGCCCATTGAGATCTTGTTAATCTATCTTGTTACAACTTATCTTTGTGGTTATTTTCAGTTATATTCAGTTGTATTGAATTGTTTATATTCCTTTCACAATATCCTATAAATAGGTGTACTGCCTTTGATCATAATACAAGAGTACAGATACATTTGTGATCATCTTCTACTCTTCTTCTCTATCTCTCTGTGTCTTTATCCTTTATTTTTTACTATTCACAAACATACAAGTACTTATCTTTGCTATATTTGTTATATACACACAAACATATAACTATAACATACGTATACAACATTATATGGTAACAATATATATTAGATAGATAGTAAACATGTACTGGATTATCAAAATGCCACCAAGGGACACTAAAAACCAACTACATACTGTAACACCAATAATTTCAGGTAATTGTCAATTTTCTTTTTCAAAATTGTGAAATAATTGAGCTAAATTCTTGTAATTAGTTTAAGTTGGGGGCTTAATTAAAGCTTTTAAAAGTCTTGTTAGGGAAAAATAATAAAGCCAATGGAATTTTCGTAAATTAAAAGAAAAGGTAGCCAAGCTAAGCTGATAAGAAAAGTGCAAGTATACATTGTCTTCTCAAGTAGTAAAATGGAGAGTACTCCAGATATCAAATCCCAAGGGAACGTGGTTGGCAAAAATCCAATTTTGAAATAAGGACCTCCTCAAGGTTTGCAACCAAAGGTAACAAAAGATAAGATATGATGAATTTGGGGTTTTTAGACTGAAAATAAATAAAAACAAAAGGTAAAAACAAACTAATAAATTGATGAGAGAAGAGAGGGATCCAAAACTGTTTCAACCCCAACAAGAATATGTGTCCATCTTTGCGCCCGCAAATTGCTCACTAGGTTTGGTCTAATCAACGATTGCTGCCCATTTGCGCCCGCATGTCACTCTTTTGAATTATGTATGGTTGATAGTAGTGGCGGATCCAGAACTTTATGCCAGAGGGGCTTGATATATTTTTATATTAGTTTGTTGAAAAAAAATGGGTCATTTTTAGGTTAAAATATTATTCTGGTTCTTGTATGTACTTTGAATCTTATTTCATTTTAGTCCCTTTACTTTCAAATGTCCAATTTTAGTCCTTGTATTTTTAATAAACTTTAAATTAGTCCTTATCATTAGTTTGAATATTGTTTTTTGGTTCAATTACAAATTTACTCCATAAAATTTCAAGGTTGTGTCAATTTGGTCTTTGAACTTTAAAAAGTGTCAAATAGGTCTTCGAACTTTCAATTTTGTGTCAAATAAATTCCCAAACTTTAAAAAGTATTGTAACTCCCCCAAAAATTTAACCAAAGGAAACATTACTAAATATTTACTTTCATGACAACTTGATACTCCGAAATTTCGACAGCATAACGGCGTAACTATAGCTATCCCAAAATTTAGTTATTACCTTAAAAGAAGATTTATACACTCATATAGTTCTAATTAACCAACCAGCATCTCCATTTTACATCAGGCACAACATAACATCCACAAACTCCCAACTATACAAACTTTAACAACTACCGAGTAAAAGTAGAAATCCTAAAACGAACTCTCAACTTTCAAACAACACTAACTTCAAATATCACCAACCTTTGCTCAATTACATTTCGAAACGGAACAACAACTAGAACACAATTCAGCTCAACTTTAAGCCTAAATACATGTAACATAGAATGGAAGAAAACAAGACCATAAGAAGACAAAACTCAACTACAAAATATTAAAATTTATCTAATGTCTCATTCTTTCTCAGACCTTCTCCTCAGCATCACCAGGCTCGTAGTATTCCTTATCACCTGCAAAATCTGGTGGTGGGTCAATACAAAACCACGGTACTATGTATGTGGCTCACACCTGAGGAGCCATCAAACAACATACAGGAAAAACATCATGCTTTTCAATTACAATAACATGTCTTATATACGAGGTGAACAACAAACATACAGTAACATACTCAACTAATGCAATCGTGCAACAACCATGCACCTAACACATGAATTCTCACATCATGTCGTGAAGGAGTGTACGAGGCACATGCATAAGCAATTTGGATCGAAACACTCAAATTTCCATTAATTATAGTTATGAAAACATGCATAACTTTGAACCGAAAAACAGAGTTTTAAAGTTACCAACCTTTTTGGCTGAATTGAAGCAATCCGTGGATGAATTCTTTGCTCAATCTTGTTGTGGACAAGCACCGTGATCTTCCCCACCATTCTCCAGCCTTAGAACGAGTTGTGGGACTCGAATTTGTGATGAATTTGTTGAAGAGAGCTTGAGCTTTCAAAGAAAGTTTTTGAGAGAAACTTGAAAATTTTGAGAGAGATCTTCCGCTACTAAGTTTTATCATCATCCTCAGCCTTTTCATTCTCTATTTAAATGAAAGAGAAGAAGTCTTGTGAGGATAACACCTCATTTGATTGTGAGTTAGTCACAAAATTAGGTGGCAAAGCTTGGAGACATGCATTATGTGATTCATGAAATCACTAAATTGAAAACTTGATTTTCAATTTTCAATTTCAAAATTAATTTTACAAATAAAATTAATTTATAATTAATTAAACTATTTTAATTAATCATTTTTTTACTTAATTTAATATCAAAATACTAAATTAAATAAATGCATCAATTCCGATCTCTCTCAATCCCGGTTTCTAGTATGAATCCCTATCCATATCCAAACCGATATGTGTATCGAATACACAACCCTAATATTTGAATCTCATTTAAATATTCTTGATTTTCTCTAATATAGTTTAATTCATAATTAAACTTTAACGCTAAATATATCAAACATAATTTAACAACAACTTCCCTAATATGAGTTTGAACGTTTCAAACTCTTTCATCACATATGTTGTAAGGTTTATTCTGTATGAGCTAGCAGGGGGACCTAATGAACCTACAGATCATGGGCTCCAACGATCCGAGATTAACTAGTTAAACTATTTTAACTTAGTTAACCAACATTCATTAACTACCAGGACATTCCACTATAGCCCGATAGTTGAACTCCCCTCACTGTAGATATATTTCCGTCCACCCAATATAACCATGATTAGTAAGTCGACCCTTCACAGGTTGTTCATAACTAGAGCTAGGTCAAATGTCTGTTTTACCCTTGGAGTTATATCTTGTTCCTTAAGTCTCTATCTGAGTCCCTAAGGAACAATTGGTTTGTGGTCCCACCATTAAACCTAAAACCTCTCGGGCCAATGAGAGGACGCGATCCCTTTGTTCACGTTCTGGAGTCAGTACTTAAGGGAACAACCTCTCTACTATCCCTAAATCGAATAGGAGTGAATTCTGTTTTGCAAGACAATGTCCCCAGTTATCTACCCGTTCCTATCCCTGAAATTGGGGGTTTATTGAGTCGACGATGTTGAGCCACTCTCATGCAGGGATAAAAGCCCTAGCGTAAAGGAATTTATCAGAGGACCTTATCGATCTAAACATCGATTGGAATACCAATACGACGACAACAAAACTCACAGCAGTATAATCATATATAAAACTTGCTGGAAAGCGTTATTAAACATGCTAAAAACGTGAACAAACCTAGATCTAATCTAGATTAATGATCCTAATGATCATTGGGTTGATAGGGACTTACTACCGTGGACGATCTTGACCGAATTTCACCAAATTCCTCTTTTCGTTCTTGAAAGACATCAACCCCTTTTTGTTCTCCACTTGCTGGAAATTTGCACGAACACTACCAATTGCTCACATCGATATTCTCACTGGATTTTGGATGAGGATGCTTGTGGGAGAAATTAATCACTAAAGGGAATTGGAGAATTTTTTTCTCTATGATCTTTCTCAGGAATACACGATAGAATGAGAGAGAATGAGGATTTTCCAGATACACACCAACGTACAAATGAGGGAACCAGAGAACTAACGGAAGATAAACAACTCCCTCCTTGAAACCCTCTAAATCGTGCAACTCCCCTAGGTTAGTGGGTTGAAATTTTCCTTATCAGTTAACTTAACTAATATTTAATTAATCATTAAAGATAATTAAATAATTAACAATTAATTAAATAATTAGATTATAAATTAATCTGAATTTTATTTACATAAATCACATTTATATAAATATCCCACATAACCCATAGTTTTAATGAAATTCAATTAAATCAAATTTAACTAAATTAAATTAAAACCAAATAATTAATTAATTCACCAATTAATTAATATTATAATTAAATATAAAAAATTTAATTATATTTCTTTCAAATAAACTATAGTAATAATGTGCATCCAATGTACATTAATTATAATCCATAGTTTTAATATGAATCAAATTCATATTTTAAACTTAATATTCAAACCCCTTCGATTATACAATTCCCCTTTAGAAATTTACCTCAACACCCTAACTGAGCTACCGGTGGGACCTAATGGACATACATATCAGAAGCTCCAACAATATGAGATTAGTTGGCTAAACTCATTAACCAAGTTAATCAATATTCGTTAACTGTGGCTTACTCCACTAAAGAACCACAACTTCACTCTTCTCACTGCAGATATATTTCTGTATCCACGGATATCGACCAATAACAGCAAGTCAGTCCTTCACGTGTGTTCGTACCCCAGCTAGGTCAAATTACCGTTTGACCCCTGGGTTACCTCTTTATCTTTAAGTCCCAGTGTTCCTCTAATGAAAAACCTGTTTGAGGTCCAACCAACATCAGAAGTCCCTCTCGTGCCATAGAGAGGGTAGTGCCCATTGTTCAAGACCCGGAGACACCACTTAAGGGAACACACCTCTACTTACCCTAGAGCCGGGAAGGAGTGAATTCCATCTTGTGTGATTATGTTATCAGCTCCCCACTCGGTCTTGTCCCCAAAATGGTAGGCTTATTGAGTCGGCGTGCAGGCCACTCTCACCCATACAAATCAAAGGACAATCCCTCGTGAATAGGAGTTCATAACCCACTCAGGATTGAGTCTAAGTTGCCTAGGTCATCCTAGTGAAATAGAAACCTAGTTAGCTAACGGTGTTACAACTAGTGGTTGACTATTTCGTGGTCCGGTCTTATGGAAACTCATTGCATATGATACCCCCCTCGCATGTCAACTACATGAACGCGTTGGATCATTACGTTTGTATCATAATACAAAGCGGGTCGTATCCATAGTATCACCAGGATATGGTACCCAGTCTTATCCCTATATTATAGACCCTGTAGGTTGTATCTTGAACATTGATCCCCGTATGTCCCTACATACTAGTTCAAGCCTCATACTAACAGCCTAGGATGTTTAGTTTATTGGATTAGGGTTAATAAAACAAGATTACTCAATACAAACAAGATAAATGAATAATACATCATTTTATTAATGTTCGGTCAAATGCTACATTTACTATCTATGAGTTTTAAGACATAAAACCCAACAAACTCCCACTTGAACTAAAACTCAAGATCATGGGAAAAAGTATATACAAAATAATCAAAAGCTGGAAATGGTAAATGTATATTATACATTACATAAAAGGTAAATATACAAAATACAATAAACTAGGGCATCCTTACACCCATTACACATCTCCCACTTACCCTAGATTATACTATATACATGTCTTGCAGACCTAGACTTTCTAGATGACCCTCGAACACTTTAGCCCAGAGGGTCTTCGTAAACAGATCAGTAATGTTGTGCTCCGAATCGATCTTGGTAACGACCACATCTCCTCGTTTCACAATCTCCCGAATCAGGTGATACTTCCTTTCGACGTTTTTTCATCGTTTGTGGCTGCGAGGTTTCATAGAATTGGCTACAGCCCCACTGTTGTCACAGTATAATGTTATGAGCAAGTTCATATTTGGAACAACTTCCAAATCTGTCAAGAACTTCCTTAGCCAAACCGCTCCTTAGCTGCTTCACAAGCAACTACATACTCAACCTCCATGGTTGAGTCCGCTATGCATCCTTGTTTGATGCTTCTCCAAACTACTGCTCCACCGTTAAGGGTGAACACTGACCCTGATGTGGATTTCCTAGAATCCTTGTTAGACTGGAAGTCAGAGTCAGTGTATCCTGTTAGAACTAACTCTTTAGCTCCAAACACCAGCATGTAGTCCCTCTTTCTCCTAAGATACTTGAGGATTTCATTAACGGCGGTCCAATGGTCTAACCTTGGATTTGACTGATAACTTCTGACTATCCCAATTGCATAACAAATGTTAGGCCTAGTGTAGAGCATAACATACATTAAGCTGCCCACAATTGAGGCGTAGGGAATCTGTCTCATATTCTCAATTTCTTGAGGTGTCTTAGGACACTTTTCCTTAGACAAGTGAACCCCATGCCTGAAAGGTAATAAACCCTTCTTGGAGCTCTGCATCGAATATCATCAAACAAGGATGCATAGCAGACTCAACCATGGAGGCTGAGTATGTAGCCGCATGCGAAGCAGCTAAGAAGGCAGTCTAGCTTAGAAAGTTCTTGACTGATTTGGAAGTAGTTCCGAATATGAACGTGCCCATAACACTATACTGTAACAACAGTAGGACTGTAGCCAACTCAGAAGAACCTCGAAGCCACAAACAGGGTAAATACATCAAGAGGAAGTATCACCTGATACGGGAGATTGTGCAACAAGGAGATGTGATCGTCACTAAGATCGCTTCAGAGCACAACATCGCTGATCCATTTACGAAGGATCTAACGGCTAAAGTGTTTGAGAGTCATCTAGAGGGTCTAGGTCTAGGAGATATGTATGTCGTCTAATCGAGGGCAAGTGGGAGAAATGTATAATGGGTATAAGGATGCCCTAGTTCATTGTATTACTTTAGTATACATGACATTTCCAGCTTTAGATTGTTGCATTTGTTGGGTTTTATGCCTTAAAACTCGTAGATAGTGAATGTAACCGTTGACCGGATATTAATGAAATAATATTGATATATTTTTTCCATTAATTGTTATTAGTTATTTTATATTTGTCTTTGCCTAATAATAACCCTAATCCAATAAACTAGACATCCAAGGCTGTAATATGAGTCTTGAACTAAATGTAGCGACATATGGGATCATTGTTCAAGAAACAGCCTAAAGGGTCTATAGTATAGGGATAAGACTGGGTGCCTTATCCTGGTGACACAATGGATACGACCCACTTTGTATTTGATACAAACGTTGCGATCCAACGCGTTCGTGTAGGAGACATGCGAGTGGGGGTATCCTATGCAATGAGTTTGCATAAGACCGGACTGCGAAATAGTAACCACTGGTTATAACACCGTTAACTAGTTGGTTTTCTATTTCACTAGGACGACCTAGACAACTTAGTCTTAATCCTAAGTTGATTATGGACTCCTGCTCATGAGAGATTGTCCTTTGATTTGTATGGGTGAGAGTGGCCAATACGCCGACTCAATAAGCCTACCACTTTGGGGACAAGACCGAATGGGGAGCTGGGAACATAATCGTACAAGATGGAATTCACTCCTTCCCGACTTTAGGAAAGCAGATGAGTGTTCCCTTAAGTGGTTACTCCGAGTCTTGAACAAAGGGTCCTGTCCTCTCATTAGCACGAGAGGGTTTTCTGTTTGATGGTTGGACCACAAACAGGTTGTTCATTAGAGGAGAATTGGTACTTAAGGAAATAGAGGTAACCCAGGGGTAAAACGGTAATTTGACCCAGCTGGTGTTACAGACACTCGTGAAGGACTAACTAGTCGATATTGGTCTATATCCGAGGACACAGAAAATATGTCTGCAGTGAGAAGAGTGCAACTGTGAGTCTATAGTGGAATGAACACACAGTTAACGAATATTGATTAATGTGGTTAATGAGTTTGACCAATTAATCTCACATCGTTGGAGCTTCTGATCTGCAGGTCCATTAGGTCCCACTGGTAGCTCGTAAAGTAATTTGAGGCAACTAAGTAATAAATGTAAATTGAAAATGTTCAATTTACTAAGGGAAACAAATATAATATATATTGATATATTATTATGAGAGAAATTAATATTTGAAGAATTTCAAATATAAATTTATGGAATTTTGAAAGAGTTCAAATAATGAATTAATTAATTTAAGACCTAAAATGTGTTTGAGCAAATTAATTAATTCTAGGCTGGAAATTAAATATGTGATATTTAATTGGTGGTTAATTAATTAAAGAATTCATTAACCGGGAATTAATCAATTATGGAAATAATTAATCACTTAAGGAAGTGATTAATCATTTATGGAAATGATCTAATCACTTATGGAAGTAATTAGTCATTTGTGGAAAAGATTAATCAATTATGGAATTGATTGATCATGATTGATTAATTAAGGAATAAGATTGAATCAATTTTGGAAAAGATTGATTTAATTGAATATTTTATTCATGGCCTCTCTTCTATAAATAGAACACTAGACCTAATTGGTCCAGGACACTTGACACTTTGCTCTTGCTCTTAGACTCTCAAGACAAGACCTAGAATTCTCTCTAGCCCCCCTCTTAGAGAAAGACTCCCACAAGTCTTTTGCCTCCTAGACTTAGAGACATACCGATGTAACCTCTGTGGTTATTGCGTCATTCAAAAGAGAAATTTCCAGCGATCACAAGAAAAGGAGGCTACTGCGTTTTCGTTCGTGGAGCGTCGTTGGCGAAGAACGGTCAAGTCTACAACGAAGGTTTGTAACGGTTCTTCCTTCTTTCTTTAGAAAAGCATGAAAATAAATTTAGATTTATTTTTCAGCATGTTTAAACCGATTTTCCAGCAGCTTTAAAGAGTGTTTAAAGTTTGTTTGAGTTTTCGTAACGGTATTTTAATGTTAATTAATATACGGCGTAAGGTCCAATCGATGCGCTTCCGCTGCGTGGAGACTTTTATTTCCTTCAGCATTTACATCCCACTAACTAGTGTTTTAGTTCAAGTGGGAGTTTGTTGGGTTTTATGCCTTAAAACTCGTAGATAGTGAATGTAACCGTTGACCGGATATTAATGAAATAATATTAATATATTTTTCCATTAAATTTTATTAGTTATTTTATACTTGTCTTTGACTAAAATAACCCTAATCCAATAAACTAGACATCCTAGGCTGTAATATGAGTCTTGAACTATATGTAACGACATATGGGATCATTTTTCAAGAAACAGCCTAAAGGGTCTATAGTATAAGGATAAGACTGGGTGCCTTATCCTGCAGCCCACTTTGTATTTGATACAAACGCTATGATCCAACGCGTTCGTGTAGGAGACATGCGAGTGGGGGTATCCTATGCAATGAGTTTGCATAAGACCGGACCGCGAAATAGTGACCACTGGTTATAACACTGTTAACTAGTTGGTTTTCTATTTCACTAGGACGACCTAGACAACTTAGTCTTATTCCTGAGTTGATTATGGACTCCTACTCATGAGGGATTGTCGTTTGATTTGTATGGGTGAGAGTGGCCAATACGCCGACTATATAAGCCTACCATTTTGGGGACAAGACCGAGTGGGGAGTTGGGAACATAATCGTACAAGATGGAATTCACTCCTTCACGACTTTAGGGAAGCAGATGAGTGTTCCCTTAAGTGGTGACTCCGAGTCTTGAACAAAGGGCCCTACCCTCTCAATGGCACGAGAGGGTTTTCTGTTTGATGGTTGGACCACAAACAGGTTGTTCATTAGAGGATAACTGGTACTTAAGGAAATAGAAGTAACCTAGGGATAAAACGGTAATTTGACCCAGCTGGTGTTACGGACACTCGTGAAGGACTAACTAGTCGATATTGGTCTATATCCGTGGACACAAAAAATATGTCTGCAGTGAGAAGAGTGCAACTGTGAGTCTATAGTGGAATGTACACACAGTTAACAAATATTGATTAATTTGGTTAATGAATTTGACCAATTAATCTCACATCGTTGGAGCTTCTGATCTGCAGGTTCATTAGGTCCCACTGGTAGTTCATAAAGTAATTTGAGGCAACTAAGCAATAAATGTAAATTGAAAATGTTCAATTTACTAAGGGAAACAATATAATATATATTGATATATTATTATGAGAGAAATTAATATTTGAAGAAATTCAAATATTAATATAAATTTGAGCCACATTAAATTTATGGAAGTTTGAAAGAGTTCAAATAATGGATTAATTAACTTTAAGGCCTAAAATCTATTTGGGCAAATTAATTAATTCAAGGCCAGAAATTAAATGTGTGATATTTATTTGGTGGTTAATCAATTAAAGAATTCATTAACCGGGAATTAATCAATTATGGAAATAATTAATCACTTAAGGAAGAGATTAATCATTTATGGAAATGATCTAATCACTTATGGAAGTAATGAGTCATTTGTGGAAAAGATTAATCAATTATGGAATTGATTGATCTTGGATTGATTAATAAGGAATAAAGAATTGAATCAATTTTGGAAAAGATTGATTTAATTGAATATTTTATTCATGGTCTCTCTTCTATAAATAGAACATTAGACCTAATTGGTTGAGTACTCTCCTCTTAGCTCTTAGACTCACAAGACAAGACCCTAGAATTCTCTCTAGCCTCCCTCTTAGAGAAAGACTCCCACAAGTCTTTTGCCTCCTAGACCTAGAGACATACCGGTGTAACCTCTGTGGTTATTGTGTCTTTGAAGAAGAATTTTCCAGCGAAGAATCGACAAGGAAGCTTCTGTGTTTTCGTTTGTTGAAGCGTCGTTGGTGAAGAACGGTCAAGTCTACAACGAAGGTTTGTAACAGTTTTTTCCCGTTTCTTTAGAAAATGATGAAAATAAATTAGATTTAATTTTCAAGCATGTTTATAGCAATTTTCAGAAACTTTAAAGCTTGTTTGAAGTTTATTTTGCCTTTTCGTAACGGTATTTTAATGTTAATTAATATACTGCGTAAGGTCCAATCGATGCGCTTTCGCTGTGTAACGACCCTACTTTTCATGCCTAGATCCTAAGGTCGTTACTACATGCATTTCAGTTTACTTCTAAGAACAGCGAGAAATTATCCTTTAAACAAATCATACTAAGAAATTTGCGAAACTTTTCAATTTGGGATCCCAGTTTAAAACAGAACAAACGAAAACCTTTAGTAAATCAAACCAAACTTAAAGCGGAATAAATCGTAAATCATTCAATACAAGTTCAAAAGGAGAATTTCAAAACGTAAAAATGCGGAAGACTATCCTAAAGGAGATCCATGGCTCAGCAGCTCTCCGTCACGCGTGCTGTACACCTTTACCTCTACCTGCAGTTGTATGTAAGGGAAAAGAATGAGTATTTAAGAAAATACTCAGTAAGTAGCCATACTTCGAGACACTTGCAGCAATAAAAGCTTTAATATCTTATTCGAGTTAAGGGCCTAAGGGTTAGGTCATCTCAATCTCATTCATTTCATTTCATTTCATTTCATTTATCTGCAGTTCGGGTCTCGTGTTCAATTAGTACACCTGTATATATATATAAGTTTGCCAACTCACTGGTAGTGCACATGTGGGAGTTTTGGGAGGTCTCTACTCCTACTGATGGTAGATGGCACCCAGTCAGAGGAGCTAAGTCTCATCCCTCAAGGCACTAATGGGCGCGTAGCGCTCTAAGCTACCATTTCACTGGTGGTGCGTTCATGGGTTTAAGTCAGGAATTTACTTCCACAGTTAGTAAATGGCACCTAGACTGCGAAGCCAAGTCCCGCCCATTAAGCCCCTCATTTCAGTCTATTACATCTCAGTCCTAGGTGTTTAATTAACACGACCCTTGACTAAGGCACTAGCCTATTCCTTTCTCTTTCCTAATCCTTTCCCTCAAGGTAGATATGATTCCCAAGCTGTCATGAGGCTATCGAAAATTCGGCAGCATAACGGCACACGCAGAGGGAACCCAAAATTTTTATACACCTGGAAGCAATATAATGCACTTCTATAGTCACAACGAGTCAGATGTCGCATCCAAACTTCAATCCAAACTCCAACAGACATTTAGCCCATCCCCCAATATCACAAATAAAATCCAGAGAAACACATAGCCATCCAAGCCAAACATGCTTTAAAATAAACCAAGAGATGCTAGGTTAACTTTAAGATCCTCGTGCTATCAACATGTCTTATAATGAAGCTTATCATGATTCCACAATCAAAACTCAAGGCTCAAATCTTATCCATGCTAACATATTAAATTTTCAAAGAAAATTAATCCAAAGCATAGAACTAAATCCAACGGCTACAAATATATTAATCCCAAGCATTTAAGTTCATGGCTAACCAAATAAAACATGAAATTCATGGCCTCAACAAAAACAAAGAACACTTAGCCCAAACTCCAATTATTCCATAATCCACGCTACTCATTTAATGCCCAAATAATGGCAATCTAAACATGCTCATCATGCTTCAAAAGTTAACCCAACACACTTTACTTAAGCTTAAAGACCAACTTGGTTTAAAAATGGAACTTCAATCCAACTATCCACTTTAAATTCCCAATTAACAAACAATGGTCAATTAGTCTAAGACATAGAATTTGAATCCAACTAGCTACTTACCTTAGTGAAGGAGATACTTGATTAACCTCCAAAAAATTCCTTAACTCCAAGGTTCTTAAGCAAGCTACAACAAGGAAATGAACTCCTAATTAACTATGGACTCTAACCAAGCGTTCAACTAAGAACCCATTACATTTGGGGTAAAATTAACGACCAAAGCTTACCCAAAAAGAACCACAGCTTGCTGTCCAGCAGTCCCAAATCGCTCAAATTCGATAATTCGGCCTCCAAACACCACGGGCACCTTGAAATCGGAAGTTAACTCAATGGGCATCCATGATTAAACATTAAATAGACCCAAAACACCTTAAATCTCACTTACCCACTAACTGAAATCGTCGAACGCACAAGAGACGTGTGGCTATTTGTCTTAAGGCAGTGACGGCGGTAATCAGATCCAAGCGACGAAGAACAACCAGATCTGAACGCGGCGACGGCGGCGTGCACGACGACGGGACGTGGTGGCGGCAGTGGAGTGCGGCGGCGTGGGCGTCGGCTTGACGTGCAGCCGCGGCGAGGCGGCGCGGATCGACGGGTTACAGACGGAGAGAGAGAGGCTGCGAGGGAGAGAGAGAGACGGGTTAGAGAGAGAGACGAAAACGAGAGAGAGAAAACAGAGTACTTACCGACGGCGAGCGGCGGCGTGGCGAACGGCGAAGGTCGGCGGCGGCGCGAAGGGTGGAGGCGTGCGGCGGCGGAGAGAAAGCTGAGAGGGAGTGAAGGTATCGGGGAGAGAGATTACCGAGAGAATGAGAGGATTCAGATTTTTTTTTTTTTAAAGACCGGTCAATTGACCGAATTGGGGGGAAGTTTCCCCCCATTTTCCCCTTTTCCCTTTTGACCGGGCTCATGCCCACCTTTTCCCCCTATTTCTTTTTTTTTTTTTTTAAATCCGGCTGCTACATCATACTAACCTTAAAAGAACTTTCGTCCCCGAAAGTTGCTAGTACTGGAACAACTCTGGATACTTGACTATCATTTCATCTTCTCTCTCCCACATTGCCTCTTCAGACAAATGGTTTCGTCAAAGGACCTTCACGAGAGTTATCTCGCGATTGCGAAGGACCTTCACCTCTCTGTCAAGAATTAGCACAGGTCCCTCCTCATAAGTCAAGTTCTCGCTGAGTTGCAAGGGTTCAAAGTCCACTCTGTGGGTTGGATTTGTCAAATACTTTCGCAGCATGGAGACATGAAAAACATTGTGTACCGCCGAAAGAGAAGGCGGCAAAGCTAAACGGTAGGCTACCAGACCAATCCGTTCTAAGATCTCAAACGGGCCGATGAAACGTGGACTGAGCTTGCCTTTTCTTCCAAACCTCTATACTCCTTTCATTGGAGCTACCTTCAAGAAAACATGATCACCTTCGTCAAACTCTAAATCCCTTCTCCTTGTATCAGCATAACTCTTCTGTTGGCTCTGAGCCGTTAACATCCTCGATCTGATTGTGCGAATAGCCTCACTAGAGGCTTGATTCAATTCAGGTCCCAACAACTGACGTTCTCCGACCTCATCCCAATAAACAGGGGACCTGCATCTTTTCCCATAGAGGGCCTCAAACGGTGACATACCGATGGTTGCTTGATAACTATTGTTATAAGCAAATTCCATTAAGTGCAGGTGCGCATCCCAACTACCTGAGAAATCCAAGACACATGCTCGCAACATATCCTCTAGAGTTTGGTTCAATCGCTCAGTTTGACCATCTGTCTGAGGGTGAAAAGCTGTACTGAAACGCAACTGAGTACCCAAGGCTCTTTGCAGACTCCTCCAGAAGTTAGACGTGAACCGAGGGTCTCTATCTGACACGATTGATACCGGCACACCATGAAGCTTGACTATCTCTGTCATATATAATTGTGCCCACTTTTCAACAGTGTAAGTAGGCTTCCCAGGGAGAAAATGCGCTAACTTAGTGAGTCTGTCGATAATGACCCAAATCACGGTGTAACCCTTGGCCGTTCTAGGCAATCCTGTAATGAAGTCCATAGATATATGCTCCCACTTCCACTCCGGGACACTCAACGGCTGTAACAATCCCGCTGGTTTCTGCCTCGGGGCTTTCACCTGTTGGCAAACAAGGCATTTACTGACAAAATCCACTATCTCTCTTTTCATGCCCTGCCACCAGTAATACTGTTTCAAATCATGGTACATCTTCGTACTTCCTGGATGGATTGAAAAAGGTGAACTATGTGCCTCTGCTAATAATTCTTGTTTGAGATCGGCATTCCCAGGTACACATAAGCGACCCTGGTAACACAAGCCGAGGTCTGAAGATAAGGAAAACTCGTTCACCTGCCCCGCCTCTACTTGACTGCGTTTAACAACAAGGTCAGGGTCATTTGGTTGAGCATCTATAATCCTTTGTCTCAGGCTCGACTTAACTGTCAACTGAGCTAGGCGTGCTGTAACTTCGCCCACTGCAACCATAATCTCTGCACGTTCCAAGTCATCCAATATACGGGTCTGAGTAGTAATCAAAGCGGACGCATGAGCAGTCTTCCTACTGAGGGCATCTGCAACTACATTTGCCTTGCCCGGGTGGTACTGGATGTCACAATCATAATCTTTCACTAACTCTAACCATCTTCGCTGCCTCATATTCAGTTCTTTCTGGGTGAAGAGGTATTTCAGACTTTTGTGGTCCGTGAAGATTTGGATTTTCTCTCCGTATAAATAATGCCTCCAAATCTTCAAGGCAAAGACTACTGCTGCCAATTCCAAGTCATGGGTAGGGTAGTTCTTCTCATAATCTTTCAACTGACGAGACGTATAGGCAATAACCTTACCATGCTGCATTAACACACAACCCAATCCCTTCTTTGAAGCATCGCTGTAAATAACAAATTCTCCTGAGCCATCAGGTACCATAAGTACTGGTGCTGAAACTAGTCTCTGCTTAAGCTCTTGGAAGCTTGCCTCACAAGCTTCATTCCACACGAATGGAGTACCCTTTCGAGTCAACTGAGTTAGAGGTGCGACTATACTGGAAAAACCTTGCACAAAACGACGGTAATAGCCTGCTAACCCCAAGAAACTCCGAATCTCGCTGACTGAAGTAGGTCGAGACCAATTGGTCACTGCCTCTATTTTGGCTGGATCTATTGTGACACCTTCCTTCGAAACCACGTGCCCTAAGAAGGAAACTCGTTGTAGCCAGAACTCACATTTAGAGAATTTGGCATACAACTTGTTCGTTCTTAAGGTGATTAAAACTCTCCTGAGATGATCCTCATGTTCCTCTTCTGTCTTGGAGTAGATAAGAATGTCGTCGATAAAAACAATCACGAAAGAATCCAGGAATTCCTTAAATACTCTGTTCATCAAGTCCATGAAAACTGCAGGAGCATTAGTAAGCCCAAAGGACATCACGGAAAATTCGTAATGCCCATACCTGGTCCGGAAAACTGTCTTGGGTATATCGTCCTTTCTAATCCTCAGCTGGTGATAACCTGACCGTAGATCTATTTTAGAGAATACTGTTGCACCTTGAAGTTGATCAAAAAGGTCATCAATCCTGGGCAGAGGGTATCTGTTCTTTATTGTCACTTTGTTCAGCTCCCGGTAGTCGATGCACAAACGCATTGTCTCATCCTTCTTTTTCACGAATAAAACTGGAGCACCCCACGGCGAAACGCTGGGGCGTATATAACCTTTGTCCAACAGCTCCTGAATCTGGACCTTAAGCTCTTTCAATTCCGTTGGAGCCATCCTGTATAGAGCTTTAGAAATTGGATTAGTACCTGGCTCAAGCTCAATGCAGAAGTCAACCTCTCGTGCTGGTGGTAGTCCTGTCAGATCTTCAGGGAACACATCTGTGAACTCCCTCACTACCGGAATTGAGGTCATTGATGCCTCGGTTTTCCTTGTGTCAACCACGCTAGCCAATGAGCCCCAAGCTCCTTTGCTAATCAATTTTCTCGCCTTCATTGCGGAGACCACCTTAGGAGCACCTTTGATCATCGATCCCTTAAACTTGAAGCTTGCCTCTGACTGAGGGTTAAAGATCACCTCCTTACGATGACAGTCTATGTTGGCATAATTAGAAGCCAACCATTCCATTCCCAAAATAACGTCAAAGTCACTCATATCAAGGGCGATCAATGTCACATCCATTGATCGATCAGACACTAACATTTGGCAGGCTTTCACCGTTTCACTAGCTAGCAACGTTACCCCCGCAGGGGTTGAGACTGACAAAACATAGCCCAGCGGCTCTAGTTCTAGGTTGGCTTGACTTACAAATGATGCAGAAATAAAAGAATGTGTCGAACCCGAATCAAACAACACAAAAGCATAATGGCCGAGGATAGGGATGGTACCTGTCACTACTGCATTAAGGTCCTCGGCCTCTTGTCGGGTGGTGGCAAATATCTTGCCTTGATGTTGTGCTGGTCTCACCCCAGATGCCTGATTTGAACTGGACGGCTGGTCGGCATAATTAACTTTCTTCTGATTACAATTCGGAGCAATATGCCCCTCCCGACCACACTTGAAACAAACACGGGTCCCTGCCAAGCAACGACCCCAGTGGTACTTCCTACAGGTCTGACATAATGGCCTATCCTGATTAGGCCCTGGCTGATTCTGTGCTCTCTGTCGACGGTCCTAGGGCGGACCTCGTCTAGGGTAACGGTGACCCCTCTGTGTGTTCGAGCTCATCTGATCGTACCTTCGCTTATGACCTGAGGAAGGTTCTGAAGAGACAGTTGACGGTCGTCGATCAACCAGCTGTGCCACCCTAACTGCCATGGCGTAGTCTTGGGGTTCATGGGCTGCCACATTGCCCTGAATCTCTTCCTTTAAGCCTGTGATGAAACGTTCCACCTTATCAGCCTCTACAGCTACCAGGGCAGGGGCAAACCGAGACAGTCTGGCAAACTCTGTCTCGTACTCTTCTACGGTTCGGTTTCCCTGCGTAAGAGCCACGAACTCTGATTGCTTCTTGAATCGGGAGGCGGCAGGGTAATACTTCCTGAAAAACTCCCCCCTGAACTGAGCCCATGTGACAGGTCCGTTGCTGACGTCTAAGGTCCTTTCGATCGATTGCCACCAAATCAGGGCGTTATCTCGTAACAAGAACACGGCGTAGTACACTTTCTGGTCCTCCGGGCAATTCATGTGGCGAAAAACAGTCTCGATGGAGGACAGTCACAACTCTGCTACCGTGGGGTCCCTTGAGGCTCCATCGAACGGACATGGGTCCCACTTCCTGAAATCTCTTAAGCACCTAGCCTCCCGTGATAAGGCGGCTTCGTTGTTCTGAGGCGCTTGGGCCTGTCGCCCTGCAAGCACGCCTGCAACTACAGCCTGCACCGCGGTCTGAACTATTGCCTGAATATCCACCGTGACAGGTACTACCGCAGGCCCCGGCTGTCCACCCGGCTGTTCCGCTTGTGGGTTTTCTGGTAGATTTCCTTCTTGCTCCACAGGTGGCACGACTTGCTCAGGGGCTGTACGACCCCTACCACGTCCTCTTCCTCGACCTCTTCCACGTCCTTGTGCTCGGGGAGGCATGATCTATTTCACAAAAATTTATCATTTTACCAACAGGCTTGAATCCTTTAAACAATTCACAGGTACTAAACCTTATGCATATTTTTCCCACAACATGAATCTTTTCCGAACATACATAACATATAACATTTACAGGCTACAAAGTAATCAAACGTGTACCTGGCGTGATCGGATGCTTGCTGATAAGCCATGGACATACCTAAGGTTTACGATGTAAACCAGTCTACAGAACCTATAACCTAGAGCTCTGATACCAACTGTAACGACCCTACTTTTCATGCCTAGATCCTAAGGCCGTTACTACATGCATTTCAGTCTACTTCTAAGAACAGCGAGAAATTATCCTTTAAACAAATCATACTTAGAAATTTGCGAAACTTTTCAATCTGGGATCCCAGTTTAAAACAGAACAAACGAAAACCTTTAGTAAATCAAACCAAACTTAAAGCGGAATAAATCGTAAATCATTCAATACAAGTTCAAAAGGAGAATTTCAAAACGTAAAAATGCGGAAGACTATCCTAAAGGAGATCCATGGCTCAGCAGCTCTCCGTCACGCGTGCTGTACACCTTTACCTCTACCTGCAGTTGTATGTAAGGGAAAAGAATGAGTATTTAAGAAAATACTCAGTAAGTAGCCATACTTCGAGACACTTGCAGCAATAAAAGCTTTAATATCTTATTCGAGTTAAGGGCCTAAGGGTTAGGTCATCTCAATCTCATTCATTTCATTTCATTTATCTGCAGTTCGGGTCTCGTGTTCAATTAGTACACCTGTATATATATATAAGTTTGCCAACTCACTGGTAGTGCACATGTGGGAGTTTTGGGAGGTCTCTACTCCTACTGATGGTAGATGGCACCCAGTCAGAGGAGCTAAGTCTCATCCCTCAAGGCACTAATGGGCGCGTAGCGCTCTAAGCTACCATTTCACTGGTGGTGCGTTCATGGGTTTAAGTCAGGAATTTACTTCCACAGTTAGTAAATGGCACCTAGACTGCGAAGCCAAGTCCCGCCCATTAAGCCCCTCATTTCAGTCTATTACATCTCAGTCCTAGGTGTTTAATTAACACGACCCTTGACTAAGGCACTAGCCTATTCCTTTCTCTTTCCTAATCCTTTCCCTCAAGGTAGATATGATTCCCAAGCTGTCATGAGGCTATCGAAAATTCGGCAGCATAACGGCACACGCAGAGGGAACCCAAAATTTTTATACACCTGGAAGCAATATAATGCACTTCTATAGTCACAACGAGTCAGATGTCGCATCCAAACTTCAATCCAAACTCCAACAGACATTTAGCCCATCCCCCAATATCACAAATAAAATCCAGAGAAACACATAGCCATCCAAGCCAAACATGCTTTAAAATAAACCAAGAGATGCTAGGTTAACTTTAAGATCCTCGTGCTATCAACATGTCTTATAATGAAGCTTATCATGATTCCACAATCAAAACTCAAGGCTCAAATCTTATCCATGCTAACATATTAAATTTTCAAAGAAAATTAATCCAAAGCATAGAACTAAATCCAACGGCTACAAATATATTAATCCCAAGCATTTAAGTTCATGGCTAACCAAATAAAACATGAAATTCATGGCCTCAACAAAAACAAAGAACACTTAGCCCAAACTCCAATTATTCCATAATCCACGCTACTCATTTAATGCCCAAATAATGGCAATCTAAACATGCTCATCATGCTTCAAAAGTTAACCCAACACACTTTACTTAAGCTTAAAGACCAACTTGGTTTAAAAATGGAACTTCAATCCAACTATCCACTTTAAATTCCCAATTAACAAACAATGGTCAATTAGTCTAAGACATAGAATTTGAATCCAACTAGCTACTTACCTTAGTGAAGGAGATACTTGATTAACCTCCAAGAAATTCCTTAACTCCAAGGTTCTTAAGCAAGCTACAACAAGGAAATGAACTCCTAATTAACTATGGACTCTAACCAAGCGTTCAACTAAGAACCCATTACATTTGGGGTAAAATTAACAACCAAAGCTTACCCAAACAGAACCACAGCTTGCTGTCCAGCAGTCCCAAATCGCTCAAATTCGATAATTCGGCCTCCAAACACCACGGGCACCTTGAAATCGGAAGCTAACTCAATGGGCATCCATGATTAAACATTAAATAGACCCAAAACACCTTAAATCTCACTTACCCATTAACTGAAATCGTCGAACGCACAAGAGACGTGTGGCTATTTGTCTTAAGGCAGTGACGGCGGTAATCAGATCCAAGCGACGAAGAACAACCAAATCTGAACGCGGCGACGGCGGCGTGCACGACGACGGGACGTGGCGGCGGTGGTGGAGTGCGGCGGCGTGGGCGTCGGCGAGGCGGCGCAGATCGACGGGTTGCAGACGGAGAGAGAGAGGCTGCGAGGGAGAGAGAGAGACGAAAACGAGAGAGAGAAAACGGAGTACTTACCGACGGCGAGCGGCGGCGTGGCGAACGGCGAAGGTCGGCGGCGGCGCGAAGGGTGGAGGCGTGCGGCGGCGGAGAGAAAGCTGAGAGGGAGTGAAGGTATCGGGGAGAGAGATTGCCGAGAGAGTGAGAGGATTCATATTTTTTTTTAAAAGATCGGTCAGTTGACCGAATTGGGGGGAAGTTTCCCCCCATTTTTCTCCTTTTCCCTTTTTACCGGGCTCATGCCCACCTTTTCCCCCTATTTCTTTTTTTTTTTTTAAATCCGGCTGCTACACGCTGCGTGGGGTTTTATCCCCTTCAGACAGGTCGTCCGTCACTAGCTTATACGGACTAAACTTTAGAACAAAGTGATGAAAGAATTTGAATCGTTCGAAATCGATATAGGGAGTAATCGTTAATTATATACAATATACTTAATGTATGATTTAATTATGAATTAAATTATTGAGAGAGTTGGAGACATTTAAATTTCAATATTGTATAAATATTTCGGTTTATATATACGAATAGGGATTCATATTCGATGAAACCGACTTATTGAGAGAGATCGGGGTTAGGTGTAATTGTTTAATTTAGTATTTGATATTAAATTAATTTTTTTAATTAATTAAGGGGTCGTTTGATAACCATTTCGTTTTCTGTTTTCTGTTTTTGTTTTTCATTTTTTAAAAACAGGGGTTTTTGTTAACCATTTATGTTTTTTGTTTTCTGTTTTTTAAAAACGTTTTTGAAATTATAAGTAAATTTCAAAAACCAAAAAAAAGTAGTTTTTAAAAACATATTTCTGTTTTTCAAAAACTCATTTTTCTTCTAATGCTTACTTTTCTTCTCTTTTACCTATCTTTCTCCAACAAATTCCTTTCTCTATTTTTGTTTCTCTAAAACGTTTTTTACTCTATAAAATTTATTTTTCTCTCTCAAAACTTTTTTTGTCTCTATATCTTGTCTATTTCTAAAAACTTATCAATAATTTTTCTCTCCTTAATTAACATGTTCTAATTTTTATTTTGAAAAAAAAAAGTCACCAAAATTTTCTATCGCTACAACTTTTCTTTATTTTTCTCATTTTTCGTTCTTTTTTTAGCATATCTTTTACTCTTAACCTTATTATCTCTCTAAATTTTCTTTTTTTATTTAATTTTTTAATATAAAATTTATCGATTTTACTCTTACTTGTTTTCTATTTTTCCTCTAACTAATATCTTTTCTCAAGTCTAATAACTAATATTCTTTCTCTAAATATTTTCTTTCATCTCTCTAAATTTTCTATGTTTAAATTTTCTCGTCTTTCACAAAAAAAAAAAAAAAAAAAAAAAAAAAAAAAAAAAACTTATCTTGAAAACATTTATATTTGTGTCTCTAATTTTAAAAAACTGAAAACCAAAAACAGTTATCAAACAAGGTTGGTTTTCTTTTTTTTAAAAACAGAAAACAAAAAACAGTTATCAAACATATATGGTTTTTGTTTTTAAAAAACAGAAAACCAAAAACCAAACACCAAAAACAGAAAAACCAAAAACCAAAAACTGAAATGGTTATCAAACGGGGCCTAAAGTGTTTGATTAATTATTTTGATAAATTTCATTAGAATTAATTAAGTTTAATTTTAAAATTAATTAAAATGAAAATTGTTTTAAAGACGTGGGATTTGGTGAGTTTTGGTGTCAAAATATTCATGTATAATACCCACCTCAAGACACGTATTATAACACCTCTTCTTGCAATTGATTGTTGTCAAATTTTGAGAAAGACATGGCATTTCCTTCTTCTTTAAATAGGGGAAGAAAACTGAAGAATGGGGCTAGCTATTGATGTCTTGAAAGTTCCTCCAAAACCCAAACAAAATAACTTTATCATACTATGTATTTTTCTTTAAGCTTTCATGCTTTCTTCCTCTTAAATTCATTATGTTTCAATTCCCACAAGTCGGTTCTAAGGCCAGAGATTAGCAAGAAATATCTCGATGGTCGTCCACGACAAGTTTGTGATGGAAAACAACCCACGGATTGCTTGGATTTTGTGCTCCAAGAGGTATGTTCATGATACTCTGTTTTTCATTAAAAATGACAACATGCTTTGTCTGAGAATTAATGAAATTTAACGCCTAAGATTATCAATTGCTTCCCCTAGAGTGATATACACTCCTTCAGCACTACCCCATGAATATTGTCCAGCTGTCTCGAAGTTTCCTAACAGAGGAAGAAACATGAGATGAACAAGTGTGTTGGACTTGTCGGCAAATAGAAACTCTCCAATCAATTGCATAATATAGGCTATCGCATGCCTCTGTATTGTGATGTCATCGGCATTAGGGGGAACTCTGTAAATTGTGTTGCCAACCATGGAATGCTTAATCTAGACCCATGCAATTTAGCGGGTCGAACTCCCAAAAATCCCCACATACCTGACCCCAATTATATTGTAATAAGTCAGTTACAGGTTCTCCATCTATAGTTAGTCTGAATTACATGGCAACATCTTGAAGTGTAATAGTACACTCACCACAAGGCATGTGAAATGTATGGGTTTCTGGTCTTCATCGCTCAACTAACGCAGTAGTAAGATGTCAATTTAGTTGCATGAACTCAATCTGTGCAACCCCCCAAAATCCAGCATGTTGTACATAAGGTACGATGCGTTGATCTATATTAATATCTCAGTTAACCACTGCCTCTCTTCTTCGACATTGTAAGATAGTAGTGGATTGATTATCCCATATCGACTGTGAACGGTGCGTATGTTGTAAATATAAGTGTCTTGGATTAATTGGCCCAGGTTCCATATTTATACTAAAAATTTAAAAACACATAAGTCCATTAGCAACTAATAAGTTATTGGCAACTATATAAGTCCATTGACATTAAAAACCTAAAAAACAATGTCCATTGAAAGTAACATATATATCGAAGTCCATTACAAAGTAAAGATAAAAAATCAAAGTCCATTAAAGCAACATAAGTCCATTAGAAATATGAAAGTAACTTATATCAAAGTCCATATCAAAATCCATTACAGAGTCCATTACAAAATCCATTACAAAGTAAAAATAAAAAAATCAAGGTCCATTACAAAGACACATAAGTCCATTACAAATATGAAAGTAACATAAGTCCATTACAAAATCCATTACAAAGACCATTAAAAAATCCATTACAGGATCCATTACAAAGTCCACTACACGAGTTCCATACCTATAGATGAAAATTAACAAAATCAAATTCAATATTAATCAACTAATAATAATGTTTAGAAATGAAATTTGAATCAAAATAAACTTTATTCATCCATGGGTTGACAATGAAGCGCCTAAAGTATGAGTTGGACAAGTGCACTTGTTATGTCCTTCTTGCTTACACAAACCACAACGCACTTTTGTACCAGCTTCTTGCCAATCCATCTCATTATGAATTCGTGTAGTTTCTGATCGTCCATGTTGCCTCAACAAATGCTTGTTTGGACGAAGTATTTCGAATTGCACCTCTAGCCAATAATCTCAATGTTGTATATAGGATGGAATTGACTTTCTTTGTAACGGCTGGATCAAAGGTAAATTTAATTTCTCCAATTCGAGTTAATTGGGCTTGAATTCTTGTTATTGGTGGAGGAAAATGTTTTTTTGTTTGGAATGGGTCTGGGAGGGATTTGTATTTTATTTTAAGCTGATGGAAAATTTGTAAATAGGTGAAGAGTCAAGCAAACCTTAAGCCTTCCCCTTTTTATTAAGTCGTACACAGCTCGAGGAAGAGCCAATTTCAGCCACCAAACTCTTTCTCCTTCACGTTTTCAGCTCCTTAGTGACCCTCCCCTTCCCGTTTCAACTGCAAGCCTTGAAGTTCCTAAGCTCCTCATCGCCGGCCAGCCCTCCTCCATCGACGGTGCTCTTCTCCAGCTACAGCAGGCAACGACGGTGTCTCCGAGCAGTCCGTCAGCGTCGTCGGTAGTCGTGGTTTTCAGGTGGGTCGGTGCTTGGATTGTTTCATTTTTCTTCTTTTACCATGGGTTTTTCTCTCAATCCTTCTCTCTCAATCAATGGTTGGTTTTCAGGTTCTTGTGGGTGGTTTTACAGCAAGTTTCAGACTCAAAAGAAGGTTTTTTCAGAGCGTTTTCCGGTGACTATACAGTGTGGCACGGCAGCAACGTTTTTGGGGTCATCTTCAGTGTTTTTCGGGCATATTCGGTGAGTTTCTAGCATGGATAAGTTGGATTGAAGGTTGTATTGGTTGTTTTTGTGTTCAATCGATTACCCACTCGTTTTTACCTTCGTTTAGCAAGTGTTTCCCTTCAATTCAGCGGTTCGAGCAGTAGATTTTTAGTTTCGGCATCTGTGAGCGTTTTCGTCGTTGGGTATGTGAATTAAGTCAAGTTTTGGATGTTTTGTTTGTTTTAGAAGGTTACCCATTGATGTTGGATATTGTTTTCAAGGTGCCCATAGCGTTTGGTGGTTAAACTGTTTATTTTAGGTGGATTTGGGAAATTGGATAGCAAGAGGTGTTGCTGTTTTAGGTGAGTTTTTTAGAGTTAAATCTCTCCCAAATATAATTGAGTCCTTATACCCACTTGATTTAAAAAGTCTATAAGTTTTGAGTATGTTTTTCCCGTTTTGTGTACTTGGTTAGGGGCTTAGAAGCTAAGGAGTTATATTGTTTGTCAAGCGAATTACGTAACTAAGGTAAGTAGCTATTGGACTACATTTTCAAGCTTAGACCCCATTGCATGATTGTTGGATTCGATAAAAATCGAGTCTGAAGCTTTAAACTAATTTCTTTTGATAATTTAGCTTGCTAGCATGAATTAGTTTTAAGTCGTGAATTTTTCCATTGGATTCCAATGAGTATGACAAGTTTTATTGCGAGATGTTGGCATGAAAAGTTGTTTATTAATTATAGCATATCTGAGACTGTTTTTGGATGGATTAGTATCTGTTAGAATATTTGGAAGCATGTTTGATTGTATGGCTTGGTTGCTTTGAATGTCTAGTTAGTTGTGGATGTGAGGTCTGTCTCGTTTTGGTTGTGGTAGTTCAGAGTACCTTGAAGTTTGTGGTTGGCAGTGTTGAGTATAGAAGTGTTTTATCTGCTTTTCAGGTGATAGGAAACTTTGGGGTTCACCTTATGTATGTCATTATGCTGCCGAATTTTCAGTAGCACTACATTGAAAGTTAGGCTAAGCTAGTAAAATCTCTCGAAACGTTACGCTCGATAGTCGTACATATGATGTGAGTGAAAAATTTTAACTCTTTTAAACACACTATTAATACATTCAGCTAGATTCGTAGTCATCCATCCATAGCGGTACCCATTGTCATGTGATTGTGTCCACTTTTCTATGTTCATGTGAGTGAAAAATTTAAGACAATCAGGATTTAATTGCTATAACTCTTTCATACATCAATTGAACTTGCGCCTTTGGTGCTGACGTCCTGTCCTATAGACCAAGTCATTGAGTTTCTTCGATTTATACTTTTTATTAAAGTTGTTGGCCACTGATGACATGCAAAAATGTCATCATTTTCCTATTAATTTTAGCTAGTTTTATGCATAAATTGTGAGCTTTAATGTATCTTTATGATGATTTTACAGAAAACCGAGTTCGGGTAGCAAAACTGAGATTTTAAGAGAATTTGGGTAAATTTGGAGACTTTTTTGGGCAATTTAAAGAATAATCATTGAAGATCCAAGCCCTAAGGTCCAAGAAGAGAAGATAATTAAAGTGGGAGGCCCAAAAAGCCCAAAAGTTTGAAGAAAGGAGGCAAAAATCTGCAAATCAGGCTTCTGGAAGGCCTAGCGTCGAGACGCTAGGACCGTAGCGTCTCAACGCTAGGTGGTCAGCTTAGCGCGTGCCAAAATCGCGACAGCGTCGCGACGCTGCGACGACTTCTGCCCCAAGACAACATGACGTCACAGCGTCTCGACGCTGTGACGTAGCGTCTCGACGCTGTCGACTTGCTCAGCAAGAAATTTCCAGCCCCTTGCACTATAAAAAGGCCCCTTCCCTTTTGGTTCTAATCATCCCAAAATTAAGGGGAGCTCTCCCCTAGCTCAATAGAGAGAAAAAGTGAGAAGAATTGTGGAGAAAAAGTGGGAATTGAGCGAAATTCTAAGGCTCAAGATTCGAGATGATCGTAGCGGGAGCTTGGGATCGACTTATCGGTTATTTCTTCCTTACTTCTTTATAATTCCTTGTTGTAATTTGAGTTAGGCCAATGGATCAAGATCATTTTGGCACAATTATTTCCATTTGTGAGTAGATCTTGAGACCTAGGGCCGTTATTCTAGTCAATTGGATATTGTAGCGCAATTACTTGGATTATGTAATGAAATTCTTCATATTTCATCTATGCAATTCTTGCTTAATGCTTTCAATCTCTTGATCACGGATTAATTGATTTGTTGGTCTAAATTGATACTCGACTGAGAGAAATTAGATTAGATCCAAATTGCATGGCTAACGATTGCTTGGAACACGAGAGTGAAAGAGAATTGTTAGAAATTGATTATGAAGTTGCTTAATGCCATACTATGATTAACTAAGGAGATGGACACATAAATTAGTTATGTTAGTATAAGATGTGGAGGAGCTTGAAAGAGAAATCCGCTTAAAATTACTTCTAGATTTATGGAATTGAAGATTATTAGTTACATACATCCATGTAATTGAGCTACAAATCCAAGACAACTAGATAACACCCTAGGTCAAGTTCCCTTATTTGGTTATTTTCATTTCATTATTACATGTTTATTTTTATTAATTTCTTTAATTTTTGCACTATCATTCGAGTTGATCTTCTAAATAAAATTAAAACATGATGATTCTTGGTACTTAATGGAATTAATTCAAATTCCCTGAGGATTCGATACTCGGTATTACTACCGTTTTATATTACTTGTGACGACCCGTGCGCTTGCGGAAAATCGGACCAACAGCCACATTACAAAGACAATATTGATGGTATGCTCTAGGTTCACTCCAACCATTTTCCTCATCATTCACAGCAGTTAAGATGCCTCCATGTCTATCGGGAATTAAACATATACCATCTCTCTGTGCAACTAAGGGACGTAAGGCACATAAAAACCACGACCAGCTAGAAGTACTCTTCTCTTCAACAACTGCAAAGGCAAGGGGAAATATATGTCCATTTGAGTCAACAGATGAAACTATCATTAATTTCCTTTTATACTTCCATAAAGGTGTGTACCATCAATTTGAATCATTGGTCTACAGTATTTAAAATCTTCTATTGTGGGACCAAAGGACCAAAAGACTCAACCAAAAATTAGATTGCCTGGTACCTCAGTTGGAATGAAGTCCCATTCAACTCGAGTTCTTGGATTGTAGTGTACAACAACCATCAACCAATGTAGAAGTTCTTCATACGATTTCTCCCAATCACTAAATACTTTAACCAAAGCTTTTTGTTTAGCTTGCCATACACGCCTGTAATTAACACTATAACCATAGTCTTTTTTTATAGTTTCTTGCAATAATGTTATGGAAGCTCTAAGATCACTTCGAACAATATTTTGAATTTCATTACACATAAAATCTAAGTCCAGTTGTGAATGATCTTGTGTGAGTTCTGGGTATAAACACGAATGTTCCCCTTCAAGCTTCGTAATTTCAAACATTCCATGAGTTTTACGCTGACAGGCACACGTAGCCTCCAATAGCACCTCTCATCCCATTCTTTGCACTTCACATACCAAATATCCTGATTTCATTCTACCACATTAATCTGATAATGGTTTACGACACAATATTTTTTAACGGCAAGTTGTAGATCTTTTCTACTCTCAAATAATAACCCTTTGGTGATTACATTTGGGTTCATTTCTACACACCTCACCCCTTTTTCCAATGTGGACCCTACTTCACATATTGAATTAGTAATCTCCCAATTTATATGTGTGAAAATATTTGAAGGTGGCTCCTCATTTTGCTTTTTAGGGGGAGGATTAATATTAATATTCTCTCCAAATATTTCATCAATTTTTGCCTCTATATCACTATCTCCACCATTTCCAAGTTCAAGTATCACATGCTCCTCACGAGGTAGTGACATATTTTACCAATTTGACTATAACTGAAAAAAATTAGAAAAATATTAATTAAATATTTATTTCTTTCAACAACAAGAAAAATATGTCACATCAATCCAAAAAAATCCAAAAATGAAATAAACCAGTCTAATAAGGCCCAAAAAAGTATATATAAACCATCTAAAGTATTCACATAGACTACCACAAATCAATCCAAAAAAGACCAAAAAGTGTGAATCAGATCATATAAAATAGGGAAATCTTTGGAAATAGCCAAAAGAAAATAACAGTTTAGATAGATAGACAAAAGAAAAAATGGGGAAAATGGCCAAAACGTGGGCTCCACATGATTGTATTTGTATCCTGGTCTTCCCTTTTTGCCCTTTCCATAATTGTCTTTCCCCAGCTTCCTAAAAGTAAGGAAACTGTATTTGTAATCTTCTTCTTCTCTCTTTTATTAACCGTTTTTTGCATATTCCTAAAATTAAGGATAATTTTATCTTAATAACTGGTTCTATATCTTTTAATAAATTTATTTTTAAATGTATTTGATAGATTTTGTTTCCACTAAATTTCATCTTTAATAATAATATTTTATTCTCCAATTTGTTCATCGTTTGGTTTAAAAATGTGATATTATCTTTTATTTATTTGAATTTAATTTGTCGGCTAAAGATTCAATATTTTCCAGTCTTCTTTACGCTTTAGCAATTTCAACCGGTTTGCAATCAAGTCTTGTCTTGTTTTCCTCCATTAAAGAAGCCTAATTAAAGGTTCAAGCCAACTTAATTACTTTTAGATTCAAAATCCAATGCTTGAATGATCAAATTACTCCAAAAATGTAAGGATTTTTCAAGTTTAAGATTTGTTGTGGTGTTTATTTAGGAATTTCCAAGGGATTGGTGGCTTAGTTCTGTTATTGGAGGTTAGAAGGAAGCACATCTCTGCTTTTAAGCTACTTTAATATATCTCTTTTTCGTTCGTGGATGATCAGTTTTACTTTAGGAGGTTTAATATTTTTCCAATAAGAAATAGAATGAGAGGTTTCTTTTTAATCATTAATTTTGATACTTTTTATGTCAAGAAAATCTGAAATTTGACAATTTCGTTTCATGTGTGTGTTTACTGCAACCACAACACATCAAGGTCGAAATGTCCCAGAATGGAGAGAGGTGACAAGGAAAGCAGTGGAATCTTTCACCTTCCATACGTACACTTACATCTACCATGTATTTAGTGTTGCATCAATCAAAAAAATCCAGGTGTGTTTTTCAGCTCAACATTTACATAGTAATTTCAAACATACACAATAATGTATTTATACATTCAGTATTTTTTCAGGCACATATACAACACAAGAAGTGGATGACGATGATTTTCTCTTGTTGCCGTAAAACCCTCCTGTTGTCGCAAAATCCTAGGTAATTGAAGAGTATTTTGGTTCGTGAAATTGAAGGGTACACGAAGATGGGTATTTTGGTTCTGCCTCAATTTTTTATCCTACCGCAAATCAAGCTTCTTGTTGCCGTAAAGCCCTAGGTAAATGAAAATATTTTCACTTTTGTTTATCTCTTGGGAAAACAAGGGGTCTCTCTAAGGGTTTCTAGATTGTTGTAAATTAAATGGTTTGTTTATCTCTTGGGAAAACAAGGGGTCTCTCTAAGGGTTTCTAGATTGTTGTAAATTAAATGATTTTCCCTCTTTTTTATCTCTTGGGCAAAAGACATGTATTGTTTTCAGGTATGTGTAATTGTAATTATTTATTTATTTATTTATTTTTGATAAAAATAGGTAATTGTAATTCTAATTTCAATTAAATGGGATTGACATTTCATTTATTGCAGACGTTAAAATAATGAATAATGACTCAATATCCGTTTGTAGTCAAATTTATTCCAGCTATTCATATTGATCAGTTATGTGAAAAAATTATGATGTAACTTTTTATTTTTTAATCTTTAGATTTAAGTTAAATTTGAATTTCAAATCTATTTGTTATCATTAAATTTGAATTCCTTAATTTTAGCTTACTGTATTTGAAATTGGTTTTATTTAATTTAAATCATGTAATCGGTTAAATATACCGAGTACTTTGGGTGTATTAGTTATTTTAGTGTTTGGGGGTATTTTGGTAAATCAACAATACAAATTAATTAATAGATAAATTTGATTTGGCCATTTATCTAAATAATTAGTCAAGTTGCCATTTTTCAAAACCCGCATTTAATTATATCTATTCTTGTTGTTAACTCTATAAATTAATTCAACCAATCCAACCCCGTAAAACAGTCCAAACTCAAAAAAAAAAAAAAAAGTCTAAGCAATATATATATATATATATATATATGTTGGAGTGTGGAGTCAAAACTCCTCCATCCCTCAGACTGCCTTGCACGGAAAGAAAAGAGGATTTTAAAGTTAATGGACTTGGCCCATTAGCTTTAGGTTTTTTCACTATATGTATATATGTGTAGTGGATGGTTTTGATCAGAGAGGGGCAGCCGCAAGAAAATCGTGAAGATTTATTGTTGTGCGGCAGTGCTTTCTTGAGTGACGACAGTGAGCATTTTTTTGAGAGAATTAGATTTATTCTCTTGTGTTGGTGAGGGTTTTTTTTTTTTTTTTCTTTTGTTTATCCCAAGCTATCGGATTGTGATACTTGGAAGTCAATAGCTATTGTTGGGCTATTGAGGGTTAGTGTGTAATTATTGAAGGTTTCCTGTAATCTCTCAAATTCTAGTAGAACCTGCAGTTCCAGAAGACTGGACGTAGTCCCGAGCTTGGGGCGAACCAGTATATTTTTCGGTGTTGTTTCTTTTTCTCTATCTCTTTTATTATTTTCGTGACTATTACTTTTTGGCTTGTGTTGGCTTAACCTGTGGAAGGGGAGATAGGTTTAATATTATTGATTGTTGTCATAATATTATTGTTATTTGTATTCCGCATTTTTCTCCCAACAATATAATCCATACAAAAAAAATACAAAAATCTAAGGGGCAACCAGCTAAATGGCCATTTTAAAATAGTTGATTTGAAAAAGAGCCATTCGTGTTTTCATTTTGAGACATGACCAAAAGCTAAATTTAGTAAATTTTTTTGGCAACAAAGTGGACGTAAATACCCCCACCCAAATCTTAATTCAGAAATAAATTAAATTAAAATACACTATAGAAGGGAGAAAATCTAGGATTGTTACAAATTAATTCAACAACCAAATCAATAACAAACCTACACATTAAACAAATAAATCTGGAAAATTAAAATTGAAACAACAGATTCAAATTCAAACGGGAGAAAAAATCATGGATGGCCAAAAACATAAAAGCAGTAACCAAAAACGCTACTTTGGGATGAAATAAAACAGGAAAGCAATAAAAAAATATGTGGAAACATATTATGATATGAATAATCTTTACAGTTAGTAACAAAATGTATAAGAATGACCCTAACCGAAATCTAAATCCATATTATTTAAATTAAATATACTATAAAAAAAAAGGAGAGAATCTAGGATTTACAGGTTAATTTAATGTGAAATTCAATAAAATAATTTCAAAATAGAAAGGATAAGTCTAATATTAATTTATCTTAACAGTATAATTTGAAAACAAAAAATTTAATTAAGAAATTTGTTACTAAATTCAAATCACGATTTATGGAGAAAAAATAGGAGAACATAACAAAATACAATATATCGATAAAAAAAAATCATAGATGTTACGGCTAGAATTCATCATGCAAATTAAATATACTATAAAAAAAAGGAGAGAATCTAGGATTTACAGGTTAATTTAATGTTAAATTCAATAAAATAATTTCAAAATAAAAAAGATAAGTCTAATATTAATTTATTTTAACAGTATAATTTGAAAACAAAAATTTTAATTAAGAAATTTGTTACTAAATTCAAATCACGATTTATGGAGAAAAAATAGGAGAACATAACAAAATACAATATATCGATAAAAAAAAAAATCATACATGTTACAGCTAGAATTCATCATGCAAAATGAAGAAATTGAAGAAAAATCACTGTAGTTGTGATCTTTGGTTAATCACAATTACAGTGTGTATGAAAACGGGTAAGGGTTTCTTCTAAAAATTATTTACTTTTGTAGGAGACGGAAGATTCAAAGGTGATTGAGACTGATGCAGAAGAAAATTCAAATGAGCTTTCAACAAATGAAAAGAATAACTCAGGTGAACGAAAACATGAAAGCAATAATCAATCTGAACGCTTACTTTTGGAGTAACAGAAAACATGAAAGCAGTAACAAAAATGCTGAAATATACCTATGATCAATAGCTTTACAGAAGGAACGACGAAGACCAATAATCAATCAGAATGGTTGGAAAAGACGATGAAGCAAAGTCTACTGGAAAAGACGATGAAGCAATCTGGATTTGAATTTCAAATGATAAGAGATAATATATATGTTGTAACCAACCATTGCTTGATTCATGGGATAATTGGTTTTTTTTTAAAAAAAAATTAAATGGCTTCCTCAAATATAGGGTGGGGCGTGAAAATTAACTTAGGGGTATAATTGGAAGAATAAAACATGTGAAAATAGGTTAAAAATACGGTTTGGCCATTTTTCATTAAAAAATACGGTTTGGCCATTTTTCGAAATTACCCTGTAATTTCTGGCCATTTCTGAGGATTTCCCAAAATCTAAATCATACAAGGTGGCCCATATCAGTCAAAAGAACCACCCAAATCAGTCCAAAAACCACACAAAACAGTCCAAAAACTATCCAAATCAGTATAAAATAGTCCATAAACGATCCAAATCAATATTAAACCATCCATAAATCATCAAAAAAACCATCCAAATTAGTCTAAAACAGTCCATAAACCTAGAATAAGTCTAAAATATAAACCAAACTCTATTAATCCATCAAACACAAACTAAAAGTTAAACAAAAAAAAAAATGAAAATTATGCTGATTGAAAATTATGCTGATTGAAAAAAGAAAAGAGAATCTCGTACCTTCAAAGTCGACAGACGCGGAATTGGCGGCGGCGGCAAGGAGGTTGATGGACAACGGTGGACGATGACATGGCAGCGACGACGGGAAAGAGATCGATGGCGGCAAGCATGAGAGAGCTGAAGCAAGTTGAAACCTAAGGGGGTTTGCGGCGTGCGTGAGAAAAGAGATGTGGGGTAGCGTTTAGGACCACCTAAATCATGTACATGGTACACGAGTTCCACATGGAACTCATGTACATGGTACCTGAGTTCGCTGGCACCACATCAGGAGGCTAACAATGCAAACAGTGACCAGACAGCGTGCCAACAGTGACCAGTCAGCGTGCCAACAATCGCAATTTCCCTCTGGACTTGCGTATGACGTATGCGATTCACCCTCGTAATCGCGACGAACGACTATGTTTTACTGAACTTGCGACCCAAGTACACAATTTAGCTACCCTACTTTTGGAATTATTTTTGAGAACTCCTCTATTTGCTATCTTTTTCAAAAATATATCTCTTATGTTCTCTTTCTTTTTTCCATACTAATTAATTCAGGGTTGAAAATTTTGTAATTATACATTTTAAAAGTTATTTTTAATAAATTTAAAATAATGTACTACACATTAATATCAATCTTTGATAAATTAAGTAAGTTGACATTTAAGAAAGAAAGATGTCATACAATATCCTCAATCAAATAAAAATTAGTCAAGAAAACTTGTTCATTAAAGAAACATTTCTCATTTTCTTCTTTGGAATGGAAGCAAGGAATAATATCAATCTTTGCCACACCTTCAAGAATATTTTGTCTAGATTTGCTTGTTACCAAACACCAAGGAAAAAATAATTGATGTGTCTATTTGAAGCTATTCTAATATTATACATTTTTACTCATTTAACATTCATTCATTTTTCCCCATAGAAAACAAAAATAACATTTTAGCCCTTATTATATTTGACATGTTACTTTCACTCATTACTCATATCACGTAATAAATAGGAAAATGAAAACCCTTTTTAGGTAGGCATGAAAAATGTACTTTTGTACTATTTCCCATTTACCTTTACCTTTTTAGGCACCAAATATTAATTACACAACTGATCATACTCATTCAATAATTCTCTTTTTCTTCCTTCTTTGAAGAGTTGATATCAGATTGCCTTTTTTTTTTTCATTGAATGATCATTTTCTTTTATTTGAGTTTCTCAAAATTTTTAAATAGTACTACTGTCTCAATTAAGAATAGGATTAGATTTTTTTTTTTTTTTCTAAATTTCAAAGATCTGTTTGATGAACATTTGGAGGTCGTTTGATAACCATTTCGTTTTCTGTTTTCTTTTTTTGTTTTTCATTTTTTAAAAAACAGGGGTGTTTGATAACCATTTCTGTTTTTTGTTTTCTGTTTTTTAAAAACGTTTGTGAAATTATAAGTAAATTTCAAAAACAAAAAAAAAAATAGTTTTTAAAAACAGATTTCTGTTTTCCAAAAACTCATTTTTCTTCTAATGCTTACTTTTCTTCTCTTTTACCTATCTTTCTCCAACAAATTCCTTTCTCTATTTTTTTTCTCTAAAACGTTTTTTACTCTATAAAATTTATTTTTCTCTCTCTAATATTTTCTCTCTCAAAACTTTTTTTTCTCTATATCTTGTCTATTTCTAAAAACTTATTAATAATTTTTCTCTCCTTAATGAACATGTTCTAATTTTTCTTTTGAAAAAAAAAAGTCACCAAAATTTTCTATTGCTACAATTTTTCTTTATTTTTCTAATTTATCGTTATTTCTTTAGCATATCTTTTACTCTTAACCTTATTATCTCTCTAAATTTTATTTTTTTCATTTAATTTTTTTAATATAAAATTTATCGCTTTTACTCTTACTTGTTTTCTACTTTTCCTCTAACTAATATCTTTTCTCGAGTCTAATAATTAATATTCTTTCTCTAAATATTTTCTTTCATCTCTCTAAATTTTCTATGTTTAACTTTTCTCGTCTTTAGAAAAAAAAAACTTGTCTTGAAAACATTTATATTTGTGTCTCTAAATTTTTGTTTCAACGTCTCTACACATTTTTCTCTCTCTAAAACATCTTTTCATCTTTCTAATTTTTAAAAAACTGAAAACCAAAAACAGTTATCAAACAAGGTTGGTTTTCTGTTTTTTAAAAACAGAAAACAAAAAATAGTTATCAAACACATATGGTTTTTGTTTCTAAAAAACAGAAAACCAAAACCAAAAACCAAAACACAGAAAAACCAAAAACCAAAAACTGAAATGGTTATCAAACGGGGCCTTGGTTTTTGGTTTTTGGTTTTTGGTTTTTGGTTTTTGGTTTTTAAAAATTAGGCTTGTTTTCTCTCAATTTCCTTAGAATGATTTTTATCTTTGTTAAATACACATTTGCATTCCTAGCCAAATTTCAAAAACAAAAACAAGCTTTTGAAAACTATTTTTTTTAGTTTTAAAAAATTGAGTTGGTTTTTGAAAACATGGGAATAAGATAGACAACAACACAAAGAAACTTATAGGTGAATGTAGTGTTTGTAGGCTTAATTTTTAAAAATCAAAAACCAAAAATCAAATGGTTATCAAACGGGACCTAAATTTATTTATTTTGATTAAATTACAAGTTATCTCTAAACTTGGAAATTTGTGTATAAGAGGTCCCTAAACTTATAAAAAATTATTTAATAGATCTCTAAAATTTCAATTTTAGACCGTGTCTAAAAAAATGAATCCTAAATTGAAAGTTTAGCCATTTATTAGACACAATTGAAAATTTTGAAGTCTATTAGAAATTTTTAAAATTTTCAATCACAAACCTAAAAATTAAAGGACTAAACTTGTAATTTACGTTTTTTTACTCTTAAAATTTAAGTATTTTGTTTTACCTCCTCAATACTTTACATAATAATTTGGGTTAGTCCTTGTCATTAATTATTTAACGTAAATATATGATTTTTTTTTTTGTAACATTTTTATGTGAACAGATAGGGAATCAAACTTTTGACCTTTATAGAATGTAATATGCATATCTAAGTTCATTTTTAAGCCCGATACTAGACCTACACCCTCACTTAGTAACTTCATTTTGAAACTTGTTCATCAAGTAAATGAACTAATTAAATACTCACCCATACTTTATTTTTGTTAAATAAATTATAAAAAGAGACTAATGAGAAGAGAATAAATAATGTGATTTCTTAGGAAAAGTTAAAATTATCGAAAGCTCAGGGGAAAAATGACGAAATAAGTAATTAAAGAAAAAATGGTTAAGATCCAAAGTAGAATTTAAATCTTAATAACATCTTAAAAAAGGTTCAAATAATTTGGGATGAATAAATTTAAGGTACAAGTAATTTGGAATGAATGAATTAGAATTAGAATTAGAACATAGTAGTAATTTACTTTAGTAATCAATCTGTACATCATTAGTAGTTGAAAAAAAAATAATTTTAGTAATTTGAACATAATAAAAAGAATATAAAAGTAAATATATAATAATTAGGGTAAAATGGGTAAAAAGTTTGGAGTAAAGTTGGGAACTATTAATGATTTTTAATATGATTGAAAATTGGGACATGAATGGTCACTTTCAGGTATGGAAGATCAGGAAAGGGGATTGAAAAACTAGGTACATTATATTTATGGTCAAAATTATTTGGAAAAGAAAAAGAAAATATAATGGCATTTTTGTAATTATAGGAGGAAGTGAAGAGAAGAAGACTGATGAAAAAATGAGAGTTTTGTGTGTGAGAGTTTGAGAGAGAGGGAAATTTGAAATTAGGGTTTTGGACTTTTGAGAGAGAGAGAGAGAGAGAGAGAGAGAGAGAGAGATGTTTAAATAATTTAATATATAAAAAACATAGAAAGAGAAAGAGAGAGACAAAGGAGGCAAGCAATGAGGATTTATATAGTTTGTCACTTTACAGTTGATACAAAAACAAAAGCAAAGAGAAACTTAGCCAATCACATGGCCTTTAAAATAATAATAATAATAATAAACAATCTCTCTCTCTTGGAGTTGGTGTGTGTGAGAGAGAGTTCTTTTCTCTCATCTCAAGACATCCTCACCACAAGCAACAACAACACAAACCCCAAAAACCTCCATCACTCTACCTTCTTAAACCTAACATTTATCTATATTTTAATTTACAAACCAATCTCTCTCTTTTTCCTTTTTTTTTTTTTAATTATGAATAATATCCTTCAACTTGTAAATTTGTATCTACTTAGTCCTAGAACTTTAAAAAAATGTCTACTAAAATCATTTTCACATCTTCTATTTAGTATCTAATAGGTCACTTAACTCTCGATGATGTTTAATAACAAGTCCTTCAACTTTCAACTTTCAATTTTGTATTAAATAATCTTTGAACTTTTGACCACTTTTTTTTCAAATTACGAATTAATTATTAGAGATAATATTCAAAGTTGAGAGTCATATTAAACAAAAAAAAAAAATATCTATAAATCAATTTATTTCTTAAAATTTTGAATACGTTAGACTTATCAAACACTAAATGGTAAGTTTAGGTACATATTAAATCTTTTTTTTTAAAAGTTAAAAAACTTATTAGACATCAACCCAAAAGTTTAAACATTAGACTAGACTAAAAAAATAAAAAAAAAAACTCTAAAAAAGGATAGAGAGAGAGAGAAAAAAAACACTTCTTGTTGTTTGGTTTTAAAATATTGCTAATTTGTTTTAGGTCAAAATTATATATAATATAAGTATAGTCTATGTTTTAAACAAATGCCTCCATGACATGTTTGGCCTATATGCCACTTTTTAGATCACGGATCATCACACCAAAAATATTAATATAATATAACAGTAGTAACAAAACTATGCATCTAATTATATATAGCCCCAATTCTTTTTTAATTCATTAAAATTCAGTTGGTTCTTTGAACCAACATAATTTAACTTCTCTTTTTTCAGTTTATATATATTTATGATATGGTTGAAAATTAGTTGTCATACAATGCACTTGAGATTGAGGAAGAAATTGTGGATGTGTTCTTTTTCAATTTTATCCTAATGACTTGATTTGAGATCTTTTTCACTTTAAATCACATTTCAGGTCTTAAATTTAGACCTAAATTTCTTTAAAAGTTGAGGTTCAAAATGGAAAGTAATTGACCCAACGCTTTAGTTAAATATAAACATCTGTGTCTACCACTGATCATATTTAATTAATTAAAACTCTACTCTAAGTTTGAAATTTTAAGAAGGTGATGTCTATTCAAACAATTTACAACATTATTATCTGAATTGTTAGATATATACTTTATAATTATATAATAAAAGAAATTGTAGTCTAAAACTTTAAAACATATCATTTTCTTTTTAAATATACCATAAACTAAGAAAATGTAAATTAGATACAAACGATACTACAGATTATGATTTAAAAAAAAAAAAAAAATTGGGATCTGTCATCTATAGGTTAAATTACTATTTTAAATATTTATATGACTTTGATTCAATTTTATCTTCATAGGTCTGTTGAATCTATCAAAAACATTTTTTATACCACCAAAAGTGTACAAGTTGTTGTTTGATTGACATTCTTACTATGTGTGTTTGGTACGAACGTGACCCATTTTCTTTAGACAATTGATTAAAAAACAAAAAAAAGAATGCATCCAGAGGAATTTAACCAAATTATACAAATTTAATTAAAACCTTTAATATAAATTACAATGATGGAATTGTACTCGAATAAAAAAATATAGTAATGAAAATGGTAATTTTAACTTGATTTTTGTAAATTAATCAAGCATAAGAAATAACCTAATTCTAAATTTCATCATACAAATTATGGTTAGAAAAAAAAAAAAAAAAAAAAAAAACTTAAACATGACTCAATTGATTACAACATATATATCTTCAATAAAAAAAAAAAAAAAAATCAAAAGTAAAAAAAATTCTTATATTAATATATGGTTTTTCTTCCTTCAATTTTATAATAGTGGGGAGATGTTGGACACATTACGAAAATGAGATTAGAAACTTTGATTAAAATTATTAGAGTTAGGTTGGGAGTTGATTTGTAGGTTACGTGTATATAAAAATTTACAAAATAATGGAATTAATTATTGATTTGGAGAAACAAATTAAGTTTAGATGATTGGCTGAAAGGAAAGATTATTTAAATGAACTGAACTGGAAGTGCACAAAACTATAAACTGATTGATTGACATCCCTCTTGTTTAGTTATTTGATAATTATAATTTAGTAGATGACTGACTCATGCGTTAGCAACCTAATCTCACATTAATTATTGCGTCCCTCTTTCGTTTGATGTGACTAATCTCCACATTTTTTTAATATCTATAATTCAACTATGATGCAATCTATATTAATTTATAAAAACAAAAAGAGAATATTGTATTAGTTTCCCCCCGGTTTATATTCTTAAGTTTATAGTTTTGGAAGTATGTTTTAATTTGTAATTACATTTTGTTTCAAATTCTGTTTTAATCATCGAGGTTTCAAGATTGTTTTAATTGAATCTCCAAATTTTTAATGTCTATGTAACTTTAAAAACTAACCAATTTAGTCATTGTTGATATTTTTTTTGACCAATCAATTGTGAAGCATATGGATGAAATATTATTTTTTTAGTGTAAAGTTGTCGCATGTCAGTTTTAACATTCATTAATATTGATGATATGAACTAAGGGTTAAAAATATCTATTTAGCTAATTTTCCTTGTGACGTCCAAGTATAGGAGAGCTATATGAATGGATTGAGACCATATTCGAATAAGAGGGATCGTGAGGATATGAAAGTCTGGGTCAAGATAAGCTTAGAAGAGTTATTTATAGTTCATAACTACCTATACTAACAAGGTATATTTTCTTTTTTGGTTGCCCAATCGTAGAAATTTCAAAGTTAAACGTGCTTGGCTTGGTGAAGTTTTAGCTATGTGTGTGACCCCCTAGGAATTTTCTTATAAAACATGTGAATGAGGACAAAATATGCTAAAAAGACTCATGTTGGTCTATAAGGATAATTTTCACTCTTACAACCATGTAAGACAAGTACGGTGATGTGGTCAAGTCGTAGGAGATGTAGGGAAACGTCGGGACTGTTAGGTGTCAAATTCGGATTTTGAATCCTAGGCGATGACGATTTTTATTTGAAGTCTTTTCAATAATGATAGGTTGGCCATTTAAAATTATTAGAGCTAATAAAACTCTAATAAACTAGTCTAAAGTTTGATTAAAACGTGTTAGAACTTCATAAAAAATCTCTTAATATCAAGGTGGGGGATATGATTCAATACAATACCATAAAGGCTTGGCAGCTTTCCACTACAAAATAATCAATTAGGGTACCCTTTTGTTATCAAACTCATATTGTCGTTTTTCTAGCTCCTCTAAATTCATTACTTAATATATAATAATTTTCTTGACTTAGAGAGTTCAAGTAGCATTCAACATGTTGTATTCTTACTTTTTTTCCCTTTCCTAAGTTTTTTTTTTTTTTTTTTTTTTTTTTTTTTTTTTTTTTTTTTTTTTTTGGGAACACAGAAGTATTTTGATAATATACTTAATATTTTATCCTCCGAAGAAAATTATTTAAATGTTTTCCCTAAACTTATTATTATTTAAAAGATTGTATTTGAGTAGAACACAAGAAAATTGGTTATAAAACCAAGATTTTGGTTAATCACTTTAACCATGTTTTGCCTAAACTTCTTATCCATACAAATATCTATCCATTAAGTAACTATGAATAAAAAGACACATCTATAATATCTATTAAATAAATTACAAAAAGTTGTTTATGAAAAAGAATAAAATAATATTTTCATGGGAAGTAGAAGGTTAGAACAAAATTTTTAATAAATCAAATGATATATATAGAGAACTACCTATATGTGGTACTATGTAATTACTAATTTTTTTCAGCAATAAGAAATCTAATCTATAGTTCAATAATACATTAGTAAATATATTAGATTATTTTGCTATCCAATTAAAATTTCCTAATGAAAATAAAGAGAAAGAGATAGAAGAACTATTTTCAAAAAAAAAAAAAAAAAAAAAAAAAAAACAGAAGAAGAAGAGTGGTGGAGATTGGGAGATGAAATGGGCCATCTTTCCCAGGCGTATTGGGCCAACCCAAGTCAATGTGTACACCCAAATGCAATTGAGAAACTATTTTCAAAGTTTTTTTTTTCTTTTTTTTTAAGGAGTAACTAGATAAATGTCCATTTTTAATTGAGCATTTTGAAAAATGGCCATATGTTTTTGTCATTTAAAAAATGGCCAATTACAATTTTTAGTAGCTTTTTTTACAACGAATCGGATGAAAATACCTCCGAATGAAATCTAAATCGAGTGAACCGATAAATTCAAATACAACGTAAATCCAATAAACTATAAATTCAAATACAGCGTAAATGCAGGAGAAAATCTAGGGTTTACACTTAATTTAACGACACATTGAAAATCAATCAAATTCAACTTTAACAAATATAACAAATAAATAGCTTAACTGTATAAATTAATAATAGGGAGATAGTCGTAGAATTTAAAAAAAAAAATCTGTTGAACATTTACCTTAAAAATAACATGAATTAAGGGAGAGAGTTGATTGATAACAAAAATCAACCAAAATAGCATGAATCAAGTGAGAGAGTTGTAGAGTTAAAAAAAATATGTTAACTTTATGTGTGTATTTAAATTACAATTCATTTACACACAAAACCCTATTTTCTTTTCCAAACCTTTACTAGATATTGTCTCGTTGGGTATTCAATAACCTAACTTCAAAGTGTATTTACTAAACTTGCAGATAATTTCAATCATCTTGAAAAGGGGGAAAAAATCATTACTCACAAATGTTACTAGAACAATACAAAAGATTAAGTTTATAAAAAGAAAAATTATGCAAATACAATGTATCCAGTAAACAAATTATGCAAATACAACGTATATAAGTTAACTAACCTATTAGACAACATGCAAATAATTTTAGTAGGGGTAAACATCAAATCATCTAAAAAAGCGAGAAGAAATCATTACTCACTATTTTCCTTAATAGCCATGCATCGTCTCTGTCCTCACAAAGCCTAAATATTGTCGGTTTACCATAAATATTGCTATACAAGGAGAGACGATTAATTTTTTCATTATTCTGAAATGTAAGCTTACTATTTCTGCAATCGATGAGTTGTTTGAATGAAAATTTTGAATCCACACCCACTGTTGACACCTTGAATCCAGTGTATTGATTGCAATTATCTCATAACCCATCGTACCATATAGAAAGGAGAATAGAAGGCATCTAGTTTTGAAAAGAAAGAGCAAGGATTACATTAATGAACAAAAAAATGAATGTGATTTTTAAAAAATAAACACAACCATGCAAACCATACCTATGATCAGCCTACGGTGTTGGAAGAAATTGTGAACCAACAAAACGATCAACCTTCTTCTAAAAGATGATCAAGAGAGAGGATCGATGTTGTAAAAATATACTGGAAAACCAAAGCAAAAAAACGTATATTTTGGGTAGTTCCCCAGATTGCAAATGGGGAGAGATTATTAATTGATTCTGTAACCATCCTTTCCTTGATTCATGGGATTGGAGGTTAACGATTTTTTTTTTTTTTTGAAATTTCATTAGATACAGATAACATAAATATAGGGGAGACTTGGGAAATTACTCAAGGGGAAAAATGGAAGATTTAATTGCACGAAAATAGGTAAAAAAATAACGTTGGGCCATTTTTCATTAAAAAATTCCGATTTGGCCATTTTTCAAAACTACACTTTAATTTTGGTCATTTCTAAGGATATCCCTATTTTTAATTGGTTGTTTTAGAAAATAGTCATATGCATTTTTCGTTTGAAAAATGATCAATTACTAATTTTAGTAGTTTTTTTAACAACGAAACAAACAAAAATGCCCATAATCGAAATATAAATCTAGTAAACAAATGAATTCAAATACAACATAATGAAGGAGAGAATCTAGGATTTATAGTTTAATGAAAATTTAAATTCAAATACACAGAAAATCTAGGAAAAATAGTTTATCTGAAAAAAAAAATAATTAAAAAAAAAATTGAGTTTACAAAGATATTATGGAAACAATCAATATAGCAAAGGGACTGACTAAAATACTCTGTAATGAAATCTACATGCAATGAAAACTTAAATTCAAATATAACATAAAAACTTTTCAAAAAACAATTTACAGCATAAATGAATGAGAGAAGTTTAAATTAATGACAAACTTTAATCAAACAAATTTAAATTTACAAAGATAGGACTGAAATAGTTAATATAAATTATCTTAAAAACAAGATTTAATAATAAAAATTTAAAATTATAAATATAATATTGAAATAATCACAAGTAGGAAAAATATAAATGAATTACACAAATACACTATATTGAAAACTACCTTTAGAGTGTTAGAGTGGTCGAAATCTACTACATTCTCAAATATCGATCGCCCTACTGTTGGAGACGAAAAATAATAGTCATGAAACATCCCTATCCTTAGAAAGCCTATATATTGGGTCAGAACTATTATTATATATAGGGAGCCAATAAATTGTTTGATTATTCTCAAATTTAAACTTACTTCTTATGCTGTTGTTGAGAGATTAGAGTATAGAATCTTTTACAATGTTATTGTCAGTACTGATTCTTATTATTAGGGGTGTGAGTAACCGAACCGTCGGTTCGGTTCGATTCGGTTTCAGCTTTAATTCTTATAGAACCGAACCGAACCGATAGGGTTAGGTTCGGTCTTGCCCCTTTTTCTTGAATCGATATAAATACTAAATAGACGTTCAAACTTAGGGTTCCATCGCCTCGCCTCTTCTCCTTCTCGCTAGACGCTTCGTCGCACCTCTTCTCCTTCTCGCCAATCGCGTCGTTCTCGTTCAGATTTACTTACGCTTCACCAGTGCTTGCTGTTATGCCTCACCTGTCGTCGATCCTCGCTTATCACCGTCGTCAGTGCTTGCTTCTTTTTGGGTTTAAGTCGCCGTCATCAGTTCCTTCGCCATTTGTTCTTCACCATTCCTCCTTGTGCTTCAGGCGCTCTGGACCCAGACGAGCTCTCTCTGTTTCCATGTTGGTTGGCCCTCTTGAAATCTATGTCAAAGCTTCCATTAGGTGTCCAACAGGCTTGGCGACTGTAATTTCTTCTCTTCATTTTTTTTTCTCATTTCTGTGCGGCTGTGGTTGGTTTTTCGTTTTGAAAAAATTTGTAGGGTCTTCTTTGTTTCTGGGCTAAGGTGGACTTGAGATAATGTACATTTCATGGAAGTTGTAGTAATTTGTAATTAGAAATATACAAGAGTGATTCTAAGTTGGTTTTCTTTGTTTCCTGTTTGAAATTGATGTGTGTTTCAAGAAATCACACTAACTTGACGGAATGTCTTTCAGTGAACTTCTTGAGCATTATCGAGCTTTGTATTTATTTTTTGGGTTTTTTTCTATTAGTTTGATTTATGGATTTTCTCTATTAGTGTTTGCAATCGATTTCTGGGTTTCTTCTCCATAATCTGTTTTTCCTCTTCAGTTCAGCTTCAAGGGATTGAGATTTTTTAGGCACTGTCTTTCTCCTCCTCTTTTTAGTATTGTTGTTTGGGAAAGAAAAAAAACAGCTGACCCGACCCGACCTGGATCGGTTCAACTCTGAACGGGTCGGGTCGGGTCGGTTCAGTTTGTCCGTACAACCAACTTCATGTCGGGTCGGGTCGGTTTGTCCGTACAACCGACCCGACCCGAAAAATTTACACCCCTACTTATTATCCCACCCATCATACCATATAGAAATGAGAAGACTAAACATCTAGTTTTGAAAACAACAATGAAAATAAGAGAATGAATTAGAATTGAAAATAAATGTAAATTAAGTAGTGTAGCATACCTATGTTTAGAGATCAATAATCCTTTCAAAGGTCACAATATCAGTAGAGCAAAAACTCGATGGATGGAAAAAAAAAGTCATGAAAACGATGAAAATGCTGATTAGATAATTAAAAACTAAGAATCTAATCGAAAATTTAAAATGAAAACCTGATTTCTGTGTAATCTTTCAATTAAAAAAAAGATAAAATTTTAATTTTAATTTTGAGAGATAAGAGAGAGAAGATAGATACTGTAATTCTTTAATTCATGGGATAAACTATTTTATTATTATTTTTTTTCTAATAAAATCAGTTGGTGGCTTCCTAAAAAATAGGGTGTGAACGTGAAACTTGACTCAAGGGTACAATTGGAAAGAAGATTCTCACAAAAATAGGTTAAAAACAATTTAGCAATTTTTTATTCAAAAAATATGTTTGGCCATTTTTCAAAAATACAGTGTATATCGACCATTTGATTATGGTCGAGGGCGACGTTGCTGGAATTAATTGGGATTCTAGATCAAGAATATTAAAGCCAAGGTAAGTGGTGAAAGAGTTAGAATTCCCAATTCCGTTACAGCGGAAGCAATTGGACCGTTTGTAAATTAATTTTGTTCTACAAAATACCAATACATTGGCAAAAGGTTAAGCGATGAGAAACATACCTTCGTTGACGACTCTGAATTCTTCAAGAACGCCTTTTTTTTTATTGCTCTGCAACAACGAAGAACACCACCATTTGATCTTCCCCGCTATAACTCTGAGATTCGGAACGTAGTTGTGAGACTACCTAATCTTGAATGGGAAAAACTCTAGAGAGAAAATTCTCCCTAGTTCTTGAGTTGAGAGAATATGAGAGGGCCTTATGGTGGCCATATGTTGTTGTACCTAAACCCTAGGTTTAGTGTTCTATTTATAGGAGAAATGTCATGAATAAAATATTCATTTAAAATCAATTATTTCCATAACTGATTTAATCTTTTTCATAATTAATCAATTCCATGACCAATCAATTCCACAATTGATTAATCTTTTCCATAAATCATTGATCACTTCCACAATTGATTAAATCATTTCCATAAATGATTAATTACTTCCATAAGTGATTAATCATTTCCATAATTGATAAATATTCAATTAATTAATTCTTTAATTAATTAATCACCAATTAAATATCATATATTTAATTTTAGACCTTCTATTAGTTAATTAATTAATTACCCAATTAAATATCATATATTTAATTTCAGGCCTTCAATTAATTAATTCCATAATATGAATCAAATTCATATTAAAATTTGAACTCCTTCAAATTCCCTTATATCCTATAAATTTAATATGAATCAAATTCATATTAATATTTGAACTCCTTCAAATATTTATTTCTCTCATAGACTATAGTTTAATTAAATCTCATTTAATTTAAACTAAATTGAATAATTAATTAATTCATCTTCTAATTAAATACCATATATTTAATTAGACATATATTTGAACTTTTTCAAATATATCAATCTCTCAATATAGTAAAGTTTAATCTCAAATTAGACTTTATATTTTAATGCATCACTATACATTATATTAATTTGTATCTCATACAATTAACTTAATTCCCAATATGAATTTGAACTATTCAAATTCTCTCAAGATATATTTGTTCCTAATTACTCTTTACGAGCTAGCAGAGGGACCTAATGGACCTACAGATCAGAAGCTCCAATGATATGAGGTTAATAGATTAAACTCATTAATCAGGTTAACCAATATTCATTAACTGTGGGTCATTCCACTAAAGACCCACAACTGCACTCTTCTCACTGTAGAACATTTATGTGTCCATCGATATAGACCTATACCGGTAAGTTAATCCTTCACGAGTGTCCGTAACTACAGCTGGGCCAAATTACCGTTTTACCCCTGTGTTACATCTGTCTCCTTAAGTACCAGTGCTCATCTAATGAACAACCTGTTTATGGTCCAACCAATAAACAGAAAGTCCCTCTCGGGCCAGTGAGAGGGCGGGATCCCTTTGTTCAAGTCCCGGAGTCACCACTTAAGGGAACACTCATCTACTTCTCCTAGAAGTGGGAAGGAGTGAATTCCTTCTTGTGTTGTCATGTCCCCAGCCTCCCCCTCGGTCTTGTCCCCAAAAAGGAAGGCATATTGAGTCGACGTATTGGCCACTCTCACCCATGCTAATCAAAGGACAATCCCTCATGAGAAGGAGTTCATGACACACTCAGGATTAAGACTGAGTTACCTAGGTCATCCTATTGAAACAGTAACCTAACTAGTTAACGGTGTTATAACTAATGGTTGACTATTTCGTGGTCTGGTCTTATGCAAACTCATTGCATAGGATACCTCCGCTCGCATGTCTCCTACATGGACGCCTTGGATCAATACGTCTGTATCGAATACAAAGTGGGTCGTATCACATAGTGTTATCAAGATAAGGTACCCAACCTTATCCCTATACTATAGACCTTTTAGGTTGTTACTTGAACATCGATCCCCGTATGTCCCCACATACTAGTTCAAGTTACATATAAACAACCTTGGATCTTAGTTTATTGGATTTGGGTCAAATTGTGCAATATTTAACAATAACACTTTATTGTAGGAACTCAATAACACTTTATTGAAACAAGTATACAATTTGTTTACATTCACTATCTACGAGTTTTAGGGCATAAAACCCAACAAGTGGCTTTACTACTGGAAATGCGCTTAAGCTAGGTTGAGAAATTCCATGCTATTAGGATAGAGTTTTCATGTATGATTGCTATGTGATGCATGACTCGATGACACTAGAACCATGATTTTATTTGTTATGTAGACCATGAAAGACTGTGTGATTTTGTGTCATACATGATTGAGGATTTTATGTGCATTCTCATGATTTATGATGTTTTGATATGGGACCCCATGCATGTGTATGTTTCATGAAATTAAAAGAACCATGTTCATGACAATTACCCGAGGTACTATAGGCGAGATTCAACCCCACTAACTAGGTGTCAATTGACTATTCAATGAGGCGTATTTTCTAGAGGATGCTTACTGTATCTCTTAGTTGGGAGAGGAACCCGAGGAAAGGTAATTGTACATGTTAAGGCCTTAAAAGGAATTCATAATTAAGAGGAAAGAGGAATAGGGTCCCACAAGATAAGCATGAACCATGTTGTATGTGTTTGCATATCCTGACCCTAATAGTGGGGTTACTTAATTACTGAGTATTTTAAATACTCATTCTTTCCATGAATGTCTTTTTTTTTTTTTTTTTTTTTTTTTTTTTTTTTTTTTCAAGTTAAGGCAGGGGTGTGTGATGGCGATAGATGAGGACTTGTTAGGTAGCCATGGGAGAGACAAGGACTCATGGATTTGTTATTTTTCTTCCGCTTCATCATGTACTCTTTTTTGCATTCTTTTTTGGTTTTAGAACTTGTTTTGAGAACTCTTTAGAGGCCATGTTTGATTCTAGTTTGAAAGTTATTTGAGAACATTTTTTTTGTGACTTTAAAGTTAGGGATCCCAAATAAAGTGTGAATTTATGTTTTAAAAATTTATATTTCGAAAGGCCTCCATAGCATGCATTTGGTAACGGCCCCGAATAGGTTCATTTTAGAAGTCGGGTCGTTACAAGTTTAGTTTATGATATTCTCTATTTGAATTATTTTTGAATTGTTGGTTATATACTATTTATAGATTTACATCACTAGTTAATGCTAGGGTTCTAAGGTAGTCTCATATCTGAAGAAGACACATGATAACACCCAAAATGTGTTATCTTATCACTTCTAATTTGATCTTGTTAGTGTGCATTTCATGGTTTAAGTGTCTATTTTACAGGGATTCGAGCATGATAGGGCAAATAGACCTATATTTCGTTTTGGCGCTAACTCAGAGTTTTTACGGTGTTTTTCAAGCTAATCTGGAGTCCTCGAGATGACCCGAGGCTAAAGTCATCGACCGGAACGCTTGGTCATCATTTTCGGAGCCAAAAGGATCAAGACTGTGTTGGGTTTTATGCCCTAAAACTCGTAGATAGTAAATGTATATTTGACCGAACATTAATAAAGTGATGTATTATTCAATGTTTGTATTATATCTTGTCTTATTAACCCTAATCCAATAAACTAAACATCCAAGGCTAATAGAATGAGGCTTGAACTAGTATGTAGGGACATACGGGGATCAATGTTCAAGTTTTAGCCTAAAGGGTCTGTAGTATAGGGATAAGGCTGGGTACCTTATCCTGGTGACACTATGGATACGGCCCGCTTTGTATATTGATACAAACGTAGTGATCAAACGCTTTCATGTGGTTGACATGCGAGTGGGGGTATCCTGTGCAATGAGTTTGCACAAAGACCGGACCGCAAAATAGTTAACCACTAACTGTAACACCGTTAGTTAGCTTGGTTTCTATTTCACGAGGATGACCTAGGCAACTTGGCCTTAATCCTGAGTGGATTATGGACTCCTGTCCATGAGGGATTGTCCTTTGATTTGTACGGGTGAGAGTGGCCTGTTCGCCGACTCAATAAGCCTACCATTTTGGGGACAAGACCGAGTGGGGAGCTGGGAACGTAGTCTTACAAGATGGAATTCACTCCTTCCCGATATTAGGGTAAGTAGAGGTGTGTTCCCTTAAGTGGTGTCTCCGGGTCTTGAACAATGGGCCCTACCCTCTTTATGGCACGAGAGGGATTTCTGTTTGCTGGTTGGACCACAAACAGGTTGTTCATTAGAGGAGCACTGGTACTTAAGGACCAAGAGATAGCCCAGGGGTAAAACGGTAATTTGACCTAGCTGGGGTACGAACACACGTGACGGGCTAACTTGCTGTTGACGGTCGATATACGTGGACACAGAAATATATCTGCAGTGAGAAGAGTGCAACTATGGTTCTATAGTGGAGTGAACCACAGTTAACGAACATTGATTAATTTGGTTAATGAGTTTAGCCAATTAATCTCACATCGTTGGAGCTTCTGATCTGTAGGTCCATTAGGTCCCACCGGTAGCTCTATAAGGGCGTTGAAGTAAATTTCTAAGGGAGAATTGAATATTCGAAGAGGTTTGAATAGTAAAATAAAATATGAATTTGATTCATATTATAAAACTATAGGTTATAATTAATGCACATTAGATGTACATTAATACTATAGTTTATTTTTGAGAGGAATATAATTAAATATGAGATATTTAATTATGATATTAATTAATTAGAGAATTAATTAATTATTGTTTTAATTCAATTCAATTAAATTTGATTTAATTGAATTAGATTAAAACTTTAGGTTATGTGGGAATGTTATGTAAATATATGATTTACATTAATTATAATAATTAGTTAGTTTAATTGTTAAATTATTTATATTATTATAAATTGGTTAATAATTTAGAATTATTAATTAATTTATTTATCAGTTAGTTGAACTTATAAGTGTGTACGTGTGAAGGGGAGTTAAATTAGGGAGTGAGAAGTTTTATCGGTAGAATAACCACTCCCCAATATAACCCCATTTGTTGAGTTGGTTACGCAACTTTTTCCCAGTCCACACACGCCATTCTCTCCCTCTCACTCTCCAGATCTCTCTGCAATTTTCTCTCAAGAATACAGAGAAGAAAAATTCTCCTAACCTTTAGAAAATTTCGCTCCCACAAGCACTTTTCGCACATCCTTCAAGAGAATACCGGTGCAACCATTTTGGTGGTGTTCGTGACTAATTTCCCGCGAAGAAAAGGGATTTTTGCTGCTGTTTTTGGGTGGAGAACCAAGGGATTTTGGTGATACGTGTCAAGAACCTCTTCAAAGGTATAATGTTCTTGATCTTGGATCAATAGGATCCAATTTAGATTAGATCTAAATTAAGAACTAGCATGTTTTATAATTAAAATTCAGTAGTTTTATTTTGATTTTACTGCTGTATTTTATTTGCCAAACGTATTGGTATTTTATTCCGAATTAAATACTGAGTAAAGGTTCTGTAAGGTTCGTCTTAACGGAGGAATGTCCTCCCGTTCCCCCTCGCACTGCCTCTCAGGCAGTTAAGGACACCTACGAACGCTGGACCAAGGCCAATGAAAAGGTCAAAGTCTATATTTTGGTCAGCTTGTCTGAAGTGTTGGCCAAGCGTTACGAGAACGTGGAAACTGCTAGGGAGATTATGAATTCCCTGCAGGAGATGTTTGGACTTCCGTCCTACCAGCTCCACCACGACGCCTTGAAGAACGTCTTCAATGCCAAGATGCCGGAAGGTCAATCTGTTCGGGAACACGTCCTGGACATGATTAACCAATTCAACATAGCTGAGGCAAATGGCGGGGTTGTCTGCGAGCGCAGTCAGGTTGCATTCATCCTTCACTCGCTCCTAGCGAGCTATCTGTATTTCAGGACGAACGCGAGCATGAATAAGATTCAGTTCAACCTAACTACCCACCTCTCGGAGTTACAGATTTATGAGTCCTTGCAAAAGAGCAAGGGCAAAAATGTGGTTAAAGGAGAGGCCAATGTGGCCTATTCCAAGAAGAAGTTCCTGAAGGGTTCATCCTCAGGGACTAAATCTGTACCCCAGGCTTCTTCATCGAAGCAGATCCAAAAGAGGAAGGGAGACAAGGGGAAGGCTCCTGCACAGGCTGTGCAAGGAAAGGGGAAGGCCAAGGTCGTGGCCGACAAAGGCAGATGCTTCCACTGAATGCAGATGGTCACTGGAAGCGCAACTGTCCCCGCTACCTTGCTGAGAAGAGAAGAGAAAAAGAAGGTAAATTCGATTTACTTGTGTTAGAGACTTGTCTCGTTGAACATGATGAGTTTGCCTGGATACTGGATTCGGGAGCCACTAATCATGTTTGTTCTTCTTTTCAGGGAAATAATTTCCAGCAGCTGGCAGAGGGTGAAATGACGCTCAAGGTCGGAACGGGAGACATCGTTTCAGCTCGTGCAGTGGGAGCTGCAAAATTATTCTTTAGAAATAGGTTTTTAATTTTAGAGGACTTGTACTTGGTTCCTAGAATTAAAAGGAACCTTATTTCTGTTTCAGCTTTGTTAGAACAATGTTATTCAGTTTCCTTCTTGCTTAATGAAGCTTTAATTTCAAAGAATGGAGTTTACATTTGTTCAGCTAAGCGTGAGAATAATTTATTTGTGTTAAGACCAAATGATGCTAAGGCTATTTTAAGTCATGAAATGTTTAAAACGGCCGAAACGCAAAACAAAAGGCAAAAAGTTTCTCCTTTAAGTAACAACACGTATCTTTGGCATCTTCGTCTTGGTCATATTAACATCGATCGGATCGATCGTTTGGTTAAAAATGGACTTCTAAGTGACATAGAAGATACATCTTTACCACCCTGTGAATCGTGTCTCGAGGGTAAAATGACCAAGAGGCCTTTTACCGGAAAAGGTTATAGGGCCAAAAAACCACTTGAACTGATACATTCGGATCTTTGTGGTCCAATGAATGTAAAGGCTCGAGGTGGTTATGAATATTTCATCTCTTTCATAGATGATTATTCTCGATACGGTTACTTGTACCTGATGGGCCATAAGTCTGAAGCTCTTGAAAGGTTCAAAGAGTTTAAGGCTGAGGTAGAAAACCTGTTAGGTAAAACGATTAAAACACTTCGATCAGATCGAGGTGGAGAATATTTAGATCAGCGATTCCAGGACTATATGATAGTGTTGGGTTTTATGCCCTAAAACTCGTAGATAGTGAATGTAACCGTTGACCGGATATTAATGAAATAATATTGATATATTTTTCCATTAATTGTTATTAGTTATTTTATATTTGTCTTTGCCTAATAATAACCCTAATCCAATAAACTAGACATCCGAGGCTGTAATATGAGTCTTGAACTATATGTAGCGACATATGGGATCATTGTTCAAGAAACAGCCTAAAGGGTCTATAGTATAGGGATAAGACTGGGTGCCTTATCCTGGTGACACTATGGATACGGCCCACTTTGTATTTGATACAAACGCTGCGATCCAACGCGTTCGTGTAGGAGACATGCGAGTGGGGGTATCCTATGCAATGAGTTTGCATAAGACCGGACCGCGAAATAGTAATCACTAATTATAACACCGTTAACTAGTTGGTTTTCTATTTTCACTAGGACGACCTAGACAACTTAGTCTTAATCCTGAGTTGATTATGGACTCCTGCTCATGAGAGATTGTCCTTTGATTTGTATGGGTGAGAGTGGCCAATACGCCGACTCAATAAGCCTACCACTTTGGGGACAAGATCGAATGGGGAGCTGGGAACATAATCGTACAAGATGGAATTCACTCCTTCCCGACTTTAGGGAAGATGATGAGTGTTCCCTTAAGTGGTTACTCTGAGTCTTGAACAAAGGGCCCTACCCTCTCAATGGTACGAGAGGGCTTTCTGTTTGATGGTTGGACCATAAACAGATTGTTCATTAGAGGAGAATTGGTACTTAAGGAAATAGAGGTGACCCAGGGGTAAAACGGTAATTTGACCCAGCTGGTGCTACGGACACTCGTGAAGGACTAACTAGTCGATATTGGTCTAAGTTTCGTGGACACAGAAAATATGTCTGCAGTGAGAAGAGTGCAATTGTGAGTCTATAGTGGAATGTACACACAGTTAACGAATATTGATTATTGTGGTTAATGAGTTTAACCAATTAATCTCACATCGTTGGAGCTTCTGATCTGCAGGTCCATAAGGTCCCACTGGTAGCTCGTAAAGTAATTTGAGGCAACTAAGTAATTAAATGTAAATTGAAAATGTTCAATTTACTAAGGGAAATAAATATAATATATATTGATATACTATTATGAGAGAAATTAATATTTGAAGAAGTTCAAATATAAATTTATGGAAGATTGAAAGAGTTCAAATAATGAATTAATTAATTTAAGTCCTAAAAGTGTTTGGGCAAAATTAATTAATTCAAGGCCGGAAATTAAATATGTGATATTTAATTGGTGGTTAATTAATTAAAGAATTCATTAACCATGAATTAATCAATTATGTAAATAATTAATCACTTAAGGAAGTGATTAATTGTTTATGGGAATGATCTAATTACTTATGGAAGTAATTAGTCATTTATGGAAAAGATTAATCAATTGGGGAATTGATTGATCATGATTGATTAATTAAGGAATAAGATTGAATCAATTTTGGAAAAGATTGATTTAATTGAATATTTTATTCATGGCCTCTCTTCTATAAATAGAACACTAGACCTAATTGGTCATGACACTTGACACTCTTGAAAGACAAGACCTAAAATTCTCTCTAGCCTCCCTCTTAGAGAAAGACTCCCACAAGTCTTTGGCCTCCTAGACTTAGAGACATACCGGTGTAACCTCTGTGGTTATTGTGTCAATCAAGAAGGAATTTCCAGCGAAGAAAACCAAAGGCGGCTGCTGCGTTTTCGTTCGTTGGAGCGTCGTTGGCGAAGAACGGTCAAGTCTACAACGGAGGTTTGTAACGGTTCTTCCTCTTTTCGTTAGAAAAGTTTTTAAAATAAATTTAGATTTATTTTAGCATGTTTAAACCGATTTTACAGCAACTTTAAAGCATGTTTAAAGTTTTGTTTGAGTTATCGTAACGGTATTTTAATGTTAATTAATATACGGCGTAAGGTCCAATCGATACGCTTCCGCTGCGTGGGGACTTTTATTCCCTTCAATCGGCATCAGAGCCATCGCTGTCCCTATTAATTAATTTTAAAAGTTGCGATAGGCTCTAATAGGTGGGATTTATGCATAATGTATGTTCGGTTTGCATTGAACTGTTTGGGTTAATTTTATGGCCATAGATTTTATTTTTATGTGATTTTGATCATGTAAGGCCCGATGTTTCGGGTATATTATGTAAAATCGAGTCCTATGTAAGTCCGGGTCTAGAATAGGTTTTTATGAGATGAAAATCGGAGCAATCGCTCGGGGCCGAAATCGGAGAAATCGTTGCTGTTTTGCCCAGATCCTGCTTCTAGACGCAACAGCGTCGGGACGCTCCTTCAACAGCGTCTCGACGCTGTCTCGATACCGAAGGCGCTCGGTAAGGAAAGCGCACAGCGTCGGGACGCTACCTCAACAGCATCTCGACGCTGTCTCGATTACGCAGGCGCCAGATATGGAAAACGCACAGCGTCGGGACGCTATCAACACAGCGTCTCGACGCTGTCACGATGGAGGCGCGCACTAGGGTTTCAACAGGCGCGGTTCAAGCGAGGCCGGTCCGGTTCGGACCGGTTCGGCTGGGCTAGGACCTATTTGGTTCGGTTCAGCCAATTTTTGGCATGGTTCGTGATTTTGGAAGCCGGTTCGAGGTGGTTTGGGGCGGTTCGTGCTGTCTAGACCAATTCCGGAGCTGTACATGGATTTTTTAGGATAGAATTTAGCTAAATTATTGTAATTTAATGCTTTATTTTATCCTAGGGGCCAAAATTAACCGGTTCAATTGCTGTTTATATGCTTCATGGATGTCATATAGAATATTTAATCCCACCTTAGGTTATAAACATGCTCATGCATTTTTTATATATTATAAATTGTTATAATGTATGTTTAAATGCATGGATTTGTTTTCATATTTTTTAATATAAGTGTATATTAATTTATATGAAAAATTGGAAAGCATGAAACATGTCATTACTTAAATTAAATATAAATAGTTATGTTTAATGTGATGAATGAAACATGCTTGGTTGATTTTGTTGATTGACTTATAATTGTTATAATAAAAGAAAATCAAAATTGCATGAAGCATGAAACATCCATAGTTAATAATATAATTGTTTTATTATTCATGCAATTGATGTGGCTTAATTATTCAATTTGAATGAGATTGTTGAATGAATTAAACCCTAGATTCTTGATTATAGGATTAATCATTAAAATTTGAAATAGTTCTTCAATATTAATGATTAGAAACCGTCAATCTATAATCAAGATTTGCATGCAAACATGAGATCATAGGATAAATTGGATTAATTTTAAATTGTTTAAAATTAATTAGACCTAGATCGATTTCTTATAGGATTAGAATCTTTTCTTACTTAGAATTAAAAATAGTTTTAATTTACTAAGTAGGAAAAACATTGCTATGATTATAAGGGAACTCCACCGGTAATGTTCTGTCTAAGGATGGGGGTATTTAAGTTGACGGTTTACGGAACACCTCCTACCTGGGAACTGACCTGGAATACCGGAGTTGAATTAATCATAGTTAAATGTTAGCATGCAATGTCACTAGGTTTATTAAAAGTGTTTAATGCACCTAGATCTTTAGAGTAAAGACCTTACATTACTGAGGTTATAAGGGAACTCTCTCGGTAAAGTTCTGTCTAAGGTTGGGGGTATTTAAGTTGACGGTTTACGGAACACCTCCTACCTGGGAACTAACCGGATTGAGTTGAATTAACCATAGTAATGTTGACTTGCAATGTTGGGTTTATTAAAAGAAGTTTAATTCACCCAAAAGATTGCAGTTGAATCCTTTCCATAATTGTTATAATAGGATCAGACTTAGATAGATTGACTTAGCCAAATACTATCTAAGTTAAACAACCCTATATTAACCTTAGGACATTTTCAGTGGGAGGAAAATTACAAAACGAGATTTAAATCAAGTTTTGCTCCTACGTCCCTATATTCACAACGTGAGATTCATGCTCGGCTTCGAGTCGCCCTAGGAGCGGCCTCCCTTCGGAAAGTGTTTGCATGGATCAATATCAAGGTGAATGGGAAAAATGTCTAGAGTAAGTGGGAGCGGGACACGTGTCAACGTATCCCTCGGTCTCCGCCCATAGTTCACACCGTGAGAGTCCTATGATCCGCCTGCAAGTTGCCCTGGCGCATCCATCCCTTCGGAGGGCCTGGTCATAGGATTCGGAACATCGTGAACTCCTGAAAAGGATAGGAACTCTTAGGCTAATCACCAACAGTTGTCTTTCCCTTCGGTAGCCTGTTGGTGCGTGCCTCTGAGATCTGAAAGTGGGAGGGTTACACTTACGAGGATGAGTTAAAAGTGTTAACAAATCCTTGACCGAACAACGGTGGCTAATGTCCATAGGAATATGAGTTATTCTGGAATTAGAATTAGCTGAGAGGTGTCTCATTTCAAAGGAGGAGTACCTGATCACCCTTCGGTGGCTGATATTCTAAACCTCTAAAACGTCGTTGCAAAACTAAATCAATAGTTTTAGGGTTCTGTGATTGTCTGTTTTGCTAAATTGATTGGATTATGTGCAATTGTTTGCTTGTATGATGGGTTAAGGCAAAGATAACTAATACGGTCATTGTTTGTTTAAATTTCAGCAATGTCTTCCTCAATTGTCTCTCTGCTTAAAAATGAGAAATTAACCGGCGAAAATTATGCTACGTGGAAGTCGAACTTGAATACGATTCTTGTTGTCGATGATCTGCGGTTCGTCTTAACGGAGGATTGTCCTCCAGCCCCTGCTCGTAATGCATCCCAGGCAGTTAAGGATGCTTATGACCGCTGGACAAAGGCCAATGATAAGACTCGCGTCTATATCTTAGCCAGCTTATCTGAAGTTTTGGCTAAAAGGCATGAGGGCATGGTAACAGCGAGGGAGATTATGAACTCTCTCCAGGAGATGTTTGGACAACCGTCCTACCAACTCCACCATGACGCTCTCAAATATGTTTATAGCTGTCGCATGAAAGAGGGCACGTCTGTTCGGGAGCATGTCCTGGATATGATGGTCCAATTCAACGTGGCAGAGGCAAACGGGGCGGTCATAGATGAACGTAGTCAGGTTGCATTCATCTTAGAATCTCTTCCGAAGAGTTTTCTACAGTTTCGAAGCAATGCAATGATGAATAAAATAACATTCAACCTGACTAGCCTCCTGAATGAGCTACAGCTCTATCAGTCTCTTCTTAAGAACAAGGGACAGATAGAAGGAGAGGCAAACGTTGTCCACTCTAAAAGAAAGTTCGAGAAGGGTTCATCCTCTAGAACTAAATCTGTAGCCACTTCTTCAAAGAAAACTCAGAAGAAGAAAGGAAATAAGGGGAAAGCTCCCAGTACTATTGCTAAAAGCAAGGGAAAAGCCAAAGCTGTGGCAGATAAGGGCAAGTGTTTTCACTGCAATGTAGATGGACATTGGAAGAGAAACTGCCCAAAGTACCTTGCTGAGAAAAAGAAGGAAAAGGAAGGTAAATTTGATTTACTGGTTTTAGAAACATGCCTGGTAGAACATGATGAGTTTACCTTGATACTTGATTCAGGAGCAACTAATCATGTTTGCTCTTCTTTTCAGGAAAATAGTTCCTTTCGGCAGTTGAACGATGGAGAAATGACACTCAGGGTCGGAACTGGAGAAGTCATTTCAGCTAAAGCAGTGGGAGCTACGAAGTTATTTTTTAGAAATAGATTCTTACTTTTAGAAAGTTTGTTAATCGTTCCCAAGATTAAGAGGAACTTGATTTCTATTTCATGTTTGATTGAACAATCGTATACAGTTACTTTTGATATGAATGAAGCGTTCATTTATAAAAATGGTGTACTTATTTGTTCAGCCAAATTGGAAAATAACTTGTATGTTTTAAGACCAACCGAAAACAAAGCACTTTTAAATCACGAATTATTTAAAACTGCTGAAACTCAAAGTAAAAGGCAAAAGATTTCTCCATCAAGTAACAATACTCATCTTTGGCATCTTAGACTTGGTCATATAAACATCGATAGGATCGGTCGTTTGGTAAAGAATGGACTTCTAAGCAAGTTAGAAGATGATTCACTACCACCTTGTGAATCTTGTCTCGAGGGAAAAATGACCAAAAGACCATTTACTGGAAAAGGTTACAGAGCCAAAGAACCCTTAGAATTAATACATTCGGATCTATGTGGTCCAATGAATGTAAAAGCTCGAGGAGGGTACGAATATTTCATCTCATTTATAGATGATTATTCAAGATATGGTTACTTATACCTAATGGGACATAAGTCTGAAGCCCTTGAAAAGTTTAAGGAGTTTAAGGCTGAAGTTGAAAACCTATTAGGTAAATCTATTAAAGTACTTCGATCTGATCGAGGAGGGGAGTATATGGATCAAAGATTCCAGGATTATATGATAGAACATGGAATCCAATCTCAACTCTCAGCCCCTGGTACACCTCAGCAGAATGGTGTGTCAGAAAGGAGAAATAGAACCTTGTTGGACATGATTCGATCAATGATGAGCCATGCTCAATTGCCTAGCTCGTTTTGGGGATATGCGTAGAGACTGCAGTATACATCTTGAACAATGTTCCCTCGAAAAGTGTTTCTGAAACACCTTTCGAGTTATGGAAGGGGCGTAAACCTAGTTTGCATCACTTTCGCATCTGGGGTTGTCCTGCACACGTGCTTGTGACAAATCCTAAGAAACTGGAACCTCGTTCAAAACTGTGCCAATTTGTTGGTTACCCTAAAGAAACGAGAGGTGGTTATTTCTACGACCCACAAGAAAATAAGGTGATTGTATCGACAAACGCCACTTTCTTAGAGGAAGACCACATGAGAGATCATAAACCACGAAGCAAAATAATATTAGGAGAAGCTACTGAAGAATCATCAAGAGTTGTTGATGAAGTTGGACCTTCAACAAGGGTTGATGAAGGAACTAGTTCTTCAGATCCATCCCGTCCATCTCAATCGTTGGGAATGCCTCGACGCAGTGGGAGGGTTGTGTTACAACCTGACCGCTACTTGGGTTTAACTGAAACTCAGGTTGTCATACCTAATGATGGCATTGAGGATCCATTGTCCTATCGACGGGCAATGAATGACGAAGATAAGGATGAATGGGTCAAAGCCATGAACCTGGAAATGGAGTCAATGTACTCCAATTCTGTATGGGAACTTGCAGATCTACCATATGGGGTAAAACCCATAGGGTGCAAATGGATCTATAAGAGAAAAAGAGATGCAGCTGGAAAGGTACAGACCTTCAAAGCTAGACTAGTGGCAAAGGGTTATACCCAAAAGGAGGGGGTTGACTATGAGGAAACCTTTTCTCCTGTAGCTATGTTAAAGTCCATAAGAATTCTTTTATCCATTGCCACATATTATGACTATGAAATATGGCAAATGGACGTCAAGACTGCCTTTCTGAATGGTAATCTTGAAGAGAATATCTTTATGTCTCAACCCGAAGGGTTCATAGCCCAAGGTCAGGAACAAAAGGTTTGTAAGCTAAATCGATCCATTTATGGATTGAAACAAGCATCCAGATCATGGAACATTAGATTTGATACTGCAATCAAATCTTTTGGCTTTGACCAAAACGTTGATGAGCCTTGTGTATACAAGAAAGTCAACAAAAGGAAAGTAGCTTTTCTAATACTTTATGTAGACGATATCCTACTCATTGGGAATGATGTAGGATACCTCACTGACATTAAGAAATGGCTAGCAGCCCAATTCCAAATGAAAGATCTGGGAGAGGCTCAATATGTTCTGGGAATCCAAATCATTAGGGATCGTAAGAACAAAACGCTAGCTCTGTCTCAAGCAACGTATATTGACAAGATGTTGTCTCGATATTCGATGCAAAACTCCAAGAAGGGACTCCTACCCTTCAGACATGGGGTACACCTGTCTAAGGAACAATCTCCTAAGACACCTCAAGAAGTTGAGAACATGAGACACATTCCCTACGCCTCAGCTGTGGGCAGCTTAATGTATGCTATGCTCTGAACTAGGCCTGACATATGCTATGCAGTGGGAGTAGTCAGTAGGTATCAGTCTAATCCAGGGTTGGACCACTGGGGAGCGGTTAAGAATATCCTCAAGTATCTTCGGAGAACGAGGGACTACATGCTTGTGTATGGAGCTAAGGATTTGATTCTTACTGGATACACTAACTCTGACTTTCAAGCTGATAAGGATTCAAGGAAATCCACATCAGGGTCAGTATTCACCCTTAATGGAGGAGCAGTAGTGTGGAGAAGCATCAAACAAGGATGCATAGCAGACTCAACCATGGAGGCTGAGTATGTAGCAGCTTGCGAAGCAGCTAAGGAGGCAGTATGGCTCAGAAAGTTCTTGACTGATTTGGAAGTAGTTTCGAATATGAACGTGCCCATAACACTATACTGTGAAAACAGTGGGGCTGTAGCCAACTCAAAAGAACCTCGTAGCCACAAACGGGGTAAACACATCGAGAGGAAGTATCACCTGATACGGGAGATTGTGCAAAGAGGAGATGTGATCGTCACTAAGATCGCCTCGGAGCACAACATCGCTGATCCATTTACGAAGGCTCTCACGGCTAAAGTGTTTGAGGGTCATCTAGAAGGTCTAGGTCTACGAGATATGTATGCCATCTAATCTAGGGCAAGTGGGAGAAATGTATAATGGGTATAAGGATGCCCTAGTTCATTGTATTATTTTAATATAAATGACATTTCCAGCTTTAGATTATTGCATTTACATCCCACTAACTAGTGTTTTAGTTCAAGTGGGAGTTTGTTGGGTTTTATGCCCTAAAACTCGTAGATAGTGAATGTAACCGTTGACCGGATATTAATGAAATAATATTGATATATTTTTTCCATTAATTGTTATTAGTTATTTTATATTTGTCTTTGCCTAATAATAACCCTAATCCAATAAACTAGACATCCGAGGCTGTAATATGAGTCTTGAACTATATGTAGCGACATATGGGATCATTGTTCAAGAAACAGCCGAAAGGGTCTATAGTATAGGGATAAGACTGGGTGCCTTATCCTGGTGACACTATGGATACGACCCACTTTGTATTTGATACAAACGTTGCGATCCAACGCGTTCGTGTAGGAGACATGCAAGTGGGGGTATCCTATGCAATGAGTTTGCATAAGACCGGACCGCGAAATAGTAATCACTAGTTATAACACCGTTAACTAGTTGGTTTTCTATTTTCACTAGGACGACCTAGACAACTTAGTCTTAATCCTGAGTTGATTATGGACTCCTGCTCATGAGAGATTGTCCTTTGATTTGTATGGGTGAGAGTGGCCAATACGTCGACTCAATAAGCCTACCACTTTGGGGACAAGATCGAATGGGGAGCTGGGAACATAATCGTACAAGATGGAATTCACTCCTTCCCGACTTTAGGGAAGCAGATGAGTGTTCCCTTAAGTGGTTACTCCGAGTCTTGAACAAAGGGCCCTACCCTCTCAATGGCACGAGAGGGTTTTCTGTTTGATGGTTGGACCATAAACAGATTGTTCATTAGAGGAGAATTGGTACTTAAGGAAATAGAGGTGACCCAGGGGTAAAACGGTAATTTGACCCAGCTGGTGTTACGGACACTCGTGAAGGACTAACTAGTCGATATTGGTCTAAGTTCCGTGGACACAGAAAATATGTCTGCAGTGAGAAGAGTGCAACTGTGAGTCTATAGTGGAATGTACACACAGTTAACGAATATTGATTATTGTGGTTAATGAGTTTAACCAATTAATCTCACATCGTTGGAGCTTCTGATCTGCAGGTCCATAAGGTCCCACTGGTAGCTCGTAAAGTAATTTGAGGCAACTAAGTAATTAAATGTAAATTGAAAATGTTCAATTTACTAAGGGAAATAAATATAATATATATTGATATACTATTATGAGAGAAATTAATATTTGAAGAAGTTCAAATATAAATTTATGGAAGATTGAAAGAGTTCAAATAATGAATTAATTAATTTAAGTCCTAAAAGTGTTTGGGCAAAATTAATTAATTCAAGGCCGGAAATTAAATATGTGATATTTAATTGGTGGTTAATTAATTAAAGAATTCATTAACCATGAATTAATCAATTATGTAAATAATTAATCACTTAAGGAAGTGATTAATCGTTTATGGGAATGATCTAATTACTTATGGAAGTAATTAGTCATTTATGGAAAAGATTAATCAATTGGGGAATTGATTGATCATGATTGATTAATTAAGGAATAAGATTGAATCAATTTTGGAAAAGATTGATTTAATTGAATATTTTATTCATGGCCTCTCTTCTATAAATAGAACACTAGACCTAATTGGTCATGACACTTGACACTCTTGAAAGACAAGACCTAGAATTCTCTCTAGCCTCCCTCTTAGAGAAAGACTCCCACAAGTCTTTGGCCTCCTAGACTTAGAGACATACCGGTGTAACCTCTGTGGTTATTGTGTCAATCAAGAAGGAATTTCCAGCGAAGAAAACCAAAGGCGGCTGCTGCGTTTTCGTTCGTTGGAGCGTCGTTGGCGAAGAACGGTCAAGTCTACAACGGAGGTTTGTAACGGTTCTTCCTCTTTTCGTTAGAAAAGTTTTCAAAATAAATTTAGATTTATTTTAGCATGTTTAAACCGATTTTACAGCAACTTTAAAGCATGTTTAAAGTTTTGTTTGAGTTATCGTAACGGTATTTTAATGTTAATTAATATACGGCGTAAGGTCCAATCGATGCGCTTCCGCTGCGTGGGGACTTTTATTCCCTTCAGATAGAACATGGAATTCAATCACAACTCTCAGCACCTGGTACACCTCAGCAGAATGGTGTATCAGAAAGGAGAAATAGAACCTTGTTAGACATGGTTCGATCTATGATGAGCTATGCTCAGTTGCCTAGCTCGTTTTGGGGGTATGCAGTAGCGACTGCAGTACATATTCTTAACAACATTCCCTCAAAAAGTGTTTCTGAAACTCCTTTTGAGCTATGGAAGGGGCGTAAACCTAGTTTGTGTTACTTCCGTATCTGGGGTTGTCCTGCACATGTGTTAGTGACAAATCCTAAGAAATTGGAACCACGTACGAGAATATGCCAATTTGTTGGTTACCCAAAAGAAACGAGAGGTGGTCTTTTCTACGACCCTCAAGATAATAAAGTATTTGTATCGACAAATGCAACTTTCTTGGAGGAAGACCACATTCGAGATCATCGACCACGAAGTAAGTTAGTATTAGGAGAAGCTACAGTAGGATCAACAAGGGTTGTTGATGAACCTGGTCCTTCAACAAGAGTTGTTGGAGAATGCAGTTCTTCTCGTCAATCTAGTCCTCCTCACGTAGTGGGAGAGCTTCGACGCAGTGGGAGGGTTGTGATACAACCTAACCGCTACTTGGGTTTAACAGAAACACAAGTAGTCATACCTGATGACGGCGTAGAAGATCCATTGTCTTATCGTCAGGCAATGAATGATGTAGATAAGGACGAGTGGGCCAAAGCCATGGACCTTGAGATGGAGTCTATGTACTTCAATCAAGTTTGGGAACTTGTAGATCTACCTCAAGGGGTCAAACCCATTGGGTGTAAATGGATCTATAAGAGAAAAAGAGATGCTGCTGGGAAAGTACAGACTTTCAAAGCAAGACTTGTAGCAAAGGGTTATACCCAACAAGAAGGAGTGGACTATGAAGAAACTTTTTCTCCAGTTGCTATGCTAAAGTCCATAAGAATCCTCTTATCCATTGCCACATTTTATGATTATGAAATTTGGCAAATGGATGTCAAGACAGCTTTTCTGAGTGGCAGTCTTGACGAGAGTATTTTTATGTCTCAACCCGAAGGGTTCATAACCCAAGGTCAGGAGCAAAAGGTTTGCAAACTGAATCGATCCATTTATGGGTTGAAATAGGCCTCCCGATCTTGGAATATTAGATTTGATACTGCGATCAAATCCTTTGGTTTTGACCAGAATGTTGATGAGCCTTGTGTATACAAGAAGATCAACAAGAATAAAGTAGCTTTCCTCGTACTTTATGTTGACGACATCCTACTCATGGGGAATGACGTAGGGTATCTGTCTGACGTAAAAGAATGGTTAGCAGCTCAATTCCAAATGAAAGATTTGGGTGACGCCCAGTATGTTCTTGGCATCCAGATTATTCAGGATAGAAAGAACAAATCGCTAGCTTTGTCTCAGGCAACGTATATCGACAAGATGTTGGCTCGATATTCGATGCAGAACTCCAAGAAGGGCTTGTTGCCTTTCAGGCATGGGGTTCACTTGTCTAAGGAACAATCTCCTAAGACACCTCAAGAGGTTGAGGATATGAGACAGATTCCCTACGCCTCTGCCGTGGGTAGCTTAATGTATGCCATGCTATGCACGAGGCCTGACATTTGTTATGCTGTAGGGATTGTCAGCAGATATCAGTCGAATCCAGGGTTAGACCACTGGACCGTCGTTAAAGGAATCCTCAAGTATCTTAGGAGAACGAGAGATTACATGTTGGTGTTTGGGGCTAAGGAGTTAGTTCTCACGGGTTACACCGACTCTGACTTCCAAACTGACAAGGATTCTAGGAAATCTACGTCAGGGTCAGTTTTCACCCTTAACGGGGGAGCTATAGTTTGGAGGAGTATAAAGCAAGGATGCATCGCAGACTCCACGATGGAGGCTGAGTATGTAGCTGCTTGTGAAGCAGCTAAGGAAGCTGTTTGGCTAAGGAAGTTCTTGACAGATTTGGAAGGTCTTCCAAATATGAACTTGCCCATTACGTTATACTGTGACAACAGTGGGGCTGTAGCCAATTCAAAGGAACCTCGTAGCCACAAAAGAGGTAAACACATAGAAAGGAAGTATCATCTGATTCGTGAAATTGTGCAAAGAGGAGATGTGGTCGTGACCAAGATCGCTTCCGAGCACAACATTGCTGATCCGTTTACGAAGGCCCTCTCGGCTAAAGTGTTCGAGGGTCATCTAGAAAGTCTAGGTCTGCGAGACATGTATATAACGTAATCTAGGGCAAGTGGGAGATGTGTAATGGGTGTAAGGATGCCCTAGTTTATTGTATTTTGTATATTTACCTTTTATGTAATGTACAACATACATGTACCATTTCCAGCTTTGGATTATATTGTATATATACTTTCCCTGTAACTTGAGTTTTAGTTCAAGTGAGAGTTTGTTGGGTTTTATGCCCTAAAACTCGTAGATAGTAAATGTATATTTGACCGAACATTAATAAAGTGATGTATTATTCAATGTTTGTATTATATCTTGTCTTATTAACCCTAATCCAATAAACTAAACATCCAAGGCTAATAGAATGAGGCTTGAACTAGTATGTAGGGACATACGGGGATCAATGTTCAAGTTTTAGCCTAAAGGGTCTGTAGTATAGGGATAAGGCTGGTACCTTATCCTGGTGACACTATGGATACGACCCGCTTTGTATATTAATACAAACGTAGTGATCAAACGCGTTCATGTGGTTGAGATGCGAGTGGGGGTATCCTGTGCAATGAGTTTGCACAAAGACCGGACCGCGAAATAGTTAACCACTAACTGTAACACCGTTAGTTAGCTTGGTTTCTATTTCACGAGGATGACCTAGGCAACTTGGCCTTAATCCTGAGTGGATTATGGACTCCTGTCCATGAGGGATTGTCCTTTGATTTGTACGGGTGAGAGTGGCCTGTTCGCCGACTCAATAAGCCTACCATTTTGGGGACAAGACCGAGTGGGGAGCTGGGAACGTAGTCTTACAAGATGGAATTCACTCCTTCCCGATATTAGGGTAAGTAGAGGTGTGTTCCCTTAAGTGGTGTCTCCGGGTCTTGAACAATGGGCCCTACCCTCTTTATGGCACGAGAGGGATTTCTATTTGCTGGTTGGACCACAAACAGGTTGTTCATTAGAGGAGCACTGGTACTTAAGGACCAAGAGGTAGCGCAGGGGTAAAACGATAATTTGACCTAGCTGGGGTACGAACACACGTGAAGGGCTAACTTGCTGTTGACGGTCGATATCCGTGGACACAGAAATATATCTGCAGTGAGAAGAGTGCAGCTATGGTTCTATAGTGGAGTGAACCATAGTTAACGAACATTGATTAATTTGGTTCATATTATAAAACTATAGGTTATAATTAATGCACATTAGATGTACATTAATACTATAGTTTATTTTTGAGAGGAATATAATTAAATATGAGATATTTAATTATGATATTAATTAATTAGAGAATTAATTAATTATTGTTTTAATTCAATTAAATACTGAGTAAAGGTTCTGTAAGTTTCCGCTGCGCAAAGGGCTTTTATCCCTACAGACTGAAATTACAATTTTTGGAGCAACCTGAGAGTAGGTGTCTCGACGCCGCCGCGAATCTCAGCCCACTAACGGAAGGGTTGGCGTCGAGACGTTGGCGTTAATTATAAATACGATCTCTTCGTCTTTTTTAGCAGCTAGGTCATATTTTCAACTGTTTTGGATGATTCTTCTTTGTACTTTTCCATTCTTTTGAGTTTAGAACCCCTTTTCTATTCAGGTTATTTTTTTATTTATTTTTTATTTTGCTATGTATTATTGTTTCTTCATTTGATTTGCTTGTAGCATGAGGGGTGGCTTAGCCCCTTAGGATTGTTGGATTGGTTTAATCTTTAGATGCTTTGATTTATTTAGTTGGGTTTGTTGAACCTTACTTTCTATTTTGTGGTTTTGAATGAATTGCATCTTAGTTTCTCGTTTACACCATCACGTTTGTATATCGATTTGAGTCTTGACGTCCCTTACGTCGAATATGAGCGTGGTCATATCAATTATTTTTAGATAGCCACTAGGTTGAGGCGGATTCATCGCTAGTTTGACGGTAGCCTAGCATAGACTTCTGATAGGCCTAAGATTCTAAGAGAAGTTAGGTTAATTTGATTAGAGAAATCTAAATCCTAATTTAATTAACTAATTTCGGGCCTTGTACGATCATGCAATTAACCAGTTAGAAATTTAGAGGATTTATCGGGTTGTTAATTTGGATAATTAGATTTAGGCCGAGAATTTATCAGTCTAAGTATGAGAGGCGGTAGACACAATTTACAATAATTAATTAATTTAGTTATTTCGTGGGGTTGTCGTGTAATTTAATTTATTAAACACAGACTAAGTAGGTGTGGTTTATCCGAAAAGTCAAGAAGCACCCTGGGCAATTTAATTCAATCCACAAATTATTTTTAGAGCAAAATATGAAACTAAATTGATCAAAGTTGTTTAAAGAGTAACCAATCCGACGATCCTGTCTTTTATCTGATTTCTGTCAATTTTTGCTTCGTTTCTATTACTTGCATGCTATTTAATTCATTCCGACAATTTTACCTTCTTGTCTTGTATTTTAAATTATTTCGGTCAGTGACAGACCAAAAACCCCCCATTTTCATTGAACCCCCCTGTTTAAGGAAATCCCAAAAATTAATAAAGATCTCCCTTTCCCTATGGACGACCCGACCACTACCTACTGCAAAGTAGCATAGAGTCGAAGTTATAAATTTTATTTGCCACCGAGTCTGGATAGCTCGCGTCTTGTCAAATTGGCGACGTTGTCGGGGAAAGACAATTTTCTTTTCTGTTTCTTTTCTTGTATGTTCATTGTTCCATTCAGAAAGATGCCCTCGTTTAGTAGAATTTGAAGATATAGCCATGGGCGAGTGCATGGTGCAAGATCTAGCTGCTCCTGATCCGAGTCATCTCCCATCTCTCTGAAACTTCGAAGTCACCAGAGAACTCATTTACATCACCCAAGCGCTTGAGGAAGAATTTCACAAGTATTGGGATCGCTTCAATGACTTATGTGTGCTTCCTCATCGCCCATTGTCTGAGGAGTCCTTGCTGTTGCACTTCATTGAAGGATTAGTACCCGATGACAGAATGATGTTAGATATAGTGAGTGGTGGTGATGCGCAAGACAAAACACCTAGTGAGGCTAGAGAGATAATTTTGAGCTTGGCAGCGTATGTTGGACTCATCATATGGCAAGCACGAGAGGTAAATTCTTCTCATTCCTCGAATAGCCAAGATTCTGAGCAACAACAATAAGGTAAGTATGACGAGGTTATTAAGCTTGAACTTGAACCTTCCTTAGATTCTGAATCTGATTCATGTAATTCTTCATGCTTAATAAAAAAATAGAGATAGGTGATGAATTAGCTTCGGTCCATTCTTTACCAATTTGTATTTCTACTGTCCTTATTAGTCCTGAATTACATGAGTTAGATTTTGTAATTCCTATAGTTGACCAGTTTGTTGCTAAATATAAAGGTGTTTTGATTAATATGTTGAGGATGATGATGGATTATCGGTTTGAATTCCTTTAAGCTTTGCACTATGTGTGCAAGTTTAATTTTTCTATGCAGGAGCTGAACAAAAGGAAGAAAAAACAAAAAAGATGTAATGAAAATCAAAGAGATCGATTTCAGATAAAAAGAAAGAAGAATCTGGTCGAGCAAACGACCTTAAACATTTGCACCAAATAAGTTTTACTGCTTTTTGTTTTTCCTTTCTTTCTTTAGTTCTACATTTGCATTGTTTTTCTCATTCAGTTTGTTATTTGAATTCTTAGGTAAGCAACTTTGAAAAGGCAGATTCGTACACCTTTCAACCTTGAGCTTCAGTTAAGGGGAGTATCTTCTCTCTCTTTTTCTATTTATTGCCTCTGTTGTTCATGTCTATTATTACATTAACGGCAATGTAAGAATTAGGTTGGGGGTGGGGTACGCTTTGCTTTCTGTCTGTTGGGCCTTGAGCACCTAAGTGTCAGGCCAATTGTATGCTTTCATTGCTTGACTTGAATATTTGATACTTTTAGATGTTTTTAGCATGACAAGGATTTCCTAGGATTAGCTTCTATATTGATATGTTTGCTTTGGATGAGTTGTAATCTTGAGTGCCCCAAAAGTGAGCCTTTTTAATTTTTTTCTGTGAAATATCTTGCATTGGTTGAGTTTCTTTCTTGCTTTAGAATATGAGTCGAATGCTTAGGAGAGGTGTATTAGGCTTACATTTTTGTTGTCACCCTGATAGGTGTAAGGATGAGTTTAGAGAATAGAAACATTTCACAAATTAACATGTGAACCTTGGCTAGGAAAAAGAAAAATAAAATTTGCCTGTTAAAAGAAAATGAGTGAGTGAAATTGAGCTGAAAAAAAAGGGCTATACATAATCAGAAACATATACAATGGAATTAATACAATGACAACCTATCCTTAAATATAACGACCCCACTTCTCATGAAAAATTCCTAGGGTTGTTTCCACATGCATGCCTAATTACTTTTAGGAAAAAAGCTTGTTTTGAGATAAGCATTAACACAAACATTTGACATTTTAAAGAAAGGAAGCCTTTCGGCCTGGGACCCCAAATAAAACAAGAAAACTTGCAAAAAATTCATTAAAACAAAGGTTTCCTAAGGACAACATAGACACATATTTAAACCCTTAAGAAGCACCATTTACAAAACTGACTATAAGAAAAATGAGAAAATTAGACTACTCGAAAGTCATGATCACATGTTCTCCATGGCTCGTTAGCAGCAATCAGTCACACACTTTGTATGTCCTTGTTCGTACTTGAAAGGAAACATTTTGAAAAGAATGAGTATTAAAAACACTCAGTAGATAACACTACTACTTGGAGGGGGTTGACAAGCACTATTACAAGGGTAACTTGAGGTTAGTTGCTGCTAAAGGGTCTAGTGATCATTTCATTTATCTTGTCGTATGGGTCACGAGAACAATTAACCAGCCTGTCACATGCTTACCAACTCACTGGAGGTGCACAAGTGGGAATCCTAGGAGATCTCTACTTCTACTGATGGTAGAAGTCACTCAGTCAGTGGAGCCAAGTCTCACTCATCAAGACACCCATGTGTACTAGCACTCTAACTACTAACTCACTGGTAGGGTTTCCATGGATTTTTAGTCATAACTTTACTTCCACAAACAGTAGATGACACCTAGTTTGCTAAGACGAGTCCCATCCATATAGCTGTTCATCTCAATCCATAAACATCTCAATTCTAGGTGTTTAATTGCCACAGTCCCTATACTAGGATAAGTAACCTATCCCCATTTTGTATTAGGGCCTATGTTAACAAGATCTGATTTAACTTGCAACCTAACCATCAAGTTTCTTTCCTTTAAAGGTTTCTGAAGAGCTAATCTAACATGTTCTAACTACCTCGCCTCTCATCTCATTCAAGCACAAATATCATCATTAACATCCAAAACACTAATAGAAAATCCAAAACACTAATAGAAAAGGCCACAACCTTCCAACAATTAACATTAAATGCTAGTCATCCATAATATACAGTAACTATGCATTTACATATGTTTGTCCTAACTATATCACAAAACATTTATTTCTTACAAGCAAATTCCTAATTCCAAGTAAGGGAATTCAAAGCATTCAAAGCACTCAATGTTTATACAATCACAACATTTTATACTTTCCAACCCAGAGAAGATCATCTAACACATCTGGAACACTTATAAACTGTTCATTCAATACTTTTAGACCAACACCATTTAGAGCATCAATATAGACAAACACACAAACCAGAAGGTTCAAAATCGCAAAACACACAGTATCAAACATTCCATATTCCAGCGGCACATAATCAGTGCCTCCTGTCTTATGACATTGAAGTATGTAGAAATTCTTAATAAGTAAACCTAGTGAAAGCTTTCCAAGTAGTAAGGTTACTTACATTGGTGTTACTGATACTTGATTCATTCAAATCCAATTAGCTCAATGTGGTGCTGCTTTCGACCACAAATAAGTCAATCTAAATTCACACTCAAGGTTCCAACAATTAGGAGAGTCTAATTCCAATAATTTCATTAAACTCCAACTTGATCTAAGGAGGTTGAGACTTACCCAAAAAAAGCTGACTTGTTGCTCGGGTTCTAATTTTGCTCCAATGTAAAGGTTTGGCCTCCAAATGTAATGGGTACCTTAGATTAGGATCCAAACACGAATGGGCATTTGATTAAACACTATAATCATTCCGAGAAAGCTTTAAATCTCACATACCCAAACTCTGTAATCGCTAACATCCATCGAGGATTGAATACCTGACAAGCACTACTGATAGAGTATCTGAGTTTAAGTATACACTGCCAAGTAATAAGTGGAGAGTACTTCGGATATTGAACCCAAGGGAGAATGGTGACTAGTTGAATACACTTTTGCAATTGAAGAAAACAAGAACCTCCTCTAAATTTGCAATCAAAGATGGTAACCAAAACAGTAATTTGATAGTTATTTGTGATGAGTGAAAGCAAGTAAAAAGAGCAAGTAAGAAAGCAAGTAAAGATATATGAGATAAGATGGAGAATTCAAATAAGTATCAACCATGAGCCTAATATGCACCCACCTTTGCGCCTGCAACTTACTCAAACAGTGCACAACATCTGGAGAATACTGCCTATTAGTGCCCACATCAACTTGGAGCAAACAAATTACTACGAGTTTATGCCCACAACTGTCCTGACGGCTTAGTTGTGAGTTAAGTGCACCTCCTATTCAGTTCCGTTGTAGGTGCCTTTAGAAGACTAAGCTAACTAGAACACCTATTTCTAGGACTAATTAAAACTTAGATAAATAATGAACACATATCTTTAAACCCTAGTGGTTTAATTCTATTTCTAGGATGCAAGAAACAAAGTCATATTACTAGGATCTTTTCCACTATTGTTTTTGCGAACCCACACACTCAACTCCAACCTTTTGGGCACCAGCTGAACAAAAACTATGCTAACTCAAGTGATCAGTTCAAGCTAACAATGAAATTTAAACTTTTAGCAAAAACAAACAATGCTAAGAAGAGGCAAGGTTGCCTTTGTATCGTAAGGGATTTCTTCTACTCAAGGCATCCACATATTTGAACCTTCGAGAAGAAGCTTAGCTCATTGATGAAATTAAAGTAAAAAGCATAAAAGTAAAGGTTACACAAAGTATAGAATAAAATTGCATTCATATTGATAAATGAAAAGTAAATAAATTTGAACTTACAATTGAAATAAAACAAAACAGAATGTAAATGACAGCTTACAATGAAAATAAAGACTCTAAGACTCAACTAAAGTTATTTATCCTCTCTATCTAACTTTCTCTTGCCTTTTTCAAGGGCAGAAAAGTCTTTCCTCTCTTCTTCTTTTGAATGGAGGAGCCAACAGAGGTTAGAAGAATTGAAACTCGGATTGGCTACAAGATGATAAGAAAGAAAAACATAAGGACAATCGTAGAACGAAAATTCGAGCTCCCTTTGTTTCTTGCATCTTGCACGCCTTATATAGACCTTGGAAGGTAGGGTTGGCTACTGATAACACTCATTTATGTGCGCTATTTAGCCTTAAAAACCTAGGTTATTGTATTTAAAGCAAGGACTTTGTGCTTAAAATCCTATCTTTTTAAGTCAATTTAGCAAAAGTCTTAGAATCATGTGGAAAATCTTAGAAGTATAGAATTGATGCTTAAAATGAACAAAATGAGATTACTTTTGCAAGAAATTATCCATGTTAAATGTTTTTGTGCAGAGAGTTTTGCAAGGGAAATGCACCCGCAATTGGAGATTGAAAGTAGCGGAGCAGAATAGTTGAAATTGAAGTTTTGAGCCCACGTTTGGTCCTGAAGATGTGAAAGATGCGTTTGAAATGCGCCTAAACCAATAAGGAAAGTAGCCTAAGCTGAAGACAGAAGTGTCAAGGCAGTGCACAGAAGATTTGAGCCTAACTTTGTGGCCGCAACTGGGCTTTCCGAAAGGATTCTGAGATTCGCAGGATCTTCACAAAATCAGCCGAAAATCCCAAATCTCGTATCAAATCTCCAAGGATTGTGGATTTTTACCTTCTAAGGCTCTCTCACACTGATCTCATTAGCCAACCCTACCTTCCAAGGTCTATAAAAGGCGATCAAGATGCAAGAAGCAAAGAGAGCTCGAAAATTGGTCGTTATGATAGTTTTTTAGTTTTTCTCTTTTCTCATCTTGTAAGGATAGTTTTTTAGTTTTTCTCTTTTCTCATCTTGTAACCACTCCGAGTTCCAGATCTTTCAGCCTCTGTCGGCTCTTCGATTCGAAAGAAGAAGAGGAGAGGGGCTTGTCTCCCCTTGAAAGAGGTCAAGAGCAAGCTAGATAGAGAGGAGAAGATCCTTAGTTGAGTCTTGCACTTTATTTTCTATTAGTCTTTACTTTCAGCTATTGTATCTTTTATGTTTTCCTTTAATTTTTAGTTGTAAGTTTATTATTTTTTTACTCATTCCATTTAATTAATATGAATTAAATCGATTCTTCTATTTTTTGCTCTCTTTGTTTTATGTCTTGCACTTTACTATCATGCATGAGCTAAGCTTCTTATAGGGGATTCAAATATGTGGATACCTTGAGTAGAAGAAAGCCCCCACCTATGCAAAGGGAACCTTGCTTCCTTTTAGCATTGTTTGTTTTGGCTGAAGTTCAAGTTTCATTGTTTATAAACCTGAGACTTGGATTGTTTTCTCTTGTCACATATTGTGGGAAGTTGGATTAAAGTTGTTGTTTCATTGTTGAAGAAAAATGGCAAAGCTTTTGGTTGGAGTTAATTTTGGAATTTATTAATAAAAAAAGAAAAAAAAGGAAATAGAGAAAAAGAAAAGAAAACAAAAGAAAATAGGAAAAAGGAAAAAAAAAAAAAAAAAGAAAATGGAAGAAACATTTTCAGTGCTAATGGTTTTCAGGAAGAATCCACCATCGCCTAAGGTTATTATCAGTCGATTTTCTTTTTGTTTCCCATCAAAGTTGCAGAACCATTCGAGAGATAGCTTGAAGGAAGAAGAAGAGGAAGCTTACTGGAGGTTTGAGGTTGAAGAAGAGAGGGGAAATCTCATGCAAGAGCAACTAGGGTAGAATCTTGGTTCAATCTGCCCATCTCTGGTTCTGAATTCAGTTTGAGCTACACAAGAAGAATTAAGAGGTGAGGCCTGAATTTCATGAAAGTTAATTCATTTTCTAGAAAATTTAATGAAGAAAGCTTGACCTGATTTTGATTTTAAGTTAATGATATTTGAAGAGGAAAACAGAGCACATAATTTTCGTGCAAATCTGAAGGGTTTCTGGTTTTCTCTGGTTTCTCGAACTTCCCGGAGTGTACAGATTGAATTAGAAACTCCTTTTGGTATGGTTGGAAAGCTTATTAAATTTCCTATAACTATCATGAAGAACTTGTGAACCAAAAATGATTGGAAGTAGGTTCAATATCAGGAGAAAAGTAGAGGGTAGAAGAAAACATGAATTTGGAATAGCTATGTTCGGGGGAGTTTCTGGACAAATCCATTGGGAATCTCATTTTAATTCCTTCCAGTACGTTGTAGAGGGTTCCAAAAGGAAGAGTTTTATATAAAGTATATTAATTTTGGTCAAGTATTGAGGAAGTTATGAGTGTTTGAAGTTAGGGTATTGAATCTGGACAATTCTGGGAAAAGTGTGGAATGTGATTTTATTTCTAAAGTTTAGAATTCATGAGCATAGAAAGATAAGACTATTTAAGGTTCTTATGCTCGGTTTTGGTTTGTTTGATAGGCCGAGAGGAAATTGGCCGAGTTCTACAGGCCAGGGAACTAGCCCAAGGTTGTATGACAAAACAAATTTTGAAAATGATTTCTAAACTGTTATTTATGATTAAATGTCTTACATGCTTGAATCTTAACTTATGAATTGAAGGTTTTCATATAACACATGCGGAAGCAATTGAAGATCGAAAGCAGTTAAGACATTCAATTTTGCTCCTAAAGCATGCATGTTCTAGAAAGGACAGATTAGAGAGTTTAGAGAACACCAACCTTTGTAGCTCACTAATGAGGAACTCCTTGTGGTGTTTTCTTCTCCTATGCTCCTTGGACAACCTTTAGTGTATTCTCTACTATTCTCCTTGCCTAGAATGACTTGTGGGAGTCTTATAGAGATAGGGAATGGGAAGGGAATGCTTGAAGGATCAAGCTATTGAGAGATCTATGGAAGTGTGTGTGTTTGAGAGGAAATTCCAGCAGCATAACAGTAGGTAAATCACTCGCTACCCTTTGGTGAAAATGCAACTCAAAGTGGATTCTAGGTGTTTAATTCACAACACATGCAACTAGTGCATGGTTGTGTTGTTTTCCACTATGCATCAACATGCAAGAGTGGGAATGCCACTAAATCCACGTAATTGAATCCTCATACTTGAATTTTTAGCTTGCAATTTTCCCTAATTCAATTTGAAATTGAATTTGATTTCTAGGTTATTAATTGAGACATTTCCAAGTAATTTATCATGATTAATCTAATTAATCATTCTTACCTAGTGCCATTAATAGTATATGATTCCTAATACATATACATGGTATTTAAAATACTTTTAAATACCTTATCTCTCAATTCCTTATTTAATTCATAATTAAAATATTGCGATAAAGCCCTATTTTCCCGTTTTTGAACAATTCAAAGATTTCTATCATTATGTTCTAGGCTTTAATCCGATATGAGCTAGTAGAGTGACCTAATGGACCTATAGATCATGGGCTCCAACGATTCGAGGCTAACCGACTAATCTCATTATCTAAGTTAGCCAACATTCGTTAACTACCGACACTCCACTATAGCCCGATAGTTGCACTCCCCTCACTATAGATATATTTCCGTCCACTTGATTTAACCATGTTTAGTAAGTCGTTCCTTCACAGGTTGTTCGTAGCTATAGCTAGGTCAAATAACCGTTTCACCCCTACAGTACTTATTGTTCCTTAAGTTCCACTAATCCTCTAATGAACAATCAGTTTGTGGTCCAACCATCAAACCTAAGTCCCTCTCGATCCAATGAGAGGGTGGGGCCCCTTGTTCAAGTCCTGGAGTTAGTACTTAAGGGCACAACCTCTCTGCTATCCCTGAAATGGGTAGGAGTGAATTCCGTCTTGCGTAACTATGTCCCCAGCTATCTATTCGATCTTATCCCCAAAATGGTAGGCTTGTTGAGTCGGCGAAACTGGCCACTGTCACCCATGCAGATCAAAGGATAATCTATGAGAAATAGGAGTTCATAGTTAGCTTAGGATTAAAAACGAGTTACCTAGGTCATCTATGAGAAATAGTCAGTTTCTTCAGTAAATGGTGTTATAAAGAGAAAGTGACTTATTTCGTGGTCCAGTCTTATGCAAACTCATTGCACAGGATGCCCCCACTCGCATGTCTCCACATGAACGATTTAGGATCTCATCGTCTGTACTTAATATAAAGTGGGTCGCGTCCATAGTGTCCCCAGGATAAGGCACCCAACCGTATCCTTATACTATAGACTATTTTGACTATAAACTTGAACTTGATCCTACGATATGTCCCTACATATAGTTCGAGTATTCACTTTATAGTCAAGGATCTTAGTTTATTGGATTTAGGTTAATCATTCGCAATTTACATATTCAATAACATCTTTTACTGAACAACCTCAATAACGTCTTTATTGGAAATAGAATATGTTTAATGATTTACAAAACTACGAGTTTATAGGACATTTAATCCCAACAAACTTCCACTTGGACTAGAAACTCTAGTGGGGTACATGAAGTTAGGTGTGAGAGAAGTATAAAGACAATAAACTAGGGCATCATCCATACCCTTACATGAATAATATATGAATTCTATGAATGGTTTCAAGCATAAGTTTCGAGCTTATATTTTCTAATGAAATTTATATGTGAACGTGATTATTGATTTTCTGAAAAGTAGTTGAAAAGATATCATTTTAAGAAAAGTATGTATTAGCGAGTATTGTTTATAGATTTTCATTTTTCCATGAGCAAGCTGAGTAATCTTGAGTTGTACGAAAAATAAAGATAAGAAGACATGTTTTAATGTTTCCATGTGATTTTCTGAGACTTCTATTGACTATATGATTGAGATATTGAGCCCGAGGGTATATGGTACCGTGTGCACATAGGTTATACTCCGTCGTTGACGTTGAGTGTACTCCGTGACAACGATGCTGTCGTGAGTGCTGGGCGGGCCCCACTACATCGTAGAGCTAGTAAACGTTGGTTGTACTGGACGTGCCCTGCACAACGTAGATTTTTTATGTTAGTTAAAATGATTAATATACGTGTTATGCCTTACTAGATTTTAATGTCATACTTGTTGAGTATTTGAGAAAGTTGTTATCATTGCACGTTTATATTTCATGCTTTGATTAAACAGATTTATATGTTTAAGGTTTATCATGTGTTCTGATTTGGGGATTAACAGTTTTAAATTTAGTCAATCACTGGGCTTCATAGCTCACTCTTTCAAAATGTTTCCCACTTTCCAGGTAGAGATCGATCTCCCGGTGCTTGATAAACTGCCATAGTCTGCTAAAAGCTCCTAGATCAAGTTCCAGTACGTAGGTGGAGTTGTACATCGACTCTGTTTATCTAGTAAATGTCTTTATAAGGATTGGATAGTTTACGATTTGTGTAAGCTTTAGATATTGTGGTTGTGTCAACCCTAGTTGAATATGTTTTTGGTTGTGATGTCTCTATTAGGTTTATTTTCCAAAGTGAGTTATGTTAGAGTTGCACTTCATGTATGTCTAAAGGTTATCAAGGTCTCGCTGTGTTGTGTTGCATGTAAAGTATTTTATATCTAAGTTTAGCATGTTTATCAGGTTCAATGGTTCAACAGAGTCAGCAGGTATCGTTAGAGGAGGACGATGTCCGTTGGTTTCATGCCATCTTCCGGACTAAGCTAGCAGGGAGTTCGGGAGGGGGTGTGACATTGTTAGCTTAAATTGATCACTTAAGTTAGCATAGTTTGTGTTTAGCTAATGGCTAAAAGGTTAGAGTTAAATGCACGGGTTTAAAAAAAACAATAGTGAAAAAGATCCTAGAAATAGGACTTTGTCTTCTTGCATTCTAGAAATAGGACTGGAACCACTAGAGTTTTAGAGTCGTGAACATTAATTATCTATGTTTCACCTAGCCCTAGAAATAGATGTCTAGTTGGCTTAGTCTTCTAAAGGCACCTACAACAGAGCTGAATAGAAGTAGGACTTAACTCACAATCTAGTTATTATGGCATTTGCGGGCGCAACTAAAGGATTCTATCTGCACCATGTCTATGTGGGCAACATAGATAGTGTTCTTCAGCCCTTTTGCAGAGTCTGAATAAGTTGATAGCGCAAAGGTGGTGCAATCTAAAGCTCTTGGTTGATGTTATTTGAATTTCCCCTCTTATATCATAAATCTTTACCGTTTTCATTTACTTGCTTATTTCTATTTTTGTCCTAAATCAAAACCCTCGTCCAAAATATTTCTTTGGTTACCATCTTCGATTGCAAATTTAAAGGAGGTTCTTGTTTTACAGAATCTTGTATTTTTCGATTAGTCACCTATTGGGTTTTATGCCTAAAACTCTTGGATAATAAATGTAAGAAATTAATTCATTTCAATAAAGAGTTATTGAAATTATTCAGGAGTTATTAAATTTGTTATTCTTAGTCTTGCAATATTTAACCTTAAATCCATTAAACTAAACAACCAAGGTTGTTTTATGAAACTTGAGTTGTATGTGGAGACATACGGGGATCAATGTTCAAGTAACAACCTAAGGGTCTATAATATACAAATAAGACTTGGTACCTTATCCTGGTGACACTACATGGTACGATCCACTTTGTATTCGATACAAACACATTGATCCAACAAGTTCATGTAGTGGACATGCGAGTGGGGATATTCTATGCAATGAGTTTGCATAAGATCAGACTGAAAAATAGTAATCACTAGAAATAACACCGTTGACTAGTTAGGTTTCTATTTCAATAGGATGACCTAGGTAACTCAATCTTAATCCTGAGTGTGTTATGGACTCCTTTTCATGAGGGATTATCCTTAGATTTGTATGGGTGAGAGTGGCTGAATTCGCCGACTCTATAAGCCTACCAGTTTAGGGATAAGACCGAGTGTGAGCTGGGAACATAATAACACAAAATGAAATTCACTCATTCCCGTCTTTAAGACAAGTAGATAAGTGTTCCCTTAAGGGCTGATTTTAGGTCTTGAATAAGGGCGCCCATCCTCTCCTAACCCAAGAGGAACTTCTATTTACTGGTTGGACCATAAACGGGTTGTTCATTAGAGGAATCAGTGGTACTTAAGGAGATAGAGGTAACCAAGGGGTAAAACAATAATTTGACCCAGCTGGCGTTACGAACACACGTGAAGGATTGACTTACCGTTATTAGTCTATATTCGTGGACACAGAAATATTCTACAGTGAGAATAGTGCAGCTGGGGGTCTTTAGTGGAGTGACCCACAGTTAATGAACATTGGTTAAATTGATTAATGAGTTTAGTCATTTAACCTCATATCATTGGAACTTCTGATCTGTAGGTCCATTAGGTCCCCTTGCTAGCTCATAAAGGGTAATTAGGAACAATAAGTCTTGAAAGGATTTTGAATAGTTCAAAATCCATTATGGAAAATCAAGTTAATTGTATGAGATACAATTAATATAATGTATGTGATACATTATAATATAAAGTTTAATTTAAGATTAAATTTTATTAATTGAGATAAATTCGATTAAATACGATTTAATTGCAGGCTTAAATTAAATATGAGATATTTAATTTAGTAATTAATTAATTGAAGAATTATTTAATTCTTTAATTGAATTGAATTTGATTTAATTAAAAACTATAGGTTATGTGGGAGATATTCATTTAAATATGATTTAAATGTAATTAATTAAATTTGATATAATTATTGATTTAATTAACTAATTAACATTAATTAATTAAAATGAATCTCCATCCTATTAGAATTGGGAAGAGTAATTTGTAGGAGTGAAAAACACTCGAGCGGAAGCGATTACGGATCTTAGGCATTTAATTTCATTAATTTCTCTAATAAAAGCATGTTGAAATTAAAGAGAAAAAAAACAGAGTATTCGAAATACTAACCTGGTAGCTCGATTTCAAGCAAATCACCGATTGTTTCTTCTCACGAACTTGTCGTGGACGACCACCGAGATCTTCTCCGTTATTCTCCAGCCTTAGAACGGGCTTGTGGGATGTGATGGATTTGGAAGGAAAAAGAATGGGTTTTTTTGAGTTTGGAGTCCACAGTTCTAGAGAGATTTTCTTAGATTTCCAAAATGAAATCTTCAACTTTTCATTTTAACATCTGAACAAGCATCCCTTCACATTTCACCTGTTTGCAACATTTATAAAGAAAATGCATGCGGCTTGAATTCTTCCAAAAGAAGACAACACATATGGAATGCAAAGTTGTCATGGGTTTGATGGCAAGATAAGGTAAATTGCCTCTTGGATTTAATTTGGAAAAATGAATTTCATAAATCATTTTGCAACTAAATCCACTTTTTAATTTTGAAACAAAAATAATTCATTTAATTAATTTTGAATAAAATTAAACCAAATTATTAATTTAAACATTTTAATCATTTAAACTAAATAATTCCACCAATCCCAATATCTCTCAAATCCCGATAAATATGAATCACTAATCACATTTAAACCGAATATGTATTGAATACATGTTTGCAATATTTAATTTATATTTAAATAGTTCCAATTCTCTCTATAATTTAATTTATAATAATACGTTAAATATATCGTATATAATTAACGTGTATTCCCTTTATCGAGTTTGAAAATTTCAAACTTTTTCATCACATTGTTCTAAGGTTAATCCGTATGAACTAGCAGGGGGATCTAATGGACCTAGAGATCATGGGCTCCAACGATCCGAGATTTAACTGGTTAAACTTTTTTTTAACCTAGTTTATCAACATTCGTTAACTAACGGGACACTCCACTATAGCCCGTAGTTGCACTCCCCTCATTATAGATATATTTCTGTCCACCCGATTTAACTGTGATCAGTAAGTCGACCCTTCACAGGTTGTTTGTAACTAAAGCTGGGTCAAATGTCTGTTTTACCCTAAAGTTACTTCGTGTTCCTTATGTCTCCACTGAGTCCCTAAAGAACAATTGGTTTGTGGTCCGACCACTAAACCTAATACATCTCAGGCCAATGAGAGGGCGGCACGATTTTGTTCATGTCCCGAAGTCAACACTTAAGGGAACAACCTCTCTACTATCCCTAAAGTCGGGTAGGAGTGAATTCCATCTTGCAAGACTATGTCCCCAGCTATTTACCGGCCTTATCCCCAAAATGGTAGACTTATTGAGTCGGCGATGTTTGGCCACTCTCACCCATGCAGATCAAAGAATAATCTCGAATAAACAGGAGTTCACAGTTAGCTCAGGATTAAGATCGAGTTACCTAGGTCATCGTTTGAAATAGTCAGTTTCACGGTAAACGACGTTATAAAGTGAAAGTGACTTATTTCGCGGTTTGGTCTTATGCAAACTCTTTTGCATAGGACGTCCCCACTCGCATGTCTCTACATGAACGATTCAGGATCACATCATTTGTGCTAAAACAAAGTGGGCCGCGTAACATAGTTTTCCTAGGATAAGATACCTAGTCTTATCCCTATACTATAGACCGTTTAGGCTATTACTTGAACTTGATCCACTTTTATGTCTCTACATAAAGTTCAAGTATTCATATCATAGCCAAGGATTCTAGTTTATTGGATTTGAGTTAATTAATGCATAATTAAAACACCCATTCGACAACCAGAAATTGAATCATTTTAATAACGTTTTATAATTAACTTTGTTACATTTACTATCCACGAGTTTTAGAACATAAATTCCAACATAATTAATTATTAATTAATTAAATATATCCATAACATATTATGAATAGGAAAGGGATATGACACTCTATATAAAGGACATAATGCCTTCCCAATTGACATAACTCATAATACAAGACTTTGCTCTCAAACAAAATTTCTCTCTAGGAATTTAACAACATTCTAGTGAAATTCTTTTTTCCCAAAATTCAAGAACACCAAGTCCCACAACTTGGTTCCTCGTCCCAGAGATATAGTAGTGGAAGATCTCGTGGTAGTGTCCCTACTGTGATCATATTATTCTTGGTGGGAGTTCATTGAAGAAAGTCTTCAACGAGTAAGTATTTCATTCTTTTAATTATTAGATTTAGATCTAATACATGCTTGACTTAATTTATATATAGAATCGTTCTGTATGATTTACCAATGTACTGGTATTTTAGAAAACTTAATTAAAATACGAATCGGTCCTATACACTTGCGTTGGAAATTTAGGGATTCCAATTCTTCAATTGGTATCAGAGCCTTTTTCATATACTAGTGTGTTACCACGTGCCATGCACGTGTATTTAAATATTTATAAATATTTAAAATATTGAATATTTTAGTTGAAATATTATTCAAAATAATTATTTGAAAAAATAAATATATTGTCAATTAATTGCTATAATTTTTTCTAAAAAAAATGCTATAATTTTTAAAATTAGTTTTTTTTTTTTGTTTATTTTGAAAAAAAAATATTTCTATACTAAAAATATATCATTTTATTTTAAAGAAAATATTTCTATACTCAAATTTAATGTCACTTGCAATTTGAAGCTTAAGCTAAGCTTGATCTTGATCATCAATTGATATGATATCAATCTTCCAATTATATTTCAAATTATTTCTTTTCCACTATTCTCCAGGCTAGTACATGGGCAACTCATTCTCTTAAAAGGGTTAAATTGTTGTGAGAAGAGGTGCAGAGAGCTACATTTATATACACCAAATGAGTAAATTAGAAACTTTTAAATTTCCAACCTTGGTCCTCTTGAATTCCATTATTAATTTCAATTAAATATAAAATCATAAATAGTTAAAAATAAATAAACAAAACAGTAAATTTAAAAAATGATAAAAGAGTCATGATTGACAAAAAATGTCTTTTCAAAATTGTAACTTTTAAAATATATATATATATATATATATATATATATATATATATATTATAAATTTGAAGAAATTTTCATAATTTAAATTTAAACAATTTATTGAAATGGTAGATTCTAACCTCTTAACATCTTTTAAATTAAAATAATTGTTATTATATTTAGTAACTAACTTTTCATATTTAAGCCTTTTAAATACTATTTTACGAGTTAAATGAACCATATAAACTTTATAATTGATTTGTAAATTTAAGATATGGCGAAGGGGTAAAATAGTCCAAAAATGTTTTCAATGGATGAGTAAAAAAAACTTTTAAAATTCTAAAACTTCATTTTAAATTCCTTTATGTCTCTTCAAAATTGTATAAATGAGTGCAAAACTCTTCCCATTCTATCTCTCTACATTCCATTTATGTATCAATATTTAAATCTTCATTCATCCTATCTAATTTTCTATCCACTGAAGCTGTTTATCGTAAGATTTAATAAATTATCAAGTTATTTGTAATTTTCAACTTTTTTATTTGTTTTATAAAAAAATACAGGTATTTTCATATATTATTTAGTAAAACATTATTTGACTAATTTAAATACTGTGTTGTAGTTATTTGTGTTTAAATATTACATTTTTCACAAAAATAAAAGCATATTCTTATAAAATGTAATTAATGAAATAAACTATAAACATATAGTTGATACTTTGCTTTTCATAGAGAAAAAAAATTGTGTCGTAGGTTATTACGCTCCACCATACTTTTATTTTATAAGGTAAACAAATAAAAGACAACAAAAAAAAAAATTAAGATAGTTCATCTTCCTTAACCATCTTCTTCAACATGAAAGGTTATGTTTCAAAAAAAATCGTACAATTGGACACAACTATTCTTTGCATGGTGTTGTTAGCAATGGGCTAACATTTCTACGTTGTCTTCGAATCTTCCTCTTCACTGAATTTATATCTTCAAGTATCTAAATCTAAATATAGAAATTTTGAGAGAAGAAATTGAGGGAAGAAAAAAAATAAACTAAGAAAGTGGAGATTTGCTATTCATAGAGAGAAAAAAAAATTGTGTTATTACACTCCACCATACTTTTATTTTCTACGGTACACAAATAAAAGACAACAAAAACAAAATTAGGATAGTTCATCTTCCTTAACCACCATGGTTATGCTTCAAAAGAATACAAATGTGCGTAACTATTCCTTGCATGGTGTTGTTAGTAATGTACTAACATTTCTACATTCAATGTTGAGAGTGGGTTTAGATCTTCAAGTATCTAATCTAAATCTAAATATAGAAATTTTGAGAGAGGAAATTGAGGGAAGAATAAAAACAAACGGAGAGTGGAGACTCCAAATTTGTTGTAGAAAATGGGTAGGGAAGAACTCTTATATAGTTGTAGGAGAAGAAGAATGTTACAAAACTTTAGAAATTCCAAGTTTTAAAATTTAATCCTTAATTAATTGTAATCAAATGGTATGGTGTGGGTTTTAAAATTAATTTCTTAGAAAATAAAACAAACTAACCTTTTATATTTTAAAGGTATTATATTAAATTTATTTAATTAGCAGTGTATTAATAATAAATAATAAATTCAATTAAAGAGTAATTAAAGAGTATGTAAAAGTTCTTTCTAAAAAATATGTAAAAGTTACAAAAGTTTTGAATCCTATAATTAATCTGTTTGTGGGAGTTTAAAGGACAACATTTTTTGTAATAATTTTTTTTTTATTTATATGTATTTATTATAGTGGATAATTAATCATTTATATTTATAAATAATACTTAATTATTATTTTACTATTTGTAATTAATTGTTAGATTAAATTCAATTAAAGAGTAATTAAAGACTATGAAAAAGTTATAAAAGTAATAAATTTTCAAAACTCTTTTGAAATCCTATAATCAATCCATAAGTTCGTGGGAGATAAAAAGACAACATTTTTTGTATTATTTTTTTAAATTTATATGTATTTATTATAGTTGATAATTAACCATTTATATTTATAAATAATAAATAATACCTAATTAATTAATTTACTATTTGTAATTAATTGTCAAGGGTATATTTTGTAAATATATTAATTAAAGGAGGGATATAATTGTCCAAAAAAGTTTTTCAAAGATTGTAGCTTTTTAATATATTATAGATTATAGATAAAGAGTGGCTTTCGATGCTTTTCGTAGTAAAAAAATGATTTTTTTTTTTAATTTTAATTAAATAATAAAACAATTGTTAAAATATGTAATAAAAAAAATAAAAAAATAAAAAAATAAAAAAATAAAAAAATAAAAAACTATTAGTATGGTTGGTGGATAGACTTGTTTTAATTATTACTTTCTTTTTTGTGCTAAATCAATTTAATGAGGAAAATCTAGGTATTATCTTATAAACAAAAGATAATATTGTCCAATTTTTTTTCCACCTTCACACTTTTATGATTAATAATGACATGTTTTGTAAATTTAAATTTTGGCAAATGGACAAAATGGTCAAAAAATGATTCTCCGTCTTAACCATTTTTTAAGGTAGTATTTTTAAGGTAGTATAAGATATAAGATATAAGATTAGATAAGATTATAGATTTAATTCATTCACGGAAAATAATTTAATTTATTATTGATAGTTAATTAAGTAATTAATTTTTATTTATAATCAATTAAAAATTTTGTGAGACATTAAGTTACACATTATATTTTTTTCTCAACAAAATAAACATAAGTTTGTAATTGAAGCAACACAATTTAATTTTTCAACAAATATTATTAATAAAAAATACATTAATTATAAAAGAACGATAAAAGAATCAAATAGTAATAAAAAAATCAAGATCCAAGATATACACCCATTTCTAGATTTGCTCCCCAACTCAAACATTGATATACGAATACAATTATTCAACTTCATCAAACTGGAGTTGTAACGTCAAAAATCTAGGATCCGAGATAGATTCGACACATGCATCCCTAATACAATTATTCAACTTCATCAAAAGTGGAGTTGTAACGTCAAAAGTCTTGGATCCGAGATAGATTCGACACATGCATCCCCTTACAACGACTTGAATATACCATTACCAACACCTTGAGATGTTTTGAAGATTGAAGGGGTTTTGGGAGCAAAGAAAACAAAGAGAAAAAAAATGAAGAAATAATGAAACTCAAGTGTTGGGGAAGGAAATGGTGAAAAAAATCTCATTTTATAGTTGAAATATGATGGTTACAAAACCTATTGAATTCTATAACTTATATAATTCCATTATGAGTTATAATTAAAGAAAATTGTAGGAAAAACTTTTTATATTCCTACCTTCTAGTAGTTCCATATGTATTTATTATTGTTAATTAAGTATTAATTAATTAATTTTCTATTTATATTTATTTGTCAATGGCACAACTTGTAAATTAGTAAATCAAAGCAAGGACAAAAGTGTCCAAGAAAGTTTTTCAAACATCCTCACCTTTTAATATATTATAGATTTAATTTTAGTTTTCTAAAATTGGCATTGGTTAGGCGGGATTAATTGCATGGTGGATGTAATTTTGTGAACGAATATTTTCAATAAATTTGGCCTTAACATTTACTACTTTAATATGATCAAAATTGTAAGGGCCCTTGTGTTTTTGGGCAATTAATTGTAAATTAGAGTCTTATGTAAGTCCGGGTCTAGATTAGGCTAAAAAATCAATGGCGTCTCGACGCTGGTTCATTAGCGTCTCGACGCTGTGTTAAATCCTAGCCACACACGAAAACGCAACAACGTCTCGACGCTGACTCCATAGCGTCTCGGCACTGTGTTGAGTCCAGTAGTGGCGGCAGGGTTTTTAAATATTGTTGTGAGTGGTTCGGTTCGACTAGTTTTGAATGGTTCAACTCCAGTTAGTGATGGGTTGGCTTGGTTCAAGGTTTTGGCAGCCAGTTCAAGTTGATTCAGGTTGTTTTAATTTGGTTTTGGAGCGGTAGAAGACTTATTAGGATGAAATTTTGATAAATTATTGTGATTTATATCTTTATTTTACCCTAGGGGCCAAATTCGATTCATTTTCTATTTAAATGCTTTGTGGATGTCATTTAGATTAAATCTCACCTTAGGTTAAGCATGATCATGCATTTTAATATATTATAAATGTTATAATGTATGGTATTAATGCACGATGGATGAATTTCATGAGTTATTTAATATAATGGTTATGTTTAATATATGAAATTAAATGATCATGTAACATGACATTACATAGTTTAATTATAAAGAGTTATATTTAATTTAATGACCTATGGATGCTTGTATGTTTTCCATAATTTATTTGTTATAAGGAGTTATATTAATAAATATGAAAATCGATTTGCATTGAGCATGACACATCCATAGGTTAATATAATTGTTATATTAAGTCATGAAATGAAAATGTTATGGTTTATTAATTAATTTGAATTTGATTATTAATTAACGAAAACCATAAAAAGTTTATTATATGCTAATCATTAAAATTTGAAAATAGTTTTAAAAAATAATGATTAGAAACCATCAACCTATAATAAAGATTGTATGCAAACATAGGATCATAGGTAAATGAATTAATTTTAAAATGTTTAAAATTAATTAGACCTAAGATCACGTTAATTCTAATAGGATTAGAATTAAGTCTTGCTTAGTTCTTAAAATAGTTTTAATGAGACTAAGTAGGACAAACATATCCTATGGTTATAAGGGAACTCTACCGGTGAAGTTCTGTCTACGGCTGGAGGTACTTAAGATGATGGTTTACGGAACACCTCCTACCTAGAAACTAACCCAGAACTTGAGTTGAATTAACCATAGTTATGTTAGCATGCAATGTCGCTGGGTTAATTAAAAGAGTTTAATTCACCTAGATCTTTAGAGAGAAGACTTTACATTACTATTGTTATATGGGAACTCTACCGGTGAAGTTCTGTCTAAGGCTGGAGGTACTTAAGATGACAGTTTACTGAACACCTGCTACCTGGGAACTGGCCCGGAACTTGAGTTGAATTAACCATAGTTATATTGCCATGTTAATTAAAAGAGTTTAATTCACCTAAGACATTAGATTAAAGACCTCCATATAAGAGTTATAAAAGGCATAGACTTAGATAGATTCATTTAGTTGGAATTTACCTAAGTAATAAACCCTAATCTTTAAAATACTTAGTGAGAGAATAATGATATAATGATATATCAAATTTTTAGCTCTCATGTTTCCAAGAGTTCACACTGTGAGATACATGTTGGGCCGCGAGGCGCCCTGGGAGTGTACCCCTACGGATGGTGTTTGCATGGGTCAATACCAAAGTGAATGGAGAAAGTATTTATAGTAAGTGGGAGAAGGACACGTGTCAATGTACCCTACGATCTCTTCCATTAGGTTGCACCATGAGATTCTCATGCTCCACCTACGAGTCGCCCTAGGAGCGATGATAGGACCAAATTAGTCCTATTTATTTGTTGTTAATCTAAACTTGTTAGAGTGCACTTTACGCTTTATTTGTCTATTTTGTAGATTATTTGTGCATTAAGGGCATCAGGAATGAACTACACGAATTGGAGCTAATTCAGGCGATTTAGGACATTTTAGGGCTAATTTGGAGTTCCCGAGATGACATGGAGCTAAAGGACGTGATCAGAGCATTCGAGCCTCAAGATCGAAGCCAAAGAGACCAAAAGAGTATTCAAATTGTGTATTCCTGAGAGCTGGCATCAAGACCTTGGCCTTGGCGTCTCGACGTCAACACGAAAATGCACGGAAGGCAAATTACCTAGCGTCTTGACGCTACTTATGACGTCTCGATGCTACGACTACACTATAAAGTTGTTTCTTTCGTATCTAGGTCATCTGAACTTCGTTTTTAGTGATTTTGTCGCCGTTATTCTTCTCGTTTTTCTCTCTACTTTTTAGTTCTCCCAAGTTTAGATCGGTTTTAGGGAGGTTAATCAAGCCTTGGGGCTTGGATTAGGCTTGTCTATGGTTGTCTAAGCGTCATTCGCTGTAATTGAAACCTCGATATTGTGAGTACATTTGAGTTTTATGAGATTCATTGAGTTTTCTGTGTTGAATGCGTATTCTTCTTGGGTTTTTTTTTTTTTGCTTCACGAATGTTTTAATTGTTGTTTGTAGTTTTAGATTCTCGCTTTTATAATTAGCATGAGCAGTAGGTTAGATTGACACCCTAACTCGCAACTCGTATGTTAATAATATGCTAAGGAACTAATTTCGAAGTAGCTAATGGATAGTTAGTTCAATAGTTAGCACATAGATCGATTCACTGGGCATGGGTCCCAAGAGCAGTTCTCTGACTTTGTTGCTTGACATGATAGGTCTAGGGTCTAAATCGGTGTTCATAATTAATTTAGATTTTTCCTAGTTAATTCGGGAATTCTAGCTTAGAGCACAAATTCATTGTTTATTAATCATTGCAGGGTTAGTTAATTAATGAATTGCATGTTGGTTCAACAGGTTCGTTGGGTTAGCGCTCTAGGGGTATCTTGGTTTTAATGCAGTTACTCAATTGATTAACTTTGACGGGTTCGTGGAGTTAATTAGTTGGTAACTAGTAATTGAGTCGATGGACGGTGGGATCGAGTCAATTGATTAGAGTACCAATTAGACAACATGCATTTAAATCATTATCTACTAGTCGATGAGTAAAAACGAATGTATTGAATCTGAGTGTCTCCAGCTACAGCGATCGCCAAGGTGAGATTAACCGACTGTCATTTACTTTTCTGTCATCTAATATCCTGTCATTTACTTTATCGAAATTTATATTTCCTCGCATTAAAATCTTTCCAAATCCAACCCCCCTTTTTAGTCTTATCATCGCAATGAACCTAATTAAGACGAATAAACAATCGTGTTCCCTGTGTTCGACCCCGACCACTACTGCTACAAGCTAGCTTTAGGGGTTGTGGAATATAAATTTATTTTACCACGAAACTCGGAGAATTCGACACCCTCCTGAGGTCCCATCAAATTGGCACCGTTGTCGGGGATTGTCTTGCCTCAGCCTAGACCTCAGAGGGTGTCAAATTCTCCAACGTCCGTGCCAAATAAATTTATAATTACCGTACACTAAACTAATTTGCAGCAGTAGTGGCCGGGGTCGAACACAGAGAGCGCGTTTATAATTTGCTTAACTTATTGAGACGACCGGACTAATGGGGGGATTTGAGATGCGATGGGTAAAGGCGAAGGAAATTAAATAGCGTTAATTTAAATGACAGAAAATAATGTGAAAAAATTAAATAGCGAAAAAATAAAAGGGAATGGTTGATTGAACCTCGGATCCATGCAATTAGTACACTCGATGTTCGTTTGGATGGATCTTAATCATAGATTGTCTAATGATGAAATTTATGTTTTAAGCCTAACGTGCTCCTGGAAAAGCCAGAGAGCCATAATATCCCTATTTTATTAACCCGACCAATGCATCGAAGCTAATCTAATTGTTCACTAATTAACACGGCCGAATTAACTTGCTACAATTGCATTACCATTAGGATAGTTAGATGGCCAATTTTATAACTAGGAAAAGCCTAAATTATAAGATTAACCAAGTGTCGAATTCTAGGCTAAGATGCAAATTGCTACAAATTCAGGGATAATGCGCCTAAATAGAGCCACATGCTTTACCTATTCCTACCAATAGCTAATTAAATTAGAAAGACGACAATTGGGGTTGTCAATCCCACCAATCAAAACTAATTCATATGAAATAATAGAATTTAATCTCACATAAAACAGTCAACTCACAAATAGAAAGCTCAAAATATCATAAGAAATCCAAACCAAACTTACAACCAAGTTCCCGATTACATGAATAATGAGCTTAGCCCGTCATTTGGAATGTCGAACCTCGCTCCTGGGCTTGATCCACCATGAAAACTAAGAAAAATTACTCTAAGGCCTAAGGAATATGAAAAAAAAAAAGATAGAATCGAAGGGAAAGAGGGGAAAAACGACTAAAGAATGAAAGATGGATGATATGATACAACCCTAATCATAAAAAGGGGTATTTATAAAATGTGGCGGCGTCGAGACGTCGTGACCAGTGTCTCGATGCTGACGTTGTTTTGGCGCACGCATCGCATCCGTAGATTCGAGATGCCATGAGGTAGCGTCTCGACACTACCTCTCGGAAAAATGGCTTGTTTGCGGCGATTTTTGGGGGTCTTGACGCTCTTGCTTGACTTTTTGGTTGACTTTCGCTACTTTTAATTACCAAAATGCCCTTCCTTGATCCCAAGAACACAAAATTGACCTACACATCAATAAGACTCAAAATTAGTCAATTATCACAAATAATAGCATTAAGATAAGCAAAATTTACGGAAATAATTAACACCAATTTGGTGCTATCAAGCGATCACCCTATGAAGGTGATAGGACAAATTTGGCCCTATATATTTGTTCTTAATCTTGCTAGTTTTATGTTAATTATTATGCTTAATTGTATTATTTTGTAGATGTTTGGTATTAGAGCTTCTCGGGAGCCGATATTCCAAATTGACGTCAATTCGAAGGAATTAACGTTGTTTTGATTCCTCTTGAAGTCCATGGGATGTCGATAAGGTGAAAGGACTAGAGCGGAGCACTCAAGACTCAAAAACGATGTCAAAAGAAGCAAAACTGAAGCAGCCAAAAAAGGGAGACCCGAGAGGTAGCGTCTCGACGTTACCTCGCGACGTCTCGACGCTACGTAAATAGAGGACCGCCCAAATCACCGTCAGCATTGAGACGCCGACCTTGGCGTCTCGACGCCAACATGAAAATGCGCTGAAGACAAAAATCCTAGCGTCTCGACGCTACGACTACACTATAAATTTGTTTCTTTCGTATCTAGGTCATTCGAACTCTATTTTTAGTGATTCTTTCCCCGTTATTCTCGTCTTTCTCTCTAATATAATTTTCAGTTCTCCCATGTTTAGATCAGTTTTAGGTAGGTTAATCAAGCCTTGGGGGCTTAGATTAGGCTCATCTATGGTCGTCTAAGCTTGGATTATTGTAGTTGGAACCTCGGTATTGTAAGTACATTTGATTTTTATGAGATTCAATGAGTTTACTGTTCTAAATGCATATTCTTCTAGGGTTTTACTGTGCATAATGTATGTCTTACTTGTTGTTTGTGGCTTTAGATTCCCGCTTTTATAATTAGCATATGCAGTAGGTTAGATTGATGCCCTAACTCGTAGCTCGTTTGTTAATAACTTGCTAAGGAACTAATTTCCAAGTAGCTAACGAAGGGTTAGTTCAATAGTTAGCATTAGATTGATTCATGAGCACGAGTCCCAAGAGCAGACTCTGACTTGGTTGCTGACACGATAGATCTAGGGTCTAAGCCGATACATGTGATTAATTAGATCTCCCTCTAGTTGATTATGAGTGTTCTAGTCTAGAGCAACGGTTAGTTAATTTATTAATCGTGGCCAGGTTAATTTATTGATCAATTGCATATTGGTTCAACGGGTTCGTTGGATTAACGCTCTAGGGGTATCTTGTTCTTAATGCAGTTACTTAATTAATTAACTTGATGGGTTCGTGAGGTTAGTTGATTAATAGCTAGTAATTGAGTCGATGGACGTTAGGATCGAATCAATTGATTTAGAGTACCTATTTACAACATGCATGTAAATCATTATCTGCTAATCGATGAGTAAAAACGAATGTACTGAATCTGAGTGTCTCTAGCTACGGTGATTGACAAGGTGATATTAACCAACCACCCCTTTACTTTCCTATCTTTACTTTCCTGCAATTTAATATTTAGTATTTTATATTTCCTTGCATTTCAGTCTATCCAAATCCAACCCCCCTTTTTAGTCTCGTCATAACAATAAACCTAATTAAGACGAATTAACAATCGTGCTCCCTGTGTCTGACCCCGACCACTATTGCTACAAGCTAGCTTTAGGGGTTGTAGAATATAAATTTATTTGACCACGAAAATCGAAGAATTCGACACCCTCCTGAGGTCCCGTCAGGAGGGCTTGAGCATGGGAGTCGAAACAACGTAAACTCCAGAAATGGATAGGGTTTGCACCAAAATTTTCTTACCATACGGTAGCTTTTTGGGGCGGACCTCTAGGATCTGAAAATGGTGCGTCACACTTATGAGAAATTATTAAGTTTTTAATGATTTCTTGATTGATAAGCAATAGCTACAAACTATTGGAATATGAGTTATTCTGGTAATAGTGTGATTGGTTGAGATTGTCTCAATTTAGGGGAGGAGTACCTGACTACCCTACGGTAGTTGTTGCTCTAAACCTCGAAGTATCGTTGCAAAAAACTAAATCAATAGTTTCATTAGGGTTCTTTGATTGCTTGTTTTTTTATTTTTTGCTAAAATTTATTGGATGCTTGTTTTGCTCGTGTAATGGGTTAATGCAAGATAATTAATTCAAATTAATTTTGTTTGATATCAGTATGTTTAGTTCTGTGAATGCATTGTACAACGCCAAATGTAATAATGGTATATTGATAGTGGGCAGAAATGCTGCTATTTTAGTCCTAAATTATTAGGCTTTTGAGTGATTTTATTGTGTTTTTATATAGAAAATTTAATTAAATTCATTATTTTGTCCTTACGAGCAAATTATGGAATTTTGGAGAAAGAAGGCCCAAAAATGAGTAAATCAAGCAATTATTCTAAGGATGGGTCAAAGAGGAAGCCCAAAAGTCAACATTTTAAGTGAAGATCCAAAAAGAATGGAGGAAGCCCAAGTTTCAAGCCCAACCCGCGTGTAGATGGTTCTGGAAGCGTCACAGCGTCGCGACGCTGTCCCATTTCTTGCTGAGAAAGTCGGGCGACGTCACAGCATCGCGACGCTGTCCCTTTTCCGGGCCTATAAAAGGTGCCCCTTGGCACCCCATTTTGGCATCAATCACTCATCCACCATTCTTCCATTCCTTTCCTTTCCTTTCCTTCAGCATTCTTTCAAGGCTTTTAAGCCTTTTTGAGGGTCGAGAGTGAGAATTTTGTGGGAAGCCTGTAGTGAGCATCTTAGGAGGCTCGGAGCGTGGTTTGGAGGGACTCCAAGCACAAGCAACGAGGTTCTCGACGGTCACTTTCCTTACTCTTATTTTGCTCCAAATTATGCTTATTATTATGTACATTTTGGATACTTTCATTTCAAACCCATATTGGGGTCTTGAAATGAAAGTTCATAGTTAATTGTTATTATGATTGCCTATCTCTTGTCCATTTACTAATTATTTGTATGGATGTTCGTAATGCTTTATATGATCTGGCCAATTATGTAGTGAATTGATTCCTAATGGAAAGTCGACGGAGAGAAATTAGGTTAGATCATAATCCATGCAACTAAGTTTAATTGCTCGTAGTGACAGCGAGATTAGTTGGTTAGACTTAGATTTCGATAATGAATCAAAGCGTATTAATTAACGATTTTAATGGAGCTAAGGACACTTAGGTTATTAAATGAGTTAATTATAATTAGGGGAGACCGACAGGAGAACCTATGTGATAAATGGAGATTCTAGGATTATGATTAGTCGGGAAATGAGATAGGATAATTATAATAATTCATTAGCTATAATCTGATTTTATCAAGACCCCGCTTCTCACTCGATTCTCTCTTCATATTTTTATTTTTTGATTGATCGTTTAATTTCTTTAATTGCTTTAATTTTTTTAATTTGTTCTAGCTTCATGAATAGGTCCCTAAATAATATTTGACTCAAGTATTTTTGGTGATAAAAAATTAATTGCTTTGCTTAAGTATCGTACTTCCTCCCTGTGGATTCGATACTCGGTATTACCTACCGTTTTATATTACTTGCGGCTCGTGCACTTTGCGGTCATCATGTATCATATACAACAAAAAAAATCAAACATAGACACTAGTAATGTGATTTACTTGCGGTCTTATTCATCACGAATTGTTCTTAGTGAATATGATAGTAACTGCCTAGCCAATACCAAAGCCGTAAATGTGATTTACTTGTTATTGAAACGTGCATAGTGGAAAATGATGATTTAGCCCGAATCCTTGATTCGGGTGCCACTAATCACATGTGCTCTTCATTTCAAGGAATGAGCCCTTGGCAACGACTAAATGCCAGTGAGATGATTCTCAAGGTTTTGGAACGGGAGAAGTCATCTCAGCTGTCGCAGTGGGAGACATAAAGTTATCTTTTACTAAGGAATGATACATGTTATTAGATAATGTGTATATAGTTCCTAAAAGAAATTTGATTTATGTATCTTGTTTGCTGGAACAAAGTTATTCCATTTCCTTTCAGTTAATGAAGCGGTCATTACAAAAAGGGAAATTGATATTTTTTCTGCAAACTTAGAAAATAACTTGTATGTTTTAAGACCAATAGAGTCAAAAGCAATTTTAAATCATGAGATTTTTAAAACTGCTAAGACTCAACCTAAAAAGAAAAAAATTTCTCAAAATACCTATCTTTTGCATTTGAGGCTTGGCCACATTAATCTCAATAGGATTGAGAGATAGGTCAAGAATGGACTTCTAAACAAGTTACAAGATGATTCTTTATCTCCACGTGAGTCTTGTCTTGAAGGTAAAATGACAAAACGACCTTTTACTGGAAAAGGTTACAAAGCCAAAGAGCCCTTAGAGCTCATACATTTGGATCTCTGTGGTCCAATGAATGTTAAAGCTCGAGGAGGGTACGAATACTTCATCTCTTTCATAGATGATTATTCAAGGTATGGTTATTTATACCTAATGAGTCATAAGTCTAAAGCCCTTGAAAAGTTCAAGGAGTATAAGGATAAAGTTGAAAACTCGTTAGGTAAAACCATTAAAACACTTCGATCTGATCGAGGTGGAGAATATATGGACGTAAGATTCCAGAACTATTTGATAGAACATGGAATCACGTCCCAAATCTCAGCACCTGGTACACCTCACCAAAATGGTGTATTAGAAAGGAGAAACAGAACTTTGTTAGACATGGTTCGTTCTATGATGATCTATGCTCAGTTGCCTAACTCGTTTTGGGGTTTTGTAGTAGATACTGTAATTTACATTTTGAATGTAGTTCCATCAAATAGTGTTTCTAAAACACCATTTGAGCTCTGGAGAGGGCGTAAAGCTAGTTTACGTCATTTCAGAATTTGGGGTTGTCTTGCACACGTGCTGGAGACAAACCTGAAGAAATTTGAACGTCGTTCGAAATTATGCCTATTTGTAGGCTACCTTAAGGAAATGAGAGGTGGATACTTCTTTGATCCACAAGAAAATAAAGTATTTGTATCGACAAATGCTATTTTTTTAGAAGAAGACCACGTTAGAGATAATAAGCCACATAGTAAAATAGTGTTAAGTGAGCTTTCTAGTGAAGCTACAGATACATCAACAAGAGTTGTTGATGAGGTTGGACCTTTAACAAGAGTTGTTGATAGGCCCAATACATCCGGTCAGTACTGTCCTTCTCAAGAGTTGAGAATGCCTCAACGTAGTGGAAGGATTGTTATACAACCTGAACACTATTTGGGTTTAGTTGAAACTCCAGTCGTCATACCTGATGATGGCATCGAAGATCCATTAACCTATAAACATGCAATGAATGACGTGGATAAAGACCAATGGGTCAAAGCTATGGACCTTGAAATGGAGTCTATGTACTCTAATTCAGTCTGGGACCTTGTAGATGAACCTAAAGGGGTAAAACCCATAAGGTGTAGATGGATCTACAAGAGGAAACGAGACACAACTGAAAAGGTACAAACCTCTAAAGCTCGACTTGTGACAAAGGGTTATACCCAAAGGGATGAGGTTGACTATGAGAAAACCTTATCTCCTGTTGCCATGTTAAAGTCGATAAGGATATGATGGGTCAGAGTTTTCGAGGCTCCAGGTCAAATAAAATTATATTCACTGACACCTAAAGCTATCTTGTAGCAGTAGTGGTCGGGGTCTATCATAGGGAACAGTTGGTTTTATTTCTTAGCTTTTTTATGTTTATATCTAACCAAAGGGGGATTTGGATATGTGATAGATCGAAATGCGAGGGAAATTAAATTGCAGGAATTTAAATGACAGAAAAATTAAATGCATAAAATAAAATGATGGGCAGGTTAATCTTACCACAAGGATCACTGTAATCAAAGACGCTCGGGTTTCAGTATGATTTATTTCATTCATTGATTATCAAGAAGTTAGTTTACAAATTGAAAGTCTAATCGGCTTAACTGGAAAAGCCAGCAAGCATAATATCCTTAAATTCCTATGTCTGACCAATGCATCAAGACTAGTCCGACCAATGCATCGAGACTAGTCCTAACCGATTAATAAGCTAATTGTCCACATTAACTACTAATCGATTGCATTAAGAACGATGATGATTAGAATGCTCTAAATTAACTATGAAAAGCATAAATTAACATCAAGCACATATTTAGACCCTAGATCTTTCATGCCAATTGCTAGATTTGGGATAACACGCCAAATCGCTACATGCTTAGACCTATTCGCTACTTTAATTAGCATATGAATTTAGTAAATCGGGGTTGAGGTTGTCAATCTCTCCTAACATTACTAAATTTATGAATATTGAGTCTAAACAACATTCAATATAGTAAATCATGCAAGAAAGAATATAAATCTCATGAAATAAAAATCATACTTACAATCGAGGTCTCGATTACAACAATCCAAACTTAGACGACCATAGATGAGCCTAATCTAAGCCCCCAAGGCTTGATTAACCCACCCAAAACTGACATAAACTTGGGAGAACTGAAAATTAGAGAGAAAAATGAGAATAACGGTGAAAGAATCACTAAAAACATAGTCTGGATGACCTAGATACGGAAAAATTGATTTTATAGCACACGCGTAGCGTCTAGATGCTACTATTCCAACGTCTAGACGTCACTATTCCAGCGTCTAGATGCTAGCTCTCGGATTAGTAGCGTTTTAGAGCGCTTTTGTGGTGCTTTCGAGGGTCTCAACGCTGGTTTGGCCTTCAGCGTGCATTGACTTGATTTGACCGTGGGTATATCTATCATTTTGCTTCAGTTTGGCTCGTTTTCAACCCGAATCGGTCCCGAACTCATATTTTAGACTTGCAACAGTATTATAGTCAAATTAAAGCATTTTGTACATAGAATTAAACGAACATAAGCAATTTAGGAGGAGATAAATATATAACAAATTCGCTCAATCAAATCACCCCCAACCTAAATCTTGCTAGTCCTCGAGCAAGCCTAAAACTATATAATATAAATGGTGGAGATTCAAATGTTGAAATTTTATTATGATCAAATCCATGTGCTACATATGCTAAGTCTTTTGCCTAAGAGAAACAAATGCATGCTAACAAATTATGAGACAAATGAAGACTTTTCCAAGAATATTCTCGCAGGTTTGTGTTTAGCCTCTCCTAGAGCAGCCCCTACTTGCCCGAAAATGATTTATAAGACCCTCCACCTATCTTCCCCCTACACTGGTACTAAGGCCTCGCTTAAAATTCTAAATGGAACAAATTAGGTTGCTTTCTCATTATCTAGGTGCTTGAAATATAAACAAGGAATTCCTTTTCTTTTGCATTCTTTTAAGGCGGGACACTAGCTTTCACACTACAATGCATGGACCCATAACCCGAGTTTAACCCTTGGTTAGCCTAACTGATCACACTGCAGGCAACTCTTTTTACCCCTTATCACTCATGAACATTGTAAACATACTTTTTTTCTCGTGAAAATAAAACAAGGAAGATGAGCTAATATAATTTTTCTTTAAACTCAAGCTCACTCACTCATTTTACCCCTCTTTTTTTTTCTCAAGCAGGCAAATATTCTTTTCTTTTTCCTAGGCAAGGTTCACACGCTAATTTATAAAAAAAAAAAAAATTAGGCTTCCTAGCTTAACTTTACACCTATCGGGGTGACAATAGATCTATGGAACTCATAAAACAATCCTAAACTTTCAAGACTAACTAAAGGAAAAGGCTAAGTGCTCAAAACATGCCAGAAAACTCAAGAAAATATTAAAAACGCTCAAAATTTTGCTAATTTGCTTCACTTCAACAAAATAAAAAAAAAGAGCATAAATGCACATGCAGAAATGATCATAATTGATCAAAATTCCAACACATAATCTTAACAATGAAAGCTCAATAAATTTTTAAAATTTGCTCAACAAGATAGGTTCAATGCTCAGATGCATGGCCTCAAACAAATAAAAAAAAAGTAAACAATAAAAGCATAACATGCATAACAAATGTCATCTGATGCTCAGGTGCATCGAGACGCAACCTATAGAATCTACTAAGCATGCAATGCTCTCCACCCCCAAATGTAATCAGGAGGTCAAAGTGTATGTTCAATTTCTTTTAATGAAATCTCTTGTGTTTTAATTCTCAAAAGCACGTTTATGTGATTTTAGTTATTTGCATATAAGTTTAGATTGTGTTAGGAAAGATTGACAACCTAGACCACGACCTATATAAATTTAATTGTTAAATTTAAGTAGCAAATAAGCTAACGTTTTGATATTCCTCATGCGTCCCCTGAACTAAAGGATTTAATCAATTGTAATTGTGGTTTGTTGCCCGTTGCATGTGAATTAATTCGACTAGATCCCAATGCAGTTTTGATTAGTTAATCGGCCAATTAATTAATTTAAACTAGAATCAAACTTAGCGTTTGCATGTTTATGATAGTTGGATCATGACTCTTCGGTTGTTCGCGGAGTACGCCGAACTTAAATTTGTTTTTGACTATTTAGTGAGATTAATGATTTAATTGAATTGAACTTACCATGACAATCCCGGTTACATTATGTCTAAGGTGTTGAATTCTTTTCTTTTTACTTCATTTTCCTTCTTTCCTTTTTCAATATTTTTCATAATTAGTTTTCTTTCCATAACTATTTTCTTTCCAAATACAAAACCCCCTTCTTGGTTACCTAAAACAATTAAGGAAATTAAGATTTGTTTGCATAGTCTCCCTAAGATCGACCCCGACCACTACTGCTACAAGTTAGCTTTAGAGGCTGTGGATTATAAATTATTTGACATGACCCTCGAAAAGTCGTCTGTTAGTATGTTCTTGGGATTCAAATTATAAGGAATTGTAAGAATAAAATGCTAGCACTGTCTCAAGCATCTTATATCTACAATGAAGGATTGGAATTCTCAATTCCGTTATAGCGAAAGCAATTAGACCGTTCGTAAATTAATTTTGTTCTACAAAATACCAATACATTGGCAAAAAGTTAAGTGGTGAGAAACATACCTCCGAAGATGACTCTGAATTCTTCAACAGACACCACCACAAGGGCTTCCCCACTATAACTCTGAGATTAGGAACGTAGTTGTAGGACTACCTAATCTTGAATGGGAAAAACTCTTAGAGAGAAAAGTTCTCTCTAGAGTTCTTGAGTTGAGAGAATATGAGAGGGAGGCTAGAATGAGACCTTAGGGTTAGGGTTCTCATAACCTTTCCTTTTATAAGAGAGGAAATCCTAATGTGAGGTTAGGAAACAATCTTGACCGTTAGATCAAGATCAATCAATTAATTAATTGTTAATTAAATAATCATATTAATTAATTAACCTCATGCAACTTTAAATCTTATTTAAATGTAATTCCCTCACATAATACATAGTTTAATTAAACTTAATTAAATCACATTTAATTAATTCAATTAAACTAATCAATTAATTAATTCCAATAATTAATTAATTTCATAATTAAATATCGCTCATATTTAATTAATTACACATTAGAATCATATTCTAATAATTCCCTCATAGACTATAGTTTAATTAAATCTCATTTAATTTAAAACTAAATTGAATAATTATTTAATTCATAATTAATTAATTAATTTAATAATTAAATATCATATATTTAATTGAATATATATTTGAACTCTTTCAAATGTATTATTCTCTCATTAAAGTTTAATCACAAATTAAACTTTATATTATAATGTATCACTATACATTATATTAATTGTATCTCATATAATTAATTTGATTCCCAAGATGAATTTGAACTATTCAAATTCTTTTAAGATAAATTGTTCCCAATTACTCTTTACGAGCTAGCAGGGGGGATCTAATGGACCTACAAATCAGAAGCTCCAATGATATGAGGTTAACTAACTAAACTCATTAATCGGGTTAATCAATATTCATTAACTGTGAGTCACTCCACTAAAAACCTACAGTTGCACTCTTCTCACTGTAGAATGTTTCTGTGTCCATGGATATTGACCAATAACGATAAGTCAATCCTTCACGAGTGTTCGTAACTTCAGTTGGGTCAAATTATCGTTTTACCCTTTAGTTACCTCTTGCTCCTTAAGTACCAGTGCTCCTCTAATGAACAACCTGCTTATGGTCCAACCAGTAAAAAGAAAGTCTCTCTCGGGCCAATGAGAGGGTGAGATCCCTTTGTTCAAGACCCGGAGTCACCACTTAAGGGAACACTCATCTACTTCTCCTAGAAGTGGGAAGAAGTGAATTCCATCTTGTGTAGTCATGTCCCCAGCCCCCCACTCGGTCTCGTCCTTAAGAAGGTAGGCTTATTGAGTCGACGTGCAGGCCACTCTCACCCATACTAATCAAAGGACAATCCCTCGTGAGAAGGAGTTCATGACACACTCAGTTTTAAGACTGAGTTACCTAGGTCATCCTATTGAAACAGTAACCTAACTAGTTAATGGTGTTACATCTAGTGGTTTACTATTTCATGGTCCGATCTTATGCAAACTCATTGCATAGGATACCCCCGCTTGCATGTCTCCTACATGGACGACTTGGATCAATACGTCTGTATCGAATACATAACGGGCCATATCACATAGTGTTACTAGGATAAGGTACCCAACCTTATTCCTGTACTATAGACCTTTTAGGTTGTTACTTGAACACCGATCACCATATGTCCCCACATACTAGTTCAAGTCACATATAAACAACCTTGGATTTTAGTTGATTGGATTTGGGTCAAATTGTGCAATATTTAACAATAACACTTTATTGTAGAAACTCAATAAAACTTTATTGAAACAAGTATCCAATTTTTTTACATTCACTATCTAGAAGTTTTAGGGCATAAAACCCAACATACAAGATATTAGTTAGATATAAGATGCAGAATTCCAAGAAGGGTTTACTACCTTTCAGGCATGAGATTCATTTGTCTAAGGAATAGTGTCCTAAGACACCTCAAGAAGTTGAGGACATGATACGAATTCTTTATGCTTCAGCTATGGGTAGTGTATGCCATGTTGTGAACTACGCCAGACTTATGCTATGCAGTAGAGGTAGTCTGTAGATACCAATCCAATCCAGGGTTAGACCACTGGACCGCTGTGAAAAACATCCTCAAGTATCTTTGGAGAATGAGGGACAATATGTTTGTGTATGGTGCTAAGGATTTGATCCTTGCAGGATACACAAATTCTGACTTTAAATCTGATAGGGATTCTAGGAAATCCACTTCAGGGTTAGTGTTCACCCTTAACGGGGGAGCTATAGTCTGGCGTCGCATCAAGCAATCATGCATTGCAAACTCCACCATGGAGGCTGAATACGTTTGATGGGTCCGACTTGTCAAAGGTCGTGTTGGTCAAATAAATTTATAATGCACGACACTATAACTATTTTGTAGAAATAGTGGTTGGGGTCAAACACATGGAAGGGGACCTAGTAGATGCAGAATTTTGTGCTTATAAAACAGGGGGGATTTTGGAAAACAGGACAAAGCAAAAATAAATGCTGAATGTAAAGGAGACAAAATAAGGCATGTAAATGAGAAATAAGATAAAAATCAATATAATAAAAAGGGATCGTTGGGTTGGGATTTCTTATGCCTGATTGCTATTTCCAAGTTTTCTCTAATAATTATTCTATGTCGATTTTTATTAGTCCAGTTGGCTTCTTGGTTACTCGGAGGACCCCCTACACTAAACTGTGTTTAATTACCCTGTTCATCGTGAATTCTGCAATTAACAAGATTAATCAATTTTTTTCTTTTTTGACCGCCACCCCTCATACATAAAGTAGCAACCATCGGAGACCTCGCAACAGTCACTAAATTATATCTAATTAATCTAGAATAAGCAATTTCACAATCACCTACTTAAACTAGCCGCTTTGGGATTGTGGGTCCGAAATTGTGTTAACTAAATTTAATCGCAATTTAAATCAAATTCATACAACCTTTAACATGCATTCTAGGCCTATCAAGGGTCGTCTCATGTAGAGAGTGACTTGTCTCAGCCTAGTGGCTATCTAAAAATAACTGATAGAATACACAAGCGGTAATCGCATAGGGTCGTTAATCCTAATAGACTAGTGGTGCGACAGAGACTGAATGAGGGATGTGAGATAAGATGATAGATAATAATAATGATAAATTCAGCCAACCTTAGTGCAAGTATACACTATCACACGTAGTAATAAAAACCTTAGAAGTATTCCAATGGTATCGATCCCATGAGGACTAAATTGGAAATTCAGATTTGAAGAAGAAACTGCTCAAATGATTGCGTAAAATAGGTAACCAAAGAAATAATTAATGGTTGATTTTTGGAAATTAAACAAAACAAATAATTAAATAAAGGAATAACAACAATAAACAAAATGAGGTATTCAATATAGTTTCATCCCAAAAGTCAATAACTTTCATCATAGATTATTCAACTTAAGTCTAATCAATGCATCAGGTCAGATTTAACTTCTATTTGGCCTTGCTCCCAAGAACCGTTAGAAGACTAAGCGAGTGTCATTATGCAAAATTCTGTGACTCGACTCCGACATAGATAATTCACGAATGCAATCTATAACCCTATAGTTGATATAGGGTGCCTAAGGTAGCTTGCCCTATACCACCGAACAATCTCTTTCGAGCCTTTTCTCCTATATCACCTTTATAAGAACCAATATTGTTTGTCCCTTTCGAGATCAAACTCACATAGCATGCGAAGTCTAAGTGATCAATTTAAACTCAGCAAGAACAGAACGATAATCAATAAAGAATGACTTGCATTCAATAGAAACTTAAGCAAATAAGCACTTTCAAGCTATTGAACCATAAGGGAATTCACCATATTGAATCCCTCAATGGAATTTAGCTCAGCATGGTGGGATAAAGTGCAAATGAACAACTTTCAATTGAAAATAGAATGTAAAGAATACAAATGAATGAAAAGTGACAAGTGCTGGAAATAATGGCAGTAGCTAAATACTATGGTTTTTTCTTTTATCCAATCCTTCTAGAGTTCGCTCGACACTCCACTCTCTAGTTTTTACAAGTGGGAATGGGTGAAAATCCCTACAAATCATAAGGTTTGAGGTCTAACTAAGGTTAGAATTCAGTCTTCTAAGAAGGACCTCAGACATCCCTACTCATGGGCGTCTACTAAGGTTCTGTCACCACCCTCTTCTTTCTAGTGAGTTTTGCTTGAATTTCTCTTAGAATCACGAGCTTATATAGTGTGAGGAGTGGTTGAGGAGCCACGAAATAGGTGTTGGTAGGTAGCCCATTTATTTTCGAGGTCAAAACGACTGGTTAGGTGCGCAAAAAGTCTCGTTCAAATCGACCTGCGACGGACTCGAAACGACCTCTGTTTTTCCAGAAATGCGGTCGCATTTTTGGGTAAATTCCAGCTTTCCTCTGTTTTCCTGCACAACACCAAATTTGGTCAAATTCATATCAAATTGAGTCTTTTTAAGCAAAAATAAGCATAATTTGACAAATGTGACTCCCAACTCTCTAATTCATCAACTTTAACATATTTTGAGCTCGAGAATAGTAAAATTGATCTAAACATGCAACTTTTGATAATGAAATGAGCTAAATATAATGATAAAATAGGTATATTTGTTACCCTTATCAACTAGCCTCATGTATTGGTTTAAACGGGATAACATGCAAAACTTAATAGAAACACATCAAGAATAGTACTTAAAACACCAGAAAACTCACCCAAATTCTATAGCAATCAAGGCATAATCCCAATCCAACGATATAGATGAGTTTAGCTACTCATAAACAAAGTAAAAACGAAAACTAATACAGAAGATTGCATAAATAATGACTAAACAAGGTCTACATAGATACTAGAAAGTAAAAGAAACGAAAGAAATTGTAAAGGGACCAAATTTCTAACCTAACGGCGAACTAAACCGAGACCTATTATTTATAGAAAACGTTGTAGCGTCTCGACGCCACAAACTTTATACACGGCTTCATAATTGCGTCAGCATCGAGATGTCAGGGGTAGCGTCGAGACGCCATCCCTGATCCGAGCATACTGTTTTTCTTCTCGGCCTTGTCTCACTTCATCTCGATACGAGGCTCCAATCTTCGGCTATTGGTATCGTTCTTCAGGCCTGCTTCAATACATTTGGTTCTTTTCACCTCCTCACCATCCAAGACACCGAGATGGCTCCAAAACTCCATAATTGGCCCGAATTAACACCAATTTAGCGTGATTGGCTCCCGACATCGCCTAAGCTGAAAGATCCTGTAAATAAGACAAGCATAAAATTACTCTAACAAGCTTAGATTAGAGGTGATAAAATAGGACTATTTAGGTCCTATCAAATACCCCCAACCTAAATCTTGCTAGTCCTCTAGCAAGGCACACACAGACCAAAGAAGAAGATGTTGTGCATATAGTTTAAAAGTGAAACTTAATCCTAGGAAATCCTTTTTAAAACATTTCTTCGATATGTCTTGCACATGTTAATCCTAGAAAATCATTATCACATAAGCAAGAATATCATAGGAAAGCATGCAAGACATTCATTAAGCACAAACGTTGGCCTAACGCTCAAATGCTTGAGGCCCAACAAGAATATTAAGTACAATCCCCCACCCCCAACCTAAAGTTTACATTGTCCTCAATGTAATCAGTTATGAAAAATAAGACAATGTAATAGGAAAGAATAGAACTTCCTTGAATCTTGCGCTCATGGGTGGTGAATCTCGTTTGCTTACAAACATAGAGGCATCGCTTTGGTACCACCAATCCTAAAAGACAAAAACAAGAAAACAAGCATAAAAGAAACTAATAAAAATAAACCTATCTAAGAATTGAAAAGACAGAAAGCAATATAATTATAGATTGCAAATGTTTAAGGTCGTTTGCGGGACCACACTCTCTTCTATTCCTTCTTATGGTGGTTTCTCTCCACAGGTCCATGACGAAAGAGATTGTCGCGGTCTCTTGTCAAATAAATTTATAATCCACGAGTCCTAAAGCTAACATGTAGCAGTAGTGGTTGGGGTCGATCACAGGGAACAATCGGTTTATTTCTAAATTCTTTTATGTGTTGGAGGTAACTGATAACTCTCCAAAATGGAGTTATTTAGGCCTTATTTCTATATTGATTTGTGTGTCTTTTGTGCTAAATAGGGTTGCTTTTAGGTAGATGTTATATGTTTTAACCCATTTGGAAGAATGGATGCTTTGGAAGTTATTTTGTGCAGAATATATTGCTGAGCGACTCGAGGGAGCAAAATCTGTGCTGGAGCAAAGTAAGGAGCAAAACTGCCATGTCACAGCTCGTTAGCAGATTTAATGAACTGAACTCTGTTAAGCTATTCTCGGATTTAAGGAGCAAGGAGAGCCATCCATGTGTCCAAATTGACCTAATTAGGACTTGTTATCACTCTATAAATGGAGGAGCCATCTCAAGTTAAATTCATTCCATCCTTTGGAGGAACATTCCACTCTTGGAAAGTTTACTCCCACCTTTGGGAGCCGAATAGAGGAGACAGATTGGAGACCTACAACAAGACCATCAATTGCAAGCTGATCAAGGAAATTAATATTTTCTTGTATTACTTTGTAGTGATGGATGCATTTACTTATATTGTAACGTGTGTCTCTATGCACTATATGAACTAAGTAACTTTAGGCGTTAGTTTGGGGACATGTAGTTGTTGTGCTTAATTTCTAGCAATAAATATTGATTTGATGCATCTTGATTATTTGTTGTGCTCATTTCTATTTTATGCCCGCTTGGCCAGCCGGTATGAATACCACTCTCTAGTTTCATGGATGATTTAGGGAGTGTGTAACATTTAATCACACTAGATCATTGTGTATTGGTGAACGCCAGTGACTGAGCTAGGGATAGCCAGTTGCCTAGTGCTTGATCGGTAGTGCTTCATTGGAGTTGAAACACATTCTAAAAAATTCGGAGTTCCGGGAGGAATCTGCTAATAAGACTGCGAGAGTTTTGCATGATCAATAATATTGCTTGAGCATCTCTTAAAACAATTAATAAATCCTGACCAGCGTCTGTTTCTAATCTATCTGCCTATTTGTTTACTTTATGTTCTGTCATTTCTTTTGCTTCAACATTCTATAAAAACCAATCATTTTTTTACTACTCTTGAAACCATTAAAAAGCTAAACAAAATAGATAAAGTGAAAGCTAGTTCAAACCTTGGATTCAATAAATACTTATTACTTGTTGCGGACTGTGTATACTTGCATAGAGTTCTAGAGTCCATTTCTTATTACATTTTACCCACTCTAGGAGCCCAACAGTAACCAAAAGGGGGGTTTATGGATAAAAAGACATAAAGTAAAGGCGGGAAAATAAATAAGGAAAATTTAAATGCAAGGAAAGTAAAGGCGGGGTTAGTTGATCTTACCACGAGGATCACTGCAATCGGGGTTGAACTCGGTGTTAAGTTTGATTAATTTCATTCATCGATTATCAATTGATATTTAATTAACTATCTAAGTTCGGCGTACTCCGACAACAAACCGAAAGCCATGATCCAACTATCACAAACATGCAAACGCTAAGTTTGATTTTAGTTTAAATTAATTAATTTGCCTATTAACTAATCTAAACCGAATTGGAATCTAACCGAATTAATTCACATACAATGGGAAGCAAACCACAATTACAATTGATTAAATCATTTAGTTCTAGGGACGCATGCGTAATATTATAACGTTAGCCTATTTGCTACTTAGATTTAGCAAGTAAAATTAGACAGGGTGCGATCAAGGTTGTCAATCTTTCCTACCACAATCTAAACTTGTGTGCAAAGAACTAAATTCAAAAAGACAATTAACTAAGTAATGAAGAATAGAAATGTCATAAAATTGAATCAAACTTACAAACTGAGGTCTCGATTACAACGATCTGAGCTTAGTTGGCCATAGACAAGCACCTCCAAGCTTGAGGCTCGATCAACCGACCCATGGACTAAGAAAACTTAAAAGAACTCTAGAAACATAAAGAGAAAGGTGGCTCCAATATTGTATTGAGGGATGATTCTAAACCTACACCAAAACCCTCTATTTATAGTGTTTCTTGGCCTTCAATTCGTGGTAGAATGGTGCTGAATTGGGTTTCCAAAGAAGGAAAATTTCCAGCCAAAATAGGAAAAATTCAATTCTGGAAAATTGCCTAGCGTCGAGACGCTAGGACACAACGTCGCGACACTAGGCCTTCAACTATGGAAAAATTTGCGGATCAACAGAGCGTCGAGACGGTATGGTGGGAGCGTCTTCATCTTCATGCCTAAGTCTTTTCCTTATTTGAGTAGCGTCCCGATACTTGGATGGCAGCAACTCGACGCTATGACGGTTCCAAGGGCAGAAAAGTCATTTTATGCTCCGGTTTTGCTCGTTTAAGCCCCAGATCGCTTCCAAAGCTCCGGTGAGGACCTATAGACATATTATACTCATTTTAAAGCATTGTTCGCAAGGAATTCAACTAAGATAAGAAAACTGAGAGATTCTAAGTGTATAATTGATAACTCTCCAAAAGAGAGTTATTTAGGCCATAGTTCTTTAGTATTTTGTGTGTCTTTTGTGCTAAATAGGGTTGTTTTTAGATGAATATTATATGTTTTAACTCATTTGGAAGAATGGATGTTTTGGAAGTTATTTTATGAGAATATATTGCTGAGCGACTTGAGGAAGCAAAATCTGTGATCCAACAAAGTAGGGAGCAAAACTGCCACGTAAAAGCTCGTTATCCATTCTAATGAACTGAAGTTAGTTGAGCTATTTTCAGACTTAAGAAGCTGGGAGAGTCGTCCACGTGTATAGATTGACCTAATTTGGGCTTGCCTTCATTCTATAAAAGGGAAGAGTCGTTTCAAGTCAAATTCATTCCACTCTTGGGAAGAGATCATTTCTCATTTCCATCATTGGGAGCCAAATAGAGGAGGAAAGATTGGAGACTTCAAGAAGACCATCAAGTACGGATTTGACCAAGGGAATTAGTATTTTCTTGTAATTTCTTATAGTTATGGATGCACATACTCAGATTGTAGCGTGTGTTATCATGAGTTTTATGAACTAAATTTGTTTAGGTGTTGGTTAGGAGTCATATATTTGTCGTGCTTAATTCTCTATGCAATATATGTTGTTTTAAGCATCTTGATTAATTGTTGTGCATATTTATATTTTGTGCCCGCCTGGCCAACCAGTATGAATACCACTTCTTAGTTTCAGGGATGATTTGAGAAGTGTGTGGCATTTAATCACACTAGATCATTGTGTATTGGTGAATGCCAGTGACTGAGTTAGGGATAGCTAGTTGCCTAGTGCTTGATCGGTAGAACGTCATTGGAGTTGAAAAACATTCCAAAAAATTTAGAGTTCCGGGAGGATCCTGCTAATAAGACTGCAAGATTTTTGCCTAATCAATAATATTGCTAGAGCATCTTTTAAAACAATTACTAAAACCTGACTAAAGCCTGTTTCTAACCTGTCTTCTTGATTTGTTTACTTTTTGTTCTATCATTTCTTTTGTTTCAACATTTTATCAAAAACCAATCATTTCAACCACTTTTGAAACCATTAAGAAGTTATATAAAATAGATAAAATGAGAGCTATTCAGCCCCTTGGATTCGATAAATACTTATTACTTGCTGCAAATTGTGTATGCTTGCACAGTGTTCTATAGTCTATTTTTACCCACTCTAGAAACCCAACAAGTTTTTTACGCCGTTGCCGGGGAGTGAATAAGTTTTTATCTGATCTATTTTGTGTATGTGTTTCAGTGGTTTGGTGCTAGAACTTTGTGATTGTTTCTTTTATTTTTGCAGGTGTGAGTTTCGTGCATGAGTGTTCGACGGTGTGTTCGATTACCGATAATCCGCAAGCGCATGGGTCGTCACAAGTAATAGTAAAACAGAAGAATTCCGAGTATCGAATCCACAGGGAGGCGAAGCGAAAATTAAGCAAAGCAAAAATTCTATTGAACACTAAAAATACTTGGGAGAAATAATATCCAGGGACCAAAACATGCAATTAAAAAGAATTTAAAAATCAAAGCAATTAAAGAAATCAATTTGATCAATCAAGGAAAATAAAATATGGAGAAAGAGTTTTTAATGGGAAGTGGGGTCTTGAAAATCAATTATTAGCTAAACATTTATCACAATTATCCTATCTCGTTGCCCAACTAATTATAATTCTAGAATCTCTGTTAATCACATAGGTTCTCCTGTCGGTCTCCCCTAATTATAATTAATTCATTTTAACAACCTAAGTGTCTTTAGCGCCATTAAAATTCATTAATTATTACGCTCTGATTCATTTTAGGAATCTAAGTTTAATCAGCTAAGCTCGTTGTCACGACGGGCAATTAAACTAGTTGCATGGATTATGATCTATCCTAACTTCTCTCCGTCGAGTTTCCATTAAGAATCAGATCAATACACAATTGGCTAGATTGCACACAACATTAAGCACATCCATACAAATTATTAGGAAAAAGGCAAGAGATAGGCAATTATAACAATATTTTGATTATAATTTCATTTCAAGATCCCAAATTGGGGTTTAGCTATACATAGCTAAAATATCCACAGAATTTACAATGGAAAGCATAATTAAGAGCACAATAAAAGGGAAGGAATTGACTGTCGAAGACTCCTTTGCTGACACTTAGAGTCCCTCTGAGCACTCCTTGAACCTCCTAGAATGCTCCCAAAATGCCCCAAAGTTTTCCCACTAAAGAACTCTAAAAAAGGCTAGAAAGCCTTGGGAGAGGCTCCAAAGGAGCCAATGAAATAAAGGAAAGAATGGAAGAAATGATCATTGATTGTAACAATTGGATCCAAGGGACGCCTTTTATAGGCTCGGAAATGGTGTAGCATCGCGACGCTATTGGCACAGCGTCTCGACGCTAGGCAAATTCCAGAACTTTCAGCTATGGTTTTGGGCTTGAATTTGGGCCTCCTCTTCATTTCCTTTGGGCCTCATCTTCATGGTTGACCTTTTTTGACTCCCATTTGACCCAAGCATGGAAATTGGGCTTAAATGACTTTTTTTTAGGCACTTTTTCCACAAAATTAACAACTTTGCTCCTAAAGACCAAATAACAAAATATATTAAATATCTTCAATAAAAACACAATTAAAGTACCAAAAAGCTTAATATTTTAGGACTAAAATAGCGACATTTCTGCTCGCTATCAATGAGCGATCTGCCTGGGGTGAGGTTCGAGCTTGATCCAGAAATTGAAAGGACATTCAGGAGAAGAAGGAGAGAACAACGTAGAAATCAAAATCCAACGGATAAAGTGTCGCGTCTACTGCAAATTCCAGAAGATGATCCCCAGAATTGTGTGCTGCAGCAAAATCCGCCGCTGGAGCAAAATGGACAGCAAAATAATCAGGTTGAGAATCCTATCTTGGTAGCAAACGATAGGGCCAGAGCCATTCGAGCGTATGCTTTTCCAATGTTTGATGAGTTGAATCCAAGAATTGCACATCGTCAAATTGAGGCAGTAAATTTTGAAATGAAACCGGTAATGTTTCAGATGATGCAAACCGTGGGGCAGTTCCATGGTTTGTCATCTGAACACCCTCATTTACATCTTAAGTCTTTTCTAGGAGTTAGTGATTCGTTTGTGATTCAAGAAGTGTTTTGGGATGCCCTTAGATTAACTTTGTTCCCGTATTCTCTTAAAGATGGAGCAAAGGCGTGGTTAAATTCTTTTGCTCCAGGATCAATTAGAACATGGAATGAGTTAGCGGAAAAATTTCTTAGTAAATATTTTCCACTAACTAGGAATGCCAAATTGAGGAGTGAGATGGTAGGGTTTAGGCAACTCAAAGATGAAACTTTTAGTGAGGCTTAGGAGAGGTTTAAGGAGCTTTTGCGAAAGTGTCCCCACAATGGTTTACCTCATTGTATCCAAATGGAAACATTTTACAATGGGTTAAATAGAGCAACTCAAGATATGGTTGATCCTTCGTCTGGAGGGGTCCTTTTGGTAAAAACTTTTAATGAAGCCCATGAAATTTTAGAAAGACTATCAACCAATAATTGTCAATGGTCGGATGTGAGGCTCAAATAAAAAAGTTAAGAGTGTGCTAGAAGTTGATGGTGTATCTACCATTAGGGCTGATATTGCAATGTTAGCTAACGCTCTTAAAAATGTGACAGTGGTTAGTCATCAACAGTCGCTGGTGGTGGAGCCTGCTGCAGTAGTGAACCAAGTTGCAGAGGAATCATGTGTTTATTATGGTGAAGAGCACAACTATGAGTTTTGCCCCAACAATCAAGCTTCTGTGTTTTTTTGTAGGTAATCAAAGAAATAACCCTTATTCTAACTTTTATAATCTAGGTTGGCGCAACCACTCCAACTTTGCATGGGGAGGGCAATGAAGCAATTTTCAAGCCCCTCAAGCACAGCAAAAGGTGAACCAGTCGGGATTTGCTAAATCACAGGTATTGCCCCAACAAAATAAGCAGGCTTTACCCCAGCAAAATTCGGAGAGTTCTTCAGGCAATGATGAAAGAATATATGGCTCGTACAGATGTCGCAATTCAAAGTAATCAAGCTTCAATGAGAGCCCTGGAATTGCAAGTGTGCTAGCTAGCTAATGAGCTGAAGGCAAGGCCTCAAGGGAAACTTCCTTTGGATACTGAACACCCTAGAAGGGAAGGTAAGGAGCAGGTACAGACAGCGACTCTAAGGAGTGGTAAGCCACTAGAAGAGAGAAAAGAGCCAAGTAAACCCTAAGAGGTAGAAAAGAGTAATGATAAAAATTTTGTTGTTGAGAAAGAGTTGGAGTCTGGACAAGGTGCTGGAGGCAGCAATAATGATGCTGGAGTATGGTCAATTTAAGAAGTTTTTAGAGATTCTTAAGCATGATGGTCTATTATGGTGCTTGAGACAGTCTACCTTTTCCACAGAGGCAAAAACCTAAGAATCAGGATGGTCAATTTAAGAAGTTTTTAGAGATTCTTAAGCAATTGCATATAAATATCCCTTTAGTAGAAGCTATAGAGCAAATGCCAAATTATGCCAAATTTCTTAAGGATATTATGATTAAAAAGAAGAGGTTAGGTGAGTTTGAAACTGTGTCTCTTGCATGGCGTTACGATATAAGCTAAACATGAAAAAATCCCAACAATTAATCCATAAACACAAACGACTACATCAATCCCTAAGAAACACATCTAGCTACTCATACATGGCGTTACGATATAACCTAAACATGAAAAAATCATAAAAGCTAACTAGAGGTAAGGAAAAGAAAGGAAAAACTCTTGAATCCATTGAAACCAACACGTCCCCGTCACGATCTCCATGTCTTCAAGCTTGGTTCCCACTCCTTGGCCTTGCTCCAACTCCCACAGAAGATCTCTAGTCAAAATAAGGGCTAAAATCTCTTAAATTGAACTCCCTTTGGTCGTAGAACAAAAGATTGTATTTATAAGAATCTATCGACAGCGTCGCAACGCTGTTGCTTGTCGCCCATTCTGTATAAGGAAATTTTTGGCAGCGTCTCGACGCTGTCCTGCTTGCTGCCAGATTTAGATTTGGGAATAATCTAGCTTCGAGATGCCAAGAAAGCAGCGTCGAGACGCTAGCTCTCGGATCTTCCACTTTTGATAAGCCTCCAACTTGATTCCTATTTGTTTCCTTGACCTCTTTTAACATCCCGAACACCTGATCGACTCCAATTTCTCGATATAGCTCCAATAATCAATTTCCTGCAAAATAAACATTAAAGTGCATAATTCTGCCAAATAATACTCAAAGACTAACTATAATTAACCGGGAAAAATAGCTTGCTATGCGTGCTATCAAAATTTTTCCTCCATGAAAATTAATGAGAAGTCTTACTTATTTGTCGTGTATTCATAGGCTATGAGTTTTTCTTCTCTTTCACCACATCATCCCAAGAGCTAGACTAAATTTTTGTGTTGAAACTATTGTTGTACAAGTTGACTTTTGTTTTGTTTTTGAAATTCTACATGTGCTTGACTTCATTTTATGGTAGCCTTTTCAAAATTAGCTTTCTCTATATTCATTTTATGAAAAATAAATGAAACTATTGTTGTATATTGGTTTTAACCATTCTTAAATATTAATAAGAATAAAATCATATATAAACTTTTTATTAATTAATCTTGTAAACTGGATCAAACCCAGGGTCTTAAAACACTTCTTCTTTTTATCACTAACATAGACAAACAACAAAAGGGAAATAACACACACACACACACACACACACACACACACACACACACATATATATATATATATATATATATATATATATTTTGTTTTCTCCCACTTATCTTCTTTATCCTTTTTAAAAGAGAAAACTCAATTTCAAAGTTTGTTTTCATCTGGTATTGTGTTGCACACAATATTTTATAACAAAGTTTTGCATTAATTTTCATTGAGGAAGAATTTACGGTGAGAGGACTAAAAAAGAAGCATTTTCCAATAAGGGTATTATTGAAATTTGTTTGAAAGTTCAAGGGTATTAATGAAATTGAAACTTTAACGGTTTCCACCCAAAAATTAACGACAAGAGTATTTTTGAAACAAACCCCATAGTTCAGGGGTATTTTTTTTAATTTAATCTTACCTTTTTTTTTTCCTTTTTCTTTTTGGGTTTCAATTTTCTTTTATTTTTAAAAGCCTTAATGTTTTTTCTTTTTTGTTTTTGTTTCAATTTTCAATTCTTTTGAAAAGCCTTAACCTTTTTTCTTTTTTGGTTTTTGTTTCCATTTTCAAATTTTAAATTAAGATTTATATTAATTAAAATCGGTTAGAATTAGTTTATCTTTTCATTTTAGACACATTTGTATATAAATATAAAAACAAAAAACAAAAGAAAAATCATTATTAAATTATTTTAGAAAAATTAATTGTATAAAAAACTTTATCCTATTTTAAAAAATCTTAAATATTTCAAGTTTCATTCTTTGCGGTGGATAGTTCTAGGTTTATTACAATTTTGTAAATAATATTACTTAATCTAAATATTTTTTTTTTGAAAAATACTTAATCTAAATATTATACCAATGCGTTAAAAATTATATTTATATGGATGTTAATAAATTCTAAATTTAGTTCTTGAATATTAAAATTTGTGTCTGATAGGTCCTTACACTTTCAATTTTTGTTTAATAAGTCTTTTAACTTTAAAAATGTCTAATAGATCCATCAAGTTTTAATTTTGCATCTAATAGGTCTTAAACATATTGTTTTTGTTTTTTAATTTAACTATTCTATAAGACAAAAAAAATTAATTTTGTATCTAATTGAATCTTAAACTTTCAATTTTTTAACTAGTAAGTACATTCATTTTTTTTTTAAAAAAAATGTTGAATGAGTTAAGGACTTGTAGGTTTTATTTATGTCTAATAGAACATTTAATTTTTAAAAAATGTCGAATGCATGAGTTAAGAACTTATTGAATATAAAATTAAAACTTTATGGATTTACTGGACACAAAATTGAAAATTTATAGACCCATTAGACCTTTTTTAAAGTTTAGGAATCATATAGACACAAATCTAAAAGCATAGGGCTAAGCTTGTAATTTAACCTAATATGAACGTGTGCCCCTGACGTAAAATTCTAGATCTACCACTGCATGCAATCATGGTTATTAAGCACTCACATTTTTTTTTAAATATTAAGCACACACTTTAACAAACACTTTGTAACGCCCCAGGTTTTCCAACCCTTAGCCTAGAGACGATACTTCAACCTTTAAACCCTTATCTATGGAACTGAACCACTTAAACCGGATGTACCGAAAATTTCGACAGCATAACGACGTAAAATGGCATGAACCAATTTTTTTTAAACACTTGATAAACGAATAAAAACACTTCAAAACATTCCACCCAACTCCACCAAACCACATTTCAGATTCACAAGCCTATCTCCTCTAGACAGGATACTTAACCAGAACATGCATAAATCTTAAACCACGCAACAAAGATTAAGACAATTACTTAACAAAAAGAGCAAGCTAATCCACTAGCTAAACATGCTGTTAAACTTAATCGAAATTAACAAGTCTAGTTCATAACTCGAACAAAACCTCGCTCAAGTGATTCACTCACCGCCACAGAACCACTAATTACAAAACAACTCAACTACCTACTAAGCATATCGAAAACATAACAGCAGAACCAACACCCTAGAAACTTTTCCTCGCAGTTCTCCTCCTCGCCACCAAGGTCCGGATCATCCTTGATACCTGCAACATCTAAAATGTTGGGGGGAAAGGTGGGGAAAGGGGTATCAGTACAACCGTGGTACTGGTAAGCAGCTCACACTTACCAAACCACAAACAAACAACCAATACATGCATCATGCTCAGCACACGCATCCAACATGCTACACAACCACAATAAGAAACATGCTTTCAAGCTGAAACTAACCAGAAGTTTAAAAACAACCAACTCATGCCAATGCACCACATGCTATGCAACACACGCACTAGACTCCACATGATTTTCGCGTCATGCTCCGCAACTACATGATTTCCGCGTCATGCTCCGCTAACTACATGATTTCCGCGTCATGCTCCGCTAATACATGATTTCCGCGTCATGCTCCGCTAATACATGATTTCCGCATCATGCTCCGCTAATACATGATTTACGCATCATGCTCTGCTAATACATTGATTTTCGCGTCATGCTCCGCTACAGATCAATTCTGCGCCATGTGCTGCGCTACTTACATGATTTCCGCATCATGCTCCGCACCTACCCCACATGAATTCCACGCCATGTGTTGCGCCACTCTTACGTGATTTCCGCGTCACGCTCCGCACTTACACCCACGTGATTTCCGCGTCACGCTCCACTACACATGAATTCATGCACGATGTGCTGTGCCTCACACCCGACTCATGCTACGCATTTCCCATGCAACATGCCAACCGGACTCAACATGCTTGACTCATCATTAACCATAATTAAGACAAGCCCCTAACATGCTCACACTCCTTAAAACATACTCATCTCAAGCAATGCAATAAACGCGATTCCAGATTAACACAACCACTTCAATGTTCATAGTACAATAGGGCAAACATAACAACTCATAATTAACACAACAAAAAGTAAAGCAGATAACAGACAACATGCTTCAGGCAGTCAAACAAGTTTAGTAAGTAGAAACTACTTACATATAGTGCTTCCAAGGCAACCTCAACAAGCCTAAAGCAGCCAAGATGAACTCCTAAATTACAAAGGCAACTAACAGGGGTTAGAATTTACCTAAAGACCTTAAGAAAAGCTTTGAAAAGCCAAATCCCACCTACTAGGCCTGATTCCATGCTAAACAGTCTCCAACATTCCCCAAAATGAGAACCCAAAAGCTTTAGACCATGGGCAACCATGTCTAAGGCACTACGAGCCATGGGCATATGTTGAACGACCATTAATAAGGCTTTTCAGCCACTGGACAGGAATCACGAAAGATACATATGACATACTAACAACACTTAGGAGATTGGGCAATGCAACTAAGGCCTAAATGATTAATGAGACTTTATTTAACACGCTTCTAAACCACAGACAACAAGCACATGACTCACTAAATCATGCTTCAAGAACCTAAAAGGGTTGGGCAACGCCAACAAGGCCTAAACATTGACACTACATGCTTTTAAACCACATACAACAACAACGATCCATTTTAAAGCATAATCTACAACCTATAAAGATTGGGTGGCACTTTAAGAGTCTAGAAACTAATGGGCAATGATCTAAAACGTGCTTTAAAGCTAGAACAACTAAAGGAGCAACAAACTCAACGCTATAGACAAAGGGACAACAAGGAACTTACCCAAACAGACTCGTTTTCACGCTAGGCGGGTTGTTCTAACATCTAACAACGCGCTAGAATGGTCCTTGGGCAGTGGGTACTCGAGTTGAAGTGTATCGAACTTAATCGAACACTTAGACGACACTGCAGATCAGAAAATCAACGCTAATGTTAAAATTTCAGCACCTAAACCATTGGGCATTTGGTTCTAACACCAACTGAACATGGGTAAGAGCCTAGACTTACCGGAAACGATAATTGACGCCGAACCACTCACGAACTGAGCAAAGATGGCGCTGGACAGTAGCTATTCAGACTTGAATCTTGAAATACGGAGTCCATAGCGAGTGGGTATTTGCTTAAACTTGTCTAAAGGCCTAAAGAAAGCATGGGTAAGAGAATAGACTTACCAACAACACCAATCGACCTCGAAAACGTGAAGAACTGAGGTTTCGAGCTGCTAGGACGTGAGATCTAACGAATTGAATAAAAGAACACTTAGATCAGGCTTAAAACGACCAAGAACAACTGAAAATAGCTTACCCACGATCTTTGCCTTGCTGAAAACGCAAGGAAGGAGAGAGACAGATTCACAATCATGAAACCCACGAACCGAACAAGAGAAAGACGGCGCGGGAAGAGAGCCCACGCGGCGGCGGCGGCGATTGGACTAGGCGGCGGCGGCTGGTCACGGCAGCACGAGAGGGAGAGAGATTCGTGAAGAGAACGGCGCGGAGAAACCCATACGATGACGACGGCGACGTTGAACAGTGTGCAAGGCGGCGACACGATGAGGTGGAGGGAGAGAGATGGCGACGGCTTCTCTCGGAGGTTACACACGCGAAAGAGATGAAGGGGGGCGGCTGACTGCTTCATGAAAGAGAAGGAGAGAGAGCAAGGGTTTCCTTTTTTCCCCTTTTCCTTAATTCCTTTTCTTTTCTTTTCTTTTTTTTTTCTTTAATTAAGAAAACTCAATAATAGTTATACCAAGAATAGCACCCCCAACTAAAACCCTTTTAATAGCGTGAAACTTCCAACGCTACAACCTTATAACAACGACAACTTGGGATTTAACAAGCTTTAGGAAGGAATTTAATTACTTTGATGCACATATCCCAAATTAAATTTCATATCAAAAGTCCAAATAATAAATATATTTTTATTCGACTTTATCCATGGAATTTAAATAACACCCAAAAAGCACGGGGCGTTACACACTTTGTCAAAAGTTAATTATCATATTCTTTTATGATATACATGCACAGACACACTATAACTAAATATTATGATTTCACATTATTAAGCATACTTTAATGCCTAATAATGCTCACAATATGCCTATCTTAATAAAATGCCTAATAATGATCACAATAGCAATGACAATTAACAATAATAATTATTATTAATATTTAAAAAACTTATTGTCAACTTAAGTATAGTCTAATTAGGATAAGATATTATAAAGTTGTTCTAAAAGTCAAATGTTATCCAGAAGCAATACATTATCTCCTATTTTTATAATAAAAAAATTCTTAATAATTTCTTATGACTTGCATTTTTTATTAAAAAAAAAAAAAAATCAGTGGTCTAACATATTTGAACTATATTAGAAATAATTTTAGCACCTTCATCATCTAACTTATCCCAATGTATCATCAAATTTAAAAAAGATAAAAAATTATTTACCTGAGATAAAACAACAAAATTTAAAAGGTTGATCAAAATTAAAAGAAAACATCATTCCAAAGAAAATTTTTTCTAAATGTTCTTTTTATAGGATGAAAATAACCTACAATAAATTTGAACTAAGTCTAAGGAATTTCTATTTCAATGTTGATACAATGACAATATAATAAAACAAATACATAATTTATATTAGAACAATTGTCAATTTCCGTCAATTATCAATTACATTGTGTCAATATGAACATAGCTCAACTGAGATAAAATACATATACTCGATCGATCAAGAGGGTCAGAGATTCCAATCGTCCAACCTTCCCAAGAAAAAAAAGCATATATCAATTATTACATATTTTTCAATTAGTGATTTGAAATTGAAAAAAAAAAATAACAGAATATGAAATAGTAAAAAAGAAAAGAAAAGAAAAAAACAACCCCACCCATTAGTCTGAAATTAAAAGACAACACCAGTGATATGAAATTATAAAAAATTCAAACAGTAATCTTCTATATTTCTATATATAAATAAATAAATAAACCATAAAAGTAAACGTAAAAGTGTAATAAATCGTTAATTTTGACTAATATCAACTAATATTTGGAGTGTTTTGGTCCAAGTGAAAGATAAAATGTATTCTAGATAAAGAGGTCAAAGGTTTGGACCACTTCAAATGTTATTGAACTCAAAAACAAAAATCGAGTGTTTTCATTTAAATAATTTAACAAAGTTTTAGAATGAGAATATAGAACAAGAATATGTTACATGACCATACATAAGGTATTTAGAGAGATGTTGAATGTTAAAAAATAATGTTTTTTTTTGGCAAACGAATATTAGAAAATGTTATTGATAGATTTCAAATATAGAATATCATGTCATGGACTAAACAAGGTTTGAGTTAGTGATATATCATATCATTTACTAGTAACCTTTTAGAATATAATATTATAACTGTTTGAGCAAGGATTTATTGATACCTTAATGTTGAGTTATACTCATGATTATACAATCACTAATACTTTACTTGGTCTCCTGAATTAATTTGGATGATAAATTGTTAAGAGACAAGAATTTTCTATGACATCTTTGCAACATATATAATGTTTTTGAAAACATAACATAAAAATTAATTATATCTTACAATCTTTGACTTTATGTGACAAGTTTGAAAACATGGCAAAGTTCCAATGGTACTCTTCATGTACAACTTTTTATAGTAAATATTTTTGCATCATATACAAAGAAAAACATCAACCATTATTTATTTATATGAATCCAGAACATTTCCATATATCTACATATCACATAAAGCTAAGGTATAGCTTCCAAAAAAAAAAATAATAATTTTTACTTTCTTGAAGTAATCAAATGCCATATGTAAAAGATATTTCCACTTTATAATAAGCTTTTAGATAAACTATGTTGGCGTATTGCGCCACTCCCTAACATGGAAGAAATAATTGGGTACGTAAAATCCGTGACCGCCGACGCTCATTGGTCGGTCACGGTCACGCATGATCGTTTAGGTTATCTGTACTTTTTTTATTTAACAAATAAAATTGTAAATGTTTGTGACAAATTCCGTTGGCATATACGAATATATATATATATATATATATATATATTTTTTAGTTCATTCATTCAAAGTTCTTTGCATTTTATTTTATTCGTTTTTGTTTAATAGAAATCTGGACTTTGTTTGTTTGTTGGGAATTTAACGTGATAGGGTGTCTTAGAGTATTTTATTTTAAAGTTGATTGTTATTGTGATTTAAAAATTGGATAAATTATTATATCGACGCTCACGGTTTTGACTTTTTATAACATTTGATTATTGACTTTTGTGAGCAAATTTAGTTTGGTCGGTGTATATGAGTGCCTTTCTAAGTTTAAATTATTTTTTAACGTTAAAGACATTATTGTCAAAGCAAGCATAATTGAGCGGTAATTGACATGTACAAAAGGTCAGAGGTTCAAATTCCTTACTCCCAAATGTGGTCGAATTAAAAAAAAAAAAAAAACTTAAGATATTATTCATTTAGAAGGTTCAAATTTTTTCATTTAAAAAAATGTTTAATTTCTCTTTTTGTTAGGAAATATACTTTATACAAAATAATTGTTTGAACCTTATGATCTTTCATTGTACTTATATTATTGATATTGTACCTAATAAAGGTCTAGAGGAAGACACATGAAAAAGAAAAAGAAAATCAAGAAAGACAAATATGAACTAATTTGGGGTTGGTTAATTTTTACTATAGGATTTTAAATAGGGTCGGTTGAACATGTAGCAAACTGGCCCAAAATAATTGCAATGTAGCAGCCCGCAAAACAAATTGCAAAAATGACAAAATCTCAAGGTTTGGAACGAAGATTTACTAAAATACCCCTCCCTAAAATTTGATGGTCTGATAGAAATTTTTTCTATCATTGATAGATTCTATCAATGATAGAAAAATTTTCTATCAGTGATAGAAAAAATTTCTACATCTTCATTCAGTGATATATATTTTTCTATCAATGATAGAAAGATTTTCTATCACTTCTATCAGTGTTCTTGATGTTCTATCATTGTTTGGTTATTGTTGTTTGGTTTTCTATCAGTGTTTGATTTTTGCTTTCCAGTGTTTGATTTTTATAACTGTTCGTTTTTGCTTTATTTTTTAGTGCACGATTTCACAATGTATCACCATCAAGATTTCTATCACTGATAGAAATTTTTTCTATCACCGATAGATTCTATCAGTGATAGAAAGTTTTTCTATCACTCATAGACTCTATCATTGATAGAAAGTTTTTCTATCACTCATAGAAAGTTTTTCTATCACTCATAGACTCTATCATTGATAGAAAGTTTTTCTATCACTCATAGAAAGTTTTTCTATCAGTGATGATAAAAAGTTTTTCTCTATCACTGATAGATTCTATATGTGATTGGAAGATTTTCTATCAGTGATAAAAAGTTTTTCTGTGACGTCCCACGCTTTTTAATGTAATTAATTTCGGATTTAGTCTGATAGTTTAATTTTGTTTGGCTCGTACTTACGAAACTATTTAATTGCATTAAGGCACTTGGGGTTTTGATTTATCAGTTTAATCATGGTGTTGAATTGATTTACCCCTAAAAGGCGTATTAATTATTTAAGTTGGTAGTTAAGGCCATTTTGAGGCGTGATCTTCCACGTTCTGAGTAGTTTGGTTAGTGGTTGGCTAACTTTAGTAATTCCATTATTAGAAGTTTTTGGGTTTAAGAAAAATGGTCAAGGGAAAAGGAGTTAAGCAAAAAGGAAAAAAAAAGAAAGCCCTAAGAGAGCCTTTTCCCTCTCTTTCTTCCTCTCTTTTCACGCGTGAACCCCCCTCAACCGTTTTCGCGCCGCCGCCCTCTGCAGTGGCCGCCGCCGCTCAGTTCGCGCCGCCGTTGCCATCCCTCCTAGCCGAGACTTGTAGCAGTTCGCCGAGCCTCTCTCTGCGCGTCTCTCTCTCCCTTTTGGCAGATCTCTCTCTCTCTGAGGCCGTGAGTCTAGCCGTAGCGCCACCGCTTGCTCGCGTCGCCGTCTCTCTCTGTTTTGTGGGTTAGATCCGTGGCTCCCTCTCTCTGTCCTTGAGTTTTCGACCGAGAAAAATTCGTGGGTAAGTCTCATACTCACTCGTTTGTATTCGTTAAGGCTCGATCTAACTCTCTTTGGTCCTTATTGGTTAGATCTTGCGCGGACAGCAGCCTGAAGCATCATCTTCTTCGCGATTTCTCCCTCTCTTTTGCGTTTTTTAGCCTTAAGTCGTTGGGTAAGCTCTATCTTCCTTCGATCTTAGTCGTTTAAGGCCCAATCTATGTGTCTCTTGGTCTGATTCGTTAGATCTCACGTCCTAGTAGCTCGAAGTCTTTGTTCATCGCATTTTCTCCTCTGTCCAGCATCAATCTGAGCGCTTTCGGCTTCGTTTAGTGATTTTGGCGAGCTTTAACTCGTACCCATTCTTGGTGAGAGTTTAAGCTTGATTGCCCAAGTTGTTTAGGTGCTGGAATTTAATTTAATGCTGGATTTTCTAATCTGCAACATCGTAAAGGTGATCGATTGAGTTCAAATCACTTAAGCTCGAATACCCATTGCCCAAGGAGTGTTCTAGCATGTTGTTCGAGGTTAGGCTAACCCGTCTAGCGTGGAAATGGGTTTGTTTGGTAAGTTTCTTCGCAGCCCTAGCTTGTTAGTCTTGAGTTAATTGGTCATTGGGTGATCTAAAGTTATAAAGGCATGTTTAATCAAGCCCATTAATTGTTTAGGCCTTGCTAGCGTTGCCCGACCTCTTTGGAGTCCTTAGAATGAAATAAAGAGGTTTTGTTTGCTGGTCGTTGTTTAAAAAGCGTGCTTAAATGTTGCCTATCGATTTTCTAGACTCGAGTAGTGTTGCCCAATCTCTAGGAGCCCTTCGAATCCCTAAATGCACCTTTTGTGCTTGCTGTCCAGCGGCTGAAAAGCCTTATTAATGGTCATTCAGCATATGCTCATGGCCCGTAGTGCCTTAGACATGGTTGCCCATGGTCTAAAGCTTTTGGGTTCTCAATTTGGGGAATGTTGGAGACTGTTTAGCAAGGGAATAGGCCTAGTAGGTGGGATTTGGCTTTTCAAAGCTTTTCTTAAGGTCTTTAGGTAGATTCTAACCCCTTTTAGTTGCCTTGTAATTTAGGAGTTCATCTTGTCTGCTTTAAGCTGGTTGGAGTTGCTTAGGAGCGCTATATGTAAGTAGTTTCTACTTACTAAACTTGTTTGACTGCATGGAGCATGTTCGCTTGTTACTTGCCTTACTCGTATGTGTGCTATGAATGAAATATATATATGAATTGCTGAGTTGCGATCTTTAAAGTGTTTGTATGAAGCATGAATGTACCTTTTGCATTGCTTGAGATGTATGTGCTTAGGGAGTATAAGCATGTTAGGTACTTGTTGAGATGTATGTGCCTTAAGCATGGTCATTGTTGAGTCTGGCTTGCATGTTGCATGGGGGATGTGTAGCATGAGTCGGGTGTGAGTGATGTGGACTTTTCCTACCGCAAGCGCACGAGTCAAGTAATAATATAGTGAAAGTAAATTCGAATGTCGTCCTCTGGATTGGATTTTTAAGCAAATCAAGTATTGTGAATTATCTTGCTCAATTTTATTTAGGGATCAAAAAGTGATGAGTGATTAATGGAAACTAAATTAAAGCAAGTAAAAAGTGTGGAATTTCAATTGGGAAAACTACTTAGGGAATTGATTTCACCGATTTAGTTTAGGATTGATTTTAAGGAGTAAGTTATTATGCACAATGAAATTATGAGCCAAAGACCCTTTAATCACAACTACCTCTCCCGAGTATAATTGATTCTCATGCAAATTAACCAACTTGATATCCCTATCTAAGTTTATTAATCATGCAAGGCAATGAGATCTTTTAACCAATTCTAAAGTTAATCTAAAACCGTCACGAATTAGAAACTAAACTTTAGTCATGCAATCTTGAGTAAGTCTAAATCAAATCCCCTCTCCCGAGCTAGATTCGAAACTTAAATCATTCAACTAATGGCCAATTAATTGAAAGCATTAAATCAAGATTACAAACATAATAACATTGCACAACTTAAACCATAAATCAATCCATAAACACAATCAACTACATCAATCCCTAAGCTTACAAGTTTAGCTACTCATGATTAAAATTACAAGCTCAACTAAACATGTAAAAGCCATAAAAATCTAACTAAAGTAAGGGAAAGAAGAATTAAACTCGTTGTAGGCCGAGACCGAACGTCCCCGTCACGATCCCCACGAACAATGGGTTGATTTCCGAATTTTCCCCTTTGCTTCAGCCTTGAATTCCTCTCTTTTTGCTCTGTTTACGGCCCCAAGAAGTCCCAAAATTGGTTCCCCCAAAAACCTAGCCGAAAGGATGCTTTTATTATGAAATTTCGTCGTAGCGTCGAGACGCTACCTCTAAAACACGCGTTCTGGAAAAGGAATTCTAGCAGCGTCGAGACGCTGCGACAGTTTCGCACCTCCTCTGATATGGAATGCCAGCGTCGAGACGCTAAAGAAGCAGCGTCTTGACGCTGGTCTATATTTGACCAAATGTTGACTTTTTTTCTTTTTGATTCTTTTTCCTTTCTTTGCATCTTTTCGTGTCCCGAGGACCTGATTAACTCCAATATTGCGCTATAGCTCCAATCAACCATTTCATACAAAATAAACAATAAAGTGCAATAAAATGACCAATAATCATCAAAGACTAGCTAAATCCAATAAGTAAAGATAGCTAGCTATGCTCGCTATCAAATACCCCCAAACTTAAGCTTTTGCTAGTCCTCGAGCAAACTATAAATCAAACATACAGTAGAAGAATGGATGCAACAATCATAACTCAATCCTCAAAGCTCAAAAGTCAATAATCAAGCAAGCAAGAGACATGCACATAAGGACCAATGAGGGAGACAAATTAAAATTTTTCCAAAATTAACTTGCACAAGCGAGATCTAACTCAACAAGATCAGACTCTACTAGCCCGAGATTGGATTATTAAACTCTCAGCTCATCTTCCCTGTACACTGGCACTAAGGTTTCACTAATGAGTTAATGGAACAAATTAGTTTGTTTTTCTTCAAACTTAAGCATGTATATGTGGCACTAGCTTTCACACACCCATTGCAGGGACCCTTAACCTGAGTTTTCTCTGGTTGGCCTAACTGATCACAACAGGGGTAGTTCTTTTTGCCTAAACTTTATTAAACATTACAAACTGTGCACAAGCCATGGCATAATAATTTTGTTTTCAGTAGTAACAACAAGAATGATTTTTCTTTATGAGTATAAATAGCATATATTCTTTTCTTTCCTCCTAAGCAAGATCAAACATGCTAATTTGCAAAACATTAACTTTTTAGCTCTTCCCTACACCTATCGAGGTGACAACAAGCATATGAACCTAATAATTCGCTCCTAAGCATTCAAATCCAAATCTAGCCAAGACAAATACTCTACTCATGCAAGCCATCTCCTAGAAAAAGTTTAAAAAGTCTCCCTTTCTGGGCACTCATGCTTACAACTCATCGCAAGCTTGAAAATTGACAAGAAAGTCTATCCTAGGACATCATAGTCATGCAACAGTAGCATCCAGAAAACAACCATATGCATAATTCAAAGAAAGCTCAAAACTATAGCCCGAACTCAGATGCTCAAGGGCTCCACAAACATGCTAATCCACCCCCAAACTTAAAACATGCATTGTCCTCAATGTATAAAGAAAATAAGGCATAAATAAGCATGAGAACAATAAAATAATGAAAGGAGTGAACAATACTGGCCTGGAATAATGATGACTTCTTGACTGAAAGCTTGGAATCTTGAAAGCTTGAAAGCAAAGGAGAGAAAGAAAACAAGACCTACAAAACAAAAACAAAAAATAAATCAAAAACCAAAAAGAAAACATACTAAACTTACTTGGGTTGCCTCCCATAAGCGCTTGTTTAACGTCATTAGCTCGACGTGTTGACCGTGCTTCAAGGAGGCTTCCTTTCTGTGAATCCAACAGAGGTGCTCTTTCTTGCACCTTTCCTGTAGCCCATAAAAAACACTTCATCTTTAGAGTCTTCAACTGCTTTAAAAATTTCTTTTTCGTTTCTGACTCTAATAGTGAGCTCCCTGCGCTCAATATCAATAATCACTCACCCAGTAGCGAGGAATGGTCTTCCTAATATGACAAGCATTGAAGGATTTTCTATCATGTCCATAACATACAAGTCAATAGGGAGGAAAAATTTACCTACTCTGATTAAAACATTTTCTACAATGCCAACTAGTCTAACCACAAATTGATCAGCCAATTGGAGCTTTACAGGAGTAGATTTAATCTCACCTATGTCTAACTTTTTACACAACGATAGATGAATGATATTAATGCTAGCACCTAAGTCACATAATGCTCTAAAAGAGTAAGTACCAAAACTACAAGGAATAGAAAAACTCCCTGGATCTGCTACTTTTTCAGGTACCTTCTGTTGGACTCTAGTGCTGCATGTGGAAGCAAGATATACAGTGTCAACATTCTTTTCTTTTCGCTTCTTTGCTAACCACTCCTTCATGAACCTGTTGTATTGGGGCATCTTTAATGCCTTTGCAAAAGGAATATTAATATTTAGATTCATAAAAGCATTCATAAATTTATCAAACTGAACCTGATTGTTCTTTTTCTTCTTTTTCTTTTTCTTTTCCTTGGGAACCAACAGTGTGGGAGAAGGAATAGGAGGCTCAAGGTTAGGCTTTTCAGCCTCATCTACTGATGTGTCCTCCTCAGCTTCCCCTGTAGGCGTTTCATAATCCTCAGACTCAGGCTCCTCGTCAGCTTCCTCCTGGTGCACAGTGATTTCCTTACAGTACTCCATCTGGGTTTTCTCTTGCTCAGCTGGGGCCTTACCTTTATTCATGGTACTTACAACATTTACCAACTATCCCAACTGAGTCTCAATGTTCTTTATGGCTGCACTGTGGCCATTCACCATGGTGTTGATAACAATGACTGCCTCCTCTAGTTTGGTTGTCCTGTTACTAGACTCTGCAATGAAAGCTCCAACAAGATCTTCTAACTTTTTATTTTCTTGAGTTTGAGGGGCAAAACCAGGGGGGTTAAAAACATTCTTAGTATTTGCATAAGAGAAATTTTCATGGTTCCTATTGTTAGGGTGATAATGTGTAGGTGTAGAACTATTATTATATCCCCTAGAATTAAAATTTGATACATACTGAACCTGCTCGATGGTCTCCTCCTGAGGTCTAGATGCTAAAGCAGCAGTGTTGCCTTATGCAAAGTGATTCTAAATATGCAAGAAAAACTCACAAACGCACGTGCAAGTGCACACGATCAGCAGCAAGTGATAAGTATTTTTATATTGTTCTCCACAGGGATGGATGCACGAAAATCACTATTCTTAAGCCTATTTCCAATGAAATTCAAAGTAACCAAGAACCAAATATTTTTTTTCTTAACTAAGTGCAAGAGATTAAAATGGTAAACAAGCTTAAAATGATAAGGACTAAAGTAAAATTCAATAAAAACAGCGAATTAGCACAGAGAAGGCAAAGTTCAGATTAGGGGCTGTCTACTCTCACAAGTTGTTTGCTGCAGCAGAACTCTAAATTTACAACTCACCCAGTATTTTCTACGGGAATTTTCCAATTCTCCTATAGGTAAGGTGATTAAACTCCCATTTAACCCCTTCTTTTTAGCCCAACTGATTTAGTGCCTTAGGTGGTTATTTATCCCTAAATACCCACTCATTTTCATGATCATTAAAGACTAAGGTAAAGCAAAGTAGTCGGTTATCTATTGTTTTCCCAAACACTAAATAACAATGCTAGAAAATGGTTGGCCAAACGAAATTCCAGCTTTAAGCATGAAGAACACTTTGCTTTAAATTGCAATATATAAAATTCCACTAAAACAAAGAACAAGTTCAAGTTTAAGCACCCTAATCCTCACCTAAGAGGATTTAGCTCATGTTCAAGGTGAAAATAATGAAAATACAGCAGTGAACTACCATACCATTCATAATTACAACCTTAAATACAAACTAAACACTAGAAGAAGGAAGAATAAGAGAAAAAGGATGAAGAAAAGAAGCTTCCAAGGTAGATTCCAGCTTCCCCAAGCTGGAAATCCTCCTTTAGCAGCAACCTCCTTGTCTTTTTTTTCCTCTCAATGACAGCAGCAGCTTCTAGGTTTTATTCTCTGCTGATTCCTTCATTCTTTGGGCAAAAGAAGCATTTATACCATCTCTTTGCATTGATTTCAGGGCTGATTAGACACATAAATCCACATGGACTTTCCCTAATTGGCTGAGATGGGACAAATCAGCTCACATGGCTGCCAGCTCAATTAATGAAAGCTTTCACGGATTTAGCACGTGCAGAATTTTACTTCCCAGACTTTCTGCCTTCTGCTTGTGAAATCAGTCGCAGCAGCAAAACCTGAGTGCCCCTACACCAGAAAAATCAGCTTAAAACATAAGAAATCTGCACCAAATTTAGTTCAAGCTTGGCCTACTGATATGTAAAAATTGTTCATCAAAGAATACTCATTTTCAAGCACAAACCAAAGCTCAAACACATCAAAGAGTAGAGTTTTTAAGCCTAAAAGGGACCCAATAGCTCTTATTTCTAAGAGCTATCAAGCAGCTGATTCAATTGATTGAGCAGTCCCTGTACCTGAAAATTTCATAAAAGCATTAGCAAGGGAGGTCATCTGGGCCTGGAGTGCACTTACCTTGTCAACCTCAAACACTCCAGCAGCAATCTTTTTAGGTGCAGACCGCTCAGATGGCCACTGATAGCTGTTGGTGGCCATATCCTCTAGAAGTATGCGAGCATTTTCCACGGTCTTGGACAACAGAGTCCTACCTGCAGCTGCATCAACAACCGTTTTTGTACTAGGAGTTAAACCATTATAAAACAATTGAACCTGAAGCCAGTCGGGATATCCATGCTGAGGGCACTTTCTCAGCAACTCTTTAAATCGCTCCTAGGCCTCGAACAGCTGCTCATCATATTGTTGTTGGAATGTCCCAATCTTGATCCTCAGCTTGATCGTCTTGGCAGGAGGGAAAAATTTCTTTAAAAAGGCCTGGACCAAAGCATCCCAGGTGGTGATGCTCCCAGGGGTAATAGATTGCAACCAATCTCGTGCTTTATCCTGCAAAGAAAAAGGAAATAAGCGTAAGCGAATAGCATCCTCAAAAACTCCATTTATTTTTACCATCCCACAAATGTCCAAAAATGATTTAAGATGAGAATTTGGATCCTCAGTGGGCGATCCTCTATATGCACAGTCTTGAGCCATCTGAATGAGACCGGTCTTCAGCTCATAGTTGTTGGCATTAATCGGGGCATAGACAATCCCCGATTGTTGCCCCTGAAACACGGGCTGAAAGTAATCTCTTATAGGCCTAGGCTCCTCAGGTTGATTTTGGTCAGCCATTTGAATAATTTCTCTATTTTCCCTTTGAAGCCTATGAATTGTTCTTTCAATCTTGGGATCCAATGGTATCACTTCTCTACTACTACGGATACAAAAACAAATCTACCCTAAAAAGGAGAGAAAACAATTATGGAAAGAAACAAAGAAAAGAAAACAACTAATCTAAATATGGAAAATATAATCTAGAAAAAGGAAAGAAAATAACCTAATATGGAATGCAAAAATAAATATGGCAAAAATCAAATAGGAAACTAACAATTAAGGAAAAACTAATCAAAAAAAAAAAAAAAAACAAGAAAACAAATAAGGAAAAGATTACACAACTAAAAGAAAAACTAAAACTAGAAAGCAAATTTGGAAAGAAAAACAAATAAGGAAAAAAAATGCAAACAACCTAAAAAAGTAAAAATACACCCTAAATTAAGATCAAGCAATTTTTTCACAATATCAATCTAGCTAAATGTGCCAATCCCCGGCAACGACGCCAAAAACTTGATGTGGACTTTTCCTACGGCAAGCGCAAGGGTCAAGTAATAATATAGTGAAAGTAAATTCGAATGTCATCCTCTGGATTGGATTTTTAAGCAAATCAAGTATTGTGAATTATCTTGCTCAATTTTATTTAGGGATCAAAAAGTGATGAGTGATTAATGGAAACTAAATTAAAGCAAGTAAAAAGTGTGGAATTTCAATTGGGAAAACTACTTAGGGAATTCATTTCACCGATTTAGTTTAGGACTGATTTTAAGGAGTAAGTTATTATGCACAATGAAATTATGAGCCAAAGACCCTTTAATCACAACTACCTCTCCCGAGTATAATTGATTCTCATGCAAATTAACCAACTTGATATCCCTATCTAAGTTTATTAATCATGCAAGGCAATGAGATCTTTTAACCAATTCTAAAGTTAATCTAAAACCGTCACGAATTAGAAACTAAACATTAGTCATGCAATCTTGAGTAAGTCTAAATAAAATTCTCTCTCCCGAGCTAGATTCGAAACTTAAATCATTCAACTAATGGCCAATTAATTGAAAGCATTAAATCAAGATTACAAACATAATAACATTGCACAACTTAAACTATAAATCAATCCATAAACACAATCGACTACATCAATCCCTAAGCTTACAAGTTTAGCTACTCATGATTAAAATTACAAGCTCAACTAAACATGTAAAAGCCATAAAAATCTAACTAAAGTGAGGGAAAAAAGAATTAAACTCGTTGTATGCCGAGACCGAACGTCCCCGTCACGATCCCCACGAACAATGGGTTGATTTCCGAATTTTCCCCTTTGCTTCAGCCTTGAATTCCTCTCTTTTTGCTCTGTTTACGGCCCCAAGAAGTCCCAAAATTGGTTCCCCCAAAAACCTAGCCGAAAGGATGCTTTTATTCTGAAATTTCGTCGTAGCGTCGAGATGCTGCCTCTAAAACACGCGTTTTGGAAAATGAATTCTAGCAGCGTCGAGACGCTGCGACAATTTCCCGCCTCCTCTGATATGGAATGCCAGCGTCGAGACGCTAAAGAAGCAGCATCGAGACGCTGGTCTATATTTGACCAAATGTTGACTTTTTTTCTTTTTGATTCTTTTTCCTTCCTTTGCATCTTTTCGCGTCTCGAGCACCTGATTAACTCCAATATTGCGATATAGCTCCAATCAACCATTTCCTACAAAATAAACAATAAAGTGCAATAAAATGGCCAATAATCATCAAAGACTAGGTAAATTCAATAAGTAAAGATAGCTAGCTAAGCTCGCTATCAGTGAGGCACAACACATGGTGCGTAATTCATGCGTAGCGGAGCGTGACGTGGAAATCACGTAAGAGTGGCGCAACACATGGCGCGCAATTCATGTGGGGTAGGTAAGGAGCATGACGCGAAAATCATGTAAATTGCGCAGCACATGGCGTGGAATTCATGTGTAGCGGAGCATGACGCGGAAATCATGTAGTAGCGGAGCATGACGCGGAAATCATGTGGAGTCTAGTGCGTGTGTTGCATAGTGTGTTGCATTTGCACGAGCTTGTGGTTTCTGAGCATATTGTTACTTTATGACTTAGTAGCCTGTTGGATATTTGTGGTTGCATAAGCATGATGCTTGCTTGTGGTTGTGAAAGCATGTTGGATGCGTGTGTAAAGCATGTTGATTGCGTTGTTTGTTGTTTGTGGTTTGGTAAGTGTGAGCTGCTTACCAGTAGCACGGTTGTACTGATACCCCCTTCCCCATCTTCCCCCAACATTTTAGATGTTGCAGGTATCGAGGATGATCCGAACCTTGGTGGCGAGGAGGAGAACTGCGAGGAAACGTTCTTAGGGTGTTGTTATGTTTCTTAGTAGCTTTACTTTGATGTTGTAATAGGTTAGCTGGAGAGTGGTTGTTTCTGGTCTTAAAACTAGATGCGATAGATGGTTAAATTTATAAACTAGCATTGTTTATTTTGTTTAAGTTTGAGAAATGCTTAGCTAGTGGTCTAGCTGCTTTTGTTAATAAATGTCTATTTTATCGCCGCATGATATTCACCTTGTGGCATGCTATGGTAAAGTATGACTTGTCTTGTTAGAGGAGATAGACTTATGAAATCTGGCCGTAGATCGGTGGAGCTTGGTTGGGTGCTTATATAGAAGTGTTAAAAATCTCTATTAGGTGTTTATAATTTTGGGATAGCCAATTTTACGTCGTTATGCTGCCGAATTTTTTCGGTGCATCGAGTTTAAGTGGTTCAACTCCATAGATAAGGCTTTAAGGGTTGTAGTGATGTCCCTAGGTTAAGGGTTGTAAAACCTGGGGTGTTACATTTTCTATTAGTGATATTGATAGAAAGTTTTTCTATCACTGATAGATTTTTCTATCATTGATAGATTCTATCAGTGATAGAAAGGTTTTCTATTAGTGATAGAAGATTTCTATCACTTATAGAAAATCTTTCTTTCAGTGATAGAAAGATTTTCTATTACTGATAGACAGATTTTCAATAAAGTCTGATGTTTACAGTTTTGGGATTTTAATGTTAGAAGTGATAAGCGGGAGAAAGAACAATGGTTTCTTCAAAGTAGATAATGCACAAAACCTTCTATCTCAGATAAAGATTCTTCCCTAAACTATGCATCAAAATCAATTTCTTAGGTTTTGTGTGGGCAAGATTTTTAGAATACACATCAATTGAACAAAATCAGGGATGACAACTCTGGAAGGAAGGCAGAAAAGAGGAAATGGTTGATACGAACCTGGTTGGAGATTATTCTTTGAGCGAAGCTCTGAGATGGATCCAAATTGGACTGATGTGCATACAAGAAGACCCTAACATCAGACCCACCATGTCAATGGTTGTTCTAATGCTTGGAAGCAAATTAATTCGCCTTCCTCAACCGTCAAAACCTCCATATTTTTCAATTGGGTTTATGTTGTCAGCCGATCAATCTTCAACGACTTTTCTGGGAATGGGATATCTCTCCACTCAATCATCTGCCGATCCGATTCCTTTTACATCAGCCAGAAAATCCCTCCTCTCGCCGAACACGACCAGCTTTAGCTCAACCACAGATACTTCCTTCTTCCCAAGCCATTTTTCCACTCTGCTCTCTTAGGGGAAGGAAAAGATACGCGCAAATTCAGGGGAATGTCAGGAATACTAAAAATTGATTTAAAAACTTTGCCATATTTGCAATTTTGTTAAAAAGTTGCTATATCTACCATTAAGCACTCCAATTTTGCAACCCATTACAATTATCTTTTTAAATATAATTTCTTTTTTCACAATAGTTTAAATTATTGTGGGTTTGAGTTGGTTTATAGTGATTGGTGAACCAAATTAAATTGATTATACTTAAGTCAGTTCTTCATATGGTATTATTATTATATTGGATGTCAATCATAATTTTTTTTTTCCATTTTATAGTTAGTTCACTTCTATCATCTTAAATAAGTATAAAATCATTTAATATAAGAAAAACCATTTCTTCACCATCGATATTTTTATAGAATAAATTATTTTGTTATTAATGAATGTCTTTTTTTTTTCTTTTAATGTGAAATAAAAACCTTAAAACAATGTAATTTAATCTTAAATTCAGCCAAAGTCCAAACTCAAATTCTATTCCAAATGCAAGTTAATTGGATAGAATCTTACCTCAAGTCAAAAGTTGGGCATAATCTAAATTTTATTCCAAATCGACCAAAGTCCAAACTCAAATTATATTCCATATGCAAGTTAATTGGATAGAATTTTACCGCATGTCAAAAGTTGGGCATAATTGATAACCGCCCAAAAGGTAGTTATTTAGGCCTCATTTATATAAGGATTTGTGTGTCTTTAATGCTTAATAGGGTTGGTTATAGAGAGATATTACATGATTTAACTCATTTGGAAGAATGGAAGCTTTGGAAATCACTTTATGCAGATTATGCTGCTGAGCGACTGGAGGGAGCAAATTCTATGCTGCAGCAAAACTGAGAGCAAAAACTGCCACATCACAGCTCGTTAGCTAACTTCATGAACCGACTTCTATTGAGATATTTTCAGGATAAAGGATCAAGGAGAGCCTTACACGTGTCCTAGTTGACCTAATCCAAGCCTCCCATCCTTCTATAAAAGGAAGTAGCCATCAAAGTCAAAAGCATTCCATGTTTTCCCTTGGAAGCCGAATAGTATAGGGAGATTGAAGATCATCAAGAACACCATCAACCACAAGCTGATTAGGGAGTTTACCTTCTTATTTAACTTGTAGTTATGGACATGCATACTCAGATTGTAATTCGTATTCCTATGCTTATTATGAACTAAGTAGCTTAAGGTGTTGGTTAGGAATAATGTGATTACTGTGCTTCATCTCTAGTAATAAATTGATTATTGCATTTTGGCTAATTGTTGTGCTTAATCTTATTTTATGTCCGCCTGGCCAGCCGGTATGGATAGCTCTCTCTAGTTTCAGGGATGATTTAGAGAGTGTGTGGCAATTCTCCACATTACGATCATTGTGTATTGGTGAACGCCAGTGACTGAGCTAGGGATAGCCAGTTGCCTAGTGCTCGATCGGTCGCTCTTCATTGGGTTTGAAACATATCCCAAAAGATCCGGAGTTCCGGGAGGAATCCGGTAATAATACTGCGAGAAATGCATGATCAATAATATTGCTAGAGCATATCTTAAAACAATCACTAAAGCCTAACCAGCGCCTGTCTTTAAACTATCTGTCTATTTGTTTACTCGTTGTTCTGTCATTTATTTTGCTTCAGCATAATTCCGATAAAACCCAACATTTTTATTATCTTTGAAACCATTAGGAAGTTATAAAAAACAGGTAAAGTGGAAACTCATTCAGACCTTGAATTGATAATATTACTTGCTGCAGACTGTGTATACTTGCACAGGAATTCTAGAGTATTTCATATCATATTTTTACTCACTCTAGGAACCCAACAAGTTTTTGGCGCCGTTGCCGGGGACTTGAATAAGTTTTTATCTGATCTGTTTTGTGTATGTGTTTTAGTGGTTTGGTGCTAGAACTTTTTGATTGTTTCTTTTGTTTTTGTAGGTGTAGTTTTGGTGCATGAGCGATCCGCCTGGGGTACGGTTTGAGCTTGATCCAGAAATTGAAAGGACATTTAGGAACAGAAGGAGGGAGCAGCGCAGAAACCAGATGGAGAACGTGCTGCAACTCCCGCAGGTTCCTGAAGGTCCAGTAGCAGTGAACCCCCAGCAGAATCCATTGCTGCAGCAAAACCCACTGTTTGAGCAAAATGAGCAGCGAAATAATCAGGCTGAGAATCCTATCTTGATAGCGAACGATAGGACCAGAGCCATTCGAGCATATGTTGTCCCGATGTTTAATGAGTTGAATCCAGGGATTGCACGTCCCCAAATCCAAGCGACGAATTTTGAAATGAAACCGGTAATGTTTCAGATGTTGCAAACCGTGGGGCAATTCCATGGTTTGTCATCTGAAGACCCTCATTTACATCTTAAGTCTTTTCTAGGAGTTAGTGATTCTTTTGTAATTCAAGGAGTGCCGAGAGATGCTCTTAGATTAACTTTGTTCCCGTATTCTCTTAGAGATGGAGCAAAATCATGGTTAAACTCTTTTGCTCCAGGATCAATTAGGACGTGGGATGAGTTAGCTGAAAAATTTTTGAGTAAATATTTCCCACCTAATAGAAATGTTAAATTAAGGAGTGAAATAGTAGGGTTTAGGCAACTTGAAGATGAGACTTTTAGTGAGGCTTGGGAGAGGTTTAAGGAGCTTTTGCGAAAGTGTCCCCACCATGGGTTACCTCATTGTATTCAAATGGAAACATTTTACAATGGTTTGAATGGAGTAACCCAAGGTATGGTCGATGCTTCGGCTGGAGGGGCCCTTTTGGTAAAAACTTTTGATGAAGCCTATGAAATTTTAGAAAGAATATCTATTAATAGTTGTCAGTGGTCGGATGTTAGAGGCACAAATAAAAAGGTTAAGAGTGTATTAGAGGTTGATGGTGTGTCCACCATTAGGGCTGATCTTGCTATGATTGCTAACGCTCTTAAGAATGTGACAGTGATTAGTCATCAGCAGCCACCAGCTATGGAGCCTGCAGCAGTGGTGAACCAAGTCACGGACGAAGCATGTGTCTATTGCGGTGAAGACCACAACTACGAGTTTTGCCCCAACAATCCTGCTTCTGTGTTTTTTGTAGGTAATCAGAGGAACAACCCTTATTCTAACTTCTATAATCCAGGTTGGCGCAACCACCCCAACTTCTCATGGGGAGGTCAAGGAAATAACGTACAAGCGCAACAGAAGATGAACCAGCCGGGATTTGCTAAACCGCAGGTAATGCCCCAGCAAAATTCGGGAAATTCTCTCGAGGCAATGATGAAAGAATTTATGGCTCGCACAGACGTCACAATTTAAAGTAATCAAGCTTCGATGAGGGCCCTGAAGTTGCAAGTGGGTCAGCTAGCTAATGAGCTCAAGGCGAGGCCTCAAGGGAAACTTCCTTCGGATACTGAACACCCTCGAAGGGAAGGTAAGGAGCAGGTAAAGGCAGTAACTCTTAGGAGTGGTAAACCATTAGAAGAGTCTAGAAAGACCCAGGATTTAAATAGTAATAGTGATAATAATGTTGTTGTTGAGAAAGAGTTGGAGTCTGGTCAGGGTGCTGGAGGCAGCAAAGAGAATGCTGGAGCATCTGGTTCTGTGCCAGATGTAGAACCACCATATGTGCCGCCCCCATCTTATGTACCACCTCTACCTTTTCCACAAAGGCAAAAGCCTAAGAATCAGGACGGTCAATTTAAAAAGTTTTTAGAGATTCTCAAGCAATTGCATATAAATATCCCTTTAGTAGAAGCTATAGAGCAAATGCCTAATTATGCTAAATTTCTTAAGGATATTTTTTGAGTACAAAGAAAAGGTTAGGTGAGTTTGAAACTGTATCTCTTACTGAGGAGTGTAGTGCTATTCTTAAGAATGGTCTACCCCCCAAGGCTAAGGATCCAGGGTCATTTACTATACATGTGTCTATAGGTGGAAAGGAATTAGGCAGAGCACTCTGTGATTTAGGTGCAAGCATTAACCTTATGCCTCTTTCGGTCTATCGGAAGTTAGGTATTGGTGAAGCTAGACCTACCACAGTTACACTCCAATTAGCTGATAGGTCTATCACATATCCAGAGGGTAAAATTGAGGATGTCTTAGTAAAAGTTGATAAATTCATATTTCCTGTTGATTTTATTATTTTAGACTATGAGGCTGATAAAGATGTCCCAATTATTCTAGGTCGTCCATTTTTGGCTACTGGTAGGGCATTAATAGATGTTCAAAAAGGAGAGTTAACAATGAGAGTCTGTAATGAGGAAGTGAAATTTAATGTGTTTAAAGCCATGAAATATCTAGATGAAATGGAGGATTGCTCCTTCATCAGGATTCTGGAGAGCACAGTTATTGAGACAGCAATACAGGATTCGGTTGGTAAGCAATCGGAAAAGCATGGAGAGGTTAGTATAGAAGATTTTGAATTTTGTTCTTTAGATAGAAAAAATGAAAAAGAATTGTTTAGATGTGAGGATGTTTTTGAGTCTTTAGATTTAGATCAAAGAAAGGCTCCCCCAATTAAGCCATCCCTAATTGAGGCACCCACTCTAGATTTGAAACCTTTACCGGATCATCTAAAGTATGTGTATCTTGGGGAAAGTAATACGTTGCCCATTATTGTTGCATCAGATTTAATGCCGGAGCATGAGGAGGCCTTAATAAAATTGCTGCAGCAATACCGCAAAGCTATAAGTTGGTGATGTGGACTTTTCCTAACCGCAAACGCACGGGTCAAGTAATAATATAGTGAATAGTAAATTCGAATGTCGTCCTCTGGATTGGATTTTTAAGCAAATCAAGTACTATGAATAATCTCGCTCAATTTTATTTAGGGATTAAAAAGTGATGAATGAATGATAATAAAACCAAATCAAAGCAAGTAAAAAGAATGGAATTTCAATTGGGAAAACTACTTAGCGAATTGATTTCGCCGATTTAGTTTAGGATTGATTTTAAGGAATAAGTTATTATGCACAATGAAATTATGAGCCAAAGACCCTTTAATCACAACTACCTCTCCCGAGTATAATTGATTCTCATGCAAATTAACCAACTTGATATCCCTATCTAAGTTTATTAATCATGCAAGGCAATGAGATCTTTTAACCAATTCTAAAGTTAATCTAAAACCGTCATGAATTAGAAAGTAAACTTTATTCATGCAATCTTGAGTAAGTCTAGATCAAATCCCCTCTCCCGAGCTAGATTCGAAACTTAAATCATCCAACTAATGGCCAATTAATTGAAAGTATTAAATCAAGATTACAAACACAATAACATTGCACAACTTAAACCATAAATCAATCCATAAACTTAATCAACTACATCAATCCCTAAGCTACAAGTTTAGCTACTCATGAATGTAAATACAAGCTCAACTAAACATGTGAAAGCCATAAATCTAACTAAAGGAAGAAAAGGGAAAAGAAAACTCAATGTAGGCCGAGTCCCGACGTCCCCGTCACGATCCCCACGAACAATGGGTTGATTTCCAAGTCTCTCCCTTTGTTTTCAGCCTCCAAGTGCTCTGTTCTGCTCTGTTTACGGCTCCAAAAGGTCCCAAATCGAACTCCCCTCAAACCTAGCCAAAAATAAGCTTCTATTCTGTTTTTTCGTCTTAGCGTCGAGACGCTGTCAAGACAGCGTCGCGATGCTGCCTCTTATACGCGCGTTCTGAATAAGGAAAAACGCGTCGAGACGCTGTGAGCTTTATACGCTGTGAGCTTTACACGCCTAATCTGATATGGAATGTGAGCGTCGAGACGCTCAAGAGCTAGCGTCTCGATGCTAGCCTGCTGTTGACCGAGATTTGACTTTTTTCCTCTTTTACTCTTTTCATTCTTTTGCATCTTTTCACGCCCCGAGCACCCGATTAACTCCAATATGGCATTATAGCTCCAATCAACCATTTCCTACAAAACAAACAATAAAGCACAATAAAACGTCCCAAACATCATAAAAGACTAGCTAAATTAAATAAGTAATAGTAGCTAGCTATGCTCGCTATCAAATACCCCCAAACTTAAGCTTTTGCTAGTCCTCGAGCAAACTCTAAATCAGACATACAATGGAAGAATGGATGCAACAATCATAACTCAATCTTCAAGGCTCAAAAGTCAATAACCAAGCAAGCAAGAGACATGCACACAAGGACCAATGAGGGAGACAAATTAAAATTTTTCCAAAATTAACTTGCACAAGCGAGATCTAACTCAACAAGATCAGACTCTACTAGCCCAGGATTGGATTATTATACTCTCAACTCATCTTCCCTCTACACTGGCACTAAGGCTTCACTAATGAGTTAATGCAACAAATTAGTTTGTTTATCTAATGAGTTAATGCAACAAATTAGTTTGTTTATCTCCATACTTAGGTGCTTTTAATTAACAATTGAATTAAGCATTTAAATGTGGCACTAGCTTTCACACACCCATTGCAGGGACCCTTAACCTGAGTTTTCTCTGGTTGGCCTAACTGATCACAACAGGGGTAGCTCTTTTTGCCTTAATCTTTATTAACCATTGCATATTGCGCGCATAAGTCATGACTTTTTCTTTTTCAATAAAAACAATAAGAATGATTTTTTCGTTATGAACATAATAAGCAGATATTCTTTTCTTTTCTCCTAAGCAAGATCAAACATGCTAATTTACAAAAAAATAACTCTTTAGCTCTACCCTACACCTATCGAGGTGACAACAAGCATATGAACCCAATAATTCGCTCCTAAGCATTCAAATCCAAGTCAAGCCAAGACAGATACTCTACTCATGCAAGCCATCTCCTAGAAATTTTTTTAAAAGTCTCCCTTTTTGGGCACTTATGCTTACATCTCATCACAAGCTTGAAAATTGACAAGAAAGCCTATCCTAGGACATCATAATCATGCAAAAGTAGCATCCAGAAAACAACCATATGCATAATTCAAAGAAAGCTCAAAACTATAGCCCGAACTCAGATGCTCAAGGGCTCCACAAACATGTTAATCCACCTGTAAACTTAAAATATGCATTGTCCTCAATGTATAAAGAAAATAAAGCATAAACAAGCATGAGAAGAATAAAAGAATGATAGGAGTGAACAATACTGGCCTGGAATGATGATGACTTCTTGCTTGAAAGCTTGGAATCTTGAAAGCTTGAAAGCAAAGGAGAGGAAGAAAACAAGACCTACAAAACAAAAACAAACAATAAATCAAAAACAAAAAGAAAGCACACTAACTTACTTGGGTTGCCTCCCATAAGCGCTTGTTTAACGTCATTAGCTCGACGTGTTGCACGTGCTTCAAGGAGGCTTTTGTTCTGTGAATCCAACAGAGGTGCTCTTTCTTGCACCTTTCCTGTAGCCCATGTAAAGCACTTCATCTTTAGAGTCTTCAACTGCTTTAAAGATTTCTTTTTCGTTCTTGACTCTAATAGTGAGCTCCCTGCGCTCAATATCTATAATCACTCGCCCAGTAGCGAGGAATGGTCTTCCTAATATGACAGGCATTGAAGGATTTTCTATCATGTCCATAACATATAAATCAATAGGGAGAAAAAATCTACCTACTCTAATTAACACATTTTCTACAATACCAACTGGTCTCACCACAGATTGATCAGCCAATTGGAGCTTTACAGGAGTAGACTTAATCTCACCTATATCTAACTTATTACACAAGGACAATGGGATAATATTAATGCTAGCACCTAAATCACATAATGCTCTGAAAGAATAAGTACCAAAACTACAGGGAACAGAAAAACTCCCTGGATCAGCTACTTTTTCAGGTACTTTCTGTTGTACTCTGGTGCTGCATGTGGAAGCAAGATAAACAGTGTCAACCTTCTTTTCTTTTCGCTTCTTTGCTAACCACTCCTTCATGAACCTGTTGTATTGGGGCATCTCTAATGCCCCTGCAAAAGGAATATTAATATTCATATTCATAAAAGCATTCATAAATTTATCAAACTGAACCTGATTATTCTTTTTCTTCTTTTTCTTTTTCTTTTCCTTGGGAACCATCAGTGTGGGAGAAGGAATAGGAGGCTCCGGTTTAGGCTTTTCAGCCTCATCTGCTGATGTGTCCTCCTCAGCTTCCCCTGTAGGCGTTTCATAGTCCTCAGATTCAGGTTCCTCTTCAGATTCCTCCTGGTGCACAGTGATTGCCTTACAGTACTCCATCTGGGGTTTCTCTTGTTCAGCTGGGGCCTTACCTTTGTTCATTGTACTTACAACATTCACCAACTGTCCCAGCTGAGTCTCAATGTTCTTTATAGCTATACTGTGGCCATTCACTGTTGAGTTGATGGCAATGACTGCCTCCTCTAACTTGGTTGTCCTGTTACTTGACTCTGCAATGAAAGCTCCAACAAGATCTTCTAACTTTTTATTATCTTGAGTTTGAGGGGCAAAACCAGGTGGGTTAAGAATATTCTTCGTATTAGCATAAGAGAAATTTTCATGGTTCCTATTGTTAGGGTGATAATGTGTAGGTGTAGAATTATTATTATATCCCCTAGAATTAAAATTTGATACATACTGAACCTGCTCAATAGTCTCCTCCTGAGGTCTAGATGCTAAAGCAGCAGCTGATTCAATTGACTGTGCACTCCCTGTACCTGAAAATTTCATAAAAGCATTAGCGAGGGAGGTCATCTGGGCCTGGAGTGCACTTACTTTATCAACCTCAAACACTCCAACGGCAATCTTTTTGGGTGTAGACCACTCAGATGGCCACTGATAGCTGTTGGTGGCCATATCCACTAAAAGTGTGCGAGCGTTTTCCACGGTCTTGGACAACAGAGTCCCACCTGCAGCTGCATCAACAATCGTTTTTGTACTAGGATTTAAACCATTATAGAACAACTGTACCTGAAGCCAATCGGGGTAACCATGCTGAGGACACTTCCTCAGTAGCTCTTTGAATCGTTCCCAAGCTTCGAACAACTACTCATCATATTGTTGTTGGAATGTCCCAATCTCGGTCCTCAGCTTGACCGTCTTTGCAGGAGGGAAAAATTTCTTTAAAAAGGCCTGGACCAAAGCATCCCAAGTGGTGATGCTCCTAGGGGTAATAGACTGCAACCAATCACGTGCTTTATCCTGCAAAGAAAAGAGAAATAAACGTAAGCGAATAGCATCCTCAGAGACACCATTAATCTTTACCGTCCCACAAATATCTAAAAATGATTTAAAATGAGAATTTGGATCCTCGGTGGGCGATCCTCTATATGCACAGTCTCGAGCCATCTGAATGAGACCGGTCTTCAGCTCAAAGTTGTTGGCATTAATCGGGGCATAGACAATCCCCGACTGTTGCCCCTGAAACACGGGCTGAAAATAATCTCTAATAGGCCTCGGCTCCTCAGGTGGATTTTGGTCCGCCATGTGAATAATTTCTCTAGTTTCCCTTCGAATCCTATGAATTGTTCTTTCGATCTCGGGATCCAATGGTGCTAAAATTAAATCTTTACTACTACGCATACAAAACTAAACCACCCTAAAAAGGAAAGAAAACAATTATGGAAAGCAATAAAGAAAAGAGAATCACTAATCTAAATATGGAAAATATAATCTAAAAAAGGAAACAAAATAACCTAATATGGAATGCAAAAATAAATATGGCAAAATGCAAATAAGGAAACTAACCAACAAGAAAAACTAAACTAAAAAAAATAACAAGGCACAAATATGGAAAAGATTACACAACAAAAAGAAAAACTAACCTAGAAAATCAAATATGGAAAGAAAAATAAATAAGGAAAAAAAATGCAATCAACCTAAAAAAGTAACAATACACCCTAAATTAAGATCAAGCAATTTTTCCACAATATCAATCTAGCTAAATGAGCCAATCCCCGGCAACGACGCCAAAAACTTGATGTGGACTTTTCCTAACCGCAAGCGCACGGGCCAAGTAATAATATAGTGAATAGTAAATTCGAATGTCGTCCTCTGGATTGGATTTTTAAGCAAATCAAGTACTATGAATAATCTCGCTCAATTTTATTTAGGGATTAAAAAGTGATGAATGAATGATAATAAAACCAAATCAAAGCAAGTAAAAAGAATGGAATTTCAATTGGGAAAACTACTTAGGGAATTGATTTCGCCGATTTAGTTTAGGATTGATTTTAAGGAATAAGTTATTATGCACAATGAAATTATGAGCCAAAGACCCTTTAATCACAATTACCTCTCCCGAGTATAATTGATTCTCATGCAAATTAACCAACTTGATATCCCTATCTAAGTTTATTAATCATGCAAGGCAATGAGATCTTTTAACCAATTCTAAAGTTAATCTAAAACCGTCATGAATTAGAAAGTAAACTTTATTCATGCAATCTTGAGTAAGTCTAGATCAAATCCCCTCTCCCGAGCTAGATTCGAAACTTAAATCATCCAACTAATGGCCAATTAATTGAAAGCATTAAGGGGCTGTTTGGGGCGCTGAATTGGTTATAATATCTGGTGGTTATAATAATCTGGCAATTATTATAATCTGGGGGTTATAATAATCTGTGTTTAGGGTGCAGATTATTATAGTCTGGGATAAAATAATCTGTGTTTGGGGTGCAGATTATTTTAATCTGGGATAAAATAATCTGTGTTTGGAGTGTTGATCTGTTTTAACATGATGTTCTGAATCAAATGTTCAAACTGACTGTTTTCTTTTTCTAGTTTTTTTTTATGATATACAACACTTTGATTTGATTTAGGGTTATGTTTTTTTTTTTTTTTTGTTACAAAGCAAAAAAGTTTAGGTTTTTGGTATAGAAAAATCATATTAGTTAACTTTTAGTATTGCCAAAATAAAAATTGTAAATGTTTAGTTCAAAAATCATATTAGTTTTTTCTTTTTTTATCAATAAAATCATTTGAAATAAACTTGAGTGTGGTAAATATAATTTCGTTTGAATGTTTTTTTTTTTTTAAGTTGATTAACCTTCGATGTTGTCAACGACTTTTCCGGCAACCTTTGATGTTTTTTTTATTTATTTTTATTTTTTATATTTTTTAAAATGAAATTGAGAATAAATATGGAAAAAAAAATTTGGTGGCCGGAAAAGTCATCGGCGATTGCCGGAAAAGTCGTCGGCGTTCGTCGGAAAATTCGTCGAAAACTTCGCCGCCTGACGACGGCCGGCGGTCGTCGGAAAAGTCAAGGAGTCGCATGGAAGAAGTGAGAAGATAGTTACTGTAGTGGGTTGAATAATGGTTACTGTAGAAAATGGATAAAATAATCGGGGGTTAAAATAACCCACCTCACCAATTATTTTTGTTGGTGCCCCAAACATTGAATAGGTTATAATAAGGGGGGTTATTATAACCTATTCAGTGCCCCAAACACCCCCTAAATCAAGATTACAAACACAATAACATTGCACAACTTAAACCATAAATCAATCCATAAACTTAATCAACTACATCAATCCCTAAGCTACAAGTTTAGCTACTCATGAATGTAAATACAAGCTCAACTAAACATGTGAAAGCCATAAATCTAACTAAAGGAAGAAAAGGGAAAAGAAAACTCAATGTAGGCCGAGTCCCGACGTCCCCGTCATGATCCCCACGAACAATGGGTTGATTTCCAAGTCTCTCCCTTTGTTTTCAGCCTCCAAGTGCTTTGTTCTGCTCTGTTTACGGCTCCAAAAGGTCCCAAATCGAACTCCCCTCAAACCTAGCCGAAAATAAGCTTTTATTCTGTTTTTTCGTCTTAGCGTCGAGACGCTGTCAAGACAGCGTCGCGACGCTGCCTCTTATACGCGCGTTCTGAATAAGGAAAAACAGTAGCGTCGGGACGCTTCCTATCATAGCGTCTCGACGCTGTGAGCTTTACGCGCCTAATCTGATATGGAATGTGAGCGTCGAGACGCTCAAGAGCTAGCGTCGAGACGCTAGCCTGCTGTTGACTGAGATTTGACTTTTTTCCTCTTTTACTCTTTTCATTCCTTTGCATCTTTTCACGCCCCGAGCACCCGATTAACTCCAATATGGCATTATAGCTCCAATCAACCATTTCCTACAAAATAAACAATAAAGCACAATAAAACGGCCCAAACATCATAAAAGACTAGCTAAATTAAATAAGTAAAAGTAGCTAGCTATGCTCGCTATAGGGGTGAGCAGCGGTCGGTCGGGGTCGGTTTTTGGCCAAAACCGACGCCGAAAACCGACCATTCGGTTTTGATCGGTCGGTGGTCGTCGGTTTTTTGTGGGTTCGAGACGTCGACCGACCGACTACACCAACGGTTGGTCGGATTTGGTCGGTTTTGTGACTCCAGCGAGAACGAAAAACGTTGTGGTTTTGTGACTTTGGCGAATGAGAGAACGAAAAAAGTAAAATAAAATGGAGAAGAGAGAAGATTCCGACGAACTAAGAAGCAAATCCTACAAGAAAAGAAAGATAGAAGAGAAAGAGAAGAGCATAGGAGAAAGAGAGAAAGGAGAAGAAGAACGGAGAAAAAAAAACTCATGGCGCTGGTTGTGGGTTCCGACGAAGCAAATCCGTGGAAGAGGTTCCGTTCCGACAAAGTAAATCCGACAAGGAAGCTTGAGCCTTGATGAGAGAAAGAGTGAGAAGAGAGAAGAACAAAGAACAAAGAAAAAAGAAGAAAAAAAAAGAAATGTATCGGTTGAGAGAAAAAGTGAGGAGAGAGAGAAGGAGAATAGAGAAAGGAAGAAGAAAAGAAATCTGGAGAATGAAATAAAGATTAAAAAAGAATAAAATAAAATAAAAGTATTTTCTTTTTAATTTTAAAATAGGTAATGATTACCTACATAGTAGGTAATCATTACCTACCACATGCAAAGTCATTTCACCTCCCATCTCTCCAATCTCCATCACGCGCGTCAGGGCATTAATGCATTTCTTTTTTTTTTTAAATGTAAGAGCAATGTTCGGTCGGGGTAGTCGGTTTTCGCCATTTTTGGCAAGCCGACCGACCGACTGGTCGGTTTTGCATAGTGCAAAACCGACCCCGACCGACCCCATCATAAAACCGACCGACCGACGTCGGTTCGGTCGGTTTCGGTCGGTCGACTCGGTTTTTGGGCTTGTTGTGCTCACCCCTAGCTCGCTATCAGTTGGACATTGGCTGATATTCAGGGAATTAGCCCATCTTTTTGTATGCACAAAATCACTCTAGAGGAGGGATCCTTTAGGAGTATTGAGCAACAAAGAAGGCTTAACCCTGCAATGAAAGAGGTTGTTAAAAAGGAGGTAATTAAATGGTTGGATGCTGGGATCATCTATCCAATTTCCGATAGCAATTGGGTAAGCGCTGTCCAATGTGTTCCTAAGAAAGGAGGTGTCACTGTGGTGAGCAATAAAGATAATGAGTTGATCCCCACAAGGACAGTAACTGGCTGGAGGGTTTGTATGGATTACAGAAGGCTTAATAAAGCCACCCGAAAGGATCATTTCCCTCTACCATTTATCGACCAGATGTTGGATCGATTGGTTGGTCAGGCCTATTACTGTTTCTTGGATGGTTATTCTGGGTATAACCAGATTACTATTGCTCCTGAAGATCAGGAAAAAACCACTTTCACCTGCCCTTATGGGACGTTTGCTTTCAGGAGAATGCCTTTTGGCCTTTGCAATGGTCCAGCAACATTTCAACGGTGTATGCTAGCAATTTTTTCTGATATGATTGAATCCACTGTTGAAGTCTTTATGGACGATTTTACAGTGTTTGGAGGGTCTTTTCAGAGTTGTTTAGATAATTTAGGAAAAGTATTAAAAAGATGTGAGGATACCCATCTAGTTCTTAATTGGGAGAAGTGCCACTTCATGGTGAAGGAGGGCATAGTATTAGGTCATAGGATTTCTAAGAATGGTCTAGAAGTTGATAGAGCAAAAGTTGAGGTTATCGAAAGACTAGAGCCACCGAATTCAGTGAAGGGAATTCGGAGTTTTTTAGGACATGCTGGATTTTATAGGAGGTTCATAAAGGATTTTTCCAAAATCAGTAAACCTCTTTGTAACTTATTGTGCACTGATCATGTTTTTGACTTTAATGCAGATTGTAGGAAGGCTTTTGAAACATTGAAGGCTGCTTTAATCTCAGCACCCATTCTCTGCGCGCCTAATTGGAATTTGCCATTCAAGGTAATGTGTGATGCGAGTGATGTTGCGGTAGGAGCGATGCTGGGGCAAAAGCAGGGCAAATTTATTCATCCTATATATTATGCAAGCAAGGTTTTAAATGAAGCACACGTCAACTACACAACTACTGAAAAGGAGTTGTTAGCTGTTGTGTTTGCTTTTGAGAAATTTCGGCCATATTTGGTTGGATCCAAAGTCACGGTGTTCACGGATCATGCAGCAATAAGGTATTTAATGTCTAAGAATGATGCAAAGCCGAGACTAATTCGTTGGATTTTATTACTGCAGGAATTTCACTTGGAGATAAAGGACAAGAAGGGATTAGAGAATGTCGTTGCAGATCATTTATCTCGTCTTGATCCATCATCATTTTTGCTGGAGCAATCTGCCATTTTCGATTCTTTTCCAGATGAGCAGCTTTTTGCTGTTCAGGTAAAGGTAGTCAGGGATGTCCCTTGGTATGCTGATATTGCCAACTTTTTAGTAAAGGGAGTCACCCCTATTGATATGGATTGGAGGCAGAAGAAAAAGTTTAAGCATGATGCAAAATTTTTCTATTGGGATGAGCCGTTTATGTATAAGCAATGCTCTGACGGTATTATTCATAGGTGTGTTTCAGGTGCTGAAGCAAAAGAAATCCTAGAGCAATGTCACTCTTCGCCGTATGGAGGTCATTTCAGCGGTCAGAGGATGGCTATGAGGATTTTGCATTGCGAATTTTTCTGGCCTACGTTATTTAAGGATGCCCATTGGTTCTACAAGCAATGTGACGCTTGCCAAAGGAGAGGAAATTTGGGGCCTAGAGATGAAATGCCTCTTACTTACATTTTAGAAGTTGAATTATTCGATGTATGGGGTATTGACTTTATGGGGCCATTTCCCCCTTCTAATGGCAATGTTTTTATTTTATTGGCAGTTGATTATGTGTCCAAGTGGGTGGAGGCCATCGCATGCCATCAGAGTGATGCCAAGACAGTAGCAAGGTTTCTTCAATCGCACATCTTTGCGCGGTTTGGGACACCTAGGGCTCTAGTGAGTGATGAGGGTATACATTTTGTTAATAATATCTTACTAAGCTTTTAGCTAAGTATGGGATTAAGCATAGGATAGCTACCCCTTATCACCCACAAGCAAATGGTCAAGCTGAAATTAGTAATAGGGAAATTAAAGCTATTTTAGAGAAAGTAGTCCATCCATCTAGAAAGGATTGGTCCTTTAGGTTGGATGAGGCTCTTTGGGCTTATAGGACAGCTTATAAGACTCGTTTAGGTATGTCTCCCTATAGGTTAGTATATGGAAAAGCTTGCCATTTACCATTAGAGCTTGAGCACAAGACATTTTGGGCTTTGAAAAAGTTAAATTTTGATCTAAGTCGTGCAGGAGCAATCAGAATGCTGCAGCTTAATGAGTTAGAAGAATTTCGCCAATTCTCTTATGAGAATGCGAAGATGTATAAGGAAAAGACTAAGCTGTGGCATGACAAGAAAATAAAATCTAAAGAATTTGTCAAGGGTCAGAAAGTTTTGCTTTATAATTCTATATTAAAATTATTTCCTGGAAAATTAAAATCTAAATGGTCAGGACCGTTTATTGTGATTGAGTTTTTCTCCAATGGAGCAATTACTTTGCAGGATGAAAAAGATGGGAGAGGATTCAAGGTGAATGGACAGCGTGTGAAGCATTATTGGGGTGAGGAATTTCAGGCGAAATATCCTTCCCTAAGGTTGGTTGATGATTGAGAGAGCAGGACTTTTGCGGGAGCATTTCACCGAGCAAAATTTTGAGCTCCCAGAAGTTTGTATTAAATTTTATTTTTCGCTGATTTGATTTTCGGTTAGGTTAGATTTGATTCTGCACGGTTTATTAGATTTTATCTTTAAGTATTTTTATTATTGTTGGTAGTTAGATTTTATCTATTTCATTTTGAATTTGATTTGATTTTAGGATTATTTATTTGGATTATCTTTGGATTATCTTTTAATTAGTTAGATTTTATTAGATTTTATATAGATTTTATTTTGAGTTATTTGAATTCTAGTTTTAATTAATAGAGATTTTCTCTAATTCATTCGGCTTCATTTAAGAATAACAGGTTAAGTTTGCTTTGTTCGGTTTAATTTGAATTAAAAAGATTTGATTTGTCTATTGTGAAATTCGAAATTTCGTATTTGAGATTCTTCAGGTTCAGCGGATTGTTGCGGCAAAGATATTGCTGGAGCAAAATATCCCAAGTTTGACGGGTTTCCGTTGGTATTTATTATTGTTACCGTTAGATTTAGCTTTGAATTCTCGCAGGTAAATGTGCGTGCATCATCTGATGAGGCCACGTGTTGCAGAGTAATTATCCAACGGCTCCAATGATGACAGAGCATTAATTTTTACCATGGCTGTTTGAAATTTGCAATTTTACCGTTGGTAATTTTTGAATTTCAGGTTTGCAGTTTTTAAATTACAACGGTAATAATAGTTATGGCAGGGCAAATCTTTTCGGTTAGGATTCTTGTTTGCTGCAGCTCTATTTATTCGCAATCTCTGGTAAGCACGTTTCACTTCGTCTTCTTGAATCTTTGTGCGTGTATTATTCTTTCTTTCTTTACCTTCTCTGTCAAAACCCTATTATACCTTCCATGGCTAAGACGAGAGCGCGAAAAGAAAGGGAGAGTGAGGAGGAAGAGATACCGGTCACACCGGAAGTTCAAAAAGGAAAGTCTAAGAAGAAGAGGACACCAGAAGAGAAGGAGGCTAAACGAAGAAGAAGACAGCAGAGAGTTGAAGAACAAGGAAGAGCGAGAGAGGAGGAGGCTGTTGCAAGAGAAGACGAAGACCCAAAAGAATCTGACAAACCGAATCAAGAAGAGGATGGACAGGAAGTGGTGACTATAGAAGAAGCTCGAGAGGACATTCAGACGAAACTGAGTGAGGTTATCCAGACGGAGGCTGTAGAGGAAGAAGACAGAGAGCCAGTTCAGGAGGCTCGGGTGGAGGTTATCATACCTGAACCTCCGAAACGACGCCGCATCCAGCGGAAGGTTGGGCGCATTCCAGTAATCAGGACTGATACCCCATCGCCTCCATCATCAGACTCCGAGAGAGAGAAGGCCGAGCAAGAGGAACGAAAGAAAAAAGAGGCTGAGGAAAGAAGGCGAGAAGAAGCAGAGAAACAGGCAGAGGAGGAACAGTTGCTGAAGCGGAGAGAAGAAAAGGGCAAAAAGATTGCTGAAGCATCAGAGGAGCACGATGAAATAGCAGAGCGACAGGTGCCATACGAGCGCTTCGTCAATAATTTTGCTAGAGCAAAATACACTGAGCTCCTGAAAAGGGATTTTCTGTTTGAAAGAGGTTTCAGCGGTGATCTTCCACCATTTCTAAGGACCGGCATAGCTGACCACGGCTGGGAGCTATTTTGTGCTAAGCCAGAGGCTGTGAACGCACAGGTGGTGCGTGAATTCTATGCCAACATTGATAAAGAAGAGGGTTTCCTGGTAATTGTCAGAGGAGTTGAGATAGATTGGAGTCCAAGTGCGATCAACGCACTGTACCATCTTCAAAACTTCCCCTACGCGGCATTCAATGAAATGGAAGTCGCGCCATCTGAGGAGCAGTTAAGTAATGTTGTGAGGGAGGTAGGAATCGAGGGGGCACAGTGGCAATTATCTAAGACTCAGAAAAGGACATTCCAATCGGCTTACTTGAACAAGGAAGCGAACACATGGATGGGTTTCATCCGGCAGAGGTTTCTTCCAACAACGCATGACTCGACAGTATCCAGGGAACGAACTCTTTTGGCTTTTGCTATCTTGAGGTCTCTCAGTATTGACGTAGGAAAAATTGTTTGTAATGAAATTGCTTGCTGCTGGAAGAAAAAGGTGGGGAAACTGTTCTTCCCGAATACAATTACTATGCTGTGCAGACAAGCAGGGGTTCCAGTGGAGGAGAGTGATACAATTCTATTTGATAAAGGGATCATTGATATGCCCAATTTGGTGCGGCTCCAGCGCACGCAGGAGATACGTCAAGGTGGGCTTATCCACGACATCAATACGATTCTAGAACAATTGGCACTTTCGGCCAGTCGGCAAGAGTTTGCTGAGAGGCAAACTTTAACCTTCTGGAACTATGTTAAGAATCGGGATGCCAGCTTAAGAAGGGCACTGCAAGAGATTTTTTCCAAGCCGTATCCAGCCCTTCCTACATTCCCTGAAGATCTGTTGAACCCCTGGATTCCGCCCCCACCTGTTGAAAGAGGAGAAGAGGATGATGAAAATGAACTGGGCCAAGAGGACTGAAGGATGAAGTGGCCCGGAGCGAGCATGATTTTTGTTCTGACTTCTTGTTTGCTCGCACATTTTCTACTTTCCTTTTCTGTCGATGTTATGCTTGTTTCTGCTTCTTAAACAAAAAAATATATCTGCTGATGTAATTTCTTTTTCTATGTTTTTAATGAATTTCTGATTGTTTCTATTCCATGAGCACTGACTGACTCTAAGTTAACTAATTCTCTTCTGAATTTCTGAAGCTTGGACTGATTACGCTTAATTAAATCAAGGTATTCTGATCTCCAGAAACCTTTTGCTTGAGCATTTCTTCTAGCCTGGACTGTTGCTGTGGCAAGAAGATTTTGAAGGTAGTATTGACTTATATGATCCACTTTAAGTTTAATCCTAGTCCCATGTTTAGTTAAAAAAATTCAGATAGAAAAATTTAAGTTTGGGGGTATAATTGCTTAATTAATGATTCATTGAGGACAATGAATAATTCAAGTTTCGGGGACTTTTTTCTACTCCAATTATTTTGCTCGAGCATTCCTCTCCTTCAGAATTTGCTAGGATATTGAGTAACCGGGGACATTTGTGATACCCACAGTTTGTCTTTGCGTCAAAAGATGACCTAGGAAATAAGAAATATAAGAAAAAATTATTTGCTGAAAAAATTATTTGTTGAAGATTTTTGCTGAAAATATTGATGGAGCAAAAGTTTTGAAGGATGAATGATGATCCAGAAATTTTTCTGTCTCCCATAACTTAGGTGAGCTTCATCATAAAATGTCGCCATTCTGAGGGGCAAGAGATGGAATAACTAAGGATTTTTTAGCTTTATAATGAGTATTGAGCCTAGTTGGTGATGAGCTTGAGGCAAGGGTATACTGCACCATAAAGTGGGTCATCCCATGCTTAAGAGCTTATGACTGTAAGGTTGCTTTAAGTCTGATAAATAATGATATAAACCCCTTTAAAAATATGTTTTGAAATGTCTGAATATAGAGCTAGGCTGTGGTGAGTTCTTAGAATTAAGTTGAAAAGTGGTGATTATTTGTCCTTGCTGAAGGAATCATTTTGCTGCAGTAGAGCTTGGTTTTGCAGAGTGCTCAGGTAAGGGTTAAAGGTAGTGTTGGACTGTCTGGTTTGATTAAGCTAATTCTTTGTCTAATGTTTTGAGATTCTTGAAGGAAGGTTGGTTAGTATTGCTCGAGACGCGCAATAGTTCAAGTTTGGGGGTATGATAACTGCCCAAAAGGTAGTTACTTAGGCCTCATTTATATAAGGATTTGTGTGTCTTTAATGCTTAATAGGGTTGGTTTTAGAGAGATATTACATGATTTAACCCATTTGGAAGAATGGAAGCTTTGGAAATCACTTTATGCAGATTATGCTGCTGAGCGACTGGAGGGAGCAAATTCTATGCTGCAGCAAAACTGAGAGCAGAAACTGCCACATCACAGCTCGTTAGCTAACTTCATGAACCGACTTCTATTGATATATTTTCAGGATAAAGGATCAAGGAGAGCCTTACACGTGTCCTAGTTGACCTAATTCAAGCCTCTCATCCTTCTATAAAAGGAAGTAGCCGTCAAAGTCAAAAGCATTCCATGTTTTCCCTTGGAAGCCGAATAGTATAGGGAGATTGAAGATCATCAAGAACACCATCAACCGCAAGCTGATTAGGGAGTTTACCTTCTTATTTAACTTGTAGTTATGGACATGCATACTCAGATTGTAATTCGTATTCCTATGCTTATTATGAACTAAGTAGCTTAAGGTGTTGGTTAGGAATAATGTGATTACTGTGCTTCATCTCTAGTAATAAATTGATTATTGCATTTTGGTTATTTTTTGTGCTTAATCTTATTTTATGCCCGCCTGGCCAGCCGGTATGGATAGCTCTCTCTAGTTTCAGGGATGATTTAGAGAGTGTGTGGCAATTCTCCACATTACGATCATTGTGTATTGGTGAACGTCAGTGACTGAGCTAGGGATAGCCAGTTGCCTAGTGCTCGATCGGTCGCTCTTCATTGGGTTTGAAACATATCCCAAAAGATCCGGAGTTCCGGGAGGAATCCACTAATAATACTGCGAGAAATGCATGATCAATAATATTGCTAGAGCATATCTTAAAACAATCACTAAAGCCTAACCAGCGCCTGTCTTTAAACTATCTGTCTATTTGTTTACTCGTTCTGTCATTTATTTTGCTTCAGCATAATTCCGATAAAACCCAACATTTTTATTATCTTTGAAACCATTAGGAAGTTATACAAAACAGGTAAAGTGGAAACTCATTCAGACCTTGGATTTATAATATTACTTGCTGCAGACTGTGTATACTTGCACAGGAATTCTAGAGTATTTCATATCATATTTTTACTCACTCTAGGAACCCAACAATAATCCAAATTTAATCCCACATGGGCGAAAGTCCAAACCTAAATTATATTCCAAAAGAAAATTAAAATTCGATAGAATTTTATCTCAAATAAAAATATTAATGTATGATGGACCAGTGCATAAGGCAACAAAAAGCATGTCTAACGAAACACACATATTATGCTTTCCTTATTCTTTTAAAAGAAATATCCAAACCAAATCTACTTGACATGGCATAACTTAGCCAAACAAACCACATCCCTACTTTAGTTAAAGAGGTGTTTGATTGACTTTCTCAGGTGATGTGAAGGACCTATTTTTTTTTAAAAAAAAAACTAGAGTCCTTGACAAAATAAAAACAACTTTAAATTAAGGGAAAAATACACTTTTGGTCCCTGAGGTTTGGGTTAAGTGACACTTTGGTCCCTGAGTTTTCAAACTTAACAAAAATACCCCTGAGGTTTGAGATAAGGAGCATTTTGGTCCCTACCGTCAATTTTTCTGTTAAATGCTAACGGCGGCTGACGTGGCACTATTATTTTAATTAAAAAAATCTTTTTTTTTATATTTTTTAATAAAAATAAATAAAAACAATAAAATATTATTATTTTTTATTATTCTATTATTATTTTAATTATTATTCAAAATCTATTTCTTCTTCCCCTCTTCTTCATCTCTTCCCACCTCTTCCTTCTTCTTCAAGTCTCCGGCGACTGGCGACCGACCGCCGGCTACCGCTCTTCGTCGCCGGCGACCTTTTTTTTTTTCTTCCCCTTCTCTTCCCCTTTGTTCTTCTCTTACCCCATTTTTCTTCCTTTTTAAAAACAAAAAAATTAGAAGGAGGAGGAAAAAAAAATTTGCTTTCGGTTGGAAACAGATCCCTCCTCCGATGTCCCCTTTTTTTCCTCTCTTCTTCTCTCTCCTCTCTCCTCTCCTCCCATTTTTCTTCTTCTTCCTTGTCGTTTTACTGTTAAAAAAACAAATCGAAGGGAGTTCCGGTGCCGGAGATAGCAGATCTGAAGCTTGAAGAAGCACGAAGCCGGAAGATCTGATATTGAAGATGCACGAAGACGACAGTTCTGAAGCTTGAAGACGCACAACGACCCAGCAGCTCATGAACTTGCTCGAAGACGACAGAGCGACAGATTTGAAGCTCCTTCTCGTGGATCTGAAAGCTCGACGATGACGTCTTCTCTGAAGCTCAAAAAGGGACCAAAACGAGGGCACTGCTTCGATCGACGAGGATGAAAATTACCGGCGAAAACTGTCGTTCGCGGGCACTGCTTCGATCGGCGAAGAATGGCTCGAAGCTGCCGGTGACGCGTGAGTGGATTGAAGAAAAGGCAGAGAAGGAAAGTGGTTAATTTTGGCATTTTGTTTTTCTTAGGGCCAAAATTTCTCCTTCAACAATAAAGGAAGGGAAAAGAAAAGGGTCAAATGGGAGGAGATATATTTGGAAAAGAGAAAAAGAAAATAGAGAGATGCAATTACAAAGGTAGAGAAGGAAAGTGGATAATTATGAGAAATGGGAAAATCCTGCGAGTGCTAATTAAGGGGAATGATGTGAAAGAGTTATTTAACGCGTTAATGCCCCTCATGATTAGGCTGGAGCTGCAAGAGAGATAATCAAGATAATTAAGGTGAAAAAAAAAAGCTTCTTCTCCTCCTCCCTCACCGGCGCCGGAATCAAAGGGAAAAACCCCCTTGTGTGTGTGTGTGTTTTTTTTTTCAAAACAGTGAAAAGGGGGAAGGAAGAAGGAAAAGAAAAGAAGAGAAAAAAAGAAAGAAAGAAAGAAAAAAAAAAGTCGTCGGCGGCCGGCGGCCGGCGACGAGCAATGGTCGGCGGCCACCGGTCGTCGGAGATATGAAGAAGAAGAAGGAAGAGGATGAAGAAGAAGAGGATGGAGAAGGAGAAGAAGAAGAACAAGGGAGAGAATGAGAAATAATTAAAAAAAGAATAAAATAATAATGTTTACATTATTTTAATATAACTTTATTTAGAAAATTTAAAAAAAATATTTTTTTTTATTTAAATAATGGTGCCACGTCAGCCGTCCGTTAGGGTTTAACGGCAAATTGGACGGCAGGGACCAAATTGCTCCTTATCTCAAACCTCACGGGTATTTTTGTTGAGTTTGAAAACTCAAGGACCAAAGTGTAACTTAACCCAAACCTCGGGGACCAAAAGTGTATTTTTCCCTTAAATTAATTAAATTGGTTGATTAATCATTTTTTCAGTAATGAATTTGAAGATGATTATAAAAAAAAAAAAAAGAAAAAGTAATTGTAATGTGATTTCCAATCAATCAATTTAAAGTAAGAAAAAAAAACATCTTGTTAAGAATTCTAAAATCCACATGAAAGTACACAAAGAACGTTCAAATTACCAATTTACCCTCAAATTTAAAGCTTCCCTTCTTCTCCTCCTCTTTAGGGTAACTTGACATCTATATTGTTGAAGGAGAAATTTTGGCCAATCACAAATTGTCACGTCATTATTTAAAATTAATGACGAAATTACAAATAATTCAATTTGGGACCAATTATAAATGGACATGTGTCCCAAATTAAATTTGAACACAAAGTTGATCAATGATAATATTTTAGAGTCAAATGTCCATTTGATCAATTAATTAAAAATAAATTATTTTTATCAAATTAATTAATTTGACCAATTAATTAATAAATAATAATTAATTGGATCAAATTTGATCTTTTAAATATTGGGATATCCTAAGAAATGGCCAAAAATTAAAGGGTATTTCTGAAAAATGGCCAAACTGTATTTTTTAATGAAAAATGGCCAAATCGATTTTCTAACCTATTTTTGTGGGATTGGAACTTCCATTTTTACCCTTGAGTCATTCCCCACGTTTCTCCCCTATATTTGTGCAGCCTTATCTGATGATATTTAAAAAAAAAAAAAGAAAATCTGTAACCTCCAATTCCATGAATCAAGGAATGATAGTTACAGAATCAATCCTTTTGTCTTCCCAAAATATACATTTTTTGGCTTTGGTTTTTCAGAATTTACAACATCAATTCTCTCTCTTCATTTTCTTATTAAAATGGTGGGTCCTAGCTTCGGTCAAATTGTCCTATTTGTGAAAAAATGGTTTATATCTATATAAACAAAAAAGTTAGAAGAGAATCGAAGCATGCATACCCTTGAATGTCGACACAACCTCTTCAAACTACTGAATGTTCTCTCGAATGTATGCGTATATGTCTGCGTAAATACAGTGTAAATCTGTCGAGTGTCTGTGTAAATACAGTGTAAATCTGTCAAGGGGATTGGGTTTGAGAATCGGGTTGAGGGTTTTGGTTTCGTCCGGGGTTTGCTAGAAGGAACGAGGAATGTTGGAGAAGAATCAGTTTTGGTCTTTCCCGAAGGAACGAAGAATCGAGAAGCTGAAAGGGTTTCCTTCGAAGAACGGTACGGTTTCTTTTTTTTTTTTTTTAAATGGGGGTTTCAAAGAGAGAATATGAAGAGTTTTTGGTCAATTGCTTTTATTTTCTCATTTACAGTGATATTAATGGGATTGGTGAGCCTTTTTATTTTCTCTTTTTGAAATTGGATCCTTTTGAAATTGTTCATGTTTGATATGATGTTTTAGGTGCAACACTTAATGATGTCTACCAAATGTTATCACTGGCATTTTATTCTTGAGCTGATGTTTTAGATGCATGAAGTTGTTCTTCATTTTTTATTTAATCCTAGTTGCAACAGGTAAGTTATTAGTTGTTCTTGATTTTTGATTGAATCCAATATATTGTGGTTAAATTTTGAGTTCTCCTGTTTTTTCTCTCTTATTTGAACTTAGATTTCTTGTTTTAAATTTAAGTTACCATATTTATTTGTTTAATTTAAATTATGTTATTGATTTGGTGGTTGAATCGTAAGAATCCTAGATTTTCTCCCTGATTTACAGTGTATTTTTGGTTTGATTTGGTTGTTGAATTAATCAGTAAGAATCCTAGATTTTCTCCCTAGTTTACCGTGAATTGATTTATTTGTTTAATTTGAAATTATTTGGTTGTTGAGTTAATCCCTAAAAATCCTAGATTTTCTCCTTGGTTTTATACTGTATTTTCGGTTTAATTTATTTATGAATGTTGGGGTATTTTCGTCCACTTTGTTGCCAAAAGAATTTACTAAAATTAGCTTTTGGTCATTTCTCAGAATGAAAACACGAATGGCCATTTTTCAAAACAACTATTTTAAAATGGCCATTTGTCTGGTTGCCCCTTAAATATTTGGGTCATGTGGTTTTTGGGTCAAATATAAATCAAACCCAAAACCAAATAGTTGGGCCCAAGCCCAATTTGAGCCCAAGCCCGCAAAGGCCTTTGGAAAACTCTACAAATAGGAGACCTTGACTCATTTGAGAGGGGCAGCAGAAAGAAAGGAAGGGGAGAATTTTGGGAAGCTCTCAGCCAGAGTCAGAGAATTCAAAGAAACTCCATAAATACTGAAGACTGAAGACTCCCTGAAATCCAGATGCTGAACACTCTTGAAGACCAAATACTTTTCAAGACTTCAACAATCCTTGAAGACCAAAACCTCTTCAAGACTTCAAGACCCCAAGACTTCTTGAAGACTAAAGACCCTTCAAAACTAGAAGACTTCAACAATTCTTGAAGACCAAAGACTCTTCAAGACTTAAAGACCCCAAGATTTCTTGAAGACTGAAGACCTTTCAAGACTAGAAGACTTCAACGATCCTTGAAGACCAAAGACTCTTCAAGAGTTCAAGACCCCAAGACTTCTTGAAAACTGAAGACCCTTCAAGACTAGAAGACTTCAACAATCCTTGAAGACCAAAAGCTCTTCAAGACTCAAAGACTCGAAGACTTCAAGACCCGAAGATTCCAAAAGCTCCAAGAATTAATTGAAGCTTCAAACTCGAGAACAAGCGCTCCAGTCCTTGAGTGAAACACAATCACACACACACAAGAGAGAAAATCAGAGAACTAAAATTAGAGATTGTACACCCACACGCATATTACATCAATACAAATATATATTTATTCCACGTGTCTCCATCTCTGCAGTGGGACCATCTCTACCTCTCATCTATTTCTCTTATCTTAAGACACAAGTGAAAACATGTCGTTCAAGTCTTCTTCAATGATTGCTGCCATAAACAACTTTTACACGTGTTATACTACCCATTGCTGCTTCAATGAACTGAGGTTGCAAGAAGATAAAGCTCCTCTCATTGCAGGCAAAGAAACAACATTGCAGGGGGCATATACCAATGACAAGTTTCTTGTTAAGTATATATAACCATTTGTTTGAACTTGATTCTGACGTAGTGACTGTCATGATGTTTAAGACAAAAGCTATGGAAGAAAGAATGGCTGAGATGCAAAAGCACATCAACACCTTGATGAAGGTGATTGAAGAAAAAGATTCTCGAATCGCGCACCTAAAGAGCCAAATTGAGAACCAATATATCGCTAAATCAAGTCAAACCCAAGTCGTAAAAAATCACGAAAAAAGAAAGACTATGGTGCAAGATGATCAACCACAGTGTTCTGCTTCGGTCGCTTCACTATCCATCCAACAGCTCTAGGATATGATCACAAACTGTATCATAGCTCAGTACGATGGACCTACTCAAGATTTTCTCTTGTATTCTAAACCTTATACTAAGAGGATTGATAACTTGAGGATGCCAATCAGGTATCAGCCACCAAAATTTCAACAGTTTGATGGAAAGGGCAATCCTAAACAACATATTGCCCACATCATTGAGACATGCTAGAACGCTGGTACTCGAGGGGACCTACTAGTCAAGTCGTTCGTTCGAACACTTGAAGGAAATGCTTTTGACTGGTACACTGATCTAGAACCTGAGTCAATAGACAGTTGGGAGGAAATCGAAAGAGAGTTTTTGAATCGCTTCTATAGCACTAGACGAACCATTAGCATGTTCGAGCTCACCAACACTAAAAAAAGAAAAGGTGAACTCGTTGTTAACTATATAAATCGTTGGAGAGCCATGACTCTATAATACAAAGATCGCCTCACTGAACTCTCTTCCGTTGAGATGTGCATTCAAGGCATGCACTGGGAACTCCTCTACATCCTTCAAGGTATAAACTTCGCATCTTCATAGAACTAGCAACTCACGCCCATGATATGGAGCTAAATATTGCTAGTCGAGAAAACCAAGCCTTCTACTCCCTAACATGAGGGAAGAAGGAAGGAACGACGAAGATGTTGGGTTTTATGCCCTAAAACTCGTAGATAGTGAATGTAACCATTGACCGGATATTAATGAAATAATATTGATATATTTTTCCATTAATTGTTATTAGTTATTTTATATATGTCTTTGCCTAATAATAACCCTAATCCAATAAACTAGACATCCAAGGCTGTAATATGAGTCTTGAATTATATGTAGCGACATATGGGATCATTGTTCAAGAAACAGCCTAAAGGGTCTATAGTATAGGGATAAGACTGGGTGCCTTATCCTGGTGACACTATGGATACGACCCACTTTGTATTTGATACAAACGCTGCGATCCAACGCGTTCGTGTAGGAGACATGCGAGTAGGGGTATCCTATGCAATGAGTTTGCATAAGACCGGACCGCGAAATAGTAACCACTGGTTATAACACCCTTAACTAGTTGGTTTTCTATTTCACTAGGACGACCTAGACAACTTAGTCTTAATCCTGAGTTGATTATGGACTCCTGCTCATGAGAGATTGTCCTTTGATTTGTATGGGTGAGAGTGGCCAATACGCCGACTCAATAAGCCTACCACTTTGGGGACAAGACCGAATGGGGAGCTGGGAACATAATCGTACAAGATGGAATTCACTCCTTCCCGACTTTAGGGAAGCAGATGAGTGTTCCCTTAAGTGGTTACTCCCAGTCTTGAACAAAGGGCCCTACCCTCTCAATGGCACGAGAGGGTTTTCTGTTTGATGGTTGGACCACAAACATGTTGTTCATTAGAGGAGAATTGGTACTTAAGGAAATAGAGGTAACCCAGGGGTAAAACAGTAATTTGACCCAGCTGGTGTTACGGACACTCGTGAAGGACTAACTAGTCGATATTTGCTAGATCCGTGGACACATAAAATATGTCTGCAGTGAGAAGAGTGCAACTGTGAGTCTATAGTGGAATGTACACACAGTTAACGAATATTGATTAATGTGGTTAATGAGTTTGACCAATTAATCTCACATCGTTGGAGCTTCTGATCTGCAGGTCCATTAGGTCCCACTGGTAGCTCGTAATGTAATTTGAGGCAACTAAGTAATAAAAGTAAATTGAAAATGTTCAATTTATTAACGGAAACAAATATAATATATATTGATATATTATTATGAGAGAAATTAATATTTGAAAAGTTAAAATATAAATTTATGGAAGTTTGAAAGAGTTCAAAATAATGAATTAATTAATTTAGGGCCTAAAATGTGTTTGGGCAAATTAATTAATTCTAGGCCGGGAATTAAATATGTGATATTTAATTGGTGGTTAATTAATTAAAGAATTCATTAACTGAGAATTAATCAATTATGGAAATAATTAATCACTTAAGGAAGTGATTAATCATTTAAGAAAATGATCTAATCACTTATGGAAGTAATTAGTCATTTGTGGAAAAGATTAATCAATTATGGAATTGATTAATCATGATTGATTAATTAAGGAATAAAGATTGAATCAATTATGGAAAAGATTGATTTAATTGAATATTTTATTCATGGCCTCTCTTCTATAAATAGAACACTAGACCTAATTGGTCATGACACTTGACACTCTTGAAAGACAAGACCTAGAATTCTCTCTAGCCTCCCTCTTAGAGAAAGACTCCCACAAGTCTTTAGCCTCCTAGACTCAGAGACATACCGGTGTAACCTCTGTGGTGATTGTGTCAATCAAAGAAGAAATTTCCAGCGAAGAAAAGCAAAGGCGGCTGCTGCGTTTTCGTTTGTGGAGCGTCGTTGGCAAAGAACGGTCAAGTCTTCAACGAAGGTTTGTAACGGTTCTTCCTATTTTCTTTAGAAAAGTTTTAAAAATAAATTTAGATTTATTTTAGCATGTTTAAACCAATTTTACAGCGGCTTTAAAGGTTGTTTAAAGTTTTGTTTGAGTTATCGTAACGGTATTTTAATGTTAATTAATATACGGCGTAAGGTCCAATCGATGCGCTTCCGCTGCGTGGGGACTTTTATTCCCTTCAATCGGCATCAGAGCCATCGTTGTCCCTATTAATTAATTTTAAAAAGTTGCGATAGGCTCTAATAGGTGGGATTTATGCATAATGTATGTTCGGTTTGCATTGAACTGTTTGGGTTAATTTTATGGCCATAGATTTTATTTTTATGTGATTTTGATCATGTAAGGCCCGGTGTTTCGGGTATTTTATGTAAAATCGAGTCCTATGTAAGTCCGGGTCTAGAATAGGTTTTTATGAGATGAAAATCGGAGCAATCGCCGCTGAAATCGGGGCCAAAATCAGAGAATCGATGCTGCTGCCGCCCACATTCTGCCTCCAGACGCAACAGCGTCGGGACGCTACTTCAACAGTGTCTCGACGCTGTCTCGATACCGAAGGCGCTCGGTAAGGAAAGCACACAGCGTCGGGACGCTACCTCAACAGCGTCTCAACGCTGTCTCGATTACGCAGGCGCCAGATAAGGAAAACGCATAGCGTCGGGACGCTATCAACACAGCGTCTCGACGCTGTCACGATGGAGGCGCGACCTAGGGTTTCAATAGGCGCGGTTCAAGGCGTGGCCGGTCCGGTTCGGACCGGTTCGACTGGGCTGGGACCTATTTGGTCCGGTTCAGCCAATTTTTGGCATGGTTCGTGATTTTGAAGGCCGGTTCGAGGTGGTTCGGGGCGGTTCGTGCTGTCTAGACCAATTCCGGAGCTGTACATGGATTTTTAGGATAGAATTTAGCTAAATTAATGTAATTTAATGCTTTATTTTATCCTAGGGGCCAAAATTAACCGGTTCAATTGCTATTTATATGCTTTATGGATGTCATATAGAATTTTTAATCCCACCTTAGGTTATAAACATGCTCATGCATTTTTTATATATTATAAATTGTTATAATGTATGTTTAAATGCATGGATTTGTTTTCATATTTTTTAATATAAGTGTATATTAATTATATGAAAAATTGAAAAGCATGAAGCATGTCATTACTTAAATTAAATATAAATAGTTATGTTTAATGTGATGAATGAAGCATGCTTGTTTGATTTTCTTTATTGGCTTATAATTGTTATAATAAAAGAAAATCAAAAATTGCATGAAACATGAAACATCCATAGTTAATAATATAATTTTTATATTATTCATGCAATTAGTGTGGTTTAATTATTTAATTTGAATGAGATTGTTGAATGAATTAAACCTTAGATTCTTGATTATAGGATTAATCATTAAAATTTGAAATAGTTCTTTATTATTAATGATTAAAAACCGTCAATCTATAATCAAGATTTGCACGCAAACATAAGATCATAGGATGAATTGGATTAATTTTAAATTGTTTAAAATTAATTAGACCTATATCAGTTTCTAATAGGATTAGAATCTTTTCTTACTTAGTATTTAAAAATAGTTTTAATTGACTAAGTAGGAAAAACATTGCTATGATTATAAGGGAACTCCACCGGTAATGTTCTGTCTAAGGCTGGGGGTATTTAAGTTGACGTTTTACGGAACACCTCCTACCTGGGAACTGACCTGGAATACCGGAATTGAATTAATCATAGTTAAATGTTAGCATGCAATGTCACTAGGTTTATTAAAAGTGTTTAATGCACCTAGATCTTTAGAGTAAAGCCCTTACATTACTGAGGTTATAAGGGAACTCTCTCGGTAAAGTTCTGTCTAAGGCTGGGGGTATTTAAGTTGACGGTTTACGGAACACCTCCTACCTGGGAACTGACCCGAACATTGAGTTGAATTAACCATAGTAATGTTGACTTGCAATATTGGGTTTATTAAAAGAAGTTTAATTCACCCAAAAGATTGCAGTTGAATCCTTTCCATAATTGTTATAATAGGATCAGACTTAGATAGATTGACTTAGTCAAATACTATCTAAGTTAAATAACCCTATATTAACCTTAGGACATTTTCAGTGGGAGGAAAATTACAAAACGTGATTTAAATCAAGTTTTGCTCCTACGTCCATATATTCACAACGTGAGATTCATGCTCGGCTTCGAGTCGCCTTAGGAGCGGCCTCCCTTCGGAAAGTGTTTGCATGGATCAATATCAAGGTGAATGGGAAAATGTCTAGAGTAAGTGGGAGCGGGACACGTGTCAACGTATCCCTCGGTCTCCGCCCATAGTTCACACCGTGAGAGTCCTATGATCCGCCTGCAGGTTGTCCTGGCGCAACCATCCCTTCGGAGGGTCTGGTCATAGGATTCGGAACATCGTGAACTCCTGAAAAGGATAGGAGCTCTTAGGCTAATCACCAACAGTTGTCTTTCCCTTCGGTAGCCTGTTGGTGCGTGCCTCTGAGATCTGAAAGTGGGAGGGTTACACTTACGAGGAGGAGTTAAAAGTGTTAACAAATCCTTGACCGAACAATGGTGGCTAATGTCTATAGGAATATGAGTTATTCTGGAATTAGAATTAGCTGAGAGGTGTCTCATTTCAAAGGAGGAGTGCCTGATCACCCTTCGGTGGCTGACATTCTAAACCTCTGAAACGTCGTTGCAAAACTAAATCGATAGTTTTAGGGTTCTGTGATTGTCTGTTTTGCTAAATTGATTTGATTGTGTGCATTTGTTTGCTTGTAAGATGGGTTAAGGCAAAGATAACTAATACGGTCATTGTTTGTTTAAATTTCAGCAATGTCTTCCTCGATTGTCTCTCTGCTTAAAAATGAGAAATTAACCGGCGAAAATTATGCTATGTGGAAGTCGAACCTGAATACGATTCTTGTTGTCGATGATCTACGGTTCGTCTTAACGGAGGATTGTCCTCCATCCCCTGCTCGTAATGCATCCCAAGCAGTTAAGGATGCTTATGACCGCTGGACAAAGGCCAATGATAAGACTCGCGTCTATATCCTAGCCAGCTTATCTGAAGTTTTGGCTAAAAGGCATGAGAGCATGGTAACAGCGAGGGAGATTATGAACTCTCTCCAGGAGATGTTTGGACAACCGTCCTACCAACTCCACCATGACGCTCTCAAATACGTTTATTGTTGTCGCATGAAAGAGGGCACGTTTGTTCGGGAGCATGTCCTGGATATGATGATCCAATTCAACGTGGCAGAGGCAAACGGGGCGGTCATAGATGAGCGTAGTCAGGTTGCATTCATCTTAGAATCTCTTCCGAAGAGTTTTCTACAGTTTCGAAGCAATGCAATGATGAATAAAATAACATTCAACCTGACTAGCCTCCTGAATGAGCTACAACTCTATCAGTCTCTTCTTAAGAACAAAGGACAGATAGAAGGAGAGGCAAACGTTGTACACTCTAAAAGAAAGTTCGAGAAGGGTTCATCCTCTGGAACTAAATCTGTAGCCACTTCTTCAAAGAAAACTCAGAAGTAGAAAGGAAACAAGGGGAAAGCTCCCAGTACTGTTGCTAAAAGCAAGGGAAAAGCCAAAGCTGTGGCAGATAAGGGCAAGTGTTTCCACTGCAATGTAGATGGACATTGGAAGAGAAACTGCCCAAAGTACCTTGCTGAGAAAAAGAAGGAAAAGGAAGGTAAATTTGATTTACTTGTTTTAGAAACATGCCTGGTAGAACATGATGAGTTTACCTGGATACTTGATTCAGGAGCAACTAATCATGTTTTCTCTTCTTTTCAGGAAAATAGTTCCTTTCGGCAGTTGAACAATGGGGAAATGACACTCAGGGTCGGAACTGGAGAAGTCATTTCAGCTAAAGCAGTGGGAGCTGCGAAGTTATTTTTTAGAAATAGATTCTTACTTTTAGAAAGTTTGTTAATCGTTCCCAAGATTAAGAGGAACTTAATTTCTATTTCATGTTTGATTGAACAATCGTATACAGTTACTTTTGATACGAATGAAGCGTTCATTTATAAAAATGGTGTACTTATTTGTTCAGCCAAATTGGAAAATAACTTGTACGTTTTAAGACCAACCGAAAACAAAGCACTTTTAAACCACGAATTATTTAAAACTGCTGAAACTCAAAGTAAAAGGCAAAAGATTTCTCCATCAAGTAACAATACTAATCTTTGGCATCTAAGACTTGGTCATATAAACATCGATAGGATCGATCGTTTGGTAAAGAATGAACTTCTAAGCAAGTTAGAAGATGATTCACTACCACCTTGTGAATCTTGTCTCGAGGGAAAAATGACCAAGAGACCCTTTACTGGAAAAGGTTACAGAGCCAAAGAACCCTTAGAGTTAATACATTCGGATCTGTGTGGTCCAATGAATGTAAAAGCTCGAGGAGGGTACGAATATTTCATCTCATTTATAGATGATTATTCAAGATATGGTTACTTGTACCTAATGGGACATAAGTCTGAAGCCCTTGAAAAGTTTAAGGAGTTTAAGGCTGAAGTTGAAAACCTATTAGGTAAATCTATTAAAATACTTCGATCTGATCGAGGAGGGGAGTATATGGATCAAAGATTCCAGGATTATATGATAGAACATGGAATCCAATCTCAACTCTCAGCCCCTGGTACACCTCAACAGAATGGTGTGTCAGAAAGGAGAAATAGAACCTTATGGGACATGGTTCGATCAATGATGAGCTATGCTCAATTGCCTAGCTCGTTTTGGGGGTATGCAGTAGAGACTGCAGTATACATCTTGAACAATGTTCCCTCGAAAAGTGTTTCTGAAACACCTTTTGAATTATGGAAGGGGCGTAAACCTAGTTTGCATCACTTTCGCATCTGGGGTTGTCCAGCACACGTGCTTGTGACAAATCCTAAGAAACTAGAACCTCGTTCAAAATTGTGCCAATTTGTTGGTTACCCTAAAGAAACGAGAGGTGGTTATTTCTACGACCCACAAGAAAATAAGGTGATTGTATCGACAAACGCCACTTTCTTAGAGGAAGACCACATGAGAGATCATAAACCACGCAGCAAAATAATATTAGGAGAAGCTACTGAAGAATCATCAAGAGTTGTTGATGAAGTTGGACCTTCAACAAGGGTTGCTGAAGGAACTAGTTCTTCAGATCCATCCTGTCCATCTCAAATGTTGGGAATGCCTCGACGCAGTGGGAGGGTTGTATTACAACCTGACCGCTACTTGGGTTTAACTGAAACTCAGGTTGTCATACCTAATGATGGCATTGAGGATCCATTGTCCTATCGACAGGCAATGAATGACGAAGATAAGGATGAATGGGTCAAAGCCATGAACCTGGAAATGGAGTCAATGTACTCAAATTCTGTCTGGGAACTTACAGATCTACCAAATAGGGTAAAACCCATAGGGTGCAAATGGATCTATAAGAGAAAAAGAGATGCAGCTGGAAAGGTACAGACCTTCAAAGCTAGACTAGTGGCAAAGGGTTATACCCAAAAGGAAGGGGTTGACTATGAGGAAACCTTTTCTCCTGTAGCCATGTTAAAGTCCATAAGAATTCTCTTATCCATAGCCACATATTATGACTATGAAATATGGCAAATGGACGTCAAGACTGCCTTTCTGAATGGTAATCTTGAAGAGAATATCTTCATGTCTCAGCCCGAAGGGTTCATAGCCCAAGGTCAGGAACAAAAGGTTTGTAAGCTCAATCGATCCATTTATGGATTGAAACAAGCGTCCAGATCATGGAACATTAGATTTGATACTGCAATCAAATCTTTTGGCTTTGACCAAAACGTTGATAAGCCTTGTGTGTACAAGAAAGTCAACAAAATGAAAGTAGCTTTTCTAATACTTTATGTAGACGATATCCTACTCATTGGGAATGATGTAGGATACCTCACTGACATTAAGAAATGGCTAGCAGCCCAATTCCAAATGAAAGATCTGGGAGAGGCTCAATATGTTCTGGGAATCCAAATCATTAGGGATCGTAAGAACAAAACGCTAGCTCTGTCTCAAGCAACATATATTGACAAGATGTTGTCTCGATATTCGATGCAAAACTCCAAGAAGGGACTACTACCCTTCAGACATGGGGTACACCTGTCTAAGGAACAGTCTCCTAAGACACCTCAAGAAATTGAGAACATGAGACACATTCCCTACGCCTCAGCTGTGGGCAGCTTAATGTATGCTATGCTCTGCACTAGGTCTGTCATATGTTATGCAGTGGGAGTAGTCAGTAGGTATCAGTCTAATCCAGGGTTGGACCACTGGGGAGCGGTTAAGAATATCCTCAAGTATGGAGCTAAGGATGGAGCTAAGGATTTGATTCTTACTGGATACACTGACTCTGACTATCAAGCTGATAAGGATTCAAGGAAATCCACATCAGGGTCAGTATTCACCCTCAATGGAGGAGCAGTAGTATGGAGAAGCATCAAACAAGAAGGCATAGCAGACTCAACCATGGAGGCTGAGTATGTAGCAGCTTGCGAAGCAGCTAAAGAGGCAGTATGACTCAGAAAGTTCTTGACTGATTTGGAAGTGGTTCCGAATATGAACGTGCCCATAACACTATACTGTGACAACAGTGGGGCTGTAGCCAACTCAAAAGAACCTTGAAGCCACAAACGGGGTAAACACATCGAGAGGAAGTATCACCTGATACGGGAGATTGTGCAAAGAGGAGATGTGATCGTCACTAAGATCGCCTTAGAACACAACATCGCTGATCCATTTACGAAGGCTCTCTCGGCTAAAGTGTTTGAGGGTCATCTAGAGGGTCTAGGTCTACGAGATATGTATGCCATCTAATCTAGGGCAAGTGGGAGAAATGTATAATGGGTATAAGGATGCCCTAGTTCATTGTATTAATATACATGACATTTCCAGCTTTAGATTATTGCATTTACATCCCACTAACTAGTGTTTTAGTTCAAGTGGGAGTTTGTTGGGTTTTATGCCCTAAAACTCGTAGATAGTGAATGTAACCATTGACCGGATATCAATGAAATAATATTGATATATTTTTCCATTAATTGTTATTAGTTATTTTATATATGTCTTTGCCTAATAATAACCCTAATCCAATAAACTAGACATCCAAGGCTGTAATATGAGTCTTGAACTATATGTAGCGACATATGGGATCATTGTTCAAGAAACAGCCTAAAGGGTCTATAGTATAGGGATAAGACTGGGTGCCTTATCCTGGTGACACTATGGATATGACCCACTTTGTATTTGATACAAACGCTGTGATCCAACGCGTTCGTGTAGGAGACATGCGAGTGGGGGTATCCTATGCAATGAGTTTGCATAAGACCGGACCGCGAAATAGTAACCACTAGTTATAACACCGTTAACTAGTTGGTTTTCTATTTCACTAGGACGACCTAGACAACTTAGTCTTAATCCTGAGTTGATTATGGACTCCTGCTCATGAGAGATTGTCCTTTGATTTGTATGGGTGAGAGTGGCCAATACGCCGACTCAATAAGCCTACCACTTTGGGGACAAGACCGAATGGGGAGCTGGGAACATAATCGTACAAGATGGAATTCACTCCTTCCCGACTTTAGGGAAGCAGATGAGTGTTCCCTTAAGTGGTTACTCCCAGTCTTGAACAAAGGGCCCTACCCTCTCAATGGCACGAGAGGGTTTTCTGTTTGATGGTTGGACCACAAACAGGTTGTTCATTAGAGGAGAATTGGTACTTAAGGAAATAGAGGTAACCCAGGGGTAAAACGGTAATTTGACCCAGCTGGTGTTACGGACACTCGTGAAGGACTAACTAGTCGATATTGGTCTAGATCCGTGGACACAGAAAATATGTCTGCAGTGAGAAGAGTGCAACTGTGACTCTATAGTGGAATGTACACACAGTTAACGAATATTGATTAATGTGGTTAATGAGTTTGACCAATTAATCTCACATCGTTGGAGCTTCTGATCTGCAGGCCCATTAGGTCCCACTGGTAGCTCGTAAAGTAATTTGAGGCAACTAAGTAATAAAAGTAAATTGAAAATGTTCAATTTATTAAGGGAAACAAATATAATATATATTGATATATTATTATGAGAGAAGTTAATATTTGAAAAGTTCAAATATAAATTTATGGAAGGTTGAAAGAGTTCAAAATAATGAATTAATTAATTTAAGGCCTAAAATGTGTTTGGGCAAATTAATTAATTCTAGGCCGGGAATTAAATATGTGATATTTAATTGGTGGTTAATTAATTAAAGAATTCATTAACTGAGAATTAATCAATTATGGAAATAATTAATCTCTTAAGGAAGTGATTAATCATTTAAGGAAATGATCTAATCACTTATGGAAGTAATTAGTCATTTGTGGAAAAGATTAATCAATTATGGAATTGATTAATCATGATTGATTAATTAAGGAATAAAGATTGAATCAATTATGGAAAAGATTGATTTAATTGAATATTTTATTCATGGCCTCTCTTCTATAAATAGAACACTAGACCTAATTGGTCATGATACTTGACACTTGACAATCTTGAAAGACAAGACCTAGAATTCTCTCTAGCCTCCCTCTTAGAGAAAGACTCCCACAAGTCTTTAGCCTCCTAGACTCAGAGACATACTGGTGTAACCTCTGTGGTGATTGTGTCAATCAAAGAAGAAATTTCAAGCGAAGAAAAGCAAAGGCGACTACTGCGTTTTCGTTCGTGGAGCGTCGTTGGCGAAGAACGGTCAAGTCTTCAATGAAGGTTTGTAACGGTTCTTCCTCTTTTCTTTAGAAAAGTTTTAAAAATAAATTTAGATTTATTTTAGCATGTTTAAACCAATTTTACAGCGGCTTTAAAGGTTGTTTAAAGTTTTGTTTGAGTTATCGTAACGGTATTTTAATGTTAATTAATATACGGCGTAAGGTCCAATCGATGCGCTTCCGCTGCGTGGGGACTTTTAGAAGAGACTATAGAAGAATCTATGGTTGAAAACACAACCCTTCTCAAGTCGTCTTCAAAAGAAAAATGACATGAAAATGGAACACATCGCTTAACCTTTAAGGAAAGATGATAACTGCCCAAAAGGTAGTTATTTAGGCCTCAATTATATAGGGATTTTTGTGTCCTTTATGCTTATTAGGGTTGGTTTTGGATAGATATTACATGTTTTAACCCATTTGGAAGAATGGAAGCATTGGAAATTATTTTGTGCAGATTATGCTGCTGAGCGACTGGAGGGAGCAAATTCTATGCTGCAGCAAAACTGGGAGCATAAACTGCCATATCACAGCTCGTTAGCCAACTTCATGAACCGACTTCTGTTGAGTTATTTTCGGGATAAATGATCAAGGAGAGCCTTACACGTGTCCTAGTTGACCTAATTCAAGCCTCCCATCCTTCTATAAAAGGAAGTAGCCGTCAAAGTCAAATTCATTCCATGTTTTCCCTTGGAAGCCGAATAGTATAGGGAGATTGAAGATCATCAAGAACACCATCAACCGCAAGCTGATTAGGGAGTTTACCTTCTTATTTAACTTGTAGTTATGGACATGCATACTCAGATTGTAATTCGTATTCCTATGCTTATTATGAACTAAGTAGCTTAAGGTGTTGGTTAGGAATAATGTGATTACTGTGCTTCATCTCTAGTAATAAATTGATTATTACATTTTGGTTAATTGTTGTGCTTAATCTTATTTTACGCCCGCCTGGCCAGCCGGTACGGATAGCTCTCTCTAGTTTCAGGGATGATTTAGAGAGTGTGTGGCAATTCTCCACATTACGATCATTGTGTATTGGTGAACGCCAGTGACTGAGCTAGGGATAGTCAGTTGCCTAGTGCTCGATCGGTCGCTCTTCATTGGGTTTGAAACATATCCCAAAAGATCCAGAGTTCCGAGAGGAATCCGCTAATAATACTGCGAGAAATGCATGATCAATAATATTGCTAGAGCATATCTTAAAACAATCACTAAAGCCTAACCAGCGTCTGTCTTTAATCTATCTGTCTATTTGTTTACTCGTTGTTCTGTCATTTATTTTGCTTCAGCATAATTCCGATAAAACCCAACATTTTTATTATCATCGAAACCATTAGAAAGTTATACAAAATAGATAAAGTGGAAACTCATTCAGACCTTGGATTGATAATATTACTTGCTGCAGACTGTGTATACTTGCACAGGAATTCTAGAGTATTTCATATCATATTTTTACTCACTCTAGGAACCCAACAAGTTTTTGGCGACATTGCCGGGGACTTGAATAAGTTTTTATCTGATCTGTTTTGTGTATGTGTTTTAGTGGTTTGGTGCTAGAACTTTTTGATTGTTTCTTTTGTTTTTGCAGGTGGGATTTTGGTGCATGAGCGATCCGCCTGGGGTACGGTTTGAGCTTGATCCAGAAATTGAAAGGACATTTAGGAACATAAGGAGGGAGCAGCGCAGAAACCAGATGGAGAACGTGCCGCAACTCCCGCAGGTTCCTGAAGGTCCAGTAGCAGTGAACCCCCAACAGAATCCGTTGCTGTAGCAAAACCCACTGTTTGAGCAAAATGAGCAGCGAAATAATCAGGCTGAGAATCCTATCTTGATAGCGAACGATAGGACCAGAGCCATTCGAGCATATGATGTCCCGATGTTTAATGAGTTGAATCCAGGGATTGTACGTCCCCAAATCCAAGCGGCGAATTTTGAAATGAAACCGGTAATGTTTCAGATGTTGCAAACCGTGGGGCAATTCCATGGTTTGTCATCTGAAGACCCTCATTTACATCTTAAGTCTTTTCTAGGAGTTAGTGATTCTTTTGTAATTCAGGAGTGCCGAGAGATGCTCTTAGATTAACTTTGTTCCCGTATTCTCTTAGAGATGGAGCAAAATCATGGTTAAACTCTTTTGCTCCAGGATCAATTAGGACATGGGATGAGTTAGCTGAAAAATTTTTGAGTAAATATTTCCCACCTAATAGAAATGCTAAATTAAGGAGTGAAATAGTAGGGTTTAGGCAACTTGAGGATGAGACTTTTAGTGAGGCTTGGGAGAGGTTTAAGGAGCTTTTACGAAAGTGTCCCCACCATGGGTTACCTCATTGTATTCAAATGGAAACATTTTACAATAGTTTGAATGGAGTAACCAAAGGTATGGTCGATGCTTCGGCTGGAGGGGCCCTTTTGGCAAAAACTTTTGATGAGGCTTATGAAATTTTAGAGAGAATATCTATTAATAGTTGTCAGTGGTCGGATGTTAGAGGCACAAATAAAACGGTTAAGAGTGTATTAGAGGTTGATGGTGTGTCCACCATTAGGGCTGATCTTGCTATGATTGCTAATGCTCATAAGAATGTGACAGTGATTAGTCATCAGCAGCCACCAGCTATGGAGCCTGCAGCAGTGGTGAACCAAGTCACGGACGAAGCATGTGTCTATTGCGGTGAAGACCACAACTATGAGTTTTGCCCCAGCAATCCTGCTTTTGTGTTTTTTGTAGGTAATCAGAGGAACAACCCTTATTCTAACTTCTATAATCCAGGTTGGCGCAACCACCCCAACTTCTCATGGGGAGGTCAAGGAAATAACGTACAAGCGCAACAGAAGATGAACCAGCCGGGATTTGCTAAACCACAGGTAAAGCCCCAGCAAAATAAGCCGGCTGTGCCCCAGCAAAATTCGGGAAATTCTCTCGAGGCAATGATGAAAGAATTTATGGCTCGCACAGACGCTGCAATTCAAAGTAATCAAGCTTCGATGAGGGCCCTGGAGTTGCAAGTGGGTCAGCTAGCTAATGAGCTCAAGGCAAGGCCTCAAGGGAAACTTCCATCAGATACTGAACACCCTAGAAGGGAAGGTAAGGAGCAGGTAACGGCAGTAACTCTTAGGAGTGGTAAACCATTAGAAGAGTTTAGAAAGACCCAGGATTTAAATGGTAATAGTAATAATAATGTTGTTGTTGAGAAAGAGTTGGAGTCTGGTCAGGGTGCTGGAGGCAGCAAGGAAAATGCTGGAGCATCTGGTTCTGTGTCAGATGTAGAACCACCATATGTGCCGCCCCCACCTTATGTACCACCTCTACCTTTTCCATAAAGGCAAAAGCCTAAGAATCAGGATGGTCAATTTAAAAAGTTTTTATAGATTCTTAAGCAGTTGCATATAAATATCCCTTTAGTAGAAGCTATTGAGCAAATGCCTAATTATGCTAAATTTCTTAAGGATATTTTGACTAAAAAGAAAAGGTTAGGTGAGTTTGAAATTGTATCTCTTACTGAGGAGTGTAGTGTTATTCTTAAGAATGGTCTACCCCCCAAGGCTAAGGATCCAGGGTCATTTACTATACCTGTGTCTATAGGTGGAAAGGAATTAGGTAGAGCACTCTGTGATTTAGGTGCAAGCATTAACCTTATGCCTCTTTCGGTCTATCGGAAGTTAGGTATTGGTGAAGCTAGACCTACCACAGTTACACTCCAATTAGCTGATAGGTCTATCACATATCCAGAGGGTAAAATTGAGGATGTCTTAGTAAAAGTTGATAAATTCATATTTCCTGTTGATTTTATTATTTTAGACTATGAGGCTGATAAAGATGTCCCAATTATTCTAGGTCGTCCATTTTTTGCTACTGGTAGGGCATTAATAGATGTTCAAAAAGGAGAATTAACAATGAGAGTCTGTAATGAGGAAGTGAAATTTAATGTGTTTAAAGCCATAAAATATCCAGATGAAATGGAGGATTGCTCCTTCATCAGGATTCTGGAGAGCACAGTTATTGAGACAGCAATACAGGATTCGGCTGATAAGCATTCAGAAAAGCATGGAGAGGTTAGTGTAGAAGATTTTGAATTTTGTTCTTTAAATAAAAAAATGAAAAAGAATTGTTTAGATGTGAGGATGTTTTTGAGTCTTTAGATTTAGATCAAAGAAAGGCTCCCCCAATTAAACCATCCCTGATTGAGGCACCTACTTTAGATTTGAAGCCTTTACCGGATCATCTAAAGTATGTGTATCTTGGGGAAAGTGAGACGTTGCCCATTATTGTTGCATCAGATTTAATGCCGGAGCATGAGGAGGCCTTAATAAAATTGCTGCAGCAATACCGCAAAGCTATAGGTTGGACATTGGCTGATATTCAGGGAATTAGCCCATCTTTTTGTATGCATAAAATCACTCTAGAGGAGGGATCCTTTAGGAGTATTGAGCAGCAAAGAAGGCTTAACCCTGCAATGAAAGAGGTTGTTAAAAAAGAGGTAATTAAATGGTTGGATGCTGGGATCATTTATCCAATTGCCGATAGCAATTGGGTAAGCCCTGTCCAATGTGTTCCTAAGAAAGGAGGTGTCACTGTGGTGAGCAATAAAGATAATGAGTTGATCCCCACAAGGACAGTAACTGGCTGGAGGGTTTGTATGGATTACAGAAGGCTTAATAAAGCCACCCGAAAGGATCATTTCCCTCTACCATTTATCGACCAGATGTTGGATCGATTAGCTGGTCAGGCCTATTACTGTTTCTTGGATGGTTATTCTGGGTATAACCAGATTACTATTGCTCCTGAAGATCAGGAGAAAACCACTTTCACCTGCCCTTATGGGACATTCGCTTTTAGGAGAATGCCCTTTGGCCTCTGCAATGCTCCAGCAACATTTCAGCGATGTATGTTAGCAATTTTTCTGATATGATTGAGTCCACTGTTGAAGTCTTTATGTACGATTTTTCAGTGTTTGGAGGGTCTTTTCAGAGTTGTTTAGATAATTTAGGAAAGGTATTAAAAAGATGCGAGGATACCCATCTAGTTCTTAATTGGGAGAAGTGCCACTTCATGGTGAAGGAGGGCATAGTGTTAGGACATAAAATTTCTAAAAATGGTCTACAAGTTGATAGAGCAAAAGTTGAGGTTATTGAAAGACTAGAGCCACCGAATTCAGTGAAGGGAATTCGGAGTTTTTTAGGACATGCTGGATTTTATAGGAGGTTCATAAAGGATTTTTCCAAAATCCGTAAACCTCTTTGTAACTTAATGTGCACTGATCATGTTTTTGACTTTAATGCAGATTGTAGGAAGGCTTTTGAAACATTAAAGGCTGCTTTAATCTCAGCACCCATTCTCTGCGCGCCTAATTGGAATTTTCCATTCGAGGTAATGTGTGATGCGAGTGATGCTGCGGTAGGAGCGATGCTGGGGCAAAAGCAGGGCAAATTTATTCATCCTATATATTATGCAAGCAAGGTTTTAAATGAAGCACAGGTCAACTACACAACTACTGAAAAGGAGTTGTTAGCTGTTGTGTTTGCTTTTGAGAAATTTTGGCCATATTTGGTTGGATCTAAAGTCACGGTGTTCACGGATCATGCAGCAATAAGGTATTTAATGTCTAAGAAGGATGCAAAGCCGAGACTAATTCGTTGGATTTTATTACTGCAGGAATTTGACTTGGAGATAAAGGACAAGAAGGGATCAGAGAATGTCGTTGAAGATCATTTATCTCGTCTTGATCCATCATCATTTTTGCTGGAGCAATCTGCCATTTCCGATTCTTTTCCAGATGAGCAGCTTTTTGCTGTTCAGGTAAAGGTAGTCAGGGATGTCCCTTGGTATGCTGATATTGCCAACTTTTTAGTAAAGGGAGTCACCCCTATTGATATGGATTGGAGGCAAAAGAAAAAGTTTAAGCATGATGCGAAATTTTTCTTTTGGGATGAGCCGTTTATGTATAAGCAATGCTCTGACGGTATTATTCGTAGGTGTGTTTCAGGTGCTGAAGCAAAGGAAATCCTGGAGCAATGTCACTCTTCGCCGTATGGAGGTCATTTCAGCGGTCAGAGGACGGGTATGAGGATTTTGCATTGCGGATTTTTCTGGCCTACGTTATTCAAGGATGCCCATTGGTTCTACAAGCAATGTGACGCTTGCCAAAGGAGAGGAAATTTGGGGCCTAGAGATGAAATGCCTCTTACTTACATTTTAGAAGTTGAATTATTTGATGTATGGGGTATTGACTTTATGGGGCCATTTCCCCCTTCTAATGGCAATGTTTTTATCTTATTGGCAGTTGATTATGTGTCCAAGTGGGTGGAGGCCATCGCATACCATCAGAGTGATGCCAAGACAGTAGCAAGGTTTCTTCAATCACACATCTTTGCGCGGTTTGGGACGCCTAGGGCTCTAGTGAGTGATGAGGGTACACATTTTGTTAATAATATCTTAACTAAGCTTTTAGCTAAGTATGGGATTAAGCATAGGATAGCTACCCCTTATCACCCACAAGCAAATGGTCAAGCTGAAATTAGTAATAGGGAAATTAAAGCTATTTTAGAGAAAGTAGTTCATCCATCTAGAAAGGATTGGTCCTTTAGGTTGGATGAGGCTCTTTGGGCTTATAGGACAGCTTATAAGACTCCTTTAGGTATGTCTCCCTATAGGTTAGTATATGGGAAAGCTTGCCATTTACCATTAGAGCTTGAGCATAAAACATTTTGGGCTTTGAAAAAGTTAAATTTTGATCTGAGTCACGCATGAGCAATAAGAATGCTGCAGCTTAATGAGTTAGAAGAATTTCGTCAATTTTCTTACGAAAATGCGAAAATGTATAAGGAAAAGACTAAGCTGTGGCATGACAAAAAAATTAAATCTAAGGAGTTTGTCAAGGGTCAGAAAGTTTTGCTTTATAATTCTAGATTAAAATTATTTCCTGGAAAATTAAAATCTAAATGGTCAGGACCGTTTATTGTGATTGAGGTTTTCTCCAATGGAGCAATTACTTTGCAGGATGAAAAAGATGGGAGAGTATTCAAGGTGAATGGACAGCGTGTGAAACATTATTGGGGTGAGGAATTTCAGGCGAAATATCCTTCCCTAAGGTTGGTTGATGATTGAGAGAGCATGACTTTTGTGGGAGCATTTCACAGAGAAAAATTTTGAGCTCCCAGAAGTTTGTATTGATTTTATTTTTCGTTAATTTGATTTCGGTTAGGTTAGATTTAATTTTGCACGGTTTATTAGATTTTATCTTTAAGTATTTTTATTATTGTTGGTAGTTAGATTTTATCTATTTCGTTTTTTATTTGATTTTAGGATTATTTATTTGGATTATCTTTGGATTATCTTTTAGTTAGTTAGATTTTATTTTATCTAGATTTTATTTTCAGTTTTAATTCACAGAGATTTTCTCTAATTTATTCGGTTTCTTTTGAAAATAAGAGACTGGGATGATTGGTTAAATTTAATTTAAAGAAAAAATCTTTGATTTTTCTGTTCGACTTCCGTATCTAAGATTTTTCAGGACCAGCAGATTGTTGCGACAAAGATATTGCTGGAGCAAAGTATTTCGAATTAGAAGGATCTCCGTTGGAATTTATTATTGTTACCGTTAGATTTAGCTTTGAATTCTCGCAGGTAAATGTGCGTGCATCATCTGATGAGGCCACGTTTCGCAGAGTAATTATCCGAAGGCTTCAATGATGACAGCACATTGATGTTTACCATGGGCATTTGGAATCCACGAATTTACCGTTGGTAATTTTTTAATTTCAGGTTTGCATTTTTAAATTTACAACGGTAATATTAGTTATGGCAGGACAAATCTTTTCGGTTAGAATTCTTGTTTGCTGCAACCCTATTTATGCATAAACGCTGGTACGCTTCTCCACTTCATCTTCTTGATCAAATCTGCGTGCAAATGTTATTCTTTCTTTCTCTGCATTCTCTATCAAACCCCTTTTACACCTTCAATGGCTAAAACAAGAGCTCGAAAAGAAAGAGAGAGTGAGGAGGAAGAGATACCTGTGACCCTCGAAGTTCAAAAAGGAAAAACCAGAAAGAAAAGAACGGCAGAAGAAAATGAGGCTAAGCGAAGAAGAAGACAGCAGAGAGTTGAAGAACAAGAAAGAGCGAGAGATGAGGAGGCTATTGCAAGAGAAGACGAAGACCCAAAAGAATCTGACAAACCGAATCAAGAAGAGGATGGACAGGAAGTGGTGACTATAGAAGAGGCTCGAGAGGACATTCAGACGAAACTGAGTGAGGTTATCCAGACGGAGACTGTAGAGGAAGGAGACAGAGAGCCAGTTCAGGAGGCTCGGATGGAGGTTATCATACCTGAACCTCCGAAACGACGCCGCATTAAGCGGAAGGCTGGGCACATTCCAGTAATCAGGACTGATACCCCATCACCTCCATCATCAGACTCCGAGAGAGAGAAGGCCGAGCAAGAGGAACGAGAGAAAAAAGAGGCTGAGGAAAGAAGGCGAGAAGAAGCAGAGAAACAAGCAGAGGAGGAACAGTTGCTGAAGCGGAGAGAAGAAAAGGGCAAAAAGATTGTTGAAGCATCAGAGGAGCACGATGAAATAGCAGAGCGACAGGTGCCATATGAGCGCTTCGTCAATAATTTTGCTAGAGCAAAATACACTGAGCTCCTGAAAAGGGATTTTCTGTTCGAAAGAGGTTTCAGCGGTGATCTTCCACCATTTATAAGGACCGACATAGCTGACCACGGCTGGGAGCTATTTTGTGCCAAGCCAGAGGCTGTGAACGCACAGGTGGTGCGTGAATTCTATGCCAACATTGATAAAGAAGAGGGTTTCCTGGTAATTGTCAGAGGAGTTGAGATAGATTGGAGTCCAAGTGCGATCAACGCACTATACCATCTTCAAAACTTCCCCCACGGGGCATGCAATAAAATGGCAGTCGCGCCATCTGAGGAACAGTTAAGTAATGCTGTGAGGGAAGTAGGAATCGAGGGGGCACAGTGGCAATTATCTAAGACTCAGAAAAGGACATTCCAATCGGCTTACTTGAACAAGGAAGCGAACACATGGATGGGTTTCATCCGGCAGAGGTTGCTTCCAACAAAGCACGACTCGACAGTATCCAGGGAACGAATTCTTTTGGCTTTTGCTATCTTGAGGTCTCTCAGTATTGACGTAGGAAAAATTGTTTGTAATGAAATTGCTTGCTGCTGGAAGAAAAAGGTGGGGAAACTGTTCTTCCCAAATACAATTACTATGCTGTGCAGACAAGCAGGTGTTCCAGTGGAGGAGAGTGATACAATTCTATTTGATAAAGGGATCATTGATACGCCCAATTTGGCGCGGCTCCAGCGCACGCAGGAGATACGTCAAGGTGGGCTTATCCACGACATCAATACGATTCTAGAACAATTGGCACTTTCGGCCAGTCGGCAAGAGTTTGCTGAGAGGCAAACTTTAATCTTCTGGAACTATGTTAAGAATCGGGATGCCAGCTTAAGAAGGGCACTGCAAGAGAATTTTTCCAAGCCGTATCCAGTCCTTCCTACATTCCCTGAAGATCTCTTGAACCCCTGGATTCCGCCCCCACCCGTTGAAAGAGGAGAAGAGGATGATGAAAATGAACCGGGCCAAGAGGACTGAAGGATGAAGTGGCCCGGAGCGAGCATGATTTTTGTTCTGACTTCTTGTTTGCTCGCGCATTTTCTACTTTCCTTTTCTGTTGATGTTATGCTTGTTTCTGCTTCTTAAACAAAAAATATATCTGCTGATGTAATTTCTTTTTCTATGTTTTTAATGAATTTCTGATTATTTCTATTCCATGAGCACTGACTAACTCTAACTTAACTATTTTCTTCTGAATTTTTGAAGCTTGGACTGATTACGCTTAATTAGATCAAGGTATTCTGATCTCCAGAAACCTTTTGCTTGAGCATTTCTTCTAGCCTGGACTGTTGCTGCGGCGAGAAGATTTTGAAGGTAGTATTGACTTATATGATCCACTTTAAGCTTAATCCTAGTCCCATGTTTAGTTTAAAAATTTAGATAGAAAAATTTAAGTTTGGGGGTATAATTGCTTAATTAATGATTCATTGAGGACAATGAATAATTCAAGTTTGGGGGACTTTTTGCTACTCCAATTATTTTGCTCGAGCATTCCTCTCCTTTAAAATTAAAATTTGCTAGGATTTTGAGTAACCGGGGACATTTGTGATACCCACAGTTTGTCTTCGCGTCAAAAGATGACCTAGGAAATGTGAAAAAATGATGAGAAAAATTATTTTGCTGAAAAATTATTTGTTGAAGATTTTGCTGAAAAAATTGACAGAGCAAAAGTTTTGAAGGATGAATGATGATCCAGCAGTTTTTCTGTCTCCCAGAACTTAGGTGAGCTTCATCATAAAATGTCGCCATTCTGAGGGGCAAGAGATAGAATAACTAAGGATTTTTTAGCTTTATAATGAGTATTGAGCCTAGTTGGTGATGAGCTTGAGGCAAGGGTATACTGCACCATAAAGTGGGTCATCCCGTGCTTAAGAGCTTATGACTGTAAGGCTGCTTTAATTCTGATAAATAATGATATAAACCCCTTTAAAAATATGTTTTGAAATGTCCGATAATAGAGCTAAGCTGTGGTGAGTTCTTAGAATTAAGTTGAAAAGCGTTGATTATTTGTCCCTGCTGAAGGAACCATTTTGCTGCAGCAGAGCTTGGTTTTGCAGAGTGCTCAGGTAAAGGTTAAAGGTAGTGTTGGACTGTCTGGTTTGATTAAGCTAATTCTTTGTCTAATGTTTTTAAATTCTTGAAGGAAGGTTGGTTAGTATTGCTCGGGACGCGCAATAGTTCAAGTTTGGGGGTATGATAACTGCCCAAAAGGTAGTTATTTAGGCCTCCATTATATAGGGATTTATGTGTCCTTTATGCTTATTAGGGTTGGTTTTGGATAGATATTACATGTTTTAACCCATTTGGAAGAATGGAAGAATTGGAAATTATTTTGTGCAGATTATGCTGCTGAGCGACTGGAGGGAGCAAATTCTATGCTGCAGCAAAACTAGGAGCAGAAACTGCCACATCACAGCTCGTTAGCCAACTTCATGAACCGACTTCTGTTGAGTTATTTTCGGGATAAAGGATCAAGGAGAGCCTTACACGTGTCCTAGTTGACCTAATTCAAGCCTCTCATCCTTCTATAAAAGGAAGTAGCCGTCAAAGTCAAATTCATTCCATGTTTTCCCTTGGAAGCCGAATAGTATAGGGAGATTGAAGATCATCAAGAGCACCATCAACCGCAAGCTGATTAGGGAGTTTACCTTCTTATTTAACTTGTAGTTATGGACACGCATACTCAGATTGTAATTCGTATTCCTATGCTTATTATGAACTAAGTAGCTTAAGGTGTTGGTTAGGAATAATGTGATTATTGTTCTTCATCTCTAGTAATAAATTGATTATTGCATTTTTGTTAATTGTTGTGCTTAATCTTATTTTATGCCCGCCTGGCCAGCCAGTATGGATAGCTCTCTCTAGTTTCAGGGATGATTTAGAGAGTGTGTGACAATTCTCCACATTACGATCATTGTGTATTGGTTAACGCCAGTGACTGAGCTAGGGATAGCCAGTTGCCTAGTGCTCGATCGGTCGCTCTTCATTGGGTTTGAAACATATCCCAAAAGATCCGGAGTTCCGGGAGGAATCCGCTAATAATACTGCGAGAAATGCATGATCAATAATATTGCTAGAGCATATCTTAAAACAATCACTAAAGCCTAACCAGCGCCTGTCTTTAATCTATCTGTCTATTTGTTTACTCGTTGTTCTGTCATTTATTTTGCTTCAGCATAATTCCGATAAAACCCAACATTTTTATTATCTTCGAAACCATTAGAAAGTTATACAAAATAGATAAAGTGGAAACTCATTCAGACCTTGGATTGATAATATTACTTGCTGCAGACTGTGTATACTTGCACAGGAATTCTAGAGTATTTCATATCATATTTTTACTCACTCTAGGAACCCAACAAAAGACAAAAGAAAATTTATCCTTTCCCTAATTCTGACATCCCAGACATGCTGGAACAACTACTGGAAGCACAACTGATAGGGTTTCCTAAGTGTAAATGACAAGAAAAGATGGAGAAAGTCGATAATCCTAAGTATTGTTGTAACGCCCCAGGCCCAGGATTCGGAATCCGGCTTCGACCCTTAACGGCCCCGACATTCCCCTGCGACCTGGCCACGCTACCATAATTGTCTAATACTACTTCTAAGATTGAAGATTGTCCCCACAAACCAACACAAGATCCTTTTAGCATGCTTTGTCCTCACTCACATGCTTCCAAGAAAAATTCCTAGGAGGTCACCCAACATAGAACTTCTCCAAACCAAGCACGCTTAACTTCAAAGTTCCTATGATTGAGCCACCGAAAAAGAAGGTGCACCTTGTTAGTATAGGTAGTATCTATCAATTCTTTTAAGCTTTTCTTGAACATACTTTCATGTCCTGAGGATCCCTCTCATTCAGATGTGATCTCGGTTCATTCATGTACCCCTCCTAACTCGGATGTTACATGCCCACCATCTTTCGCCTTGGTTCGTCCCCGAACCACATCCTACTGGGAGAGGTTCTGCTCTGATACCATCTGTAACGCCCCAGGCCCACGATTCGGAATCCGGCTTCGACCCTTAACGACCCCGACATTCCCCTGCGACCTGGCCACGCTACCATACTTGTCTGATACTACTTCTAAGATTGAAGACTGTCCCCACAAACCAACACGAGGTTCTTTTAGCATGCTTTGTCCTCACTCACATGCTTCCAAGAAAAATTCCAAGGAGGTCACCCAACATAGAACTTCTCCAAGCCAAGCACGCTTAACTTCAAAGTTCCTATGATTGAGCCACCGAAAAGGAAGGTGCACCTTGTTGGTATAGGTAGTATCTATCAATTGTTTTAAGCTTTTCTTAAACATACTTTCATGTCCTTAGGATCCCTCTCATTCAGATGTGATCTTGGTTCATTCATGTACCCCTCGTAACTCGGGTGTTACATGCCCACCAGCTTCCACCTTGGTTCGTCCCTGAACCACATTTTACTGGGAGAGGTTCCGCTCTGATACCATCTGTAACGCCCCAAGCCCAAGATTCGGAATCCAGCTTCGACCCTTAACGGCCCCGACATTCCCCTACGACCTGGCCACCCTACCATACTTGTCTGATACTACTTCTAAGATTGAAGACTGTCCCCACAAACCAACACGGGGTCCTTTTAGCATGCTTTGTCATCACTCACATGCTTCCAAGAAAAATTCCTAGGAGGTCACCCAACATAGAACTTCTCCAAGCCAAGCACGCTTAACTTCAAAGTTCCTATGATTGAGCCACCGAAAAGGAAGGTGCACCTTGTTGGTATAGGCAGTATCTATCAATTCTTTTAAGCTTTTCTTGAACATACTTTCATGTCCTTAGGATCCCTCTCATTCAGATGTGATCTCGGTTCATTGAACGTCTTTGAACGTCTTTGAACGTCGTGTCATCGTCGGCTTCATCTTGGGCGTATTTTCGGCGTCCGATCAGCGGTGTAGCGTCAGACCAGCAACAACGGTGCGTCGGCAGGGTAGTGGCGACGTGCAGGCAGTTTTCTCGACATGGGTGTCGTTTTTAGGGCTTGTTCTGGCGAGCTCAGTGGCGGCGTAGCAGTGGTGCAGCGGCGTTGGGCGTGTTCGTTGTTTCCAGTGGCTGTAAGTTCGTTTTAGGTGATTTTTGGATTGGGTAAGTTGATTTGAGAGTTTATTTGGTTGGTTGTAACATTTAATTGAATGTCCACTGATATTTGAAACCCCCGTTTGACAAGTCTTTGGCGTTACCGACGTGTTTGAGTAGTGGGTCTAAGAGTTTTAGCGTTTGTGAGCGATTTCGTCCTTGGGTAAGCTTTGTGCAACAAGTATTTCATGGATTTTGAATCAATTTTGGCTCCTAGAATTATGCCCATGAATAATTGGTCCTTAAATGTAGGTACCCATTAGGATTGAAGGTTAAATGATCAATTTAGGATCAAATTGGATTACCGACCAACAAGTAAAGGTTGGAAATTGGCTTGCCAAAGTCTTTGAAGCAAGAAGTTTGAAGAGGATTGGTTTAGTGATAATTAAGCCAAGGTAAGTGAACTTACTATTGAACTCTTTAATTGGGAGCACGTGTTGATTTTTCTAAATTTCTCGTGCTTATGAGATGTTCTTAAAATTTACTATTATTATTGTTTAAAAGCATGAGTATTATACATGAAAAATTTATAATTTTCATTATGTATGAGTTATGAAAATTATTGCAAGCATGGGATTTATTATTAATGTCTTTAATCGTTAATATTAAAATAACTGAGTTGGTGATCTCTTTAAAATCTCATCAAAGGGATGGAGTTTAAATTATTTAAGAGTTTAAATTCCATTAAGGGAATAAGTTTAAATTAGTGTACATGAAATTGATGTACGTTCAGAGATGCCTACGCAGGGCTTAGGGACATGAAATTGATGTACCTAAGTCGAGGTTTGTGAAATTGACGACCTCGAGGTTTCGTGAAATTGACGGCCTCTGTAAGAGACATATGAAATTGATGTGTCTAGAATATGTATGAAAGTGATACATATTCTCTCTCATTAGAAATACAGATGAAATTGATGCTGTTGGGAGTGCGTCCAAAGTCCCACATTGGCTAGACAAGGGGATGATCATGGGTATATAAGGGAGGACAAGTATCTCCATTGGTATGAGGCCTTTTGGGGTGATCCAAAAGCAAAGCCATGAGGGTTATGCCCAAAGTGGACAATATCATACCATTGTGGAGATATGTGGGTGTCCGGTAGTCCCTACAATTGGTATCAGAGCCTTCTCTGTATTTTAATTTGTGAATTAAAATTTGCATTGGTTTTAGGTGGGATTTAATTGCATTATGAATGTTAATTTGCTATGAACTGGAGATTAATTGGCCTTAGATTTACAATTATTTTGATGCGATCAAATGTAAAGGCCCCTGTGTTTTTTGGGCAATTAAATTGTAATTCGAGTCTCTGTAAGTCCAAGTCTAGATTAGGCTGAAGAACGATGAAGATCGAGATCAAATTTGGCCAAAAACGACGGAAAACGACGAACAATTGTGGCTGGAACAGTGCTGGAATTCCAGAAAATAGAAAAAAAAAAAAAGGAAAATCGGACGGAAAAGCGCGCACTACAGGGTAGGGCTGACGTCATCGCCTTCGCTGATGACGTCAGCGTACGCGGTTCGAAGGGACGGGCCAGTTCGCTTCACACCGGTTCTTCGGATAGGCGCGGTTTGGCGGTCCGGTTCGTGAAGAGGCGCGGTTCAGCAGGTCTGCAGCCGGTTCATTGACTTTCCTTCTTGGTTCGTTGACCGGCTCGCCTGGGTTGCTGACTGGGGCACGGTTCGGTCAATTATGGGCGGTTTTTGACCTGGTTCGGTGGTTTTCCAGCTGGTTCAAGCGGTTTTGACCAATTTTTGGTGGTTTTGACCTGTTTTGGGCGGTTTTGGCACGTTTTGGAGCGGTTTTGGTCTGGTTCGGGGCTGCAGAAGGCTGTAATAGGATAGAATTTTGCTTTATTATTGTAATTTAGCTTTAATTTTGTCCTAGAGGCCAATTAATCGGTTCATATGCTATTTTATATGCTTTATGGATGTCATATAAAATTAGAAATCCCACCTTAGGTTATAAAGCATGCTCATGCATTTATTTATGTTATAATTAGATTATAATATATGATTGAAATGCATGGTTTGATTTTCATGAGTTATTAATATATAGTTGAGTTATATTAAATTCATGAAAATGGAAAAGTATGATGCATGCAATTAAATAGTTTTAATGTAAGAGTTATATTAAAAATAATTTGTTTGCAGCATGCTAAGTTGATTTTCCATTTTTTGGCCATAATAAAATTGTTTATTATTTAAATGGAAATCAAATTGCATTGAGCATGATACATCCATAGATTAATATAAGGGTTATATTAATTATCATGCAATGCAAAGTACTATAGTTTGAATTTCATTAACTTGAATATGATTGTTAATTATTTTAAAACTATAGTATGCATGATTATAGGGCTAATCATTAAAATTTTGAAATAGTTTAAAATTTTATGATTAGAAACCGTCAATCTATAATCAAGATATGCATGTTCACATAGGATCTTAGGTTAAAACTGAATTAATTTTAATGGGTTAAAATTAATTAGACCTAAGATCACTTTCTAATAGGATTAGAATATCTTACTTAGTTTTAAAATAGTTTTAATGAACTAAGTAGGACGAACATTCCTGAGATTATAAGGGAACTCTACCAGTGAAGTTTTGTCTAAGGATTGGAGGAGGTATTTAAGTTGACGGTAAACAGAACACCTCCTACCTGGGAACTAATCTGGAACACCAGAGTTGAATTAATCTCAGGTTAATGTTAGAATAATGTCGCTAGGTTAATTAAATTGGTTTAATACACCTAGACATTAGGTCTTGTTATAATAGTTATAATAGGACTAGACTTAGATAAATGACTTAGCCGAATTTATCTAGGTTAAATGAAACCCTAAAATTTATAATAAGTTACTTTAGTGGGAGAAAAATTACAAAATTTAATTTAAATTGAGTTTTGCTCCTACGTCTCCGTGACGTTCACACCGTGAGATCCATGCTCGGCTTCGTGTCGTCGTAGAGCGGCCTCCCTTCGGAGAGTGTTTGCATGGGTCAATACCAAGGTGAATGGGGAGTGACTATAGTAAGTGGGAGCGGGACGCGTGTCAACGTATCCTTCGGTCTCCACCCCTAGGTCACAACGTGAGATTCCTATGATCCGCCTGCGTGTTGCCCTGGAGCAACCACCCCTTCGGAGGGCCTGATCATATTATTCGGAACACCGTGAACTCCTGAATAGGATAGGGTCACTTAGGCTAATTACCAACAGTTGTCTTTCCTAACGGTAGCCTGTTGGTGCGTGCCTCTGAGATCTGAAAGAGGGAGGGTTACACTTACGGGGAAGAGTTAATTTGTTAACAAATCCTTGACCGAACAACGGTGGTTAATATCTAATGGAATATGAGTTATTCTGGCATTAGAAATTGACTGAGAAGAGTCTCATTTAAGAGGAGGAACAACTGATCACCCTTCGGTGGCTGTTCTTCTAAACCTCTAAAGCATCGTTGCGAAACACAATCATTGTTTTATTAGGGTTCTTTGATTGTTTGTTTGCAAAATTGATTGGATGTATGCAATTGTTTGTATTGCTTGTGTGATGGGTTAAGGCAAAGATAACTAATACGGTCACTTGTTTGTTTTTCAGCAATGTCTTCCTCTATAATTTTCCTGCTTAAAAATGAACAACTTACCGGCCAAAACTTTCCACAATGGAAATCTAATCTCAACACTATACTCGTGGTAGAAGATCTTAGGTTCGTCTTAACGGAGGAATGTCCTCCTGTTCCCCCTCGCACTGCCGCTCAGGCAGTTAAGGACGCCTATGAACGCTGGACTAAGGCCAACGAGAAGGTCAAAGTCTACATACTGGTCAGCTTATCTGAAGTATTGGCCAAGCGTTATGAAAACGTGGAAACTGCCAGGGAGATTATGAATTCCCTGCAGGAGATGTTTGGACTCCCATCCTACCAGCTCCACCACGACACCTTGAAGAACGTCTTCAATGCCAAGATGCCAGAAGGTCAATCTGTTCGGGAACACGTCCTGGACATGATTAACCAATTCAACATAGCTGAGGCAAATGGCGGGGTTGTCTGCGAGCGCAGTCAGGTTGCGTTCATCCTTCACTCGCTCCCGGCGAGCAATCTGGCATTCAGGACGAACGCGAGCATGAATAAGATTCAGTTCAACCTGACTACCCTCCTCTCGGAGTTACAGATTTATGAGTCCTTGCAAAAGGGCAAAGAGAAAAATGTGGTTAAAGGAGAGGCCAACGTGGCCCATTCCAAGAAGAAGTTCCTGAAGGGTTCATCCTCAGGGACTAAATCTGTACCCCAGGCTTCTTCATCGAAGCAGATCCAAAAGAGGAAGGGAGACAAGGGGAAGGCTCCTGCACAGGCTGTGCAAGGAAAGGGGAAGGCCAAGGTCGTGGCCGACAAAGGCAGATGCTTCCACTGTAATGCAGATGGTCACTGGAAGCGCAACTGTCTCCGCTACCTTGCTGAGAAGAGAAGAGAAAGAGAAGGTAAATTCGATTTACTTGTGTTAGAGACTTGTCTCGTTGAACATGATGAGTTTGCCTGGATACTGGATTCGGGAGCCACTAATCATGTTTGTTCTTCTTTTCCGGGAAATAATTTCCAGCAGCTGGAAGAGGGTGAAATGACGCTCAAGGTCGGAACGGGAGACGTCGTTTCAGCTCGTGCAGTGGGAGCTGCAAAATTATTCTTTAGAAATAGGTTTTTAATTTTAGAGGACTTGTACTTGGTTCCTAGAATTAAAAGGAACCTTATTTTTGTTTCAGCTTTGTTAGAACAATGTTATTCAGTTTCCTTCTTGCTTAATGAAGCTTTAATTCCAAAGAATGGAGTTTACATTTGTTCAGCTAAGCGTGAGAATAATTTATTTGTGTTAAGACCAAATGATGCTAAGGCTATTTTAAGTCATGAAATGTTTAAAACGGCCGAAACGCAAAACAAAAGGCAAAAAGTTTCTCCTTTAAGTAACAACACGTATCTTTGGCATCTTCGTCTTGGTCACATTAACATCGATCGGATCTATCGTTTGGTTAAAAATGGACTTCTAAGTGACATAGAAGATACATCTTTACCACCCTGTGAATCGTGTCTCGAGGGTAAAATGACCAAGAGGCCTTTTACCGGAAAAGGTTATAGGGCCAAAGAACCACTTGAACTGATACATTCGGATCTTTGTGGTCCAATGAATGTAAAGGCTCGAGGTGGTTATGAATATTTCATCTCTTTCATAGATGATTATTCTCGATACGGTTACTTGTACCTGATGGGCCATAAGTCTGAAGCTCTTGAAAGATTCAAAGAGTTTAAGGCTGAGGTAGAAAACCTGTTAGGTAAAACGATTAAAACACTTCGATCAGATCGAGGTGGAGAGTATATAGATCAGCGATTCCAGGACTATATGATAGAACATGGAATTCAATCACAACTCTCAGCACCTGGTACACCTCAGCAGAATGGTGTATCAGAAAGGAGAAATAGAACCTTGTTAGACATGGTTCGATCTATGATGAGCTATGCTCAGTTGCCTAGCTCGTTTTGGGGGTATGCAGTAGCGACTGCAGTACATATTCTTAACAACGTTCCCTCAAAAAGTGTTTCTGAAACTCCTTTTGAGCTATGGAAGGGGCGTAAACCTAGTTTGTGTTACTTCCGTATCTGGGGTTGTCCTGCACATGTGTTAGTGACAAATCCTAAGAAATTGGAACCACGTACGAGAATATGCCAATTTGTTGGTTACCCAAAAGAAACGAGAGGTGGTCTTTTCTACGACCCTCAAGATACCAAAGTATTTGTATCGACAAATGCAACTTTCTTGGAGGAAGACCACATTCGAGATCATCGACCACGAAGTAAGTTAGTATTAGGAGAAGCTACAGAAGGATCAACAAGGGTTGTTGATGAACCTGGTCCTTCAACAAGAGTTGTTGGAGAATGCAGTTCTTCTCGTCAATCTAGTCCTCCTCACGTAGTGGGAGAGCTTCGACGCAGTGGGAGGGTTGTGATACAACCTAACCGCTTCTTGGGTTTAACAGAAACACAAGTAGTCATACCTGATGACGGCGTAGAAGATCCATTGTCTTATCGTCAGGCAATGAATGATGTAGATAAGGACGAGTGGGCCAAAGCCATGGACCTTGAGATGGAGTCTATGTACTTCAATCAAGTTTGGGAACTTGTAGATCTACCTCAAGGGGTCAAACCCATTGGGTGTAAATGGATCTATAAGAGAAAAAGAGATGCTGCTGGGAAAGTACAGACTTTCAAAGCAAGACTTGTAGCAAAGGGTTATACCCAACGAGAAGGAGTGGACTATGAAGAAACTTTTTCTCCAGTTGCTATGCTAAAGTCCATAAGAATCCTCTTATCCATTGCCACATTTTATGATTATGAAATTTGGCAAATGGATGTCAAGACAGCTTTTCTGAATGGCAATCTTGATGAGAGTATTTTTATGTCTCAACCCGAAGGGTTCATAACCCAAGGTCAGGAGCAAAAGGTTTGCAAACTGAATCGATCCATTTATGGGTTGAAACAGGCTTCCCGATCTTGGAATATTAGATTTGATACTGCGATCAAATATTTTGGCTTTGACCAGAATGTTGATGAGCCTTGTGTATACAAGAAGATCAACAAGAACAAAGTAGCTTTCCTCGTACTTTATGTAGACGACATCCTACTCATTGGGAATGATGTAGGGTATCTGTCTGACGTAAAAGGATGGCTAGCAGCTCAATTCCAAATGAAAGATTTGGGTGAGGCCCAGTATGTTCTTGGCATCCAGATTATTCGGGATAGAAAGAACAAATCGCTAGCTCTGTCTCAGGCAACGTATATCGACAAGATGTTGGCTCGATATTCGATGCAGAACTCCAAGAAGGGCTTGTTGCCTTTCAGGCATGGGGTTCACTTGTCTAAGGAACAATCTCCTAAGACACCTCAAGAGGTTGAGGATATGAGACGGATTCCCTACGCCTCTGCCGTGGGTAGCTTAATGTATGCCATGCTATTCTCAAGTATCTTAGGAGAACGAGAGATTACATGTTGGTGTTTGGGGCTAAGGAGTTAGTTCTCACGGGTTACACCGACTCTGACTTCCAAACTGACAAGGATTCTAGGAAATCTACGTCGGGGTCAGTTTTCACCCTTAACGGGGGAGCTGTAGTTTGGAGGAGTATAAAGCAAGGATGCATAGCAGACTCCACGATGGAGGCTGAGTATGTAGCTGCTTGTGAAGCAGCTAAGGAAGCTGTTTGGCTAAGGAAGTTCTTGACAGATTTGGAAGTTGTTCCAAATATGAACTTTCCCATTACGTTATACTGTGACAACAGTGGGGCTGTAGCCAATTCAAAGGAACCTCGTAGCCACAAAAGAGGTAAACACATAGAAAGGAAGTATCATCTGATTCGTGAAATTGTGCAAAGAGGAGATGTGGTCGTGACCAAGATCGCTTCCGAGCACAACATTGCTGATCCGTTTACGAAGGCCCTCTCGGCTAAAGTGTTCGAGGGTCATCTAGAAAGTCTAGGTCTGCGAGACATGTATATAGCGTAATCTAGGGCAAGTGGGAGATGTGTAATGGGTGTAAGGATGCCCTAGTTTATTGTATTTTGTATATTTACCTTTTATGTAATGTACAACATACATGTACCATTTCCAGCTTTGGATTATATTGTATATATACTTTCCCTGTAACTTGAGTTTTAGTTCAAGTGGGAGTTTGTTGGGTTTTATGCCCTAAAACTCGTAGATAGTAAATGTATATTTGACCGAACATTAATAAAGTGATGTATTATTCAATGTTTATATTATATCTTGTCTTATTAACCCTAATCCAATAAACTAAACATCCAAGGCTAATAGAATGAGGCTTGAACTAGTATGTAGGGACATACGGGGATCAATGTTCAAGTTTTAGCCTAAAGGGTCTGTAGTATAGGGATAAGGCTGGGTACCTTATCCTGGTGACACTATGGATACGACCCGCTTTGTATATTGATACAAACGTAGTGATCAAACGCGTTCATGTGGTTGACATGCGAGTGGGGGTATCCTGTGCAATGAGTTTGCACAAAGACCAGACCGCGAAATAGTTAACCACTAACTGTAACACCGTTAGTTAGCTTGGTTTCTATTTCACGAGGATGACCTAGGCAACTTGGCCTTAATCTTGAGTGGATTATGGACCTGTCCATGAGGGATTGTCCTTTGATTTGTACGGGTGAGAGTGGCCTGTTCGCCGACTCAATAAGCCTACCATTTTGGGGACAAGACCGAGTGGGGAGCTGGGAACGTAGTCTTACAAGATGGAATTCACTCCTTCCCAATATTAGGGTAAGTAGAGGTGTGTTCCCTTAAGTGGTGTCTCCGGGTCTTGAACAATGGGCCCTACCCTCTTTATGGCAAGAGAGGGATTTCTGTTTGCTGGTTGGACCACAAACAGGTTGTTCATTAGAGGAGCACTGGTACTTAAGGACCAAGAGGTAGCCTAGGGTAAAACGGTAATTTGACCTAGCTGGGGTACGAACACACGTGAAGGGCTAACTTGCTGTTGACGGTCGATATCCGTGGACACAGAAATATATCTGCAGTGAGAAGAGTGCAGTTATGGTTCTATAGTGGAGTGAACCACAGTTAACGAACATTGATTAATTTGGTTAATGAGTTTAGCCAATTAATCTCACATCGTTGGAGCTTCTGATCTGTAGGTCCATTAGGTCCCACCGGTAGCTCTATAAGGGCGTTGAGGTAAATTTCTAAGGGAGAATTGAATATTCGAAGAGGTTTGAATAGTAAAATAAAATATGAATTTGATTCATATTATAAAACTATAGGTTATAATTAATGCACATTAGATGTACATTAATACTATAGTTTATTTTTTAGAGGAATATAATTAAATATGAGATATTTAATTATGATATTAATTAATTAGAGAATTAATTAATTATTGTTTTAATTCAATTCAATTAAATTTGATTTAATTGAATTAGATTAAAACTTTAGGTTATGTGGGAATGTTATGTAAATATATGATTTACATTAATTATAATAATTAGTTAATTTAATTGTTAAATTAATTATATTATTATAAATTGGTTAATAATTTAGAATTATTAATTAATTTATTTATCAGTTAGTTGAACTGATAAGTGTGTACGTGTGAAGGGGAGTTAAATTAGGGAGTGGGAAGTTTTATCGGTAAAATAACCACTCCCCAATTTAATCCCATTTGTTGAGTTGGTTACGAAACTTTTTCCCACGCCATTCTCTCCCTCTCACTCTCCAGATCTCTCTGCAATTTCTCTCAAGAATACAGAGAAGAAAAATTCTCCTAACCCTTAGAAAATTTCGCTCCCACAAGCACTTTTCGCACATCCTTCAAGAGAATACCGGTGCAACCATTTTGGTGGTGTTCGTGACTTATTTCCAGCGAAGAAAAGGGATTTTTGCTGCTGTTTTTGGGTGGAGAACCAAGGGATTTTGGTGATACGTGCCAAGAACCTCTTCAAAGGTATAGTGTTCTTAATCTTGGATCAATAGGATCCAATTTAGATTAGATCTAAATTAAAGAACTAGCATGTTTTATAATTAAAATTCAGTAGTTTTATTTTGATTTTACTGCTGTATTTTATTTGCCAAACGTATTGGTATTTTATTCCGAATTAAATACTGAGTAAAGGTTCTGTAAGTTTCCGCTGCGCAAAGGGCTTTTATCCCTTCAGATGTGTCTAGGATATGCATGAAATTGATGTATATCCTAAGCTTAAAATAAAGTTTAGGGTCACCAAAATTATATTTGTGGTTGATTTTAAAATGTTTTTAGAACGTGGCCCAATCTCAATAGTAGGGTCACTTACTGAGTATTTAAAATACTCATTCTTTTCAAAAATATATTTTTTTTTCAGGTAAGGCAAGGGCAGATGGAAGGCGATTGATGAGAATCTGATAAACAGCCATGATAGGACTTGAGATCATATTTTATTCTCTTCCGCGTTAAGAACACTATTTACTGTATTCATATTGTAAGTTTGTTTTAAGAAAAATTTCTAAAGGCCTTGTACATTTATGTTTTAGGATTTGTTTAAGCTTATTTAAAACCTTTGAAATTAGGGATCCCGAATAAAATTTTTGTTTTAAAGATTTTGTTTAAAATAGTGTTTCTGTTTCAAATTATTTTCATTTCAAAAGGCCTCCAAAGCATTCATTGTCGTAACGGTCTCTTTAAGGCTTTTTAAGAAGTCGGGTCGTTACAATTGCAAGTATCATCGAGTTGTTGGTCATCCAATGGAAAGATTCTTTGTCCTAAAGGACTTAATTCTAAAGTTAGTTAAGGAAGGAAAAATTGAGCTCGACCTTGATGAAGTAGTTCAATCAAATCTTACTACAATCGAAGGAACACTACAACAATTTGGGGCTTAGATGTCAGTTCTGCTCCGTTATTAAACCCCTATGATCACGGATTTGAATCCGTCGTTGTTTTGGGTGTGATCTAACCCCTACGATCACGGATTACAACAATAACGGTTTAAAACCGTCATCAAACGCATCCGTGATCTTTCATGTATAATCACGGATTACAACAATAACGGTTTAAAACCGTGGTTGTTCTAGGTGTGATCTAACCCCTACGATCACGGATTACAACAATAACGGTTTAAAACCGTGGTTGTTCTGGGTGTGATCGAAACCCTACAATCATGGATTACAACAATCACAGTTTAAAATCGTCATCAAACGCCACCATGATCTTTCATGTACGATCACGGATTACAACAATAATGGTTTGAAACCGTCATCACACGCCTCCGTGATCTTTCATGTACGATCACGAATGACAACAATGACAGTTTAAAACCGAAATCTTACCCAGACCCCTACGATCACGGATTAAAACAATGACAGTTTACATCTGACATATATGATTACATTAATGACGGTTTTAAAATGACATCTTTCCTCATATACCACTTGCAATATATTTAATGTCATAATTCAAATCTCACATCCTGAATACCTATTATTGCCATGCAAAATATTTTAATTGATCAAATAATCTACAGATATTTAAAACGAACATTGAAGAATGATATTCAATTCAACCACAATAATTGAGAAAACATCAAATACTTTATTTCATTCGATTAAAAAACCTTTAAACGTCACAATACAATATCCAAAACCACTAAATTGTTCTAAACTATATAGTAAACTAAGAGATTTACAAAAAGAATAAAATGTAAGCACAATCGCCTTGTTGTCCATTCAAACTACCACATATATATATGTCTTGAAAACCCTACTCATATATCCTATATCGTCTAAAAGGAAACAGCTAGCTACCACAATATGATGAATACACTTCACGTGAAGTTTTACATAAACAAAGCATAACATTGAAAATTGAAACAAAAATAATGATAATAAATAAAAATCAAACTACATTACTCCATAGATTTCCCTACCAACTTCTCGAGACATTACAGGCCATGAAAGCAGAAGAAAGGCACATCCAAATGAGCAAAACAACACATGAAAAGAAAGCTTCTCCATATATATGCTTAAAAAAAACTTTGATAATTCTTCTTAAATATTTCTTTCTATATAACCTAACAAAGCAAATTAATTTTTATGTGTTTTAGTTTCAGAACAAAGATTTGTGTATTTATAAAGGCACAAACTTGAAGTGTAAATTTATTTTTCCTGTCGATTTCATTATTCTAGATTATGAGGAAGATAAGAATGTCTCAATTATTCTTGGTCGTCCATTTTTGGCAACTTGTAGATCTTTGATGGATGTCCAACAGGGGGAGCTTACAATGAAGGTGCATGACCAAAAGGTGAAGTTCAATATGTTTGATGTAATGAAATATCCTAATGATCTTGAGGATTGCTCGTTCATTCAGTGGATGAGATTGTTGAGGACCGCTTTGAGAAGGAATTGATGGAGTACCATACCCAAAAATTTGAAGAAATCCAAATTGAGGATTTGGAAATAGGTGGATTGGAGTATGAACATAAAGATGTAGGTGAGGTTTCTAATTTTGAGAGAACTTTTGAATTCTTAGAGCCAACTGTTAAGAAATCCAAAGCTATGCAACCTTATAATTCGTTGAAATTGCTCCAGCAACCTGAGATTAGGAAATCCTTCATTGATGAGCAGTTATTTACAGTAGCTCATATTAAGGCAGTGAAAATACCTTGGTATGATGACTTTTCCAATTAGCTTGATTTTGAGAATTTGCCTCCTAGTTTATCAAAAGAACAGATGAAAGAATTTTTCCATGGGGTGAAGTTTTATTTGTCAAATGATGCGTCTATGGTTATACGATGTGTTGATGATGATGGTCGTAAGTTTAAAGGCAACAAATAAAGCATTATGGGGGGAGAAGTTTCGTTTGAAATATTCTTCTCTGAAGTTGCTGGCAGTTTGGAGGAGCGCATGTTTTGAGGGAGCAAAATTTCAGCATTCTAACCAGAAGCTCCCATTATTTGATCTTGTTTTTTTTATGTTAATTTTGATTTATTGTTTGTTTTGATATTATTTTGATTTGATATGATTTTTATTTGGTTAGATTTGTATTTTATTATTTTATTTTTATTTTTTGTAGGTTAGTTTAGATTTTATTTTGAAGAATTTTATTTTCGAAAAATTTTTCTAGATTTAAAATAACATATCTTGTGGATGTTATTTTAAAAAAAAAGATTTGATTTCATAATTTCGTTGAGAAGATCAGAGATTTTATTCGGTTAAGATTTTTTGTGAGATAAGATTATAATTTTACCGTTGAGTTTTTATTATTGTTAGCAGGATAATTAAGTGGGCATGCAGTTAATTACCAAAGATGTCACGTGTTGAGTAAAGGGCAACTGGCGTTATGGTTGTTACACACACAAAGGGAGCACAATAAATGGAAGATCTTACCGTTTGACAGATAATCAAAATTTCCCATCAAACCATGAAGTTAAAATGGTAACTTAAATTAATTAGGGGATAATTAGGGGCTAATTATTTGTTGAAGATCTTTGAATTAGTGCCCTATTTATACGAGCTCCCATCAGGTACGTTTTTCAATCTCATCTTTTATTACTACTGATGTGTTCTTTTTTCTGTGTGTATTATTATTGTGAGGGAAAAAAGCACGAGCAAGGAAAGAAAGAGAGACGAAGGAAGAAGTGTCGGTGGATGAAGATATGGTGAAAGAGATGGTTGAAGAGGCTTTGTAGAGACCAAAGAAAAGAAGAATGGGTCTAAGAGAGAAAAAAAAGTAAGAACCCCTACCCCAACCCCAACCCCTTCTCTTGACCATCTGTTTTTGAAAAAGAAAAGTCAGTAGAGGAAAAAGAAGATAGGGGAATGAAGTTGAGACTGAGATGGAAATGAGTGAAGAAGTTGAGCTTGATGAAATATTTCAGAGGTTCATTAATGAAGAGGCAAGAACAAAAATATCAAGAAGTCCTGAAGCGAGATGTTCTAATGGAGCGCGGCTTCGATGGTGGCAAAGAGCTTCCACATTTTCTTTAAGCAGACATCACTAATCACAGTTGGGAACGGTTGTGCGCAAAATCGGAGCCCACTGTTGATCAACTAGAATGGGAGCTCTACGCAAACATCGATGAAAATGAAGGATTGTTGGTTATTGTTTGTAGAGTTGTTGTCGACTGGAGCCTTAGAATGATTAATTCTCTGTTTAATTTGAAAGACTTCCCCCCATGCTATTTTCAATGCAATATTAGTTGCTTCCTCAAACGAGCAATTGAATTCCCAGTGGAGGTTGTCAAGGATGAGGGCAAGAACATTCCAGTCAGCATATCTGAAGTGTGAGGCTAACACTTGGCTCAACTTTGTTAGGCAGAGATTATTGCCTACAACGTACGCCTCCACTAGCCCCCGTGATCGAGTGCACTTGAAGGTTCAGAGTCCCAAAGAGTTCCAATGATATAAACTTGTTTGATAAGGGGATTATTAACACTGCTTATCTAGCTAGGCTTCAAAAACGTGAGGTGCGCCAGGGTGGTTTGTTGTGCGAAGTCCATAGAGTGCTGGAGAACCTTGAGATGGTTCTCAGTAGGGTAGAATTCACTGAGAGACAACTTCAAACCTACTAGAGTTATGATCGTTGAAGGGACACCACACTAAAGAAGACTATGCAAGCAAATTCTTCTAAGTCATATCAAGCCTTCCCAAATTTTCCTTGATGATCTTATGAACCCATGCATTCCACCCCCACCCATCATCAGAGAGGAAGAAGAAAACCCAGAGCTTGAGCATGAAGAAGAATTAAAGGGAAGTTTCAGTTTCTTCGAGCAAATATTTTGATTAATGATTTTGTGTGCTCGCCTTGCATGTGTTTTGTTCTTTTTGCTTATGCTATGTTCTGTTTCTTTGTTTTTACCTGCTGCTTTGAAATACGTACAGAACCTTTAACCCCGAATTAATTTAAGAACAAAATACCAATACGTTGGGTAAAATATAGCAATTTAAACAAGTTTAAACATGTTGGAAATTGCTTATAAAACATGCATATACAGCCCTAAAAATAGATCTAATCTATAAAAATGGATCCTATTGATCCTAGGCCGAGAAATAATTACCTTTGAAGAAACTCTTGATCGTTTCGCCAAATTTTCTCCGAATTGCTCCCAAAAACAGCAGCAAGCGATCCTTGTTTTCGCTGGAAAAGACACCACGAACACTACCACTTGATTGCACCGGTATTCTCAATGGGAGTACACGTTGAGAGCTTGTGGGAGCCGAAAACTCTAAGGATTTTTTCTGGAAAAAAGGACTATGTATTCTCAGAGAGAGAGCAGAACGAGAGAGAGGGCGAGAGAGAGGGAGAGAGGCGTGAGACTGAGAGTGTTCTCTTCAAAAACTGAAATTCAACCCCTTACCTATCGATTAGGAGGATAACTGCACGCCCTATTTCTGGTAACTGAAGTTCAGTTACCAGATAATTAATTATCAATTTAAAAAACAAAATTTTAAATTATAATTAATTAAAATTCAATTAATCAATATTAATTGAAATATCATTAATTTAAATCTTATTTAAATTAATCCCTCTTTAACCTATAGTTTAATTAAATCAATTTTAATTAAACTTAATCAATTAATTAATTCAAAATTAATTAATATAAAAATAATAAAATTGAACATCACATATTCAATTATTATTTTCCCTCTCAAAACTATAGTATTAATATACATCCAATGCACATAAATTATAACCTATAGTTTTAATATGAATCAAATTCATATTTTAGTTTAATATTCGAACACTTTCGAATATTCAATCCTTCCTTAGAATTTCACCTCAACGCCCTAAATGAGCTACTAGTGGGACCTAATGGACCTACAGATCAGAAGCTCCAACGATATGAGATTAGTTGGCTAAACTCATTAACCAAGTTAATCAATATTCGTTAACTGTGGTTCACTCCACTAAAGAACCACAACTGCACTCTTCTCACTGCAGATATATTTCTGTGTCCACGGATATCGACCGTCAACAACAAGTTAGCCCTTCACGTGTGTTCGTACCCCAGCTAGGTCAAATTACCGTTTTACCCCTGGGCTACCTCTTGGTCCTTAAGTACCAGTGCTCCTCTAATGAACAACCTGTTTGTGGTCCAACCAGCAAACAGAAATCCCTCTCGTGCCATAAAGAGGGTAGGGCCCATTGTTCAAGACCCGGAGACAACACTTAAGGGAACACACCTCTACTTACCCTAATATCGGGAAGGAGTGAATTCCATCTTGTAAGACTACGTTCCCAGCTCCCCACTCGGTCTTGTCCCCAAAATGGTAGGCTTATTGAGTCGGCGAACATGCCACTCTCACCCGTACAAATCAAAGGACAAGCCCTCATGGACAGGAGTCCATAATCCACTCAGGATTAAGGCCAAGTTGCCTAGGTCATCCTAGTGAAATAGAAACAGAACTAACTAACGGTGTTACAGTTAGTGGTAAACTATTTGGCGATCCGGTCTTTGTGCAAACTCATTGGACAGGATACCCCCACTCACATGTCAACTACATGAACGCGTTGGATCATTACGTTTGTATCAATATACAAAGCGGGCCGTATCCATAGTGTCACCAGGACAAGGTACCCAGCCTTATCCCTATACTACAGACCCTTTAGGCTAAAACATGAACATTGATCCCCGTATGTCCCTACATACTAGTTCAAGCCTCATTCTATTAGCCTTGGATGTTTAGTTTATTGGATTAGGGTTATTAAGACAAGATATAATACAAACATTGAATAATACATCACTTTATTAATGTTCAGTCAAATGTACATTTACTATCTACGAGTTTTAGGGCATAAAACCCAACAAACTCCCACTTGAACTAAAACTCAAGTTATAGGGAAAGTATATACAATATAATCCAAAGCTGGAAATGGTACATGTATGTTGTACATTACATGAAAAGTAAATATACAAATTACAATAAACTAGGGCATCCTTACACCCATTACACATCTCCCACTTGCCCTAGATTACGCTATATACATGTCTCGTAGACCTAGACTTTCTAGATGACCCTCGAACACTTTTACCGAGAGGGCCTTCGTAAACGGATCAACAATGTTGTGCTCGGAAGCGATCTGGGTCACGACCACATCTCCTCCTTGCACAATCTCTCGAATCAGATGATACTTCCTCTCTATGTGTTTACCTCTTTTGTGGCTGCGAGGTTCCTTTGAATTGGCTACAGCCCCACTGTTGTCACAGTATAACGTAATGGGCAAGTTCATATTTGGAACAACTTCCAAATCTGTCAAGAACTTCCTTAACCAAACAGCTTCCTTAGCTGCTTCACAAGCAGCTACATACTCAGCCTCCATCGTGGAGTCTGTGATGCATCCTTCCTTTATACTCCTCCAAACTACAGCTCCCCCGTTAAGGGTGAAAACTGACCCTGATGTAGATTTCCTAGAATCTTTGTCAGTTTCGAAGTCAGAGTCGGTGTAACCAGTGAGAACTAACTCTTTAGCCCCAAACACCAACATATAACCTCTCGTTTTCCTAAGATACTTAAGGATTCCTTTAACGGCGGTCCAATGGTCTAACCCTGGATTCAACTGATATCTGCTGACAATCCCTACAACATAACAAATGTCCGGCCTCGTGCATAGCATGGCATATATTAAGCTACCCACTGCAGAGGCGTAGGGAATCCGTCTCATATCCCCATCCTCTTGAGGTGTCTTAGGAGACTGTTCCTTTGACAAGTGAACCCCATGCCTGAAAGGCAACAAGCCCCTCTTGGAGTTCTGCATCGAATATCGAGCCAACATCCTGTCGATATACATTGCTTGAGACAGAGCTAGCGATTTGTTCTTTCTATCCCGAATAATCTGGATGCCAAGAACATACTGGGCCTCACCCAAATCTTTCATTTGGAATTAAGCTGCTAGCCATACTTTTACGTCAGACAGATACCCTACATCATTCCCCATGAGTAGGATGTCGTCAACATAAAGTACAAGGAAAGCTACTTTATTCTTGTTGATCTTCTTGTAGACACAAGGCTCATCAACATTCTGGTCAAAACCAAAAGATTTGATCGCAGTATCAAATCTAATATTCCAAGATCGGGAAGCCTGTTTCAATCCATAAATGGATCGATTCAGTTTACAAACCTTTTGCTCCTGACCTTGGGTTATGAACCCTTCGGGTTGAGACATAAAAATACTCTCGTCAAGGTTGCCATTCAAAAAAGCTGTTTTGACATCCATTTGCCATATCTCATAATCATAAAATGTGGCAATGGATAAGAGAATTCTTATGGACTTTAGCATAGCAACTGGAGAAAAAGTTTCTTCATAGTCCACCCCTTCTCGTTGGGTGTAACCCTTTGCTACAAGTCTAGCTTTGAAAGTCTGTACTTTCCCAGCATCATCTCTTTTCCTCTTATAGATCCATTTACACCCAATAGGTTTGACCCCTTCAGGTGGATCTACAAGTTCCCAAACTTGATTGAAGTGCATAGACTCCATCTCAAGGTCCATGGCTTTAGCCCACTCGTCCTTATCTACGTCATTCACTGCCTGACGATAAGACAATGGATCTTCTACGCCGTCATCAGGTATGACTACTTGTGTTTCTGTTAAACCCAAGTAGCGGTTAGGTTGCGTCACAACCCTCCCACTGCGTCGAAGCTCTCCCACTACGTGAGGAGGACTAGATTGACGAGAAGAACTGCATTCTCCAACAACTCTTGTTGAAGGATCAGGTTCATCAACAACCCTCGTTGATCCTTCTGTAGCTTCTCTTAATACTAACTTACTTCGTGGTCGATGATCTCGAATGTGGTCTTCCTCCAAGAAAGTTGCATTTGTCGATACAAATACTTTATTATCTTGAGGGTCGTAGAAAAGACCACCTCTCGTTTCTTTCGGGTACCCAACAAATTGGCATATTCTCGTACGTAGTTCCAATTTCTTAGGATTTGTCACTAACACATGTGCAGGACAACCCCAGATACGAAAGTAACGCAAACTAGGTTGACGCCCCTTCCACAGCTCAAAGGAGTTTCAGAAACACTTTTTGAGGGAACGTTGTTAAGAATATATACTACAGTCGCTACTGCATACCCCCAAAACGAGCTAGGCAACTGAGCATAGCTCATCATAGATCGAACCATGTTTAACAAGGTTCTATTTCTCCTTTCTGATACACCATTCTGTTGAGGTGTACCAGGTGCTGAGAGTTGTGATTGAATTCCATGTTCTATCATATAGTCTTGGAATCGCTGATCTAGATACTATCCACCTCGATCTGATCGAAGCGTTTTAATCGTTTTACCTAACAGGTTTTCTACTTCAGCCTTAAACTCTTTGAACTTTTCAAGAGCCTCAGACTTATGGCCCATCAGGTACAAGTAACCGTATCGAGAATAATCATCTATGAAAGAGATGAAATATTCATAACCACCTCGAGCCTTTACATTCATTGGACCACAAAGATCCGAATGTATTAGTTCAAGTGGTTCTTTGGTCCTATAACCTTTTCCAGTAAAAGGCCGCTTAGACATTTTACCCTCAAGACACGATTCACAGGGTGGTAAAGAGGTATCTTCTAACATACATAAATGCATGAGCATGCTTTATATCCTAAGGTGGGATTAAAATTTAAATGACATCCATAAATCATTTAAATAGCGAATAAACCGATTTAATTGGCCCCTAGGATAGATTAATGCAAAATTACACTAATAAAGCAATAAATCTATCCTATTACATAAATCTGCAGCTCCAAATCCGGTCTACAAGTCTTGAACCGACCCGAACCACTTCGAACCGGGCTTGAAAAACTCGAACCGCGCCCAAACCGGTCCCAGCTAACCCAAACTTCACGAACCGGACCAGCAAATTAGGGCACCACTCACATTTTTGCGAAAAAACTGGCGCCGCACGAAATCGTGACAGCATCGAGACGCTTAACAGATAGCATCCCGACGCTGGCGCGATTTCAACAGTCTGGAGCGTGGAATCGCGACAGTGTCGAGACGCACAACGTCTAGCGTCCCGACGCTGTTGCGTCTGGAGCTGTTTTCTGGGCAGAACCGTGGCTGTTCTTCACAAAATTCATCAATTTCTTCTGCGATCTTCATCAATTTTCAAGCCTAAACTAGACCCGGACTGTACAGACTCGATATTTATAATTTAATGCCCCAAAACACAGGGGCCTTTACAATTGATCACATCAAAAAATCATAAATTCTAAGGCCAATTAAACCTAAACAGTTTATCGCAAAATTAAACATTCATTATGCAAATCTCACCTAAAACCAACGCAAATTTTAATTCCTAAATTAAAAAACAAACCTGGCTCTGATACCAATTGAAGGGATACTAGCCCTTTCGCAGCGAAAATACGTACAGAACCTTTAACCCCGAATTAATTTAAGAACAAAATACCAATACGTTGGGTAAAATACAACAATTTAAACAAGTTTAAACATGTTGGAAATTGCTTATAAAACATGCATATACAGCCCTAAAAATAGATCTTATCTATAAAAATGGATCCTATTGATCCTAGGCCGAGAAATAATTACCTTTGAAGAAACTCTTGATGGTTTCGCCAAATTTTCTCCGAATTGCTCCCAAAAACAGCAGCAAGCGATCCTTGTTTTCGCTAGAAAAGACACCACGAACACTACCACTTGATTGCACCGGTATTCTCAATGGGAGTACACGTTGAGAGCTTGTGGGAGCCGAAAACTCTAAGGATTTTTTCTGGAAAAAGGACAACGTATTCCCAGAGAGAGAGCAGAACGAGAGAGAGGGCGAGAGAGAGGGAGAGAGGCGGGAGCCTGAGAGTGTTCTCTTCAAAAACTGAAATTCAACCCCTTACCTATTGATTAGGAGGATAACTGCACGCCCTATTTCTGGTAACTGAAGTTCAGTTACAAGATAATTAATTATCAATTTAAAAAACAAAATTTTAAATTATAATTAATTAAAATTCAATTAATCAATATTAATTGAAATATCATTAATTTAAATCTTATTTAAATTAATCCCTCTTTAACCTATAGTTTAATTAAATCAATTTTAATTAAACTTAATCAATTAATTAATTCAAAATTAATTAATATAAAAATAATAAAATTGAACATCACATATTCAATTATTATTTTCCCTCTCAAAACTATAGTATTAATATACATCCAATGCACATTAATTATAACCTATAGTTTTAATATGAATCAAATTCATATTTTAGTTTAATATTCGAACACTTTCGAATATTCAATCCTTCCTTAGAATTTCACCTCAACGCCCTAAATGAGCTACCAGTGGGTCCTAATGGACCTACAGATCAGAAGCTCCAACGATATGAGATTAGTTGGCTAAACTCATTAACCAAGTTAATCAATATTCGTTAACTGTGGTTCACTCCACTAAAGAACCACAGCTGCACTCTTCTCACTGCAGATATATTTCTGTGTCCATGGATATCGACCGTCAACAGCAAGTTAGCCCTTCACGTGTGTTCGTACCCCAGCTAGGTCAAATTACCGTTTTACCCTTGGGCTACCTCTTGGTCCTTAAGTACCAGTGCTCCTCTAATGAACAACCTGTTTGTGATCCAACCAGCAAACAAAAATCCCTCTCGTGCCATAAAGAGGGTAGGGCCCATTGTTCAAGACCCGGAGACACCACTTAAGGGAACACACCTCTACTTACCCTAATATCAGGAAGGAGGGAATTCCATCTTGTAAGACTACGTTCCCAGCTCCCCACTCGGTCTTGTCCCCAAAATGGTAGGCTTATTGAGTCGGCGAACAAGCCACTCTCACCCGTACAAATCAAAGGACAATCCCTCATGGACAGGAGTCCATAATCCACTCAGGATTAAGGCCAAGTTGCATAGGTCATCCTAGTGAAATAGAAACAGAACTAACTAACGGTGTTACAGTTAGTGGTAAACTATTTGGCGATCCGGTCTTTGTGCAAACTCATTGCACAGGATACCCCCACTCGCATGCCAACTACATGAACGCGTTGGATCATTACGTTTGTATCAATATACAAAGCGGGTTGTATCCATAGTGTCACCAGGACAAGGTACCCAGCCTTATCCCTATACTACAGACCCTTTAGGCTAAAACTTGAACATTGATCCCCGTATGTCCCTACATTCTAGTTCAAGCCTCATTCTATTAGCCTTGGATGTTTAGTTTATTGGATTAGGGTTATTAAGACAAGATATAATACAAACATTGAATAATACATCACTTTATTAATGTTCGGTCAAATGTACATTTACTATCTACGAGTTTTAGGGCATAAAACCCAACATACTTATCATATTGCTAATTCATTGAGGACAATGAATAACTTAAGTTTGAGGAACTTTTAGCTACTCAACTTGTTTTTCCCAAGTATTCCTCTCTTTCATAATAATTTTTCTAGGTTGTTGAGTAACCAGGGACATTTGTGACACCCACAGTCTGTCTTTGCGTCAAAAGATGACCTAGGAGAATATATAAAAAAATGATGATAAAAAATTAATTGCTGAAAAGAAAATTTGTGAAAATTTTGCTGTGAAAATTGAAAGAGCAAAAATTTTGAAGGATGAATGATAGTTTAGCTGTTTTCTGTCTCCCAAGGCTTAGGTGAGCTTCATCATAAAATGTCGCCATTCTGAGAAGCAAGGGATAGAATAACTAAGGATTTTTTGGTATAACAATGAGTATTTAGCCTAGTTGGTGATAAGTTTGAGGCAAGGGTATACTGCACCACAAAGTCAGTCATCTCATGCTTAAAAGCTTATGACTGTAAGGATGCTTTAAGTCTGAAGAACAAAAGAATAAATCCCCTGAAATATGTGTCCAAATATGTCTGATAATAGAACTAAGTTGTGATAAGTTCTTAGGATTGAGTTAAAGGTGGTGATTATTTGTTCAAAACTGAAAGAATTATTTTGCTGCAGCAGTGTTTGGTTTTGTAGGATGCTCAGATAAAAGTTGAAGGTAGTGTTGGAATATCTGTTTTGATTGAGTTGTGCTATGACTAATGTTTTGAATTTTCAAGGGAAGGTGAGTTAGTATTGCTCGGGACGCGCAATAGTTCAAGTTAGGGGGTATGATAACTCTCCAAAAGGGAGTTATTTAGGCCTTAGTTCTATAGTTTTTTGTGTGTTATTTGTACTAAATAGGGTTGCTTTTAGATGAATATTATATGTTTTAACCCATTTAGAAAAATGGATGCTTTGGAAGTTATTTTGTGCAGAAAATATTGCCGAGTGACTTGAAGGAGCAAAATCTATTATCCAGCAAAGCATGGAGCAAAACTAACACGTAACAGCTCGTAATCCATTTTAATAAACTAGTGTTAGCTGAATTATTTTCGGATCTAAGAAGCTTGGAGAGCCCTTCACGTGTCTAAATGAACCTAATTAGGTTAAACCTCATCTTATAAAAGGAGGGAGACGTCAAAGATAAATTCATTCACGATTGGGAGACCGAATCAATTGGCTGGAGGCCGAATTGACGGGAGAATGGAGATCTAAGAAGTCCATTTGCGATTCCTCTCAAGAAGACGAAGTTCTTCTATGTTCTTGGTGGTTTGGAGCAGCCGTTTCATCTTCCCAATTACTAAAAGGGTTAGTATTTCTTGTGTATTTCGCATTATGGATGTGCTTATCGAGATTGTAACGTATTTTATGTTTTCAATCATGAACTAATTGCTTTGTAGGCATGGGTTAAGAATTATGTGATTGTTATATTTATAAAATCTGGAAATTCTATTTGATTATGATCATCTTGAGTTATTGTTGTTCTTCAATTTCATTATGTCCCCGCCTTCGTAGCCGGTATGTATAGCTTCTCCTACTTTCAGGGATGATTTAGGAGTTGTGTGGCGATAATTCACGTTAGACCATTATGAGTTGGTGAACGCCAGCAGTTGAACTACTGATAGTCAATTGCCTAATGCTTGATCGATAAAGCTTCATTGGAGTTGAAACATATTCCAAAACATCCGGAGTTCCGGGAGGATCCCGCTGATAATACTGCATGAGATTGACGGATCAAAAGAATTGCTGGAACATCATTATAAACAATTACAGAAGTCTTAACCTGTGTGAGCTTCCATTCTGTTTTCTCTAGTCGTAATCATTTATTGCTTTTGTATATCTTTTGTTTCATCATTTTAAAAACCCAATCAATTTAACCAACCATTTGAAATCACTAAAAAAGCAAATAAAATCAATAGAGGTGGCCAATTTCAAGACCCTGTGGATACGATAAATACTTATCACTTGCTGCTAGATTGTGTATACTTGCACAGTGTTTTGAAGTGAATTTTATCTATATTTTTAACCACTTCAGAATTGCAACAGTGACTCTTCTAAGTCACAACTCATGCAACTCTCTATGCAACTCACAACTAATCATCAAACGTATTTAGCCCTCACTTGGCTCTCCAAGACTGACCCTTTGAGACACACTACCCCTAACCATTTGTACCCAGGGCCACAATGCTCTCTACGGAGCTTAGCGTTCGACCCTTGACCATTTGTACCCAAGGCCTCGAACTTTGCATCGCGCTTTGGCCATTTGTACCCAAGATGCATTGATGCTTTCTAGACTCATCACACCGATCCCTGACAATTTGTACCCAAGGCCTCGATGCTCCTTTTAAACCCACTGGTGACATGTCACCCCTAGACCATTTGTACTCGAGGTGCACTGACATTCACCTAACTTTCCTTTCTTTCATATTCAGGTCCCTGACCTCTCTATTATAATATCTAGAATGCATATGCCCTGCAACATGCACCTAGACTCATGTACTATGCCCACCAAGCATATACATACAGCAACAACATACTATCTGTAACGACCCGACTTCTTAATAAGCCTTAAAGGGACCGTTACGACAATGCATGCTTTGGAGGCCTTTTAAATAAAAATAATTTGAAACATAAACACAATTTAAGCAAAAACTTTAAAACAAAACTTTTAATTGGGATCCCTATTTTTAAAGGTTAAGCTCTAAATAATTTCTAAAACATAAATGTACAAGGCCTCGAGAAATTTTCTTAAAACAAATTTACAACTCAAATAAAGTAAAATAGTGTTCTTAACGCGGAAGAAAACAAAATATGAACTCAAGTCTCCTCATGGCTGTCTGTCGGATTCTCACCAATCGCCTTTCACCTGCTCTTGCCTTTACCTGAAAGAAAATATTTTTGAAAAGAATGAGTATTTTAAATACTTAGTAAGTGACCCTACTATTGAGGTTGGGTCACGCTTTAAAAACAATTTTAAAAATCAACAATAAATATAATTTTGGTGGCTCTCACTCTATTTTAAACTTAGGATATACATCAATTTCATGCATATCCTAGACACATCAATTTCATGTGTATTTCTAATGAGAGAGGATATGCATCACTTTCATGCATATTCTAGACACGTCAATTTCATATGTCTCCTACGGAGGCCGTCAATTTCACGAAACCTCGGGGTCGTGAATTTCACAAACCTCAACTTAGGTACATCAATTTCATGTCCCTAAGCCTTGTGTAGGCATCTCCGAATGTACATCAATTTCATGTACACTAATTTAGACTCATTCCTTTAATGGAATTTAAAGTCATAAATAATTTAAAATCAATCCTTTTAATGAGATTTTGAGAGACCACCAATTCAACTATTTTAAACATGAACAAATGCGAACATTAACAATGATTTTTCATGCTTTCAATAACTTTTCATAAACTCATGCATAATTGAAATATGCTCAACTTTCATGCTTTTAATAATCATAATGAAATTAAAAAACATCTTATAATCACGAATATTTAATAAAATAAATTATTCTAAACAAGAGAATTTTAGGAACTCAAATATTTGCACCCAGTAAAAATTCAACAGTAAGTTCACTTACCTCGGCTTAAATATTCTGAACAAACTAAATTAGTTCTTTAATTCCTAGGTCCTTAACCACACAAAACGGAATGTCGTTTGCTGTTCGGGGTCTCAAATTCGCTCCAATCTTCCAATTGAATCACCAACATGCTAACGACCTTGCAACCACATGCCAAAATCAATGGGTATTTAATTATACTCAATAAACAGTCTCAAAACCACCATAAAACTCTTACCCAATGCTGGAATTAGCTAAAACCCAACAAAACAAGTGGAACTTGGAGAAAATCGCGTCTTCAATACCGCCTCGCCGGAAAACGCGTTGCACCGCCTCACCCACCTCCCGAATCCCCCGGAGAACGTCCACAGGTCGAGACTCACGCTGCACAAACCCTTGCTCACAGTCTACTTCACCAACCAATGTTGAAAATTTCGTCGTCGACCCACCGCGAAGCTCGAACCCACGCCTTACCGGAAACGCTAACAACCGCCACTTGCCGTCGCGAGGATACCACGAAGACGATGTGCGGGGGGGGGGGGGAGCGGGAGGTCTGCAGACGCCGCCGCCGGAGGTAGGAGTTCTGCTGCGTTGGCTGCCGGATATTGGAAGGGAAGAAAGGAGGCTGCCGTCGGGTTGAGAGGGAGAAGAAAGATGAAGAAGAAGAAAATCAGATGACCTAGGACTGCGTGCTTCATCTTAAAACAAACCCTAATGGGCTTGGGCTTGACTCAAATTTCCCAAAAACTACAAAAATGCCACTCCAGCCCACACTTTTTAAAATTCACCAAATTTTCAAATTTTCAAATTTCCCTTTCAACCTAAATTAACTCCCTAACTAACTGAATTGAATTACCTTTAAATTACGGGCGTTACACTATCGACTCATGCTTAACTCATAAAAGCATAACAACTAGCATGCTTAACAACCAAGCATCACACAAAACAGTTCATACTATTCGAATATCCCATATATACATAAGCAACATAAGCAAGAAACAAAACATGTATATAAACATAGAAGCAATAAGCAAAGAGCAAGAGAATAGTTATAAAGCGAGTAAACTGGCAGTGTGCATCATGCAATCAAAGAGACCCCAACAGCTAAGAATTACATTCCTATAGCTTACGAGCACTCCTAAAGAACAAACCAAGAGCCCCCTAAAAGCTCGAAAAGCTCCTAAATAGATAGATTAACGCTTAAGGGTTAGAATCAAGCTTAAAAACTTAATACAGACTAAGGAATGCTTATAGAAGAATTTCTTACCAAAATCAAACTTGGCCTTAAGCCTGCAGGCTAGCTCAACAACTTAGAACAAGCTTAATTCCTAAAACAAGAACATTTAAGCACTGAGAACTAGCTTTATGCACCAAACCAAGATTGAACGAGTTTAAAGAGCATTGATACCTACTAAGCTCCACAAAGCAGAACAAGTTCCTTGCTGGAAATAACTCAAGTAAGCTATAATTGATCTCAAGCTACAAGTAAACGACTTTAAGCATCAGGGACTAATTAGTGAAGCCTAACAAGAGTTCTAACAAGGCTTAAATGGTGAAGAAACTTACCGAACCATGCTAAACGAGCCTAAAAGCATGCTGCCCAGTGATAAAAAAGCTCCAAGAACGACGACCTAAAGTCATCGAACCATGAGCACTACGATTCGAGGTCAATTGACTTGTGGGTAATCATCCAAAGCCCACTTTAGGTCTAAATGGTTGCTGGATAGTGGATAAATGAGGCTTAATCCTGCAATTTTGAAGCCAAAAAGGAATGGGTAAACCATAATCAAACTCAAACAAGCATGGGTCATGATCTAGGAGAATTTTGAACTTCAAAACTACATGGGCACAAGCTAAAACTTGAAGAGATCGAGTGGGTCTTAAGTCAAACTTACCAGAATGCCAAAGAGGAGAAGATTCGTGTTGAAACTCACGGATTGAAGCCAAACAAAGAAGGAAAATCGCGCCTAAACGTCACTGCTCGCTGCTGAACATTTTCGATCTGTTGTAGATTTCACGTCGTCCAGTTCTCCACCGGAGAAGACCTAGAGTGGATAACCCACACGCTAGTCGACAGGAACGAGAGTGAGGAAGACGAGCTGGCGGCGTCACAGGTTGATGGCAGCGTGCGAGAGAGAGATAGAAGACTTACTTTGTGGAGACTGGCCGACAAACGAGAGAGAGGAAACGACAGGACTGTAGAAAGAATGCCTGAGGATTGCTGCACGGTCTTCATACCGTGCAAAATTTGGCCGAAGAAAGGAGTTGTGTGGTTCTCGTCAGAGGGAAGCTTCAACGTCGTGGGTCTTGCTCACCGGAAGAAGAATCGAGAGAGAGGGAGAGTGGTTGCGTGGGTGGCTGGCGAATGAGGAAGAAGAATCTGAGGGGGGGTTGCTGAGCGGCAGCCACACATGAATCCAGGGGTTCATCCTTCAGTCCTCTTGGCCCGGTTCATTTTCATCATCCTTCAGCCTTAAGCCCACCTTAACGTACCTCCTGCACACGCTGGAGCCGTGCCAAATTGGGCGTGTCTATGATCCCCTTATCAAACAGGATCACATCTCCCTCATCCACCGGAACCCCTGCTCTTCTACACAGCATCGTGATTGTGTTCGGAAAGAATAGTTTCCCCACCTTCTTTTTCCAACATCCAAAAATCTCATTCGCAATGATCCTCCCTACATTAATACTGAGAGACCGTAAGATGGCAAAAGCTAGGAGAACCCGTTCCCTGGAGATTGTCGAGTCATGTGTTGTTGGAAGCATCTTCTGTCTAATAAATCCCATCCATGTGTTCTCTTCCCTTTTCAAATAAGCCGACTGGAATGTCCTCTTTTGAGTCTTGGATAACTGCCACTGTGCCCCTTCAATTCCTACCTCCCTTACAGCCTCACTTAGTTGCTCATCAGATGGCGCCACGGCCATCTCATTATATGTCGCATGGGGGAAGTTTTGAACGTTGTACAGTGCATTGATAGCACTTAGACTCCAATCCACCTCAACTCCTCGGACAATTACCTGGAAACCATCCTCCTTGACAATGTTAGCATAAAATTCACGCACCACCTGTGCATTTACAGATTCCGGCTTCGCACAAAACAGCTCCCAGTCGTGGTCTGCAATACCGGTCCTTAGAAACTGTGGAAGATCACCACTGAAACCGCGCTCGAACAAGAAATTCCTTTTCAAAAGCTCAGCGTATTTTGCTCTGGCAAAATTGTTGACGAAGCGATCAAATGGAACCTGCTGTTCTTTTATCGCCCCGTGTTCTTCCGATGCTTCAGCAACATTTTTGCCCTTCTCTGCCCTGCGCTTGAGCAACTGCTCTTCCTCAGTCTTCTTATCTGTTTCGTCTCTTTCTTTCTCCTCAGCTTCTTTCTTCTCTCTTTCCTCTCGCTCTACCTTTTCTCTCTCAGAATCTGATGATGGTGGTGACGGGGTATCAGTCTGAATCACCTGAATACGGTCGGCCTTTCTTTTTATGCGGCGGCGTTTCGGCGGTTCGGGCATGATTACCTCAACACGAGCTTCTTGGTCCTGCTCGTTTCCTCTTTCAGACACTGTGTCTACCTGCTCGTCTCTCACCATCTCAGCCTGCTGTTCTTGATTCTCCTTAACATTTTCCTCTCGAGCCGTATCTGTATCCGCAAGTCTCTCATCAGCCTCTCCTAGGGTCTGTTCTTGCAGTTCTTCCAGGTTTTCTTCAACCACTGCAGTAGCCTCATCCTCTGTCACTTTTTCCTGTTCTTCCGCCCTCTGTTGTCGCCTTCTTCTTTTAGCTTCTTTCTCCTCCGGTGTTCTTTTCTTCTTAGTTTTCACTTTCGGAACTTCGGGGGTAATGAGTATTTCCTCTTCACTCTCTCTCTCTCTTTCTTTCCTCGCTCTTGTTTTGGCCATGGATAACTCAAAGGGTTTTGCAAAGAATGAAAAGGAGAAAGAAAGAATGTAGATGGCAAGATAGAATCAAGAAGACGAAGTAGAACGAAGACTTACCAATGTCTGCAAATAAATAGGGCTCCAGCAATTTGAAATCCTAACCGAAAGGATTTGCTCCGTAATAAATGGTTTTACCGTTCACAATTAAGTTGCAATTCAAATCCCTAACGGTAAAATTGTGGAACTCCAATCATCTATGGGAAATAACGGCATGCTGTCAACGACTAAACCGTTGGATTGTCCCTTCACGACATGTGGCAACATCCCTGCAATTCACCTGCCCATAGAAATTCAAAAATCCCAATGGTAAAAATAATTACTCACACTAAAATCCTTCCTATGCATACGAGAAATTTGCTCCAGCATTATCTTTGTTGCAACAATCTTCCGAACCTGCCGAATCTTAGATATGGAATTTAAATTTCAAAATAGGCAAATCAAATCTTTTAAATTAAAATTAAACTTTAACCGATCAAATCAAACTTAATCTGTTATTCTCAAAAGAAGCCGAATAAATTAGAGAAAATCTCAATTAATTAAAACTAGAATTCAAATAACTGAAAATAAAATCTAGATAAAATCTAATAAAATCTAACTAATTAAAAGATAATTGAAAGATAATTTAAATAAATAACCCGAAAATCAAATCAAATTCAAAACAAAATAGATAAGATCTAATCAAATATTTAAAGACAAAATCTAATAAATCTCGCAAAATCAAATCTAACCTAACCGCAATTAAAATCAAATCAACGAAAAATAAAATCAATACAAATCCTGGGAGCTCAAAATATTGCCCTGTAAAATGCTCTCGCAAACATCTTGTTTTCTCTAAATCGGCCAACAACTTGAAAGAAAGATATTTGAAAGAAAACTCCTCTACCAATAATGCTTAACACGTTGACCATTCACTTTGAACACTCTCCCATCGTTTTCAACACATTGTTTAACCATAGATGCATCATTCGATAAATAAAACTTCACCCCATGGAAAAATTCTTTCATTTGTTCTTTTGATAAACCAGGAGGAAAATTTCCAAAATCAAGGTAATCGAAAAAGTCATCATACCAAGGTGTTTTCACTGCCTTAATATGGATTATAGTTAAATCTGATGCAACAATAATGGGCAACGTCTCACTTTCCTCAAGATACACATACTTTAGATGATCCGGTAAGGGCTTCAAATCTAAAGTGGGTGCCTCAATCAGGGATGGCTTAATTGGTGGAGCCTTTCTTTGATCTAAATCTAAAGACTCAAAAACATCCTCACATCTAAACAATTATTTTTCTTTTTTTTCTATCTAAAGAACAAAATTCAAAATCTTCTACACTAACCTCTCCATGCTTTTCTGAATGCTTATCAGCCGAATCCTGTATTGCTGTCTCAATAACTGTGCTCTCTAGAATCCTGATGAAGGAGCAATCCTCCATTTCGTCTGGATATTTCATGGCTTTAAACACATTAATTTTTACTTCCTCATTACAGACTCTCATTGTTAATTCTCCTTTTTGAACATCTATTAATGCCCTACCAGTAGCCAAAAATGGACGACCTTCCCTTCTAGGGTGTTCAGTATCTGATGGAAGTTTCCCTTGAGGCCTTGCCTTGAGCTCATTAGCTAGCTGACCCACTTGCAATTCCAAGGCTCTCATTGAAGCTTGATTACTTTGAATTGCAGCGTCTGTACGAGCCATAAATTCTTTCATCGTTGCCTCGAGAGAATTCTCCGAATGTTGCTGGGGCAAAGCCTGCCTATTTTGCTGGGGCATTACCTACGCTTTAGCAAATCCCGGTTGGTTCATCTTCTGTTGCGCTTGTACGTTATTTCCTTGACCTCCCCATGAGAAGTTGGGGTGGTTGCGCCAACCTGGATTATAGAAGTTAGAATAAGGGTTGTTCCTCTGATTACCTACAAAAAACACAGACGCTGGATTGCAGGGGCAAAACTCGTAGTTGTGGTCTTCACCGCAATAGACACATGCTTCGTCCGTGACTTGGTTCACCACTGCTACAGGCTCCATAGCTGGTGGCTGCTGATGACTAATCACTGTCACATTCTTAAGAGCGTTAGCAATCATTAAAAGATCAACCCTAATGGTGGACACACCATCAACCTCTAATACACTCTTAACCTGTTTATTTGTGCCTCTAACATCCGACCACTGACAACTATTAATAGATATTCTTTCTAAAATTTCATAAGCTTCATCAAAAGTTTTTACCAAAAGGGCCCCTCCAGCCGAAGCATCGACCATACCTTGGGTTACTCCATTTAAACCATTGTAAAATGTTTCCATTTGAATACAATGAGGTAACCCATGGTGGGGACACTTTCGTAAAAGCTCCTTAAACCTCTCCCAAGCCTCACTAAAAGTCTCGTCCTCAAGTTGCCTAAACCCTACTATTTCACTCCTTAATTTAGCATTTCTATTACGTGGGAAATATTTACTCAAAAATTTTTCAGCTAACTCATCCCACGTCCTAATTGATCCTGGAGCAAAAGAGTTTAACCATGACTTTGCTCCATCTCTAAGAGAATACGGGAACAAAGTTAATCTAAGAGCATCTCTAGGCACTCCTTGAATTACAAAAGAATCACTAACTCCTAGAAAAGACTTAAGATGTAAATGAAGGTCTTCAGATGACAAACCATGGAATTGCCCCACGGTTTGCAACATCTGAAACATTACCGGTTTCATTTCAAAATTCGCCGCTGGGATTTGGGGACGTGCAATCCCTGGATTCAACTCATTAAACATCGGGACAGCATACGCTCGAATGGCTCTGGTCCTATCGTTCGCTATCAAGATAGGATTCTCAGCCTGATTATTTCGCTGCTCATTTTGCTCAAACAGTGGGTTTTGCTGCAGCAACGGATTCTGCTGGGGGTTTGCTGCTGCTGGACCTTCATGAACCTGTGGAAGTTGCGGCACGTTCTCCATCTGGTTTCTGCGCTGCTCCCTCCTTCTGTTCCTAAATGTCCTTTCAATTTCTAGATCAAGCTCAAACCGTATCCCAGGCGGATCGCTCATGCACCAAAATCACACCTGCAAAAACAAAAGAAACAATCAAAAAGTTCTAGCACCAAACCACTAAAACACATACACAAAACAAATCAGATAAAAACTTATTCAAGTCCCCGGCAACGGCGCCAAAAACTTGTCGGGTTCCTAGAGTGAGTAAAAATATAGTATAAAATACTATAGAATTCCTGTGCAAGTATACACAGTCTGCAGCAAGTAATATTATCAATCCGAGCCCTGAATGAGTTTCCACTCTACCTATTTTTGTGTAACTTTTTAATGGTTTCAAGAATAATAAAATGATTGGGTTTTATCGGAATTATGCTGAAGCAAAATAAATGACAGAACAATAAGTAAACAAATAGATAGACAAATTAAAGGCAGGCGCTGGTTAGGTTTAGTGATTATTCTAAAATATGCTCCAGCAATATTATTGATCATGCATTTCTCGCAGTATTATTAGCGGATTCCTCCCGAAACTCCGGATCTTTTGGGATATGTTTCAAACCCAATGAAGTACGACCGATCAAGCACTAGGCAACTGGCTATCCCTAGCTCAGTCACTGGCGTTCACCAATACACAATGATCGTAGTGTGGATAATTGCCACACACTCTCTAAATCATCCCTGAAACTAGAGAGAGTTATTCACACCGGTTGGCCAGACGGGCATAAAATAAGAATAAGCACAACAATTAACCAAAATGCGATAGTCAATTTATTACTAGAGATGAAACACAGTAATCACATTATTCCTAACCAACACCTTAAGCTACTTAGTTCATAATAGGCATAGGAATACGAATTACAATCTGAGTATGCATGTCCATAACCACAAGTTAATAAAGAAAATAAACTCCCTAATCAGCTTGCGGTAGATGGTGTTCTTGATGATCTTCAATCTCCCTATACTATTCGGCTTCCAAGGGAAAACATGGAATGAGTTTGACTTGGACGGCTACTTCCTTTTATAGAAGGAAAGGAGACTTGAATTAGGTCAACTTGGACACGTGTAGGGCTCTCCTTGCTCCTTTATCCCGAAAATAACTCAACAGAAGTCGGTTCATGAAGTTGGCTAACGAGCTGTGATGTGGCAGTTTCTGCTCCCAGTTTTGCTGCAGCATAGAATTTGCTCCCTCCAGTCGCTCAACAGCATAATCTGCACGAAATAATTTCCAATGCTTCCATTCTTCCAAATGGGTTAAAACATGTAATATCTATCCAAAACCAACCCTAATAAGCATAGAGGACACACAAATCTCTATATAATTGAGGCCTAAATAACTACCTTTTGGGCAGTTATCAATGTGGTCGGGCTCCTATTGATCAGATAGGTCACCGTGTTGATTGCCTTTGCCCAGAACATCTTAGGCAATCCTGCATGCAATCTCATGCACCTGGCACGCTCATTCAGCGTCCTGTTCATTCTCTCAGCCACACCGTTTTGTTGTGGTGTCCCAGGAATGGTCTTTACCATCACAATCCCATTGTCTGCACAATATTTCTTAAATTCCCCATCAACATATTCGCCACCATTGTTCGACCTCAAGCTTTTAACTTTTAGACTTGTCTCATTCTCAACCATAGCCTTCCAAGTTTTGAAAACAGAGAATACATCAGACTTATGTTCGAGAAAATAAGTCCATACCTTCCTGCTTGAGTCATCTATGAAGGTCACATAATATCTGGAACCACCAAGAGAAGAAACTTCAGAAGGCCCCCACACATCAGTGTGAACTAACTCCAACTTTGTGGATTTTGGCTTTGCTCCTGTTTTTGAGAAACCGACACGTTTCTGCTTCCCAAATACACAGCCCTCACACAACTTGCGTTCAACTGCCTTCAGTCCCTGTAACTTTCCTGCAGAGTGAAGAAGCTTCATACCTTTTTCACTCATATGTCCCAGCCTGTTGTGCCACAAATCTATCTGGCTTGAGTGATCTACAATAGCCACCATATCTTTGTCATCGTTGTTGACATATAAAGTTCATGACTAGCATCCTCGAGCAATTATCATGGCACCTTTTGTAACCTTCCAGTTTCCTTGACCAAAAGATACTTCACATCCTTCGCTGTCTAACTGTCCTACAGAAATAGAGTTCTTCATCATATTTTGAACGTGACGTACCTTGCGAATTTTCCAGGTTGAACCATTCACCATTTTCAATTTAACGTCACTGATCCCAAGGATGTTCAAAGGCTCTCCATCAACTAGATACACTTTTCCATGATTTCCTGCAACATAGTTTTCAAGAATGTCGCGTTGACCTGTAGTATGGAATGACGCACCTGAATCAATCACCCATGTGTCATGAGCACTTTCCACTGCCAGAACCAGAGCATCATGCATCTCATTAGCAACGACATTTGCACCGGCTTCATTCCCTTCAGTTCGCTTCAGGGTTTTGCAGTTTCTTTTCAGATGTCCCGGTTTACCACAATTCCAACATTCTAATCTGCCATTCCTAGACTTGCTTCTGTTGTTTCTTGATTTACCTCGATTTCCATGACTTCTGTTATTACTCCTCCCTCTGTCTACATTCAATGTCGAACTAGAAGTAGAAGCAACACCTGAGTTCTTCCTACGAATTTCTTCTGCTAGAGCAGAATCTCTAACCTGTGAAGACTGCAATTTATCTTTACCACATGAATTAGAAAGTGCAGCCTTCATGGTTTCCCAACTATCAGGCAAAGATCTCAACAACAAAATCGCATTTACTTCATCAGGAAATTCTAGTTCAACATCAGCTAATTTGTTCATCAACAAATCAAACTCATTTAAATGGGCAGTAAGAGATGTACCTTCAGCCATTTTCAAGTTAATGAATTTAGTTGCGAGATACACCTTGTTATTTACCGAGGGTTTTTCATACATGTTAGACAATGTTGTCATCAGCTCTGCTGTGGTCGTTGCCTTCGCCACACTGCTTTGCATGTTTTTCGTCAAAGTCAGGCACATAGTCCCCAACACCTTTTTGTCCAACTTCTTCCATTCTTTTTCTCCCATGTCATCAGGCCTTCCTTCTAATAGTAAGTCCAATTCCTTGGAATGCAAATAATCTAATATCTGACACTTCCAAAAAGAAAAATCTGATCCATTAAATATAACCAATTTCTCATCCCCTCTTGACATTGTTCTACAACCCAAATCCTCTGATACCAATTGTTAGGCGATAAAAGTATAATCAATCTAAATTCAGACAATATATAATTTATCGCAATTCTCAGATCTGGTTCCAGTGTCAAATATAATGTGAAGTAAATAATTTGAAACCAAGAGCTTAGAAAAATAGATAAACCAATCTAAAATTCTAAGCAACAAGAACAATAATAAATAAAAGAGAATGGAGGAGAATTTGACAACGAGTTTTATACTGGTTCACCCCATGTTGGCTACGTCCAGTTCTCTGCTAACGATGCAGGTTCCACTAAAACTCCAGGGAGAAAGTTACAAGAGTTTTCAACGCTCAAGAATGATTTCTCTCACTTTTCTCTCAAGAAAAAAGGCTCAAGAATCACTCTACAACAAGCTCTCAAAAAACTCTTAATGGAAGCAAAACACTCACAGCAAAATAACTCAAGAAGAAAAAAAAAACTCTCAAGCTTTCTATATTTTTCTTCTCACAAAGACAACCAATGTTTTCTTCTGTAGGATGATAAAAAAAAGTGAAGACAACCTCCTCCCTTATATAGGCACCTCCACCTCCTTTTTAGCCGATCAAAATCAGAGGGAAGCAAATTCAGTAGGAATTGCATGCGCAATTGCCTTTTGCCTTTGATAGATTGTAGCCACAATCTGTGTTCTAAGCTAATTTATTGCAAAACACCAAAAATTGATTATTTCTTAGTTAATAACTCTTTTGACCTCAAATATGCTTAAATTACATACTTTGAATATTCAACTTTCACACTTTTACAAATTTAGACTTGAGAAATCACAAATATGATTAAGATATCAAATTGACAAGAAATATGTCAAGTTATCCTATAAATACCTAATTATAAATCTATAAAAGGTAACGTGATTCTTTAATCTAAAATCTGGCTCACTCCTAAAACTCTCATCTAACTTAAGCATCAGAGTTTGGTGTGGAAAACACCACATCGATGTGCAGTTCTTGTTCTGTTGATCACCTTTTCTCTTGTTAAACAAATACATCGTTGCAATCAAATGCATTCTTTGTGTTCGGATTTGTACATCTAACGATAATTATTTCAATAAACACGACATCAATATTAATAAAATGTTTAATGAATCAATGTTTGCCTGCAACTAACTCATCCAACATTGATAATAGATTTATCTCACATGTATACCGATAATAAATATTCTAATCTACAACTTGTTCATTTTTTATTAATTTTGTTTCTTGAAAATTTCAACCTACAAGTAGTTATTTCTAGATTTTTACACCACCAAAGTTTATTATAGTGTAAATCCCCCTTTTTAATTAGGTCGTGAATAAAATTTTATAGGGATGTAGCTTTTAATATTTTTAATCCGACTACTTTCTTAAGCATCAAGTTTAGACTATTATACCTATATAAACAAATAATTTTAATATTTTATGGCACTGTAACTAATTCCCTTTTATTGTTAGCCGCAACCTATGAATTAGATGAGACAACTAATAGCATTACTATTAATTGAAAGAAACACCTAGTATGCAATATAGTTGCCTTAACCAATGTCATTTGAGGATATATATGACTAATAAATATTTATAATTGCATGCACTAATATATTTGCCTTAACCAATGTCATTTGAGGATATATATGATTAATAAATATTTATATTTGCATGCACTAATATAAGCTACATTTTGACCAACCTTCTTCTGATGAGGTGGAAGAGGTTCTTTTTTTAATATCAAACTTCCCTGAGTGGCAATGAGGAGGGTGGTTGTCCTAGCTAGCTTTAATTGGTTTAATTGAAGTACCTTTCCAAGAAAAAGTAAAAGCTACATTCAAAATAGAATAATATTTTTCTACTAAAAAAGTAAATAACTACTCAGAGTTAGTGGGACATTTTTTAATAATATTACAACTTTTAAAACTTATTATTGAAATATGGTTAGTTTGAAACTTATTATTTAAATATTGTAGTTTTAAATTTTCGGTCAGAGACGACCTTGAAACACGTGTCGCACATCATCTGACATGGTAATAAATTTTTTTTAAAAAAATTGCGGAACCTCTTTACATTTAACCAACAAAAGTGCTTCTCGCAAGGTGGTGAACGCGGCAACTATCTTCCTCCCTTTTCCATGTTTGAGTCTCAGTGGCTGCACTTTTCACGTTTTCTTTTTTTTTTTTTCGTTTTTTCTTTTCTTTTTTTTTCGTTTTTTCTTTTCGTGTTCTTTTTTTTTCGTTTTCTTTCTTTTTTCTTTTTTTTTTCGTTTATAGTTTTTTATTTTTAAAATTATCAGTAGTTTTTTTTTCTTGTTTCACTTTTCTTTGAAATTTGAAGTTTTTTATTTTTAAAAAAAATGAAATTTGAAGTTTGAAATATACTTAAAAATGAAAAATTTTATACCATTTGCTTTATATTTTTATTTTGAATTATAAAATTATTATAACCAACTTTTAAATTTAGCTAATTGAGATAAAAGAAAAATAAAAATGAGAAATATGACAAATAATCAAATTGTTGTTATTTTTATATCAATAACAATGGTTTCAATGAAGAGTGAAAAAAAGAAAATGTTTATTTTATATATTAAATTAATTCAAAATAAAAATATAAAGAAAATGGTATAAATTCTTTTATTTTTAAGTATATTTCAAACTTCAATATCATTTTTTTAAAAAAAAAAAAACTTCAAATTTCAAAGAAAAGTGAAACAAGAAAAAATAAAATAAAAAACTACTGATATTTTTTAAAATAAAAAACTAGAAACGAAAAAAAAAAAAGAAAGAAAAATGAAAGAAAGAAAACGAAAAAAGAAGGGGAATTGTGCTAAATGACTACAAAAAAAAAAAAACATTCTTGATTTTTGGCTATGGAAGTTCGGATTTTGTAGGCGTGGCTACCGAAATTTTAGAAACCGTTTCCTGGCTTTTTTTGGACGTTTTTACCCCTGGTATATACGGTTATATACAAACGACGTTAACAGTCTTTTTTGTTGCAAACGTCCCCTTTTTGCGTGGTGGATGGATCCCTACTTACATGGGATCGGTTGACGGTTTGTTTTGATCCTGATTTACCTATTTTTTCAGGCTTAGCCTTTCTAACGGTAAAAAATTATCTTTTTCAGTGGCATGAAACAGTCAACAGATGGATTACCAAAAAAAAAACGTCAAACAATTCCATAGTTGTATATAATAGTTCAATCTACACAGACAACAGGCGTACGATATCATAGATGCATATACTAATACATACACGTTTACAGGCAGACAATGAAGGGTATATAACTGTTCAAACACACGTGCGTACGAGCATGTATGCATATAGATGTACGAGATAGTAGTTGTACATATCAGTATATAAATGTGTGAGATCATGGATGTATATACTAATACATACACGTTCACAGACAGACAATGTACACAGGCTTGCCAATACATAGATTGCAAGGTGCAGGGGGGTATATAACTCCTCTCACACTCTTTCATATGACCACATCACAACATACTTTCCAGAGGAGTTTGCAACAATGATGGAATAGTATTTATCAGTACATACCGCTTCTGGTGGGTTCGACCTCCTCACATTCATCCTTTTTTGTCTGTTTGTCCTTCCCTTTGGGTCTCTTCGCATCCTGGATGTTAATTAGGGAGTTTAATTCTCTAATTTGTAATTCACAAGGGGTAATTATAGCATGTTTTACACAACCTAAAGAGTAAATACAGAATCTTACCTCCACGGGCTTAGTCTTTTTTGGTCTCTGCTTACAATCGAGCGTAATATTCTTGGAATGCATGGAAGAAACGAAATCCCTAAAATCTCGGGGGAATGTATCAGTTTTTTGCTAATATAAGGGAATGGGAATGAAGCTGTTACCTTGGATTGAACTTCTGAGAAATTGTACAGTCCTCGCGCAGAAGGAGAATCGAAGGAGGATGTGTGGCGAGCAAGAGTCTCGACGGCACGGCGGAAGAAGGTCGTCGGCACGGCGGATGTGGGTCGTCGGCGCGATGCGAGAGGTAGGGATTGGGATACACTCTGTGTTGGGGGTGGAAAATGGTGGGAAATGGAGGATTAAGTCTTTCAAGGGGTGGAAAATGGTGGGAATGGAGGGTTGTGGAAGATGAAGATGAACGGGCGGGCTGGTGCATGAAGGCAGTTCTGGTGGGAGGGTGGGCGGTGTTATGACAGCTCATAATTGCAGCAGGTAAGGTATCATAATTACTGTGTTCTTATTTGTTTTTTAAATTTTTCAGGTATAGTTAGTTGTAGGTAGTGAATCTTCCTATTGACAGGACCGTTGTTTCCGATTAATGGAGTTCGAAGGTGTTTCTCTTTATTGAGGGAGGTTGAACTTTGTACTCCTCCCCCAATAAAGGTATTTACTAATTTTTCCTTGGAACAACTCTTTCTTGTAGTAACAATATGATACATTGTCTGATTTTCAAAATAGTTTTGTGTTCTTGGATTTTTTTATTTCAAGCCTCCTAAAATATCTCCAACTTATTTTTAGGGGTGTATTTTATCTCTCTTAACCTCTGATTTTGGTTTTAAACGTTAAGAACACGTTAGGAAGTTTGTTGGGAGGACATTTTTGTCTTGTACAAATAGGGATTTATTAATCAGTAAATTGTTTAACCATCTATTTAATTTATAAACGTTCGTAGCCATTTTTCAAGCCACCTATTTATTTATAGCCATTTTTCTTGTTGCCCAAAAAAGAAAGAAAACGAAAAAAAAAAACGGAAAAAAGAAAGAAAACAAAAAAAGTGCAGCCACCAGGATTCGGACATGTTTAGGGAAGGAAGAAAGGTGTTGCATTCACCACCTTGCCAAAAGTATATTTGTTGATTAAATGTGCAGAGGTCGTTTCTTGAAGAGACGACCTCTGTAAATTTTGTTTTTTTTTTTTAATTTATTATCGACACGTGTTTCAAGGTCGTCTCTTGAAGAGATGACCTTTGACCGAAAATTTAAAACTACAATATTTAAATAATAAGTTTCAAACTAACTATATTTGAATAATAAGTTTTTAAAATTGTAATATTAATAAAAAATGTCCAGAGTTAGTTGGTATCTTTCTGCTAATCAATATTAAAAAAAAATGACTATTTTTTTAAAAAAGAAGAAATGTTTCCTCGTCTCCCTTTTCACATTCCTCTCTTCCGAGTTGTAAAAAACATAATAATGTTTGTATGATATTTTTTACTAACGGGTGAACAAGTTTTTTTTTTTTTTTTTTGAAAAGATCGAGTGAACAAGTATTATGTTTGTTTTCATTCTCAAATTATTTTTTATTCCGTCTTTTGAAGTTTCAAAATATCTAGTTTCAAACTTGTTTTATTTTGATCTATAACCTATAAATAGACTTTATATTTCATTTTTATATAAACCCACCATTTTTTACACCAATAACCTAAGAGCTTAGATTTTGTACATAGAAGTTGTTATTCAATTACTTTTATACCCCTTTCACAATTTTTATATTTAAAATACAATAAAAATCATAAAAGAAAAAAATCATATTTTATTCTTTCCTATTAAAAAATTCTCAATCCATCCATTCACTTTCTAATTTTAAAAACATCCTAAAATCACTCTCCATCTTTCAACAAAATCCCTAAAACCACTCTCATTTTTCCCCTCTCTCTTCCTCCCTTACGATTTCTCTCCCTCTCTCTCGACCTCCTTCTCCCTCTTCATGTTCGATCTCCTCTCCTCTTTGCCACTTGTTGTTGACGGCTAGCCACCACCAGAAGCGTCATTGTGGATTGAATTTTACAGGTGCGATTTATCTTCCCTGTTCTCTTGTACCGATTGCCTTAGGAAGCTAGCGAAGAACATGGGAGACCAAAGGAACAATATCATCTTCCCTTCTCTGCAACATTCTGATTCTGCTAGCGGTATAAGTTTAACTTGAATATCCTCTCATAATAGATTTCTACAACCACCTTGAATGCTTATATCCTTTTTCAGTTGTAAGATCAAACAGAGATGAAAAACCACTTCATTATACTATAAAAATTCAATCTTTTTTGTTGCTGAAGACTACAGTTGCTAAATCCCAGAGTGATAGATATGAATCTCAGAGGTTTCATGCTAGCAGTTATAAATGGTAGGGTAATTTTATAATAACCCCCCATTAAGTTAACTTGCATTTGTTCATATTTCTTTGTCACTGGTTTTGTTTCTTATTGTAGGAAATAACCCTCCTCTTTTTGTTGTCCCATCGTGGGTATCGTTGGATTTTACTGCCTCTGTCGTTCAAGCTAGCAACGTCCCAAACAATTTATTGTCGGCATCGTTGTAGGGAGGAGAAATTGCACGGTTGTCGTCGGACAAGAGAGTTGTTGCGTCCCATCGTTGGTATCGTCAGATTTTACTGTCATTGTCGTTCAAGCTAGCTACGTCCTAAACAATTGATTGTCGGCATCGTAGTAGGAAGGAAAAGTTGCACGGTTGTCGTCAACGAAGAAAGTTTTTGGAAAATAGTAAAGTTTTTTTAGTTGTATATTTGTTTCATACCATGGATATATTTTTCCTAAAATATAAGAGTATATTTAATAACATGAGGGATATATTTTGTATACAACTGATAGGACCAAATTGGCCCTATATATTTGTGCTTAATCTTGCTAGTTTTAAGAAAATTATTATGTTAATTGTATTGTTTTGTAGATGTTTGGTGATAAGAGCTTCTCGAGAGCCAATATTCCAAATTGACATTAATTCGAGGAAATTAACGTGGTTTTATCCATCTTGAAGTCCACGAGATGTCGAGGCAGTGAAAAGACCAAAGCAGAGCACTCAAAACTCGAAGACAACGTCAAAAGGATCAAGAATTGAAGCAGTCAAACAAGGAAGACTCGAGAGGTGGCGTGATGGCATCTCGACACTACGAACTTGAAAGATCGCTCAAATCACCGTTAGTGTCTTGACGCCACCCACGACGTATCGACGCCACTTCGTTATTTAAATACAGTAGTTTGCGATTTAGGTCATAAGTTTTGACGAGGGCAACAACCGTTTTCTCGATTTCTCCTTTGTTTCTCTCGTTCTTCTCTGTATTTTTATAGATTTAGGTTAGTTTAGGTTGGTTTCTCGAGCCTTGGGCTTGGATTAGACTTGTCTATGGTCGTCAAAGCACCGTTCGCTGTAATTGGAACCTCGGGATTGTAAGTAGACTTAAGTCTTATGAGATTTTTGGAGCTTACTATTCTGAATGTCTATTTCTCTTTAGTTTTCTGTGCTTAAAGTATGTTCTATTTACTGTTTGTGACTTTAGATTCCCACTTTTATAATTAGCATGCTCAGTAGGTTAGATTAACGCCCTAACTCGCAGCTCGTATGTTAATAATCTACTAAAGAAATGATTTTCAAGTAGCTAATGGATAGTTAGTTCGTATTTAGCACATAGACCGATTCGTGGGCACATGTTCCAAGAGCAGTTCTCTAACTTTGTTGCTTTGCATGATAGGTCTAGAGTTTAAGTCGATATTCGTAGTTAAATTGGATTTCTCCTAATTAATTATGGATATTCTAGCCTAGGGCAACAATTAGTTAATTTATTAATCATGGTCAGGTTAATTAATTAATCAATTGCATGTTGGTTCAACTAGTTCGTTGGGTTAGCGCTCTAGGGGTATCTTGATCTTAATGTCGTTACTGAATTGATTAATTTCAACGGGTTCGTAGGAGTGAATTAATTAGTAATTAGTAATTGAGTCGATGGACGGTTGGATCGAGTCAATTGATTTAGAATACCAATTAGACAGCATGCATGTAAACCATTATCTGCTAATCGATGAGTGAAAACGAATTTATTGAACCCGAGTGTCTTCAGCTGCAGTGATCGACAAGGTAAGATTAGCCAACCTCCCATTTACTTTTCTGTTATTTAATTTCCTGTCATTTACTTTCTCGCAATTATATCTTTCCCTACAATTTAATCTTTCTCTCTTCAACCCCCTTTCTGTTACCAAACACAAAAGAGGTCAGAAGTGAAGGTGTTCATATAACACATGCGGAAGCAATTGAAGATCGGAAGCACCTAACTACATCAACTGTACTCCTAAAGCATGCATGTTCTAAGAATCCAGAAACAGAGAGAGTGAAAGTACCAACCTTTTTGTAGCTCAATTGGTGGACCTTCTTGGATTCTTTTCTTCTCCAATCTTTTTAGGACAACCCTTAGAGTCTTCCCTACTATCCTCCGAGCCAAGAACAATTTTTGGGAGTCCATATAAGATAGGGAATGGGAAGGGAAAGCTTGAAGGATCAAGCTATGAAGAAGTATGAGAGATGAGAGAGTTTGAGTCTAAAATCCAGCAACATAACATTAAGGAAAAGACTCTCTTTTGCTTTGAATCTGATTCAAGCTCTTTTAAAGACATTCTCCATGCAAGGAGTACCCTCAAGACACAAGACACATGGTAGTCTTGCAAGCCAAAGTGGATTCTAAGTGTCCATTACACAAGACATGCAACTATGCATGAGGTGAGTTGTTTTCCACTTTGTATCTTCATGCAAGAGTGAGAATCCAACTTAATCCACTATCTTCAACTTTGAAATCTAATTTCAAGCTTGCAATTTAATGTTGATTTCAATTCCAAATTGAATTTAACATTAAGTAATTGATTTTTAGACATTTCTAAATGATTTCTTATGATTAATCCAATTAATCATATTAATCTTGTGCAATTCCTTATATATGATTCCTAATACATTTATATTGTATTCAAAACACTTTTAAATACTTCATCTCTCATTTTCTAATTTAATTCATAATTACATTATTGTGTCAAACACAATTTACGATAATACCCTTTTTCCCGATTTTGAACGATTCAAAGCTTCCTATCTTTTGTTCTAGGCTTAATTCTGATATGAGCTAGTAGGGGGACCTAATGGACCTATAGATCATGGGCTCCAACGATTCGAGGCTAACCGACTAATCTCATTATCCAAGCTAGCCAACATTCGTTAACTATTGGGACACTCCACTATAGCCCGATAGTTGCACTCCCCTCACTATAGATGTATTTCCGTCCACTTGATTTAACCATGATTAGTAAGTCGATCCTTCACAGGTTGTTCGTAGCTATAGCTAGGTCAAAAAGCCGTTTGACCCCTATAGTAGTTCTAGTTCCTTAAGTCCCACTGATCCTCTAATGAACAATTGGTTTATGGTCCAACCAATAAACCGAGTCCCTCTCGGGCCAATGAGAGGGCGGGATCCCTTTGTTCAAGCCCCAGAGTCAGCACTTAAGGGAACAACCTCTCTACTACCCCTAATTCGGGTAGGAGTGAATTCCTTCTTACACGACTACATCCCCAGCTATCTACCCGTTCCTATCCCTGAAATGGGAGGTTTATTAAGTCGGTGATACTGAGCCACTCTCACCTATGCAGATCTAAGGCTAAGCCCGAATAAACAGGAGTTCATAGTTAGCTCAGGATTAAGATCGAGTTACCTAGGTCATCACATGAAATAGTCAGTCTCGTCAGTAAACGGTATTATAAAGCGAGAGCGACTTATTTCTCGGTCCTGGTCTTATGCAAACTCATTGCATAGGACGCCCCCACTCGCATGTCTCTACATGGACGATTTAGGATCACATCGTCTATACCATCTATAAAGTGGGCAGCGTCTCATAGTGTCTCCATAATAAGGTACCCAACCCTATCCCTATACTATAGACCGTTTTGGCTATTACTCAAGCTTGATCCACTTTTATGTCTCTACATAAAGCTCAAGTGTTCATCCTATAGCCATGGATCTTAGTTTATTGGATTTGGGTTATTATATGTGCAATTTACTTTACTCAGTAATGAATTTTACTGAATCAATCTCGATAACGCCTTTATCGAATAAGTATATAATTCGTTTAACATTCACTATCTACGAGTTTTAGGGCACCAATCCCAACAAGAAGTAAGTCAGTTGTTCCCTGTGATCGACCCCAGCAACTACTACTGCAAGTAGTTTAGTGATCGGTGATTCTAAATTTGATTTGATTCGGACCTTCGACAAGTCCCGTCAAACTGGTGTCGTTGCAGGGGAGCACGATGCTTTATTTTTAATTGATTTTTTTCACCTTTTTCTTGTCTCTTGTGTGTTAGTTTGTTTCTTACAGATCCAGTGACAAATCTTTACAAGAGCAAACACCTCCCTACCAAGAAGCAAGGAAAGACAATTGAGCTTCATGAATATCTGGAAGACTCTCGATTCACTATCTGCTGAGATAGAAAGGGTCGAGCGTGCAGTGCAAGTTCTCTTTTCAGCCCCTAAATATCCACCACCTCCCTGCATTATAAATCATGAAGAAGGTAATTTTGTCTCCCTATCTGAATTTATTTTCTTAGTTCCTTCCTTTTTTGGTGAACGAGGAGCAGGTGCCTACTTTCATGTATCTGAGTTCTTCTTGAGCTGTTTCGAAAGGAAACCCCCAGAGTTGTCTTAAGATCAATTCAAATTGAGGGTGTTTCCATATTCACTGCAAGGAGAAGGTAGGAACTGGATTTTCTCATTGCCTTCAAGATCGGTATCTTCTTGGAGCGGGATGAGAAGTATTTTCCTTAAGAAGTACCACCCTACTGCTCTATTGATAGAAGCCACCAGAAGAATTGTCAATGCGACGCAAGAGTCTGAGGAGTTGTTCCATGAGTTCGTGAATCGCTTCAATCTATACTACATGGAACATCACACCCCCTTCCAGAGGAGTCCCTGATAGAAAGCTTCTACGGAGGGTTGACGCCTGACGATAGAAGAATGTTTGACTCAGCTAGTGGAGGTGATGTGCTTGCTACAACACCTGGTGGGGCGTGGGAGATCATTGCAAAACTGGCAAAAATCACTAGATTCTGTGCCAACTCCCCTGATGAACTAGAGAGCCAAATTCTAGAGCAACAACAGGAAGGTATGTTAGAAGAAAATCCCATCGAGGTCAGTGAACCTGAACTTAATTCTTCCTTTAATTCTAGGTCTGATTCATGTAATACTTCATGCATGTTAGGAGAGTTAGAAATTAGGAATGTTGAGCATAATTATGATTATTCCATGCCTAGTTCTTTTTCTCCTTATATCCATAATTCTAAAAGGCATGATTTAGACTTAGTATTTCAAGTGGCCAACCAAGTTAAGCCTAGGGTGTCTAGAATTAGCATAATTTGGATAGATGAGGATATTCTGCTTAAAATTTCTTATTGTTAGGTTTTATGTCCTAAAACTCGTAGATAGTGAATGTTAATGAATTATACACTTGCATCAATAAAGTGTTATTGAGGATTAAGCAATAAAGTGTTATTGTCCTTTAAGTCTAAAATTGCACAATATAACCCAAATCCAATAAACTAAGGTCCAAGGTTGTTTATATGAAACTTGAACTAGTATGTGGGGACATACGGGGATCAGTGTTCAAGTAACAACCTAAAAGGTCTATAGTACAGGGATAAGGTTGGGTACCTTATCCTGGTAACACTATGTGATACGACCCACTTTGTATTCGATACAGACGTATTGATCCAAGGCGTCCATGTAGGAGACATGTGAGCGGGGTATCCTATGCAATGAATTTGCATAAGACCGGACCACGAAATAGTAAACCACTAGATGTACCACCGTTAACTAGTTAGGTTGTTGTTTCAATAGGATGACCTAGGTAACTCAGTCTTAATCCTGAGTGTGTCATGAACTCCTTCTCACGAGGGATTGTCCTTTGATTAGTATGGGTGAGAGTGCCCTGCACGTCGACTTAATAAGCCTACCTTCTTGGGGACGAGACCGAGTGGGGGGCTAGGGACATGACAACACAAGATGGAATTCACTCCTTCCCACTTCTAGGAGAAGTAGATGAGTGTTCCCTTAAGTGGTGACTCCGGGTCTTGAACAAAGGGATCCCGCCCTCTCACTGACCCGAGAGAGACTTTTCTGTTTACTGGTTGGACCATAAACAGGTGTTCATTAGAGGAGCACTGGTACTTAAGGAGTCAGAGGTAACATAGGGGTAAAACGGTAATTTGACCCAACTGTAGTTACGAACACTCGTGAAGGATTGACTTACCGTTATTAGTCAATATCCATGGACACAAAAACATTGTACAGTGAGAAGAGTGTAGTTGTGGGTCTTTAGTGGAGCGACCCACTGTTAATGAATATTGGTTGACTCAATTAATGAGTGTAGTTAGTTAACCTTATATCATTGGAGCTTCTGATCTGTAGGTCCATTAGGTCCCCTGCTAGTTCGTAAAGAGTAATTGGGAACAAATTATCTTGAAAAGAATTTGAATTGTTCAAATTCAATTTGGGAATCAAGTTAATTGTATGAAGTACAATTAATATAATGTATCAGATACATTATAATATAAAGTTTAATTTATGATTAAACTTTATTAAATTGAGAGAATTATACATTTGAAGGAGATCAAATTTATAACTAATTAAATATGTGATATTTAATTAGTGATTAATTTAATTAATTGTGAATTGATTAATTATTCAATTTGTCTAGTTAAATGTGATTTACTTAAATTAAATATATAGTTTAATTTTAATGTGAATTGGATTCATATTAAAACTATAGATTATATGAGAGATGCACATTTGAATATGATTCAAATGCTTGGTTAACTAAATATGTGATATTTAATTGGTCCAAGAATTAATTAATTATTGGAATTAATTAATTGTGTAGTTTAATTAATTTTATTAAATTTGATTTAATTAATTTTAATCGAAACTATAGCTTATGTGAGGGATGTGCATTTAATATGATTAAAGCACATATAATTAGATATGAAGATATTTAATTGGAATTAATTAATTAATATGATTAATTAATTAATATTTGATTAATTGAATTAAACTAATTTTAATTGGTTAATTTATATTAATTAAAAATGAAAAACCCTCACTATTTTATGGACACATGGCAGATGGTGATCAGACCCCTTCTTTCCCCATATCTCACGTCTGAGGGGTCTCTGAGGGGGGATTCATTCTGCAACATTTTTTTTCCCTATCGCTCTCTCATTTTCTCTCAACAAGAAAACAGAGAAGAAAATTCTTCTCTAGTTTTTCTTCCCTCTTTCAAGAATCAGTCCCACAACTGAGTTCCCAATCTCAGAGAATAGCAGGGTATCCTCGTTGTGGTGTTCTTGAAGTATTCAGAGTCGTCAGACGACGGTATGTTTCTCGTTGCTTAACCTTTTTGCCAATGTACCAGTATTTTGTAGAATGAAATTAAATTGCGAATCGGTCCAATTGTTTCAGCTGTAACAAAATTTGGAATTCCATTCCTTCACTTATGTTGTGCACTCTGTGTGCAAGTTGAGTTTTTCTGGGCAGGAGCTGATAAAGAGAAAAAAAAGAAAGATCCTCTGAGGATCAAAGAAGTGGATTTTTGTTGAAAACTGCAAATCCTGTTGAGCAATCAACGTTAAAAATTTGTGCTTCTGGGAGGCAGCCCAGCTTCAAAAATAATTCCTATCCCTTCTTTTTATTTTTAGTTGTTTGCTTCTTGTTAATTTTTATCTATGTTTGTTTGCTTTCTTTGTTTTAGGAGTCTATGACCTATTTCTATGGAAAAGCTATCTTTCAAGACACGGTGAATCATTCCCTTCCAACCATTGAGCTTAAAATCAAGGGAGATTTTTTGTTCCCTTACTCTTTGTCCTTTGGATTTTTCATGTTTAGATACATTGGGGATAATGTATGATTTTAGGTTGGGGGTGAAGTTGGTCTTGCATGCCTGTTTTGGTTGAGTCTTGATGCACCTGAGCGTCAGACTATTTTATTATGCATGCATTGTTTTACTGTTCTATTTTTTCTGGATTGAGGCCATGCATATGAGCATTGGACCTATTTTTAAGCAAATTTTAAAAGATTGAGTGTTGATGTATGAATGATTTGGTTGCATTTTCTCTGATTATGAAAATCAACGATGTGTCATCCTGCCAACTTTATTGTTTTTATTGAATTGTAAGCATGTTGCCCAGAAATTGAGCCTTTTTAGAACTTTTCTAGTACTTTTCTTGCAAGAGTAAACCTTAGCCTGCCTAGCATTAGTTTGAAGGCTTAGGAGCGAATTATAGATCCATATGCTTGTTGTCACCTCGATAGGTGTAGGGATGAGCTAGAGAGTCAGATGCCTACAAATTAGCATGTAATGTCTTGTCTAGGAGAAAAGAAAGAAAATATGCCTAAGAAAAAGAAAAAGAGAGATAAAGAAAAAGAAAAGAAAGAAAAGAAAAATGAACGCGAGCTTAAAAGAAAATCATATGCTCGTTTATCTTATTTTTATTTTTGAGAAAAATCATACTTTGCAATGTTCATGAGCGATAACGGGTAAAAAGAGTTGCCTGCGGTGTGATCAGTTAGGTCAACCAAGAGTTAAACTCAGGTTATGGGTCCCTGCATGGTAGTGTGAAAATTTCTTTTATTTTTTAGGCACCTAGGTAATGAGAAAAACAATCTAATTTGTTTTGTTTGCTCCTTGGTTAGTTCCTAGTGTCATGTAGAGGGAAGATAGGTTGATGGTTGTATAATCCAATCGCGGGCTTGTAAAATTGATTCTAGGTAGGCTAGGTGTGAGCTTGAGCAAGAAATTTCGTGAAAACTTTTGTTTTGTCTCTTTATTTGGGACATATGTAAATGATTCTTGATTGCAATATTTTTGGCACTTTAGACATTGAGATTGGAGTCTATAGAATTGCAACCATTGAATCCTATACCTTTTATTTTATGTGCTTGCTCGAGGACTAGCAAGGTTTAGGTTGTGGGTATTTGATAAGACCAAATTGGCTCTATATATGTGTTCTTAATCTTGCTAGTTTTACGATAATTATTATGCTTAATTGTATTGTTTTGTAGATATTTGGTGATAAGAGCTTCTCGAGATCCAATATTCCAAATTGATGCTAATTCGAGGAAATTTGCGTGGTTTTGATCCATCTTGAAGTCCATGGGATGTTGAGGCGGTGAAAAGACCAAAGCGGAGCACTCAAAACTTGAATACATCGTCAAAAGGATCAAGAATTGAAGCAGCCAAACAAGGAAGACCCGAGAGGTGGCATTGAGACGCCACCTCACGGTGTCTCATCGCTACGAATTTGAAGGACCGCTCAAATCACCGTCAGCGTCTCGATGCCACCCACGACATCTCGACGCCACTTCGTTATTAAAATACAACAGTTTCCGATTTAGGTCATAAGTTTTGACGAGGGCAACTGCCTTTTTCTTGATTTCTCCTCTATTTCTCTCGTTCTTCTCTATATTTTTATAGATTTAGGTTAGTTTAGGTTGGTTTAGGTTGGTTTTTCGAGTCTTGGGCTTGGATTAGGCTTGTCTATGACCGTCTAAGCACCGTTCGTTGTAGTTGGAACCTCGGGATTGTACGTACATTTGAGTTTTATGAGATTTTTGGAGCTTCCTGTTCTGAATGTCTATTTCTCTTTAGTTTTCTGTGCTTAAAGTCTGTTTTACTTGTTGTTCGTGACTTTAGATTCCCGCTTTTATAATTAGCATGTGCAGTAGGTTAGATTGACGCCCTAACTCGCAGCTCGTATATTAATAATCTGCTAAAGAACTGATTTCCAAGTAGCTAATGGATAGTTAGTTCTTATTTAGCACATAGGCCGATTTGTGGGCACGGGTCCCAAGAGCAGTTCTCTGACTTTGTTGCTTGCATGATAGGTCTAGGGTCTAAGTCAATATTCGTAGTTAAATTGGATTTCTCCTAATTAATTATGAATATTCTAGCCTAGGACAACAATTAGTTAATTTATTAATCATGACCAGATTACTTAATTAATCATGGCCAGATTAATTAATTAATCAATGGCATGTTTGTTCAACGGGTTCGTTGGGTTTGTGATCTAGGGGTATCTTGATCTTAATGCAGTTACTCAATTGATTAATTTCGACGGATTCGTAGGAGTTAATTAATTAGCAATTAGTAATTGAGTCGATGGACGGTGGGATCAAGTCAATTGATTTAGAATACCAATAAGACAACATGCATGTAAACCATTATCTACTAATCGATGAGTAAAAACTAATGTACTGAACCCGAGTGTCTCCAGCTGCAGTGATCGGCAAGGTGAGATTAGCCAACCTCCCATTTACTTTTATGTTATTAAATTTCCTGCCATTTACTTTCTCGCAATTTTATCTTTCCCTGCAATTTAATCATTCTCTCTTCAATCCCCCTTCTGTTACCAAACACAAAAGAGGTTAGAAGTAAGCTAGTTGTTCCTTGTGATCAACCTCGGCCACTACTACTGCAAGTAGTTTAGTGATCAGTGATTATAAATTTGATTTGATCTGGACCTTTGACAAGTTCCGTCAACAACTTTCTTTTTTTTTTTTTTTGGAATATAGTGTGAATATATTTATGCAAATGACATGATGTTGGTGATCAACAAATATATGAAGTATATATTTGCAAATAACTAACTATATCGTGTATAATAGGGGAATAACCGCTGGAAGAAAGATATTTTATTATTATTTAATATTGTAGAGTTTTTTTTTTCAATACTTCAAGGGGTATATTTAATAATATGATATTATATATATATACATACACACATAAACATTAGCAAATAACTAAATATATCAAGTATATATTTCATATTATTGTTGTGACAAAAAAAATCCAGTATATGTGGTTGCAATAATGATTAAAAAAATATAAAATCATGTACATAGTATTTATAAACTGGTATATATGAAATTATATATGAATATAAACGTTTTTCTATAAAATGAAAAATATGTAAGAAAATAGAGTATATAATAGAACATCAATGCTAAGTTTGTGTTGGACATTTAAGTCTATATATATACATATATATTATCAACATTTTTTTTAAATGAAAAAATCTTGAAAAAAATCGTGTTATACAAAAGTAATGTCAAAATCATGAGATTATTAAGAAAAAAAAGGATTAAAAATTTCAATTCAAATTTAAAACATTTAATTATTAGGTAAACAAAACTAATGAATTTATTATGAAGATAGATGAGAATGAAATGAAGAAAATTAGGAAATAAAATCAAATTCCTAAAATGAATTTGGAGAGAAAAATTAATAATATTGATATTTGTTGATTGAATTTTAATTAGGAAAGATAATCGACAAAATATTTTAATGCTTGAATTTAATTGTGGGGGAAGAATAGGTAAAATGATAAGGAAATTCACACGAAAATCTAATCTTGTAAATTTTCAAATCTTTTGATAAATCTGAAAATATGATTCTAAATTAGCCATCCACAAAAATTTCTCAAATATCTATCCATTAATTTGGCATCAATGGTTTAAATAAACAAATAGTGTACCTTGAAATATAGGTATATTAGCATATTAAAGAAAACATGTATTTATTGCATAGCTCAATTGACATAAAACTTGTACCGTTCCCCCAAGTGTCTCAAGGTTCAAATGTTTCATCACTCATATTTAAAAAAAAATGTTTAAGAAAATATACTTTATTATCTTTTTTTTTCTCTTTTTCTTTTAAAATACATAATAAAATTCAATTCTATTCATTCCAACTAAAAATTTATTTAAAATTTCTTTAATTGCGCAATATATGTATATAATTCAAACTAATATCAAAGTCAAACTATATGCGTATATATTGTTTCAAAAAAAAAAAACTATATGCGAATATATTACAAAACCACATTATTTTCTATCGTACAAAATTATATCAAACTTCGCTTTTATAAAATATTAAATATAGCTATTTAGTTCATATGGATTCCCCAATGTGCTACATGTTTCTCACACACAAACAACAAAGAATGTCCTTCTCTTGATTCTCTGTCTTGTAACTCTTGTCCTGTAATTTGATCACGGTGCTAGTCCTTGAGATTTGTTTGAACTGATTACTTTGATTATGGATTAAATGAGGAATAAAATGAGAGTTGAAATTTTGGGTCAATGAATTGAAATGGATGAATGAGTCTGACTGTTTGCCTGGAAAGCAAATTATCAATGATATTTAGATTCAAGATCTGGAAATTGAAATTGTGAATTCAAACTTGAAATTGAAACTTGATGATAAGACCAAAACCCTTTTAGATTAGGTACTGCTTTGGGTTGTTTTCTTAACTATTCCAAGCATCAAGGTTTTGAAATGGCAAATGCTCACATGGCAAGGGCAACCAAAATCAGTTTTTCTTCTTGATGATAAGGCCGACATCGTTGGCAAGTATGGTATGTGCCACTTGAAGGGAATAAAAGTCCCCACGCAGCGGAAGCGCATCGATTGGACCTTACGCTGTATATTAATTAACATTAAAATACTGTTACGATAACTCAAACAAAACTTTAAACAACCTTTAAAGCCGCTGTAAAATTGGTTTAAACATGCTAAAATAAATCTAAATTTATTTTTAATACTTTTCTAAAGAAAAGAGGAAGAACCGTTACAAACCTTCGTTGAAGACTTGATCGTTCTTCGCCAACGACGCTCCACGAACGAAAACGCAGCAGCCGCCTTTGTTTTTCTTCGCTGGAAATTTCTTCTTCGCAGCAGCAATCACCACAGAGGTTACACCGGTATGTCTCTGAGTTTAGGAGGCAAAAGACTTGTGGGAGTCTTTCTCTAAGAGGGAGGCTAGAGAGAATTCTAGGTCTTGTCTTTCAAGAGTGTCAAGTCTAAAAAAAGTGTCATGACCAATTAGGTCTAGTGTTCTATTTATAGAAGAGAAGCCATGAATAAAATATTCAATTAAATCAATCTTTTCCAAAATTGATTCAATCTTATTCCTTAATTAATCAATCATGATCAATCAATTCCATAATTGATTAATCTTTTCCACAAATGACTAATTACTTCCATAAGTGATTAGGTCATTTCCATAAATGATTAATCACTTCCTTAAGTGATTAATTATTTCCATAATTGATTAATTCCCGGTTAATGAATTCTTTAATTAATTAACCACCAATTAAATATCACATATTTAATTCCCGGCCTAGAATTAATTAATTTGCCCAAACACATTTTAGGCCTTAAATTAATTCTTTCATTATTTGAACTCTTTCAAACTTCCATAAATTTATATTTGAACTTTTCAAATATTAATTTCTCTCATAATAATATATCAATATATATTATATTTGTTTCCCTTAATAAACTGAACATTTTCAATTTACTTTTATTACTTAGTTGCCTCAAATTACTTTACGAGCTACCAGTGGGACCTAATGGACCTGCAAATCAGAAGCTCCAACGATGTGAGATTTATTGGTCCAACTCATTCACCACATTAATCAATATTCGTTAACTGTGTGTACATTCCACTATAGACTCATAGTTGCACTCTTCTCACTGCAGACATATTTTCTGTGTCCACGAATCTAGACCAATATCGACTAGTTAGTTCTTCACGAGTGTCCGTAACACCAGCTGGGTCAAATTACCGTTTTACCCCTGAGTTACCTCTATTTCCTTAAGTACCAATTCTCCTCTAATGAACAACCTGTTTGTGGTCCAACCATCAAACAGAAAACTCTCTCGTGCCATTGAGAGGATAGGGCCCTTTGTTCAAGGCTCGGAGTAACCACTTAAGGGAACACTCATCTGCTTCCCTAAAGTTGGGAAGGAGTAAATTCCATCTTGTACGATTATGTTCCCAGCTCCACATTCGGTCTTGTCCCCAAAGTGGTAGGCTTATTGAGTCGGCGTATTGACCACTCTCACCCATACAAATCAAAGGACAATCTCTCATGAGCAGGAGTCCATAATCAACTCAGGATTAAGACTAAGTTGTCTAGGTCGTCCTAGTGAAATAGAAAACTGACTAGTTAACGGTGTTATAACCAGTGGTTACTATTTCGCGGTCCGGTCTTATGCAAACTCATTGCATAGGATACCCCCACTGGCATGTCTCCTACACGAACGCGTTGGATTGCAGCGTTTGTATCAAATACAAAGTGGGTCGTATCCATAGTGTCACCAGGATAAGGCACCCAGTCTTATCCCTATACTATAGACCCTTTAGGCTGTTTCTTGAACAATGATCCCATATGTCACTACATATAGTTCAAGACTCATATTACAGCCTTGGATGTCTAGTTTATTGGATTAGGGTTATTATTAGGCAAAGACAAATATAAAATAACTAATAACAATTAATGGAAAAATATATTAATATTATTTCATTAATATCCGGTCAACGGTTACATTCACTATCTACGAGTTTTAGGGCATAAAACCCAACACCACTATCATTCTTATTCTTCCCAAGATAAGAATAAGATTGAAAGGAAAAATGTTAAAAGAAAAAATATGTACAAGATTTTAGGAATTTGGTTTGATTTTGATAAAGGAGAATGTCGAAACACTTACCCGTTTACAGTGTTCATTGCAAACAAAGATCCTTAGCTTCTTGCTCTGTGTTAACAGAAAATAACTAACACTAAGTAGTATAAATGAAGAATTAGAGTTAGTGAGAAGGATGAGTGAAATCTGAAAATTGAGAGAGAGTTTCGTACCTTTGATTTGATTGCCCTAATAAAGATCATCTGAGCTCCCTTACAGTGGATGTAGGCCTCTGTTGCCGAACCACTTAAACACTTGTGTTCCATCTCTTCTTATTTCCGTTACTTACTTGCTTGCCCATGGTTGATTGCTGATCGAGTGTCCTTGTCTTCTCCTTCGCTGAATTTGGTGTGATTCTTTTCTTTCCTCTGCAAAGTTCTTTGATCGTTAGTGTAAGGTTTGGGAAATGCATGTAACAGTGGTGTGTGATCAGTGCTGAAGGGAGTTTTAGTGGGTTATCCTCCACGTGTATTTGCAACAGTGGTATCAGAGCTACCCTATAACGATCAAGAACCTGAATCTTGGAGTAAAGAATGGCTGTGGCAAGGTTTGATATTGACAAATTTGATGGGAAAGGTGACTTTGATCTCTGGAAGGCAAAGATAAAGGCAATCCTTGGACAACAGAAAGCCTTACATGCCCTAACTGACCCGTCAAAGCTACCTGCCACAGTATCTGAAGGAGATCTTGAAACCATGAATATGACAGCTTATGGGACGATTATTTTAAATCTCAGCAACAGTGTCTTAAGGCAAGTGATTGATGAAGAAACTCCTCAAAAGATATGGAAGAAGCTCAACGAATTGTATGAGGTAAAAGATGCACATAATAAGATGTATATGAGAGAGAAGTTTTTTACCTTCAAGATGGATCCGACTAAGCCTCTCTCTGAAAATCTTGATGAATTCAAGAGAATGACTGCAGAATTCAAGAATGCGTGATGGGCAAAATTGCTAACCGCAAGCGCACGAGTCAAGTAATAATATAGTGAATAGTAAATTCGAATGTCGTCCTCTGGATTGGATTTTTAAGCAAATCAAGTATTGTGAATAATCTTGCTCAATTTTATCTAGGGATCAAAAAGTGATGAAAAGATGATAATAAAACCAAATCAAAGCAAGTAAAAAGAATGGAAATTCAATTGGGAAAACTACTTAGGGAATTGATTTCGCCGATTTAGTTTAGGATTGATTTTAAGGAATAAGTTATTATGCACAATGAAATTATGAGCCAAAGACCCTTTAATCACAACTACCTCTCCCGAGTATAATTGATTCTCATGCAAATTAACCAACTTGATATCCCTATCTAAGTTCATTAATAAGCAAGGCAATGAGATCTTTTAACCAATTCTAAAGTTAATCTAAAACCGTCACGAATTAGAAATTAAACTTTATTCATGCAATCTTGAGCAAGTCTAAATCAAATCCCCTCTCCCGAGCTAGATTTGAAACTTAAATCATTCAACTAGTGATCAATTAATTGAAAGCATTAAATCAAGATTACAAACACAATAACATTGCACAACTATAAATCAATCCATAAACTTAATCAACTACATCAATCCCTAAGCTACAAGTTTAGCTACTCATGAATGTAAATACAAGCTCAACTAAACAATTGAAAGCCATAAATCTAACTAAAGGAAGAAAAGGGAAAAGAAAACTCAATGTAGGCCGAGTCCCGACGTCCCCGTCACGATCCCCACGAACAATGGGTTGATTTCCAAGTCTCTCCCTTTGTTTCAGCCTCCAAAATGCTCTATTCTGTCCTCTTTACGGCTCCAAAAGGTCCCAAATCGAACTCTTCTCAAACCTAGCCGAAACTAAGCTTTTATTCTATTTTTTCGTATTAGCATTGAGACGCTGTCAAGACAGCGTCGCGACGCTGCCTCTTATACGCGCGTTCTGAATAAGGAAAAACGGAAGCGTCGGGACGCTTCCTATCATAGCGTCTCGACACTGTAAGCTATACGCGCCTAATCTGATATGGAAAGTGAGCGTCGAGACGCTCAAGAGCTAGCGTCTCGACGCTAGCCTACTGTTGACCGAGATTTGACTTTTTCCCACTTTTACTCTTTTCATTCCTTTGCATCTTTTCACGCCCCGAGCACCCGATTAACTCTGATATTGCATTATAGCTCCAATCAACCATTTCCTACAAAATAAACAATAAAGCACAATAAAATGGCCCAAAAATAATAACAGACTAGCTAAATTAAATAGGTAAAAGTAGCTAGCTATGCTCGCTATCAAATACCCCCAAACTTAAGCTTTTGCTAGTCCTCGAGCAAACTCTAAATCAGACATACAATGGAAGAATGGATGCACCAATCATAACTCAATCCTCAAGGCTCAAAAGTCAATAACCAAGCAAGCAAGAGACATGCACACAAGGACCAATGAGGGAGACAAATTAAAATTTTTCCAAAATTAACTTGCACAAGCGAGATCTAACTCAACAAGATCAGACTCTACTAGCTCGGGATTGGATTATTAAACTCTCGGCTCATCTTCCCTCTACACTGGCACTAAGGTTTCACTAATGAGTTAATGCAACAAATTAGTTTGTTTATCTCCATACTTAGGTGCTTTTAATTAACAATTGAATTAAGCATTTAAATGTGGCACTAGCTTTCACACACCCATTGCAGGGACCCTTAACCTGAGTTTTCTCTGGTTGGCCTAACTGATCACAACAGGGGTAGCTCTTTTTGCCTAAACTTTATTAATCATTGCATCGCGCGCATAAGTCATGACTTCTTTTTTCAACAATAACAACAAGAATGATTTTTCGTTATGAGCATAAATAGCATATATTCTTTTCTTTCCTCCTAAGCAAGATCAAACATGCTAATTTGCAAAAAATTAACTTTTTAGCTATACCCTACACCTATCGAGGTGACAACGAGCATATGAACCCAATAATTCGCTCCTAAGCATTCAAATCCAAATCTAGCCAAGACAAATACTCTACTCCTGCAAGCCATCTCCTAGAAAAATTTTAAAAAGTCTCCCTTTTTGGGTACTCATGCTTACATCTCATCACAAGCTTGAAAATTGACACGAAAGCCTATCCTAGGACATCATAATCATGCAAAAGTAGCATCCAGAAAACAACCATATGCATAATTCAAAGAAAGCTCAAAACTATAGCCCGAACTCAGATGCTCAAGGGCTCCACAAACATGCTAATCCACCCCCAAACTTAAAATATGCATTGTCCTCAATGTATAAAGAAAATAAAGCATAAACAAGCATGAGAACAATAAAAGAATGACAGGAGTGAATAATACTGGCCTGGAATGATGATGACTTCTTGCTTGAGAGCTTTGAATCTTGAAAGCTTGAAAGCAAAGGAGAGGAAGAAAACAAGACCTACAAAACAAAAACAAACAATAAATCAAAAACAAAAAGAAAACACACTAACTTACTTGGGTTGCCTCCCATAAGCGCTTGTTTAATGTCATTAGCTCGACGTGTTGACCGTGCTTCAAGGAGGCTTTTGTTCTGTGAATCCAACAGAGGTGCTCTTTCTTGCACCTTTCCTGTAGCCCATGTAAAGCACTTCATCTTTAGAGTCTTCAACTGCTTTAAAGATTTCTTTTTCGTTCTTGACTCTAATAGTGAGCTCCCTGCGCTCAATATCTATGATCGCTCGCCCAGTAGCGAGGAATGGTCGTCCTAATATAACAGGCATCGAAGGATTTTCTATCATGTCCATAACATATAAATCAATAGGGAGGAAAAATCTACCTACTCTGATTAACACATTCTCTACAATACCAACTGGTCTCACCACAGATTGATCAGCCAATTGGAGCTTTACAGGAGTAGACTTAATCTCACCTATATCTAACTTCTTACACAAGGACAATGGGATAATATTAATGCTAGCACCTAAATCACATAATGCTCTGAAAGAATAAGTACCAAAACTACAAGGAACAGAAAAACTCCCTGGGTCTGCTACTTTTTCAGGTACTTTCTGTTGTACTCTGGTGCTGCATGTGGAAGCAAGATAAACAGTGTCAACCTTCTTTTCTTTTCGTTTCTTTGCTAACCACTCCTTCATGAACCTGTTGTATTGGGGCATCTCTAATGCCTCTACAAAGGGAATATTAATATTCAGATTCATAAAAGCATTCATAAATTTATCAAACTGAACCTGATTGTTCTTTTTCTTCTTTTTCTTTTTCCTTTCTTTGGGAACCAACAATGTGGGAGAAGGAATAGGAGGCTCAAGGTTAGGCTTTTCAGCCTCATCTGCTGATGTGTCCTCCTCAGCTTCCCCTGTAGGCGTTTCATAGTCCTCAGATTCAGGTTCCTCTTCAGATTCCTCCTGGTGCACAGTGATTGCCTTACAGTACTCCATCTGAGGTTTCTTTTGTTCAGCTGGGGCCTTACCTTTATTCATGGTGCTTACAACATTCACCAACTGTCCCAGCTGAGTCTCAATGTTCTTTATGGCTGCACTGTGGCCATTCACCGTGGTGTTGATGTCAATGACTGCCTCCTCTAACTTGGTTGTCCTGTTACTTGACTCTGCAATGAAAGCTCCAACAAGATCTTCTAACTTTTTATTATCTTGAGTTTGAGGGGCAAAACCAGGGGGGTTAAGAACATTCTTAGTATTAGCATAAGAGAAATTTTCATGGTTCCTATTGTTAGGGTGATAATGTGTAGGTGTAGAACTATTATTATATCCCCTAGAATTAAAATTTGATACATACTGAACATGCTCAATAGTCTCCTCCTGAGGTCTAGATGCTAAAGCGGCAGCTGATTCAATTGATTGAGCACTCCCTATACCTGAAAATTTCATAAAAGCATTAGCAAGGGAGGTCATCTGGGCCTGGAGTGCACTTACTTTATCAACCTCAAACACTCCAGCAGCAATCTTTTTAGGTGTAGACCGCTCAGATGGCCACTGATAGCTGTTGGTGGCCATATCCTCTAAAAGTGTGCGAGCGTTTTCCACGGTCTTGGACAACAGAGTCCCACCTGCAGCTGCATCAACAATCGTTTTTGTACTAGGAGTTAAACCATTATAAAACAACTGTACCTGAAGCCAATCGGGGTAACCATGCTGAGGACACTTCCTCAGTAGCTCTTTGAATCGCTCCCAAGCTTCGAACAACTGCTCATCATATTGTTGTTGAAATGTCCCAATCTCGGTCCTCAGCTTGACCGTCTTTGCAGGAGGAAAGAATTTCTTTAAAAAGGCCTGGACCAAAGCATCCCAGGTGGTGATGCTCCCAGGAGCAATAGACTGCAACCAATCACGTGTTTTATCCTGCAGAGAAAAGGGAAATAAACGTAAGCGAATAGCATCCTCAGAGACACCATTGATCTTTACCGTCCCACAAATATCCAAGAATGATTTAAGATGAGAATTTGGATCCTCAGTGGGCGATCCTCTGTATGCACAGTCTCGAGCCATCTGAATGAGACCGGTTTTCAGCTCAAAGTTGTTGGCATTAATCGGTGCATAGACAATTCCCGATTGCTGTCCCTGAAACACAGGCTGAAAATAATCTCTAATAGGCCTAGGCTCCTCAGGTGGATTTTGATCTGCCATTTGAATAATTTCTCTATTTTCCCTTCGAAGCCTAAGAATTGTTCTTTCTATCTCGGGATCAAATGGTGCTAAAATTAAATCTTTATCCCTACGCATAAACAAACAAAACTACCCTAGAAAAGAAAGAAAACAATTATGGAATGAAATAAAGAAAAGGAAACAACTAATCTAAATATGGAAAATATAATCTAGAAAAGGAAACAAAGTAACCTAATATGGAATGCAAAAAATAAATATGGCAAAATGCAAATAAGAAAACTAATCTAAAAAAGGAAAAACAAGAACAAATAACGAAAAGATTACACAACTAAAAGAAAAACTAACCTAGAAAATCAAATATGGAAAGAAAAACAAATAAGGAAAAAAAAGCAAACAACCTAAAAAAGTAACAATACACCCTAAATTAAGATCAAACAATTTCTTCACAATATCAATCTAGCTAAATGTGTCAATCCCCGGCAGCGGCGCCAAAAACTTGATGGGCAAAATTGCTAACCACAAGCGCACGGGTCAAGTAATAATATAGTGAATAGTAAATTCGAATGTCGTCCTCTGGATTGGATTTTTAAGCAAATCAAGTATTGTGAATAATCTTGCTCAATTTTATCTAGGGATCAAAAAGTGATGAAAAGATGATAATAAAACCAAATCAAAGCAAGTAAAAAGAATGGAAATTCAATTGGGAAAACTACTTAGGGAATTGATTTCGCCGATTTAGTTTAGGATTGATTTTAAGGAATAAGTTATTATGCACAATGAAATTATGAGCCAAAGACCCTTTAATCACAACTACCTCTCCCGAGTATAATTGATTCTCATGCAAATTAACCAACTTGATATCCCTATCTAAGTTTATTAATAAGCAAGACAATGAGATCTTTTAACCAATTCTAAAGTTAATCTAAAACCGTCACGAATTAGAAATTAAACTTTATTCATGCAATCTTGAGCAAGTCTAAATCAAATCCCCTCTCCCGAGCTAGATTCGAAACTTAAATCATTCAACTAGTGATCAATTAATTGAAAGCATTAAATCAAGATTACAAACACAATAACATTGCACAACTTAAACCATAAATCAATCCATAAACTTAATCAACTACATCAATCCCTAAGCTACAAGTTTAGCTACTCATGAATGTAAATACAAGCTCAACTAAACAATTGAAAGCCATAAATCTAACTAAAGGAAGAAAAGGGAAAAGAAAACTCAATGTAGGCCGAGTCCCGACGTCCCCGTCACGATCCCCACGAACAATGGGTTGATTTCCAAGTCTCTCCCTTTGTTTCAGCCTCCAAAATGCTCTATTCTGTCCTCTTTACGGCTCCAAAAGGTCCCAAATCGAACTCTTCTCAAACCTAGCCGAAACTAAGCTTTTATTCTATTTTTTCGTATTAGCGTCGAGACGCTGTCAAGACAGCGTCGCGACGCTGCCTCTTATACGCGCGTTCTGAATAAGGAAAAACGGAAGCGTCGGGACGCTTCCTATCATAGCGTCTCGACGCTGTAAGCTTTACGCGCCTAATCTGATATGGAAAGTGAGCTTCGAGATGCTCAAGAGCTAGCGTCTCGACGCTAGCCTGCTGTTGACCGAGATTTGACTTTTTCCCACTTTTACTCTTTTCATTCCTTTGCATCTTTTCACGCCCCGAGCACCCGATTAACTCTGATATTGCATTATAGCTTCAATCAACCATTTCCTACAAAATAAACAATAAAGCACAATAAAATGGCCCAAAAATCATAACAGACTAGCTAAATTAAATAGGTAAAAGTAGCTAGCTATGCTCGCTATCAATGCGGGAGAGAAAATTGGAGATGAGAATGAAGCTTTTGTTCTCCTAAACTCACTCCCCGAAGCTTACAAAGAGGTGAAAACGGCACTTAAATATGGTAGAGTGTCGATTACTACGGATGCCATCATTTCAGCAATTCGAACTAAGGAGCTGGAACTATTATCTCTTAAAAGGGAAACAAGTGAAGGATTGTTTGTTAAAGGCAAGACTAAGAACAAAGAAGGGAAGCATCAAACAGATGACAAAGGAAAAGTGAAAGTGAAGTGTAATTACTGTCACAAAGAGGGCCGCATCAAAAGGGATTGCTATTCCTTGAAACGAAAGAATCAAAATCAGAAGTCTAAAAGGAATAAGCAACCAGAAGCTGATGTAGGTGAAAACTCTATAACCTACTCGGATGCCCTAGCAACCTCTGATAAAACAAGTGAACCGACAGAGCCTCTTAAGCATGATTGGGTAGTGGATTCGGGCTGCTCTTTCCATATGACCCCAACTAAGGGTTGGTTTACTACATACAGAGAGTGGGATGGTGGCAATGTGTACATGGGAAACAACAACATATGCAAGGTTGTTGGAATAGGATCTGTATCACTAAAGCTGAGGGATGGTTCAGTCAAATTGTTGAGGAATGTAAGGCATGTCCCAAATTTGAAAAGAAACTTAATTTCTTTGGGAATGCTTGATGTTATTGGATGTACATATGAAGGGAAAGGAGGTTCAATTGAAATCAAGAAAGACTCTAAAACAGTGTTGATTGGTGAGAAACTGAATGGCTTATATGTTGTCAAAAATGTGGAGATGATGCAATCTGCCCTAGTGATCACTGAAGATAGTCCAACAGAAAGTGATATATGGCACAAAAGACTATCACACATCAGTATTAAGGGACTCCAAGTTCTTGCGAAACAGGGCATTCTTCCACATGGTACAGGGGACAACCTCAGTTTTTGCGAACACTGTGTCACTGGAAAAGCCAAGAGGCAAAGCTTTACAAAGGCTCAGCAAACCTCAAAGGGTATTCTTGAATATGTACATTCAGATTTGTGGGGACCAGCCTCAACCAACTCTCTAAGTAACTCAAGGTACTTCTTAACCTTCACTGATGACTACTCATGGAAAAGTTGGATATTTTTCTTGAAAACTAAGGATCAAACATTTGAAAAATTCAAAGAATGGAAGGTTATGATTGAGAAACAAACAAATAAGACCTTGAGATGCCTTAGGACAGATAATGGTTTAGAGTTTTGTAATGAATTGTTTGATAATTATTGCAAAACTTATGGAATGCTAAGGCATAGGACAGTGAGAAATACCCCTCAGCAGAATGGAGTAGTAGAAAGATTGAATAGAACCATTATGGAGAGAGTTAGGTGTCAGTTAGCCGATGCCATGCTGCCTGAGAAATATTAGGCTGAAGCTGCATCCTATACAATTCACACCTTAAACAAATGCCCTCACACCTCAATTAACCTCATGACACCAAAAGAAAAGTGGTCTGGAAAGCCTCCAAAAGTTCAGCACTTAAAGGTGTTCGGCTGTGTTGGGTTTGTCCATCAAAACCAAGGAAAGTTGAAGCCAAGGGCTGTGAAATGCATGTTCCTAGGATTTATTGAAGGTGTGAAAGGTTTCAGACTATGGCATCTGGTTGAAAGAAGATGTATAAACAGCAGGGATGTTGTTTTCCGAGAGCATGAGATGTTTATGCTCCAAGACAAGTCAGATGAAATAAGCTCAAAAGAATCGAACACAAAAATTGAGGTGGAGCATTATCCTTCCTCTTCAACACCAAATGATGAAACAAGAGAGGAACAAGAGGAAAGTGAACCTCAAGTAGAAGAGGAAGAAGAAGAAACAGAACTCTCACAAGAACAGCTAGACCTACGCAACTATTCCTTAGCAAGGGACAGAAGAAGAAGAAACATAGTCCCTCCTGCAAGGTTTAGTGAGGCTGATTGTATCTCACTAGCCTTGAGTGTAGCAGACTCCTTGAACCTTGATGAACCAAATAGCTTTGAAGAAGCTACCAGTGGTCCTAATGCCTTGAAATTGATAGAGGCAATGAATGATGAGATAAAGTCCCTAGAAGACAACAAAACCTGGACTTTGAAACCCCTACCAAAGGGGTACAGACCTATCTCAGTCAAATGGATGTACAAAATCAAGGAAGGGATAACAGGAGTAATGAAGCCAAGGTTCAAAGCTCGTTTAGTAGCTAAAGGCTACACTCAAAGGGAAGGAATAGACTACACAAAAATTTTCTCTCCTGTAGCCAAACTAACTTCCATTCGAATGCTCCTCTCAATGGTGGTTCAAGAAGATCTAGAATTAGATCAATTAGATGTGAAGACGGCCTTTTTACATGGGCACTTGTCTGAGACAATCTACATGAGGAAGCCAAAAGGGTATGAAAAAAAGGGGAAGAGCATCTATATTGCTTATTGAATAAAAGCATATATGGTCTAAAACAATCCCCTAGGTGTTGGTACCAGAGATTTGATGATTACATCTCAAAGATTGGCTTCCAGAAGAGCTCTTTCGACAACTGTGTATATGTAAACAGTAAGTCTATTCCCATCATGTCTTCCTTTTGCTTTATGTGGATGACATGTTATTGGCAGGGAAAACAAAGGAGAGCCTAAATAAAGTTAAAACCTTGTTGAGGAAGGAGTTTGACATGAAAGACCTAGGAGAATCAAAGAAGATCCTAGGAGTGGAGATTATAAGAAGCAGAGAAGAGTGTATGCTTGAAATAACCCAGTCAAGTTACTGTGAAAGAGTCCTTAAACGATTTAAACTCACTGATGCTAAGGCAGTGACCACTCCTTTGGCACATCATTTCAAGCTCTCTGCAATGAACTCTCCAAAGGAAGATAAAGAAGAACATCAAGCATACATGTCTAAAATACCCTATTCACAAGCAGTGGGTAGCTTGATGTACTTAATGGTATCTACTAGGCCAGACTTGTCTTATTCTTCCAGCCTAGTCAGCAGATATATGGCAAAGCCAGGTAAGAGGCATTGGGAAGCAGTGAAATGGGTTCTAAGATATCTGAAAGGAACCTCACAAGCTAGATTGCAGTATAAGAAGAATAATCAAGCTGAGAATGAGGTCTACGGTTATGTAGATGCTGATTATGCAGGGGATTTGGACAAAAAAAGGTCCCTATCAGGATATTTTTTTTCTACTTGGTCAGAATATACTAAGCTGGAAGGCCACACTTCAGCCAGTTGTGGCTCTTTCCACAACTGAAGCTGAATTCATAGCCCTATCAGAAGCTATTAAGGAGGGTATATGGCTTAAGGGTCTATTAAATGACTTTGGACAGAAACAAACAACAGTCAGAATTTATTGCGATAATCAGAGCACTATACACTTGACAAAGAACCCTCAGTTTCACAATCGAACGAAACACATAGATATCAAATTCCATTTTGTCAGGGAAGAAATTGAAAAAGGAGAGATAGAAGTACTGAAAGTACATACCTCTGAGAATGCAGCCGACATACTAACAAAGCCCTTACCTCAGTTGAAGTTTCAACAGTGCTTAGAAATGGTAGGTTTTTACCTACAAGAGAAAGGGTAGATGGAATTAGTCAAAGGAGGGAGCAAATGAGTTCAGATCCTATGTTTTCAAAGGTGGAGAATGTCAAAACACTTACCCGTTTACAGTGTTCGTTGCAAACAAAGATCCTTAGCTTCTTGCTCTGTGTTAACAAAAAATAACTAACACTAAGTAGTATAAATGAAGAATTAGAGTTAGTGAGAAGGATGAGTGAAATCTGAAAAATTGAGAGAGAGTTTTGTACCTTTGATTTGATTGCCCTAATAAAGATCATCTGAGCTCCCTTACAGTGGATGTAGGCCTCTGTTGCCGAACCACTTAAACACTTGTGTTCCATCTCTTCTTATTTCCGTTACTTACTTGCTTGCCCATGGTTGATTGCTGATCGAGTGTCCTTGTCTTCTCCTTCGCTGAATTTGGTGTGATTCTTTTCTTTCCTTTGCAAAGTTCTTTGATCGTTAGTGTAAGGTTTAGGAAATGCATGTAACAGTGGTGTGTGATCAGTGCTGAAGGGAGTTTTAGTGGGTTATCCTCGACGTGTATTTGCAACAGAGAATAATCTGATAGTTGCACTGATAGAGAGTGCTTCTTGATTGGTCTGGAACCTCCCCCTAGGCAAAAAAGAAAACTCGATATCTTTCTGTGAAAAGTTGCTTCTGTCTTTTGCTCTGTAATCTTATTGTTATGTTGAACATGTTAAATTGCTTTCTTGATTACAGGCACTCGTTATGGTGCTAGTTTGAGGAAGCTGATCAAGAAGATGGAAGTAAGTCAGCACAACAAGTACTTTTGTGAGTTTTGTGGAAAGGTACAACATTTTTTAGAACTCGCTCCCCATGTTTGTGGGTTCTTTATGTTTTGATGACTAAAGTTTCGTTTGAAGCTATGAATGTGAAATCTTTGTACAATATACGCGTATTTTATCCTTTCAGTATGCTGTGAAGAGGAAGGCTGTCGGAATATGGGGTTGCAAAGATTGTGGTAAAGTGAAAGCAGGAGGTGCTTACACTTTGAAGTAAGGACATCTGAATTGCTGTCTTGGATTTTTTTTTCGAAGTTGTCGATTCTTTTTGCAATGTCTTGAACTTTTAATTGTGTTTGTAAATGACAGTTCTGCAAGTGTCGTCACTGTGAGGAGTACCATCAGAAGGTTGAGGGAGCAGACAGAGAGCTAAATTAACTTCCAGATTTGTCGTTCTATCTATCGACGAGGTTGCACTGAGGTTCTAGAGTCATCTTTAATTTCATATATTTTTGCCGAAATTGTATCTTCTCTACAAACGGAAGTTCAGAAATTAATCATTCTGTTGAATCTGCTTTTGACGATAATGAATGAGGGATATTTATTTTAGAATTTGAAGTTTAGTTTAGTAGTTTATAAGCTAGTTCTCCATATATGGAACTTGAAATGTTTGTTATTTATGTTGATCTTTTATTACTAGCTGCAAACCCCTTCAATCCAGCACTTAGAATGAAGTGTCAAAGCTCCAAGTTCTTCTAGTCCAAAGAATTTAGTGTGGTTTGATTTTGTTCAACTTCGAATGGCTTTCTGAAGATTAGATCAATTGATGAATTGATAATCGAGTATGCCACCAGGCAACCAACAATATTTTTTTTTTATTAAATTATGAACAAAATGATGACGGGCAATTTCTGTCATTAAAAAAGATATTTAATGACGGACGCGTTTTAATGACGACCATTGTCTGTCATTAAAAATGTCCTCGGTTGGAAAACATCCTTTCAATGACGGACTTTTCATGACAGACGCCTTTTAATGACGGGCAATGCCCGTCATAAAAAATGTCTGTCATTGTACCTTGTTATGACGGACAGCTTTTAATGACGGGCATTGCCCGTCATTAAAAGTCGTCCGTCATAAAAAGTTACAACGACACTCGTATGGACGACGTACACCGCTCGTCATTAAAAGTGATTTTTGTAGTAGTGAGAGCAAAGGAAGGTTTAGATCGGGCCTTAACCAACTAAGAACGAAGGAAAAGAGGGGCTTACCCACGAGTTTTCACTTCTGGGCACAAAAACCCAAAAGAAACGGGTCTTGGCTAGAAACCACAGAGAGGGAAATCGCGGCGGCACTCGAGCTACTATGTGTGCCAGCTCGGGATGGGTCTCACAACAACGAAATGACGAGAGAGAGAGATTCGAGTCACAAAACTCGTGAACAGAGAGAGGGAACCGCGAAGGGAGGGAGATTTTGCACAAAAGAAATGGGTGTGACTTATGACTGTCGCTTGACGCAAGGCGGCGTGGGGCTAGACGACAACGGCAAGGTGACGGCGATGACACCCACAGCGATGGCGGCTGAAACTCACGGGGAAGGGGTTGCCTTGGGTGAAAGGGAGGAAGAGATGAGAGATGAGGGTTTGGGTTCTTTGATTTTCCTTCTTTGCTTATTTTCTTTTCTTTAATCTATTTAATCAGAAAAACCCAATAATAAGCAATCTCCAACATAGTCATTAAGCGTAGAATTCTCATAACGCCTTAACAAACCTTACAGCAAACAGTGACTTAGAATTTAACGAGCTTTAGGGAGGGATTTAAATTAATATAACGCTTAATTCCAAAAATGAATTTTCCAAATACCTTGGTATAAAGTTAATAATTCAATAATACAAGTCCAAATAATAATTACATTTCTTTTGACTAAAGACATGAAATTTATAACATCAAAATGCACGGGCATCACACATATGAGTGTTTAAATTCTAAATAATTTTTATGCAAAATGTTTTTTTTCAAATGCAATTTAAAAAAAAAATTAAACGAACTGGTATTCCAAACATACCTTTTTTAAAAGAGTTTTCAAAGTATACTTCTAAAACTACTCTTTAATACAAACTCGAAATTAAAACCTTCAACCCTGTTTGATAACCATTTTATTTTTTGTTGTTGGTTTTTAAAAATTGTGCTTGTTTTCTCTCAATCTTCTTACAATGATTTTTATTTTTGTTAAGGAGACATTTGAGTTTCTAACAAAATTCCAAAAACAAAAAAAAATTTTGATTTTTTTTTTTTTTTTGCTTGGTTTTGAAACCATGAGAAATGATGTAGATAACAAAAAAAAAAAGAAGCTTATGGGTAAAAATAGTGTTTATAAGCTTAATTTTCAAAAACCAAAAACAAAAAACGAAATAGTTATCAAACAGAGCCTTCATTTTTCATCGGTCCAATGTATTTTCGGAGCATCAACAAGAGTCAACATAAAAGAAGTAGCAAAAGTGAAAAAAGAAATCGAAGTTAAAATAAAAAGGAATAATTCAACAATAGCAAGTTCAAAGTGCAAAAATCCAATAGAGATAACGTACGTTCTTCTATACAAGTCACATGCACTAAAATAATCGGCAGCCACAATTTCCCGTCTGCCGATGGAGAAAATACCTTCTGTCAGCGTGCATTAACCAAAGCCATTCACGCACTGCAAGGCCTAAAGTTAAATTCTAAGCCACAAACTTCACATGCGGCAAAGGCTAATATCCCTCCATAAATACACCAAAACAACACACAATTGCTATAGAAACATTGCCGCTTGAAAGAAAGCTATGGGGCTCAGAATTCCAAAGGCCTTGGCTCTAGTAGTCTTCTTGAACATCATAGCTTTGGCTAGTGTTTCATCGGCCACACCCGGTTGCTCTCCGAAGGTTGAACCATCACCTGCTAGCACCCCGAAAACACAGGCCAAGTGCCCGAAAGATACGCTGAAGTTTGGGGTCTGTGGCAGCTGGCTTGGCCTGATATCCGAGCAGATCGGGGCAAAACCGAGCAAGAAATGTTGTAGTTTGTTGACAGGGTTGGCCGACCTCGAGGCTGCATTGTGTTTGTGCACTGCACTGAAGGCGAATGTGTTAGGTGTTGTTAGCCTTGATGTGCCTATTGCTCTTAGTTTGGTTGTAAATTCATGTGGGAAAAGTATTCCACAAGGCTTTGTTTGTCCTTAAAGCCAGTCAATTGGCCCTTTTTGTTTGCTTTTCAAGTTCGATGCTTGTGTGCTCTTTGATTAAATAAAAGTGAGTGGACTTTCAGTGGCTTTACTATTGCTAACCTTGTGTTTTGTTCGTGTGTGTATGGTTTTGTTTATAGCTTTCCTCAAGCATAGGAAAACAAAGTCAATGCTATCATTAATAAATTATGATGATGTAATGTTATGCTACGAAAGAGAAGTCCTCGAGATTTCCTCCCAACGTTCTACATAACACCAAATATCCAACGGTGACATAGATCAAGAGGTTATCTAAGTTAGGATAACAAGTGGCAGATTTCGAACTTTATGCCAAGGAATACAAAGTATTAAAAAGTGAGTTGTGAATGTATTGAATCCGTTTATATATTTTGATATTATTTTGTTTAATAGAAAGTATGTATGTATGTGTATATATATATATATATAAAAGATAACGAAACTTAAAATATAAATGTATATTGTTTTTCTTCGATTAGAATTATACTTTTTTTTATAGGATTAATTTTTTAAAAAAATAATTTACAAAAATTCAAAAATATTCTCATTGACTTTCATTTATATTGATATCGAGAAAAAAAAATCAAATTTAAAGAAGAAATGAAAATTTATTTCAAAAAAAAAAATAATAATAAAAAATGAAAACAAAAATCATATTATGTATTTGTTACTATTTCATATTTGCAGTTACTTTATAGAATAGGGGATGTGGCTTACAATTTAAACTAGTAAAAAATTAAAATCTAAACTATTTACTTTTAATGAAAAAAAAGGGAGTTAATATATAAATTGTATATAAATGAATACAAATAATAACGTTTAATATAGTAACCTCGATTTTCAGAAGTTGGGAGGGACTAAGTTGTTTGATTCCTTTAATCTAAGATTTCATTAGAAGTGTTTTTATAGTTGTGTACTGCCAGAGGCGGAGGCAGCTTGGGCCCAGGGGGGTTCGAGCCCCCCCTCAACTTCTACATATATTATATTTATAGTATAAAGCGGAATAGATAACCATGTTGTTGAAGTGCTATTGTGGCTTAAGCCCCTCCTGGTTATCCTTCATTCCCGTGTTCGAACCCCCACGCCTGCGTTTCTGGTATATTTTTTTTTCCTTTTTTTTTTTCTTCTTTTCGCATTCCCGTGTTTTTTTCCCGTGTTGTTGTGGCTTAAGCCCCTCAGTTTTTTTTTTTTGTCATAGGTTTAAAATAGTTTAAATTGAAATTTAATTTTTATATTTACAAATATAAAATAATAACAAACATATGTCATTATATTACTTTTTTCAACTTCATTTTTAAATTTTCTTTATCATTTTTGAGTCAAATAAGGATGGAATAATAAAAATATTTTTAAATTTTAGTAATAAGCTTTTGATTTTTTTTAAGTGCAGTTGATTTTTAAACTTTCAATTTATATCTAGTAGGCTTCCAAGTTTCCAATTTAATGTCTTATAGATATGTGATCTAATAAACTAATAATCCATGTGTTTTTTTAGTTCAAAATTCTGCTAGATACAAAATTAAAAATTCAAAAGCCTATTAGATAGAAAAGTGAAAGTTTAGGGATTTAGTAGAAACTTTTTAAAGTCAGTAATTTATTGAGCATAATCCTGAAAACTTAATAACTAGATTTATAATTTAACAAATTTAATATCAAAATATACGAATTGATATTAACATATATCAATGTGTTTAAAATATCATTTTGGTTATTGTACTTTGAGTTTTGTTTCATTTTAGTCATTATACTTTGAAATGTCCAATTTTAGTCTATACTTTCAATAAAGTTTAAAATTGATCTCTATAGTGAGTTTATTGTTATTTTTTTTTTTAAAAAATTGTTCTCTATTAGTATGTTTTTTTATAAAGTTTAGAAATATGTTCACATCGTATCTCTTATTGTATGAAAATTATTGTTTAACAATTTTTGATGAAAATTAACTTAAATTTACGGTAGGGACCAATTTTAAGCACAAACTAACATTATTTCTATATAGCCCCCCCTCACATAAAGTCCTGGATCCGCCACTGTACTGCTATAGGCCATTTTTCATCGTTCCAAAAATAGAGGAACATGATGAAGCCACATGGGTCAGACAAAAAAAGAATCACGAGGAATCAGAATCGAAAGAGAAAGAAGGCTGAAAAGGATTCAGCTTGGTAATGCGCAATTTTCCCAAGCATGCGGGTCAAGTAATAACATAGTGATCTAGAAATTGAATGTCGTCCTCTAAATTAGTTTTCTAGTTAAATTAATTACCATGAATACTTTTGCCCAATTTTATTTTGAGATAAAAAAGGAATGATAATATTGAATCAAATGCAATGCAAATTAATGGATGGAAATTCAATGGGAAGAATTCTTAAGGATTCGATTTCGTCAATTTAGATTTAGGATTAATTAAAGGGAATGAATTGTCAACGTGCAAATAATTTATAAATCTAAGAACCTTAAATCACAAATATCTCTCCCGAGTATAATTGATTCTCATGCATACAATAAACTTGATATCCCTATCTAAGTTCATTAACATGAAAGACTTTGAGTTTAGTTCTTTTAACAACTTCTAAAGTTATTCATTGTCAAAAAAAAAAAAAAAAAAAAAAAAAAAAAAAAAAAAAAACTTCTAAAGTTATTCTAAATCTCCCAATCTTAGAATTCTACCTTAGTCATGCAATTTGTAAACCCGAGACTTCCCTTGGATTATTTTCTCTTGGTATCTATTGTGGAATTTGAATAAAAGTTGTCATCTAGTGGAATTTGAATTAAAATGACAAAACTTTGTGGTTTCATTGTGGTTTCATTGTTGGGTTAAAGTTGTTGGAATTTGTTAATTTAAAATAAGAAAGAAAAGAAAGGAAATAAAGGAAATGATAAAAAAATAAAAAAAAAAGAAATGAAGAAAAAATGAAGAAAAAGAAAAGGAAAAAAAAGAAGAAAGTGGGAAGCATTCGATGGTAGTATTTTAACGAAAAAAAAACCCACCACCTAAAGCCATTACTCCAGCCCATTTTCAGCCATTCTCTCCATCATTTCCAAACCAATTTACAACGTATTTCGAGAGAGAGAGTGAAGGAAGAAGAAGAAGAAGATTGCTAGGGTTTTGAGGTTGAAGTAGAGAGGAAATAGCTCAAGCAAAGGCAACCATGGCAGAATCTGGGTTCAACCTGCCTATCTCTGGTTTTTTATTCGGTTTGACCTACACAGAAAGAACTAAGAGGTGAGGCCTGGTTTTCTTGAAATTTAATCCATTTTCTAACAAATTTCATGAAGGAATCTTGAGCTAAATCTGATGATAAGTTAATGGTTTTTTAAATGGAAAACAAAGCACAAACTTTTCGTGCAAACCAGGAGATCTCTGGTTTTCTCTGGTTTTTCGAGCATTACGGGATGTGCAATTTGAATCAGAAGCTCCATTTTGTATGGTTGGAAAGCGTATTCAATTTCCTATAACCTTCATGAAGGATTCGTGAGCCAAAAATGACTTGAAGATGGTTTAATTTCAGGAGAAAGATAGAGGGAAGCAGAGAAGCTCGAATTTGTACTTGTTGTGTTCGGGGGATATCTGGACATATCTGTTGGAAATCTCGTTTTCTTTCCTTTAGGTAAGTTGTAGAGGGTTCCAAAATGAAGAGTTTTATATATAGTATATTAATTTTGGTTAAGTATTGAGGAAGTTATGAGTGTTGGAAGCTATGGTATTGAATCGGGAAAATCTAGAAAACAATTTGAAGTGCAATTTTAATTCAAGTGTTTAGACTTCATGAGCATGGAAAGACAAGACTACCTTTGGTTTTGATGCTCGGTTTTGATTTGTTTGACAGACCAAGAGGAAATAGGCCGAGTCTACAGGTGAGAAAACTAGCCAAGACTGTGAGTGACAAAATGAATTTCAAAAATTATTTCCAAACGGTTGTTCATGATTAGATGTTTTACATGTTTTTCTATGAATGATACATGATTTCTATGAATGGTTTCAAGAATAAGTTTTGAGCTTAGATTTTCTAATGAGGTTTATATACGAGCACGTTGATGGGTTTTATGCCCTAAAACTCGTAGATAGTAAATGTAAACAAATTGTATACTTGTTTCAATAAAGTGTTATTGAGTTTCTACAATAAAGTGTTATTGTTAAATATTGCACAATTTGACCCAAATCCAATAAACTAAGATCCAAGGTTGTTTGTATGTAACTTGAACTAGTATGTGGGGACATACGAGGATCGATGTTCAAGTAACAACCTAAAAGGTCTATAGTACAAGGATAAGGTTGGGTACCTTATCCTGGTAACACTATGAGATACGACCCGCTTTGTATTTGCGATACAGACGTATTGATCCAAAACGTCCATGTAGTAGACATGCAAGTGGGAGTATCCTATGCAATGAGTTTGTATAAGACCGAACCATGAAATAATCAACCATTAGTTATAACACCGTTAACTAATTAGGTTACTGTTTCAATAGGATGACCTAGGTAACTCAGTCTTAATCCTGAGTGTGTCATGAACTCCTTCTCATGAGGGATTGTCCTTTGATTAGCATGGGTGAGAGTGCCCAATACGCCGACTCAATATGCCTTCCTTTTTGGGGACAAGACCGAGTGGGAGGCTGGGGACATGACAACACAAGAAGGAATTCACTCCTTCCCGCTTCTAGGTGAAGTAGATGAGTGTTCCCTTAAGTGGTGACTCCGGGACTTGAACAAAGGGATCCCGCCCTCTCACTGGCTCGAGAGGGACTTTCTGTTTAATGGTTGGAGCATAAACAAGTTGTTCACTAGAGGAGCGCTGGTACTTAAGGAGACAGATGTTACATAGGGGTAAAATGGTAGTTTGACCCAGCTGTGATTATGGACACTCGTGAAGGATTGACTTACTGGCATAGGTCTACATCCATGGACATAGAAATGTTCTACAGTGAGAAGAGTTCATTTGTGGGTCTTTAGTGGAATGACCCACAGTTAATGAATATTGGTTAACCTGATTAATGAGCTTAATCTATTAACCTCATATCATTGGAGCTTCTGATCTGTAGGTCCATTAGGTCCCCCTGCTAGCTCGTAAAGAGTAATTAGGAACAAATATATCTTGAGAGAATCTGAATATTTCAAATTCATATTGGGAATCAAGTTAATTGTACGAGATACAAATTAATATAATGTATAGTGATGCATTAAAATATAAAGTCTAATTTGAGATTAAACTTTACAATATTGAGAGATTGATATATTTGAAAGAGTTCAAATATATGTCTAATTAAATATATGGTATTTAATTAGAAGATGAATTAATTAATTATTCAATTTAATTTAAATTAAATGAGATTTAATTAAACTATAGTCTATGAGAGAAATAAATATTTGAAGAAGTTCAAATATTAATATGAATTTGATTCATATTAAATTTATAGGATATAAGAGAATTTGAAGGAGTTCAAATTTTAATATGAATTTGATTCATATTATAGAATTAATTAATTGAAGGCCTCAAATTAAATATATGATATTTAATTGGGTAATTAATTAATTAACTAATAGAAGGTCTGAAATTAAATATATGATATTTAATTGATGATTAATTAATTAAAGAATTAATTAATTGGAAATTAATCAATTATGAAAATGATTAATCACTTATGGAAGTAATTAATCATTTATGGAAATGATTTAATCACTTATGGAAGTGATCAATCATTTATGGAAAAGATTAATCAATTATGGAATTGATTGGTCATGGAATTGGTTGGTCATGGAATTGATTAATTATGGAAAAGATTAAATCAGTTATGGGAATAATTGATTTTAAATGAATATTTTATTCATTACCTTTCTCCTATAAATAGAACACTAAACCTAGGGTTTAGGTACTACAACATAAGGCCACAAGAATACACTCTTGCATTCTCTCTAGCCTCCCTCTCATATTCTCTCAACCCAAGAACTCTAGGGAGAATTTTCTCTCTGGAGTTTTTCCCATTCAAGATTAGGTAGTTCCACAACTACGTTCTTAATCTCAGAGTCATAGCGGAGAAGATCAATTGGTGGTGTCCCAATTGTTGACGCTTGGTCCAAAATCAAGAAAGGTGTCCTTTGAAGTATTCAGAGTAGTCAACGACGGTATGTTTGCTTCTCCCCTATAGATTTAGATCTAATCATTTTTGTATGCTTAACCTTAAGTTTATATAGAATTTGTTCTATGTTTTTTTTGCCAATGTAATAGTATTTTTGGATAAACAAAATTAACTACGAATCGATCCCAATTACGCTTCCGCTTTATAGGAATTAGGGAATTCCAAATCCTTTCACACGTGATTATTGACTTTATGAAAAGTAGTTGAAATGATATCATTTAAATTAAAGTATGTATTAGCAAGTACTGTTTAAAGATTTTCAGTTTTTCACGAGCAAGCTGAGTAAGCTTAAGTTTTACGAAAGATAACGATAAGCAGACATGTTTTAATGTTTTCATGTGATTTTCTGAGATTTCTATTGACTACATGATTGAGAGCTCGAGGCTATATGGTACCGTGAGCACACATGTTATATTTTGTTGTTGACGTTGAGTGTACTCCATGACAACGATGCTGTCGTGAGTGCTGGGCGGGCCCCACTACGACAAAGACGATGGGAGTGCTGGGCAGGCCCCACTACATCGTAGAGCAAGTAAACGTTGGTTGTACTGGGCGTGCCCTACACAACGTTGATTTCTCATGTGAGTTAAGATGTTTTATGTAATCGATATTTGAGAAAGCTTTTATTGTTACACGTTTATGTTAAACACTTTGATTGAATAGATTTATACGTTTCAAGGTTTATCACGTGTTATGATTTGCGGAGTTACCGTTTTTAAATTTAGTCACTCACTGGGCTTCGTAGCTCACTCTTCCAAAATGCTTCCCCACTTTTCAGGTAGAGATCAGGCTCCCGGTGCCTGAAACATTGCCAACGTCTGCTGAAAGTTCAACATCAAGCTCTAGTACGTGGGTGGAGTTGTACGTTGAGTCTGTTTATATTGTAAATGTTTTTGTAAGGATTGGATAATTTACGGTTTGTATAAGTTCTAGAGGTCATGGTTGTATAAACCCCAGTTGAATATGTTTTTGGTTGTGATATCTATATCAGGTTATTTTCCAAACTGAGTTATGTCAAGGCTGCACTTCATGCATATCTAAAGGTTTTCAGGGATTCCGTTGTGTTGCGTTACATGTAAAGTATTTTATTTCTAAGACTTGTATGTTTATCAGGTTCAGGGATTCAACAGGGTCAACAGGTATCGTTAGAGGAGGACGATGTCTGTTGGCTTCACGCCATCTCCCTAACTAAGCTAGCAGGTAGTTTGGGAGGGGGTGTGACACAATTAATAAAGTCTAAGCTAAATCCTCTCCCCCAAGCAAGATGCAACACTAAATCATTCAACTAGTGGCCAATTAATTGAAAGCATTTAACCATAATCACATGAATAAAATAAAGGCACAAAACATCCCAATAATTGATAGCGCGCATAGCCGAGCTATATTTCCCGATAATTTATAGTTAGTCTTTGAGTAATTCTTGACCATTTTAATGCACTTTAATGTTTATTTTGTAGGAAATTGTTTATTAGAGCTAAAACGAGAATTTGGAGTTGATCGGGTGTTCCGGATGCCAAAAGAAGCCAAAGAAGCAAAGAAGAATGAAGTTGGAGGCTTAACAAAGTGGGCGTATCCGAGAACTAGCGTCGAGAAGCTGCTCTTGTGGCGTCGAGAAGCTGCTCTTGTGGCGTCTTGATGCTAGAAACCTTCCTAATCTGATTTCGGTGACAACAGAGACGCTGCCCCTTAGCATCTCGATGCTGTGACATTTTCCTATTCTATTTTGGCGGTGTAGAGGACAACGTAGCGATGCGGTCCATAGCGTCTCGACGCTATCAGTAGTTTCTTATATATTCATCCTTATTTGCTACGGCCAAGGGGAGTCCATTTAGTGAGATTTTAGCCCTAATTTTGATTAGAGACCTTTATTGGGAGCTGAAGTAAGGCCAAGGAATGGGAACCAAGCTTGAAGACGTGGAGATCGTGACGGGGATGTTTCAGTTTCAACGAATTCAAGAGTTTTCCTTTTCTTTTCCTTACCTCTTGTTGTTTTTATGGCTTTTCTTTCAATTAGTGTTTGTAGTTGCAAGACTATGAGTTGCTAGTTGATGTAGTTGTTTAGTTTGTTAGATTGATTTTTTGTATGAATGTGCTTTTGTTTTTGATGTTCAAATCGCTAACCGCAAGTGTACGGGTCAAGTTATAATATAGTGAATATGAAATTCGAATGTCGTCCTCTGGATTGGTTTGTAATCAATTTTAATTACCGGAAATATTCTTGGCCAATTTTATTTAGGGAAACTAATTTAGTGAGAATGCAATTGAATCAAACACAAAAGTAATGCAAATAATGAAAATCCAATGGAAACAATGGTCTTAGGGAATTGATTTCACCAATTGGGATTATGGATTAATTAACGGATTTACACATGCCATGATTCATAAATCTTGGTAAACTAAAATCACACATATCTCTCCCGAGCATACATGATTCTCCCATATGTAATTGAACCCGATATCCCTATCTAAATCCAATAAACATACAAGGCAATAAGGATAACCTTTTTAACAATTTCTAGAATTAACCATAATCTCCCGATTTCTAGCTAAATCCTAGTTATGCATATTGATTTCTAATTTAAATCCTCTCTCCCGAGTTAGATTCAAGCATAAACATCAATCAATTTATGGCCGGTAAATTGAAAGCATAAAGGACACAAATATGCATAAATGACATCAATAGCATAAAAACCGTAAATCAATCCATAACGTGCCCAACGGCTACATCAATCCCTAAGAGTTAAAGCCTAGCTACTCATACAACACGTTACGATATAGCAATAGTCTAAAACAGCCATAAACACTAACTAAGTTGAGGGAAAGAAGAAGTAAACTCAATGTAGGCCGAGACCGAACGTCCCCATCACGATCCCCACGAACAATGGGTTGATTTCTACCTTGCTCCCTTTGCTTCAGCCCCAAAATCCTCTGTTTTACTCTGTTTACGGCTCCCAAAACGTTCCAAAAAGAATCCCCCCACAGACCTAGCCGCAAATAACTTATATTATGTTTTTTTCGTCGTAGCGTCGAGACGCGCTGCCTCTAAAACGCGTGTATTCCGAAAAGGAAAGGTAGCATCGAGACGCTCAAGGAGCAGAGTCTCGACGCTGGTCTGCATTTGACCCCAATTTGACTTTTTCTTCGTTGATTCTCTTTGGTTCTTTTGTATCTTTTCACGTCCCGAACACCCGATTGACTCCAATATCACGTTTTAGCTCCAATCAACAATTTCCTACCAAATAAACATTAAAGCACAATAAAATGGCCAATAAATCATAAAAGACTAGCTAAATTGATTAGGGAAAACTAGCTAGCTATGCTCGCTATCAAACACCCCTAAACTTAAGCTTTTGCTAGTCCTCGAGCAAACTAACAATCAAACATACAGTAGAAGAATGGATGCAACAAACGTGACTCAATCCTCAAGTCTCAAAAGTCAATAGTCAAGCAAGCAAGAGACATGTACACAAGGACCAATGAGGGAGACAAATTAAAATTTTTCCAAAATTAACTTGCACAAGCGAGATCTAACTCAACGAGATCAGACTCTACTAGCCCGGGATTGGATTATTAAACTCTCAACTCATCTTCCCTCTACACTGGCACTAAGGTTTCACTAACGAGTTAATAGAACAAATTAGTTTGTTTTCCTCCATACTCAGGTGCTTATAATTGACAATTAAATTAAGCATTTATATGTGGCACTAGCTTTCACACACCTGTTATTGCAGGGACCCTTAACCTGAGTTTTCTCTGGTTGGCATAACTAATCACAACAGGGGTAGCTCTTTTTGCCTAAACTTTATTAAACATTGCAAACTGTGCACAGGCCATGGCATAACAATTTTTTTTTCCAATAGTAACAACAAGAGTGATTTTTTTCTTTATGAACATGATAAGCATATATTCTTTTCTTTTCTCCTAAGCAAGATCAAACATGCTAATTTGCAAAAAAATTAACTCTTTAGCTCTACCCTACACCTATTGAGGTGACAACAAGCATATGAACCTGTTGGGTTCCTAGAGTGAGTAAAATATAGTATAAAAAGACTCTAGAATTCCTGTGCAAGTATACACAATCTGCAGCAAGTAATATTATCAATCCGAGCCCTGAATTAGCTTCCACTTTATCTATTTTGTGTAACTTTCTAATGGTTTCAAAGATGGTAACAATGATTTAGTTTTATAAGAATTATGCTGGAGCAAAGTAAAAGACAGAACAAAGAATAAACGAATAGACAGACAGATTAAAGACAGGCGCTGGTTAGGCTTAATAGTTGTTTAAAAAGATGCTCTAGCAATATTATTGATCATGCAACTCTCGCAGTATTAGTAGCGGATTCCTCCCGGAACTCTGGATCTTTTGGAATGTGTTTCAACCATAATGAAGTGCGACCAATCAAGCACTAGGCAACTGGCTATCCCTAGCTCAGTCACTGGCGTTCACCAATACACAATGATCGTAGTGTGGATAATTGTCACACACTCTCTAAATCATCCCTGAAACTAGAGAGAGATATTCACACCGGCTGGCCAGGCGGGCATAAAATGTAAATAGGCACAACAATTAACCAAGATGCAATAATCAATATATAACTAAAGTTTAAGCACAACAACTACATATTCCTAACCAACACCTTAAGCTACTTAGTTCATAATAGACATGGAAACATGAATTACAATCTAAGTAGGCATGTCCATAATCACAAGACAATAAAGAAAATAATAATCTCCTTAATCAACTTGCGAATGATGGTGTTCTTGGTAATCTCTAATCCCTCTATACTACTCGGCTTCCAAACAAAGATGGAATCCTTTTGACTTGGACGACTACTTCCTTTTATAGAAGGATAGGAGGCTTGAATTAGGTCAACTTGGACACGTGTAGGGCTCTCCTTGCTCCTTTATCCCGAAAATAACTCCACAGAAGTCGGTTCATGAAGTTGGCTAACGAGCTGTGATGTGGCAGTTCTGTCCCAGTTTTGCTGCAGCACAGAATTTGCTCCCTCAAGTCGCCCAGCAGCATAATCTGCATAAAGTAATTCCCAAGGCTTCCATTCTTCCAAATGGGTTAAAACATATAATATATATCTAAAACCAACCCTATTAAGCACAAAAGACACACAAATCCTTATATAAATGAGGCCTAAGTAACTACCTTTTGGGCAGTTATCACACCCCCAAACTTGAACTATTGCGCGTCCCGAGCAATACTAACTCACCTTCCCTTAAGAATTTAAAATATTAGACAAAGAATTAGCTTAATCAAATCAGACAATCCAATACTGCCTTTAACCTTTACTTGAGCACTCTGCAAAACCGAGCTCTGCTGCAGCAAAATGATTCCTCCGGCATGGACAAATAATGACCACTTTTAACTTAATTTTAAGAACTTACCACAGCCTAGCTCTATTATCAGACATCTTAAAACATATTTTCAAGGAGTTTATTTTTGTTTTTCAGACTTAAAGCAGCCTTACAGTCATAAGCTCTTAAACTACGCGTGGGACTAGAACTAAGCTTAAAGTGGATCATATAAGTCAATACTACCTCAAAAATCTTCTTTGCCGCAGCAACAGTCCAGGTTAGAAGAAATGCTCAAGTAAAAGGTTTCTGGAGATCAGAATACCTTGATCTAATTAAGGTTAATCAGTCCAAGCTTAAAAAATTCAGAAGAAAATAGTTAAGTTAGAGTTAGTCAGTGCTCATGGAATGAAAACATCTAGAAATTTCATTAAAAACATTAGAAAAGAAAGTACATAGCCGAGATATATTTTTAAAGTAGAAAAATTAAAAAGAAACAAGCAAACGGGGTCAAATATGCGCGAGCAAACAAAATTTTAGGAACAAAAGTAATGCTCGCTGAAGATCATCTCATCCATCAATCTTCCTGACCCTGCTCTTCATCATCATTCTCTTCTTCTTTTTCACCAGGTGGGGGTGGAATCCAGGGGTTCAACAGATCGTCAGGGAATATGGGAAGGGCTGGGTATGGTTTTGAAAAATTTTCTTGCAACGCCTTCTTTAAACCAGCATCACGATTCCTAACATAGGTCCAGAAGGTTAAAGTTTGCCTTTCAGCAAACTCCTGCCAACTGGCCGCAAGTGCCAGTTGTTCTAGAATCGAGTTGATGCCGTAGATAAGTCCACCTTGACGTACCTCCTGCATGCGCTGGAGCCGTGCCAAATTGGGCGTGTCTATGATTCCCTTGTCAAACAGAATCACATCTCCCTCATCCACTGGAACCCCTGCTTTTCTACAAAGCATTGTAATTGTATTTGGGAAGAACAGCTTCCCCACCTTCTTTTTCCAGCAACCAGAAATTTCACTCGTAATGATCCTCCCTACGTTAATACTGAGAGACCGCAAGATGGCAAAAGCTAGGAGAACCTGTTCCCTGGAGATCGTCGAGTCATGTGTTGTTGGAAGCATCTTCTGTCTAATAAATCCCATCCACGTGTTCGCTTCCCTTTTCAAATAAGCCGACTGAAATGTCCTCTTCTGAGTTTTGGATAACTGCCACTGTGCCTCTTCAATTCCTACCTCCCACACAACATCACTTAGTTGCTCATCAGATGGCGCCACAACCATCTCATTATACGCCGCATGGGGGAAGTTCTGAAGATTATACAGTGCGTTGATAGCACTCGGACTCCAATCTACGTCGACTCCTCGGACAATTACCTGGAAACCATCCTCTTTATCAATGTTGGCATAGAATTCACGCACCACCTGTGCGTTTACAGACTTCGGCTTCGCACAAAACAACTCCCAGCCGTGGTCTGTTATTCCGGTCCTCAGAAATGGCGGAAGATCGCCGCTAAATCCTCTTTCAAACAGAAAATATCTTTTCAGCAACTCAGCGTATTTTGCTCTAGCAAAATTGTTGACGTAGCGATCAGATGTAACTGTTGTTCTTCTATTTCATCGTGTTCCTCCGATGCTTCAACAATAGTTTTGCCCTTTTCTGCCCTTCGCTTGAGCAACTGTTCCTCCTCAGCCTTCTTCTCGCACCTTTTCCTCAGCCTCTTTTTTCTCTCGTTCCTCTCGCTCTGCCTTCTCTCTCTCAAAATCTGACGATGGAGGCGATGGGATATCAGTCCTGATCACCGGAACACGCTCAGCCTTCCACTTAATGCGGCGACGTTTCGGAGGTTCAGGCATGATAACCTCAATACGAGCCTCCTGAACTGGTTCTCTTTCAATCCCAGCCTCTGTCTGTACATCCTCACGTTGTTTCTCCTGAATTTCCTCTCGAACTTCTTCTGTAGCCGTCATTCCCTGCTCATCCTCTTTTGGATTCTGTTTATCAGATTCTTTCAGGTCTCCTTCTTCTATTGCAACAGCCTCATCCTCTGTTGCCTTTTCTTGTTCTTCAGCCCTCTGTTGTCGTCTTCTTCTTTTAGCTTCTTTCTCCTCCGGTGTTCTTTTCTTCTTGGTTTTTACTTTCTGAGCTTTGGGGGTAACGGATATCTCTTCCTCCTCACTCTCCCTCTCTTTTCTAGCTCTCGTTTTTGCCATTGAAGGTGCAAGGGGATTGACAGAGAATACAAAGAAAGAAAGAAGAAGAATGCATGCAACAAAGATTCGAATCAAGAAGATGAAGTAAACTTACCTATCAGAGGCTGCTGATAAATAGGGCCTCAGCAAATTGAAATCCCAACCGAAAAGATTTGCTCTTCTTAAATTATCTTACCGTTTAATTTTAATTGCATGCAAATTCGGAATTTCAAACCATCAACGGTAATTTATGAATCTCAATCGCCCATGGTAATTCACGATGCGCTGTCCACCATTAAAGCCCTTGGATGATTGCTGTTTGACACGTGGCCTCATCAGATGACTCATGCAAATTTTACCTGCAAAAATTTAAAGAAAAAATCCCAACGGTAAAAATAATAATTACTCCAACAAACCCTTCCTATTCGGACGATTTACTCCACCATAACTTTTGCTGCAACAACCTGCTGAATCCTGAAGATCTCTGATACGGAATTCAAATTTTGAAGTGGAAAAATCATATCTTTTAAATTAAAATTTAATTTTAACCGACCAAATCAAATTTAATCTTTTTAGACAGAAGCCAAATAGATTAGAGAGAATCTTTATTAACTTAAACTAAACAGAATTCAAATAATAAAATCTAATTACGAAAAGATAATTCAAAGATAATCCAAATAAATAATCCTAAAATCAAATCAAATTCAAAACGAAATAGATAAAATCTAAACAAATACTTAAAGATAAAATCTAATAAACCACGCAAAATCAAATCTAACCTATTCGAAATTAAAAATAAATCAGCGAAATATAAAAGAAATTCAAATACTGGGAGCTCAAAATTTTGCTTTGTGAAATGCTCCCGCAAAACTCCTGCTCTCTCAATCATCAACTAACCTTAGGGAAGGATATTTCGACTGAAACTCCTCACCCCAATAATGCTTCACACGCTGTCCATTCACCTTGAACACTCTCCCATCTTTTTTATCCTGCAAAGTAATTGCTCCATGGGGGAAAACCTCAACTACAGTAAATGGTCCTGACCATTTAGATTTTAGTTTCCCAGGAAATAACTTCAATCTAGAATTATAAAGCAAGACTTTCTGACCCTTGACAAACTCTTTAGATTTTATTTTCTTGTCATGCCACAACTTAGTCTTTTCTTTATACATTTTCGCATTTTCATAAGAAAACTGGCGAAATTCCTCCAATTCATTAAGCTGCAGCATTCTGATTGCTCCTGCACGACTCAGATCAAAATTTAACTTTTTCAAAGCCCAAAACGTTTTATGCTCTAGCTCCAATGGTAAATGGCAAGTTTTCCCATATACTAACCTATAGGGAGACATACCTAGAGGAGTCTTATAGGCTGTCCTATAAGCCCAAAGAGCCTCATCCAACCTAAAAGACCAATCCTTCCTAGATGGATGAACTACTTTCTCTAGAATCAATTTAATTTCCCTATTACTAATTTCAGCTTGACCATTTGCTTGTGGGTGATAAGGGGTAGCTATCCTATGCTTAATCACATACTTAGCTAACAGCTTAGTTAAGATATTATTCACAAAATGTGTACCCTCATCACTCACTAGAGCTCTAGGTGTCCCAAACCGCGCAAAGATGTGCGATTGAAGAAACCTTGCAACTGTCTTGGCATCACTCTGATGGCATGCAATGACCTCCACCCATTTGGACACGTAATCAACTGCCAAAAAGATAAAAACATTGCCATTAGAAGGGGGAAGTGGCCCCAAAAAATCAATACCCCATACATCGAATAATTCAACTTCTAAAACATAAGTAAGAGGCATTTCATCTCTAGGCCCCAAGTTTCCTCTCCTTTGGCAAGCATCACAATGTTTGTAGAACCAATGGGCATCCTTGAATAAGGTGGGCCAGAAGAATCCACAATGCAAAATCCTCATAGCTGTCCTCTGACCGCTGAATTGACCTCCATACGGCGAAGAGTGACATTGCTCCAGGATTTCCTTTGCTTCAGCACCTGAAACACACCTATGAATAATACCGTTAGAGCATTGCTTATACATAAATGGCTCATCCCAATAGAAAAATTTTGCATCATGCTTAAATTTTTTCTTCTGCCTCCAATCCATGTCAATAGGAGTGACTCCCTTTACCAAAAAGTTGGCAATATCATCATATCAAGGGACATCCCTGACTACCTTTACCTAAACAGCAAAAAGCTGTTCATCTGGAAAAGAATCTGAAATGGCAGATTGCTCCAGCAAAGATGATGATGGATCAAGACGAGATAAGTGATCTGCAATAACATTTTCTGATCCCTTCTTGTCCTTTATCTCCAAGTCGAACTCCTGCAATAATAAAACCCAACGAATTAGTCTAGGCTTTGCATCTTTATTGGTCATTAAATACCTTATTGCTGCATGATCTGTGAACACTGTGACTTTGGATCCAACCAAATATGGCCGGAATTTCTCAAAAGCAAACACCACAGCTAACAACTCCTTTTCAGTAGTTGTATAGTTGACTTGTGCCTCATTTAAAACCCTGCTTGCATAATATATAGGATGGATAAATTTGCCCTGCTTTTGCCCCAACATAGCACCTACCGCAGCATCACTCGCATCACACATTACCTCAAATGGTAAATTCCAATTAGGTGCACAAAGAATAGGTGCTGAGACTAAAGCAGCTTTTAATGTCTCAAAAGCCTTCCTACAATCTGCATTAAAGTCAAAAACATGATCAGTACACAATAAGTTACACAGAGGTTTACTGATTTTTGAAAAATCCTTTATGAACCTCCTATAAAATCCAGCATGTCCTAAAAAACTCCAAATTCCCTTCACTGAATTCGTTGGTTCTAGTCATTCAATCACCTCTATTTTTGCTCAATCAACTTCTAGACCATTCTTAGCAATCTTATGACCTAACACTATGCCTTCCTTCACCATGAAGTGGCATTTTTCCCAATTAAAAACTAGATGGGTATCCTCACATCTCTTTAACACCTGACCTAAATTATCTACACAACTCTGAAAAGACCCTCCAAACACTGAAAAATCGTCCATAAATACCTCAACAGTGGACTCAATCATATCAGAAAAAATTGCTAACATACACCGCTGAAATGTTGCTGGAGCATTGCAAAGGCCAAAAGGCATTCACCTAAAAGCAAATGTCCCATAAGGGCAGGTGAAAGTGGTTTTCTCCTGATCCTCAGGAGCAATAGTAATCTGGTTATACCCAGAATAACCATCTAAGAAACAGTAATAGGCCTGACCAGCCAATCTATCCAACATCTGGTCAATAAATGGTAGAGGGAAATGGTCCTTACGGGTAGCTTTATTAAGCCTCCTGTAGTCCATACAAACCCTCCAGCCAGTTACTGTCCTGGTTGGAATCAACTCATTGTCTTTATTGCTTACCACAGTGACACCTCCTTTTTTAGGAACACATTGGACAGGGCTCACCCAATTGCTATTGGAAATTGGATAAATGATCTTAACATCCAACCATTTAATCACCTCATTTTTAACAACCTCTTTCATTGCAGGGTTAAGCCTTCTTTGTTGCTCAACACTCCTAAAGGATCCCTCCTCTAGAGTGATTTTGTGCATACAAAAAGATGGGCTAATTCCCTGAATGTTAGCCAACGTCCAACCTATAGCCTTGCGGTATTGCTGCAGCAATCTTATTGAGGCCTCCTCATGCTCTGGCATTAAATCTGATGCAACAATAATGGGCAACGTCTCTCCTTCCCCAAGATACACATACTTTAGATGTTCCGGCAAGGGCTTCAAATCTAAAGTAGGTGCCTCAATCAGGGATGACTTAATAGGAGGAGCTTTCCTTTGATCTAAATCTAAAGACTCAAAACCATCCTCACACCTAAACAACTCTTTTTCATTTTTCCTTTCTAACAAACAAACTTCTAAATCTTCTACACTAACCTCTCCATGCTCTTCTGAGTGCTTACTAGCCGAATCCTGTGTTGCTATCTCAATAACTATGCTCTCTAGAATCCTAATGAAGGAGCAATCCTCCATTTCATCTGGATACTTCATGGCTTTAAACACATTAAATTTCACTTCCTCATTACAGACTTTCATTGTTAACTCCCCTTTTTGAACATCTATTAACGCCCTACCAGTAGCCAAGAATGGACGACCTAGAATTATTGGGACATCTTTATCAGCCTCATAGTCTAAAATAATAAAATCAACAGGAAATATGAATTTATCTACTTTTACTAAGACATCCTCAATTTTACCCTCTAGATATGTGATAGACCTATCAGCTAGTTGGAGTGTGACTGTGGTAGGCCTAGCTTCACCTATACCAAGCTTTCGATAGACCGAAAGAGGCATTAGGTTAATGCTCGCGCCTAAATCACAGAGTGCTCTACCTAACTCTTTTCCACCTATAGATACAGGTATAGTAAATGATCCCGGATCCTTAGCCTTGGGTGGTAGCCCATTCTTCAGAATAGCACTACATTCCTCAGTAAGAGATACAGTTTCAAACTCACCTAACCTCTTCTTTTTAGTTAAAATATCCTTAAGAAATTTAGCATAATTAGGCATTTGCTCAATAGCTTCTACAAAAGGGATATTTATGTGCAACTGCTTAAGAATCTCTAAAAATTTCCTAAATTGACCATCCTGATTCTTAGGCTTTTTCCTTTGTGGAAAAGGTAGAGGTGGTACATAAGGTGGGGGCGGCACTTAAGGTGGTTCCACATCTGGAACAGAACCAGATGCTCCAGCATCTTTATTGCTGCTTCCAGCACCCTGACCAATCTCCAACTCTTTCTCAACAACAACATTATTTTTATCACCATTTTTATCTATAACCTGGGTTTTACTAGGCTCTTCTAATGGCTTACCACTCCTAAGAGTTACCGCTTTTACCTGCTCCTTACCTTCCCTTCGAGGGTGTTCAGTATTCGAGGGAAGTTTCCCTTGAGGCCTTGCCTTTAGCTCATTAGCTAGCTGACCCACTTGCAACTCCAGAGCCCTCATCGAAGCTTGATTACTTTGAATTGCGGCGTCTATACGAGCCATAAATTCTTTCATCATCGCCTCAAGAGAACTTCCTGAATTTTGCTGGGGCAAAGCTTGCTTATTTTGCTGGGGCAATACCTGCGCTTTAGCAAATCCCGGCTGGTTCACCTTTTGTTGTGCTTGCACATTACTTCCTTGTCCTCCCCATGAGAAGTTGGGGTGGTTGCGCCAACCTGGATTATAAAAGTTAGAGTAAGGGTTATTCCTCTGATTACCTACAAAAAACACAGAAGCTGGATTGCTGGGGCAAAACTCGTAGTTGTGATTTTCACCACAATAGACACATGCTTCCTCTGCCACTTGGTTCACCACTGCAGTAGGCTCCATAGCTGGTGGCTGCTGATGACTAATCACTGTCACATTCTTAAGAGCGTTAGCAATCATAGCAAGATCAGCCCTAATGGTGGACACACCATCAACCTCTAATACACTCTTAACCTTTTTATTTGTGCTTCTAACATCTGACCACTGACAACTATTAATAGATATCCTTTCTAAAATTTCATAGGCTTCATCAAAAGGTTTTGCCAAAAGGGCCCCTCCAGCCGAAGCATCGACCATACCTTGGGTTACTCCATTTAAACCATTGTAAAATGTTTCCATTTGAATACAATGAGGTAAACCATGGTGGGGACACTTTCGCAAAAGCTCCTTAAACCTTTCCCAAGCCTCACTAAAACTCTCATCCTCAAGTTGCCTAAACCCTACTATTTCACTCCTTAATTTAGCATTTCTATTAGGTGGGAAATATTTACTCAAAAATTTTTCAGCTAACTCATCCCATGTCCTAATTGATCCTGGAGCAAAAGAGTTCAACCATGACTTTGCTCCATCTCTAAGAGAATACGGGAACAAAGTTAATCTAAGAGCATCTCTAGGCACTCCTTGAATTACAAAAGAATCGCTAACTCCTAGAAAAGACTTAAGATGTAAATGAGGGTCTTCCGATGACAAACCATGAAATTGCCCCACGGTTTGCTACATCTGAAACATTACCGGTTTCATTTAAAAATTCACCGCTTGAATTTGGGGACGTGCAATCCCTGGATTCAACTCATTAAACATTGGGACAGCATACGCTCGAATGGCTCTAGTCCTATCGTTCGCTATCAAGATAGGATTCTCAACCTGAATGTTTTGCTGCTCATTTTGTTCAAACAACGGGTTTTTCTGCAGCAAACGATTCTGGGGGTCTACTGGACTAGAGAGAGATATTCACACCGGCTGTCCAGGCGGGCATAAAATGTAAATAGGCACAACAATTAACCAAGATGCAATAATCAATATATAACTAAAGTTTAAACACATCAACTACATATTCCTAACCAACAGCTTAAGCTACTTAGTTCATAATAGACATGGAAAACATGAATTACAATTTGAGTAGGCATGTCCATAATCACAAGACAATAAAGAAAATAATAATCTCCTTAATCAACTTGCGAATGATGGTGTTCTTGGTAATCTCTAATCTCTCTATACTACTCGGCTTCCAAACAAAGATGGAATCCTTTTGACTTGGACGACTACTTCCTTTTATAGAAGGATAGGAGGCTTGAATTAGGTCAACTTGGACACGTGTAGGGCTCTCCTTGCTCCTTTATCCCGAAAATAACTCAACAGAAGTCGGTTCATGAAGTTGGCTAACGAGCTGTGATGTGGCAGTTTTGTTCCAAGTTTTGCTACAGCACAGAATTTGCTCCCTCAAGTCGCCCAGCAACATAATCTGCATAAAGTAATTCCCAAGGCTTCCATTCTTCCAAATGGGTTAAAACATATAATATATATCTAAAACCAACCCTATTAAGCACAAAAGACACACAAATCCTTATATAAATGAGGCCTAAGTAACTACCTTTTGGGCAGTTATCAGAACCCAATAATTCGCTCCTAAGCATTCAAATCCAAATCTAGCCAAGACAAATACTCTACTCATGCAAGCCATCTCCTAGAAAAAGTTTAAAAAGTCTCCCTTTTTGGGCACTCATGCTAACAACTCATCGCCAACTTGAGAATTGACAAGAAAGCCTATCCTAGGACATCATAGCCATGCAAAAATAACATCCAGAAAACAACCATATGCTCAATTCAAAGAAAGCTCAAAACTATAGCCCGAACTCAGATGCTCAAGGGTCCCACAAACATGATAATCTACCCTCAAACTTAAAGCATGCATTGTCCTCAATGTATACAGAAAATAAGGCTTAATCAAGCTTGAGAACAATAAAAGAATGAAAGGAGTGAACAATACTGGCCTGGAATGATGATGACTTCTTGACTGAAAGCTTGAAAGCTTGAAAGCAAAGGAGAGACTGAAACCAAGACCTACAAAACAGACACAAACAATAAATAAAACTCAAAAAGAAACACACAACTAAACTTACTTGGGTTGCCTCCCAATAACGCTTGTTTAACGTCATTAGCTCGACGTGTTGACCGAATAGGCATCGAGGTGGTCTTATGTCAGATGCCCCATCACTGGTGCTCTTCATAGCACCTCTCCTATAGCCCACCAACATGGTTCCTGATGTGTTCTTAGGGTCCTCAAAAGCTTTCAGAGTCTCCTTCTCCTGCTAAACTCTGAAGATCAGCTCCTTGCGCTCAATATCAATTATAACTCTCCCTGTAGCAAGGAAGGGTCTCCCAAATATGATAGGCATGGCAGGATTCTCTTTAATATCTAGCACAAAGAAATCAACAGGAAGAAAGAATCTATCTACTTTGATCAGCACATTTTCCACAATTCCATAAGGACTAACCACAGACTGGTCAGTCAACTGGAGTCTAACAGCAGTAGATTTTATTTCTCCTATGTTAAGCTTTTTACACAATGATAGAGGAATTATATTTATGCTAGCCCCTAGATCACATAGTGCTCTACATGAAAAAGTACCAAAATTACAAGGAATAGTAAAACTCCCTGGGTCAGACAATTTTTCTGGTACTCTCTGTTGGACACGAGCACTGCACGTCGATGCAAGATATACAGTCTCCAACTGATTTTCCTTTTTCTTCTTGTTCAGCCATTCCTTCATGAATTTTCTGTAGTGAGGCATCTACTCCAAGGCATCTGAAAAAGGAATATTAACATGCAAGCCCATAAAAGCATCTAAAAACTTGTCAAACTTAACCTTAGAATTTTTCTTTTTCTTTGATTTAGGAACTAAAACAGTAGGAGAAGAGATAGAAGGCTCAAGATTAAGCTTTTCAGCTTCGTTTGAGGTAGTGCCTTCTTCAACTTCTCCAGTGAGTTCCTCTGGTTCAGTAGTCTCATCCTCTGCAACTAATGGAGTCTCCTCCTCGTGATGCACAATGACGGCTTTGCAGTACTCCAATGATGATTTATCTTGCTCAGCTAGGGCTTTACCTTTATTCATGGTGTTGATAACACTTACCAGTTTTGGACAACAGAGTCCCACCTGCAGCTGCATCAACAATGGTTTTTGTACTAGGAGTTAAGCCATTATAAAATAATTGAACCTGGAGCCAGTCAGGATAGCCATGTTGAGGGAACTTCCTCAACAACTCTTTAAATCACTCCCAAGGCCTCGAACAGCTGCTCATCAAACTGCTGCTGGAACGTCCCGATCTCGGTCCTCAGCTTGACCGTTTTAGCTGGAGGGAAGAATTTCTTTAAAAATGCCTGGACTAGAGCATCCCAGGTGGTAATGCTCCCAAGTGGAATCGATTGTAACCAGCCCCTCGCTTTGTCCTGCAACGAAAAAGGAAACAAACGTAAGCGAATGGCATCTTCAGAAACACCATTTAATTTTACTGTCCCACAGATGTCTAGGAAGGATTTCAGGTGAGAATTTGGATCCTCCATGGGTGATCCTCTGTAAGTGTTGGGTTCCTAGAGTGAGTAAAATATGATCTAAAAGACTCTAGAATTCCTGTGCAAGTATACACAGTCTGCAGCAAGTAATATTATCAATCTGAGTCCTGAATTAGCTTCCACTTTACCTATTTTGTGTAACTTTCTAATGGTTTCAAAGATGGTAACAATGATTTGGTTTTATAAGAATTATGCTGGAGCAAAGTAAATGACAGAACAAAGAATAAACAAATAGATAGACAGATTAAAGTCAGGCGCTGGTTAGGTTTAGTAATTGTGTAGAAAGATGCTCTAGCAATATTATTGATCATACAACTCTCGCAGTATTATTAGCGGATTCCTCCCGGAACTCCGGATCTTTTGGAATGTGTTTCAACCCCAATGAAGTTCGACCGATCAAGCACTAGGCAACTGGCTATCCCTAGCTCAGTCACTAGCGTTCACCAATACACAATGATCGTAGTGTGGATAATTGCCACACACTCTCTAAATCATCCCTGAAACTAGAGAGAGGTATTCACACCGGCTGGCCAGGCAGGCATAAAATGGAAATAGGCACAACAATTAACCAAGTTGCAATAATCAATATATTACTAAATTTTAAGCACGACAACTACATGATTCTAACCAACACCTAAAGCTACTTAGTTCATAATAAACATGGAAACATGAATTACAATCTGAGTAGGCATGTCCATAGTCACAAGATAATAAAGAAAATAATAATCTCCTCAACCAGCTTGTGAACAATGGTGTTCTTGGTAATCTCTAATATTTCTATACTACTTGGCTTCCAAGGAAAGTTGGAATGATTTTGACTTGGACGACTACTTCCTTTTATAGAAGGATAGGAGGCTTGAATTAGGTCAACTTGGACACGTGTAGGGCTCTGCTTGCTCCTTTATCCCGAAAATAACTCAACAGAAGTCGGTTCATGATGTTGGCTAACGAGCTGTGATGTGGCAGTTCTGCTCCCAGTTTTGCTGCAGCATAGAATTTGCTCCGTCCAGTCGCCCAGCATCACAATCTACAAAAAATAATTTCCAAAGCTTCCATTCTTCCAAATGGGTTAAAACATGTAATATCTATCTAAAACCAACCCTATTAAGCACAAAGGTCACACAAATCAATATAAAACTGAGGCCTAAATAACTACCTTTTGGGCAGTTATCACACCCCCAAACTTGAACTATTGCGCGTCCCGAGCAATACTAACCAACCTTCCTTCAAGAATTCAAAACATTAGACAAAGAATAGCTTAATCCAACCAGACAGTCCAACACTACCTTAGACCTTTACCTGAGCACTCTGCAAAACCGAGCTCTGCTACAGCAAAATGATTCCTCCGGCATGGACAATTAATCACCACTTTTTAACTCAATTCTAAGAACTTACCACAGCCTAGCTCTATTATTAGAACACATATTTTCAAGGGGTTTATATTCTTGTTTTTCAGACTTTAAGCAGCCCTACAGTCATAAGCTCTTAAGCATGGGATGACCCACTTTATGGTGCAGTATACCCTTGCCTCAAACTCATCACCAACTAGGCTCAATACTCTTTATAAAGCTCAAGAATCCTTAGTTATTCTATCTCTTGCCCCTCTGAATGGCGACATTTTGTGATGAAGCTCACCTAAGTTCTGGGAGATAGAAAAACTGCTAGATTTTCATTCATCCTTCAAAACTTTTGCTCCATGAATTTTTTCAGCAAAATTTTCAACAAATAATTTTTTCAGCAACTAATAATTCTCATTTTTTTTCATATTTCCTAGGTCATCTTTTGACGCGAAGACAAACTATGGGTATCACAAATGTCCCAGGTTACTCAACAACCTAGCAAATTTTTACTTGAAGGAGAGGAATGCTCGAGCAAAACAATTGGAGTAGCAAAAAGTCCCCCAAACTTAAATTTTTCTATCTGAATTTTAAATTAAGCGCGGGACTAGAACTAAGCTTAAGGTGGACCATAAAAGTCAACACTACCTCCAAAATCTTCTTTGCCGCAGCAACAGTCCAGGCTAGTGTTGGGTTTTATGCCCTAAAACTCGTAGATAGTGAATGGTGACAAATTGTTCACCTGTCTCAATACGTTGCTATTGAGGTTTGTACAATAAAGAGTTATTGTTACTATAATTGCACAATTTGACCCAAATCCAATAAACTAAGATCCTAGGTTGTTTAGATGAAACTTGAACTAGTATGTGGGGACATACGGGGATTAGTGTTCAAGTAACAACCTAAATGGTCTATAGTATAGGGATAAGGTTGGGTACCTTATCCTGGTAACACTATGTGATACGGCCCACTTTGTATTCGATACAGATGCAATGATCCAAAGCATCCATGTAGGAGACATGCGAGTGGGGGTATCCTGTGCAATGAGTTTGCATAAGACCGGACCACGAAATAGTAACCACTAGATGTAACACCGTTGACTAGTTTAGGTTTCTATTTCAATAGGATGACCTAGGTAACTCAATCTCAATCCTGAGTCTATTATGAACTCCTTTTCATGAGGGATTGTCCTTAGATCTGTATGGGTGAGAGTGGCCAGTTCGCCGACTCAATAATCCTACCATTTCAGGGGCAAGACCGAATGGGGGCTGGGAACATAACAGTACAAGATGGAATTCACTCCTTCCCCTATTGGGGCAAGTAGATGTGTGTTCCTTTAAGGGCTGATTCCGGGTCTTGAACAAGGGCGCCCATCCTCTCATGGCCCGAAAGGAACTGCTGTTTATTGATTGGATCATAAACAGATTGTTCATTAGAGGAATCAGTGGTACTTAAGGATCCAGAGGTAATCCAGGGGTAAAACGGTAATTTGACCCAACTGGCGTTACGAACACTCGTGAAGGATTGACTTACTGTTATTGGTCGATATCCGTGGACACAGAAATATTCTACAGTGAGAAGAGTGCAGCTGTGGGTCTTTAGTGGAGTGACTCACAGTTAACGAATGTTGACTAACTTGGTTAATGAGTTTAGCCAATTAGTCTCGTATCGTTGGAGCTTCTGATCTGTAGGTCCATTAGGTCCACTTGCTAGCTCGTAAAGGGTTCTAAGGTTAAATAGTCTTGAATAGAATTTGAAGTGTGTTCAAATTCGTTAAGGGAATTTTATTGTATTTGATACAATTAAAATAGATACATTATAATATAAGTTTAATTGGTGAATTAAACTTTTTATTATAAATTAATTCTGGATATGATTCAAAATTAATTAACGAGAGAATTAAATATTTGAAGGAGTTCAAATATTAAATATGAATTAGTTCATATTGAAACTATAGGTTAAATTTAATGTGAATGAGATTCATATTAAAACTATAGTATATGAGAGAATTATTTGAATAATGATTCAAATAGTAAATTAATTAAATATATGATATTTAATTAATGAATTAATTAATTGGAGAATTAATTAATTTAATTTAATTAAATGTGATTTGATTAAATTAATTCTATAGTTAATATTAATGTACATTTGATGCACATTAAAACTATAGGTTAAATGAGAGAGATATAATTGAATATGATTCAATTACAAAATTAATTAAATATTTGATATTTAATTAATGTGGATTCAATTAATAGGATTAATTGAATGGCCAGTTTAATTCAATTGAATATGACTCAAATTGAATTAAATACCTTATATTATAATTGATTTAATTAATATTGTTTTAATTAAATTAATTATAATTAATTAATTAATTAAATGGTTATTATTATTTAATTAATAGACGGCCAAGATCGTTTGGATTAGATCCAACGATCAAGATCTAGTAGGGTAATAACTCCCTCCCCACTTATCGTACAGGGGAGAGGGAGTTGCCCAACTGATCGCTCATTCTCTCCTTTCTCACGCAGAATGAGAGAGAGGGGAATAACTCTCTCTCTCTCAAAAAATTCTCTGATCCAAAAAAGAAAAACACATCAAGGTTGGCTGTGATTTTTCCATTCCCAACTCAAGATTGGATCCCACAATCCAAGCCTCATGAATTCAGAGGATAGTAGGTGCTCTTTGATGGTTGTGTTCAAGAGATTGTGACGAAGTGTTCGTTGAGGAGCATAGTGCTGTGAAGAACGGTCTTCAACAAGTAAGTTCCTAAAATTCTAAATTGTTTAGAATTAGTATTGCATGCTTAATCTAGTTTAGAAAATAAGTTTCTAATTTTGCCAAACGTATCGGTTTTCTCTAATTGAAATTAAAATCACGCTCGATTTAATTCGCTTCCGCTAGAGGATTCAATTCCTTCAGCTAGAAGAAACACTCAAGCAAAAGGTTTCTGGAGATCAGAATACCTTGATCTAATTAAGTGTAATCAGTCCAAGCTTCAAAAATTCAGAAGAAAATTAGTTAAGTTAGAGTTACTCAGTGCTCATGGAATAGAAACATGCAGAAATTTCATTAAAAACAAAAAGATATTACATCAGTAGATATATTTTTTAGAAGCAGAAAAATTAACAAGAAGCAAGCAAACATATTCAGCAAACAGGGTCAGATATGCCCGAGCAAACAAAATTATAAGATAAAAAATAATGCTCGCTGAAGATCATCTCATCCATCAATCTTCCTGACCCTGTTCTTCATCATCATTCTCTCCTTCTCTTGCAACAGGTGGGGGCGGAATCCAGGGGCTCAACAAATCCTCAGGGAATGTTGCAAGGGCTGGATATGGCTTGGAAAAATTTTCTTGCAACGCCCTCTTCAAACCAGCATCACGATTCTTAACATAGGTCCAGAAGGTTAAAGTTTGCCTTTCAGCAAACTCCTGCCTACTGGCCAAAAGTGCCAGTTGTTCTAGAATCGAGTTGATGTCGTAGATAAGCCCACCTTGACGTACCTCCTGCATGCGCTGGAGCCGTGCCAAATTGGGCGCGTCTATGATTCCGTTGTCAAATAGAACCACATCTCCCTCATCCACTGGAACCCCTGCTCTTCGGCAAAGCATTGTAATTGTATTTGGGAAGAACAGCTTCCCCACCTTCTTTTTCCAGCAACCAGAAATTTCACTCGCAATGATCCTCCCTACGTTAATACTGAGAGACCGCAAGATGGCAAAAGCTAGGAGAACCCGTTCCCTGGAGATTGTCGAGTCATGTGTTGTTGGAAGCATCCTTTGTCTAATAAATCCCATCCACGTGTTCGCTTCCCTTTTCAAATAAGCCGACTGGAATGTCCTCTTCTGAGTTTTGGATAACTGCCACTGTGCCCCTTCAATTCCTACCTCCCGCACAACATCACTTAGTTGCTCATCAGATGGCGCCACAACCATCTCATTATATGTCGCATGGGGGAAGTGTTGGGTTTTATGCCCTAAAACTCGTAGATAGTGAATGTAACCGTTGACCGGATATTAATGAAATAATATTGATATATTTTCCATTAATTGTTATTAGTTATTTTATATATGTCTTTGCCTAATAATAACCCTAATCCAATAAACTAGACATCCAAGGCTGTAATATGAGTCTTGAACTATATGTAGCGACATATGGGATCATTGTTCAAGAAACAGCCTAAAGGGTCTATAGTATAGGGATAAGACTGGGTGCCTTATCCTGGTGACACTATGGATACGGCCCACTTTGTATTTGATACAAACGCTGCGATCCAACGCGTTCGTGTAGGAGACATGCGAGTGGGGGTATCCTATGCAATGAGTTTGCATAAGACCGGACCGCGAAATAGTAACCATTAGTTATAACACCGTTAACTAGTTGGTTTTCTATTTCACTAGGACGACCGAGACAACTTAGTCTTAATCCTGAGTTGATTATGGACTCCTGCTCATGAGAGACTGTCCTTTGATTTGCATGGGTGAGAGTGGCCAATACGCCGACTCAATAAGCCTACCACTTTGGGGACAAGATCGAATGGGGAGCTGGGAACATAATCGTACAAGATGGAATTCACTCCTTCCCGACTTTAGGGAAGCAGATGAGTGTTCCCTTAAGTGGTTACTCCGAGTCTTGAACAAAGGGCCCTACCCTCTCAATGGCACGAGAGGGTTTTCTGTTTAATGGTTGGACCATAAACAGATTGTTCATTAGAGGAGAATTGGTACTTAAGGAAATAGAGGTGACCCAGGGGTAAAACGGTAATTTGACCCAGCTGGTGTTACGGACACTCGTGAAGGACTAACTAGTCGATATTGGTCTAAGTTCCGTGGACACAGAAAATATGTCTGCAGTGAGAAGAGTGCAACTGTGAGTCTATAGTGGAATGTACACACAGTTAACGAATATTGATTATTGTGGTTAATGAGTTTAACCGATTAATCTCACATCGTTGGAGCTTCTGATCTGCAGGTCCATAAGGTCCCACTGGTAGCTCGTAAAGTAATTTGAGGCAACTAAGTAATTAAATTGAAAATGTTCAATTTACTGAGGGAAATAAAAATAATATATATTGATATATTATTATGAGAGAAATTAATATTTGAAAAGTTCAAATATAAATTTATGGAAGATTGAAAGAATTGATTAATTTAAGTCCTAAAAGTGTTTGGGCAAAATTAATTAATTCAAGGCCGGAAATTAAATATGTGATATTTAATTGGTGGTTAATTAATTAAAGAATTCATTAACCATGAATTAATCAATTATGTAAATAATTAATCACTTAAGGAAGTGATTAATCATTTATGGGAATGATCTAATTACTTATGGAAGAAATTAGTCATTTATGGAAAAGATTAATCAATTGGGGAATTGATTGATCATGATTGATTAATTAAGGAATAAAGATTGAATCAATTTTGGAAAAGATTGATTTTATTGAATATTTTATTCATGGCCTCTCTTCTATAAATAGAACACTAGACCTAATTGGTCATGACACTTTTGACACTCTTGAAAGACAAGACCTAGAATTCTCTCTAGCCTCCCTCTTAGAGAAAGACTCCCACAAGTCTTTGGCCTCCTAGACTTAGAGACATACCGGTGTAACCTCTGTGGTTATTGTGTCAATCAAAGAAGAATTTCCAGCAAAGAATACCTTGAAGCGGCTGCTGCGTTTTCGTTCGTGGAGCTTCGTTGGCGAAGAACGGTCAAGTCTACAACGGAGGTTTGTAACGGTTCTTCCTCTTTTCGTTAGAAAAGTTTTTAAAATAAATTTAGATTTATTTTAGCATGTTTAAACCGATTTTACAGCGGCTTTAAAGTTAGTTTAAAGTTTTGTTTGAGTTTTCGTAACGGTTTTTTAAAGTTAATTAATATACGGCGTAAGGTCCAATCGATGCGCTTCCGCTGCGTTTGGACTTTTATTCCCTTCAGGAAGTTCAGAAGATTATACAGTGCGTTGATAGCACTCGGACTCCAATCTACCTCGACTCCTCGGACAATTACTTGGAAACCATCATCTTTATCAATGTTTGCATAGAATTCACGTACCACCTGTGCGTTAACAGACTCCGGCTTCGCACAAAACAACTCCCAGCCGTGGTCTGCTATTTCGGTCCTCATAAATGGCGGAAGATCGCTGTTAAATCCTCTTTCGAACAGAAAATCTCTTTCCAGCAACTCAACGTATTTTGCTCTAGCAAAATTGTTGACGAAGCGATCAAATGGCAACTGTTGTTCTTCTATTTCATCGTGTTCTTCCGATGCTTCAGCAATATTTTTACCCTTTTCTGCCCTTCGCTTGAGCAACTGTTCCTCCTCAGCCTCTTTTTTCTCTCGTTCCTCTCGCTCTGCCTTTTCTCTCTCGGAATTTGACGATGGAGGCGATGGGGTATCAGTCCTGATCACCGGAACGTGCCCAGCCTTCCGCTTAATGCGGCGACGTTTCGGAGGTTCAGGCATGATAACCTCAATACGAGCCTCCTAAACTGGTTCTCTTTCAATCTCAGCCTCTGCCTGTACATCCTCACGTTGTTTCTCCTGAATTTCCTCTCGAACTTCTTCTTTAGCCGTCATTCCCTGCTCAACTTCTTTTGGATTCTGTTTATCAGATTCTTTCGGGTCTCCTTCTTCTATTGCAACAGCCTCATCCTCTGTTGCCTTTTCTTGTTCTTCAGCCCTCTGTTGTCGTCTTCTTCTTTTAGCTTCTTTCTCCTCCGGTGTTCTTTTCTTCTTGGTTTTTACTTTCTGAGCTTCGGGGGTAACGGATATCTCTTCCTCCTCACTCTCCCTCTCTTTTCTAGCTCTCGTTTATGCCATTGAAGGTGCAAGGGGATTGACAGAGAATACAAAGAAAGAAAGAAGAAGAATGCACGCAACAAAGATTCGAATCAAGAAGATGAAGTAAACTTACCTATCAGAGGCTGCAAATAAATAGGGCCTCAGCAAATTGAAATCCCAACCGAAAAGATTTTCTCTTCTTAAATTATCTTACCGTTTAATTTTAATTGCATGCAAATTCGGAATTTCAAACCATCAACGGTAATTTATGAATCTCAATCACCCATGGTAATTCACGATGCGCTGTCCACCATTAAAGCCCTTGGATGATTGTTGTTTGACATGTGGCCTCATCAGATGACTCATGCAAATTTTACCTGCCAAAATTTAAAGAAAAAATCCCAACGGTAAAAATAATAATTACTCCAACAAACCCTTCCTATTCGGAAGATTTACTCCACCATAACTTTTGCTGCAACAACCTGCTGAATCCTGAAGAATCTCTGATACGGAATTCAAATTTTGAAGTGGAAAAATCATATCTTTTAAATTTAAATTTAATTTTAACCGACCAAATCAAATTTAATCTTTTTAGACAGAAGCCAAATAGATTAGAGAGAATCTTTATTAACTTAAACTAAACAGAATTCAAATAATAAAATCTAATAAAATCTAATCACGAAAAGATAATTCAAAGATAATCCTAAAAAATAATCCTAAAATCAAATCAAATTCAAAACGAAATAGATAAAATCTAAACAAATACTTAGATAAAATCTAATAAACCACGCAAAATCAAATCTAACCTATTCAAAATTAAAAATAAATCAGCGAAATATAAAACAAATACAAATACTGGGAGCTCAAAATTTTGCTCTGTGAAATGCTCCCGCAAAAATCCTGCTCTCTCAATCATCAACTAATCTTAGGGAATGATATTTCGACTGAAACTCCTCACCCCAATAATGCTTCACACGTTGTCCATTCAACTTGAACACTCTCCCATCTTTTTCATCCTGCAAAGTAATTGCTCCATGGAGGAAAACCTCAATAACAATAAATGGTCCTGACCATTTAGATTTTAGCTTCCCAGGAAATAATTTTAATCTAGAATTATAAAGCAAGACTTTTTGACGTTTGACAAACTCTTTAGATTTTATTTTCTTGTCATGCCACAGCTTAGTCTATTCCTTATACATTTTCGCATTCTCATAAGAGAATTGGCGAAATTCCTCTAATTCATTTAGCTGCAGCATTCTTATTGTTCCTGCATGACCCAGATCAAAATTTAACTTTTTCAACGCCCAAAACGTTTTATGCTCTAGCTCCAATGGTAGATGGCAAGCTTTCCCATATACTAACCTATAGGGAGACATACCTAGAGGAGTCTTATAGGCTGTCCTATAAGCCCAAAGAGCCTCATCCAACCTAAAAGACCAATCCTTCCTAGATGGATGGACTACGTTCTCTAGAATCACTTTTATTTCCCTATTACTAATTTCAGCTTGACCATTTGCTTGTGGGTGATAAGGGGTAGCTATCCTATGCTTAATCCCATACTTAGCTAACAACTTAGTTAAAATATTATTAACAAAATGTGTACCCTCATCACTCACTAGAGCTCTAGGTGTCCCAAACCGCGTAAAGATGTGCGATTGAAGAAACCTTGCAACTGTCTTGGCATCACTCTGATGGCATGCAATGGGCTCCACCCATTTGGACACGTAATCAACTGCCAATAAGATAAAAACATTGCCATTAGAAGGGGGAAATGGCCCCATAAAGTCAATACCCCATACATCGAACAATTCAACTTCTAAAACATAAGTAAGAGGCATTTCATCTCTAGGCCCCAAGTTTCCTCTCCTTTGGCAAGCATCACAATGCTTGTAGAACCAATGGGCATCCTTGAATAAGGTGGGCCATAAAAATCCACAATGTAAAATCCTCATAGCTGTCCTCTGACCGCTGAAATGACCTCCATACGGCGAAGAGTGACATTGCTCCAGGATTTCCTTTGCTTCAGCACCTGAAACATACCTACGAATAATACCATCAGACCATTGCTTATACATAAATGGCTAATCCCAATAGAAAAATTTTGCATCATGCTTAAACTTTTTCTTCTGCCTCCAATCCATGTCAATAGGAGTGACTCCCTTTACCAAAAAGTTGGCAATATCAGCATACCAAGGGACATCCCTGACTACCTTTACCTCAACAGCAAAAAGCTGTTCATCTGGAAAAGAATCGAAAATGGCAGATTGCTCCAGCAAAGATGATGATGGATCAAGACGAGATAAATGATCTGCAATGACATTTTCTGATCCCTTCTTGTCCTTTATCTCCAAGTGGAACTCCTACAATAATAAGACCCAACGAATTAGTCTAGGCTTTGCATCTTTTTTAGCCATTAAATACCTTATTGCTGCATGATCCATGAACACCGTGACTTTGGATCCAACCAAATATGGCCGGAATTTCTCAAAAGCAAACACTACAGCTAACAACTCCTTTTCAGTAGTTGAGTAGTTGACTTGTGCCTCATTTAAAACCCTGCTTGCATAATATATAGGATGGATAAATTTTCCCTGCTTTTGCCCCAGCATAGCACCTACCGCAGCATCACTCGCATCACACATTATCTCAAATGGTAAATTCTAATTAGGTGCACACAGAATGGGTGCTGAGATTAAAGCAGCCTTTAAAGTCTTAAAAGCCTTCCTACAATCTGCATTAAAGTCAAAAATATGATTAGTACACAATAAGTTACAAAGAGGTTTACTGATTTTGGAAAAATCCTTTATGAACCTCCTATAAAATCCAGCATGTCCTAAAAAACTCCGAATTCCCTTCACTGAATTCAGTGGTTCTAATCTCTCAATCACTTCAATTTTTCCGATATAAACTTCTAGACCATTCCTCGAAATCCTATGACCTAATATTATGTCTTCCCTCACCATGAAGTGGCATTTTTCCCAATTAAGAACTAGATGGGTATCCTCACATCTCTTTAATACCTTGCCTAAATTATCTAAACAATTATGAAAAGACCCTCCAAAAACTGAAAAATCGTCCATAAATACCTCAACAGTGGACTTAATCATATAAAAAAAAATTGCTAACATACACTGCTCAAATGTTGTTGGAGCATTACAAAGGTCAAAAGGCATTCGCCTAAAAGCAAACGTCCCATAAGGACAGATGAAAGTGGTTTTCTCCTGATCCTCAAGAGCAATGGTAATCTGGTTATACCCAGAGTAACCATCTAAGAAACAGTAGTAGGCCTGACCAACCAATCTATCCAACATCTGGTCAATAAATGGTAGAGGGAAATGGTCCTTACGAGTGGCCTTATTAAGCCTCATGTAGTCCATACAAACCCTCCAGCCAGTTACTGTCCTGGTTGGAATCAACTCATTGTCTTTATTACTTACCACAGTGACACCTCCTTTCTTAGGAACACATTGGACAAGGCTTACCCAATTGCTATCGGCAATTGGATAAATGATCCCAGCATCCAACCATTTAATCACCTCCTTTTTAACAACCTCTTTCATTGCAGGGTTAACTCTTCTTTGTTAATCAATACTCCTAAAGGATCCCTCCTCTAGGGTGATTTTGTGCATACAAAAAGATGGGCTAATTCCCTGAATGTTAGCCAATGTCCAACCTATAGCCTTGCGGTATTGCTGCTGCAATTTTATTAAGGCCTCTTCATGCTCTGGCATTAAATCTGATGCAACAATAATGGGCAACGTCTCACCTTCCCCAAGATACACATACTTTAGATGATCCGGCAAGGGCTTCAAATCTTAAGTAGGTGCCTCAATCAGGGATGGCTTAATAGGAGGAGCCTTCCTTTGATCTAAATCTAAAGACTCAAAAACATCCTCACACTTAAACAACTCTTTTTCATTCTTTCTTTCTAACAAACAAACTTCTAAATCTTCTACACTAACCTCTCCATGCTCTTCCAAATGCTTACTAGCCAAATCCTGTATTGCTGTCTCAATAACTGTGCTCTCCAGAATTCGAATGAAGGAGCAATCCTCAATTTCGTCTGGATATTTCATGGCTTTAAACACATTAAATTTTAGTTCCTCATTACAGACTCTCATTGTTAATTCCCCTTTTTGAACATCTATTAACGCCCTACCAGTAGCCAAAAATGGACGACCTAGAATGATTGGGACATCTTTATCAGCTTCATAGTCTAAAATAATAAAATCAACAGGAAAGCTGAATTTATCTACTTTTACTAAGACATCCTCAATTTTACCCTCTGGATATGTGATAAACCTATCAGCTAGTTGGAGTGTGACTGTGGTAGGCCAGCTTCACCAATGCCAAGCTTCCGATAGACCGAAAGAGGCATAAGGTTAATGCTCGCACCTAAATCACAAAGTACTCTACCTAACTCTTTTCCACCTATAGACACATGTATAGTATATGACCCTGGATCCTTAGCCTTTGGTGGTAGCCCATTCTTAAGAATAGCACTACATTCCTCAGTAAGAGATACAGTTTCAAACTCACCTAACCTCTTCTTTTTAGTTAAATTATCCTTAAGAAATTTAGCATAATTAGGCATTTGCTCTATAGCTTCTACTAAAGGGATATTTATATGCAATTGCTTAAGAATCTCTAAAAACTTTTTAAACTGACCGTCCTGACTTTTAGGCTTTTGCCTTTGTGGAAAAGGTAGAGGTGGTACATAAGGTGGGGGCGGCACATAAGGTGGTTCTACATCTGGAACAGAACCAGATGCTCCAACATTTTTATTGTTGCCTCCATCCAACTCTTTCTCAACAACAACATTTTTATCACCATTTTTATTTATATCCTGGGTCTTACTAGGCTCATTTTTTTCTTCTAATGGCTTACCACTCCTTAGAGTTACTGCCTTTACCTGCTCCTTACCTTCCCTTCGAGGGTGTTCAGTATCCGAGGGAAGTTTCCCTTGAGGCCGTGCCTTCACCTCACTAGCTAGCTGACCCACTTGCAATTCCAGGGCCCTCATCGAAGCTTGATTACTTTGAATTGCGGCATCTGTACGAGCCATAATTCTTTCATCATCGCCTCGAGAGAACTTCCTGAATTTTGCTGGGGCAAAGCCTGCTTATTTTGTTGGGCCAATACCTGCGCTTTAGTAAATCCCGGCTGGTTCACCTTTTGTTGTGCTTGCGCACTGCTTCCTTGTCCTCCCCATGCGAAGTTGGGGTGGTTGCGCCAACCTGGATTATAAAAGTTAGAGTAAGGGTTTAGGGTTTAGTAGTTGTGATTTTCACCACAATAGACACATGCTTCCTCTACCACTTGGTTCACCACTACAGTAGGCTCCATAGTTGGTGGCTGCTGATTACTAATCACTGTCACATTCTTAAGAGCATTAGCAATCATAGCAAGATCAGCCCTAATGGTGGACACACCATCAACCTCTAATACACTCTTAACCTTTTTATTTGTGCTTCTAACATCTGACCACTGACAACTATTAATAGATATTCTTTCTAAAATTTCATAGGCTTCATCAAAAGTTTTTGCCAAAAGGGCCCCTCCAGCCGAAGCATCGACCATACCTTGGGTTACTCCATTTAAACCATTGTAAAATGTTTCCATTTGAATACAATGAGGTAAGCCATGGTGGGGACACTTTCGCAAAAGCTCCTTAAATCTTTCCCAAGCCTCACTAAAAGTCTCATCCTCAACTTGCCCAAACCCTACTATTTCACTCCTTAATTTAGCATTTCTATTAGGTGAGAAATATTTACTCAAATATTTTTCAGCTAACTCATCCCATGTCCTAATTGACCCTGGAGCAAAAGAATTTTTCTTTTTCTTTGATTTAGGAACTAAAACAGTAGGAGAAGGGATAGAAGGCTCAAGATTAAGCTTTTCAGCTTCGTTTGAGGTGGTGCCTTCTTCAACTTCTCCAGTGAGTTCCTCTGGTTCAGTAGTCTCATCCTCCTCAGCTAATGGAGTCTCCTCCTCGTGATGCACAGTGACGGCTTTGCAGTACTCCAATGATGATTTATCTTGCTCAGCTGGGGCTTTACCTTTATTCATGGTGTTGACAACACTTACGAGTTGTCCCAGCTGAGTCTCTATGTTCTTGATGGCTGCAGAATGCCCATTGACAGTTGTGTTTATTGCAATCACGGCCTCCACAAGCTTATTTGTCCTATTACTTGATTCTGCAATAAACGCTCCAACAAGATCCTCTAAAGACTTTTTACTTTCTTGCTTAGGAGTGAAGCCAAGAGGATTCAGAACATTCTTATTATTTGCATCTGAAAAAATATCAAGATTTCTATTACTAGGGTGATAATGTTTAGGTGTAGAATTATTATTATACCCCCTAGAATTAAAATTTGAAACATACTGAACCTGCTCGAGATTTTCCTCCTTAGTCTGGGATGTGAGGGCAACTAATGACTTGATCGATTGAGCACTCCCTGTACCAAAAAATTTTAAAAACGCATTAGCCAGGGAAGACATCTGAGCCTGTAGTGCACTTACGTTGTCAATCTCGAACACTCCAGCAGCAATCTTTTTCGATCCCGACCGCTCAGATTGCCACTGATAGCTATTGGTGGCCATCTCTTCTAGCAAAGTCCTAGCATTCTCAACAGTTTTGGACAACAGAGTCCCACCTGCAGCTGCATCAACAATGGTTTTTGTACTAGGAGTTAAGCCATTATAAAATAATTGAACCTAGAGCCAGTCAGGATAGCCATGTTGAGGGCACTTCCTCAGCAACTCTTTAAATCGCTCCCAGACCTCGAACAACTGCTCATCAAACTGCTGTTAGAACGTCCCGATCTCGGTCCTCAGCTTGACCGTTTTAGCAGGAGGGAAGAATTTCTTTAAAAATGCCTGGACTAGAGCATCCCAGGTGGTAATGCTCCCAGGTGAAATCGATTGTAACCAGTCCCTCGCTTTGTCCTGCAACGAAAAAGGAAACAAACGTAAGCGAATGGCATCTTCAGAAACACCATTTAATTTTACTGTCCCACAGATGTCTAGGAAGGATTTCAGGTGAGAATTTGGATCCTCCATGGGTGATCCTCTGTAAGTGTTGGGTTCCTAGAGTGAGTAAAATATGATCTAAAAGACTCTAGAATTCCTGTGCAAGTATACACAGTCTGCAGCAAGTAATATTATCAAACCGAGTCCTGAATTAGCTTCCACTTTACCTATTTTGTGTAACTTTCTAAAGGTTTCAAAGATGGTAACAATGATTTGGTTTTATAAGAATTATGCTGGAGCAAAGTAAATGACTGAACAAAGAATAAACAAATAGATAGACAGATTAAAGTCAGGCGCTGGTTAGGTTTAGTAATTGTTTAGAAAGATGCTCTAGCAATATTATTGATCATACAACTCTCCGAGTATTATTAGCGGATTCCTCCCGAAACTCCGGATCTTTTGGAATGTGTTTCAACCCCAATGAAGTGCGACCGATCAAGCACTAGGCAACTGGCTATCCCTAGCTCAGTCACTGGCGTTCACCAATACACAATGATCGTAGTGTGGATAATTGCCACACACTCTCTAAATCATCCCTGAAACTAGAGAGAGGTATTCACACCGGCTGGCCAGGCGGGCATAAAATGGAAATAGGCACAACAATTAACCAAGATGCAATAATCAATATATTACTAAAGTTTAAGCACGGCAACTACATGTTCCTAACCAACACCTAAAGCTACTTAGTTCATAATAAACATGGAAACATGAATTACAATCTGAGTAGGCATGTCCATAGTCACAAGATAATAAAGAAAATAATAATCTCCTCAACCAGCTTGTGAACAATGGTGTTCTTGGTAATCTCTAATCTCTCTATACTACTCGGCTTCCATGGAAAGTTGGAATGGTTTTGACTTGGACGGCTACTTCCTTTTATAGAAGGATAGGAGGCTTGAATTAGGTCAACTTGGACACGTGTAGGGCTCTCCTTGCTCCTTTATCCCGAAAATAACTCAACAGAAGTCGGTTCATGAAGTTGGCTAACGAGCTGTGATGTGGCAGTTCTGCTCCCAGTTTTGCTATAGCACAGCATTTGCTCCCTCCACTCGCCCAGCAGCATAATCTACAAAAAATAATTTCCAAAGCTTCCATTCTTCCAAATGGGTTCAAACATGTAATATCTATCTAAACCCAACCCTATTAAGCACAAAGGTCACACAAATAAATATAGAAATGAGGCCTAAATAACTACCTTTTGGGCAGTTATCAGTAAGCACAATCTCGAGCCATTTGAATGAGACCCGTTTTCAACTCGAAATTATTAGCATTGATCGGGGCATAGACAATCCCCGACTGTTGCTCCTGAAAGATGATGTGCAATTTGCTTACCGCAAGTGTACGGGTCAAGTAATAATATAGTGATTTTGCAATCGAATGTCGTCCTCTGGATTGGTGTCTAGCCAAATTTTAATTATCAAAAATACTTTTGACCAATTTTATTTAGGGAATCAAATTAAATGAGAATAAGAATCAATCAAACACAAAACTAAAGTAAAAAGTGACAATGTAATGGGAATAATTGGTCTTAGGGATTTGATTTCACCAATTGGAGTTATGGATTAATAAACGGATTAACACATGCTATGATTCATAAATCTTGGCAACTAAAATCACACATATCTCTCCCAAGCATACATGATTCTCCCATATGCAATTGAACCCGATATCCCTATCTAAATCCAATAAACATACAAGGCAATAAGGCTAACCTTAATAACAATTTCTAGAATTAACCTTAATCTCCCGATTTTTAGCTAAATTCCAGTTATGCATATTGATTACTACTTTAAATCCTCTCTCCCGAGTTAGATTCAAATATAAACATCAATCAATTTATGGCCAGTAAATCGAAAGCATTAAGGATACAACATATGCATAAATGACATCAATAGCATAAATACCGTAAATCAATCCAAAACGTGCCCAACGGCTACATCAATCCCTAAGAATTAAACTTAGCTACACATAATCCTCGTTACAATATAATCTAAGTCTAAATAAGCCATAAAAACTATCTAAAGTAAGGGAAAAGAGAAATAGACTCGTTGTAGGCCGAGACCGAACGTCCCCGTCACGATCCCCACGAACAATGGGTTGATTTCCACTTCGCTCCCTCTGTTTCAGCCTTCCAAGCCTCTGTTCTACCCTGTTTTTCGGCTCCCAAAAGTCCCAAATCGAAGTCCCTTCAAACCTAGCCGAAAAGAAGCTTATATAGCAGATTTTTCGTCTTAGCGTCGAGACGCTGCCTTCAAAACGCGCGTTTCAGAAAAGGAAAAGCGGTGGCGTCTGGACGCTTTCTATCACAGCGTCGAGACGCTGTGAGTCTGTCGCGTATTCTCATTAAGGAAACTTAGCGTCTCGACGCTCCAAGAGTGGCGTCTCGACGCTAATGGGCAGAATGCCCTCTCTTGGCTCCTTGTTACTTGAAACTTTTCAGTTCTTTGGCATCTTTTCACGTCCCGAGCACCCGATTAACTCTAATATTGCATTATAGCTCCAATCGACCATTTCCTACAAAATAATCAATAAAGCACAATAAAATGGCCCAAACATCATAAAAGACTAGCTAAATTAAATAAGTAAAAGTAGCTAGCTATGCTCGCTATCAAAAGACCGGCTGAAAGTAGTCCCTAATAGGCTTAGGCTCTTCAAGATTAGGATTGGCCATTTGGATATGATTTTCTTTACTTTCCCTTTGAATTCTACTTAAAGTTCTCTCCATTTCTGGGTCAAAGGGAACTAAGGCCAATTCCCTAGCCTTTCGCATACACCAACACAACTAACCTAAAAAAGGAAAACGAAAAGAAAAGGAAAGAAACAAGAAAAAGAAATAAATGAATCTACAATGGGAAACTATAATCTACAAAAGGAAAAGATAAACTAATATGGAATGCAAAAACAAATATGGCAAAAACAAATAAGGAAACTAACAAATAAGGAAAAGTAATCTAAAAAGGAAAGAAAACACTAAAAAGGAAAAAAAATCTATCTATCTATGGAAAATTCAAACAAATATGGAAAAATCTAAATATGGAAATCAATCAACACAGGAAAAAAAAAATGCAATCTACCTAAAAACAAAAATAACAAAAATAACAAAAAATACAATACACCCTAAACTAAGACCGGACAATTTTTCTACGATATTAAAATTGACTAAATATGTCAATCCCCAACAACGGCGCCAAAAACTTGATGTGCAAATCGCTAACCGAAAGTGTACGGGTCAAGTTATAATATAGTGAATATGAAATTCGAATGTCGTCTTCTGGATTGGTTTCTAATCAATTTTAATTACAGGAAATACTCTTGGCCAATTTTATTTAGGGAAACTAATTTAGTGAGAATGCAATTGAATCAAACACAAAAGTAATGCAAATAATTAAAATCCAATGGAAACAATGATCTTAGGGAATTGATTTCACCAATTGGGATTATGGATTAATTAACGGATTTACACATGCCATGATTCATAAATCTTGGTAAACTAAAATCACACATATCTCTCCCGAGCATACATGATTCTCCCATATGTAATTGAACCTGATATCCCTATCTAAATCCAATAAACATACAAGGCAATAAGGATAACCTTTTTAACAATTTCTAGAATTAATCATAATCTCCCGATTTCTAGCTAAATCCTAGTTATGCATATTGATTTCTAATTTAAATCCTCTCTCCCGAGTTAGATTCAAGCATAAACATCAATCAATTTATGGCCGGTAAATTGAAAGCATAAAGGACACAAATATGCATAAATGACATCAATAGCATAAAAACCGTAAATCAATCCATAACGTGCCCAACGGCTACATCAATCCCTTAGAGTTAAAGCCTAGCTACTCATACAACACGTTACGATATAGCAATAGTCTAAAACATCCATAAACACTAACTAAGTTGAGGGAAAGAAGAAGTAAACTCAATGTAGGCCGAGACCGAACGTCCCCGTCACGATCCCCACGAACAATGGGTTGATTTCCACCTTGCTCCCTTTGCTTCAGCCCCAAAATCCTCTGTTTTGCTCTGTTTACAGCTCCCAAAACGTTCCAAAAAGAATCCCCCCACAGACCTAGCCGCAAATAACTTATATTCTGTTTTTTTCGTCGTAGCGTCGAGACGCGCTGCCTCTAAAACGCGCGTATTCAGAAAAGGAAAGGCAGCGTCAGACGCTCAAGGAGCAGAGTCTCAACGCTGGTTTGCATTTGACCCCAATTTTACTTTTTCTTCGTTGATTCTCTTCGGTTCTTTTGTATCTTTTCACGTCCCAAACACCCGATTGACTCCAATATCACGTTTTAGCTCCAATCAACAATTTCCTACCAAATAAACATTAAAGCACAATAAAATGGCCAATAAATCATAAAAGACTAGCTAAATTGATTAGGGAAAACTAGCTAGCTATGCTCACTATCAGTTTTATCTATGCAATTATGATTAAATGCTTTCAATTACTTGATCACTAATTGAACGATAAGTGTTGAATCTAACTCAGGAGAGGGGATTTAGTGTAAGACTTAATTTACTAATTGCATGACAAAGTAGAATTTCTAAGATCGTGATGAAATTTAGCATTACTTTAGAAGTTGTTAGAAGAACTAAACCCAAACCCTTGCATGTTAATGAACTTAGATAGGGATATCAAGTTGGTTGCATGCATGATAATTAATTATGCTCGGGAGAGATAGTTGTGATAAAAGGTTCCTAGACTTGGTAAAATATTTGCATTCTAAATTCATCCCACTAATTAATCCTCAATCTCAAAAATGAAATCAATTCCCTAAGAGTCTTTCCATTTGAGTCTCCACCTTTATTTTATGCTTTTTGTCTTTAGATTTATCTTTATCATTAAGTTTTGCTCCCTAAATAAAATTGGACAAGATTATTCACGGTACTTAATTAGCTAGAAAACCAATCCAGAGGACGACACTCATTTTACACGAAAACATTATATTATTACTTGACTCGTACAGTTGCGGTAAGCAAATTGCGCATCAAGTTTTTGGCGCCGTTGCCAGGGATTGGCACATTTAGTTAGATTAATATTGTGAAAAAATTGGTTAGTCTTAATTTAGGGTGTATTTTTATTTTCTTAGGTAGTTTGCATTTTTTTTCCTTATTTATTTTCTTTCCATTTCTGTTTTCGCTAGTTTAGTGTTTTTCTTATTTGTGTATTTTTTTTCTTTATTTGTGAGTTTCCTTATTTATCTTTGCTTTTTCTTTCCTTTTTAATTAGATCTTTTCCTAGTTGGTAATTTTCCTTAATTGTTATTTTCCATATTTGTTTTTGCTTTCATTATTTGATAGTATTCTCCATTTCTAGATTATATTTTCCTTATTTAGTTTAGTTGTTTCATTTTCTAGTTTCTTTCCTTAATTGTTTTCTTTCTTTTTCTATTACTTTCCTTTTTAGGGTAGTTTAGATTGTGTATGCGAAGAAATTTGGCCTTAGTACCGTTAGACCCCGTGATAGAAAGAACAATTCATAGGCTTCAAAGGGAAACTAGAGAACATATCCAAATGGCCGACCCAAATTCACATGAGGAGTCCAAACCAATTAGAGACTATTTTCAGCCCGTGTTTCAAGGGCAACAGTTGGGGATTGTCTATGCCCCGATTAATGCCAACAACTTTGAGCTGAAGACCGTTCTCATCCAGATGGCTCGAGATTGTGTTTATAGAGGATCGCCCACCGAGGACCCTGATAGCGAGCAGAAATGTCGCTATTTTAGTCTCAATTTATTAAGCTTTTTGGTGCTTTAATCGTGTTTTTAATGAAAATATTTAAAGAATTTTGTTATTTGGTCCTTAGGAGTAAAGTTGGTGATTTTGGGAGAAAAAGTGCCAAAATTGAAGCCATTGAAGCCCAAATCCAAGCTTGAAGCAATTGGAGGCCCTAAGAAGACAATCATGAAGAAATGACCAAAAGAAATGAAGAAGAAGGCCCAAAAATCAGCCCAAAAGGAAGCTGAAAATCTTGAATTTTTGGGCAGCGTCGAGATGCTATGTAGACAGTGTCGCGACGCTATCCTTTCGTGTTGCCCAAGCCGCATGCGCAGAAGCGTCGCGACGCTGAGCAAGGTAGCGTCGCGACGCTACCCCCATTCCAGGCCTATAAAAGGCGCCCCAAGGTGCCTCATTTGGACATCAATCACCATTCCAACAAGGAATTTATTCCTTTCTCTCTTCCTTAGGCTCCTTTGGAGCCCCTCTCAAGGCTTTCAAGCCTTTTTGAGAGGATTCTTTTAGTGGGAAAAATTTTGGGAATTTTGGGGAGCATCTTAGAGGCTCAAGGAGTAGTCAGCGGGGCTCCAAGCGTCAGCGAGGGGTTTTTCGACGGTCAATTCCTTTCCTTTTATGCTCTTTATTATGCTTTCCTTTGTAATTACTGTGGATATTTTAGCCATGTGTAGCTAAAACCCCAAATTGGGGTCTTGAAATGAAATGATAGTTCAAATATTGTTATAATTTCTTGTCTCTTGCCCATGTCCTAATTATTTGTATGGATGTGCTTAATGCTTTACTCAATCTGGCCAATTGTGTAATGATTCGATTCTTAATGGAAACTCGACGGAGAGAAATTAGGATAGATCATAATCCATGCAATTAGTTTAATTGCCCGTTGTGACACCGGGATTAGTTGATTAAACTTAGATTACTAAAATGAATCAGAGCGTAATAATTAATGATTTTTAATAGCGCTAAGGACACTTAGGTTGTTAAAATGAATTAATTACAATTAGGGGAAACCGACAGGAGAACCTATGTGATTAACGGAGATTCTAGGATTATAATTAGTTGGGCAATGAGATAGGATAATTATAACAACTATTTAGCTAATCATTAATTTTCAAGACCCCTCTTCCCATTTAAAGAAAACTCTTTCTCCATATTTTATTTTCGATTGATCAATTTATTTTCGTTAATTGTCTTGAATTTGAATCCTTTTTATTACATGAAGTGGTCCCTAAATATTATTTCGCCTAAGTATTTTTAGTGCTCAAGAGATTTTAATTATTTGCTTAAGTTTCGCTTCGCCTCCCTGTGGATTCGATACTCGGTATTACTACCGTTTTATATTACTTGTGACGACCCGTGCGCTTGCGGATAATCGCCCAACAAGTTTTTGGCGCCGTTGCCGAGGAGACTTGATTTTTAAGCAAAAATTAATTTTTCTTGACATCGAAAAGAAAGGGATAAATAGTAATTTAGGTGTAAATATTTTTCTTTCATCATTTTGTGAATATTATTTTATTTTCGTTTTTGTTTGGTGCTTTTGATTGTCTGGGAGCATTGTATGCGAAGGAACAAGGTGGTTGATTTGTTTCCACTAGATCTTGAAATTAACAGGACTCTTAGATCCATTCGAAGAGAGAAAAGATTAGCAGAAGCGATGGCCCACCAAGAGGAAGCTGCCAAGGCAATTAGAGATTTCTTACAGCCAGTTCTTCCCACCGAGAATTCTGGAATTGTCTACGCCCCAATCCAAGCTACAAATTTTGAGCTAAAAACAGGGTTGATTCAGATGGCGCGCGATAACTCGTTCAAGGGACATCCTTCCGAGGACCCCCACTCACATCTGCAATCATTCCTAGAAATATGTGGGACGGTGAAGATGAACGGAGTTCCGGCAGACGCGATAGGATTGAGGCTGTTTCCATTTTCTCTACAGGATAAAGCAAAAGATTGGCTCGAATCAGTCGAGAGGGGCAATATCAGTACTTGGGACGAGCTTGCCCAAGCTTTTCTGACGAAGTTTTTCCCACCTGCTAAGACTACCAAGCTCCGGACTGAAATTTGAACATTTAGGCAGCTTGACGAGGAGCAGTTGTACGAAGCGTGGGAAAGATACAAAGAAATGCTTAGGCGGTGCCCCCAACACGGATATCCTGATTGGCTTCAGGTACAGTTATTTTACAATGGATTAAACTCCTCCACAAAGACAGTCCTAGACACATCAGCAGGAGGGAGTTTTCTTTCAAAAACAGTGACAGGAGCCAAAGACCTGCTTGAGGAAATGGCGGCAACCAGTTATCAATGGCCGACGGAGAGAGGAACAATTACAAAGAAGGCTGGATTATATGAATTGGATGAGTCAAGTTCACTGGAAGCACAACTGGCATCTCTGACCAATGCACTGAACAAATTGACTTCATCTGAGGTGGTTAAGTCCATTTCCACCTTAGCTGAAGGTCATTCAAAGAAGGAAGGTCAAGATGTGGAAGAAGTTCAATACATAGGAAATAGACCATATGCTCAAGGAGTACCAAACTTCTACCACCCCAGTCTGCGCAATCACGAGAACTTCTCCTATGCGAATACGAAGAATGTTTTGCAGCCACCCCCAGGTTTTGCATCATCTAGTGCTCCTGAAAAGAAAAATAACCTGGAGGAGATGGTGGCTTTATTCATCAAAGAACAAAGAATATTGAATGTGAGTCTCCAGACATCAGTGAACAACCACGACGCAGCTCTAAAGAACATGGAAGTGCAAATAGGACAGATCGCTTCAGCAGTAAATGCCCTTCAAAAGGGAAAATTTCCAAGTGATACTGAGCCTAACCCGAAAGAGCAGTGTAAGATGGTGGTTCTGAGAAGTGGCAGAAGACTGGAGAACAGTTCAAAGGAAGAAGAAAAAAGAAAAGATGAAGATGAAAGGACTGAGGCACAAAAAGCCTCCTCTGAAAGGTTCGTACATCCTCCCAACTCCATTGAATTAAAATGTGATTTTTCTAACAAACTTGCAGGTAGAAAAGAAGATGATAGGCAGGATGACAAAAAAAAACTGACTAAGGAAGAAGTGGTTCCATGCAACCACCATGACAGAGGTTCGCATATTAGCCCGCCCAAGCGGAGGGGCGAATGTCCAACCTTTGATTTCAGGGAGTTACCTTTTCCTCAAAGATTTAAAAATGTCAAATTAGATGAACAGTTTCAAAAGTTTCTAGAAATGTTTAAAAAGTTGTCTGTGAATATTCCATTGGTAGAAGCCTTGTATAATATGCCAAATTATGGGAAATTCATGAAGGAAATGCTTTCTAGAAAGAAAAGTCTGAAAAAAGAAGTTTTTAATTTATTTGAGAGTAGCAGTACCATTGTTTCTGGTAGGATACCTTCTAAGCAAAAAGATCCAGGGAGTTTTATTGTTCCCTGCACCATAGGAGAAGTATCCTTCGATAGGGCTTTATGTGATTTAGGAGCAAGTATAAATTTGATGCCCTACTTTGTTTACAGGAAGATTGGTTTATCAGGTATGACAGACACCGACGTCACTCTCCAGCTTGCTGACAGATCGATTACTCACCCGATGGGTGTTGTGGAGGACGTGTTGGTGAAAGTCAACAAATTCATCTTCCCCGTAGATTTCGTGGTACTGGACATGAAGGAAGACAAAGAGGTGCCAATTATCTTAGGCAGACCTTTCCTAGCCACTGGTAAGGCTGAGATTAGCGTGCATACAGGTAAACTTACCTTGAACATTGATGATGAAAAAGTTGTGTTTAGTATTTTTGGCCAAGATGAATCTGTTTGTATTTTGCACACATGTTTTTCTGTTGGTCCTGAATACTTGACTGATGACGATGAAGAGGTAGACTATAATCTTGGCCTAGGCTTAGGAGAAATGCTTATGGATAATGGGGATTTTGATCATAATGCATATTTGGATAATCCTCTGTTTGAAAATGATTTGAATCTATCTGACTTTGAAAATGAATTGGACTTGGCTGCTTGTGAAAATGAAAGATCTGCAGTTGATGATTTACCTTCCTTTGAAAATGAATTAGATTTGCCTGAAATGGATAATTTTGATGATGATATTGAATTGCCTGACATTGAGGATGAACATGAAATGCATAAGAAAGATTGCTTGATAGATAATTTTGAGTCTCATCATGATTACAGTGAATCTATTGAGTCTGATTTGACATTCCTGAATGCATGAATCCTGACAATGTGAATACTTTTTTTTTCGTGTCCTCATGATGTATATAGCATAGAATCTGACCCAGAAGAACTCGAATCTGTGCATAGTATAGAATCTGATCCTGAAATTCTTGAATTCTTGAATTCTTCTGATGATGAGTCATGTGATAGCTTAGTTGAATCATTTTTTAATTCTGAGTCTGAGGGATCTGCTGAGCATGTAGACATTTTTTCTGATGAGTGGACTGGCATGATTGATAGGCCACCTCTAGATCCTAGACCAGTAGATATTATAACGCTTGATGACTCTGTTAACAATTGCTTTGTGAATAGAGATTTAGAAAAGAGATTTGATGCGGCTGATTATTTTCTGAAATGCTATTATGAGAATCTCTTTAGTGAAGATGGGCCAGGGGAAAGTTTTTTTTCTCCCCTGTTTGTAGTATGCAATTCGGTGCGTGATTTCTTGCAGGGCCCGGAGGATGATGAAAATTTTTATTTTGAGTCTCCGTAAGCGTGCCGAGCCTAGTCTAGCTAAAGACGTTAAAGAAAGCGCTGCTTGGGAGGCAACCCAAGGATTAAAGTTTAGTTAGTTGTTTTTGCGGTAAATAATTTTCTTTGCTCCGTGATCCAATTTTGTTTTACAGGATCACCTTAGCAAATCCCGAAATTCCAAATTTCCCATTTTTTTTATGGATCCAAAGGAAGAGGATGAAGCGCTCCTAGCTCAGGGAAGTCTCAGTATCTCTCTTCATGCTTTACTATTTTAAAACATTGGGGACAATGTTAAATTTAAGTTTGGGGGGAAGGCTTCCGCTGTGTTGAGCATATTTAAATTCTGTTGGATGCATGAATAGCTAGCCATGATAGCCAAGGATGTGATTTTTGAAATTTTGGGAAGAAAATGGTTTATATGTTGTGGAATCTGGGAGCACGGCAGAAATTGTGAAATTTTAAAATTTTTTGATACTTAGTTTTGATGTCTAAAGCATGCAATAGTCTTATCTAATGACGTCTTTGAAAATCTAGATTCTTATTATGGTTTTCAAAGTTGTTGTCACCCCGATAGGCTTAGTTTCTAATACTAGGAAGTTCATGCTTGATTGCTCTAAAGAGCTAGGTAAAAAAAAAAAAATGCTATGCCTGCTGAGAGAAAAGCAAAAGCAACAAAAGAAAATGAGACAAAAGAAAAATCTGTTGAAAAAGAATTTTTGCTTGCACAAAAGAAAAAGCCTAGGGGTAAAAAGAGCTACTTGCGGTGTGATCTGTTAGGCCAACCAGAGAATAAAATTCGGGTTAAGGGTCCCTGCACCGTAGTGTGAAAGCTAGTACAATTAGATATCAAAATGCATGTTTGGGGGAGTAGCAAAAGAAAAAGAAAAGAAAAGAAAAATCATTTGAGAGTTTTGCTCCCCCATGAAAAAGAAAGAAAAAATGACACGCACCCTAGTTTCTTTTTTTTGCATGATAGAAGGACTCCAACCTATTAGGGGCTCTTAGCCAGTGTAGGGGGAAAACAAATGGAGAAATCCATAAGACTAATCTAGGTTAGTAAAAGAATCAATAGATAAGTCTTGAGCATGAATTCATTAATCTTAAGTTCAAACTAGTTTAGGATTTCTTCAAAAGTATGCGGTGCTTGCTTATTCCACTTGCATGTTTTCCATTCGATCCTAAGAATTCCAAAATCATTGAGGGTTGAGCGATTCTATTTTATGCATCTTTAGAATTTATTTTGCTCGGGACTAGCAAAAGCTTAAGTTTGGGGGTGTGATAGCGAGCAAAAATGTCGCTATTTTAGTCTCAATTTATTAAGCTTTTTGGTGCTTTAATCGTGTTTTTAATGAAAATATTTAAAGAATTTTGTTATTTGGTCCTTAGGAGTAAAGTTGGTGATTTTGGGAGAAAAAGTGCCAAAATTGAAGCCATTGAAGCCCAAATCCAAGCTTGAAGCAATTGGAGGCCCTAAGAAGACAATCATGAAGAAATGACCAAAAGAAATGAAGAAGAAGGCCCAAAAATCGGCCCAAAAGGAAGCTGAAAATCTGGAATTTTGGGGCAGCGTCGAGACGCTATGTAGACAGCGTCGCGACGCTACCCTTTCGTGTTGCCCAAGCCGCGTGCGCAAAAGCGTCGCGACGCTGAGCAAGGTAGCGTCGCGACGCTACCCCCATTCCAGGCCTATAAAAGGCGCCCCAAGGTGCCTCATTTGGACATCAATCACCATTCCAACAAGGAATTTCTTCCTTTCTCTCTTCCTTAGGCTCCTTTGGAGACCCTCTCAAGGCTTTCAAGCCTTTTTGAGAGGATTCTTTTAGTGGGAAAAATTTTGGGAATTTTGGGGAGCATCTTAGAGGCTCAAGGAGTAGTCAGTAGGGCTCCAAGCATCAGCGAGGGGTTTTTCGACGGTCAATTCCTTTCCTTTTATGCTCTTTATTATGCTTTCCTTTGTAATTACTGTGGATATTTTAGCCATGTGTAGCTAAAACCCCAAATTGGGGTCTTGAAATGAAATGATAGTTCAAATATTGTTATAATTTCTTGTCTCTTGCCCATGTCCTAATTATTTGTATGGATGTGCTTAATGCTTTACTCAATCTGGCCAATTGGGTAATGATTCGATTCTTAATGGAAACTCGACGGAGAGAAATTAGGATAGATCATAATCCATGCAATTAGTTTAATTGCCCGTTGTGACACCGGGATTGGTTGATTAAACTTAGATTCCTAAAATGAATCAGAGCGTAATAATTAATGATTTTTAATAGCGCTAAGGACACTTAGGTTGTTAAAATGAATTAATTACAATTAGGGGAAACCGACAGGAGAACCTATGTGATTAACAGAGATTCTAGGATTATAATTAGTTGGGCAATGAGATAGGATAATTATAACAACTATTTAGCTAATCATTAATTTTCAAGACCCCTCTTCCCATTTAAAGAAAACTCTTTCTCCATATTTTATTTTCGATTGATCAATTTATTTTCGTTAATTGTCTTGAATTTAAATCCTTTTTATTACATGAAGTGGTCCCTAAATATTATTTCGCCTAAGTATTTTTAGTGCTCAAGAGATTTTAATTATTTGCTTAAGTTTCGCTTCGCTTCCCTGTGGATTCGATACTCGGTATTACTACCGTTTTATATTACTTGTGACGACCCGTGCACTTGCGGATAATCGCCCAACAGACCCAAACTCTCATCTAAAATCCTTTATAGACATTTGTGGAACAGTAAAAATAAATGAAGTCACTGAGGATTCCATTCGCTTACACCTGTTTCATTTCTCTTTGCAGGATAAAGCCCGAGATTGGTTGCAATCTATTCCCCCTGGAAGCATCACTGCCTCGGATGCGTTGGTCCAGGTATTCTTGTAGAAATTCTTTCCTCCTACAAAGATGGTTAAGCTGAGGACCGAAATTGGAACATTCCAGTAGCAGTTTGATGAACAACTGTTCGAGGCATTGGATTGTTACAAGGAGCTGTTGAGGAAGTGCCCCCAGCATGGATATCCTGATTGGTTGCAAATTCAACTCTTTTATAACGGTTTAAATCCTAGTACTAAGACTATTGTTGGTGCAGCTGCAGGTGGGACTTTGTTTTCCAAGAACGTAGAGAATGCACGTACTTTATTCTAGGATATGGCCACCAACAGCTACCAGTGGCCATCTGAGCAGTCTACACCAAAGAAGATTGCAGTTGGGGTGTTTGAAATTGATAATGTAAGTGCCCTCCAAGCTCAGATGTCTACACTCGCTAATGCTTTCTTGAAGTTTTCAGGTACAGGGAGTGCACAAACCATTGAGTCAGTTGCTGCTTTAGCATCTTAGTCTTAGGAGGAGACCATAGAACAGGTTCAGTACGTATCGAATTCTAATTTTAGGGGATATAATAATAATTCTACACCTACACATTATCACCTTAACAATAGGAACCATGAAAATTTCTCTTATGCTAACAATAAGAATGTTCTTAATCCTCCTGGTTTTGCCCCTCAAAAGCAAGAAAATAAGCAATCTTTAGAGGATCTTGTTGGAGCTTTTATTGCAGAATCTAGTAACAGGACAACTAAGCTAGAGGAGGCAGTCATTGTCATCAACACCACGGTAAATGGCCACAGTGCAGCCATAAAAAACATTGAGACTCAGCTGGACAGTTGGTAAGTGTTGTAAACACCATGCACAAAGGTAAGCCCCCAGCTGAGCAGGAGAGAACCCAGATGGAGTACTGTAAGGCCATCATTGTGCAATAGGAGGAGATTGAAGAGACTGAGGAGCCTGAGTCTGAAGAGTATGACACATCTACTGGAGAAGTTGAGGAAGACACATCAGATGAAGCTGAAAAGCTTGATCCTGAGCTTTCTATTACTTCTCCCACAGTGTTGGTCCTTAAAGAAAAGAAAAAGAAGAAAAAGAACAAACTGGTTGAATTTGATAAGTTTATGAAAGCTTTTATGAATCTAAACATTAATATTCCTTTTGCAGAAGCACTAGAGATGCCCCATTACAACAGATTCATGAAGGAATGGTTGGCAAAGAAAAGGAAGGAGGAGAAGTTGACAAGGTATACCTAGCATCAACATGCAGTGTTAGAGAACAACAAAAGGTACCTGAGAAATTAGCAAATCCAGAGGGTTTCTCTGTTCCATGTAGTTTTGGTACTTATTCTTTTAGAGCATTGTGTGACTTAGGTGCTAGCATTAATATTATTCCCTTATCCTTATGCAAGAAATTAGACATAGGTGAGATTAAATCTACCCTTATTAGGCTCCAATTTGTTGACCAGTCTGTAGTTAGACAATTTGGCATTATAGAAAATGTTTTAATCAAAGTAGGTAGATTTGTACTCCCTATTAATTTATATGTTATGGATATGATGGAAAATCCTTCAGTACCTGTCATACTAGGGAGACCATTCCTCACTACTGGGTGAGTTATCATTGATATTGAGCGTAGGGAGCTCACTGTTAGAGTCTAGAATGAAAAAGAAATATTCAAAGCTTTTGAAGACTCTAAAGATCGTACAGAGGCGCTCGTGATAGGCTACAGGAAAGGTGCAAGCAAGAGCACCTCTGGTGGATTCACAGAAAAGAAACCTCCTTGATGCATACACAGTCAACATGTCGAGCTAAAGACGTTAAACAAGCGCTTATGGGAGGCAACCCAAATAAGTTTGATTTTGTTTTTATGCTTTTGATTTGTTTGATGTTTTTGTTTTTTAGATGTTCTTGAGCTCTTGGCTTGCAAACATCCATGAGAAGGTCATCATTCCAGGGCAGTATTGTTCACCCCTTCCATTATTTTCTTGTTTTCATGCTTATGTATGCTTTAGATTTCTATACATTGAGGACAATGCATGTTTTAAGTTTGGGGGTGGAATGCTTTGCTTGTTGAGCCCTTGAGCATCTGAGTTCGGACTATAATTTTTTAGCTTATTATAATTATGGCATATGGTTGCTTTTGGATGCTATTTTTGCATGATCATGATTTCCTAGGATAGACTTTCTTGTCAATTTTTAAGCTTTTGATGAGTTGTAAGCATGAGTGCCCCAAAAGGGAGACTTTTTAAAATTTTTCTAGGAGATGTCTTGCATTAGTAGAGTATTTTCCTTGGTTTAGAATTGGACTTGAATGCTTATGAGCGAATTATTAGGTTCATATGTTTGTTGTCACCTCGATAGGTGTAGGGAAGAGCTAAAGAGTTAATTTTTGCAAATTAGCATGTTTAATCTTGCCTAGGAGGAAAGAAAAGAATATATGCTTATCATGCTTGGAAAGAAACATCATTCTTGTTGTTACAATTGAAAGAAAAATAAAGTCATGACTTATGCGCACGATGCAATGATTAATAATGTTTTAGGAAAAAAGAGCTACCCCTGTTGTGATCAGTTACGCCAACCAAGGGTTAAACTTGAGTTATGGGTCCCTACAATAGGTGTGTGAAAGCTAGTGCCACTTATAAATGCTTGATTGAATTAATTTTAAAGCACCTAGGTATGGAAAAAAACAAACTAATTTGTCTAGTAGCTCATTAGTAAATCCTTAGTGCCAGTTGTAGAGGGAAGATGAGTTGAGAGTGTAATAATCCAATCCCCAGCTAGTAGAGTCTAATCTAATTAAGTTAGATCTCTCTTGTGCAAGTTAATTTTGGAAAATTTTCGATTTGTCTCCTTCGTTGGGCCTTATGTGCATGTCTCTTGATTGCTTGTTCATTGACTTTTGAGCCTTGAGTATTGAGTTGTGAGTTGTTGCATTCTTTTACAACTGATCTCTAATTTTTAGTTTGCTCGAGGACTAGCAAAAGCTTAAGTTTGGGGGTGTTTGATAGCGCGCATAGCTAGCTATATTTCTCGATAAATTATAGTTAGTCTTTGACTAATTCTTGGCCATTTTAATGCACTTTAATGTTTATTTTGTAGGAAATTGTTTATTAGAGCTAAAACGAGAATTTTGAGTTGATCTGATGTTCGAGACACCAAAAGAAGCCAAAGAAGCAAAGAGGAATCAAGTTGGAGGCTTAACAAAGTGGGCATATCGAGAGTTAGCGTCTTGACCCTGCTCTTGTGGCGTCTTGACGCTAGAAACCTTCCTAATCCGATTTGGGCGGCTTCATACGCTGCCCCTTAGCGTCTCGACACTGTGACATTTTCCTATTCTATTTTGGCGGTACAGAGGACAGCGTTGCGACGCTGTCGACTGTTTTCCTATATATGCATCCTTATTTGCTACGACCAAGGGGAGTCCATTTGGTGAGATTCTAGCCCAAATTTCGACTAGAGACCTTTGTCCCAATGAGTGAGAACCAAGCTTGAAAACGTGGAGATCGTGATAGGGACGTTTCGGTTTCAACGGATTCAAGAGTTTTTCTTTTCTTTCCTATACCTCTTGTTCTTTTTATGGCTTTTCTTTCAATTAGTGTTTGTAGTTGCAAGACTATGAGTTGTTAGTTGTTTGTCTTAGGGATTAATGTAGTTGTTTAGTTTGTTGGATTGATTTTTTGGTATGAATGTGCTTTTGTTTTATCTATACAATCATGATTAATGCTTTCAATTACTTGATCACTAATTGAATGATTTAAGTGTTGAATCTAACTCAGGAGAGAGGATTTAGCCTAAGACTTAATTTACTAATTGCATGACTAAAGTAGAATTTCTAAGATCGTGACGGAATTTAGAATTACTTTAGAAGTTGTTAGAAGAACTAAACCCAAAGCCTTGCATGTTAATGAACTTAGATGGGGATATCAAGTTGTTGCATGCATGAGAATCGATTATGCTCGGGAGAGATAGTTGTGATAAAAGGTTCCGAGGCTTGGTAGAATAATTGCATGCTAAATTCATCCCACTAATTAATCCTCAATCTCAACAATGAAATCAATTCCCTAAGAGTCTTTCCATTTGAGTCTCCACCTTTATTTTATGTTTTTTGTCTTTTGATTTATCTTTATCATTAAGTTTTGCTCCCTAAACAAAGTTGGACAAGATTATTCACGGTACTTAATTGGCTAGGAAACCAATCCAGAGGACGACACTCGTTTTACACGAAAACACGTTATTATTACTTGACCCATACACTTGCGGTAAGCAAATTGCACATCAATAATCAATCCATAACCATAAAAGATTACATCAATCTCTAAGAAGCATGTTTAGGTAGTCATACATTGCAATACGATATAAGCTAGATATGAAAAAACCATAAAAACTAACTAGAGATGAGCTAAAGATAAGGAAAAACTCAATTTTGCCAAAAATCGCATGTCCCTGTCATGATCTCCACACGTTCTTGCATGATTTGCACTCCTTGGCCTTGCTTCAGCTCCCACAGAAGGTCTTCAATCAATTTTAGGTCTAAAAACTCCCAAATTGAACTTGCTTTAGTCGTGCAAGATAAAGATGTATTTATAGGAAATTTGTTGATAGCGTCTCGACGTTACGGACAACATCTCGAGATTGTCCTCTTCAACGCCAGAATCAGATTAGGAAACATTGTAGTGTTGAGATGTCAAGGAGGCTGCGTCTCGATGCTACCTCTCGAGTTTGCCACTTTTGTTAAGCTTCAACTTTGAGTCTTCTTCATTTTTTTTGCTCTTTTTTAGGCCCCGAGCACCCGATCAACTCCAATTGCTCCAATTCATTCCAAAACTCAATTTCCTACAAAATAAACATTAAAGTGCATAATTTGGCAAAATAATACTCAAATACTAACTAAAATTAATCAGGAAAGATAGCTCGCTATGCGCGCTATCAAACACCCCCAAACTTAAGCTTTTGCTTGTCCTCGAGCAAACTAAAAATTAAGCATAGGTAGTCAATAGATGCAACAAACACAACTCAATCCTCAAGGCTCAAAAGTCAATTACTAAGCAATTAAGAGACATGCACAGAAGACCCAATGAAGGAGACAAATCAAAATTCTTCCAAAATTAACTTGAATAAGAGAGTGCAGCTAGGTTTGGAATTTCCTAATTTCGTTAGCGGAAGCGAATTGGGACCGTTCGTAGTTAATTTTGTTTCCACCAAAATACCAATACATTGGCAAAGATTTAGAAAACTATTCTAAATCAATTTATTAAGGCTAAGCATACAACCTTAGAACTAATCTAAAAGGGAGAAGCAAATATATCATCGTTGTCGTCTCTGAAATATCAAGAACGTCTTTCTTGATTTCATAGGGACCAAGCGACAACAATTGGGACACCACCAATTGATCTTCCCCGCTATGACTCTTAGATTAGAAACGTAGTTGTGGGACTACCCAATCTTGAATGGGAAAAACACAAGAGGAAAATGTTCCTCTTTGTGTTCTTGGTTGAGAGAATTTGAAAGAGTGGCTAGGGAGGCTAGAGAGAATGCAAGAGTGCATTCTTGTGACCTTATGTTGTATCACCAAAACCTTAGGTTTAGTGTTCTATTTATAGGAAAAATGCCATGAATAAAATATTCACAAATAATCAATTATTTCCATAAGTGATTAAGTTTTTCCATAATTGATTAATTACTTCCATAAGTGATTGATCATACATTTCCATTAGTGATTAATCATTTCCATAATTGATTAATTATTTCCATAAGTGATTAATCATTTCCATAGTTGATTAATGACCCAATTAATTAATTCTATAATTAATTAATTACCCAATTAAATATCATATATTTAATTTCAGGTCTTCTATTAATTAATTAATTACCCAATTAAATATCATATATTTAATTTCAGGCTTTCAATTAATTAATTCTAATTAATTAATTGGATAAGTGTAATGGGTGGCAAAATTGGGGTGCTTAATGGCAGATATGGCATCTTTTTAAAATAATTGCAAATATGACAGTTTTTAAATCAATTTTTAGTATTCCTGATTTGCTCTTGAATTGGCGCGCACGTATCTTCTCCTTCGTTGCTCTGGTTTTTTTGTCTTTTCGATTGTTTTCAAACGGATTAATTACGATCGATCTTCTCCAATTTCGTTTGTTTTCTTTCTTTCCAATCGATCTTCTTCTTCATCTGTTTGGATCGCATCTTCTCGGATTTCAACTTCGGTTTGGATCGCGTCTCCTCGGATTTCAACCAGCTACAAAAAATCGCCCAAATTCCTACGACAATGGGACCTCCTAGATGAAACCAAAATCCAATTTACACGTATGCCTCGCAACACAATGCGTTTTTGAGTTGGAGGACCTGCAACAATGGCGAAAATCTATAAGAACAAGTCGAGAGGTGAGGCCAATGATGGAATTCGAGATAGCCTTCAGCTCCGTCAGGTCTTCGACATCTCCTTTCAGTACGCTGATGACTTCCAAAGGATCAGACTCGACGACGAGGGGAATTCGAAAACGATCGCAGGTATTCACAATCTTCCCGATCCCTTCCAAAATTGCTTTAGCTTCCAAAGCTTTGATGCTCCAATTTCTGTTGATTCTTTCTAAGCCGGCGCAAACCAAGGATCCAGACGAGTCATGTACCACCCACCCGAGGCCAGCACAGCGATCCTTCTCGTTCCAAGCTGTTGGGTTTTATGCCCTATAACTCGTAGATAGTAAATGTAAACAAATTGTATACTTGTTTCAATAAAGTGTTATTGAGTTTCCACAATAAAGTGTTATTGTTAAATATTGCACAATTTGACCCAAATCCAATAAACTAAGATCCAAGGTTGTTTGTATGTAACTTGAACTAGTATGTGGAGACATACGAGGATCGATGTTCAAGTAACAACCTAAAAGGTCTATAGTACAAGGATAAGGTTGGGTACCTTATCCTGATAACACTATGTGATACGGCCCACTTTGTATTCGATACAGACGTATTAATCCAAGGCGTCCATGTAGGAGACATGCGAGCGGGGGTATCCTATGCAATGAGTTTGCATAAGACCGGACCACGAAATAGTCAACCATTAGTTATAACACCGTTAACTAGTTAGGTTATTGTTTCAATAGGATGACCAGGTAACTCAGTCTTAATCCTGAGTGTGTCATGAACTCCTTCTCATGAGGGATTGTCCTTTGATTAGCATGGGTGAGAGTGCCCAATATGCCGACTCAATATGCCTTCCTTTTTGGGGACAAGACTGAGTGGGAGGATGGGGACATGACAACACAAGAAGGAATTCACTCCTTCCCACTTCTAGGAGAAGTAGATGAGTGTTCCCTTAAGTGGTGACTCCGGGACTTGAACAAAGAGATCCCGCTCTCTCACTGGCTCGAGAGGGACTTTCTGTTTATTGGTTGGACCATAAACAGGTTGTTTATTAGAGGAGCACTGGTACTTAAGGAGACAGATGAAACACAGGGGTAAAACGTAATTTGGCCCAGCCGTAGTTACGGACACTCGTGAAGGATTGACTTACCGGTATAGGTCTATATCCGTGGACACAGAAATGTTCTACAGTGAGAAGAGTTCAGCTGTGGGTCTTTAGTGGAATGACCCACAGTTAATGAATATTGGTTAACCTGATTAATGAGTTTAATCTATTAACCTCATATCATTGGAGCTTCTAATCTGTAGGTCCATTAGGTCCCCCTGCTAGCTCGTAAAGAGTAATTAGGAACAAATATATCTTGAGAGAATTTGAATAGTTCAAATTCATATTGGGAATTAAGTTAATTGTATGAGATACAAATTAATATAATGTATAGTGATGCATTAAAATATAAAGTATAATTTGAGATTAAACTTTATTATATTGAGAGATTGATATATTTGAAAATGTTCAAATATATGTCTAATTAAATATATGGTATTTAATTAGAAGATGAATTAATTAATTATGAATTAATTAATTATTCAATTTAGTTTAAATTAAATGAGATTTAATTAAACTATAGTCTATGAGAGAAATAAATATTTGAAGGAGTTCAAATTTTAATATGAATTTGATTCACATTATGGAATTAATTAATTGAAGGCCTGAAATTAAATATATGATATTTAATTGGATAATTAATTAATTAACTAATAGAAGGTCTAAAATTAAATATATGATATTTAATTGGTGATTAATTATTAATTAATTAAAGAATTAATTAATTGGAAATTAATCAATTATGGAAATGATTAATCACTTATGGAAGTAATTAATCATTGATGGAAATGATTTAATCACTTATGGAAGTGATCAATCATTTATGGAAAAGATTAATCAATTGTGGAATTGATTGGTCATGGAATTGATTAATTATGGAAAAGATTAAATCAGTTATGGAAATAATTGATTTTAAATGAATATTTTATTCATGGCCTTTCTCCTATAAATAGAACACTAAACCTAGGGTTTAGGCACAACAACATATGGCCACCATAAGGCCCTCTCATATTCTCTCAACTCAAGAACTCTAGGGATAATTTTTCTCTCTAGAGTTTTTCCCATTCAAGATTAGGTAGTCTCACAACTACGTTCCTAATCACAGAGTTATAGCGGGGAAGATCAAATGGTGGTGTTCTTCGTTGTTGCAGAGCAATCAAGAATCATCCGTTGAAGTATTCAGAGTCGTCAACGGAGGTATGTTTCTCATCGCTTAACCTTTTGCCAATGTATTGGTATTTCAGTAGAAACAAAATTAACTACGAACGGTCCAATTGCTTCCGCTGTAACGAATTAGGGAATTCCAAATCCTTCACAAGCAGCATCAGAGTTCAATTTCCAGACTCCTAGCAACGGGGCTTCCCATTGATCATGACTCGCGTGGCTCCTCGTTCTCTTTGACGGCTCTCTCAGGTACATTTCTTCCCACCCGATGATGTTTCTATCAATAAATTTCTGGATGTGGTCTACTGCACATTGGGGTTGAATTTGCCCTTGCTTGATTTTATTCCTACATTCCCAAATGTCCCATTGAATGATTATCCCTTTTGCAACATCATCTTTCTCCACATTCTCGATCAGCCAACTCCAGAAATCCTTAGGCGTCAAATTCTCCTTGCATTGAGAAAACAAAACAGAGGACTTAGGAATTTATTGCCTCCAAATTTTAACAACACACTTGCACCCCCACATAAGGTGAGCAGTTGTTTCAAGTTTCTTCCCACACAAAAGACATAGGGGATTTAAGTCAACTCCCTTTCAAAGGATATTGACATTGGAGGGGATGATATCATTCACAATCTTCCATGAGCAGGTCTTGATTTTAGGAATCACTCGAACCTCCCAGATGCTCTTCCACATGGTTCTTGAATTGCTCATATTCGATTGAGAGGACTCCATGTTTTCCTTCAATTCTACAGCAAGGTGGTAGGCACTCCGAAATGAGAACACCCTTTTTTTTTGTCAAAACTCCAAAAAATTGCATCCTCCCTGCCCTTATCGCCCGTAGGTATGCTAACGATGTCCTCCACATCTAAGGGTAGGAATGATTGATTGATGAGGTCTTCCTTCCATTGGTTGTTATCATCTAGGAGGACTTTAACTTTGTGGCCTTTCAAGTGATTCCCGGTAGCTAGAGGTCTTGGGGTGTCTTTTCTTGGAATCCAAGGATCCTCATCTATTGTGATTTTCTTACCATTGCCCACCCGCCACCAATACCCTTTTTCGAACAGATCTCTCCCCCAACAGATGTTTCTCCATGTCATTAACTGGGAGTGACCTATTGGGGCTTGGAGATAGTTCCCATCCTTGAAGTATCTACCCTTCATGACTTTGAAAAGCATGCTGTCAGGACACCGAATGATTCTCTAGCTTATCTTTGCTAACATGGCCTGATTGAACGCTTCCAAGAGTTTGAACCCCATTCCTGATTTCTCCTTAGATCTGCACATCTTCTTCCACCTCATCCAATGGCTCCTATTCTAGTCCCCAATCGAACCCCACCAAAACCTGGCACATAACCTATCAATACCATTGCAGATGTACTTAGGGAGGCGAAAACAACTCATCGTATAAACAGGAATAGCTTGGGCCACTAATTTTATAAGCACTTCTTTTCCTCCAAGCGAGAATAATTTCTCTTTCCATCCTTGGAGAATTTTTTCAACTTTGTCCCTAATCCTCATGAGCGCGATCCCTTTGTTTTTCCCAACATGGGACGACATTCCTAAGTATTGGCCTAGCGATTATGTTCTTTTAATCCCAAGGGCACTTTCGCACGCTTCCATCTCTCCTCCTTTCATGTTCTTCCTGGCCATGAAAGAGGATTTCTCCATATTGATGGTTTGTCCCGTTGCTTTCTCATAAGCCTCCAGAACTCGATTAAAGGCCTGAAATTCCTTGTCTCCTGCCTTAGTGATCACCAGGCTGTCATCTGCAAAAAATAAGTGGGTTAACACTGGACAATGCTTATTTATTTGGAAACCAGAGATATTAGAAGAGATTTCCTCCCTTTTTAACAATGTCGAGAATCCTTTCGCGCAAATGAGAAACAAGTACGGAGAGAGAGGGTCCCCTTGCCTTAGGCCCCTGTTAGGCTTGAACATAGCTTGTGTTGGGTTTTATGCCCTAAAACTCGTAGATAGTAAATGTACTTTTGACCGAACATTAATAAAAGTGATGTATTATTCAATGTTTGTATTATATCTTGTCTCATTAACCCTAATCCAATAAACTAAACATCCAAGGCTAATAGAATGAGGCTTGAACTAGTATGTAGGGACATACGAGGATCAATGTTCAAGTTTTAGCCTAAAGGGTCTGTAGTATAGGGATAAGGCTGGGTACCTTATCCTGGTGACACTATGGATACGGCCCGCTTTGTATAATGATATAAACGTATTGATCCAATGCTTTCATGTTGTTGACATGCGAGTGGGGGTATCCTGTGCAATGAGTTTGCACAAAGACCGGACCACGAAATAGTTAACCACTAACTGTAACACCGTTAGTTAGCTCGGCTTCAATTTCACTAGGATGACCTAGGCAACTTGGCCTTAATCCTGAGTGGATTATGGACTCCTGTCCATGAGAGATTGTCATTTGATTTGTACGGGTGAGAGTGGCCTGTCCACCGACTCAATAAGCCTACCATTTTGGGGACAAGACCGAGTGGGGAGCTGGGAACATAGTCTTACAAGATGGAATTCACTCCTTCCCGATATTAGGGCAAGTATAGGTGTGTTCCCTTAAGAGGTGTCTTCGAGTCTTGAACAATGGGCCCTACCCTCTTTATGGCACGAGAGGGACTTCAGTTTGTTGGTTGGACCTCTGTCGGGTTCCTAGAGTGAGTAAAAATATAGTATAAAATACTCTAGAATTCCTGTGCAAGTATACACAGTCTGCAGCAAGTAATATTATCAATCCGAGCCCTGAATGAGTTTCCACTCTACCAATTTTTGTGTAACTTTTTAATGGTTTCAAGAGTAATAAAATGATTGGGTTTTATCGGAACTATGCTGAAGCAAAATAAATGACAGTACAATAAGTAAACAAATAGATAGACGGATTAAAGGCAGGCGCTGGTTAGGCTTAGTGATTATTCTAAAATATGCTCCACCAATATTATTGATCAAGCATTTCTCGCAGTATTATTAGCGGATTCCTCCCGGAACTCCGAATCTTTTGGGATGTGTTTCAACCCCAATGAAGTGCGACCGATCAGGCACTAGGCAACTGGCTATCCCTAGCTCAGTCACTGGCGTTCACCAATACACAATGATCGTAGTGTGGATAATTGCCACACACTCTCTAAATCATCCCTGAAACTAGAGAGAGCTATCCATACCGGCTGGCCAGGCGGGCATAAAATGAGAATAAGCACAACAATTAACCAAAATGCGATAGTCAATATATTACTAGAGATGAAGCACAATAATCACATTATTCTTAACCAACACCTTAAGCTACTTAGTTCATAATAGGCATAGGAATACGAATTACAATCTGAGTATGCATGTCCATAACCACAAGTTAATAAAGAAAGTAAACTCCCTAATCAGCTTGCGGAAGATGGTGTTCTTGATAATCTTCAATCTCTCTACTCTATTCGGCTTCCAAGGGAAAACATGGAATGAATTTGACTTTGATGGCTACTTCCTTTTATAGAAGGACAGGAGACTTGAATTAGGTCAACTTGGACTCGTGTAGGGCTCTCCTTGCTCCTTTATCCTGAAAATAACTCAACAGAAGTCGGTTCATGAAGTTGGCTAACGAGCTGTGATGTGGCAGTTTCTGCTCCCAGTTTTGCTGCAGCATAGAATTTGCTCCCTCCAGTCGCTCAGCAGCATAATCTGCACAAAATAATTTCCAATGCTTCCATTCTTCCAAATGGGTTAAAACATGTAATATCTATCCAAAACCAACCCTAATAAGCATAAAGGACACACAAATCCCTATATAATTGAGGCCTAAATAACTACCTTTTGGGCAGTTATCAACCTCAAACAGGTTGTTCATTAGAGGAGCACTGGTACTTAAGGATTGAGAGGTATCCTAGGGGTAAAATGGTAATTTGACCTAGCTGGGGTACGAACACACGTGAAGGGCTGACTTGCTGTTGACGGTCGACATCCGTGGACACAGAAATATATCTGCAAAGAGAAGAGTGCAGTTGTGGTTCTTTAGTGGAGTGAACCACAGTTAACGGACATTGATTAACTTGGTTAATGAGTTTAGCCAATTAATCTCATATCGTTGGAGCTTTTGATCTGTAGGTCCATTAGGTCCCACCGGTAGCTCCATTGGGGCGTTGAGGTAAATTTCTAAGGAGAGTTATATATTTGAAGGGGTTCAAATATTTTTATAAAAATATGAATATGATTCATAATAAAAACTATAGGTTATAATTAATGCTCATATGATGAATATTAATTCTATAGTTTATTTTGAGAGAAACATAATTAAATATATGATATCTAATTGAAATATTAATTAATTAGTGAATTAATTAATATTGATGTTGTAATTTAATTTTAATTAAATTATGATTTAATTAAGTTATATTAAAACTATGGGTTATGTGGGATATGTGCATGAAAATGTTCATGTAACAATAATTAAAATATTTATTTTAATTTAATTAACTGATCAGTTAAGGAACTGATCAGTCAACCACTCCCCTAACCCTACACGCGTGAACAGGAGGGTTTTAAGGGAGTGGGAAGCTTTTTTTTTTTTTTATCATTCTCTCGTTTTCCTTAATTCACTGACAAGGAAGTTATCAAAAGTATCACTCTCTCCATCATTCTCACGCATCCTCTCTTTTCTCTCAAGAGTGCTCTATTTTCAATTTTTTATAGAGACAAAGAGTTTCTCCTTGATCCTTAGAATTCACATTGGTTCCCACAAACCACTCAATACAAATTCCTAGGAGAATACCGGTGTAACTCTTTTGGTGGTGCTCACAACAATTTTACAGCAAGATCAAGGTCGATTAGTTGCTGTATTTTGGGTTTAAATCAAGAAAACTTGGCGAATCGATCAAGAATTTCTTTAAGGGTAAGTAATACCTGGCCTAGGATCGATAGGATCCATTATAGTTTAGATTTAAAGTGTTTAGAGTCTAATATTGCATGTTTTATACAGTTACACAGCATGTTTTGTGTATGATTTTACTACTGTAATTTTGTTCCAACGTATTGGTATTTTGTTCCTAAATTAATTCGGGGTTAAAGGTTCTGTATGTTTTCCTCTGCGTAAGGGCTATTATCCCTTCAGCTTGAGGCTTCCCATTAACAATGATCGAGTAGCTAACAGTTGAAATACACTTCATAATGTTCTGAATCCATCTTTCCCCAAAGTTCATTTTTTCCATAATCGCTCCCAAGAAAGCCCATTCAACTCTGTCGTATGCCTTGCTCATTGTTGGGTTCCTAGAGTGAGTAAAAATATAGTATAAAATATAGTATAAAATACTCTAGAATTCCTGTGCAAGTATACACAATCTGCAGCAAGTAATATTATCAATCCAAGGTCTGAATGAGCTTCCACTTTATCTATTTTTGTGTAACTTTTTAATGGTTTCAAGAATAATAAAATGATTGGGTTTTCTCGGAATTATGCTGAAGCAAAATAAATGACAGAATAATAAGTAAACAAATAGATAGACAGATTAAAGACAGGCGCTGGTTAGGTTTTAGTGATTGTTATAAAATATGCTCTAGCAATATTATTGATCATGCATTTCCCGCAGTATTATTAGCGGATTCCTCCCGGAACTCCGAATCTTTTGGGATGTGTTTCAACCCCAATGAAGTGCGACCGATCAGGCACTAGGCAACTGCCTATCCCTAGCTCAGTCACTGGCGTTCACCAATACACAATGATCGTAGTGTGGATAATTGCCACACACTCTCTAAATCATCCCTGAAACTAGAGAGAGCTATCCATACCGGCTGGCCAGGCGGGCATAAAATGAGAATAAGCACAACAATTAACAAAAATGCGATAGTCAATTTATTACTAGAGATGAAGCACAGTAATCACATTATTCCTAACCAACACCTTAAGCTACTTAGTTCATAATAAGCATAGGAATACGAATTACAATCTGAGTATGCATGTCCATAACCACAAGTTAATAAAGAAAGTAAACTCCCTAATCAGCTTGCGGTAGATGGTGTTCTTGATGATCTTCAATCTCCCTATACTATTCGGCTTCCAAGGGAAAACATGGAATGAATTTGACTTTGACGGCTACTTCCTTTTATAGAAGGATGGGAGTCTTGAATTAGGTCAACTAGGACACGTGTAAGGCTCTCCTTGATCCTTTATCACGAAAATAACTCAACAGAAGTCGGTTCATGAAGTTGGCTAACGAGCTGTGATGTGGCAGTTTCTATTCCCAGTTTTGCTGCAGCATAGAATTTGCTCCCTCCAGTCGCTCAGCAGCATAATCTGCACAAAATAATTTCCAATGCTTCCATTCTTCCAAATGGGTTAAAACATGTAATATCTATCCAAAACCAACCCTAATAAGCATAAAGGACACACAAATCCCTATATAATTGAGGCCTAAATAACTACCTTTTGGGCAGTTATCATACCCCCAAACTTGAACTATTGCGCGTCCCGAGCAATTCTAACCAACCTTCTTTCAAGAATTTCAAAACTTTAGACAAAGATTAGCTTAATCAAACCAGACAATCCAATACTACCTTTAACCTTTACCTGAGCACTCTGCAAAACCAAGCTCTGCTGCAGCAAAATGATTCCTTCAACAGGGACAAATAATCACCACTTTTCAACTTAATTCCAAGGACTCACCACAGCCTAACTATATTATCAGACATTACAAAACATATTTTTAAAGGGGTTTATATCATTAATCATCAGACTTAAAGCAGCCTTACAGTCATAAGCTCTTAAGCATGGGATGACCCACTTTATGGTGCAGTATACCCTTGCCTCAAGCTCAGCACCAACTAGGCTCAATACTCATTATAAAACTCAAAAATCCTTAGTTATTCTATCTCTTGCCCCTCAGAATGGCGACATTTTGTGATGAAACTCACCTAAGTTCTGGGAGACAGAAAAACTGTTGGATCATCATTCATCCTTCAAAACTTTTGCTCCATCAATTTTTTTCAGCAAAATCTTCAACAAATAATTTTTTCTCATATTTCTCATTTTTTCACATTTCTTAGGTCATCTTTTGACGCGAAGACAAACTGTGGGTATCACAAATGTCCCCGGTTACTCAATAACCTAGCAAATTTTAATTTTGAAGGAGAGGAATGCTCGAGCAACGCAATTGGAGTAGCAAAAAGTCCCCCAAACTTGAATTATTCATTGTCCCCAATGAATCATTAATTAAGCAAGTATACCCCAAAACTTAAATTTTTCTATCTGAATTTTTAAACTAAACATGGGACTCAGATTAAGCTTAAAGTGGATCATATAAGTCAATACTACCGTCAAAATCTTCTTGCCGCAGCAACAGTCCAGGCTAGAAGAAATGCTCAAGCAAAAGGTTTCTGGAGATCAGAATACCTTGATCTAATTAAGCGTAATCAGTCCAAGCTTCAAAAATTCAGAAGAGAATTAGTTAAGTTAGAGTTAGTCAGTGCTCATGGAATAGAAACATTCAGAAATTCATTAAAAACATTCAGAAATATTACATAGTAGAGATATATTTTTAAAGCAGAAAAATTAAAAAGAAACAAGACAAGCAATCATATAAAAGATGGGGTCAGGAATGCGCCAGCAAACAAAATATCTCATCAAAAAGCTTGTGCGCTCAGATCCCTCTTCAATCCTCCTGACCCAGATCTTCCTCTTCATCTTCTTTCTCAGCAGGCGGCGGTGGAATCCAGGGGTTCAGCAGGTCTTCGGGGAATGCAGGGAGGGCTGGATAACGTTTTGAAAAATTTTCTTGCAGCGCCCTCTTCAAACCAGCATCACGATTCTTAACGTAAGTCCAGAAGGTTAAAGTTTGCCTCTCAGCAAACTCCTGCCTACTGGCCAGCAGTGCCAGTTGTTCTAGAATCGTATTCATGTCGTAGATTAGCCCGCCTTGCCGTATCTCCTGCGTGCGTTGGAGCCGCGCCAAATTGGGCGTATCAATGATCCCTTTATCAAATAGAATTGCATCACTCTCATCCACTGGAACCCCCGCTTGTCTGCATAGCATAGTAATTGTGTTCGGGAAGAACAACTTCCCCACCTTTTTCTTCCAGCAGCAAGCAATTTCATTACAAATAATTTTTCCTACGTCAATACTGAGAGATCTTAAGATAGCAAAAGCTAAAAGAATTCGTTCCCTGGATACTGTTCGAGTCGTGCGTTGTCGGAAGCAACCTCTGCCTGATGAAACCCATCCATGTGTTCGCTTCCTTTTTAAAATAAGCCGACTGGAATGTCCGTTTCTGAGTCTTAGATAGTTGCCACTGCGCCCCCTCGATTCCTACCTCCCTCACAGCATTACTTAACTGCTCCTCAGATGGCGCGACTGCCATTTCATTGAATGCCGCGTGGGGGAAGTTTGGAAGATGGTACAGTGCGTTGATCGCACTTGGACTCCAATCTATCTCGACTCCTCTGACAATTACCAGGAAACCCTCTTCTTTATCAATGTTGGCATAGAATTCACGCACCACCTGTGCGTTCATAGCCTCTGGCTTAGCACAAAACAGCTCCCAGCCGTGATCAGCTATACCGGTCCTTAGAAATGGCGGAAGATCACCGCTGAAACCTCTTTCGAACAGAAAATCCCTTTTCAGGAGCTCAGTGTATTTTGCTCTAGCAAAATTATTGACGAAGCGATCGTATGGCACCTGTCGCTCTGCTATTTCATCATGCTCCTCTGATGCTTCAGCAATCTTTTTGCCCTTCTCTTCTCTCCGCTTCAGCAACTGTTCCTCCTCTGCCTGTTTCTCTGCTTCTTCTCGCCTTCTTTCCTCAGCCTCTTTTTTCTCTCGTTCCTCTTGCTCGGCCTTCTCTCTCTCGGAATCTGATGATGGAGGCGATGGGGTATCAGTCCTGATCACTGGAATGCACCCAGCCTTCCGCTTAATGTGGCGTCGTTTCGGAGGTTCAGGTATGATAACCTCCACACGAGCCTCCTGAACTGGCTCTCTGTCTTCTTCCTCTATAGCCTCCGTCTGCATAACCTCACTCTGTTTCGCCTGAATTTCCTCTCGAGCCTCTTCTATAGTTGCAACTTCCTGTCCATCCTCTTCTTGATTCGTTTTGCCAGATTCTTTTGGGTCTTCTTCTTCTTCTGCAACTACCTCCTCCTCTCTCGTTCTTTCTTGTTCTTCAACCTTCTGTTGTCGTCTTCTTCGCTTAGCCTCCTTCTCTTCTGGCGTTCTCTTTTTCTTAGCTTTTCCTTTCTGTACTTCCGGTGTCACGGGTATCTCTTCTTCACTCTCTCTCTCTCTTTCTTTCCTCGCTCTTGTTTTGGCCATGGATAACTCAAAGGGTTTTGCAAAAAATGAAAAGGAGAAAGAAAGAATGTAGATGGCAAGATAGAATCAAGAAGACGAAGTAGAACGAAGACTTACCAGGGATTGCGAATAAATAGGGCTGCAGCAAACAAGAATCCTAACCGAAAAGATCTGCCCTGCCATAACTAATATTACCGTTGTAATTTAAAAATGCAAACCTGAAATTCAAAAATTACGAACGGTAAAATTGCGGGTTCCAAACGCCCATGGTAAAAATCAATGTGCTGTCATCATTGAAGCCTTCGGATAATTGCTCTGCGACACGTGGCCTCATCAGATGATGCACGCACATTTACCTGCAAGAATTTAAAGCCAATTCCAACGGTAAAAATAATAAATTACAACGGAAACCCTTTCAATTCGAAACATTTTGCTCCAGCAATACCTTTGCCGCAACAATCTGCTGAACCTGAAGAATCTTAGATACGGAATTCGAATTTCAAAACAAGAAAAATCAAAGATTCAAAATAAATTTTAATCACTCATCCCAATCTTTTATTTTCAAAAGAAGCCGAATCAATTAGAGAAAATCTCTATTAACTAGAATTCAAATAAAATCTAGATAAAATCTAACAAAATCTAACTAACTAAAAGATAATTGAAAGATAATTCAAATAAATAACCCGAAAATAAAAATCAAATCAAAACGAAATAAAATCTAAAATAATAAAATACTGAGATCTAACAAACTATGCAAAAATCAAACTTAACCTAATCGGAATAAACAAAACTTAAAATCAATACAAAGTCTGGGAGCTCAGAATTTTGCTCTGTGAAATGCTCCCGCAAAAATCCTGCTCTCTCAAACATCGACCAACCTTAGGGAAGGATATTTCGCCTGAAATTCCTCACCCCAATAATTTTTCACACGCTGTCCATTCACCTTGAACACTCTCCCATCTTTTTCATCCTGCAAAGTTATTGCTCCATTGGAAAAAACCTCAATCACAATATACGGTCCTGACCATTTAGATTTCAATTTTCCAGGAAATAGTTTTAATCTAGAATTATAAAGCAACACTTTATGACCCTTGACAAATTCTTTGGACTTTATTTTCTTGTCATGCCACAGCTTAGTCTTTTCTTTATATATCTTCGCATTTTCATAAGAAAATTGACGAAATTCTTCTAACTCATTAAGCTGCAGCAGTCTTATTGCTCCTGCACTATTCAGATCAAAATTTAACTTTTTCAAAGCCCAAAACGTCTTATGCTCTAGCTCTAGTGGTAAATGGCAAGCTTTCCCATATACTAACCTATAGGGAGACATACCTAGAGGAGTCTTATAGGCTTTCCTATAAGCCCAAAGAGCCTCATCCAACCTAAAGGACCAATCCTTTCGAGATGGATGGACTACTTTCTCTAAAATAGCTTTAATTTCCCTATTACTAATTTCAGCTTGACCATTTGCTTGTGGGTGATAAGGGGTAGCTATCCTATGCTTAATCTCATACTTAGCTAAAAGCTTAGTTAAGATATTATTAACAAAATGTGTACCCTCATCACTCACTAGAGCCCTAGGTGTCCCAAACCGCGCAAAGATGTGCGATTGAAGAAACCTTGCTACTGTCTTGGCATCACTTTGATGGCATGCAATGGCCTCCACCCACTTGGACACGTAATCAACTGCCAATAAGATAAAAACATTGCCATTAGAAGGGGGAAATGGCCCCATAAAGTCAATACCCCATACATCAAATAATTCAACTTCTAAAATATAAGTAAGAGGCATTTCATCTCTTGGCCCCAAATTTCCTCTCCTTTGGCAAGCATCACATTGCTTGTAGAACCAATGGGCATCCTTGAATAACGTAGGCCAGAAAAATCCGCAATGCAAAATCCTCATAGTCGTCCTCTGACCGCTGAAATGACCTCCATACGGCAAAGAGTGACACTGCTCCAGGATTTCCTTTGCTTCAGCACCTGAAACACACCTACGAATAATACCGTCAGAACATTGCTTATACATAAATGGCTCATCCCAATAGAAAAATTTTGCATCATGCTTAAACTTTTTCTTCTGCCTCCAATCCATATCAATAGGGGTGACTCTCTTCACTAAAAAGTTGGAAATATCAGCATACCAAGGGACATCCCTGACTACCTTTACCTGAACAGCAAAAAGCTGTTCATCTGGAAAAGAATCGGAAATGGCAGATTGCTTCAGCAAAGATGATGATGGATCAAGACGAGACAAATGATCTGCAATGACATTCTCTGATCCCTTCTTGTCCTTTATCTCCAAGTCAAATTCCTGCAATAGTAAAATCCAACAAATTAATCTAGGCTTTGCATCTTTCTTTGACATTAAATACCTTATTGTTGCACGATCTGTGAACACCGTGACTTTGGATCCAACCAAATATGGCCGAAACTTCTCAAAAGCGAACACAACAGCTAACAGCTCCTTTTCAGTAGTTGTATAGTTGACTTGTGCCTCATTTAAAACCTTGCTTGCATAATATATAGGATGAATAAATTTGCCTTGCTTCTGCCCCAGCATTGCACCTACTGCAGCATCACTCGCATCACACATTACCTCGAATGGCAAATTCCAATTAGGTGCGCAGAGAATGGGTGCTGAGATTAAAGCAGCCTTCAATGTTTCAAAAGCCTTCCTACAATCTGCATTAAAGTCAAAAACATGATCAGTGCACAATAAGTTACAAAGAGGTTTACTGATTTTGGAAAAATCCTTTATGAACCTCCTATAAAATCCAGCATGTCCTAAGAAACTCCGAACCCCTTCACTGAATTTGGTGGCTCTAATCTTTCAATAACCTCAACTTTTGCTCTATCAACTTCTAGACCATTCTTAGAGATCCTATGACCTAACACTATGCCCTCCTTCACCATGAAGTGGCACTTCTCCCAATTAAGAACTAGATGGGTATCCTCACATCTTTTTAACACCTTACCTAAATTTTCTAAACAATTCTGAAAAGACCCTCCAAAAACTGAAAAATCGTCCATAAATACCTCAACAGTGGACTCAATCATATCAGAAAAAATTGCTAACATACACCGCTGAAATGTTGCTGGAGCATTGCAGAGGCCGAAACGCATTCTCCTAAAAGCAAATGTCCCATAAGGACAGGTGAAAGTGGTTTTTTCCTGATCTTCAGGAGCAATAGTAATCTGGTTATACCCAAAATAATCATCCAAGAAACAGTAATAGGCCTGACCAGCCAACCGATCCAACATCTGGTCGATAAATGGTAGAGGGAAATGATCCTTTCGGGTAGCTTTATTAAGCCTTCTGTAATCCATGCAAACCCTCCATCCAGTTACTGTCCTGGTTGGGATCAACTCATTGTCTTTATTGCTCACCACAATAACACCTCCTTTCTTAGGAACACATTGGACAGGGCTTACCCAATTGCTATAGGCAATTGGATAGATGATCCCAGCATCCAACCATTTAATCACCTCCTTTTTAACAACCTCTTTCATTGCAGGGTTAAGCCTTCTTTGTTGCTCAATACTCTTAAAGGATCCCTCCTCTAGAGTGATTTTGTGCATACAAAAAGATGGGCTAATTCCCTGAATATCAGCCAATGTCCAACCTATAGCTTTGCGATATTGCTGCAGCAATTTTATTAAGGCCTCTTCATGCTCTGGCATTAAATCTGATGCAACAATAATGGGCAATGTCTCACTTTCCCCAAGATACACATACTTTAGATGCTCCGACAAGGGCTTCAAATCTAAAGTGGGTGCCTCAATCAGGGATGGTTTAATTGGGGGAGCCTTCCTTTGATCTAAATCTGAAGACTCAAAAACATCCTCACACCTAAACAATTCTTTTTCTTTTTTTCTATCTAAAGAACAGAATTCAAAATCTTCTACACTAACCTCTCCATGCTTTTCCGAATGCTTATCAGCCGAATCCTGTATTGCTGTCTCAATAACCGTGCTCTCCAGAATCCTGATGAAAGAGCAATCTTCCATCTCGTTTGGATATTTCATGGCTTTAAAGACATTAAATTTCACTTCCTCATTACAGACTCTCATTGTTAATTCTCCTTTTTGAACATCTATTAATGCCCTACCAGTAGCCAAAAATGGACGACCTAGAATAATTGGGACATCTCTATCAGCCTCATAATCTAAAATAATGAAATCAACAGGAAATATGAATTTATCCACTTTTACTAAGACATCCTCAATTTTACCCTCTGGATATGTGATAGACCTATCAGCTAGTTGGAGTGTAACTGTGGTAGGTCTAGCTTCACCAATACCTAACTTTCGATAGACCGAAAGAGGCATAAGGTTAATGCTTGCACCTAAATCACAGAGTGCTCTACCTAATTCCTTTCCACCTATAGACACAGGTATGGTAAATGACCCTGGATCCTTAGCCTTGGGTGGTAGACCATTCTTGAGAATAGCACTACACTCCTCAGTAAGAGATACAGTTTCAAACTCACCTAACCTTTTCTTTTTAGTCAAAATATCCTTAAGAAATTTAGCATAATTAGGCATTTGCTCTATAGCTTCTACTAAAGGGATATTTATATGCAACTGCTTAAGAATCTCTAAAAACTTTTTAAATTGACCATCCTGATTCTTAGGCTTTTGCCTTTGTGGAAAAGGTAGAGGTGGTACATAAGGTGAGGGCAGCACATATGGTGGTTCTACATCTGGCACAGAACCAGATGCTCCAGCATTCTCTTTGCTGCCTCCAGCACCCTGACCAGACTCCAACTCTTTCTCGACAACAACATTATTATCACTATTACTATTTAAATCCTGGGTCTTTCTAGACTCTTCTAATGGCTTACCACTCCTAAGAGTTACTGCCTTTACCTGCTCCTTACCTTCCCTTCGAGGGTGTTCAGTATCTGATGGAAGTTTCCCTTGAGGCTTTGCCTTGAGCTCATTAGCTAGCTGACCCACTTGCAATTCCAGGGCTCTCATCGAAGCTTGATTACTTTGAATTGCAGCGTCTGTACGAGCCATAAATTCTTTCATCATCGCCTCGAGAGAATTTGCCGAATTTTGTTGGGGCAAAGCCTGCTTATTTTGTTGGGGCATTACCTGCGTTTTAGCAAATCCCGGCTGGTTCATCTTCTGTTGCGCTTGTACGTTATTTCCTTGCCCTCCCCATGAGAAGTTGGGGTGGTTGCGCCAACCTGGATTATAGAAGTTAGAATAAGGGTTGTTCCTCTGATTACCTACAAAAAACACAGAAGCTGGATTGCTAGGGCAAAACTCGTAGTTGTGGTCTTCACCGCAATAGACACATGCTTCGTCCGTGACTTGGTTCACCACTGCTGCAGGCTCCATAGCTGGTGGCTGCTGATGACTAATCACTGTCACATTCTTAAGAGCGTTAGCAATCATTGCAAGATCAGCCCTAATGGTGGACACACCATCAACCTCTAACACACTCTTAACCTTTTTATTTGTGCCTCTAACATCCGTCCACTGATAACTATTAATAGATATTCTTTCTAAAATTTCATAGGCTTCATCAAAAGTTTTTGCCAAAAGGGCCCCTCCAGCCGAAGCATCGACCATACCTTGGGTTACTCCATTTAAACCATTGTAAAACGTTTCCATTTGAATACAATGAGGTAAACCATGGTGGGGACACTTTCGTAAAAGCTCCTTAAACCTCTCCCAAGCCTCACTAAAAGTCTCATCCTCAAGTTGCCTAAACCCTACTATTTCACTCCTTAATTTAGCATTTCTATTAGGTGGGAAATATTTACTCAAAAAATTTTCAGCTAACTCATCTCACGTCCTAATTGATCCTGGAGCAAAAGAGTTTAACCATGACTTTGCTCCATCTCTAAGAGAATACGGGAACAAAGTTAATCTAAGAGCATCTCTAGGCACTCCTTGAATTACAAAAGAATCACTAACTCCTAGAAAAGACTTAAGATGTAAATGAGGGTCTTCAGATGACAAATCATGGAATTGCCCCATGGTTTGCAACATCTGAAACATTACCGATTTCATTTCAAAATTTGCCGCTTGGATTTGGGGACGTGCAATCCCTGGATTCAACTCATTAAACATCGGGATAGCATACGCTCGAATGGCTCTGGTCCTATCGTTCGCTATCAAGATAGGATTCTCAGCCTGATTATTTTGCTGCTCATTTTGCTCAAACAGTGGGTTTTGCTGCAGCAACAGAATCTGCTGGGGGTTCACTGCTACTGGGCCTTCAGGAACCTGCAGAAGTTGCGGGGCGTTCTCCATCTGGTTTCTGCGCTGCTCCCTCCTCCTGTTCCTAAATGTCCTTTCAATTTCTGGATCAAGCTAAAACCGTACCCCAGGCGGATCGCTCATGCACCAAAATCACACCTGCAAAAACAAAAGAAACAATCAAAAAGTTCTAGCACCAAACCACTAAAACACATACACAAAACAGATCAGATAAAAACTTATTCAAGTCCCCGGCAACGGCGCCAAAAACTTGTTGGGTTCCTAGAGTGAGTAAAAATATAGTATAAAATACTCTAGAATTCCTGTGCAAGTATACACAGTCTGCAACAAGTAATATTATCAATCCAAGGTCTGAATGAGCTTCCACTTTATCTATTTTTGTGTAACTTTTTAATGGTTTCAAGAATAATAAAATGATTGGGTTTTCTCGGAATTATGTTGAAGCAAAATAAATGACGGAATAATAAGTAAACAAATAGATAGACAGATTAAAGACAGGCGCTGGTTAGGTTTTAGTGATTGTTATAAAATATGCTCTAGCAATATTATTGATCATGCATTTCCCGTAGTATTATTAGCGGATTCCTTCCGGAACTCCGAATCTTTTGGGATGTGTTTCAACCCCAATGAAGTGCGACCGATCAGGCACTAGGCAACTGGCTATCCCTAGCTCAGTCACTGGCGTTCACCAATACACAATGATCGTAGTGTGGATAATTACCACACACTCTCTAAATCATCCCTGAAACTAGAGAGAGCTATCCATACCGGCTGGCCAGGCGGGCATAAAATAAGAATAAGCACAACAATTAACCAAAATGCGATAGTCAATTTATTGCTAGAGATGAAGCACAGTAATCACATTATTCCTAACCAACACCTTAAGCTACTTAGTTCATAATAGGCATAGGAATACGAATTACAATCTGAGTATGCATGTCCATAACCACAAGTAAATAAAGAAAGTAAACTCCCTAATCAGCTTGCGGAAGATGGTGTTCGTGATAATCTTCAATCTCCCTATACTATTCGGCTTCCAAGGGAAAACATGGAATGAATTTGACTTTGACGGCTACTTCCTTTTATAGAAGGATGGGAGGCTTGAATTGGGTCAACTAGGACACGTGTAAGGCTCTCCTTGCTCCTTTATCACGAAAATAACTCAACAGAAGTCGGTTCATGAAGTTGGCTAACGAGCTGTGATGTGGCAGTTTCTGTTCCCAGTTTTGCTGCAGCATAGAATTTGCTCCCTCCAGTCGCTCAGCAGCATAATCTGCACAAAATAATTTCCAATGCTTCCATTCTTCCAAATGGGTTAAAACATGTAATATCTATCCAAAACCAACCCTAATAAGCATAAAGGACACACAATTATATAACTGCCCAAAAGGTAGTTATTTAGGCCTCAATTATATAAGGATTTGTGTGTCTTTAATGCTTAATAGGGTTGGTTTTAGATAGATATTACATGTTTTAACCCATTTGGAAGAATGGAAGCATTGGAAATTATTTTGTGCAGATTATGCTGCTGAGCGACTGGAGGGAGCAGATTTTATGCTGCAACAAAACTGGGAACAGAAACTGCCACATCACAGCTCGTTAGCCAACTTCATGAACCGACTTCTGTTGAGTTATTTTCGTGATAAAGGATCAAGGAGAGACTTACACGTGTCCTAGTTGACCTAATTCAAGCCTCCCATCCTTCTATAAAAGGAAGTAGCCGTCAAAGTCAAATTCATTCCATGTTTTCCCTTGGAAGCCGAATAGTATAGGGAGATTGAAGATTATCAAGAACACCATCTTCCGCAAGCTGATTAGGGAGTTTACTTTCTTTATTAACTTGTGGTTATGGACATGCATACTCAGATTGTAATTCGTATTCCTATGCCTATTATGAACTAAGTAGCTTAAGGTGTTGGTTAGGAATAATGTGATTACTGTGCTTCATCTCTAGCAATAAATTGACTATTGCATTTTGGTTAATTGTTGTGTTTATTCTTATTTTATGCCCGCCTGGCCAGCCGGTATGGATAGCTCTCTCTAGTTTCAGGGATGATTTAGAGAGTGTGTGGCAATTATCCACACTACGATCATTGTGTATTGGTGAACGCCAGTGACTGAGCTAGGGATAGCCAGTTGCCTAGTGCCTGATCGGTCGCACTTCATTGGGGTTGAAACACATCCCATAAGATTCGGAGTTCTGGGAGGAATCCGCTAATAATACTGCGGGAAATGCATGATCAATAATATTGCTAGAGCATATTTTATAACAATCACTAAAACCTAACCATCGCCTGTCTTTAATCTGTCTATCTATTTGTTTACTTATTATTCTGTCATTTATTTTGCTTCAGCATAATTCTGAAAACCCAATCATTTTATTATTCTTGAAACCATTAAAAAGTTACACAAAAATAGGTAGAGTGGAAACTCATTCAGGGCTCGGATTGATAATATTACTTGCTGCAAACTGTGTATACTTGCACAGGAATTCTAGAGTATTTTATACTATATTTTTACTCACTCTAGGAACCCAACAATACCCCCACTCGCATGTCAACTACATGAACGCGTTGGATCAATACGTCTGTATCAATATACAAAGCGGGTCGTATCCATAGTGTCACAAGGATAAGGTACCCAGCCTTATCCCTATACTACAGACCCTATAGGCTAAAACTTGAACATTGATCCCCGTATGTCCCTACATACTAGTTCAAGCCTCATTCTATTAGCCTTGGATGTTTAGTTTATTGGATTAGGGTTGATAAGACAAGATATAATACAAACATTGAATAATACATCACTTTTATTAATGTTCGGTCAAATGTACATTTACTATCTACGAGTTTTAGGGCATAAAACCCAACACTAAGATCCAAGGTTGTGTGTATGTAACTTGAACTAGTATGTGGTAACATACGGGAATCGATGTTCAAGTAACAACCTAAAATGTCTATAGTACAAGGATAAGGTTGGGTACCTTATCCTAGTAACACTATGTGATACGACTCGCTTTGTATTTGATACAGACGTATTGATCCAAAGCGTCCATGTAGTAGACATGCGAGTGGGGGTATCCCATGCAATGAGTTTGCATAAGACCGGATCGCGAAATATTAACCGCTGGCTGTAACACCGTTAACCAGTTATGTTTCTATTTCACTAGGATGACCTAGGCAACTTAGTCTGAATCCTGAGTGGATTATGGACTCCTGTTCACGAGGGATTGTCCTTTGATTTGTATGGGTGAGAGTGGCCAGTACGCCGACTCAATAAGCCTACCATTTTGGGGACAAAACCGAGTGGATAGCTGGGAACATAATCACACGAAATGGAAATCCCTCCTTCCCGACTTTTGAGGAAGTAAATGAGTGTTCCCTTAAGTGGTGTCTCCGGGTCTTGAACAAAGGGCCCTACCCTCTCACTGGCACGAGAAAGGTTTCTGTTTGATGGTTGGACCAGAAACAGGTTGCTCATTAGAGGAGCACTGGATGAAATTCACTCCTTCCCGAATTTTAAGGAAGTAGATGAGTGTTCCCTTAAGGAGGTAGAGGTAACTCAGGGGTAAAACGGTAATTTGACCCAACTGGAGTTACTAACACTCGTGAAGGACTAGAGATGCTCTGAGATTAACTTTGTTCCCGTATTCTCTTAGAGTTGGAGCAAAGTCATGGTTAAACTCTTTTGCTCCAGGATCAATTAGGACGTGGGATGAGTTAGCTGGAAAATTTTTGAGTAAATATTTCCCACCTAAGAGAAATGCGAAATTAAGGAGTGAAATAGTAGGGTTTAGGCAACTTGAGGATGAGACTTTTAGTGAGGCTTGGGAGAGGTTTAAGGAGCTTTTACGAAAGTGTCCCCACCATGGGTTACCTCATTGTATTCAAATGGAAACATTTTACAATGGTTTAAATTGAGTAACCCAAGGTATGGTCGATGCTTCAGCTGGAGGGGCCCTTTTGGCAAAAACTTTTGATGAAGCCTATGAAATTTTAGAAAGAATATCTATTAATAGTTGTCAGTGGTCGGATGTTAGAGGCACAAATAAAAAGGTTAAGAGTGTGTTAGAGGTTGATGGTGTGTCCACCATTAGGGCTGATCTTGCAATGATTGCTAACGCTCTTAAGAATGTGACAGTGATTAGTCATCAGCAGCCACCAGCTATGGAGCCTGCAGCAGTGGTGAACCAAGTCACGGACGAAGCATGTGTCTATTGCGGTGAAGACCACAACTACGAGTTTTGCCCCAGCAATCCAGCTTTTGTGTTTTTCGTAGGTAATCAGAGGAACAACCCTTATTCTAACTTCTATAATCCAGGTTGGCGCAACCACCCCAACTTCTCATGGGGAGGTCAAGGAAATAACGTGCAAGCACAACAAAAGGTGAACCAGCCGGGATTTGCTAAAACGCAGGTAATGCCCCAGCAAAATTCGGGAAATTCTCTCGAGGCGATGATGAAAGAATTTATGGCTCGTACAGACGCTGCAATTCAAAGTAATCAAGCTTCGATGAGAGCCCTGGAATTGCAAGTGGGTCAGCTAGCTAATGAGCTCAAGGCAAGGCCTCAAGGGAAACTTCCATCAGATACTGAACACCCTCGAAGGGAAGGTAAGGAGCAGGTAAAGGCAGTAACTCTTAGGAGTGGTAAGCCATTAGAAGAGTCTAGAAAGGCCCAAGATTTAAATAATAATAGTGATAATAATGTTATTGTCGAGAAAGAGTTGGAGTCTGGTCAGGGTGCTAGAGGCAGCAATAAAAATGATGGAGCATCTGGTTCTGTGCCAGATGTAGAACCACCATATGTGCCGCCCCCACCTTATGTACCACCTCTACCTTTTCCATAAAGGCAAAAGCCTAAGAATCAGGATGGTCAATTTAAAAAGTTTTTAGAGATTCTTAAGCAGTTGCATATAAATATCCCTTTAGTAGAAGCTATAGAGCAAATGCCTAATTAGGCTAAATTTCTTAAGGATATTTTAACTAAAAAGAAGAGGTTAGGTGAGTTTAAAACTGTATCTCTTACTGAGGAGTGTAGTGCTATTCTTAAGAATGGGCTACCCCCCAAGGCTAAGGATCCATGATCATTTACTATACATGTGTCTATAGGTGGAAAGGTGTTAGGTAGAGCACTTTGTGATTTGGGTGCGAGCATTAACCTTATGCCTTTTTCGGTCTATCGAAAGCTAGGTATTGGTGAAGCTAGGCCTACCACAGTTACACTCCAACTAGCTGATAGGTCTATCACATATCTAGAGGGTAAGATTGAGGATGTCTTAGTAAAAGTTGATAAATTCATATTTCCTGTTGATTTTATTATTTTAGACTATGAGGCTGATAAAGATGTCCCAATTATTCTAGGTCGTCCATTTTTGGCTACTGGTAGGGCATTAATAGATGTTCAAAAAGGGGAATTAACAATGAGAGTCTGTAATGAGGAAGTGAAATTTAATGTGTTTAAAGCCATGAAATATCCAGACGAGATGGAAGATTGCTCTTTCATCAGGATTCTGGAGAGCACAGTTATTGAGACAGCAATACAGGATTCGGCTGATAAGCATTCGGAAAAGCATGGAGAGGTTAGTGTAGAAGATTTTGAATTTTGTTCTTTAGATAGAGAAAAAGAAAAAGAATTGTTTAGGTGTGAGGATGTTTTTGAGTCTTTAGATTTAGATCAAAGGAAGGCTCCCCCAATTAAACCATCCCTGATTGAGGCACCCACTTTAGATTTGAAACCTTTATCGGATCATCTGAAGTATGTGTATCTTGGGGAAAGTGAGACATTGCCCATTATTGTTGCATCAGATTTAATGCCGGAGCATGAGAAGGCCTTAATAAAGTTGCTGCAGCAATACCGCAAAGCTATAGGTTGGACATTGGCTGATATTCAGGGAATTAGCCCATCTTTTTGTATGCACAAAATCAATCTAGAGGAGGGATCCTTTAAGAGTATTGAGCAACAAAGAAGGCTTAACCCTGCAATGAAAGAGGTTGTTAAAAATGAGGTGATTAAATGGTTGGATGCTGGGATCATCTATCCAATTGCCTATAGCAATTGGGTAAGCCCTGTCCAATGTGTTCCTAAGAAAGGAGGTGTTACTGTGGTGAGCAATAAAGACAATGAGTTGATCCCAACCAGGACAGTAACTGGATGGAGGGTTTGCATGGATTACAGAAGGCTTAATAAAGCTACCCGAAAGGATCATTTCCCTCTACCATTTATCGACCAGATGTTGGATCGGTTGGCTGGTCAGGCCTATTACTGTTTCTTGGATGGTTATTCTGGGTATAACCAGATTACTATTGCTCCTGAAGATCAGAAAAAAACCACTTTCACCTGTCCTTATGGGACATTTGCTTTTAGGAGAATGCCTTTCGACCTCTGCAATGCTCCAGCAACATTTCAGCGGTGTATGTTAGCAATTTTTTCTGATATGATTGAGTCCACTATTGAGGTATTTATGGACGACTTTCAGTTTTTGGAGGGTCTTTTCAGAATTGTTTAGAAAATTTAGGTAAGGTGTTAAAAAGATGTGAGGATACCCATCTAGTTCTTAATTGGGAGAAGTGCCACTTCATGGTGAAAGAGGGCATAGTGTTAGGTAATAGGATCTCTAAGAATGGTCTAGAAGTTGATAGAGCAAAAGTTGAGGTTATTGAAAGATTAGAGCCACCGAATTCAGTGAAGGGGATTCGGAGTTTCTTAGGACATGCTGGATTTTATAGGAGGTTCATAAAGGATTTTTCCAAAATCAGTAAACCTCTTTGTAACTTATTGTGCACTGATCATGTTTTTTACTTTAATGCAGATTGTAGGAAGGCTTTTGAAACATTGAAGGCTACTTTAATCTCAGCACCCATTCTCTGCGCGCCTAATTGGAATTTGCCATTCGAGGTAATGTGTGATGCGAGTGATGCTGCAGTAGGTGCAATGCTGGGCCAGAAGCAGGGAAAATTTATTCATCCTATATATTATGCAAGCAAGGTTTTAAATGAGGCACAGGTCAACTACACAACTACTGAAAAGGAGTTGTTAGCTGTTGTGTTTGCTTTTGAGAAATTCCGGCCATATTTGGTTGGATCCAAAGTCACGGTGTTCACGGATCATGCAACAATAAGGTACTTAATGACTAAGAAGGATGCAAAGCCTAGACTAATTCGTTGGGTTTTATTACTGCAGGAATTTGACTTGGAGATAAAGGACAAGAAGAGATCAGAAAATGTCATTGCAGATCATTTATCTCGTCTTGATCCATCATCATCTTTGCTGGAGCAATCTGCCATTTCCGATTCTTTTCCAGATGAACAGCTTTTTGCTGTTCAGGTAAAGGTAGTCAGGGATGTCCCTTGGTATGCTGATATTGCCAACTTTTTAGTAAAGGGAGTCACTCCTATTGATATGGATTGGAGGCAGAAGAAAAAGTTTAAGCACGATGCAAAATTTTTCTATTGGGATGAGCCATTTATGTATAAGCAATGCTCTGACGGTATTATTCGTAGATGCGTTTCAGGTGATGAAGCAACCGAAATCCTGGAGCAATGTCACTCTTCGCCGTATGGAGGTCATTTCAGCGGTCAGAGGACAGCTATGAGGATTTTGCATTGCGGATTCTTCTGGCCTACGTTATTCAAGGATGCCCACTGGTTCTACAAGCAATGTGATGCTTGTCAAAGGAGAGGAAATTTGGGGCCTAGAGATGAAATGCCTCTTACTTACATTTTAGAAGTTGAATTATTTGATGTATGGGGTATTGACTTTATGGGGCCATTTCCTCCTTCTAATGGCAATGTTTTTATCTTATTGGCAGTGGATTATGTGTCCAAGTGGGTGGAGGCCATTGCATGCCATCAGAGTGATGCCAAGACTGTTTCAAGGTTTCTTCAATCGCACATCTTTTCGCGGTTTGGGACACCTAGGGCTCTAGTGAGTGATGAGGGTACGCATTTTGTTAATAATATCTTAACTAAGCTTTTAGCTAAGTATGGGATTAAGCATAGGATAGCTACCCCTTATCACCCACAGGCAAATGGTCAAGCTGAAATTAGTAATAGGGAAATAAAAGCTATTTTAGAGAAAGTAGTCCATCCATCTAGAAAGGATTGGTCCTTTAGGTTGGATGAGGCTCTTTGGGCTTATAGGACAGCTTATAAGACTCCTCTAGGTATGTCTCCCTATAGGTTAGTATATGGAAAAGCTTGCCATTTACCATTAGAGCTTGAGCATAAAACCTTTTGGGCTTTGAAAAAATTAAATTTTGATCTGAGTCGGGCAGGAGCAATAAGAATGCTGCAGCTTAATGAGTTAGAAGAATTTCGTCAATTTTCTTACGAAAATGCGAGAATGTATAAGGAAAAGACTAAGCTGTGGCATGACAAGAAAATAAAGTCCAAAGAATTTGTCAAGGGTCAGAAAGTTTTGCTTTATAATTCTAGATTAAAACTATTTCCTGGAAAATTGAAATCTAAATGGTCAGGACCGTTTATTGTGATTGAGGTTTTCTCCAATGGAGCAATTACTTTGCAGGATGAAAAAGATGGGAGAGTGTTCAAGGTGAATGGACAGCGTGTGAAAAATTATTGGGGTGAGGAATTTCAGGCGAAATATCCTTCCCTAAGGTTGGTCGATGTTTGAGAGAGCAGGATTTTTGCGGGAGCATTTCACAAAGCAAAATTTTGAGCTCCCAGGATTTGTATTGATTTTATTTTTCGTTGATTTGATTTTAATTGCGGTTAGGTTAGATTTGATTTTGCGAGATTTATTAGATTTTGTCTTTAAATATTTGATTAGATCTTATCTATTTTGTTTTGAATTTGATTTTTATTTTCGGGTTATTTATTTGAATTATCTTTTAGTTAGTTAGATTTTGTTAGATTTTATCTAGATTTTATTTGAATTCTAGTTTTGATTAATAGAGATTTTCTCTAATTTATTCGGCTTCTTTTGAAAATAAAAGATTGGAATGGTTGGTTAAAATTCAATTTGAATTTAAAGAAAAAATCTTTGATTTTTCTTGATTTGAAATTTGAATTCTGTATCTAAGATTCTTCAGGTTCAGCAGATTGTTGCGGCAAAGTTATGGCGAAAGCAAAAGCATCTGAATTACAAGGGTTTCCGTTGGGAATATATTATTACCGTTGAGATTTTCTTTGAATTTTCGCAGGTAAAATTGCATGCATCATCTGATGACACTGTTGGGTTTTATGTCCTAAAACTCGTAGATAGTGAATGATTAACGAATTATACACTTGTAACAATAAAGTGTTATTGAGGTTTATGCAATAAAGTGTTATTGTCATATTAAGTCTATAATTGCACAATTTGACCCAAATCCAATAAACTAAGATCCAAGGTTGTTTACATGAGACTTGGACTAGTATGTGGGGACATACGGGGATCAGTGTTCAAGTAACAACCTAAAAGGTCTATAGTACAGGGATAAGGCTGGGTACCTTATCCTGGTAACACTATGTGATACGGCCCGCTTTGTATTCGATACAGACGTAATGATCCAAGGCGTCCATGTAGGAGACATGCGAGCGGGGGTATCCTATGCAATGAGTTTGCATAAGACCGGACCACGAAATAGTAAACCACTAGATGTAACACCGTTAACTAGTTAGGTTACTGTTTCAATAGGATGACCTAGGTAACTCGATCTTAATCCTGAGTGTGTCATGAACTCCTTCTCACGAGGGATTGTCCTTTGATTAGTACGGGTGAGAGTGGCCAGTACGCCGACTCAATAAGCCTACCTTCATGGGGACAAGACCGAGTGGGGGGCTGGGGACATGACAATACAAGATGGAATTCACTCCTTCCCCTATTGGGGCAAGTAGATGTGTGTTCCCTTAAGGGCTGATTCCGGGGCTTGAACAAAGGCGCATCGTCCTCTCTTGGCCCGAGAGGAACTCTTGTTTAGAGGTTGGACCCTAAACAAATTGTTCATTAGAGGGATCAGTGGTACTTAAGGATCCAGAGGTAACCCAGGGGTAAAACGGTAATTTGACCCAGCTGGTGTTACGAACACACGTGAAGGATTGACTTACTGCATTGGTCGATATCCGTGGACACAGAAATATTCTACAGTGAGAAGAGTGCAGCTGTGGGTCTTTAGTGGAGTGACCCACAGTTAACGAATGTTGATTGACACGGTTAATGAGTTTAGCTTATCAATCTCGTATCGTTGGAGCTTCTGATCTGTAGGTCCATTAGGTCCACCTGCTAGCTCATAACGGGTTCTGATATAATATAGTCTTGATTATTAAAGGGAATATAAGTTAATTGTATTTTGATACAATTAATATAATGTATGGAGATACATTATAGTATAAGTTTAATTAATGAATTAAACTTTATAATAAAATTAATTTTGGATATGATTCAAAATTAATTAATGAGAGAATTATGAATTTAATTAAATATGTGATATTTAATTAATTCATGAATTAATTGGGGAATTAATTAATTTAATTTTAATTTGGTTAAATGTGATTTAATCAAATTAAAACTATAGTTTATATTGATGTACATTTTGATGCACATTTAAACTATAGGTTAAATGAGAGAAATTAAATTGAATATGATTCAATTATAAAATTAATTAAATATTTGATATTTAATTAATGTGGGATCGATTAATTTAGAATTAATTGAATGGCCAATTTAATTTAATTGAATATGATTCAAATTGAATTAAAAACTATATATTATAATTCATTTAATTTGATTAAATTAATTATAATTAATTAATTAATTAAATATTTATTATTTAATTAGTTAATGGCCGAGATCGTTTTGATTAAGATCTAACGGTCTAGATCTAGTAGGGAGATAACTCCCTCCCCACTTATCGTTGAGGGGAGAGGGAGTTCCCCAAAAGTAGGTTCACACTCTCATTTTTTTACGTGAGAACACAGAAAAGCTCTGAGATTTTCTCTCTTCTCTCTCTCAAAAACAGCAAGATTCTTTGCTGTAAAATTCCCTTCCAAGATGAATTTTGGGTTCCCACAAGCCATATCTCAGCGACCCAAGAGAATAGTGGGTGATTCGAGTGGTGGTGTCCGTTGGAAGTCCCAAGAACGAGATCCTTGGAGCATTGTGCAGTGTTCTTCGGAATCCGGTAAGTATTCTTGATTTTGAATCAATTTAGCATGCTTAATCTTAGTAATTTAGAAATTGTTTCTGAATTTTGTTGCCAACGTATTGGTTTTTCTATAATTGAAATTTTAATTTGAGATTGTTCTTGTTTGCTTCCGCTGCTAAAGGGATTTTAACCCTTCAGACACCACGTGTCGCAGGGTAATCATTCGAAGGCTTCTATGATGGACAGCACACCAATTTTTACCATGGGCGTTTTGGAATCCACGATTTTACCGTTGTTGGTTTCAAATTTTCAGGATACATTTACTTCAAATTTAACGGTAATATTATTTAATGTTGAGAAAATCATTTCGGTTAGGATTCGATGTGCTGAAGCCTTATTTATTCACAACCACTGGTAAGTTCTTTTCACTTCGTCTTCTTGATCTGAATCTTTGCTGTGTGCATTCTTCTTTCTTTGTTGGTATTCTCTGTCAAACTCTTTCAACCTTCAATGGCCAAAACAAGAGCAAGAAAAGAGAGAGAGAATGAGGGAGAAGAGATACACGTTACCCCCGAGGTTCAGAAAGCGAAAATAAAAAAGAAGAGGACGCCGGAGGAAAAAGAAGCGAAGAAAAGGAGAAGGCAGCAAAGGGCTGCGGAACAAGAAGAGGTCCAGGAGACAGCAGATGAAGTTGAAGAAGTCCCAACAGGACCAGAAGAACATAACCCAGAACAGGCTGAGCAAAGAGTTGCAGATACAGAGGTAGGTCGAGAGGAGAGTCAAGAAAAACGGAATGAGGATGAACAGACAGAGGTTGCGACTGAGAATGAGCCAGTTCAGGAGGCTCGAGTGGAGGTGATCATACCGGAGGTACCTAAGCGTCGCCGCATTAAGCGAAAAGCCGGCCGTATTCAGGTAGTTCGAACTGATACCCCCTCGCCTCCAACCACTGATTCTGAAAGAGAGAATGCAGAGAAACGGGAAGCGGAAAATAAGGCAAAAGAAGAAGAGGCAAGGAGGGCAGAAGAAGAGCGTTTGCGCGAACAGAGAGAAAGCAAGGGCAAAGGAATTGTCGAAGCATCGGGAGAAATTGAGGAGCCGAGGGCACCATTCCTTCGCTTCGTCAATGAACTTGCCAGAGCCAAATATCAGGAAGTACTGAAGCGTGATTTCTTATTCGAACGAGGTTTTGGCAGTGATTTGCCCAGGTTCTTGGAGTCCGGAATAGCGAGCCTTGGGTGGAGACAGTTTTGTGCGAAGCCTGATCCTGTCAATGCCAACATCGTTCGGGAATTCTACGCCAATCTGGACGTGAAGGATGATTTCGAAGTCATAGTGCGAGGAGTGCCTGTCCAATGGAGCCCAGAGGCCATTAATAATTTGTTTGATCTTCAGGACTTTCCACACGCAGTTTTCAATGAAATGATGGTTGCCCCATCGAGCGACCAATTAAGCGCGGCGGTCCGAGAGGTAGGTGTTGAGGGGGCTCAATGGAGGGTGTCGCAGACACGGAAGCACACATTTCAAGCTGCTTATTTGAAAAGTGAAGCCAACGCTTGGATGGGTTTCATTAGACTCCGCTTACTGCCGACAACGCATGACTCCACTATATCGCGGGATAGAGTGTTGCTTGTTTTTGCCATCCTTCGATCAATGAGCATAGATGTAGGGAAACTAATTTCTTCTGAGATTATTGACTGCTGGAAAAAGAAGGTGGGGAAACTATTCTTTCCGAACACAATCACGATGTTATGCAGAAACGCAGGGGTTCCGGTGGATGAAGGAGATGTGATCCTGTTTGACAAAGGGATCATAGATACGCCCAATTTGGCACGACTCCAGCGTGTGCAGGAGGTACGTCAAGGTGGGCTTATCCATGGCATCAACTCGATTCTAGAACAACTGGCACTTTCGGCCAGTAGGCAGGAGTTTGCTGAAAGGCAAGCTTTAACCTTCTGGACCTATGTTAAGAATCGAGATGCCAGTTTGAAGAAGGCGCTGCACGAGAATTTTTCGAAACCATATCCAGTCCTTCCAGCATTCCCTGAAGATTTATTCAACCCCTGGGTTCCACCCCCACCAATGGAAGGAGGAGGAGAGGAAAATGAAAATGAACCGGGCCAAGAGGACTGAAGGATGAAGTGGCCCTGAGCGAGCATGATTTTTGTTCTGACTTTTTGTTTGCTCGCGCATTTTCTACTTTCCTTTTCTGTTGATGTTATGTTTGTTTCTCTTTCATATTTCTGCTTCTTAAACAAAAATATATCTGCTGATGTAATTTCTTTTTCTATGTTTTTAATGAATTTCTGGATGTTTCCGTTCTATGAAGCACTGAGTAATGCCCAGCTTAACTAATTTTCTCTGAATTTTTGAAGCTTTGACTGATTACGCTTAAATAGATCAAGGTATTCTGATCTCCAGAAACCTTTTGCTTGAGCATTTCTTCTAGCCTGGACTGTTGCTGCGACAAAGAAGATTTTGACGGTAGTATTGACTTATATGATCCACTTTAAGCTTAATCTGAGTCCCATGTTTAGTTTAAAAATTCAGATAGAAAAATTTAAGTTTGGGGGTATACTTGCTTATATAATGATTCATTGGGGACAATGAATAAATCAAGTTTGGGGGACTTTTTGCTACTCCAATTATTTTGCTCGAGCATTCCTCTCCTTCAAATTAAAATTTGCTAGGTTATTGAGTAACCAGGGACATTTGTGATACCCACAGTTTGTCTTCGTGTCAAAAGATGACCTAGGAAATGTGAAAAAATGAGAAATATGAGAAAAAATTATTTGCTGAAAAATTATTTGTTGAAGATTTTGCTGAAAAAGATTGACAGAGCAAAAGTTTTGAAGGATGAATGATGATCCAACAGTTTTTCTGTCTCCCAGAACTTAGGTGAGCTTCATCAAAAAATGTCGTTGTTCTGAGGGGCAAGAGATGGAATAACTAAGGACTTTTGAGCTTTACAATGAGTATTGAGCCTAGTTGGTGATGAGCTTGAGGCAAGGGTATACTGCACCATAAAGTGGGTCATCCCATGCTTAAGAGCTTATGACTGTAAGGCTACTTTAAGTCTGATAAATAATGAAATAAACCCCTGTAAAAATATGTTTTGAAATGTCTGATAATATAGCTAGGCTGTGGTGAGTTCTTAGAATTAAGTTGAAAAGTGGTGATTATTTGTCCCTGCTGAAGGAATCATTTTGCTGCAGCAGAGCTTGGTTTTGCAGAATGCTCAGGTAAAGGTTAAAGGTAGTATTGGATTGTCTGGTTTGATTAAGCTAATCTTTGTCTAAAGTTTCGAAATTCTTGAAGGAAGGTGAGTTAGTATTGCTCGGGACGCGCAATAGTTCAAGTTTGGGGGTATGATAACTGCCCAAAAGGTAGTTATTTAGGCCTCAATTATATAAGGATTTGTGTGTCTTTGATGCTTAATAGGGTTGGTTTTAGATAGATATTACATGTTTTAACCCATTTGGAAGAATGAAAGCATTGGAAATTATTTTGTGCAGATTATGCTGCTGAGCGACTGGAGGGAGCAGATTTTATGCTGTAGCAAAACTGGGAACAAAAACTGCCACATCACAGCTCGTTAGCCAACTTCATGAACCGACTTCTGTTGAGTTATTCTCGTGATAAAGGATCAAGGAGAGCCTTACACGTGTCCTAGTTGACCTAATTCAAGCCTCCCATCCTTCTATAAAAGGAAGTAGCCGTCAAAGTCAAATTCATTCCATGTTTTCCCTTGGAAGCCGAATAGTATAGGGAGATTGAAGATTATCAAGAACACCATCTTCCGCAAGCTGATTAGGGAGTTTACTTTCTTTATTAACTTGTGGTTATGGACATGCATACTCAGATTGTAATTCGTATTCCTATGCCTATTATGAACTAAGTAGCTTAAGGTGTTGGTTAGGAATAATGTGATTACTGTGCTTCATCTCTAGCAATAAATTGACTATCGCATTTTGGTTAATTGTTGTGCTTATTCTTATTTTATGCCAGCCTGGCCAGCCGGTATGGATAGCTCTCTCTAGTTTCAGGGATGATTTAGAGAGTGTGTGGCAATTATCCACACTACGATCATTGTGTATTGGTGAACGCCAGTGACTGAGCTAGGGATAGCCAGTTGCCTAGTGCCTGATCGGTCGCACTTCATTGGGGTTGAAACACATCCCAAAAGATTCGGAGTTCCGGGAGGAATCCGCTAATAATACTGCGGGAAATGCATGATCAATAATATTTCTAGAGCATATTTTATAACAATCACTAAAACCTAACCAGCGCCTGTCTTTAATCTGTCTATCTATTTGTTTACTTATTATTTTGTCATTTATTTTGCTTCAGCATAATTCCGATAAAACCCAATCATTTTATTATTCTTGAAACCATTAAAAAGTTACACAAAAATAGGTAGAGTGGAAACTCATTCAGGGCTCGGATTGATAATATTACTTGCTGCAGACTGTGTATACTTGCACAGGAATTCTAGAGTATTTTATACTATATTTTTACTCACTCTAGGAACCCAACAATACCCCTACTCGCATGTCAACTACATGAACGCGTTGGATCAATACGTTTGTATCAATATACAAAGCGGGTCGTATCCATAGTGTCACAAGGATAAGGTACCCAGCCTTATCCCTATACTACAGACCCTATAGGCTAAAACTTGAACATTGATCCCCGTATGTCCCTACATACTAGTTCAAGCCTCATTCTATTAGCCTTGGATGTTTAGTTTATTGGATTAGGGTTGATAAGACAAGTTATAATACAAACATTGAATAATACATCACTTTTATTAATGTTCGGTCAAATGTACATTTACTATCTACGAGTTTTAGGGCATAAAACCCAACACTAAGATCCAAGGTTGTGTGTATGTAACTTGAACTAGTATGTGGTAACATACGGGAATCGATGTTCAAGTAACAACCTAAAATGTCTTTAGTACAAGGATAAGGTTGGGTACCTTATCCTAGTAACACTATGTGATACGACTCGCTTTGTATTTGATACAGACGTATTGATCCAAAGCGTCCATGTAGTAGACATGCGAGTGGGGGTATCCCATGCAATGAGTTTGCATAAGACCGGATCGCGAAATATTAACCGCTGGCTGTAACACCGTTAACCAGTTATGTTTCTATTTCACTAGGATGACCTAGGCAACTTAGTCTGAATCCTGAGTGGATTATGGACTCCTGTTCACGAGGGATTGTCCTTTGATTTGTATGGGTGAGAGTGGCCAGTACGCCGACTCAATAAGCCTACCATTTTGGGGACAAAACCGAGTGGATAGCTGGGAACATAATCACACGAAATGGAAATCCCTCCTTCCCGACTTTTGAGGAAGTAAATGAGTGTTCCCTTAAGTGGTGTCTCCGGGTCTTGAACAAAGGGCCCTACCCTCTCACTGGCCAGAGAAAGGTTTCTATTTGATGGTTGGACCAGAAACAGGTTGCTCATTAGAGGAGCACTAGATGAAATTCACTCCTTCCCGAATTTTAAGGAAGTAGATGAGTGTTCCCTTAAGGAGGTAGAGGTAACTCAGGGGTAAAACGGTAGTTTGACCCAACTGGAGTTACTAACACTCGTGAAGGACTAACTTGTCGTTTTTGGTCAATATCCGTGGACACAGAAATATTCTACAGTGAGAAGAGTGCAACTGTGGGTCTTTAGTGAGTGACTCATAGTTAACGAATGTTGACTAACTTGGTTAATGAGTTTAGCCAATTAGTCTCGTATCGTTGGAGCTTCTGATCTGTAGGTCCATTAGGTCCCACTGGTAGCTCGTAAAAAGACTTGATGCAATTAAATATAAACTGTAAATTGAATGTGTTCAGTTTATTTGGGGAATCATATAATGTATGTTGATACATTATAACATAAAGTTTATGAAACTTTATAATATAATTTTTGAACTAATTTCAAAAATTAATTCTTGAGAGAAAATATTTGAAAGAGTTCAAATAGATTTAATATGAATTGGATTCATATTAATTTTAATTTTAATAAAATCCCTGAGATTAATTATGTGATATTTAATTGGGTAATTAATTAATTATGAAATTAATTAATTATTTATTAAAATTAGATATTGTTCAGATAATAGATTTGAACTTATTCATAGACCTTTTCTTATTAGTAGGAAAAGGTCTTGGCCTTTACCTATATACAGGACCCTTGGGGTGGGGTGAAAGGTATCCCATTGTCTCTCCTTCTCTCAGAGATCTCTCCCAAAAGACTCCCACAAGTCTCTTGCTTCAAGAAGTCTTAGAGATATATCGGTGTAGCTGTTGGTTGGCGATTACCGCAAGCGCACGGGTCGTCACAAGTAATATAAAACGGTAGGTAATACCGAGTATCGAATCCACAGGGAGGCGAAGCGAAAATTAAGCAAAAAAATAAAATCTCTTGAGCACTAAAAGTACTTGGGCGAAATAATATTTAGGGAACAGCTCATGCAATAAAGAGGAATTTAAAATTCAAAGCAAGAAAATAAGTTGATAAATCGAAAAATAAAATATGGAGAAAGAGTTTTCTTTTAATGGGAAGAGGGGTCTTGAAAATCAATTATTAGCTAAACAATTGTTATAATTAGCTTATCTCATTGCCCAATTAATTATAATCCTAGAATCTCCGTTAATCACATAGGTTCTCCTGTCGGTTTCCCCTAATTGTAATTAATTCATTTTAACAACCTAAGTGTCCTTAGCGCCATTAAAAATCATTAATTATTACGCTCTAATTCACTTTAGGAATCTAAGTTTAATCAACTAATCCCGGTGTCACGATGGGCGATTAAACTAGTTGCATGGATTACGATCTATCCTAATTTCTCTCAGTCGAGTTTCCATTAAGAATCAGATCATTACACAATTGGCCAGATTGAGTAAAGCATTAAACACATCCATACAAATAATTAGGACAAAAGGGCAAGAGACAAGAAATTATAACAATATTTCAACTATAATTTCATTTCAAGACCCCAAATTGGGGTTTAGCTACACATGGCTAAAATATCCACAATATTTACAATAGAAAGCATAATTAAGAGCATAAAAGGAAAGGAATTGACCGTCGAAAAACCCCTTCATTGACGCTTGGAGCCCCGCAGACTACTCCTTGAGCCTCCTAAGATGCCCCCCAAAATTCCTCAAAAGATTTCCCACTAAGAAATCTGTCAAAAAGGCTAGAAAGCCTTGAGAGAGGCTCCAAAGGAGCCAAGGGAGGGAGGAAAGGAAGGAGATGATGGAATGATTGATGACAAGATGAGGCACCAAGAGGTGCCTTTTATAGGCCCGGAATGGGGGTAGCGTCGCGATGCTAGATTGCACAGCGTCGCGACGCTTCTATGCACGCGTCTTGTTGCCCAAGAAATGGGTAGCGTCGTGACGCTATCTACACAGCGTCTCGACGCTGACCCAATTTCCAGAATTTTCCAGCTTTGGTTTGGGCTGATTTTTGGGCCTTCTCTTTACTTCTTTTTGGGTATTTTCATCATGATTGTCTTCTTTGGATCCCCTTTTGATCCAAGCTTGGATTTGGGCTTCATTTGCTTCATTTTTGGCACTTTTTCTCCCAAAATCACCGACTTTGCTCCTAAGGACCAAATAAAAGAATACATTAAATATTTTTCATTAAAAACACGATTAAAGCATAGAAAAGCCTAATAAATTGGGACTAAAATAGCGACATTTCTGCTCGCTATCAGTAGCCGATTGGTGGTGTTCGCACAAGAAGGTTGTTGCGTTTTCGATCTTATTAGCAAGAAAAGGCGAATCGATCAAAGCTTTCTACAAAAGTAAGTTTTCTATGAAATCCTTGATCACTAGGATCAATCTAGTCAATCATTTAGCATGTTTATAGCCAACATACAACCCATTAAATATAGATTTATTGCTTTAATAGTTTGCAAATTGTATTGATATTTCAAATTAAAATCAAAGACTATGACTGGGTTTGGTAATACTTTCTGCTGCGTAGGGCTTTTATCCCTTTAGCTTGATGGCTACATACCCTGACTTTCCCCTCCTTTTGTTCCTCGTGGCATGAATGCATTCGTACCCCACCAGCACGTTATCAGAAATTTGCCTTCTAGGGACAAAAGTCGATTGGGTCGGGGAGATTAGGGACCTTAGAACTTTCTTCATCTTCTTCGCCAAGGCTTTAGCAATGACTTTGTAGATGACATTGCACAGGCTTATAGGACGAAAGTTCTTCATATTCTTCGGATTCTTAATTTTGGGAATTAGAACAATGTGGGTGCCGTTGATTGGCTCCATGTTATCTCTGTTATTCAGAATCCCCAAGCAAGTACAAATCGTATCTTCTCCCAGCGTACCCCAACATTTTTGGTATAGCATGGCATGGGCCCCATCAGGGCTAGGGGCCTTCGAGGGGTTCAAAGCCTTTACCGCTTGCTCGATTTCACCTTTAGAGAAAGGGGAGTCATTCCTTGCTTATCTTCCTCAGAGATCTTGGAGCTAATGACGTTAACTACTTCCATAATATCATCACTCTTAGGCCTTTATGAGTTTAGGATTTCAGAGAAATAAGATTTTGCAATTGCCCCTATCTCATCCTCCTCCATCCTCCAATTCCCATTAGCATCAAACAGCCTTTTGATTTCATTCCTCTTCTTCCTGTGCGACACCTTTGAATGAAACTATTTTGTATTCCTATCTCCATTTTTGATCCAGTCTTCTCTTGATCTCAACCTCCAGTAGCCTTATTCCTCCTCTAAGAGCTTGTTTAGCTTTATCTCAGCTTGTAACAATTTGTCTAATTCATTGGAGTTCTTGTAGTTTGAAAATCTCCTGATTTCTGATTCAGTTATGTCAATGGCCCCTTTGATTGAGCCTTGCAGTCTCTCTTTGTTCCATCTCTTCATAGCTTCGAGACCTTCTTGAATTTTTCGATTAAAATTAATATTATTGGCGACTACACTAGAATTCCAGGACTCCTTAAAAGCTGTTTTGCTTCCTTCAAAGTTGAGCCAACTCTCCTCAAGTCTAGTAGGCATTTTCGAGAATCCTCCTTGCTGGACAGCATTTTCACAGCTTATCTTCAGCAGGATCAACCTATGGTCAGAGTGTAAGTAACTTAAATGCTCCACCCTCATTTCCTTTGCTAAAGAGGCCATTTTAGAGGTTGCCAAGTATCTGTCCAGCCTTTCCTTTGCTGCTTCTTTGTTATTTTTACTTATTGTCCAAGTGTACCTGTCACCATAAAAGCCAAGGTCAAAGAGATCACAATTCCTAATAACATCACCAAACTCATTAAGAGAGCAAAGAGTTTTAGGAAGACCCCCTTTTTCTCATTGTTGTACATCACTTCGTTGAAGTCACCACCGATGATCCAAGGCAGATTTGTAGCTTCGTTGAGGCTCTCCAAGAGCTGCCACGAATCTTTCCTCTTGCTTTGATCCGAGTTCTCATAAAAACCGGTAAACCTCCACCACCACTCCAGGGTCTTGATAGAGATATCAATATGTCCCTTCGAATAAGAGTTGACAGAGATTTCGTGTTGGTTTTTCCATAATAACATAAGCCCTCCACTTTGGCCTTCACAATTGACACTAATACAATTACTAAATCCCAACTTCCTCCTGATTCTATATGCCAGTTGAGAATTGCATTTAGTCTCCGAAAGAAAAATCACCATGGGGTTATGCTTGGGAACTAAATGCCGCAAGGAACGGATCGCTCGAGGGTTCCCCACCCCTTGGACGTTCCAACTTAGAATAATCATGCGTCCGGCGGGGTTGCTCCACAGCTCCCGTCGATATCCCAACGGTTGACTCGAAGTATTCCTTGCATTATTGTTTACTTGTCACTGTTGAGGGCTTGCTTGTCAAACCGTTCTCCGGCCATGTGCCCTATTCTACCGCAGGCAAAACAATAATAATCTGGGAGTTTCTCATATTTCATCACACTCCATTCCTCTTCTCTTTTCGATCCAATTCTTATCATTGTTCCTCTCCTTTATGGCTTTTGAATATTAATTTTGGCTCTGATCCTTAAGGAATCCCCTCCCTTCATTTCCATCTCATCCACATCAACACGTTCAAATTCACCTACTAAGTTACCTAAAGGCTCTACCCACTTTCTGTTTAAACAAACCCTTGGGAGATCTAAGAAATGGATCCAAAAAGATGCATATTTGAACTCCATTCTTGAGTATCTCTTTCCCTCTTTGATTTCTTCAAAAACTAGCAAGGCTCCATCATAAATCCACGAGCCTCCTTCCATAATTTTCCTTCTCTCTCTTAGGTTGTTGAATTGGCATTCAAACATATGTTCGCCTACTTTTTTAATGGTCACTCTCCTTTCATTCTTCCAGATTTTCGGAATCATACTCTTGAAAATTTCAGGGGTAATGTGTTTTTCTGTGATGATCTTACACACCAGCACACATTCCAGGTCTTGCACCTTTTCTCTTAACTCCTCATCTTCCATTCCTAAAACCTTCCCTCTTTCTTCCACTGTTAGATTGAACTCATGGAGTTGTTTACATATGTTGCCATCTTCCATTTTCGAAGAACTTTGTCCTTCCTCCACTACAGTGCTTCCTACTTCTTGAGTATTTTCCATACCCAGCTCTCTGGACCCGCCAAATAAGTCCACCACTTGACCTGCAACCTAAAGTTGCCCTTCAATGTCCACTCTTCTTTCCCACCGTTTCCTTTCGGCGAGAGAGAAAAGGGACCCCACCTATGGCTTATTTCTGCGTCCTAATATATGATTGTTGATATACTCAATATGTTACTTTTCTTTACTTTTATTTGTTATGTTTCATTTTCTCTTTATTGAATAGTGTTGTGTTATTTACATGTTTTAAATGAAATGTTTGTCCTTTATACCATAAAATGTTCGTCTTATATACTTAACATTTACATACAATTGATATACCTCTTTTGTTATATTACTTAAATAATTAACAACATTGATATACCTGGTGGCTAAATACATCAATGATAGACTTGTTATTTTTTTTAAAACAAAAATCATTGATATGTATTTTTAATTATTAGTGATATACTTTATTTTAAATATATTTTTTATATTAAATATGAAGTATTGTTTATATTAGGAATATCATTTCACTAATATATCAGAGCATATTAATAGTATATCAGTGATGTAGTTCAATTTAGGTATATTTGATATATTGATTATAAAATGATGTTGTTAATATACTTTATATTTAGGAATATCATTCCACTAATATAACCGAGTAAAATATATCAACAGTATATCAGATATATTTCATTTTAGGTATATCAGCAATATATCAGTAGTATATCAGATGTATTTCATTTTAGGTATATCAATAGTATATCAGTAGTATATCTAATATATTTCATTTCAATAGTATATCTGATATACTACTGATATACTTCGTAACAATAAAACACGTGAAAAATTTGGAAACGACATTTTTTACTTTTTCTATTTGCGTTTTGGGTTGGGTTGAACTTTTTTGCCATAATTGCAATCCTCAAAAGTGGAGGCACGCTTGCAATTCAGAATTTTCTTTTTGCTACTTCTACAACCACCCCTTAAATTTTTATAAAATATTTATCGTGTATTTTGTAAGTAAATAAGTGATAAAATAATAATTTCATTTATGTGTTTTTGAAAAACTGAAAATATCAACAAGCAAACAAGGTACAAGATTTTGTTCATTAAAATTTTTATATACAAAAAAAAAAAAAAAAAAAAAAAAAAAAAAAAAAAAAAAACAGTTACCAAACACTTACGTTTCTCAAAACCCGAAAACAAAAAAATAGAAAAACAAGAATGTTATTTGAAATATCCCGAGTTTTCCTTTTCAGAGAAGAATTGAAGTGTATAGTGTTCTCTCTTGTTTACGCAGTTGTTTACCTAATTATGCTATGAAAGAATATTGTAGCCAAACACTGCCAAAGTTTTTTGGAGTGGAGATAGTTAGATGTCCATGTAAATGTAATTAAGTAGCTAGCACAGCCACGATCGTCTATGTTGCCATATTTTGTTCTACATTTGGTTTTCAATAGCTTTCCTATTTGTAATTTTAGCTCAATTCTTCTATGCATTCTTTGGTTGATAGCTCTACAATCACTTCCATTTTTGGCACAATAACTAATGTTGTCGATTGCTTTTATCTTTCTTCCACTATGTTGGTTTAGCCAAATTTACTAAGTTTTGAACTAATTGGAGTGGTTTCTTTATATGGTTCAAACGTTTTTGCTTAGCTCTATTTTGTCTAAGATTTCAATTCTCATAAGTATCTACAAATAGTATAGGGAAGGCATTCAGCTAAAAGAAGTTTATGCATATTAAGTTTGTGCAAGTTTTTTTTGCCGTCACTCAAGTAATATAATGATGAATAAGAGTATTGTAAAAGCACCCAACAAAAATTATAACTTCACATCATATGTATAAAAAAATTTGATCAGTATGCAAAACCAACTTAAGACAAAGGTAAATAAACCGATGTCAAAGTGAGCCGTTGTCATGTATCCTCGACTAAGAGATCAATGATTCGAATATTCTCACCCCTAAATGTTGTTAAACTCAAAAACTAAAAAGATAGTAAAATAAATTGATGGCCTTATTTTTCATATAACAAATACTAATATTGCTATCTATTTATTATATTTATAATATAATTATGAAACGTAATTTTACAATATAAGATAATCAATCAAATTATTTATTAAAAAACTTAATATAAAATCATTCAAATGTTTTAATTAGGGATGTACAAATAACCCGACAACCTGGACTACCCAACCTGAGAGTTGGGATGGGTTAGGAATTTTTTTTGTTTGGGTTGGATTGGTTTTTTATAGAACCGAAATTTCAGTTTGGTTCATAGGTTCAATTATTTTTTTAAAATAATTAGGAAAAAAAAAAGATAACCCGACAACTTAACCCAATCGAACATGAAAGTGGAGAGTTGGGTTGGGTTTGATTTGCACTTGTATTCGGTTCTTTTGCGTAGCCAACCTAACTAACTCGAATTTTTGGGTTGGTCTGAAAAATCTCCCCAACCCAACCCGTGCACACCCCTAGTTTTGATAATTCTTGAATTTTTTATCAATAATTAAATTAATATTTCATTATTTAATTCTAGGGTTGGTTGCATATAGTATAATTGTAATGGGTGGCAAAAGTTGAGTGGCTAATGGTAAATATAGCAACTTTTATAAAATATTGCAAATATGGCAAAGTTTTTAAATCGTTTTTTTAAATCCCTGTTTTCCCCCTGTTTTGGTTTTGATTCTATCATTGATAGAATCTATCACTGTCAGTCATGTTGGAGACAAACTTTATTGATTCTAATTTACTGATTCTATTATGAATTGCTAATTATAAGTTCTTGTCTGAGTTGTTGTGTATTGATTTTGAGATTAATTTCAGGATGTAGAGGAAAAATGGTAGAAAAAAAAGTTTGTTTTGATTCACTGATAGAATTCTATCAGTGATAGAAAATCTTTCTATCATTGATAGATTGATATAAAATCTTCTATCACTGATATATTCTATCAGCGATAGAAAATCTTCTACCACCGTATCAGTTATAGAAATCACCGTATCAGTGATAGAAAATTTAGAAAGATAGATTTCTATCACTGTGATAGAAAACCTTTCTATCATTGATAGATTGATAGAAAATCTTTTTAACCATATCAGTTATAGAAGATTTCTATCACGGATAGAAATCTTCTATCACTTGATAGAATCTATCAGTGATAGAAAATCTTTCTATTATAAAAATCTTCTATCACTGATAGATTCTATCATTGATGAAGTCTACCAGATTTATCACTAATAATCTATCAGTGGTAAGTGGTTTCTATTACTGATAGATTCTATTAGTGATACAAACCTTCTATCACTGATAGATTCTATCGGTGATATAGGTTTCTATCACTGATAGAATCTATTGGTGGTAGAAAGATTTCTATCACTGATAGATTCTATTAGGGATAGAAATAGAATCTATCCGTGATAAAAACCTAGAAAGGGTATTTTGGTAATTTAAACGGTCTGAAGAAAATATTTTGCCATTTTTGCAATTTTTTTTACAGGTTGCTATATTTGCCAATATTTTAGCCCATGTTATTATATATGCAACTGGCCCTTGCATATATAGCAAAATGGGCAAAACTATTTGCAAATACAGGAGTACGCAAAAAGATTTGTAAAAATGGCAAAATATTATAGTCAGAGGGTCTAAATTACCAAACTACAATATCAGTGATATTTCTATCACTCATAGATTTTATCAGTGATAAAAATCTTCTATCAGTCATAGATTTTATCAGTGATAAAAATCTTCTATCAGTCATAGAATGATAGAATGATAGAACCGTAGATTTCCATCAGTGATATCACTGATAGAAAACAATCATTTTTGTTTGTATAACCTATGTCACTGATTTGTTTTTATAGATGCCGAAACAAAACAATATGAAAATTGAACCGAAAGAAAAGAAAAACACAAAGCGGAAGTTGAAATTTAAAGAAGTGAAGACCTCAACATATATAAAAAAAAACAAAAGGTATGTACAAATTATCACGTAATCAAATACACTATTGGTTTCTATCAGCGATAAATTTCTATGAACAAAACTTGGCTGCATACCGGTATGTAGGGATCCCCCATTAAAATCTTGACAACTAAGAAAGAGGAAGGGAGAAAATGAGAATTTTTTTTTTATCTCTCCTAATTGTCAACATTTTAATGGTGGTATGTAGGAAGATCCTAACATACCGGTATGCAGTCAAGTTTTTCCCAATTTCTATTAGTGATAGAAATCTATTGTTGTGATTCTATCAGCGATAAATTTTTATTAGTGATAGATTCTATCAGTGATAGAAATCAAAACAGGGGTAAAATGAAAATTAAAAAAAATGATTTAAAAAATTTGCTATATTTGCCATTTTTTTTTATAAAACTTGCTATATCCGCAATTAACTATTAGATTTTTTCTAAGGATATATCATATGAACATCTCATCAAAATTTTACCATGGATCCAACATGACCTTAAGATGACCTTGTCAATATAGATGACAAAGAAACTTTGCTAAAAAATCCTTTAAGAATAAATTTAACTCAAACAACGGATGAGTTCAATTGGTTAAAATATTATAACTTCGATCGAAAGGTCCATTTTTTAACCTTTACACTCACATAGTCGAACTAAAAAATTAAAGCTAGCTAGGAGCAGCCTGCTGAAATACAAGCATCTGGAGAACGTAATTAAATGCACTAGTATTCAATTAGAATGAAATAATATCTTGACATCAATAAATACAGTTCTACGGCAAATTAAATGCTGTTCTTTAAGACCAGCTTTTAATTATATACTTTGCTCTAAATTTAGAGGTTTTGCAGAAGTTCAAAAGAGGAAGTTTATTGATAAGTGACGAGTAATATTAAGCTAAAGCTAAGACATTTCCATGTAAAGTATATATATAGCTAACAAGAGAAGAAAATGAAAGATGAGGAGAAAAAGGTGTACGTTACAGCATCATTATAATAAATATATTAATTACTTGTATACTTAGTTGTGAGAAGGAGGATGAGTCCTTGCATGTTCATAATCTGAATTGAAAACGCCCTTGATTCCTTTAACTTTCTTGTGATCATCATTAGGCACTTGCCATGAAACTTTTTTCAACTCTTCTAGCCTCTTGAGATGCTTCCTTCTCCTCTTATATTTTGATGGTTTTGATTTAACAGTTTCTTTCTCTTCAACTGGCTTCGGAGATGATAACTTCATGTATTTTATTGTTGGTTCATCCCTCGGAAGAACTATCTTCGCCAATCTGCCCTAGAAGATGAAAATCAAAAAACAAAAAATGGGTTGTCATAAAATTAGGGAAAGAATATTCAAATCCGAAAAACAAACCAAAATCGAATGATCGGTTTTTGTGGCTTTCTCTTTAAAATCAAATGATCGGTTTATCGACCAAAATTGAATGGTTGGTTTTGAGGGCTGCCCAAAATCGCCACGGACAGACCGATACATAACCGGATAATATTCATTTCAAATGTTTGTTTTAGTTTTTAGTTACCAACCTTAAAGGGAGCTTGAAGTTTCGTCTGAAGTTTGTCATCAGCCAAGGGAAGACTCTTGGGATGGCATGCTTGAAAGGAGATGCAAAGAAGAAAGAGAAGAAGATAGGAAGAGATTATAGACATATTATTATGAGATGGAGAAGACAGTGGCGAAGAAAGGAAAAAGGGAAGACCGAGAGAAGCATGAAAATATAGATCTCATCTTTTAAAATGAATTGAAAATTAGAAGATTTCTTCAAGATGAGAGAGAGAAAGGAAAAAAAATTAGTGGAATCAAGATCAGCAATATTTTCTTCGTTTGTCTTGGAGTTAGGGTTGGATTTTCTGTGAGAAGTTGTGCCTCCTTGTTGCGTGCCCCCTTTCCCTTTTTTGCATTGGAAAACATAACTCTTTTTTTTTTTTTTTTTTCTTTAATAAATGAGAAGTCATTATTTTATTTTGGTGGCAAAAAGTTAGACATTTTTCCCTTTAAACTAGGTTTCTTCAACATCAACCATGCATCGTCCTTGGTGTAGACATCCCCCCATGTCTCCTCTCCTTGTTAGTTTATGAAAGTTTTTATTTTCCAATAGAGAATTTAAGAGTTTGTTTCCTTCAAGTAATTAGTTGCACTTGATGGCCCTTCCTTCTTTTTTGTCTCTTTTGCATCTTTTCTCGAGTAAAAAGATGCAACAATGAATCATTGTTGTGTTGCATTTGTACACTTTTGGAACAAATGTATACATTATTCGTATTTTAAGTTTTGAGTTTAGTTTTAATTGGATTCTCAAGTTTCAAAACCTCAGCATGCTTTTGCATGCACCTGAAAAATTTTGTGGGCCTAAGGTTGGAAATAGTCGACAATTAGGGTAGCAAAAGGGAGGGAAGAGGTGAAAGACTTGGTGCAAACAATAGACGGTTCTAATCACCATTCTAGTACTAATGGTTTTGTTAACTCACATAGACAAAAATTGAGCAATATTGAAACCTCAAAGGTAAAAATGTAAGACTTTAGAACTTAGGATCAAACAAAAATTAAACTCAAAACTCGTTGACCAAGAAGGTTTTAGGGTCCATTTGGAATACATTTTAATTTAAATGTTTTTCAAGAATGCATTTTCTAAAAAACATTTTGTATATATTTTTTTTAGAATTTAAATACTCATATGTTTGGTTGCATTTCTTTATAAGTGTTTTTCTACGCAAGTTATTGCATACTTAAAAAGTCTTTTTAAAAAAAGTTGGTTTCAAGTGTTTCTCTCAAAATGATTTATTTATCAATCTCATTTTGTAATAAGTCATTTTTATTGGTTGCCAAACACTACATTTTTTCACAACGATTTTTTTTTTTTCAAAATTAAACACTTGAAAAGTTAAACCAAACACACCCTTAGAATTATAAACTAGATGCATGATTCATGAATCATGAGTTTCTTAATTTCTGGATACATTAATTTTTCTAGGTACATGGAAATTCTTTTAGTAAGGAAAACATAAATGGTATGCATACATGGCACATACTTATTTTGGTGTATTTTTTAAGTGTTTTTTGGGATGGTATGTAAAAGGGTCCTTTTCCTCATTTGTAACGCAACAAATCAAGCAATTCAAGCAAAGCAAGTAAAGGAAATCAAAGAGATTTAAGTTGAAAATTTTCTTTTCTGTCATGCATTATTTAGTTTTTGAAGAGAACAAGTTTCTTCTCGTGGATGCTATAATAAGCTTGTGAGCACTTTCAACGAAGTGGTATTAGAGTAAATGTTAAAAGATGTTATCCAATTAACAATATGTTGCAACCTGATCAAACTTCCATATTTTGAAAGAAAGAACTATCGATGGCGGGAGTAATCAAATGAAGGTGATTCAAGGATCTCAAGATTTTTGCGATATTATTGATAGAGAAGATTTGGAGCTAGTTTGTGGAATTAATGCCCTAAAGCCTCGTAGTTAATTTTTTGTTTTATTATAAGTTTAGTCCCTAAACTTTCAAGGTTGTATCAATTAGGTCCCTGAACTTTAAAAAGTTTCTAATAGATCCTTGAACTTTCAATTTTGTTTCTAATAGGTCTCTAAACTTTTAAAATGTCTAATAGGTCATTGAACTTTTAATTTTGTGTTTAATAGGTCCCTGATATATTTGATATTTTTAAAAATTAACCAATCTACTACATATAAAATTGAATTTTATGACTACTGAGACTCTAAACTTTCAATTTTGTATCTAGTAGGCTTGTGAATTTACAAAATGTTGAATAGGTCAAATTAAACACAAAATTAAAAGTTGGGAGACATTGGACACAAAAGTGAAAGTTTAAGGACCTATTGGATACTTTTTAAAGTTCAGCGACCTATTAGAAACGAAATTGAAAGTTTGAGGGCCTATTTGAAACTTTTTAAAGTTTAGGGACCTCGACACAACTCTGAAAGTTCAAGGACTAAACATATAATTTAACCTTAATTTTTTATTATTTAATTGTTATTAATCTAGAATAATATATGTAGTTGACATAAGAGAGGATATTGTTCAAGAAATAATCTAATGCGTCTATAGTATATGATAGCATTATTAAGCATTATTAATTTAACCTTAATTTTTTAGGGCCGATTGCAAGGATAGCAATATGGGCCAAAATAATTGCAAATCTAGCAACCTACAAAAAAAAATTGCAAAAATGGCAAAATCTAATAGTTTGTGTGTTGCATTTACTAAAATACCCCTCCAGATTTTCTTTCACTGATAGAAAGTTTTTCTATCATTGATAGATTCTATCAGTGATAGAAAGATTTTCTATCAATGATAGAAATTTTCTATCAGTGATAGATTCTATCAATGATAGAAATTTTCTTTCACTGATAGATTCTATCATATGATAGAAAATTTTTCTACTACTGATAGATTCTATCGGCGATAGATATTTTTCTATCACTTGTTCGGTGTTCTATCAGTGTTTGGTTGTTGTTATTTGGTTTTCTATTAGTGTTTGGTTTTTGTTTTTCAGTGTTTGATTTCTATAATCGTTTGTTTTTGCTTTATTTTTCAATGCTCGATTTCACCATGTATCACCATCGCTGATAGAAACAAAAGATCTTCTATCACGGGTAGAAAAAGTATCAGTGATAGAAAGATTTTCTATAACTCGCGAAAAGTTTTTCTAGCAGTCTCAGTGATAGAGATAGAAAGTTTTTCTATCACTCATAGAAAGATTTTCTATGAATGATAGAAATTTTTTCTATCACTCATAGAAAAAATTTCTATAAGTGATAGGAGATTTCTATCACTGATAGGTTCTATCGGGGATTGAAATATTTTCTATCAAGAGTTTTCTATCATTGATAGAATATCTTTCTATCACTGATAGAATAGTAAAAATTCCTATCAGTGATAGAAATCTTTTATCACTGATAGAAAGCTTTTCTACCGGTGATAGAAAGTTTTTCTATCACTTATAGATTATATCGGTGATAGAAAGATTTATATCGGAGATAGAAAGATTTTTATGGGTGATCAGGGATTGAAAGATTTTTTATCAAAAGTTTTTCTATGGTTTTTTATAAAAAGTTTTTTTTATCACTGATAGAACCTATCAGTGATAGAAATCTTTTAGCACTGATAGAAAAAGTTTCTATTAGTGATAGAAATCTTCTATTCTATCAGTGATAGAAACTTTCTATCACTGATAGAAAATTTTTCTACCACTGATAGAATCTATCAGTCATAGAAATATTAGTGATAGAAACTTTCTATCGCCGATAGAAAATTTTTCTACCACTGATAGAATCTATCAGTGGTAGAAATATCACTGATAGAAACTTTATTCTATCAGTGATAGAAACTTTCTATCACTAATAGAAACTTTATTCTATCGGTGATAGAAACTTTCTATCACTGATAGAAAATTTTTCTACCACTGATAGAATCTATCAGTAATAAAAAGACTTTCTATCAGTAAAAAAAAAAAAAAAAAAAAAAAAAAACTGACGAGAAAGAAGAAGATGGGCACACAGGGGCAATTTAGGAATATAAAAAATTAATTAAAAATTTTTGCCATATTTGCAAATATTTTTAAAAATTGCTATATTTGCAATTATTTACCTTCATGTTGCCACCCATTACAATTATCCAATTTTTTATTATTTAAAGTTGTGTCTTATCATGATAGCATTATTAATATATATGACCGGCCACTTTGCAATAAAAATGAGATTTTATCCAATTCATTCATGCAAAGACATGTGAGCTGGAGTATCATGTACAATGAGTTTGTATAAGACTGGACCAAAAAATATTTAATTTCATCTTATAAATCTATTGATAGCTCGCATAACAAGCTATTTTTCCTTATGTTTATTTGCTATTCTTTGAGTTTGAAGTGGCCAAAATTGTGTACTTTAATGTTTAATTTGTAGGAAATGCATTCTTGGAGGAATTGTTAAATTAGGAAGTTGATCGAGTGTTCAGGATGCAAAAAGTGGCAAAGAAAGCGGAGAAGAATCAAGTCGAGACCTGCAGCATGCAACTATTTGATCTGAGCGACCACCGTCTCGATATTGTCCTTAGAGCGTCTCGATGCTATTGCAGGTTCTTCCCAAGCCATTTTTCCTGAGAGGATGACGTCGAGGTGCTGTCCCTAGAGCGTCTCGACACTGTCATTTTTACCCTTAATTTTTAGAGTCAACAAAGGCACATCGTCGAGAAGCTGTGCAAATTTTTCCTATAAATATAATATGATCTTGCACACCCAAGGAGAGTTCAAATTGGAGTTTTTCAGCCCTAATCTCGACTAAGGACCTTTTTGTGGCAGTTGGAGCAAAAAGGAGGAGTGAGATTTAAGGCTTGAGCTTGTGGAGATCGTGACGGGGACGTGCGGTTTTGACGAGATTAGAGTTTTATTCCTTTCTTTTCCTTTTCTTTAGGAGTTTTTATGGCTTTACATTCAAGCTTAGATTGTAACAAGGATATCATGAGTAGCTAGGCTTGTAACTTAGTGATTGATGTAGCTTGTTGGTGTTTTATGAATTAATTTGTGGATGTTATGACTTTGATTTCATTTATGCAATTTCATTCTTAATGCCTTCAATTCTTTGGCCATGAATTGATTGATTAATGTGTTTCTAAGTCTTGCTTGGGAAAGGGGATTTAGGTTAGACCATGAATTACATGACTAGAGTAGTTCTAAGATCGGAAGATTTAGGATAGCTTTATAAATCGTTAAAGGATTAGACTTAAGGCCTTGAATGTAATTGAATTTAGATAGGGATATTGAGTTCTTTACTGTTGGGTTTTATGACCTAAAACTCGTAGATAGTGAATGTAAACAAATTATATACTTATTTCAATAAAGTGTTATTGAGTTTCTACAATAAAGTGTTATTGTTAAATATTTGCACAGTTTGACCCAAACCCAACAAACTAAGATCCAAGGTTGTATGTATGTAACTTGAACTAGCATGTGGGGACATACGGGGATCGATGTTCAAGAAACAACCTAAAAGGTCTATAGTACAAGGATAAGGTTGGGTACCTTATCCTGGTAACACTATGTGATACGGCCCGTTTTGTATTTGATACAGACGTATTGATCCAAATCATCCATGTAGTAGACATGCGAGCGGGGGTATACTATGTAATGAGTTTGCATAAGACCGGACCATGAAATAGTAAACCACTAGATATAACACCGTTAACTAGTTAGGTTACTGTTTCAATAGGATGACGTAGGTAACTGAGTCTTAATCCTGAGTGTGTCATGAACTCCTTCTCATGAGGGATTGTCCTTTGATTAGCATGGGTGAGAGTGGCCAATACGCCGACTCAATATGCCTTCCTTTTTGGGGACAAGACCGAGTGAGAGGCTGGGGACATGACAACACAAGAAGGAATTCACTCATTCCCATTTCTAGGAGAAGTAGATGAGTGTTCCCTTAAGTGGTGACTCTAGGACTTGAACAAAGGGATCCCGCCCTCTCACTTGCCCGAGAGGGACTTTCTGTTTATTGTTTGGACCATAAACATGTTGTTCATTAGAAGAGCACTGGTACTTAAGGAGACAGATGTAACACAGGGGTAAAACGGTAATTTGACCCAACTGTGATTACAGACACTCGTGAAGGATTGACTTACCAGTATAGGTTTATATCTGTGGACACAGAAATGTTCTACAGTGAGAACAGTTCAACTGTGGGTCTTTAGTGGAATGACCCACCGTTAATGAATATTGGTTAACCTTATTAATGAGTTTAATCTATTAACCTCATATCATTGGAGCTTCTAATCTGTATGTCCACTAGGTCCCCCTGTTAGCTCGTAAAGAGTAATTAGGAACAAATATATCTTGAGAGAATTTGAATAGTTCAAATTCATATTGGGAATTAAGTTAATTGTATGAGATACAAATTAATATAATGTATAGTGATGCATTAAAATATAAAGTCTAATTTGAGATTAAACTTTATTATATTGAGAGATATATTTGAAAGAGTTCAAATATATGTCTAATTAAATATATGGTATTTAATTAGAAGATGAATTAATTAATTATTCAATTTAGTTTAAATTAAATGAGATTTAATTAAACTATAGTCTATGAGATAAATAAATATTTGAAGAAGTTCAAATATTAATATGAATTTGATTCATATTAAATTTATAGGATATAAGAGAATTTGAAGGAGTTCAAATTTTAATATGAATTTGATTCATATTATAGAATTAATTAATTGAAGGCCTGAAATTAAATATATGATATTTAATTGGATAATTAATTAATTAACTAATAGAATGTCTGAAATTAAATATATGATATTTAATTGGTGATTAATTAATTAAAGAATTAATTAATTAGAAATTAATCAATTATGGAAATGATTAATCACTTCAAGTGATTAATCATTTATGGAAATGATTTAATCACTTATGAAAGTGATCAATCATTTATGAAAAAGATTAATCAATTATGGAATTGATTGATCATGGAATTGATTAATTATGGAAAAGATTAAATTAGTTATGGAAATAATTGATTTTAAATGAATATTTTATTCATGGCATTTCTCCTATAAATATAACACTAAGCCTAGGGTTTAGGTACTATAACATAAGGCCACAAGATTGCACTCTTGCATTCTCTCTAGTCTCCCTCTCATATTCTCTCAACCCATGAACTCTAAGGAGAATTTTCTCTCTAGAGTTTTTCCCATTCAAGATTAGGTAGTCCCACAACTACGTTCCTAATCTCAGAGTTATAGCGGGGAAGATCAAGTGGTGGTGTTCTTCGTTGTTGCAGAGCAATCAAGAATCATTCTTGATTTTCAGAGACGTCAACGAAGGTATGTTTCTCATCGCTTAACATTTTGCCAATGTATTGCTATTTTGTAGAACAAAAATTAATGTACGAACGGTCCAATTGCTTCCGCTGTAACGGAATTGGGAATTCCAATCCTTTCATTTACATGTTTGAGAATTATTTATGCTCGTGAGAGATAAATATGAGTTTAGTTTATCCTAGATTTATGAATCATTATTGCATATTATTACATCCACATAATTAACTCATAAACCCAATAAGTGAAATCAATTCCCTAAGTGTTTTTCCTCCATTTGAATTTCTATCTCTTGTAGCTTTCTTTAATTCATCGTTTGCATCATGTTCTTGTCTCTAAATAAAATTGAATAAAAGTAATCACGGTAGTTAATTAACTAGCAACCCTATCTAGAGGACGACACTCATTTTAAACAAAAACACTATATTAAAACTTGACCCGTACACTTGCGGTACGATTTCACACATCAAGTTTTTGGTGCCGTTGTCGTGGATTGACATATTTAGTTTAATTAATATCGTGAAAAAATTGTTCGATCTTAGTTTAGAGTGTATTTTATGTTATTTTAGGTAGTTGCATTTTTTTCCTTTTTTGTTTTTGTTTCCATATTTGTAGTTTTCATTTTTTTATTGTTTTCCTTATTTATTGGTTATTTTGGTTGTTTTCTTTCTTTCTTTTTTGTTTTTATTGTTTTTCCCTATTTTCTTTTGGTTGATTTTTGTTGGGAGATACATCTATTCGCAAGCGAACGGTTGCCACAAGTAATATAAAACGGTAAGAATACCGAGTATCGATTCCACACAGGGAGGTGTGTATTAAGGCAAGGAAATCTTCTAAACACTAAAAATACTAAAATTGATTATTAATTAGGGACCTAAGCATGATGAAAGATGCAATCGAAATTTAAACAAAGCAATAAACTGATCAAGCAATTCGACAAAGAGGAAGATTGAGTCGAATGAGAGGCGGGGTCTTGAAATTCGTCTTGAAATTCAAAATATAGCTTATTTGTTATTCTAATTACCTAATCTTGTATCCGACTAATTATAGATCTAGAATCTCCGTTAATTACATAGGTTCTCCTGTCGGTTTCCCCTAATTATAACTAACTCATTTTAACAACCTAAGTGTCCTTAGCGTTATTAAATGGGTTAATTAATGAGTCCTCATTCATTATCGATCTCTAAGCCTAACCAACTACTCTCGCTGTCACTACGAGCAATTAAGCCAAGTTGAGTGGGTTATGATCTGACTTAGTTTCTCTCCGTCGAGTTTCCACTAAGTATCTAATCAATATAAATTTGGCCAGAATCTATAGAGCATTACAAACACCCACACAAATAATCAGTAAAATGGACACAAAGATAGACAATCAAAATAACATTAAACTATATTCTTTCATTCAAGACCCGCAAGTCGGGATTTAGCTATACATGTATGCTATAATAACCAAAATTTTCCGTCTATACATGATGTAAAGCAATATATGAACAAATAAAGGAGTTAGGAGATGAACCGTCGAAGAACCCTTTGCTTGCGCCTTGAATCCCTCGCAAAACAAGCACTTGAACGCTCCAAAAAATGCCCAAAACAAGAATTTCGCTCTCCTTTCAACCCGAACCTCAAAGATGGCTCAAAGAGCCTTAAAAAGACTAAAGGAATATATTGCTAGATGATAAAAATGGATGAAAGTCGCGCCTGTATAGACCTTTAGGGCAGACAGCGTTGCGACGCTGACGTCACATCGTCATGACGTTGTGACGTAATCTGCTTGATCGCCAAGTTATCCCAGTGTCGAGATGCTAAGGGGCAGCGACTCGACACTGTCCTTCGGCTGGAAAATTCCAGAACGAGTCTTAGCTTGATTTTAGGCTTTTTCTTCCATTCCTTGGCCCAATCCTTCTCCATTTAGGGTCTTGGACTCCTCCCACTTGACTCACCATGACTCTCCATGATCAAATCTTCATTATTTGGGCTTCTTTTTCCTCTTTTTCTCCAAAATTCCAATAAAACTCCTAGGGACCAAAAGTAATCAATTAATAGAATTTGCACAATAAAAACACATTAAAGCACAACAAAAACCATTAAATTTAAGGGAAAAAAAATACTAGCATTTATGCATGCTATCAATTTCTTTCCTTTTCTGTTATTTCCTTTTTTTAGGTTAGATTGTTGTATGGAAGGGATAGGAATTTTGCCTTAGTACCTTTGGACCCTGAAATTGAGAGGACTATTAGTAGACTTCGAAGGGAGAATAAAGAAACTATCCAAATGGCCAACCCAAATCCAACTTAGGAGCCTAAGCTTATTAGAGACTACTTTCAACCTGTGTTTCAAGAACAACAGTCGAGGATTGTCTATGCCCCGATCAATACCAATAATTTTGAACTGAACACTTGTCTGATTTAGATGGCTCGAGATTGCGCATTCTGAGGATCACCCACAGAGGACCCAAACTCCCATCTTAAATCTTTTCTTGATATTTGTTGGACTGTTAAGCGTAATGGAGTTACTGAGGATGCTATTCACTTATGTCTTTTCCCTTTCTCTTTGGAGGATAAAACATGAGATTGGTTGCAGTCTATTCCCTCTAGAAGCATCACCAGTTGGGATGCTTTGGTTTTCTAAAGAAATTCCTTCCTCCTGCAAAGATGGTCAAGCTGAGGATCCAAATTGGGACATTTCAGCAGCTGTTTGATGAGTAACTGTTTGAGACCTGGGAATGTTACAAAGAGTTACTAAGGAAGTGTCCTCAACATGGATACCTAGATTGGTTGCAGATACAACTGTTTTATAATGGCTTAAATCCAAATACTCAAACCATTATTGATGTAGCTGTAGGTGGGACTCTGTTGTCCAAGACTGTGGTAAGCGCTTGCACCTTGTTGGAGGATATGACCACAAACAACTATCAGTGGCCACCAAAGCGATATGCTCCCAAGAAAATTGCAGTTGGAGTCTATGAGATTGATAATGTAAGTGTTCTTCAAGCTCAAATGTCCTCCCTCGCTAATGCTTTTTAAAATTTTTCAGGTACAGGGACCTCACAGTCTATAGAATCAGTTGCAGTTGTTCAAGCATCTCAGTCTAAGGAGGAGACCACCACATAAAAAGTTCTTTATGTTGATAGAAATTCTAATTGTAGGAGACACCATAATTCTACACCCACACACTATCACCCAAATGTTAGAAATCATGAAAATTTTTCAAATGCTAATAATAAGAATGTTTTTAAATCGTCCTGGATTTGCCCCTCAAAAGCAAGATAGTAAACTATCTCTTGAGGAAATGGTTGGATCGTTTATTGTAAGTAATAGGACGAACAAGCTTGACGAGGCAGTCATCGCCATCAATACCACAGTGACGGGCCACATTGCAGTTATAAAAAACATAGAGACTTAGCTGAGACAATTATTGAATGTAGTAAACACCATGCAAAAAGGTAAGGCCACATTTGAGCAGGAGAGGCCCCAGATGGAGTACTACAAGGTCATCAGTGTGCATTAAGTGGAGGAGGTTAAAATAGATGAGGAACTAGTGACCGATGAGCTGTCAGTTCCCAATGGAGAAGTTGAAGAGGGGTCATTCTCTAACAAAGCTGAAAAGCTTACCTCAGATCTCCTGTTCCTTCCCCTACTATTTTGGTTCCTAAAGAAAAAGAAAAAGAAAAAGAAGAACAATGAGGTTCAGTTTGAAAAATTTATGAATGTTTTTATGAATTTAAAAATTAATCTACCTTTTGCAGAAGCATTTGAAGAGATGCCCCAATACGACAAGTTCATGAAGGAATGGCTCTCCAAGAAGAAAAAGGAGAAACATATGGAAACAGTGTACCTCGCCTTGACATGTCGTGCTCGATTGCAGTAGAGAGTACCTGATAAACTAACAGATCCAGGGAGTTTTTTCTGTTCCCTATAGTTTTGATACTTATTCTTTTAGGACATTGTGTGATTTAGGTGCTAGCATTGTTGTTGAGCGATTACTGCAAGTGCACCGGTCGTCACAAGTAATATAAAACGGTAGGTAATACCGAGTATCGAATCCACAGGGAGGCGAAGCAAAATTTTAGCAAGCAAAGATTCTTTGAGCACTAAAAATACTTAGGCGAAATAATATTTAAGGACCAAATCATTCAATCAAAGAAATTAAAAAAATCAAAGCAATTAAAGAAAACAATTTGATCAATAAAAAAAAATATGGAGAAAGAGTTTTTTTTAATGGGAAGAGGGGTCTTGAAAATCAATTATTAGCTAAACATTTATTATAATTATCCTATCTCATTGCCAAACTAATTATAAACCTAGAATCTCCGTTAATCACATAGGTTCTCCTGTCGGTTTCCCCTAATTGTAATTAATTCATTTTAACAACCTAAGTGTCCTTAGTGCCATTAAAAATCATTAATTATTACGCTCTGATTCATTTTAGGAATCTAAGTTTAATAAACTAATCTCGTTGTCACGACGGGCAATTAAACTAGTTGCATGGATTACGATCTATCCTAATTTCTCTCCGTCGAGTTTCCATTAAGAATCAGATCAATACACAATTGGCGAGATTGCATAAAGCATTAAACACATCCAGACAAATAATTAGGAAAAAAGGGCAAGAGACAGGTAATTATAAAAACATTTTGACTATAATTTCATTTCAAGACCCCAAATTGGGGTTTAGCTATACATAGCTAAAATATCCACAAAATTTACAATGGAAAGCATAATTAAGAGCATAATAAAAGGAAAGGAATTGACCGTCGAAAAACCCCTTCGCTGACGCTCGGAGTCCCTTCGGACACTCCTTGAGCCTCCTAGGATGCTCCCCAAAATTCCCCAAAATTTTCCCACTAAGAAAACTCTCAAAAAGGCTAGAAAGCCTTGAGAGAGGCTCCCAAAGGAGCCAAGAAAGCAAGAAAAGAATGGAAGGATATGATGATTGATGGTATAATGAGGCACCAAGGGGCACCTTATATAGGCTCGGAAAGGGGTAGTGTCGCGACGCTGTGACGTCATCGACTAGCCGGCCAAGAAATGGACAGCGTCGCTACGCTGTCCTTACAACGTCTCGACTCTAGGAGATTTTCAGAACTTTCATGCATGGATTTGGGCTTCAATTTGGGTCTCTCCACATTTCTTTTTGGACCTTTTTCACATGATTGATCTCTTTTGACTCCCCTTGACCTAAGCATGGAAATTGGGCTTGAATGGCTTCATTTTGGACACTTTTTCCACAAAATTCAGAACTTTGCTCCTAAAGACCAAATAAAAAAATACATTAAATATTTTCAATAAAAACACAATTAAAGCACAAAAAAGCCTAATAAATTGGGACTAAAATAACGGCATTTCTGCTCGCCATCAATCATTAATATTATTCCTTTATCTTTGTGTAAGAAGTTGAATATAGGTGATATTAAATCTACTCCTGTTGGACTCCAATTAGCTGATCAATCTGTGGTTAGTCCATATGAAGTTATTGAAAATGTCCTGATTAAAACAAGTAGATTTTTATCCCTGTTGACTTCATTGTTATGGATATTAAGGAAAATCCTGTAGTACCTGTTATATTAGGGAGAACATTCCTCGCTACTGGGCGAGTTATTATTGACATAGAGCGTAGGGAGCTTATTGTGAGATTCTAGCATTAGAAAATAGTATTAAAAGCTTTTGTGGACTCTAAGGATCGTTCTGAGGCATTACTGATTGGTCATAGAAACGGAGCAAGCAAGAGCACTAATGATGGATCCCCTGACGTTCGACCTCTGTGACACATACATGGTTGACACGTCAAGCTAAAGACGTTAAACAAGCGCTTATGAGAGGCAACCGAAGTTAGTTTTGTTTTTTTTTTATTATTTTTTATTTTAGTGTTGTTTTTGTTTTGTAGGTCTTGTGATCCCGTGGTTCTTGTATTTGTTTGCAATCATGAGGAGGTCATCATTCCTGGACCGTATTGCTCACTAGGCTTCAGTCTTTTTTATATATTGAGGACAATGAATGTTTTAAATTTCGGGGTGGAATTTTTTGCTTTGTTGAGCCATTGAGCATATGAGTTTGGGCTATATTTTGAGCTTATTGATGATTATGGCATGTTGGTTGTTGATGGATGTTTTTTTGCATGATTATGATTTCCTAGGATAGGCTCTTTTTGAAGGATTGGAATTCCTCAATTCCCAACAAAAGCATATAGGGTCGATTTGTATTTTAATTAAGTTTTCTAAAATACCAGTATATTGGCAAATCATACAAACCGATTCTATATTTAAACTAGGCTAAGCATGCATTAGATCTAAATTTAATAATTGAAAGAACCAAAGTTCTTACTTGTTGTAGACTTTCTTCAACGAACTCCCACCAAGAATAGTATGATCACAGTTGAGACACTACCACCGAGATCTTCCATTGCTACTGCAAAGCAAAAAACATTCATCATTGATCCAGATTATAGACCACCACCACCTTACCCCCAAAGATTCAAATATGCATCACAAGATACGCAATTTAAGAAGTTTTTAGACATTTTAAAGCAACTACACATCAACATTCCGTTGGTGGAGGCGCTTGAACAAATGTCAAATTATGTGACATTCCTAAAGGACATCTTATCCAAAAAGAGACGTTTGGGAGACAGTTGCATTGACTGAATGTTCTAGTGAATTGGTTAAGAGCAAGGTTCCCCCAAAACTAAAGGATCCAGGAAGTTTCACCATTCTCTATTCCATAGGAGGAAGGAATGTAGGCAAAATACTGTGTGATCTTGGAGCAAGTATCGACCTGATGTCGTACTCAGTTTTTAAGCAGTTAGAAATTGGAGAAGCGAGACCAACAACTGTCACTTTGCAGTTAGCATATCATTCATTGACACATCCTATCGGAAAGATAGAGGACACATGCTAGTCAAAGTGGACAAGTTTGTCTTTCCAGCAGATTTCATTATACTGAATTGTGAAGCGGACAAGGAAGTACCGATCATTTTAGGTCGATGACAGAGCAACTTTTCGAGGGTCGTATCAAATGAAATTTATAAGGGGCAACAAGAAATATGGCTAAAAATAAATAGGTGGCTTGAAATATAGCTACAAACGTTTAAAAATTAAATAGATGGCTAAACGATTTAATGATTAGTAAATCCATATTTGTAAAAGACAAATATGCCCCCAACAAACTGCCTAACGTATTCTTAATGTTTAAAATCAAAATAAGAGTTTCTTTTTAAAAAAAAATCAAAATAAGAGTTTAGGAGAGATAAAATATACCCCTAAAAAAAGTTGGAGACATTTTAGGAAGTTTGAAAAATAAAAAATCCAAAAACAAAACTAGTAGTAGGTGTTACTACTGAAAAAATTTGCACCCCAGAAAAAGTTGCTACCCGGAAAAAAGGAGTCAATACTTTTATTGGGGAAGGATAACAAAGTTCAACCTCCCTCAGTAGAGAGAAATACCTTCATAATGCATTAATTGGAAAAAATGTCCTCTCAATCCGAAGACATACTACCTGCACCCAAGGACATCAGCAATTAAAAACCAAAAAAAATAAGAACACCGGCAACCCGAAGACATACAAAATTTCCCCCAAAAATGAATAAGCTAAAAAGAAGATACCGCTCACCCTCACCACCAGAATGAATAATTGCAATTAAATACTGCAAAACACATCTCTGTCCTCGGAAATGACGTAAATGACGTCTGTAAATAACCGTAAATACAAGGGGTAAAAAACGTCATGTCACCGCCCACCCTCACCACCATAATAGCCTTCATACAGCCCACACGTCCATCTTCTTCCTCCAAAAGTAGAACCCCTTGAGAGCATTCCACACCATTTCCCACCGCCAAACAGAGTGAATATCACTACCTACCTCTCACACCATGCCGACGAACCATCTCCGCCGTGCCAACGACCTTCATCCGCCGCGTCGATAATCATCACTTGCATGCTCGGTCGTTTCTCCCCCTACGCGACGATTGTACCAAAAAAATTGAAATAGGTAACGGTTTTGTTTCCCTCCCCTTATATTTGCAACAAATAGATACTAAAATCTCGAGATTTTAGGGATTTAGTTTACTCCCTTTGAAATTGTCCCCACGGGGTGTATACCAGTATTGACACTCGGGATGTCAACGACTACACAGCACCCCCTGTATGTACCGTTTTGAAATTCGTTCACCATCCAAAAGACATCTCTGTCCTCGGAAATGACGTAAACGGTGTCTGTAAATAACCATAAATACAAGGGGTAAAAACGTCATGTCACCGCCCACCCTCACCACCAGAATAGCCTTCATGCAGCAGCCCACCCGTCCATCTTCTTCCTCCAAAAGTAGAAACCCTTGAGAGCATTCCACACCATTTGAGAGCATTCCACACCCCTTGAGAGCATTCCACACCCCTGAACCCTCCATTCCACACCATTTCCCCCCCGCCAAACAGAGTGAATATCACTACCTACCTCTCATACCACGCCGACGAACCATCTCCGTCGTGCTAATGACCTTCATCCGCCGCGTCGACAACCATCTCTTGCATGCTCAGTCGTTTCTCCCCCTACGGGACGACTGTACCAAAAAAATTGAAATAGGTAACGGTTTCGTTTCCCTCCCCTTATATTTGCAACAAACAGATACTAAAATCCCGAGATTTTAGGGATTTAGTTTACTCCCTTTGAAACTGTCCCCACAGGGTGTATACCAGTATTGACACTCGGGATGTCAACGACTACACAGCACCCCCTGTATGTACCGTTTTGAAATTCGTTGACCATCCAAAACACATCTCTGTCCTCGAAAATGACGTAAACGGCGTCTGTAAATAACCGTAAATACAATGGGTAAAAACGTCCAAAATAATCCAGTAAACAGTTCCCTAAAATGTCGATAGCCATGCCTGCAAAATCCAAACTTTCGTAGCCAAAAATCAAGAATGGTTTTTTTTTTTTTTGTAGTCATTTATCACAATTTCCCAATTTATAATCATCGATCACTAAACTACTTGCAATAGTAGTGGTCGGGGTCGATCACAGGGAACAATTGGCTTACTTTTAACCTCTTTTGTGTTTGGGTAACAGAAGAGGGGTTGAAGAGCGGATGATTAAATTGCGAGGGAAAATAAAATTACAAGAAAGTAAATGGTAGGAAATTAAACGACAAAAAAGTAAATGGGAGGTTGGCTAATCTCACCTTGTCGATCATTGTAGCTGGGGACACTTGGGTTTAGTACATTTGTTTTTACTCATCAATTAGCAGATAATGGTTTACATGCATGATGTCTAATTGGTATTCTAAATCAATTGACTCGATCCCACCGTCCATCGACTGAATTACTAATTACTAACTAATTTACCCCTCTGAATCCATCGAAGTGAATTAATTGTGTAACTGCATTAAGATCAAAATACCCCTAGAGCGCTTACCCAACGAACCCGTTGAACCAACGTGCAATTGATTAATTAATTAACCTGACCATGATTAATAAATTAACTAAGTGTTGCTCTAGGCTAGAATACCCATAATTAATTAGGGGAAATCCAATTTAACTACGAATATCGGCTTAGACCCTAGACCTATCATGCAAAGCAACAAAGTCGAAGAACTGCTCTGGGGACCCGTGCCCATGAATCGATCTATGTGCTAACTATGAACTAACTATCCATTAGCTACTGTGAAATCAGTTCTTTAGCAGATTATTAACATACGAGCTGCGAGTTAGGGAGTCAATCTAACCTACTGCAAATGCTAATTATAAAAGCGGGAATCTAAAGTCACCAACAACAAGTAAAACACACTTTAAGCACAGAAAACTAAAGAGAATTAAACATTCAGAACAAAAAACTCCAAAAATCTCATAAAACTTAAATGTACTTACAATCCCAAGGTTCCAACACAGCGAGTGGTGCTTAAACGACCATAGACAAGCCTAATCCAAGCCCAAGGCTCGAGAAAGCAACCTAAACTAACCTGAAACTATAAATATAGAGGGAGAATGAAGAAATCGGAGAGAAAATCGAGAAATAAAAGGGAAAACCACTGGAGATTATCGACTAATCTGACCTAAAACGCGAAAACTGCTATTTAAATAACGAAGCAACGTCGAGATGTTGTGGCTGGCGTTGAGATGCTTACAATAATTTAGTCGGTTCTTCGAATACGAAGCGTCGAGACGTCTTGAGGTAGCATTGAGATGCTTCCTCTCGGGTCTTCCCTGTTTGAGTGGTTCAAATTCTTGATCCTTTTAACGTTGTTTTCGAGTCTTGAGTGCTCTGATTTGGTCTTTTCACCGCCTCGACATCCCGTGGACTTCAAGATGGATCAAAACCACGTTAATTTCCTCAAATTAACGTCAAATTGGAATATTGGCTCCCAAGAAGCTCTTATCACCAAAAACCTACAAAATATACAATTAAGCAAAATAATTGTCGTAATACTAGCAAGATTAAGAACAAATATATAGGGCCAATTTGGTCATATAAAATACCCCCAACCTAAACCTTGCTAGTCCTCGAGCAAGCATAAAAAATAAAAGTATAGGATTCAATGGTTGCAATTTCATAGACTCCAATCTCAATGTCTAAAATGCCAAAATTATTGCAATCAAGAGTCATTTATATGCAGCCCAAATAAAGAGAAAAATCAAAAGTTTTCATGAGACTTCTTGCTCAAGCTCACACTTAGTCTACCTAGAATCAATTTTACAAGCCGGGGATTGGATTATAGAACACTCAACCTATCTTCCCTCTACACTGACACTAGGAACTAACCAAAGAGCAAACAAAACAAATTAGACTGTTTTTCTCATTACCTAGGTGCCTGAAAATTAAAAGACATTTCCTTTCTGCATTCTATTTAGGTGGGGCACTAGCTTTCGCACTGAAATGCAGGAACCCATAACCTGAGTTTAACCCTTGGTTGGCTCAACTGATCACACCACAAACAACTCTTTTTACCCCTTATCGCTCATGATCATTGCATAACATGCTTTTTTTTTCTCAAAAATAAAATAAGATAGACGAGCATATGATTTTCTTTTAAGCTCGCACTCATCTTTCTTTTTCTTTTCTTTTTCAATCTTTTTCTTTTTCTTTGGCATATTTTCTTTCTTTTCTCCTAGGCAAGATATTACATGCTAATTTGTAGGCATTTGACTCTTTAGCTCATCCCTACACCTATCATGGTGACAACAAGCATATGGATCTCATAATTCGCTCCTAAGCCTTCAAACTAATCCTAGGCATGCTAAGGTTTACTTTTGCAAGAAAAGTACTAGAAAAGTTTTAAAAAGGCTCGATTTATGGGCAACACGCTTATAATTCAATAAAAGCAATAAAGTTGGCAAGATGACACATCGTTGATTTCCATAATCAGAGAAAAAGCAACCAGATAATCCATACATCAACACTCAATCTTTTAAAATTTGCTTACAAATAGGTCCAATGCTCAGATGCATGGCCTCAATCCAAAAAATATAGAACCGTAAAATAAAGCATGCATAATAAAATAGTCTGATGCTCAGGTGCATCAAGACTCAACAAAAACAGGCATGCAAGACCAACTCCACCCCCAACCTAAAATCATACATTGTCCCCAATGTATCTAAACATGAAAAATTTAAAGGACAAAGAGTAAGGAAAAAAAAAATCTCCCCTGATTTTAAGCTCAAAGGTTGAAAGGGAATGATTGTGTCTCGAAAGATAGTTTTTTCACAGAAGTAGGTCAAAGACTCCTAAAATCAAAGAAAGGAAAAAAAAAAAACTAACTAGAAAACAACTAAAAATAAAGAGAATGGATAGAGAAATTATTTTTAAAGTTGGGTTGCCTCCCAGAAGCGTAAATTTTTAATGTTGATTGCTCGACGGGATTTGCAGTCTTCAACCGAAATCCACTTCTTTGATCCTTAGAGGATCTTTCTTCCTTTTCTTAATCAACTCCTGACAGAAAAACTCAACTTGCACACAAAGTGCACAACATAAGAAATTTTTAGCAGAATATCCTCATCCGTCCAAAGCACCCTAGACTCAACTTGGTCAGCCACTTGAAACACTAAGCCTAAATCATGCTTTTTAGGGCTAAGGATTTCAGGAGAAAAACAATTAGGCATGGAATAATCAGAATTTAGCTCAACATTCCTAATTTCTAACCCTCCTAACATGCATGAAGTACTACATGAATCTGACCTAGAATTAAAGGAAGAGTTAAGTTCAGGCTCACTGACCTCGATGGGATTTTCTTCTGACTTACCTTCCTGCTGCTATTCTGAGATTTGGCTCTCCAGCTCATCAGGGGAGTTGGCACGTAATCTAGTGATTTCTGCCAGTTTTGTAATAATCTCTCACGTCTCACCGGGTGTTGTAGCAAGCACATCAACTCCACTAGCTGAGTCGAGCAATCTTCTATCGTCAGGTGTTAACCTTTCGTAGAAGCTTTCCATCAGGGACTCCTCTGAGAGTCTGGTGTGATGTTCCATGTAGTATAAATTGAAGCGGTTCACGAACTCATGGAACAATTCTCAGGCACTTGTGTGGCATTGACAATTCTTCCGGTGGCTTCTATCAACAGTGTAGTAGGGTGGTACTTTTTCAGGAAAATACTTCTCATCTCGTTCCAAGAAGATACTGATCTTGAAGGCAATGAGAAAATCCACTTCCTAGCTTCTCCTTGCAATGAATTTGGAAATACCCTCGATTTGAATTGATCTTCAGACATATATGGGGGTTTCGTTTCGGAACAGCTCGAGAAGAACTCAAATACATGAAAGTAGGCACCTGCTTCTAGTTCACCACAAAAGGAAGGAACTAAGAAAATAAATTCAGATAGAGAGACAAAATTACCTTATTCGTGATTTATAATGTAGGGAGGTAGTGGACATTTAGGAGCTGAAAAGTGAACTTGCATTGCACCCTCGACCCTTTCTATCTCAGTAGATAGCGGATCGAGAGTCTGCCAGATATCCATGAAGCTCAATTGTCTTTCCTTGTTTCTTGGCAGGGAGGTGTTTGCTCTTGTAAAGATTTGTCATTGGATCTAAAAGAAACAAACGAATACACAAGAGACAAGAAAAAGGTGAAAAACACAAAACCAATTAGAAATAGAGCACCGTGTTCCCCGACAATGATGCCAGTTTGACAGAGCAACTTGTCGAGAGTCGTATCAAACGAAATTTATAATCATCGATCACTAAACTACTTGCAGTAGTAGTGGACGAGGTCGATCACAGGGAACACGTGGCTTACTTCTAACTTCTTTTGTGTGTGGGTAACAGAAGGGGAGTTGAAGAGAGGATGATTAAATTGTGAGGGAAAACAAAATTACAAGTAAATGGCAGGAAATTAAACGACAGAAAAGTAAATGGGAGGTTGGCTAATCACACCTTGCTGATCACTGTAGCTGGGGACACTTGGGCTTAGTACATTTATTTTTACTCATCGATCGATTATCAGATAATCATGCATGTCGTCTAATTGGTATTCTAAATTAATTGACTTGATCCTACCGTCCATTGACTCAATTACTAAATACTAACGAATCAACCCCTCAGAATCTATCGAAGTTAATTAATTGCGTAAATGCATTAAGATCAAAATACCCCTAGAGCGCTAACCCAACGAACCCGTGCCCATGAATCGATCTATGTGCTAACTATGAACTAACCATCCATTAGCTACTTGGAAATTAGTTCTTTAGCAGCTTATTAACATACGAGCTGTGAGTTAGGGAGTCAATCTAACCTACTGCACATGCTAATTATAAAAACGGGAATCTAAAGTCACGAACAACAAGTAAAACACACTTTATGCACAACAAACTAAAGAGAAATAAACATTCAGAATAGAAAACTCCAAAAATCTCATAAAACTCAAATGTACTTACAATCCCGAGGTTCCAACTACAGTGAACGGTGCTTAGACGACCATAGACAAGTCTAATCAAAGCCCAAGGCTTGAGAAACCATCCTAAACTAGCCTAAAACTAAAAAAAAAGAGGGAGAATGAAGAAATCGAAGAGAAAACTGAGAAAGAAAAGGGAAAACGGCTGGAGATTATCGACTAATCTAACCTAAAACGTGAAAAATAATGTTTAAATAACGAAGCGACATCGAGAAGCTGACGATTATTTAGTCGGTCCTTCGAATTTGAAGCGTCGAGACGCCGTGAGGTAATGTCAAGACGCTTCCTCTCGGGTCTTCCTTGTTTGCTGCTTCAATTCTTGATTCTTTTAACGTTGTTTTCGAGTCTTGAGTGCTCCGCTATGGTCTTTTCACCATCTCGACATCCCGTGGAATTCAAGATGGATCAAAACCACGTTAATTTCCTTGAATTAACGTCAATTTGGAATATTGGCTCCCGAAAAGCTCTTATCACCAAACACCTACAAAATATACAATTAAGCAAAATAATTATCGTAAAACTAGCAAGATTAAGAACAAATATATAGGGCCAATTTTGTCCTATCAGTCAACCCTTCCTAGTGACGGGTAGAACCTTGATTGATGTTCAGAAGGGAGATTTGACCATGAGGGTCAACAATCAGCAAGTCACATTCAATGTTATGAATGCACTCAAATATCCAGGTGATTTTGAGGAGTGTTCTATAGTTGATGAGATTGATGAACTCTCTTTCTCTACTTTTCAGGAATTGTTGAAAGGTGAAATTCTGGAAGATTTTCTTGAAGACGAGTGATAGCGAGCATAGCTAGCTATCTTTACTTATTTAATTTAGCTAGTCTTTTATGATTTTTGGGCCATTTTATTGTGCTTTAATGTTTATTTTGTAGGAAAAGGTTGATTGGAGCCAAAATGCAATAGTGGAGTTAATCGGGTGCTCGGGACGCGAAAAGATGCAAAGGAAGGAAAAAGAATCAAAATGGAAAAAAGTCAAAATTCGGTCAAAAGGTGACTAGCGTCGAGACGCTAGCCCTTAGGCGTCTCGACGCTAGCATTCCATATCAGAACAGGCGCGTAAAGGTCACAGCGTCTCGATGCTGCGACCTTAGCGTCTCGACGCTGTATAATTTCCTTTCCTGAAACGCGCGTTTTGAAGGCAGCGTCGAGACACTATCTTGACAGCGTCTCGACGCTACGACGAAAAAACAGAATAAAGGCTTATTTTCGGCTAGGTTTTGGGGGAGTTCGATTTGGGACCTTTGGGAGCCGTAAACAGCGCAGAACAGAGCACTTGGAGGCTGAAAACAAAGGGGGGAATTTGGAAATCAACCCATTGTTCGTGGGGATCGTGACGGGGACGTCGGATTCGGCCTACATTGAGTTTTCTTTTCCCTTTTCTTTCTTTAGTGAGATTTATGGCTTTTACATGTTTAGTTGAGCTTGTATTTACATTCATGAGTAGCTAAACTTGTAGCTTAGGGATTGATGTAGTTGATTAAGTTTATGGATTGGTTTATGGTTTAAGTTGTGCAATGTTATTATGTTTGCAATCTTGATTTAATGCTTTCAATTAATTGGTCATTAGTTGATTGATTTAAGTTTCGAATCTAGCTCGGGAGAGGGGATTTGATTTAGACTTACTCAAGATTGCATGACTAAAGTTTATTTTCTAATTCATGACGGTTTTAGATTAACTTTAGAATTGGCTAAAAGATCTCATGGCCTTGCATGTTAATAAACTTAGATAGGGATATCAAGTTGGTTAATTTGCATGAGAATCAATTATACTCGGGAGAGGTAGTTGTGATTAAAGGGTCTTTGGCTCATAATTTCATTGTGCATAATAACTTATTCCTTAAAATCAATCCTATACTAAATCGGCGAAATCAATTCCCTAAGTAGTTTTCCCAATTGAAATTCCATACTTTTTACTTGCTTTGAATTAGTTTTCTTATCATTCATTCATCACTTTTTAATCCCTAAATAAAATCGAGCGAGATTATTCACAATACTTGATTTGCTTAAAAATCCAATCCAGAGGACGACATTCGAATTTACTTTCACTATATTATTACTTGACCCGTGCGCTTGCGGTTAGGAAAAGTCCACATCAAGTTTTTGGCGCCGTTGCCGGGGATTGGCACATTTAGCTAGATTGATATTGTGGAAAAATTGTTAGATCTTAATTTAGGGTGTATTTTTACCTTTTTAGTTGGTTGCATTTTTTCCTTATTTGTTTTGCTTTCCATATTTTATTTTCTAGGTTAGTTTTTCTTTTAGTTGTGTAATCTTTTCCTTATTTTTTCTTGTTTTTCCTTTTCTAGATTAGTTTCCTTATTTGTGTTTTGCCATATTTATTTTTTGCATTCCATATTAGGCTGTTTTGTTTCATTTTCTAGATTATATTTTCCATATTTAGATTAGTTGTTTTCTTTTCTTTGTTGCTTTCCATAATTATTTTCTTTCCTTTTTAGGGTAGTTTTGTTTGTTTATGCGTAGGAATAAAGATTTAATTTTAGCACCTTTGGATCCCGAGATAGAAAGAACCATCCATAGGCTTCGAAGGGAGAATAGAGAAAACGTTCAAATGGCTGACCAAAATCCACCTGAGGAGCCTAGGCCTATTAGAGATTATTTTTAGCCTGTGTTTCAAGGACAGCAATCGGGGATTGTCTAAGCCCCGATTAATGCCAACAACTTTGAGCTGAAGACCGACCTCATTCAGATGGCTCGAGATTGTGCATACAAAGGATCGCCCACTGAGGATCCAAATTCTCATCTTAAATCATTTTTGGATATTTGTGGGACGGTAAAGATTAATGGAGTGTCTGAGGATGTTATTCGCTTACGTTTATTTCCCTTTTCTTTGCAGGATAAAGCACGAGATTGGTTGCAGTCTATTAACCCTGGGAGCATCACTACCTGGGATGCTTTAGTCTAGGCCTTTCTGAAGAAATTTTTCCCTCCTGCAAAGACGGTCAAGCTGAGGACCGAGATTGGGACATTCCAACAACAATATGATGAGCAGTTGTTCGAAGCTTGGGAGCGATTCAAAGAGCTACTGAGGAAGTGTCCTCAGCATGGTTACCCCGATTGGCTTCAAGTACAGTTGTTTTATAATGGTTTAACTCCTAGTACAAAAACGATTGTTGATGCAGCTGCAGGTGGGACTCTGTTGTCCAAGACCGTGGAAAACGCTCTCACACTTCTAGAGGATATGGCCACCAACAGCTATCAATGGCCATCTGAGCGGTCTACACCTAAAAAGATTGTTGCTGGAGTGTTTGAGGTTGACAAGGTAAGTGCACTCCAGGCCGAGATGACCTCCCTTGCTAATGCTTTTATGAAATTTTCAGGTACAGGGAGTGCTCAATCAATTGAATCAGCTGCTGCTTTAGCATCTAGACCTCATGAGGAGACCATTGAACAGGTTCAGTATGTATCAAATTCTAATTTTAGGGGTTATAATAATAATAATGTTATACCTACACATTATCACCCTAACAATAGGAACCATGAAAATTTCTCTTATGCAAATACGAAGAATATTCTTAACCCACCTGGTTTTGCCCCTCAAACTCAAGAAAATAAAAAGTTAGAGGATCTTGTTGGAGCTTTCATTGCAGAGTCTAGTAACAAGACAACCAAATTAGAGGAGGCAGTCATTGCTATCAACACCACGGTGAATGGCCACAGTGCAACCATAAAGAACATTGAGACTCAGCTGGGACAGTTGGTAAATGTTGTAAGTACCATGAATAAAGGTAAGGCCCCAGCTGAACAAGAGGAACCTCAGATGGAGTACTGTAAAGCAATCACTGTGCACCAGGAGGAATATGAAGAGGAACCTGAATCTGAGGACTATGAAACGCCTACAGGGGAAGCTGAGGAGGACACATCAGCAGATGAGGCTGAAAAGCCTAACCTTGAGCCTCCTATTCCTTCTCCCACACTGTTGGTTCCCAAGGAAAAGAAAAAGAAAAAGAAGAAAAAGAACAATCAGGTTCAGTTTGATAAATTTATGAATGCTTTTATGAATCTGAATATTAATATTCCTTTTGCAGAGGCATTAGAGATGCCCCAATACAACAGGTTCATGAAGGAGTGGTTAGCAAAGAAGCGAAAGGAAAAGAAGGTTGACACTGTTTATCTTGCTTCCACATGCAACACTCGAGTCCAACAGAAGGTACCTGAAAAAGTAGCAGATCCAGGGAGTTTTTCTGTTCCTTGTAGTTTTGGTACTTATTCTTTCAGAGCATTATGTGATTTAGGTGCTAGCATTAATATCATTCCTCTATCGTTGTGTAAAAAGTTAGATATAGGTGAGATTAAGTCTACTCCTGTAAAGTTCCAATTGGCTGATCAATCTGTGGTGAGACCAGTTGGTATTGTAGAAAATGTGTTAATCAGAGTAGGTAGATTTTTCCTCCCTATTGATTTATATGTTATGGACATGATAGAAAATCCTTCAATGCCTGTCATATTAGGAAGACCATTCCTCGCTACTGGGCGAGTGATTATTGATATTGAGCGCAGGGAGCTCACTATTAGAGTCAAGAACGAAAAAGAAATCTTTAAAGCAGTTGAAGACTCTAAAGATGAAGTGCTTTTCATGGGATACAGGAAAGGTGCAAGAAAGAGCACCTCTGTTGGATTCACAGAACAAAAGCCTCCTTGAAGCACGTTCAACACGTCGAGCTAATGACGTTAAACAAGCGCTTATGGAAGGCAACCCAAGTAAGTTTAGTGTGTTTTCTTTTTATTTTTGATTTATTGTTTGTTTTTGTTTTGTAGGTCTTGTTTTCTTTCTCGCAGTCTTATTAGCAGATTCCTCCCGAAACTCCAGATCTTTTGGAATGTGTTTCAACTCCAATGAAGTACTACCGATCAAGCACTAGGCAACTGGCTATCCCTAGCTCAGTCACTGGCGTTCACCAATACACAATGTTCTAGTGTGATTAATTGTCACATACTCCCTAAATCATCCCTGAAACTAGAGAGAGGTATTCATACCGGCTGACCAGGTGGGCATAAAATAGAAATAAACACAACAATTAACCAAGATGCATTAATCAATATTTATTACTAGAAATTTAGCATGGCAATCACATTGTTTCCTAACCAACGCCTAAGCTACTTAGTTCATAAAATGAATGGAAACACATGTTACAATCTGAGTAAGCATGTCCATGAATACAAGATAAAACAAGAAAAGATTAATTCCCTTGAACAGCTTGCAATCGATGGTCTTTTTGATGGTCTCCAATCTCTCCTCTATTCGGCTCCCAAAGGTGGAAGTAACCTTTCCAAGAATGGAATGTTTTCTCCCAAAAGTGGAATGGTTTTGACTTGGGCGGCTACCTCCTTTTATAGAGTTGAGGAAAGCTTGAATTAGGTTGACCTAGACACGTGGATGGCTCTCCTTGCTTCTTTATCCCGAGAATAACTCAACAGAATTCAGTTTGTCAACTTGGCTAACGAGTTGTGACGTGGCAGTTTTGCTCCCAGTTTTGTTGCAGCACAGAATTTGTTCCCTCCAGTCGCCCATCAATACATGTTTCATAAAATAACTTCTAAAGCTTCCATTCTTCCAAATGGGTTAAAACATATAAGGAAAAAATACACTTTTGGTCCCTGAGGTTTGGGTTAAGTTACACTTTGGTCCCTGATTTTCAAACTCAACAAAAATACCCCTGAGGTTTGAGATAAGGAGCAATTTGGTCCCTGTCGACCAATTTTCCGTTAAATACTAACGGATTGCTGACGTGGCACCATTATTTTAATTAAAAAATTAATTTTAAATTTTTTTAAATAAAAATATATTAAAAAAATTAAAAAATTATTATTTTATTGATTTTTTTTAATTCTTTCTCCTCTCTCTTATTATTCTTCTTCTTCTTCTCCATCCTCTTCTTCTTCTCCATCCTCTTTCTTTCTTCTTCAAATCTCCGATGCCCGGCAACCACCGCTCGCAGCCGGCCGGTCGGCCGCCAGCGACCACCCGAACGTCTATCCCATAACGCCGCCTCCAATCGAACGTCTACCGCCACACCTCACCGTTTCTGGTGCCGAAGACGTCCCTCCTCTGTTTTCACACTAACAGATCTGGTTCGTAGAGAATAGAAGTTTGGTCTTGAACAAACAGATCTGACTTCTGAATCGTCTTCTTCTCCTAGATCTGGAACGAGCCTTCTTCTCTCCGTGGGTGTCGACGTTCTGTACAAAGGGGAAACAAAGCTGTCTTTCCTGGGTCTTGACAATCGACATCCTCGTGTTTCAGATCTGGAAATATGGGTTTGTTTTAGGAGGTTCGTTTTCGTGCGTCTTCAACAGTGAAAGAAACGCGATTACGACAACAGTTCATTTTCGTGGGTCTTCAACAGTTCGTTTTCATGGGTTTTCGTGGGTCTTCAAGAGTTCGTCGCGTGGGTTTTTCGTGGGTCTGAGTAGCGAGGCGTGGTGGCAAACGTTCGATTGGAGGCGACGTTATGGGATCGACGGCGAGTGAAGTCCAATGGCGTGTTTGCGATGGGGAGAGATTGTAGAGAGAGAGGGACGAGCGTGAGAGAGATGAAAAAAGAAAAAAAACCAGTCACCGGCGGTGAGCGGTGGTCGCCGACCGCCAGAGATTTGAAGAAGAAAGAAATAGGATGGAGAAGAAGAAGAAGAAGAGAGAGGAGAAAGAATTAAAAAAATCAATAAAATAAAATAATTTAATTTTTTTAATATATTTTTATTTAAAAAAATTAAAAATTAAAATTTTTAATTAAAATAATGGTGCCACGTCAGCAATCCGTTAGTATTTAACGACAAATTAGACGACAGGGACCAAATTGCTCCTTATCTCAAACCTCAGGGGTATTTTTGTTGAGTTTGAAAACTCAGGGACCAAAGTGTAACTTAACCCAAACCTCAGGGACCAAAAGTGTATTTTTCCCAACATATAATATATAACTAAAACAAACCCTATTAAGCACAAAATCCCTATAGAAATGAGGCCTAAATAACTACCTTTTGGAGAGTTATCAAGAACCTTATAAGGAAAGTAGCCCCAGCTGAAGACAGAATTTTCAAAGCAGTGCACATAAAAGATTTTGCGTCCGATATGCGGCCGCAACTGGGCTTTCTGACAGAATTTTGAGATTCGTGGAATCTTCACAAAATCATCCAAAAATCCCAAATCTCTTATCAAATCTCCAAGGATCGTGGATTTTTCCCTTCTAAAGCTCTCTCACACTTATCTCGACAGCCAACCCTACCTTCCAAGGTCTATAAAAGGCGACCAACATGCAAGAAGCAAAGAGAGCACAAATTTTCATCCTTAGGATAGTTTTAATGTTATTCTCTCTTCTTATCTTGTAACCACTTCGAGTTCTAGGTCTTTCAGCCTTTGTCGGCTCTTCCATTTGAAAGAAGAAGAAGAGAAAGGCTTGTCTCCCCTTGAAAGATGACAGGAGCAAGTTAGATAGAGAGGGAAAGATCCTTAATCAAGTCTAGTCTTTATTTTTTGTTTAAGTCTTTTATTTTCAGCAGCTTTACATTTCTGTTTTCCTTTCAATTTCAATTGTAAGTTTATAATTCTTATACTCAATTTTTTAATTAATATGAATTCTAGTTGTTTTTCTATTTTGTGCTCTCTTTACTTGTTGTCTTGCATTTTAATTCCTGTTGGGTTTTATGCCCTAAAACTCGTAGATAGTAAATATAACGATTGACTGAATATTAATAAAATGATATTGATTTATTATTCAATTAAGTGTTATTAGTTGTATTATGTTTGTCTGTGCCTAAATAACCCTAATCCAATAAACTAGACATCCTAAGTTGTGATATGAGTCTTGAACTATATGTGGAGACATACGGAGATCACTGTTCAACATATAGCCGAAAGGGTCTATAGTATAAGGATAAAATTGGGTGCCTTATCTTGGTGACACCACTTTGTATTTGATACAAATTTCATGATCCTACGCGTTCGTGTAGGGGACATGCGAACGGGGTATCCTATGCAATCAGTTTGCATAAGACCGGATCGTGAAATAGTAATCGTTGGTTATAACACCATTAACTAGTTAGGTTTGTATTTCACTAGGACGACCAAAACAACTTAGTCTCAATCCTGAGTGAGTTATGGACTCCTGTTCATGAGAGATTGTCCTTTGATTTGTATGGGTGAGAGTGACCAATATGCCAACTTAATAAGCCTATCATTTTGGGGACAAAGATCGACTGGGGAGCTGGCAACATAAACACACAAGATGAAATTCACTCTTTCCCGACTTTAGGGAAGCAGATGTGTGTTGGGTTTTATGCCCTAAAAATCGTAGATAGTGAATGTAAACAAATTGTATACTTGATTTAATAAAGTGTTATTGAGTTTCTGCAATAAAATGTTATTGTTGAATATTGCACAATTTGACCCAAATCTAATAAACCTATCCAAGGTTGTTTGTATGTAACTTGAACTAGTATGTGGGGATATACGGGGATCAATGTTCAAGTAACAACCTAAAAGGTCTATAGTACAAGGATAAGACTGGGTACCTTATCCTAGTAACAGTATGTGATACGACCCTCTTTGTATTTGATACAAACGTATTGATAAAAAACATCCATGTAGTAGACATGCGAGTGGGGATATCCTATGCAATGAGTTTGCATAAGACTAGACCGTGAAATAGTAACTGCTAGCTATAACACCGTTAACTAGTTAAGTTTCTATTTCACTAGGATGATTGATAACTCTCCAAAAGGGAGTTATTTAGGCCTTAGTTCTATAGTATTTTGTGTGTCATTTGTGTTAAATAGGGTTGCTTTTAGATGAATATTATATGTTTTAACCCATTTGGAAGAATGGAGGCTTTGGAAGTTATTTTGTGCAGAAAATATTGCTGAGCAACTTGAAGGAGCAAAATCTATGATCCAGCAAAGTAGGGAGCAAAACTGCCACGTAACAGCTCGTAATCCATTTTAATAAAGTGGCGTTAGCTGAATTAATTACGGATCTAAGAAGCTTGAAAAGCCTGCCATGTGTCCAATTTAACCTAAACCTCATCTTATAAAAGGAGGAGTCGTCAAAGATAAAGGCATTCACAATTGGGAGATTGAATCAATCGACTGTAGGCCGAGTTGACGGCAGAATGGAGATCTAAGAAGACCAAGTGCAATTCCTCTCAAGGAGACGAAGTCCTTCTATGTTCTTGGTGATTTGGAGCATCCGTTTCATCTCCCCAATTGCTAAAAGGATTAGTATTTCTTGTGTATTTTTCATTATGAATGTGCTTATCGAGATTGTAACGTATTTTATGTTTTCAATCATGAATTAATTGCTTTATAGGCATGGGTTAAGAATTATGTGATTGTTATATTTATAAAATCTGGAAATTCTATTTGATCATGATCATCTTGAATTATTGTTGATCTTTAATTTCATTATGTGCTCGCCTAGCCAGCCGATATGTATAGCTTCTCCTAGTTTCAGGGATGATTTAGGAGTTGTGTGGAAATAATTCACGCTAGATCATTGTGTATTTGTGAACGCCAGTGACTGAGTTAGGGATAGCCAGTTGCCTAGTGCTTGATCTGTAGAGCTTCATTGGAGTTGAAACATATTCCAAAAAATCCGGAGTTCCAGGAGGATCCCGCTGATAATGCTGCATGAGATTGATGGATCAAAAGAATTGCTGGAGCATCTTTATAAACAATTACAGAAGTCTTAACCTGTGTCTGTTTCCATTCTCTTTTCTCTGTCGTAATCATTTATTGCTTTCGTATATCTTTTGTTTCAGCATTTTAAAAACTCAATCAATTTAACCAACCTTTTGAAATCACTAAAAAGGCAAATTAAATCAATAGAGGTAGGCATTTCAAGACCTTGTGGATATGATAAATACTTATCTCTTGCTGCTAGATTGTGTATACTTGCACAGTATTATGGAGTTAATTCATCTCATATTTTTAACCACTTTAGAATTGCAACAATGACGTAGGCAACTTAGTCTGATCTTGAGTGGATTGTGGACTCCTGTTCACGAGGGATTGTCCTTTGATTTGTATGGGTGAGAGTGACCAGTACGCCGACTCAATAAGCCTACCATTTTGGGGACAAGGTCGAGTGGGGAGCTGGGAACATAATCACACAAGATGAAATTCACTCCTTCCCAATTATTGAGGAAATAGATGAGTGTTCCCTTAAGTGGTGTCTCCGGGTCTTGAACGAAGGGCCCTACCCTCTCACTGGCCCGAGAGGAGTTTTTGTTTGATGGTTGAACCACAAACAGGTTGTTCATTAGAGGAGCACTGGTACTTAAGGAGGTAGAGGTAACTCAGGGGTAAAACGGTAATTTGACCCAGTTGGAGTTACGAACACTCGTGAAGGACTGGCTTGCTGTTATTGGTCGATATCCGTGGACACAGAAATATTCTACAGTGAGAGAGTGCAGTTGTGGGTCTTTAGTGGAGTAACCTGCAATTAACGAATGTTGACTAGCTTGGTTAATGAGTTTAGCCAATTAGTCTCGTATCGTTGGAGCTTCTGATTTGTAGGTCCATTAGGTCCCACCGGTAGCTCGTAAAGAGACTTGAGGCAATTAAGTATAAATTGTAAATTGAAAGTGTTCAATTTATTTTGGGAAATCATATAATGTATATTGATACATTATAATATAAAGTTTATGAAACATTATAATATAATTTTTGAATTAAATTCAAAATTAATTCTTGAGAGAAAATATTTGAAAGAGTTCAAATAATTAATATGAATTGGATTCATATTAATATAAATAATTTAATAAAATCCCTAGGATTAAATATATGATATTTAATTGGGTAATTAATTATTATGGAATTAATTAATTATTTATTAAATTAAATATAAATAAGATAATAGATTTGATCTTATTCATGACGTTTTCCTATTAGAAAAAGGTCTTGGCCTTTACCTATAAATAGGACCCCTTGGGGTGGGGTGAAAGACATCTCATTCATTCTACTTCTCTCAGAGATCTCTCCTAAAAGACTCCCACCAGTCTCCAGCCTCTAGTAGTCTCAGAGATATACCGGTGTAACCAAATGGTGTTCTTCGTTGTTGCAAAGCAGTCAAGAATCATTCTTGATTTTCAGAGACGTCAACGAAAGTTTACTTCTCTTTTCTTTATCATAGATTTAGATCTAAATTTTGTATGTTTAGCCTTAAGTTTCTATAGAATTTTTTCTATGATTTTTGCCAATGTAATGATATTTTTGGATAAACAAAATTAACTACGAATCGGTCTCAATTACGCTTCCGCTTTATCGAAATTAGGGAATTCCAAATCCTTCAATGAGTGTTCCCTTAAGTGGTGTCTTTGGGTCTTGAAAAAAGGGTCTTACCCTCTCATTGGCACGAGAGGGACTTTTGCTTAGTGGTTGGACCACAAACATGTTGCTCATTAGAGGACCACTGATACTTAAGGACATAAAGGTAACTAGGGGTAAACAGTAATTTGACCCACCTGGTGTTACGAACACTCGCTAAGGACTAACTTGTTGTTATTGGTCTATATCCGTGGACACAGAAATATGTTAGCTGTGAGAAGAGTGCAACTGTGGGTCTATAGTGGAATGTACCCACAGTTAACGAATAATGATTAATTTGGTTGATGAGTTTAACCAATTAATCTCATATCACTGGAGCTTCTGATCTAAAGGTCCATTAGGTCCTACTAGTAGCTTGTATAGTAATTTGTTGAGGCAACTAAGTCATGAATGTAAATTAAATGTGTTCAATTTACTAAGGGAAACAATATAATGTATGGTGATGCATTATGATGAGATAAATAAATATTTGAAGAAATTCAAATATTAATATGTTGATTCATATTAAATTTATAGGATATAAGAGAATTTAAAGGAGTTCAAATTTTAATATGAATTTGCTTCATGTTATATAATTAATTAATTGAAGGCCCGAAATTAAATATATGATAATTAATTGGAAAATTAATTAATTGGGTAAATAATCAATTATGGAAATAATTTATTATTTTTTAATATTATATTCATGGCATTTCTCCTATAAATAGAACACTAAACCTAGGATTTAGGACACACAAATTCACAAGACAAGATTGAAGGCTGATTCTTATATTCTCTCAAATCTCCCTCTTAGAGTAAGACTCCCACTAGTCCATTGTCTCCTAAACCTAGAGTTATACTCACAAGACAAGACTGAAGGTTGATTCTTATATTCTCAAGACAAGACTGAAGGCTGATTCTTATATTCTCAAAATTTTTCTGTTTTTCCAGCATGTTTTACACCTATTTATAGCAGCTTTGTGAATGATAAATTTTGTATTTTTGCCTTTCGTATTGGTATCTTAATATTGATTAATATACGGTGTGAGATCCTATGATACTCTTCCATTGCGCTAGGGCTTTCATCCCTACATTTCCATCCATGAGCTAAGCTTCTTCTCGGGGGTTCAAATATGTGGATATTGATGGGCAAGCACTATGATACTGCTCGAGTGCAAGTATACACTATCAAGTAATAAAGTGGAAAGTATTTTGGATATCGTACCCAAGGGAGATGGTGACTAGTTAAGTTAACACACAATTCTGAAAAGTGGGAACCTCCCCTAAATTTGGGGCTGTGGTCGGTAACCAAGAAAAATAGTTTGATTGAGGTTTTAGTTTAAGACAAATAAATAAAGCAAGATAGATAAAATCTATGAGATAAACAGGGGAATTGTTGACCGTAAAGTGCACGGGCCGCAAGTAATATAAAACGAAAAGTATTCCAAGTATCGAATCCTCAGGGAAATTGATTTAATTTCATTAAGTACCAAGAACGATCATGTGTTAATTTTATTTAGAATTCCAACTCGAATGACGAAGTGAAAATTAAAGAAACTAATAAAAATAAACATGCAAATCAAAGAAAATATCCTATTAAGGGAACTTGACCTAAGGTGTTATCTAGCTTTCTTGGATTTGTAGCTCAATTACATGGATGCATGTAACTAATAATCATCAATTTCATAAATCTAGAAGTAATTTTATGCGGATTTCTCTTTCAAGCTCCTCCACATCTCATACTAACATAACTAATTCATGTGTCCATCTCCTTAGCTAATCATAGTATGGCATTAAGCAACTTCATAATCAATTTCTAACAATTCTCTTTCACTCTCGTGCTCCAAGCAGTCGTTAGCCATGCAATTAGGATCTAATCTAATTTCTCTCTGTCGAGTATCAATTTAGACCAACATAACAATTAATCCGTGATCAAGAGATTAAAGGCATTAAGCAAAAAATGCATAGATGAAATATGAAGAAATTCATTACATAATCCAATAACGACCCTAGGTCTCATGATCTACTCACAAATGGGAATAATTTTGCCCAAGTGATCTTGATCCATAGGCCTAACTCAACTTAAAATAAGAAATTACAAAGAAGTAAGGAAGAAATAACCGATAAGTTGATCCCAAGCTCCCGTCACGATCATCTCGAATCCCGAGCCTTGGAATCTTGATCAATTCTGCCTTTTTCCTCACAATTCTTCTTACTTTTTCTCTCTAATGAGCTAGGGGAGAGCTCCCAAAAAATGGGATGATTTGAACCTTGGGAGAGGGGGCTTTTTATAAGGAAAAGGGCTGGGAATTTCTTGCTGAACAAGTCGACAACGTCGAGACGCTGTGACGTCATACTTTCTTGGCGCAGAAGTTGTCGCAGCGTCGCGACGCTGTCGCGATTCTGGAATTTTCCTCGCTGATTACTAGCGTCTCGACGCTATGCCTTCTAGAATCCTTAAACACGGATTTTTGCCTCATTTCTTCTTTCTTTTGGGCTTTTTGGGCCTCCCCTTCAAATGTTCTCTTTTCCTTTCATCTTTTATGGCCCAAAGTCTTCTTTTTATGCCAAAAATTGGTAAAATTCTTTGTTTTGCTTATTGAACTCAGTTTTCTACAAAATCAACATAAAAATACAATAAAGCTCACAATTCATGCACAAAACTAGCTAAACTTAATAGGAAAATGATGAAATTTTTGCATGTCATCAGGAATTCAAATAGTTTCAACCTTAAGCTTTAGATTACACCCACCTATGTGCTTGCAAATCACTTAGGCATTGCAGTCGGTTGAGAAACACTATCTATGTTGCCCACATAGACATGGTGCAAATAGTATCTCTCAGTTACGCCCGCAACTGCTGTTGCACGATTTGAAATTCCGCAAGCGTACGGGTCGTGACAAGTAATATAGTGATTTTGAGTATAGAGTATCGTCTCCACAGGGATTGGATTTATTCAATTAATTACCACGAATAATCTTGCTTAGCTTTATTTAGAGAACAAAATCTAATGCCGAAAAGAATAATAAAAGAAAACTAATCTAGAAAGCAAAAGATAAATGGTGACACAATTTGAAGGGATAATTCTAAGAGAGTTGTTGATTTTATCAATTGGACCTTTAATGCATAATCAATTAACTAATATGGATTAACAAATCATTTGATTCATAAGTCTAGAAGCCTAATTTCAAGGACTCTCCTGTCGCTCTCCTCCTATCTCATACCTTTCAATAAAGAATCTCCTTTCAGTCTCATCTTTATTTACTTAGCATGGCATTACGACCCTTCAGTACAACCTCTAACGTTATTTATTTTATCCCGTGTCACCCGGGTAAATAACCGTTAGTCATGCATTCAGTTCTAGTCTAAGCTTCTCTCCGTCGAGTTTCCACTTAGTAACGATTCATTTAATCAGTGATCAGTTGATTAAAAGCATTACGGACAAAATGCATAAATGAACAATAATGACAATTAAACCACATCAATTCATTAATTCAGCAGAGGTTCAACATCTAAATCAATCTCATAGAATTTAGGAATTTACTACTCATAATCACTAAAATTCAATAATTCCTAATCACAACAATTCTAGAAACTAAAACATAAAGGAAAAGGGAAGAAAAATGCTCATAAAAGTGTCGATCTCCTCGATCCCGCGCCGACCTCCTTCGATCCCGAGCTCCAAAGATCTTCAACAAAGCTCCAAAACTCTCCCAAAAATCCCCAATTTTAGAGTGGATTCTAGAATGGGGTGAAAACCCACAAATTGGCACACCAAATATGGATGCAAAAGGCTCCTTTTATAGGCTCCCAGCAGGCGCAGCGTCGAGACGCTACAAGGACAGCGTCGAGACGCTCTGACGTCATCTTTTCTTGGGCTCCAAGACGTCGCAGCGTCGAGACGCTACTTGGACAGCGTCGCGACGCTACCACGATTCCAGATTTTTCCACGCAGTTGCCTAGCGTCGGGATGCTTCCAGGCTTAGCGTCGAGACGCTAGGCCCTGAATCTTCAATAATGTCCCGATTTTGACTCCATTTTTGGGCCTCCAACTTTCTTTTGGCCCAAATACTTCTTGTAATGGATTTTGGGCACTTTTCTTGACCCAACTTGATACTTTAAGACTTGAAATTCATGAGTTTGGGCTTCTAACTAATTCTTCTTGGCTTTTGGACTTGGATCTTCAATGTAATTCTCCAAATTGCTCCAAAAGCCTCCAAAATCATCCAAAATCTCTCAAAATTCCGGTTTTGCTTCCTAGACTCGGTTTTCTGAAATTTAAACAGAAAATAGCATTAAAGAACACAATTCAAGCATAAAACTAGCTAAAATTAATAGGAAAATGATGACATTTTTGCATGTCATCAACTGCCCTGACAACTAGATTGTGAGTTAAGTCTAACTTCTATTCAGCTTTGTTGTAGGTGCCTTTAGAAGACTTAGCCAACTAGACATCTATTTCTAGGGCTAGTTGAAACTTAGATGAATATACTCACGACTTCTTAAAACTCTAGTGGTTCCAGTCCCGTTTCTAGGATGCAAGAAAACAAAGTCATGTTTCTTGGATCTTTTCCACTATTGTTTTTGCGAACTCGTGCATTCAACTCCAACCTTTCGGCCATTAGCTAAATACAAACTAGGGGTGTAAATTTTTCGGGTCGGGTCGGTTGTACGGACAAACCGACCTGACCCGACTGCATAGAAAAACCGACCCGACCCGACCCGGGTCATTGTCGGGTCGGTTCAGGTTTTTTTTTTTTTTTTTTTTTGCCTAGATGATCAAGCAAGAGAGAAAGGAAAAAAAACCAAACAGCATGATCGTTAACAATAATTAACTCCAAAAAAACCAAGCTTTGATTCAATAATTAACTCAAAAAAAAGAAATATTCTTCCATTTCTCACACAGACAAATCGTTAATAACCCTTACAAACAAGCTTTGATTATTAAACTTTGACAAATAGATCGAAGCCCTAAAAAATCGAAGGCGAAACGAAGCCCTAAACGAACCTCTGTTGCACCAGATTTCAAAACGAAGCCCTAAAAATCGAAGGCGAAAACGGAAACGGAAACGAAAGGTGAAATCAAAAGGGGGTTAGGTCAACATAATTCCTTGAAATCAGAAACAAAACATTCAAAATCAAAGGCGATGGAGAGCATACCTCTCGAGATGGGGGATAAAGAGCGAGGTCGCGATCTCCATTGGAGGAGGATGAAGAAGAAGAGGAAGAGAAAGCCATGGTCGAGGCGGCGAGGACTGACGGCGACGACGAGGTTGAGGCGGCAACGACGAGGTTGAGGCGGCGAAGACGAAGACGAGGCTTTTGAAGCAGCGAAGACGAAGACGAGACCGTGAAATTTGTGCTTGAGAGAGAGAGAGATGGGAAAGAAAAGAAACGTATGGTGAAACTGAAACCCTAAAAAGTAAAAATGTATTTATACCAAAACCGAAGAACCGAACCGTTTGGTTGGATAAATCTAAAAAACGAACCGAACCGAACCGACTCGGTTTGGTTCGGTTTATCGGTTCGGTTCGGTTTCTTTCACCCCTAATATAAACTATGCTAACCTAAGTGATCAGTTTAAGCTTGCATAGGCGGGGCTTACTTCTACTCAAGGAATCCACGTATTTGAACCCCCTATTAGAAGCTTAGCTCATGATTGAAAATAAAGTGCAAAACATAAAAGAAAGTAAACTTGACATAGAGAAAATATAATTTAAATTAATATGAAAGAATGAATTGAGTACAAAAGCTTCACTTAAAACGGAAAAGTAAATGAAAACAATAATAAGACTGTTGGAAATAAAAGAATGCTAAAGAAAAGTAAAGACAAGACTATTAAGGATCTCTCCCTCTCTCTCTAGCTTTCTTTTGCCCTTTTTCCAAGGAGAGACAAACTTTTCTCTTCTGCTTCTTTCGAATGGAAGAGCCGATAGAGGTTGAAAGACCCGAAACTCGAAGTGGTTACAAGATGAGAAGAGAAAACTAAAAAGAATCTATCCTAAGGACGAAAACTCCAAGCTCCATTTGCTTCTTGCATCTTTGTAACCTTTTATAGACCTTGGAAGGTGAGATTGACTGCTGAGATCAGTGTGAGAAGGCCTTGAAAGGTAAGAATCCACAATCTACAGAGATTTGATACCAGATTGGGGATTTTCAAACGATTCCGTGATGATCCTGTGAATCTCAGTATTATGTCGAAAAGCCCAGTTGCGACCGTATCTCCGATGCAATTCTTCCTGTGCATTGCTTTGACAAGTCTGTCTTCAGCATGGAGCTACTTTCCTTATATGGTTTGCTGGCGCATTTTGATCTCATATCCCACATCCTCAGGTCTAGATGCAGGTGCAATTCTTCAACTTTAACTCGCTTGCTCCTCAACCCTTAATTTCCTCTTGTGGGCGCATCCTCCTCGCAAAGTCTTCTGCACAAAAACATTAACTTGGATAAATTCGTACAAAAGTAATCTCTTTTTGTAAATTTTAAGCTTAAGTTTTATAATTCTAAGATTTTCTTCATGATTCTACAACTTTTGCTAAAAGGACTCGAAATGATAAGAATTTAAACACAAATTCTTTGCTTTCCAAACAAAATCCTAAGTTTTTAAGGCCAAATAACGCACATAAATAAGCGTTATAAGATACCTTGAGTAGAAGAAAGCACCACCTATGCAAAAGCAACCTTGCTCCCTCTTGGCATTGTTTGCTTTTCCTGAAGTTTAAGTTTCATTGTTAGCTTAAACTGATCACTTAAGTTAGCATAGTTTGTGTTTAGCTGATGGCCGAAAGGTTGGACTTAAATGCGCGGTTTCACAAAACCATAGTGGAAAAGATCCTAGAAATAGGACTTTGTCTTCTTGCATCCTAGAAATAGGACTGGAACCACTAGAGCATTATTTACCTAAGTTTCAGCTAGCCCTAGAAATAGATTTCTAGTTGGCTTAGTCTTCTAAAGGCACCTACAACGGAGCTGAATAGAAGTAGGACTTAACTCACAATCTAGTTGACAGGGCATTTGTTGGCACAACTAGAGGACTCTATATGCACCATGTCTATGTGGGCAATAAAGATAGTGTTCTTCAGCCGTTTGTAGTGTCTGAGTAAGTTGCGAGCGCAAAGGTGAGTACAATCCAAGGGTCTTGGTTGATACTATTTGAATTTCCTCGCTTATTTCATAAGTTTTTACCGTTTTTATTTACTTGCTTAATTCCATTTTTATTCTCAATCAAAACCCCATTAAAAAATATTCCTTTGGTTACCATCTTCGTTTGCAAACTTAGAGGAGGTTCTTGTTTTGCAAAATTTTGTGTTTTTTTAGCTAGTCACCATCTCCCTCGGGTACGTGATAGAGAGCACAGGTAGCTAGTTTTCCCTAATTAATTTAGCTAGTCTTTTATAATTTATTGGGCAAAATTATGCATTATGTGTTGTATTTGTAGGAAATATAGTTTTGAGCCAATTGGATGTTCGGGAAGCGAAAAGAAGCCGAAGAAAGAAAAAGAACCAAAGTTGGAAGATTGAAGATAGGCCTATCCGCAGACGAGCGTCTCGACGCTGCTCTCTGGGCGTCTCGACACTAACATTCTATATTTGGCATTTTCTAAAAAAAAATAAAAAATCACACGTTGCGACGCTCTCGGTTGAAAATCCCAGAATCTGAAAAATCGCGGTAGCGTCGCGACACTATGACCAAAATTTTCCCTATTTAAAGATTGCGATTAGGGATTTCAAGGGGACTTCTCTTGAACGATTTGGAGCCGTAAAACAGAGAAAAAAAGGGCTTTTGAAGCTGAAACAAGTGGAGGAAAAGCGGGAATCAAACCATTGTTTGTGGGGATCGTAACAGGGACTTGCGGACTCGACCTACCTAGCGTTTAATTCTCTTTACCCTTTGCTTTTGTAGTTTTTATGGCTTGTTTAGACTTAGTTTATATTGTAATTTGGATTATGTATAGCTAAGTTTAATTCTTAGGGATTGATGTAGCCTTTGGGCACTTTATGGATTGATTTAATGGTTTTATTGCTATATATGTCATTTATGCATAATTGTGTTCTTAATTCTTTCAATTTACCGGCCATAAATTGATTGTTGTTTGTGTTTGAATCTAACTCGGGAGATAGGATTTAGCTTAGAAATCATTATGCATAACTAGGATTTAACTAGAAATCGGGAGATAATAGTTAATTCTAGAAATCGTTAAAAAGGTTAACCTTAATGCCTTTCATGTTTAATGAATTTAGATAGGGATATCGGGTTCATTGCATGTGGGAGAATCATGTATATGCTCGGGAGAGATATGTGTGATTTTAGTGTCCCAAGATTTATGAATCATAGCATGTCATTAAACCATGAATTAATCCATAATCTCAATTGGTGAAATCAAATCCCTAAGACCGTTGTCTCCATTAGATTGTCATACTTTTTCATTTTTTTGTGTTTGATTACATTCATTCTCATTTTGATTGGTCCCCTATAAAAAATTGGGCAAGAGTATTTTCGGTAGTTAAAATTGGTTAGAAATCCAATCTAGAGGACGACATTCGAATATCACATTCACTATATTATTACTTGACCCGTGCGCTTGCGGTAGGAAAATTCCACATCAGTACGATATCCAGAATACTTTTCATTTTATTACTTGATAGTGTATACTTGCACTCAAGCAGGGTGTTGTGTCAATAGCATGCACGTGATCAAGCTTTTGGCGCCATTACCAGGGAGATTTTGGTAAAACGGTTGCATTACACAAATTTTAGTTTATGTAGAGAAGGAATTGCGATCGGTTTGCGACCGCAAATTCCTCTGTCACAGGACATCAATTCTTTTAGCAAGGATTTCTTTGTAGATTGGATTGGTGTATGCTCAAAAGACCTTAATACAATTTTGATCCTAAGATAGAGAAGACTTTCCGACAACGCCGTAAGGAACAAACAAGGAAGTTAAAGGAACTACGAGAAGTTCAACAACAGGAAACCCCATATGAAGTTTTACTTCAGGAAATTGTTATGGAGCCACCTGTGGTAGCACATAATCCTATTCTTATTGCAGATGAAAGGGATAAAGCCATCAGGGATTATGCGGCCGCAACTTTCTACAATCTCAATACAGGAATCGTTGAGCCAGTCATTGAATCATTTCGAGCTCAAGCCAATCATGTTTCAAATGCTTCAAACCATAGGCCAATTTTCAAGATTTCTAAGTGAAGATCCTCACAAACACATGAAGAAATTCTTGAGAATATGCTACTCGTTCCGACTTAATGGAGTATCCAATGAAACTTTGCGTCTGAAACTTTTTCCAGTTTCTTTACAGGGTAATGCGAAAGCATGGTTAGATTCTTTTCACCGACTAGCATCACCACATGGGATGAGCTTGCTGAAAAATTTCTTTTCAAATATTTTCTGCCTACAAAGAATGCACAAATCCGAGGGGGAATTATCACTTTTAACCAAGGGCCACAAGAAGGAGTAGACACAACATAGGAGCGCCTTAAAAAGTTGATAAGGAAATGTCCACACCATGGCTTGCTTGTTTATCTTCTTGTAGAGCATTTTTACAATGGATTGACTCATGCTTCTAAAGCAATAGTCAATACCTCAGCTAACGGTTCATTGCTTAAGAAGAGAGATGCTCAAGATGGAGAGAAACAGAAAGAAGAAGAGAAAATTAGAGAAAATGAGGGAAAAAAGAAAACGAAATAATGAAAAGAGATGAGGTCGAGAGGGCCAAAAAGAGGAAGAAGAGAGAATTGAGGTCGAGAGGGCTAGGAAAGAAGAAAAAGAGATTAAGAGGTTGGCAACATAAGTCCAACTTCTAGAAGAAGAAAAAACAAGAAGACAAGCCCTTCGGGAGGAGGAAACCCGAAGGAAGGAAGTTGAAGATTTTCTCGCAACTTTTCAGCCCCTACATAATGCTCAAACAGAGGGGGAAGAGTTGTAAGAAAGGAAAAACAATGTCGCTAAAGGGCCAATTGAAGAAAAAACACCAAAACAAGAAGGGTAGAATGCAACCACATTTGGACAACATTCTGAGAAAGGCAAAGTTGTTGCTATAGATGACTAGTAGGGTGATGTTGCCCTTGATCCAATTTTTGAATATGATGCCAGGGGAACCTCACCTACTGCTGGGAGTTCTTCTTCTGAAGAAAAAGAAGTTGAGAAGAAAGATGATGAAAAGAAGGACAATGCCTCTAGTTTCAATGATAGTGAAATCGATTCAGATTCTGAGGTGAAGGAGTTGGGTGACGACCAAATCCCACTTTCTTCAACCTTGAGGAAAAAGACAAGAATGGAGCTTAAGGCTGAACGAAGAACAAAGAATAAAAATGATCCAATTTTCGCAAAGAGGCCAAGGACTAGATCCATAGACGCCTCTCCCGCTCCAACCACTACTACACCCGTCAAAGCAATCACAACACCGCCAAAGAATTCGTTCCCTGAAGTCTTTAAGGATGTGGACTTCAAGGCAAGAATGGAAGTCATGAAGAAAATGGACTTCCTCAATGAGAAAGAATTCTCCAAAAGAGCTGGTGACCTGTCAGAGTTCATAACGAAGGTGATATCTCACTACAAATGGCAAGAACTATGTGCTCATCCTCAAGAGGTTGTGGTGCCTCTAGCTCGTGAATTTTATACAGGTTTAAGGGAGGAGAGCCTTAGCTTGTCGATGGTGCACGAGGAATGGTGAGTTTCTCTTCCTTCGATGATAACTCTCCAAAAGGGAGTTATTTAGGCCTTAGTCAATGAATGTTGTTTTTGATGAAACGCATGTTGCCATTAATAAAGTCTCTGCTAGTGATGAATTAGAAATACCTGTTGAAGATCTTAGTATTAAAGATAGGGAAGCAACATCAAATGAATCTCATAAAGAGCCAGAGAAATCCCTCCCTCAGGATTGGAGATTCTCTACTCACCATCCTCAGGAGTTAATAATAGGTGATGTATCTCAAGGGGTAAAAACTCGCTCCTCTTTAAATGCTTTAAATAATGTTGCTTTTGTGTCTCAAATTGAACCAAAGTCCTTTAAAGATGCTGAATCTGATGAGTTTTGGTTAATTGCTATGCAAGAAGAGTTAAATTAATTTGAAAGAAATAATGTGTGGGAACTAGTCCTACGTCCTAGTGATCATACTGTTATAGGTACTAAATGGGTATTTAGAAATAAAATGGATGAATCTGGTAATATTGTTAGAAATAAAGCTAGATTAGTTGCTCAAGGCTATAGTCAAGAAGAAGGAATAAATTATGAGGAAACATTTGCTCCTGTTGCTAGATTAGAATCTATTCGCATGTTGCTTGCATTTGCATCTCATAAGAATTTTACCTTATTTCAAATGGATGTTAAGAGTGCTTTCTTAAATGGTTTTATAATGGAGGAAGTGTATGTTGAACAACCTCCTGGTTTTGAAAACTTTGAAAATCGAAATCATGTTTTTAAATTGAATAAAGCTCTTTATGGTCTTAAACAAGCTCCTAGAGCTTGGTATGACCGTTTGAGTAAATTTTTGCTAGAAAATGGTTTTAAAATGGGAATTATTGATACTACACCTTTTATCAAGACTAAAGATAATGATATTTTATTAGTGCAAATTTATGTTTATGATATTATATTTGGTGCTACTAACTCTTCTCTTTGTGAAGAATTTTCTAAGTGTATGCACAGTGAGTTTGAAATGAGCATGATGGGAGAACTTAAATTCTTCCTTGGGCTTCAAATCAAACAACTTGAAGATGGAATCTTCATAAATCAAGAGAAGTACATAAGGGATCTACTCAAAAGGTTTAAGTTCGATAATGCAAAAGTAGCAAAGACCCCGATGAGTACCACTACAAAGCTTGATAAGGATGAAAAAGGTAAAAACGTAGATATTAAAGCTTATAGAGGTATGATCGGATCCTTGCTTTACTTAACTGCGAGTAGGCCTGATATTATGTTTAGTGTATGCATGTGTGCTAGATTTCAATCTTGTCCTAAAGAATCGCACTTGCATGCTGTAAAAAGAATTTTTAAATATTTACTTGGTACCGTTGATTTAGGCTTATGGTATCCTAAAAATGCATCTTTAGATCTGATTGCATATTCTGATGCTGATTTTGCTGGTAGTTTAACTGATAGAAAAAGTACTAGTGGAACATGCCATTTTTTAGGTAGTTCTTTAATATCTTGGTATAGTAAAAAGCAAAATTTTGTTGCATTATCTACCACTGAGGCTGAATATATTGCTGTTGCTAGTTGTTGTTCTCACGTTTTATGGATGAAACAAACCTTGCGTGATTTTGGTTTAAATTTTGAACAAGTACCAATCTTTTGTGATAATACTAGTTCAATTAATTTAACCAAAAATCCTATTCAACATTCTAGGACAAAGCATATAGACATTAGACATCATTTTCTTCGAGAGCATGTGCAAAATAAGAATATAGTCATTAATTATGTTAATACTGAGAACCATGTGGCAGATATTCTTACAAAAGCTTTAAATGAAGAAGCTTTTTGTAAAAATAGACTTGCACTTGGCATTATTAGAATTTAATTGCTTTATTATGTTTGATAAGGGGAGCAGTTATGTGTTGTAATTTATTGAGGGGAGCATTATTTGTATGATTAAGGGGGAGTACAATCATGGTAATATCTTTTTGTTGATAACAAAGGGGGAGAAGTATTTCTAGTATTATGGTGGTTTGTCATCATCAAAAAGGGGGAGATTGTTAGCTTTAAGGCTTCAATCAAACCAAGTATTTTGATGATAACAAACTCTGATTTTTTATACTAACATTTTCAGTGTTTCAAAGTCAGTATCTTGTAGAGCTCGAGACAACAATTCCAACGCCTTTTGAATCACTCAAATCGGAGCTCAAATGAAAAAGTTATGGGCAAAACAAATTTGATGGAGAAAAACCTACGTGGCAGTGACACGTGGCAGTCGCTGATGTGGCATCCGACGTGGCGCTGATGTGGCACAACAATCGACCCAAAATGATGATGTGGCAGCTGACGTGGTAGATGACGTGGCTCCACAACAGTCAAATTTTGCTGACGTGGCGATGACATGGCAAGTGACATGGCGGCTGTCGTGGATTACGTGGACCAATGGAATAGTGACACGTGGCAAGCTATGTATAAATAAATTTTCACCCAAAATTCCTCCCAATTCAAATTTTATTTTTTCCAAAATCCATCCCAAAAATCCTTGATTTATTCTCATTATCTCCAAAATACCATATCTTCAAAATTTGCTCTTAATATCAAAATTTCTCCAAATTCAAATTTGATTCTTTCCAAAATTCATCCCATGAATCATTGATTTTATTCTCCTAATCCTAAAATTCCAATCCTTCAAAATTCTCTCTTAAATTTGAAATTCTTTCCTTTTCTAATTCTAAATTCAATCTCCACCATTCATCCTTAATTTGATCCAACGGCCAATGTTCATCCTCCTCGCCTATAAATTGGACTTGATTTTCACCTTTCATTCACACACCAAAAGCTTTCAAGTCTTTAAGCTCTCAAAGTCTCTCTACTCTTAAAATTCTTGTCCTCCCTGCTCCAAAATTGGCCTAGTTATATTTTTGTGAGGTTTTCTTTTTAGAGTGCTCAACTTGTGTATCTAGTCTTCAAGAGGCAATATTGTGAGGTTCTCTTTTCTTTTCTTTTTGGGAATTGTATTAAGGTGTGGGTACACCTTGGGTTGTGAGAAAAAGAAATTGGTTTGATCCTGAACCAGTTAAAAGGATCTTGGGTTTCTCTTTAGCCTAGGAAAAAGAGGGTCGTGTGTCGGTTTGGTTCTCACCCGCAAGAGGATCACTTAGTGAAATACCCAAGAAGGAGTCTTGGGGAGTGGAGTAGGCAATTTGCCGAACCACTATAAATTCCCGGTGTTTTCTCTTCCTCTCTCTCTTTTATTTTCTGCTCTTAATTATCTCTTTGCTTTATTGTCTTAATTTTTAATTTCTCTTTAATTGCATGATTTAATTTTAGTGGGCTATTTAAATTTCTCGTTGATTAAATCATATTTAAATTCAAAGCTATCTTAGTGTGCATGCTTTAGGTTTTATCTTGCTTAATTTTCTCTTAAATTAAATTTGTGTGTTAATCTTTAATTGAGCATATTTCATAGATAAAATTATTTTTAAAAATTGGTAGTCAACCCTATTCACCCCCTCTAGTGTTGCCTTTCGATCCTACAAACGCCAGTGACTGAGTTAGGGATAACCAGTTGCCTAGTGCTTGATCGGTAGTACGTCATTGGAGTTGAAACACATTCCAAAAAATCCAGAGTTCTGGGAGGATCCTGCTAATAAGACTGCAAGAGAATTGCCTAATCAATAATATTGCTAGAGCATCTTTTAAAACAATTACTAAAATCCTGACCAACGCCTGTTTCCAATCTGTCTACTTTATTTGTTTACTTTCTGTTATGTCATTTCTTTTGCTTCAACATTTTACCAAAATCAATCATTTTAACCACTTTTGAAACCATTAAAAAGTTACACAAGAGAGATAAAGTGAGAGCTATTCAACCACGTGGATACGATAAATTACTTATCACTTGTTGCGGATTGTGTATGCTTCCACAATATTCTAGTACCTATTTTTTGCTATATTTTTACCCCATTCTAGAAGGAAACAAGTTTTTAGTGTCGTTGCCAGGGAACTTGAATAAGTTTTTATTTGATATGTTTTGTGTATGTGTTTTAGTGGTTTGGTGCTAGAACTTTTTGATTATTTATTTTGTTTTTGCAGGTGTGAGTTTGGTGCATGAGCAATCCGCCTGGGGTGAGGTTCGAGCTTGATCCAGAAATTGAAAGGACATTCAAGAGAAGAAGGAGAGAGCAACTTAGAAATCAAAATCCAATGGATAATGTGTTGCATCTCCCGGAAGTTCCAGAAGATCCAGTTGATCCCTAGTAGAATCATGTGCTACAGCCTAATCCACCGCTTGAGCAAAATGGATAGCAAAATAATCAAGCTGAGAATCCTATCTTAGTGGCGAATGATAGGGCCAGAGCCATTCAAGTGTATGTTTTTTCGATGTTTTATGAGTCAAATCCAGGAATTGCGCGTCCTGATGTGGACTTTTCCATACCGAAGCGCACGGGTCAAGTAATAATATAGTGAATGTAATTCGAATGTCGTCCACTGGATTTTATTTTTAAGCAAATCAAGTATTGTGAATTATCTCGCTCAATTTTATTTAGGGATCAAAAAGTGATGAATGAATGGTATCAAAAATAAATCAAACAAGTAAAAAAGTGTGGAAATTCAATTGGGAAAAATACTTAGGGAATTGATTTCGCCGATTATTCTAGGATTGATTTTAAGGAGTAAGTTATTATGCACAATGAAATTATGAGCCTAAGACCCTTTTATCACAACTACCTCTCCCGAGTATAATTGATTCTCATGCAAATTAATCTACTTGATATCCCTATATAAGTTGGTTAACATGCAAGGCAATGAGATATTTGGACCAATTCTAAAGTTAATCTAAAACCGTCACAAATTAGAAAGAAAACTTTAGTCATGCAATCTTGAGTAAGTCTATATTAAATCCCCTCTCCCGAGCTAGATTCAAAACTTAAATCATTCAACTAATGGCCAATTAATTGAAAACATTAAATCAAGATTACAAACATAATAAACATTGCACAACTTAAACCATAAATCAATCCATAAACAAAATCAACTACATGAATCCCTAAGCTATGAGTTTAGCTACTCATGAATATGATTACAAGCTCAACTAAACATAATAAAGCCATAAACTCTAGCTAAAGAAAAGGAAAGGGAAAAGAAAACTCAATGTAGGCCGAGACCGAATGTCCCCGTCACGATCCCCACGAACAATGGGTTGATTTCCGAATCTCTCCCTTTGTTTCAGCCTTAATCCTCTCTGTTTTTGCCCTGTTTACGGCTCCAAGAAGTCCCAAAATTCATCCCCCAAAAACCTAGCCGAAAGGAAGCTTATATTCTTATTTTTCGTCGTAGCGTCTCGACGCTGCCTCTAAACATGCGCGTCTGGAATGGAAATAACGGTAGCGTCGAGACGCTATTGTCACAGCGTCTCGACGATGTAACGCTGCTGCCTCTTCTAATTAAGGAAAACCAGCGTCGAGACCCTCCAAGAGTGGCGTCTCGACGCTGATGGGCAGAATGCCCTATCTTGTCTCCTGTTTGCTTGAACTTTCCGGTTCTTTGGCATCTTTTCACGTCCCGAACGCTCGATTAACTCCAATTCCACGTTTTAGCTCTAATCATCGTTTTCCTACAAAATAAACAATAAAGCACAATAAAATGGCCCAAAAATCAAAAAATACTAGCTTAATTAAATAAGTAAAGATAGCTAGCTATGCTCGCTATCAAATACCCCCAAACTTAAGCCTTTGCTAGTGCTCAAGCAAACTACAAATCAAACATACAGTAGAATAATGGATGCAATAATCATAACTCAATCCTCAAGGCTCAAAAGTCAATAGTCAAGCAAGCAAGAGACATGCACATAAGGACCAATGAGGGAGACAAATTAAAATTTTTCCAAAATTAACTTGCACAAGCAAGATCTAACTCAACAAGATCAGACTCTACTAGCCCGGAATTGGATTATTGAACTCTCAGCTCATCTTCCCTCTACACTGGCACTAAGGTTTCACTAATGAGTTAATGGAATAAATTAGTTTGTTTTTCTCCATACTCAGGTGCTTTTAATTAACAATTGAATTAAGCATGTATATGTGGCACTAGCTTTCACACACCCATTGCAGGGACCCTTAACCTTAGTTTTCTCTGGTTGGCCTAACTGATCACAACAGGGGTAGCTCTTTTTGCCTTAATCTTTATTAACCATTGCATATTGCACGCATAAGTCATGACTTTTTTCTTTTTCAACAATAACAACAAGAATGATTTTTCGTTATGAACATGATAGGCAGATATTCTTTTGTTTTCTCCTAAGCAAGATCAAACATGCTAATTTGAAAAAAATAACTCTTTAGCTCTACCCTACACCTATCGAGGTGACAACAAGCATATGAACCCAATAATTCGCTCCTAAGCATTCAAATCCAAATCTAGCCAAGACAAATACTTTACTCATGCAAGCCATCTCCTAGAAAAATTTTAAAAAGTCTCCCTTTTTGGGCACTCATGCTTACAACTCATCACAAGCTTGAAAATTGACAAGAAAGTCTATCCTAGGACATCATAATCATGCAAAAATACATCCAAACAACAACCATATGCATAATTCAAAGAAAGCTCAAAACTATAGCCCAAACTCAGATGCTCAAGGACTCCACAAACATGCTAATCCACCCCCAAACTTAAAACATGCATTGTCCTCAATGTATAAAGAAAATAAGGCATAAACAAGCATGAGAACAATAAAAGAATGGAAGGAGTGAACAATACTGGCCTGGAATAATGATGACTTATTGACTGAAAGCTTGGAATCTTGAAGGCTTGAAAGCAAAGGAGAGAAAGAAAACAAGATCTACAAAACAAAAACAAACAATAAATCCAAAAACAAAAAGAAAACACACTAAACTTACTTGGGTTGCCTCCCAAAAGCGCTCGTTTAACGTCATTAGCTCGACGTGTTGACCGTGCTTCAAGGAGGCTTCTTTTCTGTGAATCCAGCAGTGGTGCTCTTTCTTGCACCTTTCTTGTAGCCCATGAAAAGCACGTTCGAGTGTCCCTTAGAGTCTTCAACTGCTTTAAATATTTCTTTGTCATGCCTAACTCTTACAGTGAGCTCTCTGCGCTCAATATCAATAATCACTCGCCCAGTTGCGAGGAATGGTCTTCCTAATATGACAGGCATTGAAGGATTTTCTATCATATCCATAACATATAAATCAATAGGGAGGAAAAATCTACCTACTCTGATTCAAACATTTTCTACAATGCCAACTAGTCTAACCATAGATTGATCAGCCAATTGGAGCTTAACAGGAGTAGGTTTAATCTCACCTATATCTAAATTTTTACACAAGGATAAAGGAATAATATTAATGCTAGCACCTAAGTCACATAATGCTTTGAAAGAATAAGTACCAAAACTACAAGGAACAGAAAAACTCCCTGGATCTGCTACTTTTTCAAGTACCTTCTGTTGTACTCTGGTGTTGCATGTGGAAGCGAAATATACGGTGTCAACCTTCTTTTCCTTTCGCTTCTTTGTGAACCACTCCTTCATGAACCTGTTATACTAGGGCATCTCTAACGCCTCTGCAAAAGGAATATTAATGTTCAGATTCATAAAAGCATTCATAAACTTGTCAAACTGAACCTGATTGTTCTTTTTCTTCTTTTTCTTTTTCTTTTCTTTGGGAACCATCAGTGTGGGAGAAGGAATAGGAGGCTCAGGTTCAGGCTTTTCAGCCTCATCTGATGATGTGTCCTCCTCAGCTTCCCCTGTAGGCGTGTCATAATCCTCAGACTCAGGTTCCCCTTCACCTTCCTCCTGGTGCACAGTGATTGCGTTACAATACTCCATCTGTGTTTTCTCTAGCTCAGCTGGGGCCTTACCTTTATTCATAGTGCTTACAACACTCACCAACTGTCGCAGCTGAGTCTCAATGTTCTTGATGATAGTACTGTGGCCATTCACTGTTGAGTTGATGGCAATGACTGCCTCATCCAATTTGGTTGTCCTGTTACTAGACTCTGCAATGAAAGCTCCAACAAGATCTTCTAACTTTTTATTTTCTTGAGTTTGAGGGGCAAAACCAGGGGGGTTAAGAACATTCTTAGTATTTGCATAAGAGAAATTTTCATGGTTCCTATTGTTATGGTGATAATGTGTAGGTGTAATATTATTATTATATCCCCTAAAATTAGAATTTGATACATACTGAACCTGTTCAATGGTCTCCTCCTGAGGTTTAGATGCTAAAGCAGAAGCTGATTCAATTGACTGTGCACTCCCTGTACCTGAAAAGTTCATAAAAGCATTAGCAAGGGAGGTCATCTGGGCCTGGAGTGCACTTACTTTATCAACCTCAAACACTCCAGCAGCAATCTTTTTGGGTGTAGACCGCTCAGATGGCCACTAATAGCTGTTGGTGGTTGATTGCTTGCGAAATGCAAGCTATTTACCCTCTAAATTTAGGCTAAAAGAAGGCAAAAAGAGCCTCCAATGCGTTATCTTAGCGCATAAAGAAAAGGGAAAGTGCTTTGATATAAGCGGCAGGCTATATTCATGTATGCGATAAGAAATTATAAACACATAGCGCTAACGCAACTAATCTGGACATTTTAAGTATCTTTTCAGTGCAGGCACACTTTCCAAGATGATCAAAAGACAAAAAAAGATGGGTGAAAAGACAAGCGCCGGCGCAGCCAGAGCAAGTAGGCGATAAAGGAGATTAAAAAAAAGGGCACAAGTGGCCTAATGATGATTAAGCGCTGACGCAACTAGCGCAAGTGGACTTGCAAGTTGACCGTTGGTGACTTGAAGAAGTTTGCTTCCCTCACCTATAAATAGAAGTCACCTATTCAAAGGAGAGGAGAGAGGAGACTGTGAAAAAAAAAAAGAGAGAAGAAGAACCCTACAAAAGGAGCTGCAGAAATCTGTAAATGGGAGTACACTTTTGTGTAATGTATCATTTCATGTTTATCTGCTTTGCTTTCATGAGCTAAATCTTCTCTTCAAGGCTTAGCGCAAGCACCTCATGCGGCGATAAGTATCACTTGTAAGCGCATATTTTTGGCTTAATAGAAACATTATTTGCTTTCTACTTAGTTGTGTTAATTCTTTCATTGCTAAGTCCCGCTTGGCCTGCTGGATGCGGTATCAGTATGATTAATCCTTGACAGGTAATGCATATGGATCTCTCTAAGTAGAACAAGCTAGCGCATGTCATGTAGTCTTGGTAACAATTAACTATTACCACTAAAAGATATTGCATGTTTGAGCTTCGATTGCATTGTGACTAACGCAATCCCTTGTAAGTATTACGAGAACTGAACTTCACGCATAAACTAGGCAAAAAAGTCATTTGCTAGTTTATTGCTAAAACGTAGAAGGAGTACCGGAAGGAAAACTTAATGATTTTTTCTCACTTAGGCATTAATGGATCAATTAATCAAAAAATTAGCGCTACAAATCTCTTATAAACGCATGAGGTTGCTACCGCAATAGCCTTGGTATTTTTCACATTTAAGTCCTTTTCCTCAATTTATATTATTTTCTTTCCGCAATACATCTATTTTTCAAACTACACCACTCAATTTTCTTTACTTACCTAGCATGTGGAGAAATTAAATGAGTGAATATATAATTTTTGTTCCATTTCCCTGTGGATTCGACCCTGAACTCATCAGGTACTACTTGATTTAATCAGTTTATACTTGGATTGATTTAAATCTGCGACTATTCCACCAACTATACTGATAACCAATCAAGTTTTTGGCGCCGTTGCCGGGGATCTGGCAACAAAAGTTTACTCCAGCTTTCACTGAATTAATACTCACAGTGCCTCCTGTTGAGTCATTTTCTCCAGGAACAGAGATATTGCATGCGTGCCGGCCGACGAATTGAATTCGAGGTAGATCCTGAAATCGATAGAACATACCACAGAAGAAGAAGGAATCGAAGACCCCGAAGGCAAACAAGGGAAATGGCAGCACCAAACCAACCAAATAGACCATTAAACCCCATCCAAATGGCCGATGATAGGGCCAGAGGAATTAGAGATTACGCAGCTCCTGCAAATTGCAATTTTAATCCAGGGATAATTCAACCCACTCTAGAAACAGAGAGGTTTGAACTAAAACCTGTTATGTTTCAAATGTTGACAGCTGCAGGACAATTCGGAGGAAGTCCATCAGAAGATCCTCACTCTCACCTCAAGTCATTCCTTGACATTTGCAACAAATTTATCATCCCAGGAGTTACACCAGAACAGCTTCAGGTCATATTATTTCCTTACTCTTTGAGAGATGCGGCGAAAGTATGGTTAAATCAACAGCCAGCAAACTCCATCGCAACATGGAACGTTTTGGCAGAAAAATTCTTAGAAAAATATTTTCCACCTACCGCAAACTCCAGATTAAGAAAGGAAATAATGATATTCGCGCAACAAGATGATGAAACATTGAGCGAAGCTTGGGAACGATTCAAGAGCCTGCTACAAAGATGCCCGCATCATGGTTTACCACTGTGCATTCAGCTAGAAACTTTCTACGTAGGTCTTAACAAGAATTCACAAATCTTGGTAGACTCATCCGCAAATGGTGCACTACTCAGAAAAACATATGATGAAGCCCATGAAATTCTAGATCGAATTGCACGCAATAATTATGAGTGGGGATCTGCGGAAGATAGGCGACGAAGACCATTTAAGGCTAATTCAGGAAGTTTTGAAGTAGAGCCTATGACATCAGTAAACGCAAAAATTAAAGCGTTGACCTTAAAAATGGATGCGCTCACAGCCAGCACCGCACCTTTGATCGCGCAACTCAACGCAGTTGGATGCGGAATTTGTGGTGAAGGACACACGCATGACCAATGTCCTTCAAACCCAGAAGCAGTTCTATATGTGGGAGCGCAAGGAGTGACGCGCAACAACCCATATTCAAGCACATATAACCCAGGATGGAGGAATCACCCAAATTTCTCATGGAATGGAAACACGAATAAACAACAACAAGGTAATATAAATCATGCGCCAAGATTATTCAATTCTAACAATGGCCAATCTGTGCAGGAACATTTCCAGCGCAACATGGATGGAGGAGGAAGCACCAGAGCATCAGCCTCAAACGCGTTAGAAGGCATGATGAGGGAATTCATGACCAGTCAGAAAGAATATATGGCCAAGAATGACGCAGTAGTTCATAGCCAAGCCGCATCTCTCCACAGTCTAGAGATTCAAGTTGGACAACTTGCGTCAGAATTAAGAAACAGGCCTGCAGGAACATTGCCCAGCAATACAGAGGATCCAAAAGGGAAAGAACACTGCCATGCGGTGACTCTACGAAGTGGAAGACAATTACAAATGAATGAACCTACACAAGGAGACCATTGCAAAAGCGCAACCACAGAAGGGCACGACCTGCCGCTTGAAGAAAAAGTGACGCAAGGAGATGAATCCGAAAAGAAAAAAGCACACGTAGAAGAAGAGCCTGACGCATATAAGCCCACGCTACCTTTCCCGCAAAGGTTGCGAAAGAAGAATGATGAGGCTCAGTTTAAGAAATTTTTGAATGTTTTGCGAGAATTGCATATCAATGTCCCACTTGTGGAGGCATTAGAAAAGATGTCAAGCTATGCTAAATTCTTGAAAGACATCTTGATGAACAAAAGGCCATGGAAGGAGTTTGAAACGATTGCGTTAACCAGTGAATGTAGCGGGATACTTGCCAACAAGCTTCCCCCAAAATTGAAGGGTCCTGGCAGTTTCACAATTCCTTGCTCGATAGGAGGAATCGATGTCGGTAAGGCATTATGTGATCTAGGCGCAAGCATCAATCTAATGCCATTATCTGTCTACAAACGCCTAGGGATCGGAGAAGCAAGACCAACCACTATTACACTTCAGTTAGCAGATAGATCTGTAGTCCACCCTGAGGGAAAGATCGAAGACGTATTAGTCAAAGTTGAAAAATTTATTTTTCCTGCAGATTTCATCATTTTGGACTATGAAGCTGACAAAGAGATTCCCATTATTTTGGGAAGACCATTCCTTGCCACAGGACAGACTCTGATTGACGTACAAAAGGGAGAACTGACTATGCGCATGAATGATCAGAAGGTTGTCTTTAATGTTCTCTCTTCCCTAAAATATCCTGATGATCCTAAGGAATGCAACATGATAGCCCGCATGGATATATGCTCTCCGCAAGAGTTACTTTCAAATGCGGCCAGTTCCCCAGAAGAAGGAGTCAAGGAAGATCAAGAAAGAGGAACCCGCATCTTGTCGCAACATGAGGAAGTGACCCACATATTAGACATGGAAGGAAGAGTTCCCGCCTTGCCTTCCATAATGCAACCTCCTGCGCTAGAGCTTAAACCCTTGCCAACGCATTTGAAGTATAAATTCTTGGGGGAAAAAGAATCACTCCCAGTCATAATCTCATCGAAGCTTGACTCATCGCAAGAACATCTACTGATGGAAGTTCTCGCAAGACACAAAGAGGCCATTGGGTGGAGTTTAGCAGACATAAAAGGTATCAGTCCTGCTTATTGCATGCACAAAATTCGTTTGATAGATGAATCCAATGAATTCATTGAGAGACAAAGAAGGCTAAATCCCGCAATGATGGAAGTAGTACGAAAGGAGATAATTAAATGGCTCCACGCAGGTGTGATATATCCCATCGCAGATAGCAAATGGGTGAGCCCAATCCAGTGCGTGCCGAAGAAGGGAGACATGACAGTCGTGGCAAACGCAAACAACGAGCTAATTCCATCCCGCACCACTGCAGGTTGGCGCATCTGCATGGATTATCGCAAGCTGATTGCGATCACCAAAAAGGACCATTTTCCTCTTCCATTCATTGACCAAATGTTAGACCGACTTGCAGGACAAGCGTACTACTGTTTTCTAGATGGGTACTCTGGATATAATCAAATCACCATTGCACCAGAAGACTAAGAGAAGACAACATTCATTTGTCCATATGGCACCTTTGCATTCAGAAGGATGCCCTTTGGACTGTGTAATGCGCCTGGAACGTTCCAGAGGTGTATGATGGCGATTTTTTCCGAACTTCTAGAAAAATCCGTGGAAGTTTTTATGGATGACTTCTCAGTATACGGGAAGTCTTTCGCAAACTATCTGAAGCAACTGGAGCAAGTACTAGAAAAATGCAAGGAAACCCACTTGGTGTTGAATTGGGAAAAATGCCATTTAATGGTAGAAGAAGGAATTGTCTTAGGCCACCACATATCAAGCACAGGTATTGAAGTAGATAAGGCAAAAATTGATGTTATTAAAAATTTACCACCGCCTACATCTGTTAAGGGAGTTCGTAGTTTCCTTGGACATGCGGGTTTCTATCGCAGATTCATCAGAAACTTCTCACAAATCTCGAAACCACTCTGCACATTGCTGGAAGCTAATAGGAAATTTGAATTTTCCAACGAATGCGTTGAAGCATTTGAGAATCTTAAGCATGCGTTAGTAAGTGCACCTATCTTGGCAACCCCAAATTGGAAAGAGCCCTTTGTCGTGATGTGTGATTCTAGTGACATGGCAGTAGGTGCAGTATTGGCACAGAAAAAAGAAAGGAATCTTCACCCCATTTATTACGCTAGCCGAACATTAAATGAGGCACAGACAAACTACACAACAACCGAGAAGGAATTGTTGGCGGTTGCTTATGCGTTTGATAAATTTTGTGCTTATCTGATTGGCTCAAAAGTCATAGTTTTCACAGACCATGCGGCAATAAAATACCTCATCTCAAAGAAGGACGCAAAGCCTAGACTGATTAGATGGATTCTATTGCCGCAAGAATTCGATTTAGAGATCAAAGACAAGAAGGGGAGTGAAAATTTAATTGTTGACCACTTGTCGCGATTGGAAGATAATGGGAAAGATATTGCGCCAAGGGTCCCTATTGCAGAAGAATTTCCGGACGAAAAGCTGTTCGTAATCAACGAGGAAGAACCATGGTTTGCAGACATTGCAAATTATCTTGCCGTAGGAATCCTGCCAGGAGAATACTCAGCGCAGCACCGTAAGAAATTCTTTCACGAATTAAAATTTTATTTGTGGGATGACCCTTGTCTCTATCGCAGAGGACCCGACCATATTCTCAGAAGGTGCGTTGGGCATAGCGATGCGTTGAAAATATTGAAAGACTGTCACGAAGCACCGTATGGAGGCCATTTCGGAGGTCAACGCACTGCGGCCAAAGTTCTTCAAAGTGGATATTGGTGGCCCACTTTGTTTCATGACGCTAGAAAACACGTCGAAGGTTGTGATAGATGTCAGCGCACTGGAAACATCAGCGCCAGAAATGAAATGCCTCAAAATTACATAATAGAAATAGAGTCATTCGATGTCTGGGGCATTGATTTCATGAGACCCTTCCCATCATCGCAAGGAAACCAATACATTCTCCATGCAGTGGATTATGTGACAAAATGGATAGAAGCAATCGCCTGCGTTAGAAACGATGCGATAACTGTGACTAAATTCCTAAAAAGGAATATTTTCACAAGATTTGGAGTGTCGCGCAGGTTGATTAGTGATGAGGGGACCCACTTCATAAACAGAATTATGGAGAAGTTATTGCAAAAATACAATGTCAAACACCATATCGCAACAGCTTACCACCCGCAGAGCAATGGTCAGGCGGAAGTCTCAAATAGAGAGATAAAAAGAATTCTTGAGAAGGTTGTAAATATCAGCAGAAAAGATTGGGCGCATAACCTAGATGATGCGCTATGGGCATATCGCACTGCCTTCAAAACACCCATAGGTGCATCTCCATATGCGCTGGTATATGGAAAAGCATGTCATCTACCATTGGAGTTGGAACATAAGGCGCATTGGGCAATGAAGCGCCTAAATTTTGACTTAGAGGCTGCAGGACAAGAACAATTGCGTCAACTGACAGAATTGGAAGAATTTAGAAGAAATGCATATGAGAATACCAAGATAAATAAGGAAAAACAAAAGCTATGGCACGACCGCAGGATACAAAAAAAGGATCTCAAGGCAGGTATGAAAGTATTATTGTTTAACTCACGTTTACGACTCTTTCCAGGTAAACTGAAATCCAGATGGTCAGGACCCTACATAATTCATAAAGTTTATCCATATGGGGCAATAGACCTGCATTCTACAGATGGAAAGAGAATTTTCAAAGTCAACGGGCAAAGAGTAAAACCATATATCGAAGGAACTTTGAATAAAGAAGTTGAGTTAATCCTTCTGAAAGATCCACCTTGAAGAAGCCACACAAGATAGGTCCAGAAAAGAAGTGCTCTTAAATGCGCCAGGACCTAGCGCATAGAGCACTAACAGGTCAGAAGTTGTAAATATTTCCTTTCCGCATAATTTAGTTCTTTTGATAGGTTGAGCTTTAAGGAGATAATCTCATCGCATGTGTTTTTGGTTTAAGTAAAAATCGCTGCGTTAAGAAAATTTTGTGTCTAGAAGGAAATCCCACCGCTTACCAACTCACATCCGCATCTCCACCTCACACGATAATAATCATATTAGCATTTAATGAGGCTCACTGATCCCTGTTTTTCTCACATTACCCAAGCCAACCACTCACATTCCTCCAAAACAATCATGATTTCCCACTCTAGTGGGATGCGAAAGGTTGTCAGTACTTAGGGACGCATGCCTTGCGTTAACTATAAGAAAGAAAAGCCTCTGCTGGCTTCTTCCTCATTTCTGCGCCTCCTTCGTACCAGAAACCCTAAACCATTTTTGAATCTTCTCCTCCCCTTTCCCGAAGAAGCCATGTTGGACTCACAAAACCTCTCCATCGCCGGTTATGCAGATGATGCCATCTTTTTGCCAGAAGTCGAAGGACCAAACAGAGATGTGATCATTTCCTCGGATGAAGAAGATGGCGGCCAAAACCTCGCACAAATGGAAGAAGAAGAACCGGAAGTTGTGGATGGAGAACCTCTCCAAACCAACTCAAACGCCCAACCCCCTGCCGCGCCTTCAACCTCCGGTGGCAATGAAGTACTCAACATCGCCCCACTAGATACATCCACCTTCTCCATCCAACCTATCACTTTACAGCCAGTTTCAAGCATTCCCACCCCTCGAAACCTCACTCCTTTTTCCTCTCCATTCCCATCGATTCCCTTCCTTCTAGCCGCAAACCCTCCCTCTACCGTAGCCCACACCATTGAGCCTTCACCTTCCTGTTTCCCAACTAACACCACTTCCTCACCTCCACACTTCTCAGAGCAACAAGTCGCTGCATGAAACGACTTGCTGCAAGAACTCGGCGAAGAAGGCGATGAAATTCGCCAAAGAGAAGAACGAGAACGTGCTGCCGCAGAGTCTACCGCAACAAATAGAGGCGAAGGACCGAGCAGTGCGGAAGCAGCAGCCATCGCAACGCATAACCTGGCGACTATCGCAGTGGCTATGGAAATGTCAGACTCGGAGGATGAAATCCCCCTCACACGTCGCCGCAACATCCAACCCACATGGGTCGTCATCAGAGAACCAAGCGAGGAACTTGCGGCGACCCAAGGCAAGAAACGGAAAGCACCTACCTAAGCCAAAGACAAGGGGAAACAAAATGTAGGCGCCGAGGCCGAAGTAAAGGACTGGGGAAAATTTCAGGAGGAGAGGGGATTCAATTGCCCCCTACCGCAGACAATGACTGACCAGATTCCCAACGCAAATGGGAAACAGTCTGCGAGAATCCGGGAACTTACGCTCCTGCGTTGGTCCACGAGTTCTTCCACGCACAATGGCGAGATGAAATTGACGAAGTCATTGTACGCGGCCACGCCATCGCATTCTCCTCAGCACACATAAACAGCGTCTATGAGCTGCAGGACATCCCCAGCGCAGAAGGGAATAGGCTGCTCGACTGCTTGGATGAAGATTTCCTCAACGCAGTCCTTCTCGCGGTAGCCAGTCCTGGGGCCAAATGGGATGGGCATGGCGCAAAAAGGACCCTGAAATCACAGTTGCTGGATTTCGAGGCAACCCTGTGGATGCATTGGATCAAGAACCGCATCATGCCGACAACGCACGACGCAACCCTAAGCCTTCAACGCGTGATCCTCGTCTACTGCATCATGAAGGGCACGCCAATTGACTTGGGGAAAGTCCTTGTTGAAACCCTGCGCCACACTGCCACTAAGCCTAGAGGTGCGCTATTTTGCCCTGGCCTCGTCACCTTTTTATGTCGCGCATTAAACCTCCTTCCCGAAGCTGATGAAGAAGTAAGGACAATGCGGAAGGATTTTGACGAGCAATGGTGGACATGTGTAACGGGCACGCTTTCCAGGCGTCTGCAAGGTGTCAACCGCAGACCTTTAGCCCCCGCAGCGGAATCTATTGCACCAGCGCCTGAAAAGCAGAAGACGAAAAGGCGCAAGGTCACCGCAGGACGATACCCTCGCCAAACGGCGCAAGACCATCAACAAAAATCCCCAGCGCAGGAAAACACTGTCTGCGATGAGCCTCAAAATGCTCCACCGCCACAACCGCCTGCGCAGCACTCACCTCCCCGCTTTGAAACTCGTGCTGAAGAAGTTGTTGTCGAAGAACCCCAGCCCAGTCCTCCTCGCGTCAATGACATCCCTGACCAAACTCCTGAAGCCGCAACATCAGGCGAAGGCGCATCTGCCAGACCACTCGATGTAGACACATCCCTCATCTTCTCAGAGTTGCGGCAGATGTTCCAAGAAGTCACGGAACCTTTGCGTCTACATCGAGTGGTCTGTGTCAGCAACAGGCATCACTGCAAAGGCAACAAGAGGAGTTATCGCAAAGGGTCAATGCTTTGCTCCTCTTCTTAACACATTGGACAAATTCTTTCCATCGTCTGCCTATCGCACCGAACCTTTTCACGCAAAGACCAGCTGGCGCAGGGCCTTCTCAGATGCGACCACAAAGCATTCCACCGGTTCCAAGGTTCCCTAGACTGCCACCTCCACCACCGCAGGAATAAAATTATCTTTTTCTTCCTTTTGTTTTACCTTCATGTATGCGCCGTGTTTTTAATCCCATTATCGAATTACATAAATATATCTCATGCGGCGATAAGTATCACTTGTAAGCGCATATTTTTGGCTTAATAGAAACATTATTTGCTTTCTACTTAGTTGTGTTAATTCTTTCATTGCTAAGTCCCGCTTGGCCTGCTGGATGCGGTATCAGTATGATAAATCCTTGACAGGTAATGCATATGGATCTCTCTAAGTAGAACAAGCTAGCGCATGTCATGTAGTCTTGGTAACAATTAACTATTACCACTAAAAGATATTGCATGTTTGAGCTTCGATTGCATTGTGACTAACGCAATCCCTTGTAAGTATTACGAGAACTAAACTTCATGCATAAACTAGGCAAAAATGCTAGTTTATTGCTAAAACGCATAAGGAGTATCGGAAGGAAAACTTAATGATTTTTTCTCACTTAGGCATTAATGGATCAATTAATAAAAAAATTAGCGCTACAAGTCTCTTATAAACGCATGAGGTTGCTACCGCAATAGCCTTGGTATTTTTCACATTTAAGTCCTTTTCCTCAATTTATATTATTTTCTTTCCGCAATACATCTATTTTTCAAACTACACCACTCAATTTTCTTTACTTACCTAGCATGTGGAGAAATTAAATCAGTGAATATATAATTTTTGTTCCATTTCCCTATGGATTCGACCCTAAACTCATCAGGTACTACTTGATTTAATCAGTTTATACTTGGATTGATTTAAATCTGCGACTATTCCACCAACCATACCGATAACCAATCAGTGGTCATATCCTCTAGAAGTATGCAAGCATTTTCCACTATATTTGACAATAGAGTCCCACCTGCAGCTGCATCAACAATCGTTTTTGTGCTAGGAGTTAAACCATTATAAAACAATTGAACCTGAAGCCAGTCGGGATATCCATGCTGAGGGCACTTCCTCAATAGCTCTTTAAATCGCTCCTAGGCTTCAAATAACTGCTCATAATATTGTTGTTGGAATGTCCCAATCTCGGTCCTCAGCTTGACCGTCTTTGCAGGAGGGAAAAATTTCTTCAAAAAGGCCTGGACCAAAGCATCCCAGGTGGTGATGCTCCTAGGGTTAATAGACTGCAACCAATCTCGTGCTTTATCCTGCAAAGAAAAAGGGAATAAACGTAAGCGAATAGCATCCTCAGAAACTCCATTAATTTTTACCGTCCCACAAATATCCAAAAACTATTTAAGATGAGAATTTGGATCCTCGGTGGGCGATCCTCTATATGCACAGTCCCGGGCCATCTGAATGAGACCGGTCTTCAGCTCAAATTTGTTGGCATTAATCGGGGCGTAGACAATCCCCAACTGTTGCCCCTGAAACACGGGCTGAAAGTAATCTCTAATAGGCCTAGGCTCCTCAGGTGGATTTTGGTCAGCCATTTGAATAATTTCTCTGTTTTCTCTTCGAATCCTATGAATTGTTCTTTCGATCTCGGGATCCAACGGTATCAATTCTCTACTACTACGCATACAAAAGCAAAACTACCCTAAAAAGGAAAGAAAACAATTATGGAAAGAAATAAAGAAAAGAAAACAACTAATCTAAATATGGAAAATATAATCTAGAAAAGGAAACAAAATAACCTAATATGGAATGCAAAAATAAATACGGCACAACACAAATAAGGAAACAAACAAATAAGGAAAAACTAATCTAAAAAGGAATAACAAGAAATAAATAAGGAAAAGATTACACAACTAAAAGAAAAACTAAGCTAGAATAACAAGTATGGAAAGAAAAACAAATAAGGAAAAAAATGCAATCAACCTAAAAAAGTAAAAATACAACCTAAATTAAGATCAAACATTTTTTTTCACAATATCAATCTAGCTAAATGTGCCAATCCCCAGCAACGGCGCCAAAAACTTGATGTGGACTTTTCCTTACCGCAAGCGCACGGGTCAAGTAATAATATAGTGAATGTAATTCGAATGTCGTCCTCTGGATTGGATTTTTAAGCAAATCAAGTATTGTGAATTATCTCGCTCAATTTTATTTAGGGATCAAAAAGTGATGAATGAATGGTATAAAAAATAAATCAAACAAGTAAAAAAAGTGTGGAAATTCAATTGGGAAAAATACTTAGGGAATTGATTTCGCCGATTAGTCTAGGATTGATTTTAAGGAGTAAGTTATTATGCACAATGAAATTATGAGCCTAAGACCCTTTTATCACAACTACCTCGCCCGAGTATAATTGATTCTCATGCAAATTAATCTACTTGATATCCCTATCTAAGTTGGTTAACATGCAAGGCAATGAGATCTTTGGACCAATTCTAAAGTTAATCTAAAACCGTCACGAATTAGAAAGAAAACTTTAGTCATGCAATCTTGAGTAAGTCTATATTAAATCCCCTCTCCTGAGCTATATTCAAAACTTAAATCATTCAACTAATGGCCAATTAATTGAAAGCATTAAATCAAGATTACAAACATAATAAACATTGCACAACTTAAACCATAAATCAATCCATAAACAAAATCAACTACATGAATCCCTAAGCTATGTGTTTAGCTACTCATGAATATGATTACAAGCTCAACTAAACATAATAAAGCCATAAACTCTGGCTAAAGAAAAGGAAAGGGAAAAGAAAACTCAATGTAGGCCGAGACCGAACGTCCCCGTCACGATCCCCACGAACAATGGGTTGATTTCCGAACAAGAAGTCCCAAAATTCATCCCCCAAAAACCTAGCCGAAAGGAAGCTTATATTCTGATTTTTCGTCGTAGCGTCGAGACGCTATCAAGACAGCGTCTCGACGCTGCCTCTAAACACGCGCGTCTGGAATGGAAATAACGGTAGCGTCGAGACGCTATTGTCACAGGGTCTCGACGCTGTAACGCTGCCGCCTCTTATAATTAAGGAAAACCAGCGTCGAGACCCTCCAAGAGTGGCGTCTCGACACTGATGGGCAGAATGCCCTATCTTGGCTCCTTGTTGCTTGAACCTTCCGGTTCTTTGGCATCTTTTCACGTCCCGAACGCCCGATTAACTCCAATTTCACGTTTTATCTCTAATCATCGCTTTCCTACAAAATAAACAATAAAGCACAATAAAATGACCCAAAAATCATAAAAGACTAGCTTAATTAAATAAGTAAAGATAGCTAGCTATTAGGGGTGAAAACCGTTCGGGTCGGGTCTGGTGGGGTATTCTTCAAAACTGACCCAACCCGACCCAGTTCGGGTTTTCATTATTGAAAGCCGACCCGACCCGATTAAAATCGGGTCGGGTCGGGTCGATTTTGAAGAAGAATATGGTATATAACAACTAAAGAACCCAATTTTTGCTCAAAAAAAAAAAACTAAAAGAATCCAATTTGTAAAACTGTTTTGAAGTAAAAAACACCCTCTATAAAGAAAAATCAAGATCAATATTTCAACATAAAAATAGAAAGAAAAGCAAAAGAAAAATAGATCCTCAATTTTTTAGTCGATTTTTCAATGCACAGATCAAAACAAATTTTCAACGACAATGGAAGTGGATTCTTTCTAGAAGGGTTTCAATTCAAGATTTTGTCTTTGCAAAGGAGATACATATATTCTCACTTCCACCAGCAGAAATATTGTGAAGAATAAAAAGAAAAACAAAACATCTAGATCCAAGAAAAAATATCCATCCCAAAATAAGAACAACATGCAAGAGAAAAACAAAACCCAAAAACAGATCCAAGAGAAAAATGCAAACCCAAACTAGATCAAAGAGAAAAAAAATGCAACCTAGATACAAAAACTAGAAGAAGAAGAAGAAGAAGAAGAAGAAGTAAAAGCCATTAAAAGGAAAATCAAGAGCAAAATAAAAGAGGGAAAAAGTACCTAATCTTAATTTGTCCTGCAAAAGTAATATATATATTTTCTTATAAATATAGTGGGAGACAGCGGCGGAAGAAGTCGACGCCGTACATGGTGGAGGAGATGGCGGTGGAAGGAGTCAAGGAGACGGCGAAAAAGAGAGACTGAGAGAGAGCGGGAAGGAAAAGAGACAGAGGAGACACTGGGAAAGAGAGAGAGAAGACGAAAGAGAGACTAAGAGAGAGGCGAAGAAGACGGAGACAAACAAACGAGACTGAGAGAAAGGGAGAAAAAGAGGCAGCGAAGAAGAAGACAATTGAAATAAAGAAACCCTAAAGTTTATATTTAACTCAAAATCATGAACCGAACCGAACCAAGTCGGTTCGGTCTTAATAGATATAGAACCCGAATCGAACCGAACCGGTTCGGTTCGGTTCTCCTGTTCGGTTCGGTTCGGTTTCTTTCACCCCTACTAGCTATGCTCGCTATCACGTCCTCAAATTGAGGCAGCAAATTTTGAAATGAAACCGGTAATATTTCAGATGTTGCAAATCGTGGGTCAGTTCCATGGTTTGTCATCTGAAGATCCTAATTTAAATCTTAAGTCTTTTCTAGGAGTTAGTGATTCATTTGTAATTCAAGGAGTGTCTAGGGATGCCCTTAGATTAACTTTGTTCCCGTATTCTCTTAGAGATGGAGCAAAGGAATGGTTAAATTCTTTTGCTCCAGGATCAATTAGGACTTGGAATGAGTTAGCGGAAAATTTTCTTAGTAAGTATTTTCCACCAACTAGGAATGCCAATTTGAGGAGTGAGATAGTGGGATTTAGGCAACTTTAAGTTGAAAATTTTATGAGGCTTGGGAGAGATTTAAGGAGCTTTTGCGAAAGTGTCCCCACCATGGTTTACCTCATTATATCCAAAATGGAAACATTTTACAATGGGTTATGTTGGATTTAATGTCCTATAAACTCATAGTTTGTAAAACATTAAACATATTCTATTTCAATAAAGTCGTTATTGAGGTTATTAAGTAAAAGATGTTATTGAATATGTAAATTGCGAAAGTTTAACCTAAATCCAATAAACTAAAATCCTTGGCTATAACATGAATACTCGAACTATATGTAGAGACATATCATAGGATCAAGTTCAAGTTTATAGTCAAACTAGTCTATAGTATAAGGATAGGGAAGGGTGCCTTATCTTGGGGACATTATGGGCGCGACCCACATTATATTAAGTACAAACAATGAGATCCTAAATCGTTCATGTGGAAACATGCAAGTGGGGGCATCCTATGCAATGAGTTTGCATAAGACTGCACCGCAAAATAGGTCCCTTTCTCTTTATAACGCCGTTTACTGTAGAAACTGACTATTTCACAAGATAACCTAGGTAACTCGATCTTAATCATGAGCTAACTATGAACTCCTGTTTATACGAGATTATCCTTTGATCTGCATGGGTGAGAGTGGTCAGACGCCGCCGACTCAACAAGCCTACCATTTTGGGGAGAAGACCGAATAGATAGTTAGGGACATAGTCTCGCAAGACGAAATTCACTCCTACCCATTTCAAAACCGGTAAAAAGGGTATTATCGTACAACGTGTTTGACACAATAATTTAATTATGAATTAAATTAGAAAATAAGAGATAACGTATTTAAAATTGTTTTAAATACTATATATATGAATTAGGATTCATATATAATAGATTGAACAAGGTGACAAAGATTAATTGGATTAATCATATCAAATTAATTTCAAATGTTTCAAATTAATTACAAAGAAATCAATCTTAATTTAGAATTGAAATTAGAGTTAATTTGCAAGCTGGAAATCATATTTCAAATCTAAGTTAGTAGATTTAGTTGGATTCCCACTCTTGCATGTGATACAAAGTGGAAAACAACACATCCATGAACTAGTTGCATGTATTGTGACATCGACACCTAGAATCCACTATGGCTTGCATCTACACCATGTGTCTTGCATCTTGAGGCTTTTCTTTGGATGGGATCACTCTATAAGAAGAGTGTAAATCAGATTGAAGCTCAAGAGAGCCATTTCCATAAAGTTATGCAGTTGGAATTTAGTCTCACACTTGCTCATCTCCATATATCTCTCAAGTGCTTGAACATTCAAGCATTCCCTTCCCATTGCCTATCTCTATAGACTCCCACCAGTCATTCTTTGCCCGGAGAATAGTAGGGAAAACACTAAGGGTTGTCCTAAGAAGATTGGAGAAGAAAAGAATCCACGGAGGTCCACCTATTGTGCTGCAAAAGGTTGGTTCTTCTAATCTCTCTGTTTCTGTTTTTCATTAACAAACATGCTTTAGGAGTACAAATGATGTAGTTAAGTGCTTTCGATCTTCAATTGCTTCAACATGTGTTATGAACACCTTCAATAGGTCCCACTACTATCTCATATCGGAATAAGGCCTATAACAATAAGATAGGATTCTTTGAATCGTTCAAGATCGGGAAAAAGGGTATTATCGTAAATTGTGTTTGACACAATAATTTAATTATGAATTAAACTAGAAAATGAGAGATAAAGTATTTAAAAGTGTTTTAAATACTATATATATGAATTAGGATTCTTATATAATAGATTGCACAAGGTGACAATGATTAATTGGATTAATGATATCAAATTAATTTGAAATGTTTCATATTAATTACGAAGAAATCAATTTCAATTTAGAATTGAAATTAGAGTTAATTAGCAAGCTTGAAATCATATTTGAAATCTAAGTTAGTGGATTTAGTTGGATTCCCACTCTTGCATGTAGATGCAAAGTGGAAAACCACACATCCATGCACTAGTTGCATGTATTTTGACATGAACACCTAGAATCCACTATGACTTGCATCTCCACCATGTGTCTTGCATCTTGAGGCTTTTCTTTGCATGGGAATACTCTATAAGAAGAGTGTTAATCAGATTGAAGCTCAAGAGATTCATTTCCATACAGTTATGTTGCTGGAATTTGGCCTCAAACTTACTCATCTCCATATATCTCTCAAGTGCTTGAACCTTCAAGCATTCCCTTTCCATTCCCCATCTATATAGACTCCCACAAGCTGTTCTTGGCCCGGCGAATAGTAGGGAAGACACTAATGGTTGTCCTAAGAAGATTGGAGAAGAAAAGAATCCACGGAGGTCCATCTATTGAGCTTAAAAAGGTTGGTTTTTCTAATCTCTTCGTTTCTGTTTTCCATAGAATAAGCATGCTTGAGTAGTAAAACTGATGTAGTTAAGTGGTTTCGATCTTCAGTTGCTTCAACATGTGTTATATGAACACCTTCAATAGGTCCCCTTACTAGCTCATATCGAAATAAAGCCTGGAACAATAAGATAGGATTCTTTGAAACGTTTAAGATCGGGAAAAAGGGTATTATTGTAAATTGTGTTTGACATAGTTATTTAATTATGAATTAAATTAGAAAATGAGAGATAAAGTATTTAAAAGTGTTTTAAATACTATATGTATGAATTAAGATTCATATATAATAGATTGCACAAGGTGAGAATGATTAATTAAATTAATCAAATCAAATTAATTTGAAATGTTTCATATTAATAACCAAGAAATCAATTTCAATTTAGAAAATAAATTAGAGTTAATTTTCAAACTTGAAATCAGATTTCAAATCTAAGTTAGTGGATTTAGTTGGATTCCCACTCTTGCATGTAGATGCGAAGTGGAAAACAACATCCATGTACTAGTTGCATGTATTTTGACATGAACACCTATAATCCACTATGGCTTGAATCTCCACCATGTTTCTTGCATCTTGAGGCTTTTCTTTGCATGGGAATACTCTATAAGAAGAGTGTAAATCGGATTGAAGCTTAAGAGATCCATTTCCATAGTGTTATGTTGCTGGAATTTGGCCTCAAACTTACTCATGTCCATATATCTCTCAAGGCCTTGAACCTTCAAGCATTCCCTTTCCATTCCCTATCTATATAGACTCCCACAATCCGTTCTTGGCCCGGCGAATAGTAGGGAAGACACTAATGGTTGTCCTAAGAAGATTGGAGAAGAAAAGAATCCACGGAGGTCCACCTATTGAGCTTAAAAAGGTTGGTTCTTCTAATCTCTTCGTTTCTGTTTTTCATAGAAGAAGCATGCTCTAGGATTAAAATTGATGTAGTTAAGTGGTTTTGATCTTCAATTGCTTCAACATGTGTTATATGAACACCTTCAATAGGTCCCCTTACTAGCTCATATCGAAATAAATCCTGGAACAATAAGATAGGATTCTTTGAAACGTTTACGATCGGGAAAAATGGTATTATTGTAAATTGTGTTTGACATAGTTATTTAATTATGAATTAAATTAGAAAATGAGAGATAAAGTATATAAAAGTTTTTTAAATACTATATATATGAATTAGGATTCATATAGAATAGATTGCACAAGGTGACAATGATTAATTAAATTAATCATATCAAATTAATTTGAAATGTTTCAAACTAATTACAAAGAAATCAATTTCAATTTAGAATTGAAATTACAGTTAATTTGCTAGTTTGAAATCAGATTTCAAATCTAAGTTAGTGGATTTAGTTGGATTCCCATTCTTTAATGTTGATTTAAAGTGGAAAACAACACAGCCATGCACTAGTTGCATGTATTTTGACATGAACACCTAGAATCCACTATGGCTTGCATCTCCACCATGTGTCTTGCATCTTGAGGCTTTTATTTGCATGGGAATACTCTATAAGAAGAGTTTAAATAAGATGGAAGCTCAAGAGATCCATTCCCATACAGTTATGTTGCTGGATTTTGGTCTCAAACTTACTCATCTCCATATATCTCTCAAGTGCTTGAACCTTCAAGCATTCCCTTCCCATTCCCTATCTCTATAGACTCCCACAAGTCGTTCTTGGCCCGGTGAATAGTAGGGAAGACATTAAGGGTTTTCCTAAGAAGATTGGAGAAGAAAAGAATCCACGGAGGTCCACCTATTGAACCTCGAAAGGTTGGTTCTTTTAATCTCTATGTTTCTGTTTATAATAGAATAGGCATGCTTTAGTAGTAAAATTGATGTAGGTAAGTGGTTTCGATCTTCAATTGGTTCAACATGTGTTATATGAACATCTTCAGTAGGTCCCCCTACTAGCTCATATCGAAATAAAGCCTGGAAAAATAAGATAGGATTCTTTGAATCGTTTAAGATCGGGAAAAAGGGTATTATCGTAAATTGTATTTGACACAGTTATTTAATTATGAATTAATTTAGAAAATTTGAGATAAAGTATTTAAAAGTGTTCTAAATACTATATATATGAATTAGGATTCATATATAATATATTGCACAAGGTGACAATGATTAATTAAATTAATCATATCAAATTTATTTGAAATGTTTCAAATTAATTACCAAGAAATCAATTTCAATTTACAATTGAAATTAGATTTAATTTCAAAGCTTGAAATCAGATTTCAAATCTAAGCTAGTGGATTTAGTTCGATTCCCACTCTTGCATGTTGATGCAAAGTGGAAAACCACACATCCATGCACTAGTTGCATGTATTTTGACATGAACACCTGAAATCCACTATGGCTTGCATCTCCACCATGTGTCTTGCATCTTGAGGCTTTTGTTTGCATGTGATCACTCTATAAGAAGAGTGTAAATCAGATTGAAGCTCAAGAGAGCCATTTGCATAAGGTTATGTTGCTGGAATTTTGTCTCACACTTACTCAGCTCCATATATCTCTCAAGTGCTTGAACCTACAAGCATTCCCTTCCCACTCCCTATCTCTATAGACTCCCACAAGTCGTTCTTGGCCCGGAGAATAGTAGGGAAGACACTAAGGGTTGTCCTAAGAAGATTGGAGAAGAAAAGAATCCATGGAGGTCCACCTACTGAGCTGCAAAAGGTTGGTTCTTCTAATCTCTCTATTTCTGTTTTTCATAGAACAAGCATGCTTTAGGAGTAAAATTGATGTAGTTAAGTGCTTTCGATCTCCAATTGCTTCAACATGTGTTATATGAACACCTTTAATAGGTCCCACTACTATCTCATATCGGAATAAAGCCTAGAACAATAAGAGAGGATTCTTTGAATCGTTCAAGATCGGGAAAAAGGGTATTATTGTAAATTGTGTTTGACAAAATTATTTAATTATGAATTAAATTAGAAAATGAGAGATAAAGTATTTAAAAGTGTTTTAAATACTATATATATAACTTAGGATTCATATATAATAGATTGCACATGGTGACAATGATTAATTGGATTAATCATATCAAATTAATTTGAAATGTTTCAAATTAATTACCAAGAAATCAATTTCAATTTAGAATTGAAATTATATTAAATTTCAAAGCTTGAAATAAGATTTCAAATCTAAGTTAGTGGATTTAGTAGGATTCCCACTCTTGCATGTAGATGCAAAGTGGAAAACCACACATCCATGTACTAGTTGCATTTATTTTGACATGAACACCTAGAATCCACTATGACTTGCATCTCCACCATGTGACTAGCATCATGAGGCTTTTGTTTGGATGGGATCACTCTATAAGAAGAGTGTAAATCAGATTGAAGGATAAGAGAACCATTTCCATAAAGTTATGCTGCTGGAATTTTGTCTCGCACTTACTCATCCCCATATATCTCTCAAGTGCTTGAACCTTCATGCATTCCCTTCCCATTCCCTATCTCTATAGACTCCCACAAGTCGATTTTGGCCCGGAGAATAGTAGGGAAGACACTAAGGGTTGTCCTAAGAAGATTTGAGAATAAAAGAATCCACGGAGGTCCACCTATTTAGCTGGAAAAGGTTGGTTCATCTAATCTCTCTGTTTCTGTTTTTCATAGAACAAGCATGCTTTAGGAGTAAAATTGATGTAGTTATGTGCTTTCAATCTTCAATTGCTTCTGCATGTGTTATATGAACACCTTCAATTTGTATCAGAGCATGATTAGAGCACTTTATTTGTATTAATTTTACTATGGTGGGTACCATTCATAAGATGAATTTTTCTGTGTGCTAAAGTGGAGTTTTCTGGTTTGGCATTTTATTGAGCTTTAATTTCTTCATGAAAATGTAAATCCTCGGAAATGTTTGAGCTTTAACGTGCGTTTAAGGGTCTGTAAATTTTATAGAGTCAATAGAGTCTATATAGGCTGTAATTTCGAAGAAAACTGAAGAAGTCGCAAGTTGGAAATGCAAGCAGTAGCTTCTGGTCGAGACAGTGTCGGGATGCTGTTCATGTAGCGTCTCAATGTTGTTCATATACTCATCTAGGCGCGTTTGATTTCCAGATCCTGTTCGGTTCAGCTGCTTCATATGGGTCTGATTCGGTATGAAGGCAGTCAGTTCAACCTCTTTTCACTCATTTCAAGCCCGGTTCAGTCCTTGGAGGGACGGTTCGGGATGGTTCGTGAAGCTCGGGATCACTACAAGAAATTTTTAATAATTATTATTGTAATAATTAGTTAATTGTTTGATTGAAAATTCCAAACCAATCCACTTTAGCTTGTTTTTTAATTTATTTATGCATTGTTGAATGTATGATTAAATTGGATTAAATGTATGTGCATTATGAGCATGCCATATAGTTTTAAAACCCCACCATAGGAAAGCATGATCATGCATTAATTTAATTATTATAAGAGTTATTAATAATTTCTAATGCATGATTGAAATTTCATGTGTATTAATATAAATGTTGTACTAATTTAGGGAGATTCATGCTTGAATGGTTAATTTCCTATTTGAATAATTGATATAATAGTTATATTTATTAAAAGAGAGAAAAATTAACCAAACATGAAGCATGAAATTTCTTTAGTTTGATTATAAATGTTATATTCAAATTAGGTTTGTTATAGGTTAATTTTATAATTGTTATAAATGAGATAGGAAATCTAAAAACTATAACAAAGATAAGGTGCATGCTCACATAGGGTTAATTTGAATCCAAATTTTCGAACAATTTCAATTAGATTCAAATAGGTTGATAAGCTTGTAAAACAAAGGTTACAAGAGAACTCAATCGGCAAGATGCTGTCTAAGGCTGGACATATTTAAGTTGACGGTTTACGGAACACCTCCTACCTGGGCATCGAGTCGGTTCTTGATTTAAAGTTAACCCAGTTTTATGAGCATGCACGTGTGAGATGTGAGGTTATAAATCGTTATCACCTAGACATCATAACTTAAAATGAACTTAGACTTAGGGTTTATTCAATTAGTCGGAATACGCCTAAGTATAAGTATACCCAAAACCGTTTAAAATACCTAGTGAGAGGGGAGAGATATATCAAATCCATTTTCCTCTCACGTTCTCCCTTTTGTTCACAACGTGAGATTTATGCTTGGCCTTGTGTTGATTATACCTCAACTGCTCCATTCGGAAGGTGTTTGCATAAATCAATAACAAGGTGAATGGAGAAAGTATTTATAGTAAGTGAGTGAACGAAGTGTGTCAACACATCCTGCGGTCTCTTCTATTAGGTTGCACCGTAAGATTTCCATGTTCTGCCTGCTTGTATGCTCTGGAGCAACTAACCATTCAGAGGGTTGTAACATGGATATCGGAACAACGAAAACTCCAGAAATGGATAGGATTACTTAGGACCATTTCCAACATTAGTTTTTCCATTCGGTAGCATTGTTAGGGTCGTTCTCTATAATCTTAAAACGGCGGAAGCAATTGAAGATCGAAAGCACTTAACTACTAATTGTACTTCTAAAGCATGCATGTTCTAAAATTCCCGAAACAGAGAGTTTAGAAGTACCAACATCTTGTAGCTCAAATGGATGGACCTCCTTATAACGTTTTCCTTCTCCAATCAACTCTGGACAACCGTTAGTGTCTTCCCTACTATTCTCCGGGCCGAGAACAACTTGTGGGAGTCTATAAAGATAGGGAATGGGAAGGGAATTCTTGAAGGATCAAGCTCTTGAGAGATATGTGGAATGAGTGAGTTTGAGACCAAATTCCAGCAACATAACAGTAAGGAAAAGGCTCTCTTGAGCTTCAATATGATTTACACTCTACTTATAGAATGATCCCATGCAAAGAAAAGCTTGAAATCAGTTGCAAGACACATGGTGTAGATGCAAGTCATACTGGATTTTAGGTGTTCATGTCACAATACATGCAACTATTGCATGGATGTGTTGTTTTTCACTTTGTATCAACATGCAAGAGTGAGAATCCAACTAAATCCACTAACTTAGATTTGAAATCTGATTTCGAGCATACAAATTAACTCTAATTTCAATTCTAAATTGAAATTGATTTCTTGGTAATTAATTTGAAACATTTCAAATTAATTTGATATGATTAATCCAATTAATCATTGTCACCTTATGCAATCTATTATATATGAATCCTAACTCATATATATAGTATTTAAAAAACTTTTAAATACTTTATCTCTAATTTTCTCATTTAATTCATAATTAAATTATTGTGTCAAACACAATTTACGATAATACCATTTTTCCCGATTTTGAACGATTCAAGGAATCTTATCTTATTGTTCTAGGCTTTATTCCGATATGAGCTAGTAGGGGGTGATAACTGCCCAAAAGGTAGTTATTTAGGCCTCATTTATATAAGGATTTGTGTGTCTTTAATGCTTAATAGGATTGATTTTAGAGAGATATTACATGATTTAACCCATTTGGAAGAATGGAAGCTTTGGAAATCACTTTGTGCACATTATGCTGCTGAGCGACTGGAGGGAGCAAATTCTATGCTGCAGCAAAACTGGGAACAGAAACTGCCACATCACAGCTCGTTAGCCAACTTCATGAACCGACTTCTATTGAGTGATTTTCGTGATAAAGGAGCAAGGAGAGCCCTACACGTGTCCAAGTTGACCTAATTCAAGTCTCCTCTCCTTCTATAAAAGGAAGAAGTCGTCCAAGTCAAATTCATTCCATGTTTTCCCTTGGAAGCCGAATAGTATAGGGAGATTGAAGATTATCAAGAACACCATCATCCGCAAGCTGATTAGGGAGTTTACTTTCTTTATTAACTTGTGTTTATGGACATGCATACTCAGATTGTAATTCGTATTCCTATGCCTATTATGAACTAAGTAGCTTAAGGTGTTGGTTAGGAATAATGTGATTAATGTGCTTCATCTCTAGTAATAAAGTGACTATCGCATTTTGGTTAATTGTTGTGCTTAATCTCATTTTATGCCCGCCTGGCCAGCCGGTATGGATAGCTCTCTCTAATTTCAGGGATGATTTAGAGAGTGTGTGGCAATTATCCACACTACGATCATTGTGTATTGGTGAACGCCAGTGACTGAGCTAGGGATAGCCAGTTGCCTAGTGCTTGATCGGTCGTACTTCATTGGGTTTGAAACATATCCCAAAAGATCCAGAGTTCCGGAAGGAATCCGCTAATAATACTGCGAGAAATGCATGATCAATAATATTGCTAGAGCATATCTTAGAACAATCACTAAAACCTAACCAGCGCCTGTCTTTAATCTGTCTATCTATTTGTTTACTCGTTGTTCTGTCATTTATTTTGCTTCAGCATAATTCCGATAAAACCCAATCATTTTACTATTCTTAAAACCATTAAAAAGTTACGCAAAATAGATAAAGTGGAAGCTCATTCAGACCTTGGATTGATAATATTACTTGCTGTAGACTGTGTATACTTGCACAGTATTTTGGAGTCAATTTATCTTATATTTTTAACCACTCCAGAAGTACAACAAGTTTTTGGCGCCGTTGCCGGGGAACTTGAATAAGTTTTTATCTGATCTGTTTTGTGTATGTGTTTTAGTGGTTTGGTGCTAGAACTTTTTGATTGTTTCTTTTGTTTTTGCCGGTGTGATTTTGGTGCATGAGCGATCCGCCTGGGGTACGGTTTGAGCTTGATCCAGAAATTGAAAGGACATTTAGGAACAGAAGGAGGGAGCAGCTCAGAAACCAGATGGAGAACGTGCCGCAACTTCCACAGGTTCATGAAGGTCCAGCAGCAGCAAACCCCCAGCAGAATCCGTTGCTGCAGCAACACCCACTGTTTGAGCAAAATGAGCAGCGAAATAATCAGGCTGAGAATCCTATCTTGATAGCGAACGATAGGACCAGAGCCATTCGAGCGTATGCTGTCCCGATGTTTAATGAGTTGAATCCAGGGATTGCACGTCCCCAAATCCAAGCGACGAATTTTGAAATGAAACCGGTAATGTTTTAGATGTTACAAACCGTGGGGCAATTCCATGGTTTGTCATCTGAAGACCCTCATTTACATCTTAAGTCTTTTCTAGGAGTTAGTGATTCTTTTGTAATTCAAGGAGTGCCTAGAGATGCTCTTAGATTAACTTTGTTCCCGTATTCTCTTAGAGATGGAGCAACGTCATGGTTAAACTCTTTTGCTCCAGGATCAATTAGGACGTGGGATGAGTTAACTGAAAATTTTTTGAGTAAATATTTCCCACCTAATAGAAATGCTAAATTAAGGAGTGAAATAGTAGGGTTTAGGCAACTTGAGGATGAGACTTTTAGTGAGGCTTGGGAGAGGTTTAAGGAGCTTTTACGGAAGTGTCCCCACCATGGGTTACCTCATTGTATTCAAATGGAAACATTTTACAATGGTTTAAATGGAGTAACCCAAGGTATGGTCGATGCTTCGGTTGGAGGGGCCCTTTTGGCAAAAACTTTTGATGAAGCCTATGAAATTTTAGAAAAAATATCTATTAATAGTTGTCAGTGGTCGGATGTTAGAGGCACAAATAAAAAGGTTAAGAGTGTATTAGAGGTTGATGGTGTGTCCACCATTAGGGCTGATCTTGCAATGATTGCTAACGCTCTTAAGAATGTGACAGTGATTAGTCATCAGCAGCCACCAGCTATGGAGCCTGCAGCAGTGGTGAACCAAGTCACGGACGAAGTATGTGTTTATTGCGGTGAAGACCACAACTACGAGTTTTGCCCCAGCAATCCAGCGTCTGTGTTTTTGGTAGGTAATCAGAGGAACAACCCTTATTCTAACTTCTATAATCCAGGTTGGCGCAACCACCCCAACTTATCATGGGGAGGTCAAGGAAATAACGTACAAGCGTAACAGAAGATGAACCAGCCGGGATTTGCTAAAGCGCAGGTAATGCCCCAGCAAAATAAGCAGGCTTTGCCCCAACAACATTCGGGAAGTTCTCTCGAGGCAATGATGAAAGAATTTATGGCTCGTACAGACGCTGCAATTCAAAGTAATCAAGCTTCAATGAGAGCCCTGGAATTGCAAGTGGGTCAGCTAGCTAATGAGCTCAAGGCAAGGCCTCAAGGGAAACTTCCATCAGATACTGAACACCCTAGAAGGGAAGGTAAGGAGCAGGTAAAGGCAGTTACTCTTAGGAGTAGTAAGCCATTAGAAGAAAGAATTGAGCCTAGTAAAACCCAGGTTATAGATAAAAATGGTGATATAAATAATAATGTTGTTGTTGAGGAAGAGTTGGGGTCTGGTCAGGGTGCTGGAGGCAGTAATAAAAATGCTGGAGCATCTGGTTCTGTGCCAGATGTAGAACCACCATATGTGTCGCCCCCACCTTATGTACCACCTCTACCTTTTCCACAAAGGCAAAAGCCTAAGAATCAGGATGGTCAATTTAAAAAGTTTTTAGAGATTCTTAAGCAATTGCATATAAATATCCCTTTAGTAGAAGCTATAGAGCAAATGCCTAATTATGCTAAATTTCTTAAGGATATTTTGACTAAAAAGAAAAGGTTAGGTGAGTTTGAAATTGTATCTCTTACTGAGGAGTGTAGTGCTATTCTTAAGAATGGGCTACCCCCCAAGGCTAAGGATCCAGGGTCATTTACTATACCTGTGTCTATAGGTGGAAAGGAATTAGGTAGAGCACTCTGTGATTTAGGTGCAAGCATTAACCTTATGCCTCTTTTGGTCTATCGAAAGTTAGGTATTGGTGAAGCTAGACCTACCACAGTTACACTCCAATTAGCTGATAGGTCTATCACATATCCAGAGGGTAAAATTGAGGATGTCTTAGTAAAAGTTGATAAGTTCATATTTCCTGTTGATTTTATTATTTTAGACTATGAGCCTGATAAAGATGTCCCAATTATTCTAGGTCGTCCATTTTTGGCTACTGGTAGGGCATTAATAGATGTTCAAGAAGGAGAATTAACAATGAGAGTCTGTAATGAGGAAGTGAAATTTAATGTCTTTAAAGCCATGAAATATCCAGACGAAATGAAGGATTTCTCCTTCATTAGGATTCTGGAGAGCACAGTTATTGAGACAACAATACAAGATTCAGCTGATAAGCATTTGGAAAACCATGGAGAGGTTAGTGTAGAGGATTTAGAAGTTTGTTCTTTAGATAGAAAAAATGAAAAAGAATTGTTTAGGTGTGAGGATGTTTTTGAGTCTTTAGATTTAGATCAAAGAAAGGCTCCCCCAATTAAACCATCCCTGATTGAGGCACCTACTTTAGATTTGAAACCTTTACCAGATCATCTAAAGTATGTGTATCTTGGGGAAAGTGAGACGTTGCCCATTATTGTTGCATCAGATTTAATGTCGGGGCATGAGGAGGCCTTAATAAAATTGATGCAGCAATACCGCAAAGCTATAGGTTGGACATTGGCTGATATTCAGGGGATTAGCCCATCTTTTTGTATGCACAAAATCACTCTAGAGGAGGGATCCGTTAGGAGTATTGAGCAACAAAGAAGGCTTAACCCTGCAATGAAAGAGGTTGTTAAAAAGGAGGTAATTAAATGGTTGGATGCTGGCATCATTTATCCGATTGCCGATAGCAATTGGGTAAGCCCTGTCCAATGTGTGCCTAAGAAAGGAGGTGTCACTGTGGTGAGCAATAAAGATAATGAGTTGATCCCCACTAGGACAGTAACTGGCTGGAGGGTTTGTATGGATTACAGAAGGCTTAATAAAGCCACCCGAAAGGATCATTTCCCTCTACCATTTATCGACCAGATGTTGGATCGATTGGCTGGTCGGGCCTACTACTGTTTCTTGGATGGTTATTCTGGGTATAACCAGATTACTATTGCTCCTGAAGATCAGGAAAAAACCACTTTCACCTGTCCTTATGGGACGTTTGTTTTCAGGCGAATGCCTTTTGGCCTTTGCAATGCTCCAGCAACATTTCAGCGGTGTATGTTAGCAATTTTTTCTGATATGATTGAGTCCACTGTTGAGGTATTTATGGACGATTTTTCAGTGTTTGGAGGGTCTTTTCAGAGTTGTTTAGATAATTTAGGAAAGGTATTAAAAAGATGTGAGGATACCCATCTAGTTCTTAATTGGGAGAAATGCCACTTCATGGTGAAGGAGGGCATAGTGTTAGGACATAAAATTTCTAAAAATGATCTACAAGTTGATAGAGCAAAAGTTGAGGTTATTGAAAGACTAGAGCCACTGAATTCAGTGAAGGGAATTCGGAGTTTTTTAGGACATGCTGGATTTTATAGGAGGTTCATAAAGGATTTTTCCAAAATCAGTAAACCTCTTTGTAACTTATTGTGCACTGATCATGTTTTTGACTTTAATGCAGATTGTAGGAAGGCTTTTGAAACATTGAAGGCTGCTTTAATCTCAGCACCCATTCTCTGCGCACCTAATTGGAATTTGCCATTCGAGGTAATGTGTGATGCGAGTGATGCTGCAGTAGGTGCAATGCTGGGGCAGAAGCAGGGTAAATTTATTCATCCTATATATTATGCAAGCAAGGTTTTAAATGAGGCGCAGGTCAACTACACAATTACTGAAAAGGAGTTGTTAGCTGTTGTGCTTGCTTTTGAGAAATTCCGGCCATATTTGGTTGGATCCAAAGTCACGGTGTTCACGGATCATGCAGCAATAAGGTATTTAATGTCAAAGAAAGATGCAAAGCCTAGACTAATTCCTTGGGTTTTATTACTGCAGGAATTCGACTTGGAGATAAAGGACAAGAAGGGATCAGAGAATATCATTGCAGATCACTTGTCTCGTCTTGATCCATCATCATCTTTGCTGGAGCAATCTGCCATTTCCGATTCTTTTCCAGATGAACATCTTTTTGCTGTTCAGGTAAAGGTAGTCAGGGATGTCCCTTGGTATGCTGATATTGCTAACTTTTTAGTGAAGGGAGTCACCCCTATTGATATGGATTGGAGGCAGAAGAAAAAGTTTAAGCATGATGCAAAATTTTTCTATTGGGATGAGCCATTTATGTATAAGCAATGCTCTGACGGTATTATTCGTAGGTGCGTTTCAGGTGATGAAGCAACCGAAATCCTGGAGCAATGTCACTCTTCGCCGTATGGAGGCCATTTCAGCGGTCAAAGGACAGCTATGAGGATTTTGCATTGCGGATTCTTCTGGCCTACCTTGTTTAAGTATGCCCACTGGTTCTACAAGCAATGTGACGTTTGTCAAAGGAGAGGAAACTTGGGGCCTAGAGATGAAATGCCTCTTACTTACATTTTAGAAGTTGAACTATTCGATGTATGGGGTATTGATTTTATGGGGCCATTTCCCCCTTCTAATGGCAATGTTTTTATCTTATTGGCAGTGGAATACGTGTCCAAGTGGGTGGAGGCCATTGCATGCCATCAGAGTGATGCCAAGACGGTTTCAAGGTTTCTTCAATCGCACATCTTCGCGCGGTTCGGGACACCTAGAGCTCTAATAAGTGATGAGGGTACACATTTTGTTAATAATATCTTAACTAAGCTTTTAGCTAAGTATGAGATTAAGCATAGGATAGCTACCCCTTATCACCCACAAGCAAATGGCCGAGCTGAAATTAGTAATAGGGAAATTAAAGCTATTTTAGAGAAAGTAGTCCATCCATCTAGAAGGGATTGGTCCTTTAGGTTGGATGAGGCTCTTTGGGCTTATAGGACAGCTTATAAGACTCCTCTAGGTATGTCTCCCTATAGGTTAGTATATGGGAAAGCTTGCCATTTACCATTAGAGCTTGAGCATAAAACATTTTGGGCTTTGAAAAAGTTAAATTTTGATCTGAGTCGTGCAGGAGCAATAAGAATGCTGCAGCTTAATGAGTTAGAAGAATTTCGTCAATTTTCTTACGAAAATGCGAAAATGTATAAGGAAAAGACTAAGCTGTGGCATGACAAAAAAATTAAATCTAAGGAGTTTGTCAAGGGTCAAAAAGTTTTGCTTTATAATTCTAGATTAAAATTATTTCCTGGAAAATTAAAATCTAAATGGTCAGATCCGTTTGTTGTGATTGAGGTTTTCCCCCATGGAGCAGTTACTTTGCAAGATGAAAAAGATGGGAGAGTCTTCAAGGTGAATGGTCAGCGTGTCAAGCATTATTGGGGAGAGGAGTTTCAGTCAAAATATCCTTCCCTAAGGTTGGTTGATGATTGAGAGAGCAGGACTTTTGCGGGAGCATTTCACAGAGCAAAATTTTGAGCTCCCAGATTTTGTATTGATTTTAAGTTTCTCTAATTTGTTTTTAATTCCGATTAGGTTAGGTTTGATTTTTGCATAGTTTATTAGATCTCAGTATTTTTATTATTTTAGATTTTATTTCGTTTTGAATCTTATTTGATTTTATTTTCGGGTTATTTATTTAAATTATCTTTCAATTATCTTTTAATTAGTTAGATTTTATTACATTTTATCTAGATTTTATTTTCAGTTATTTGAATTCTAGTTTTAATTAATAGAGATTTTCTCTAATTTATTCGGCTTCTTTTGAAAATAAAAGATTGGGATGATTGGTTAAAATTTAATTTGAATTTAAAGAAAAAAAAATCTTTGATTTTTCTTGTTTTGAAATTCGAATTCCGTATCTAAGATTCTTCAGGTTCAGCAGATTGTTGCGGCAAAGATATGGCGAAAGCAAAATCATCTGAATTTCAAGGGTTTCCGTTGGAATTAATTATTTTTACCGTTGGATTTTTCTTTGAATTTTCGCAGGTAAAATTGCATGCATCATCTGATGACGCCACGTGTCGCAGAGTAATCATTCGAAGGCTTCAATGATGGACAGCACACCAATTTTTACCATGGCCGTTTGGAATCCACGATTTTACCGTTGTTAGTTTCAAATTTTCAGGTTTGTATTTTTAAATTTAAACGGTAATATAATTAATGTGGAAAATCTTTTTAGTTAGGATTTGAATTTGCTGGAGCCTTATTTATTCACAGACGCTGGTAAGCTTCTCCCACTTCGTCTTCTTAATCCCATTTTTGCCATCTGCATTCTTTTTCTCTGACAAAACCGTTCATACCTCCATGGCCAAGACTAGAGTTAGGAAAGAAAGAGAGAGTGAAGAAAGGGAGGTGTCGGTCACACCGGAAGTGAAAAAATGGAAAACTAAGAAGAAAAGAACGCCAGAAGAGAAGGAGGCGAAGCGAAGACGGAGGCAGCAGAGGGCTGCAGAACAAGAAGTCATCCAAGAAACAGAGGTTGTTCAGAATCTTGAGACAGAACCGATAGTTTCTGCTACGGTTCAGGAAGGGAATACTGAGAAGGAACATGAGACAGAGGTCGAAAGACAAGTCGCAGGTATGCCTGAAAAAGAGAAAACACCAGAGCCGGTGCAGGAGGCTCATGTTGAAATCATTATGCCTGAACCGCCCAAGCGCCGCCGCATCAAGAGGAAGGCGGGTCGCGTGAGGGTGATTCAGAACACTCCATCACCTCCGACGTTGGACTCTGAGGAAGAAAAAAGGGAAGCTGAGAATAAGGAAAAAGAAGAAGAGGCAAGAAAGGCAGAAGAAGAACATTTGCGCAAACAGAGAGAAAGCAAGGGCAAAGGAATTGCCGAAGCATCGGGGGAAATTGAGGAGCCGAGGGCACCATTCATTCGCTTCGTCAACGATCTTGCTCGAGCAAAATACCAGGAGGTGCTGAAACGGGACTTCTTGTTCGAACGAGGATTTGGCAGTGATTTGCCCAGGTTCTTGGAGTCTGGAATAGTGAACCTCGGATGGAGGCAATTTTGTGCGAAACCAGAACCTGTCAATTCCAACATTGTTCGAGAATTTTACGCCAACCTTGACGTTAAGAATGATTTTGAGGTTATCGTTCGAGGTGTGCCTGTACAGTGGAGTCCTGAGGCCATTAATGAATTGTTCGATCTCCAGGATTTTCCGCATGCCGTTTTTAATGAGATGGTGGTTGCACCATCTAGTGATCAACTGAGTGCGGCTGTCCGGGAGGTAGGCATTGAGGGGGCTCAATGGAGGGTGTCAGAGACGCGGAAGCATACGTTTCAAGCTGCTTATTTGAAGAGTGAAGCCAACACTTGGATGGGTTTCATCAGGCTACGCTTGCTGCCGACAACACACGACTCCACAGTATCTCAGGACAGGGTATTGCTTGCCTTTGCCATTCTTCGCTCGATGAGTATTGATGTAGGAAAAATTATTTCTTCTGAGATTGTTGGTTGCTGGAAAAAGAAGGTGGGGAAGCTGTTCTTTCCAAACATTATCACAATGTTATGCAGTAGGGCAGGAGTGCCCACGGTTCCAGAAGATATGATCATGACTGATAAGGGAATCATTGACACACCTAATCTGGCGCGGCTTCAGCGTACGCAAGAGGCTCGCCAAGGAGGGTTGGTGTATGGCGTTAATCAGATCCTAGAGCAACTGACAGTGTTGACCAGTAGGTTAGAAATTGCTGAAAGGCAAGCTCAGACCTACTGGACTTATGCTAAAAGGAGAGATGATGCGCTCAGGGGGGCCTTGCAAACCAATTTTTCAACACCGTATCAAGCCTTTCCAGTGTTTCCCGATGATTTGTTTAATCTTTGGATACCACCTCCACCTGTTGAGCGAGAAGAGGATGTTGATGAGGAGCAGGGTCAGGAAGACTGACTGATGGGATGACCTGGAGCGAGCATTACTTTTGTTTCTCCATTTTTGTTTGCTCGCGCATATTGACCCTGCTCACTGTTATAATTGCTTGTTGATAGCGAGCAGAAATGTCGCTATTTTAGTCTCAAATTATTAAGCTTTTTGGTGCTTTAATCGTGTTTTTAATGAATATATTTAATGAATTTTGTTATTTTGTCTTTAGGAGCATAAATGATGATTTTGGGAGAAAAAGAGCCAAAATTGATGGAATTATAGCCCAAATCAAAGTATGAAGCCCAAAGAAGACATCCATGAGGAAAAGTCCAAGAGAAATGAAGAAGAAGGCCCAAAAATCAGCCCAAAAAGAAGCTGATTTTTCTGGAAAATCTGGACAGCGTCTCGACGCTTAACAAGGCAGCGTCGCGACGCTGCCCTTTCTTGTTACCCAAGCCGCGTGCGCAGCAGCGTCGCGACGCTTGGCAAGGCAGCGTCGCGACGCTACCCCTTTTCCAGGCCTATAAATAGGAGCCCTTGGTGCCTCATTTGGAATCATCAATCATTCAATCATCCTTCCAATTCCTTTCTTTCCTTTCTTAAGACTCCTTTTTTGGAGCCCCTCTCAAGGCTTTTGAGCCTTTTTGAGAGGGTTCTTCTAGTGGGAATTTTTGGGGAATTTTGGGGAGCAATTCTAGAGGCTCGAGGAGTAGTCAGCGGGGGCTCCAAGCGTCAGCAAGGGGTTTTTCGACGGTCAATTCCTTTTCCTTTATGCCTTTTAAAATGCTTTCCCTTGTAATTATTGTGAATATTATGTGTAGCTAAACCCCAATTTGGGGTCTTGAAATGAAATGTTAGTGGAAATATTGTTATAATTTCTTGTCTCTTGCCCATGTTCTAATTATTTGTATGGATGTGCTTAATGCTTTACTCAATCTGGCCAATTGTGTAATGATTCGATTCTTAATGGAAACTCGACGGAGAGAAATTAGGATAGATCATAATCCATGCAACTAGTTTAATTGCCCGTTGTGACACCGGGATTAGTTGATTAAACTTAGATTCCTAAAATGAATCAGAGCATAATAATTAATGATTTTTAATAGCGCTAAGGACACTTAGGTTGTTAAAATGAATTAATTACAATTAGGGGAAACCGACAGGAGAACCTATGTGATTAACGGAGATTCTAGGTTTATAATTAGTTGGGCAATGAGATAGGATAATTATAGCAATTATTTAGCTAACCATTGATTTTCAAGACCCCTCTTCCCATTTCAAGAAAAACTCTTTCTCCACATTTTAATTCTGATTGATCAAATTTGTTTTTATTAAGTCTTTTTATTCAAATTCTTTTTATCACATGAGCTTGGTCCCTAAATATTATTTCACCTAAGTATTTTCAGTGCTCAAGAGAATTTTAATTAATTGCTTAAATTTCGCTTCGCCTCCCTGTGGATTCGATACTCGGAATACTTTCCGTTTTATATTACTTGTGGCCCGTGCGCTTGCGGAAATCGTACCAACACTTGTCTTGTTTCTTTTTAATTTTTTTTTACTGCGAAAAAATATATCTACTTTGTAATGTTTTTCTATGATTTTAATGAAATTTCTGAATGTTTCTATTCCATGAGCACTGACTAACTCTAACTTAACTATTTTCTTCTGAATTTTTGAAGATTGGACTGATTACGCTTAATTAGATCAAGGTATTCTGATCTCCAGAAACCTTTTGCTTGAGCATTTCTTCTAGCCTGGACTGTTGCTGCGGCAAGAAGATTTTGAAGGTAGTATTGACTTATATGATCCACTTTAAGCTTAATCTAAGTCCCATGTTTAGTTTAAAAATTCAGATAGAAAAATTTAAGTTTGGGGGTATACTTGCTTATTTAAGGATTCATTGGGGACAATGAATAATTCAAGTTTGGGGGACTTTTTGCTACTCCAATTATTTTGCTCGAGCATTCCTCTCCTTCAAATTAAAATTTGCTAGGTTATTGAGTAACCGGGGACATTTGTGATACCCACAGTTTGTCTTCGCGTCAAAAGATGACCTAGGAAATGTGAAAAAATGATGAGAAAAATTATTTGCTGAAAAATTATTTGTTGAAGATTTTGCTGAAAAAATTGACAGAGCAAAAGTTTTGAGGGATGAATGATGATCCAGCAGTTTTTCTGTCTCCCAGAACTTAGGTGAGCTTCATCATAAAATGTCGCCATTCTGAGGGGCAAGAGATAGAATAACTAAGGATTTTTTAGCTTTATAATGAGTATTGAGCCTAGTTGGTGATGAGCTTGAGGCAAGGGTATACTGCACCATAAAGTGGGTCATCCCGTGCTTAAGAGCTTAAAAATATGTTTTGAAATGTCTGATAATAGAGCTAGGCTGTGGTGAGTTCTTAGAATTAAGTTTCAAAGTGGTGATTATTTGTCCATGCCGGGGGAATCATTTTGCTGCAGCAGAGCTTGGTTTTGCAGAGTGCTCAGGTAAAGGTTAAAGGTAGTGTTGGACTGTCTGGTTTGATTAAGCTAATTCTTTGTCTAATGTTTTGAAATTCTTGAAGGAAGGTTGGTTAGTAATTCTCGGGACGCGCAATAGTTCAAGTTTGGGGGTGTGATAACTGCCCAAAAGGTAGTTATTTAGGCCTCATTTATATAAGGATTTGTGTGTCTTTAATGCTTAATAGGGTTGGTTTTAGAGAGATATTACATGATTTAACCCATTTGGAAGAATGGAAGCTTTGAAAATCACTTTGTGCAGATTATGCTGCTGAGCGACTGAAGGGAGCAAATTCTATGTTGCAGCAAAACTGGGAACAGAAACTGCCACATCACAGCTCGTTAGCCAACTTCATGAACCGACTTCTGTTGAGTGATTTTCGTGATAAAGGAGCAAGGAGAGCCCTACACGTGTCCAAGTTGACCTAATTCAAGTCTCCTCTCCTTCTATAAAAGGAAGAAGTCGTCCAAGTCAAATTCATTCCATGTTTTCCCTTGGAAGCCGAATAGTATAGGGAGATTGAAGAATATCAAGAACACCATCATCCGCAAGCTGATTAGGGAGTTTACTTTCTTTATTAACTTGTGGTTATGGACATGCATACTTAGATTGTAATTCGTATTCCTATGCCTATTATGAACTAAGTAGCTTAAGGTGTTGGTTAGGAATAATGTGATAACTGTGCTTCATCTCTAGTAATAAAGTGACTATCGCATTTTGGTTAATTGTTGTGCTTAATCTCATTTTATGCCCGCCTGGCCAGCGGGTATGGATAGCTCTCTCTAGTTTCATGGATGATTTAGAGAGTGTGTGGCAATTATCCACACTATGATCATTGTGTATTGGTGAACGCCAGTGACTGAGCTAGGGATAGCCAGTTGCCTAGTGCTTGATCGGTCGTACTTCATTGGGTTTGAAACATATCCCAAAAGATCCGGAGTTCCGGGAGGAATCCGCTAATAATACTGCGAGAAATGCATGATCAATAATATTGCTAGAGCATATCTTAGAACAATCACTAAAACCTAACCAGCGCCTGTCTTTAATCTGTCTATCTATTTGTTTACTCGTTGTTCTGCCATTTATTTTGCTTCAGCATAATTCCGATAAAACCCAATCATTTTACTATTCTTGAAACCATTAAAAAGTTACGCAAAAAAGATAAAGTGGAAGCTCATTCAGCCCTTGGATTGATAATATTACTTGCTGCAGACTGTGTATACTTGCACAGTGTTTTGGAGTCAATTTATCTTATATTTTTAACCACTCCAGAAGTACAACAGGGGGCTTAATGGACCTATAGATCATGGGCTCCAACGATTCGAGGCTAACCGACTAATCTCATTAACCAAGCTAGCCAACATTCGTTAACTACCAGAACACTCCACTATAGCCCAGTAGTTGCACTTCCCTCACCATAGATATATTTCTGTCCACTTAATTTAACCATGTTCAGTAAGTCGATCTTTCATAGGTTGTTCGTAGCTATAGCTAGGTCAAATGACCGTTTTACCCTTATAGTACTTCTTGTTCCTTAAGTTCCACTAATCCTCTATTGAACAATCGGTTTGTGGTCCCACCATCAAACCCAAGTCCCTTTCGTGCCATGAAGAGGGTGGGGCCCCTTGTTCAACTCCCGGAGTTAGTACTTAAGGGAACAACCCCTCTACTATCCCTGAAATGTGTAGGAGCGAATTTCGTCTTGCGAGACTATGTTCCCAAGCTATCTATTTGATCTTATCCCCAAAATGGTAGGCTTACTGAGTCGTCGAAGACTGTTCACTCTCACCCATGCAGATCAAAGGATAATCTCATAATAGGAGTTCATAGTTAGCTCAGGATTAAGATTGAGCTACCTAGGTCATATTGTGAAATAGTCAGTTTCTACAGTAAACGACGTTATAAAGAGAAAATGACTTATTTCACGGTCCAGTCTTATGCAAACTCATTGCATAGGAAGACCCCACTCGCATGTCTTCACATGAAAGATTTAGGATCTCATTGTTTGTACTTAATACAAAGTGGGCCACATCCATAGTGCCCCCACGATAAGGCACCTAACCCTATCCTGATACTTTAAACTATTTTTACTATAAACTTGAACTTGATCCTATGGTATGTCTCTACATATAGTTCGAGTATTCATGTTATAGCCAAGGATCTTTGTTTATTGGATTTAGGTTAAACTTTCACAATTTACATTTTCAATAACCTCAATAACGACTTTATTGAAATAGAATATGTTTAATGATTTACAAACTACGAGTTTATAGGACATTAAACCCAACAAACTCCCACTTGGACTAGAAACTCTAGTGGGGCACAGGAAGTGAGGTGTGAGAGATACATAAAGACAATAAACTAGGGCATCAACCATACCCTTACATTTCTCCCACTTGCCCTAGTCTAACAAAGCTCGTAGTCCAAGATTTACTAGGTGACCTTCAAAAACTTTAGTCGTGAGGGGTTTTGTAAACGGATCAGCCATGTTGTGCTCTAAAGCAATCTGCGTCACGATCACATCTCCTCGTTGTATGTTCGCCCTGATGAGACGATATTTGCGCTCAATATGCTTTCCTCGCTTGTGACTTCGAGGTTCCTTAGAGTTTCCAACTGCTCCACTGTTATCACAATAGAGAGTGATAGGCAGTTGCATATTTGGAATGATTTCCAACTTTGTTAGAAATTTCTTAGCCATACTGTCTCTTTTGCTACTTCGCAGGCGACTACGTACTCTTCTTCCATGGTAGAATCAACAATGCAACCTTGCTTAACAATCCTCAATACTACTGCTCCTCCATTTAGAGTAAACACAGACCCCGATGTTGACTTTCTTGAATCTATATCGGTCTGAAATTTTGAGTCCGTGTATCCTGTAAGGATCAGATCCTTAGCTCCATACACGAGCGTATAATCCCTAGTTCTCCTTAGATACTTAAGGATGTTCTTAACTGTAGTCCAATATGCATGTCTAGGATTAGACTGATATTTGCTGACAATTCGTAGGACATAGCATATGTCGGGTCTGGTACACAACATGGCAAACATCAAAATATTGATGTGCAAATCTCTAACCGCAAGTGTACGGGTCAAGTTATAATATAGTGAATAAGAAATTTGAATGTCGTCCTCTGGATTGGTGTCTAGCCAATTTTAATTATCGAAAATATTCTTGGCCAATTTTATTTAGGGAATCAAATTAAGTGAGAATGAAATAAAATCAAACACAACAATAATGCAAAAAGTGACAATCAAATGGAAACAATGGTCTTAGGGATTTGACTTCACCAATTGGGATTATGGAATAATTAATGGATTTATAACATGCAATGATTCATAAATCTTGGAAACCTAATATCACACATACCTCTCCCGAGCATAAATGATTCTCCCACATGCAATTGAACCTGATATCCCTATCTAAATTCAATAAACATGCAAGGCATTAAGGATACCATTTTTAACGATTTCTAGAATTAACTATTATCTCTCGATCTCTAGCTAAATCCTAGTTTTGAATATTGATTTCTAAGCTAAATCCTCTCTCCCGAGTTAGACTTAAGCATAAACAACATTCAATTTATGGCCGGTAAATTGTAAGCATTAAGGGTACAAATATGAATAAATGAATCAATAACATAAATTCCATAACATCAATCCATAATTGCCCAATTGCTACATCAATCCCTAAGAATTAAAAACCTGGCTAATCATACAACGCTTTACAATATAACTACGGTCTAAAATAGCCATAAACACTAACTAAAGTAAGAGAAAGAAGAATTAAACTCGTTGTAGGCCGAGATCGAACGTCCCCGTCACGATCCCCACGAACAATGGGTTGATTTCCACCTTGCTCCCTTTGTTTCAGCCTCAAAATTCTCTGTTCGGCCATGTTTTACGGCTCCCAAAACGTTCCAAAAGAGAATCCCCAAAAACCTAGTCGCAGAAAGCTTATATTCTGTTTTTTTCGTCATAGCATCTCGACGCTGTCAAGACAGCGTCTCGACGTTGCCTTCAGATATGGAATGCCAGCGCCAAGAAGCTCAAGAGCTAGCGTCTCGACGCTAGCCTGCAGTTGATCATATGTTGACTTTTTATTCTTTTGATTCTTTTCGGTTCTTTTGCATCTTTTCACGTCCCGAGCACCCGATTGACTCAAATTCCATGCTTAAGCCCTAATCAACACTTTCCTACAAAATAAACAATTAAGTGCAATAAAATGGCCAATAAAACATCAAAGACTAGCTAAATTAATTAGGGAAAACTAACTAGCTATGCTCGCTATCAAACACCCCCAAATTTAAGCTTTTGCAAGTCCTCGAGCAAACTAAAAATCAAGCATATAATAGAAGAATGGATGCAACAAACATGACTCAATCCTCAAGTCTCAAAAGTCAATAGTCAAGCAAGCAAGAGACATGCACACAAGGACCAATGAGGGAGACAAATTAAATTTTTTCCAAAATTAACTTGCACAAGCGAGATCTGACTCAACGAGATCAGACTCTACTAGCCCGGGATTGGATTATTAAACTCTCAGCTCATCTTCCCTCTACACTGGCACTAAGGTTTTACTAATGAGTTAATGGAACAAATTAGTTTGTTTTCCTCCATACTTAGGTGCTTATAATTAACAATTAAATTAAGCATGTATACGTGGCACTAGCTTTCACACACCCATTGCAGGGACCCTTAACCTGAGTTTTCTCTGGTTGGCCTAATTGATCACAACAGGGGTAGCTCTTTTTGCCTAAACTTTATTAAACTGCAAATTGTGCACATGCCATGGCATAATTTTTCTTTTCTTTCAAAAGTAAAAACAAGAATTATTTTTCTTTCATGATCATGATAAGCATATATTCTTTTCTTTCCTCCTAAGCAAGATCAAACATGCTAATTTGCAAAAAATTAACTCTTTAGCTCTACCCTACACCTATCGAGGTGACAACAAGCATATGAACCCAATAATTCGCTCCTAAGCATTCAAATCCAAATCTAGCCAAGACAAATACTCTACTCATACAAGCCATCTCCTAGAAAAAGTTTAAAAAGTCTCCTCTTTTGGGCATTCATGCTTACAACTCATCACAAGCTTGAAAATTAACAAGAAAGCCTATCCTAGGACATCATAGTCATGCAAAAATACATCCAGAAAACAACCATATGCTCAATTCAAAGAAAGCTCAAAACTATAGCCCGAACTCAGATGCTCAAGGGCTCCACAATCATGCTAATCCACCCCCAAACTTAAAACATGCATTGTCCTCAATGTATAAAGAAAATAAAGCATAACAAGCATGAGAACAATAAAAGAATGAAAGGAGTGAACAAAACTGGCCTGGAATGATGTTGACTTCTTGACTGAAAGCTTGAAAGCTTGAAAGCAAAGGAGAGACAGAAAACAAGACCTACAAAACTGACACAACCAATAAATAAAACTCAAAAGAAAGACATAACTAAACTTACTTGGGTTGCCTCCCATAAGCGCTTGTTTAACGTCATTGGCTCGACGTGTTGACCGAATAGGTATCAAGGTGGTCTCCTGTCAGATGTCTCATCACTGGTGCTCTTCCTAGCAGCTCTCCTATAGCCCATCAACATGGTATTTGATGTGTTCTTGGGGTCCTCAAAAGCTTTTAAAACTTCCTTTTCCTGTTGGACTCTGATGATTAGCTCCCTGCGTTCAATATCAATTATAACCCTCCCTGTAGCAAGGAATGGTCTCCCTAATATAATAGGCATGGCAGGATTCTCTTTAATATCCAACTGTTGGGTTCCTAGAGTGAGTAAAAATATGAGATAAAAGACTCTAGAATTCCTGTGCAAGTATACACAGTCTGCAGCAAGTAATATTATCAATCCGAGCCCTGAATTAGTTTCCACTCTACCTATTTTTGTGTAACTTTCCAATGGTTTCAAGAATAGTAAAATGATTTGGTTTTATCGGAATTATGTTGAACCAAAGTAAATGACAGAACAACAAGTAAACAAATAGATAAACAGATTAAAGACAGGCGTTGGTTAGGCTTTAGTGATTGTTCTAAGATATGCTCTAGCAATATTATTAATCATGCATTTCTCGCAGTATTATTAGCGGATTCCTCCCGGAACTCCTGATCTTTTGGGATATGTTTCAAACCCAATGAAGAGCGACCGATCAAGCACTAGGCAACTGGCTATCCCTAGCTCAGTCACTGGCATTCACCAATACACAATGATCGTAGTGTGGATAATTGCCACACACTCTCTAAATCATCCCTGAAACTAGAGAGAGCTATTCACACCGGCTGGCCAGGCGGGCATAAAATGAAAGTAAGCACAACAATTAACCAAAATGAAATAGTCAATTTATTACTAGAGATGAAGCACAATAATCACATTATTCCTAACCAACACCCTAAGCTACTTAGTTCATAATAGGCATAGGAATACGAATTACAATCTGAGTATGCATGTCCATAACCACAAGTTAATAAAGAAAGTAAACTCCCTAATCAGCTTGCGGAAGATGGTGTTCTTGATGATCTTTAATCTCCCTATACTATTCGGCTTCCAAGGGAAAACATGGAATGAGTTTGACTTGGACGGCTACTTCCTTTTATAGAAGGAGAGGAGACTTGAATTAGGTCAACTTGGACACGTGTAGGGCTCTCCTTGCTTCTTTATCACGAAAATTACTCAACAGAAGTCGGTTCATGAAGTTGGCTAACGAGCTGTGATGTGGCAGTTTCTGCTCCCAGTTTTGCTGCAGCATAGAATTTGCTCCCTCCAGTCGCTCAGCAGCATAATCTGCACAAAATAATTTCCAATGCTTCCATTCTTCCAAATGGGTTAAAACATGTAATATCTATCCAAAACCAACCCTAATAAGCATAAAGGACACACAAATCCCTATATAATTGAGGCCTAAATAACTACCTTTTGGGCAGTTATCACCAACACAAAAAAATCAACAGGAAGAAAAAATCTACCTACTTTGATCAGAATATTCTCAACAATCCCATATGGAATAACCTTAGACTGGTCAGCCAACTGAACTCTAACAGAAGTAGATTTTATTTCTCCTATATTAAGCTTTTTGCACAGAGATAGAGGAATTATGTTTATGCTAGCCCCTAAGTCACATAATGCTCTACAAGAATAAGTACCAAAATTACAAGGAATAGTGAAACTCCCTGGATCAATCAATTTCTCTATCACTGTCTGCTGAACACGAGCACTGCATGTTGATGCTAAATATACAGTCTCCATCTGACTCTCATTTTTCTTCTTGTTGAGCCATTCTTTCATTAATTTTCTGTAGTGAGGCATTTGCTGCAAAACATCTGAAAAAGGAATATTAACATGTAAACCCATAAAAACATCTAAAAATTTGTCAAACTTAACCTTAGAATTTTTCTTTTTCTTTGATTTATGAACTAAAACAATAGGAGAAGGGATAGAGGGCTCAGGATTAAGCTTTTCAGCTTCATTTGAGGTGGTGCCTTCTTAAACTTCTTCATTGAGTTCCTCTGGTTCAGTAGTCTCTTCTTCCACAGCTAATTTAGTCTCCTCCTCATAATGCACAGATACGGCCTCCAAAGAAGATTTCTCCTCTTCAGCTGGGGCTTTACCTTTGTTCATGGTGTTGACAACACTTACCAGTTGTCCCAGCTGAGTCTCTATATTCTTGATGGTTGTAGAATGACCATTGACAGTAGTGTTTATTGCAATCACGACCTCCTCAAGCTTATTTGACCTGTTACTTGATTCTGCAATAAAAGCTCCAACGAGATCCTCTAAAGATTGTTTACTTTCTTGTTTAGGAGTGAAGCCTGGAGGATTCAACACATTCTTATTATTAGCATAGGAAAAGTTCTCATGATTTCTATTGCTAGGGTGATAATGTGTAGGTGTAGAATTATTATTATACCCCCTAGAATTATAGTTCGAAACATACTGGACCTGCTCGAGATTTTCCTCCTGAGTCTAGGATGCGAGGGCAGCTACAGACTCAATCGATTGAGAACTTCCTGTACCTGAAAACTTTAAAAATGCAATAGCCAAGGAAGACATATGGGCCTGCAGTGCACTTACGGTATCGATCTCAAACACTCCGACAGCAATCTTTTTGGGTCTCGACCACTCAGATGGCCACTGATAGCTATTGGTGGCCATATCCTCTAACAAAGTCCTAGCACTCTCAACAGTCTTGGACAATAGAGTCCCACCTGCAGCTGCATCAATGATAGTCTTTGTGCTAGGAGTTAAGCCATTATAAAATAATTGTACCTAAAGCCAATCGGGGTAGCCGTGCTGAGGGCACTTCCTTAGCAACTCTTTAAATCTCTCCCAAGCCTTGAATAGCTGCTCATCAAATTGTTGCTGGAATGTCCCAATTTCAGTCCTCAGCTTGACCGTCTTGGCAGGAGGAAAGAACTTCTTTAAGAATGCCTGGACCAAAGCATCCCAAGTGGTAATGCTTCCAGGTGGAATTGATTGCAACCAGTCCCGAGCTTTATCCTGCAAGGAAAAAGGAAACAAACGTAAGCGAATGGCATCTTCAGACACACCATTTAATTTTACCGTCCCACAGATGTCTAAGAAGGATTTCAGGTGAGAATTTGGATCCTCCATGGGTGATCCTCTATAAGCACAATCACGAGCCATTTGAATGAGACCTGTTTTCAGCTCAAAATTATTAGCATTGATCGGGGCATAGACAATCCCCGACTGTTGCTCCTGAAAGATTGGCTGAAAGTAATCCCTAATAGGCTTAGGCTCCTCAGGATTAGGATTGGCCATTTGGATATTTTCTTGATTTTCCCTTCGTAGTCTATTAAAAGTTCTTTCGATCTCTGGGTCAAAGGGAACTAAGGTCAACTCCCTAACCTTTCGCATGCACCAACTACACTAACCTAAAAAGAAAAAAAAAGAAAGGAAAGAAAATAAATTAGGAAAGAACCAAGAAAAGGAAAATAACTAAATCTAAATAAGGGAAATATAATCTACAAAAAGGAAAGAAATAGACTAATATGGAATGCAAAAACAAATATGGAAAAAACAAATAAGGAAACTAACAAATAAGGAAAAACTAATCTAAAAAGGAAAAACTAAAAAAAAATCTATCAATGGAAAAATCAAACAAATATGGAAAAATCTAATTATAGAAAAGAATCAACAAAGGAAAAAATGCAAGCTACCTAAAAACAAAAATAACAAAAATAACAAAAAAAATACACCCTAAACTAAGACCGGACAATTTTTCTACGATCTTAAAAATGACTAAATATGCCAATCCCCAGCAACGACGCCAAAAACTTGATGTGCAAATTGCTAACCGCAAATGTACGGGTCAAGTTATAATATAGTGAATAAGAAATTCGAATGTCCTCCTCTAGATTGGTGTCTAGCCAATTTTAATTACCGAAAGTACTCTTGGCCAATTTTATTTAGGGAATCAAATTAAGTGAGAATGAAATAAAATAAACACAACAATAATGCAAAAAGTGACAATCAAATGGAAACAATGATCTTAGGGATTTGACTTCACCAATTGGGATTATGAAATAATTAATGGATTTATAACATGCAATGATTCATAAATCTTGGAAACCTAATATCACACATACCTCTCCCGAGCATAAATGATTCTCCCACATGCAATTGAACCCGATATCCCTATCTAAATTCAATAAACATGCAAGGCATTAAGGATACCATTTTTAACGATTTCTAGAATTAACTATTATCTCCCGATCTCTAGCTAAATCCTAGTTATGCATATTGATTTCTAAGCTAAATCCTCTCTCCCGAGTTAGACTTAAGCATAAACAACGTTCAATTTATGGCCGGTAAATTGAAAGCATTAAGGATACAAATATGCATAAATGAATCGATAACATAAATTCCATAACATCAATCCATAATTGCCCAATGGCTACATCAATCCCTAAGAATTAAAGACCTGGCTAATCATACAACGCGTTACAATAGAACTACGGTCTAAAATAGCCATAAACACTAACTAAAGTAAGAGAAAGAAGAATTAAACTCGTTGTAGGTCGAGATCGAACGTCCCCGTCACGATCCCCACGGACAATGGGTTGATTTCCACCTTGCTCCCTTTGTTTCAGCCTCAAAAGCCTCTGTTCTGCCTTGTTTTACGGCTCCCAAAATGTTCCAAAAGAGAATCCCCAAAAACCTAGCCGTAGAAAGCTTATATTATGTTTTTTTCATCATAGCGTCGAGACGCTGTCAAGACAGCGTCTCGACGTTGCCTTCAAAACGTGTGTTTTCTTGAATCAAACTTACACAGTGTCTATACGCTAAGGTCGCAGCGTCGAGACGTTGTGACCTTTTAGCGCCTGATCAGATATGGAATGCCAGCGTCAAGACGCTCAAGAGCTAGCGTCTCGACGCTAGCCTGCAGTTGACCATATGTTGACTTTTTCTTCTTTTGATTCTTTTCGGTTCTTTTGCATCTTTTCACGTATGGAGCACCCGATTGACTCAAATTCCTTGGTTAAGCTCTAATCAACACTTTCCTACAAAATAAACAATTATGTGCAATAAAATGGCCAATAAAACATCAAAGACTAGCTAAATTAATTAGGGAAAACTACCTAGCTATGCTCGCTATCAACTATCAACTGCTGATGCATAGGGAATGCGTCTCATTTCCTCAACTTCTTGAGGTGTCTTAGGACTTTGTTCCTTTGACAAGTGAACCTTGTGCCTAAAAGGTAATAACCCTTTCTTGGAGTTCTGCATCGAATATCGTACCAACATTTTTTCGATATATGATGTTTGAGACAGTGTAAGCGTTTTGTTCTTTCTATTTCTAATGATTTGAATGCCCAAAACAAATTGAGCCTCACCCAAATCATTCATTTGGAATTGAGTCGCTAGCCATTATTTTACGTCAATGAGGAATCCTACATTATTCCCAATAAGTAGGATATCATCTACGTACAGAACTAGAAAAGCTACCGTGGATTTAACGAATTTCTTGTAAACAAAAGGTTCGTGAATATTCTGCTCAAAGCCATACGTTTTGATCACAGTGTCAAATCGTATATTCTAGGATCTTGATGCTTGTTTTAATCCATAAATGGATCTTTTAAATTTGCAAACTTTTTTCTCATCACCCTGGACTATGAATCCCTCTAGTTGAGCCATATAGATAGTCTCTTCAAGATTGTCGTTCAAAAAGGCTATCTTGACATCCATTTGCCATATTTCATAATCATAAAATGTGGCAATAGATAAGAGTATTCTAATCGACTTAAGCATGGCAACAGGGGAAAAAGTTTCTTCAAAATCCACTCTTTTCCACTGGGTAAAACCCTTTGCCACAAGTCAAGCCTTAAAGGTTTGAAACTTACCCTTTGCCACATGTGTCGGGCATCCCCAAATTCTAAAGTGACGTAAACTACCTTTACGCCCACTCCATAGCTCATAGGGTGTTTCGGGAACACTCTTAGAGGGAACCATGTTCAAAATGTATACGGTAGTCTCTACTGCATGTCCCTAGAACGAATCAGGCAACTGAGCATAGCTCATCATTGATCGAACCATGTCTAACAAGGTTCGATTTCTCCTTTCTGATACACCATTTTGTTGTGGTGTAGCATGGGCTGAGAGTTGGGACGTGATTCCATGTTCTATCAAATAGTCCTTGAATTTGAGGTCCATATACTCTCCACCTCGATCTGATCGTAGTGTTTTAACTGTTTTACCTAGGTGGTTCTCAACCTCGGTCTTGTAGTCCTTGAAATTTTCAAGAGCTTTAGACTTGTGATGCATTAGGTAAAGGTAGCCATACCTTGAATAATCATCAATGAAACTGATGAAATGTTCATACCCTCCTTGTGCGTTGACATTTATGGGACCACAAAGATCCGAATGCACGAGTTCTAAGGGTCCTTTGGCCCTATAACCTTTTTCAAAAAAAGGTCGTTTGGTCATTTTTCCCTCGAGGAAGGATTCACATGGTGGCAACAAGTCATCTTCTAACTGATATAGTAGTCCACTCTTTACTGATCTTTCAATCCTATTGCGATTTATGTGGCCTAATCTCAAGTGCCTAAGATAGGTATTGGGAGAAAGGTTTCGCCTTTTGTTTTGAGTTTCAGCTACTTTAAACATTTTCGTATTAAATATAGCTTTAACTTGAATTGGTCTTAACACGTATAAGTTGCTTTCAAGTTTTGCAGAACATATTTGCATACCTCTTTTGTTAATAAACACTTCATTAAGATCATAAGATACTTGGTACATATGTTCAATTAAACAAGAGATAGATATTAAGTTCCTTTTGATATCGGGAACATACAAGACATTTTCAATTAATAAAAATCTATCTCCAAAAGACAACTTTACAGTTCTTGTAGCTCTGGCTGAGACAACCTCTCCTGTTCCAACTCTGAGAGTTGCCTCGCCATCTGCCAGCATGTGTCAGGAACTAATTTCCTGTAAAGAAGAACATACATGGTTAGTTGCTCCTGAATTTAATATCCAGGCAGAGCTATCTTGCTCAACTAAACATGTTTCAATAACGAGCAAATCAGATTTACCTTGTTTCTCTTTTTCTGCCTTCTTTTATGCAAGGTATTTTGGACAATTGTGTTTCCAATGTCCATCCACGTTACAATGGAAACATTTTCCTTTATCTGCAGCTTTTGTTTTTACTTTGCTTACCATTGGAGCTTTTCCTTTCCTCTTCTCCTTCTTTTTCTTCATCTGAATACTCTTATTCTTAGAAGTGGAAGGTCCTTGGAACCTCTTGGTGGTGGCAATGTTTGCTTCCCCTTTTTGTCCCCTCGTGGGGAGACTTTGGTAGGTCTGGAGCTCGTTCAACAAAGTAGTCAGGTTATAGTCTATTTTGTTCATGACAACATTTGTCCTGAACTGAATGAAGCTCTTCGGAAGAGACTCCATTATAAAACTAACCTTACTACCCTTGTCTATGGTAGCACCGTTTACTTCGGCCACATTGAACTAGACTATCATGTTCAAAACATGTTCCCTTACAGAAGCACTTTCCTTCATACGAGAATTGTAAACATTTTTTAGAGCTTCGTGTCTAGTTTGTGAAGACGGTTGTCCAAACATACCTTGCAGCGAAGTCATGATCTCCCTTGCGGTGACCATCCTCTCGTGCTTTTTAGACAAGACATCTAAAATGCTAGCTAAGATATATACTCTTGCTTTATCATTTGCACGAGTCCATTTCTCATAAGCCTCTCGAGCATTTCGGTTTGTCGACGAGCCAGGGTTTGGTGGACATTCTTCGGTTAAGACAAATCTAAGATCATCGATTACTAGTATGGTATTCAGATTTGACTTCCAAGTTTCATAGTTATCCCGTTAAGCTTATCTGAAGGGAGTAATTGAACTAGTGAACTAGACATGCTTAGAAATTAAACAAAACTATTAGAAAATTGCTTATTAACAATTTTTTTTATAAAATCCAATCAGGTTTTAGCAAAAGTAATAATGTACCCAAGATTATTATTTTGAAATGACACTTTAGTGAGTTAGAGCAATTGCTACCGAGGGGTAGTCAATTACTCCTTCAATAAACCAAGGCGTTCTTGACTAAATACTAATGCCAGAATAACTCTTATTCCTATAGTGTTTTAGTTACCGCTACATTTGGTTAGGAATATACTAACACTTAGTAACCCTTGTAAGTGTGACCCATCGTTTTAAGATTCCAGAGAACGGCCCCAACAATGCTACCGAATGGAAAAGCTAATGATTGAAATGGTCCTAAGTAATCCTATCCATTTCTGGAGTTTGCATTGTTTCGATCTCCATGTTACAACCCTCCGAATGGTTAGTACCTCCAGGGCATACAAGCAGGCGGAACATGGAAATCTCATGGTGCAACCTAACGGAGGAAACCACAGGATGTGTTGACACACTTCCTTCATTCACTTACTATAAATACTTAGGACCATTTCCAACATTAGCTTTTCCATTCGTAGCATTGTTGGGGCCGTTCTTTGGAAGCTTAAAACTGTGGGTCATACTTACAAGGGTTACTAAGTGTTAGTATATTTCTCACCAAATGTACCGATAACTAAACCACTATAGGAATAAGAGTTATTCCGGCATTAGTATTTAGTCAAGAACGTCTTGGTTTAGTGAAGGAGTAATTGATTGCCCCTCGGTAGCAGTTGCCCTAACTCACTAAAGTGTCGTTGCAAAATAATAATCTTGGGTACATTATTACTTTTGCTAAAACCTGATTGGATTTTATTAAAAATGGTTAATAAGCAATTTTCTAATAGTTTTGTTTAATTTTTCAGCATGTCTAGCTCACTAGTTCAATTACTCGCTTCAGATAAGCTTAACGGGGATAACTATGGAACTTGGAAGTCAAATCTGAATACCATACTAGTAATCGATGATCTTAGATTTGTCTTAACCGAAGAGTGTCCACCAAACCCTGGCTCGTCGACAAACTAAAATGCTCGAGTGGCTTATGAGAAATAGACTCGTGCAAATGATAAAGCAAGAGTCTATATCTTAGTTAGCATTTCACATGTCTTGTCTAAAAAGCACGACAAGATGGTCACCAAAAGGGAGATCATGACTTCGTTGCAAGGTATGTTTGGACAACCGTCCTCGCAAACTAGACACGAAGCTCTAAAAAATGTTTACAATTTTCGTATGAAGGAAGGTGCTTCTGTAAGGGAACATGTTTTGATCATGATAGTCCAGTTCAATGTGGCCGAAGTAAACGGTGCTACCAAAGACGAGGGTAGTCAGGTTAGTTTTATAATGGAGTCTCTTCCGAAAAGCTTCATTCAGTTCAGGACAAATGTTGTCATGAAAAAAATAGACTATAACCTGGCTACTTTGTTGAACGAGCTCCAGACCTACCAAACTCTCACCAAAAAGGGACAAGAAGGGGGAGCAAACGTTGCCACCGCCAAGAGGTTCCAAAAAGGATCATCCTCAAGAACCAAGTCTGGACCTTCCACTTCTAAGAATAAAAGTATTATGATGAAGAAAAAGAAGGAGAAGGAGAAAGGAAAAGCTCTGATGGTAAGCAAGGCAAAAACCAAAGCTGCAGATAAAGGAAAATGTTTCCACTGTAACGTGGATGGACATTGGAAACGCATTTGTCCGCAATACCTTGCAGAAAATAAGGCAGAAAAAGAGAAACAAGGTAAATTTGATTTGGTCGTTATTGAAACATGTTTAGTTGAGCAAGATAGCTCTACCTGGATATTAGATTCATGAGAAACTAACCATCTATGCTCTTCTTTACAGGAAATTAGTTCCTGGCACATGTTGGCAGATGACGAGGTAACTCTAAGAGTTGGAACAGGAGAGGTTGTCTCAGCCAGAGATACAAGAACTCTAAAGTTGACTTTTGGAGATAGATTTTTATTACTTGAAAATGTCTTGTATGTTCCCGATATCAAAAGGAACTTAATATCTATCTCTTGTTTAATTGAACATACGTACCAAGTATCTTTTGATCTTAATGAAGTGTTTATTAACAAAAGAGGTATGCAAATATGTTCTGCAAAACTTGAAAACAACTTATACGTGTTAAGATCAATTACAGTTAAAGCTATTTTTAATACGTAAATGTTTAACGTAGCTGAAACTCAAAACAAAAGGCAAAAAGTTTCTCCCATTACCTATCCTAGGCACTTGAGATTAGGTCACATAAATCGCATTAGGATTGAAAGATTGGTAAAGAGTGGACTACTAAATCAGTTAGAAGATGACTCGTTGCCACCATGTGAGTCCTACCTCGAGGGAAAAATGACCAAACGACCTTTTTCTGGAAAAGGTTATAGGGTCAAAGAACCCTTAGAACTTGTGCATTCGGATCTCTGTGGTCCCATGAATGTCAAAGCACGAGGAGGGTATGAATATTTCATCAGTTTCATTGATGATTATTCAAGGTATGACTTCCTTACCTAATGCATCACATGTCTGAAGCTCTTTAAAAATTCAAGTAGTACAAGACCGAGGTTGAGAACCACTTAGGTAAAACAATTAAAACACTATGATTAGATCGAGGTGGAGAGTATATGGACCTAGAATTCCAAGACTATTTGATAGAACATGGGATCACGTCCCAAGTCTCAGCCCCTGCTACACCACAACAAAATGGTGTATCAGAGAGGAGAAACCGAACGTTGTTGAACATAGTTCGATCAATGATGAGCTATGTTCAGTTGCCTGATTGATTATAGGGATATGCAGTAGAGATTGTTGTATACATTTTGAACATGGTTCCTTCTATGAGTGTTCTTGAAACACCCTATGAGCTATGGAGAGGGCGTAAAGGTAGTGTACGTCACTTCAGAATTTGGGGATGCCCGACACACGTGTTGGTGCAAAACCCAAAGAAATTGGAACGACGTTCAAAACTGTACCTGTTTGTGGGATATCCTAAAGAAACGAAAGGTGGTCTATTTTACGATCCTCAGGAAAATAAAGTGATTGTATCGACAAATGCAACATTTCTTGAGGAAGATCACATAAGAGAACATCGACTTCGCAGTAAACTAGTATTAGATGAGATTTCAAGAAAAACTACAAAAGATCCTACAAAAGTTGCCGATCAAGCTGGTCCATCAAAAGTTGTTGATCATTCACATCCATCTCAAGAAGTGAGAAAGCCTCGACGTAATGGGAGGGTTATAATACAATCCGACCGTTACATGAGTTTAACAGAAACTCAAACCATCATACCTAATGATGGTATAGAGGATCCATTGACTTTTAATCAGGCAATAAATGATGTTGATAAGGACCAGTGGATCAAAGCCAGGGATCTCGAATGGAGTCAATATTCTTCAATTCGGTCTGGGAACTTGAAGAGCAGCCAGATGGGGTAAAATCTATGGGTTGCAAATGGATCTACAAAAGAAAACGAGACCGAGCCGGTAAGGTTCAAACCTTTAAGCCTCGACATGTGGCAAAGGGTTTTACCCAGCGGAAAGGAGTGGATTTTGAAGAAACATTTTCCCCTGTTGCCATGCTTAAGTCAATTAGAATGCTCTTATCGATTGCCACATTTTATGATTATGAAATATGGAAAATGGATGTCAAGACAACCTTTTTGAACGACAATCTTGAAGAGACTATCTATATGGCTCAACCAGAGGGATTCATAGTCCAAGGATATGAGCAAAAAGTTTGCAAACTTAAACGATTCATTTATGGATTAAAACAAGCATCAAGATCCTAGAATATAGCTCCACTCGCATATCCCCACTCGCATGTCTCCTACACGAATGCGTTGGATCGCAGCGTTTGTATCAAATACAAAGTGGGTCGTATCCATAGTGTCACCAGGATAAGGCACCTAGTCTTATCCCTATACTATAGACCCTTTAGGCTGTTTCTTGAACAATGATCCCATATGTCGCTACATATAGTTCAAGACTCATATTACAGCCTTGGATGTCTAGTTTATTGGATTAGGGTTATTATTAGGCAAAGACAAATATAAAATAACTAATAACAATTAATGGAAAAATATATCAATATTATTTCATTAATATCCGGTCAACGGTTACATTCACTATCTACGAGTTTTAGGGCATAAAACCCAACAAGAACCAAGTCCCTCTCTTGAGAGGGTGGGGCTCCCTTGTTCAAGACTCGGAGTCAGCACTTAAGAGAACAACCTTTACTAACCCTAAAACGCGTAGCAGTGAATTCCATCTTGCAAAGCTATGTACCCAGCTATCCATTTAGTCTTATCCCCAAAATGGTAGGCTTATTGAGTCGGTGATGTTTGGCCACTCTCACCCATGAAAATCAAAGGATAATCCTAAATAAAAAGGAGTTCATAGCTCAGGATTAAGATCGAGTTACCTAGGTAATATGTCTGAGATGTTCAGTTTCAACAGTAAACGGTGTTGTAAAGTGAAAGTGACTTATCTCTTGGTCTGATCTCTATGCAAACTCTTTGCATAGGACGCCCTGACTCACATGTCTTATACATGAACGATGTAAACCCGGGACTTCTCTAGGATCATTTTCTCTTGTCATCTATTGTTGGCTTAAATTGTTGGGATTACTAAGTTAAGAGATGAAAGGAAAGAAAAGGAAAAGGAAAATGGAAGGAAAAGAAAATAAAGAAAAAGAAACAAAAGTGAAAAAAAAAAAAAAAAGAAGGTGGGAAATGACAACAAGACACCCACCACCGACTAACATTCTTATCAGCCCATTATCAGCCTCATTTCTCATCCTTTTCCATTGAAACTTTTAGAGCACTTTAAGGAGAGAGTGAAGGAGGAGGAAAAAGAAGAAATTCGTGGTTTGAGGTTGAAGAAGATAGGGAAAAGCTCATGCAAAACCAGCCATTGCAGAAACTGTGTTCAACCTGTCAACCTCTGGTGTTTTAGTTGGTTTGGGCTACACAGAAGTAATCAAGAGGTGAGGTTTGATTTTCTTGAAAGTTAGTTTATTTTCTAACAAACTTCATGAAGGAAGCTTGACCTAAATCGAATGAGAAGTTGATGGTTTTTGGAATGGAAAACAGAGCGCAAGATTTTCGAGCAAACCAGGAGGATCTCTGGTGTTCTCTGATGTTTTGAGTATTCTGGAGTGCACAACTCGAATGCGAAGCTCTATTTGGTATGGTTAGAAATCTTATTCAATATCCTACAACTTTCTTGAATAATTTGTGAGCCAAATATTACTTGAAGTAGGTTTAATTTCAGGAGGAAGATAAAGGGTAGCAGAGAACCTCGAATTTTGTATTGTCTGTGTTCGGGGCAATTCTGGGCTAATTGGTTGGGAATCTCGTTTTCCTTTCTTCAGGTAAGTTGTAGAGTGTTCGAAAATGAAGAGTTTTATGTATATTTCATTAATTGTGGTTAAGTATTGTGGAAGTTATGGGTGTTTGAAGTTAGGGTATAGAATCTTGAAAATCTGGAAAGTAGAATGTGAATGTGATTCTTAATCCAGTTGTTTAGAAAATTCATGAGCATGGAAAGACAAAGCTATCTATGGTTCTAATGCTCGGTTTTGGTTGTTTGACAGGCCAAGAGGAAATAGGCCGAGTCTACAAACCGGGGAACTAGATAAGACAGTGAATGACAAAACAAATTTCGAAAATGTTCTTAAACAGTTGTTCATGATTATATGTTTTACATGCTTTTCTATGAATGATACATGGTTTTTGTGAACGGTTTCAAGCATGAGTTTTAAGCTTAGATTTTCTAATAAGGTTTATTTACGAGCACGTGGCTAATGACTTTATGAAAAGTAGTTGAAGCAATATCTTTTAAAGTAAAGCATGTGTTAGCAAATATTGTTTAATGATTTAAAGTTTTTCACGAGCAAGCTGAGTAAGCTTGAGTTTTACGAAAGATAACGATAAGCAGGCATGTTTTAATGTTTTCATGTGATTTTCAAAGATTTCTATTGACTACATGACTGAGATATTGAGCCCGAGGCTACATGGTACCGTGTGCACATAGGTTATATTCCGTTGTCGACGTTGAGTGTACTCCGTGACAACGATGCTGTCGTGAGTGCTGGGGGGCCCCACTACGACAAAGACGATGGGAGTGTTGGGCGGGCCCCACTACATCGTAGGACTAGTAACGTTGGTTGTACTGGGGGTGCCCTACACAACGTAGATCGGTCATGTTAGTTAAAACGTTGATGTATTTGATATGCCTTGCTAGACTCTTAATGACGAACTTGCGAAATGTTTTAGAAAGCCTTTATCTTTACACGTTTATGTTAAACGCTTTGATCGAGCATATTTATACGTTTAAAGGTTTATCTCGTGTTTTGACTTCCGGATTTAGAGTTTTAAAGATAGTCACTCACTGGGCTTCGTAGCTCTTTTTTTTCAAAATGTTTTCAACTTTTCAGGTAGAGATCGAGCTCCCGGTATCTGATACACTGCCAACGTCTGCTGAAAGTTCCGGATCAAGCTCCAGTACGTGGGTGGAGTTGTTTATTGAGTTTGTTCATATTGTAAATGTTTTGTACGGATTGGATAATATCGTCCTAGAGGATGTGGTTGTATAAACCCTAGTTGTAGATGTTTTTGGTTGTGATATCTATATCAGGTTATCTTCCAAACCAAGTTTTGTCAGGGCTGCACCTCGTGTATGTGAAAAGGTTTCCGTGGATTCCGTTGTGTTGTGTTTCATGTAGAATGTGGGAGTAAAAACTTGATTTTAAATATCTCGTTTTTATTACTGTTTTTTCCCACTGAAGTGTCATAAACGGACTTATCCTACGATTTCTAGTTGGAAAAATCATATTATAACCTCACATCGGTCACACATGCTCAAAAAACCGGGTTAACTTAACTCAAGTACCGGCTTGATGCCCAGGTAGGAGGTGTTCCATAAACCATCAACTTAAATACCTTCAGCCTTAGACAGCATCTAACCGGTTGAGTTCTCTTGTAACCTTAGCTTTACAAGTTATCGACCTAAAACTATTTTGCATCAATTGATCTTTGAATTCCTTTTAACCCTAAGTGAGCATGCTTTTATATATGTTATAGATTTTAAATGTATATGTCGGTTTTATATAAATTAAAACAACATTAACCTATAACATGCATTTATTCGATTGAAACATTTTAAATCGAGCTAACGAAGTTTCATGCAGCGTGCTTTATTCGTTATCGATTGATTAAACGTAATTACTTCATTCAACATGCATCTATCATGAAACCTAAACATGAATCTTAATATTATAACTTAATTATAATATACTTAATGCATGTAACATGCTTTCTATGGTGGGGTTTTAAATCTATATGACATGTTTTATGCATATTGTTGGCTATTTAATTAAAACATACATCCATCCATGCATAATTAACTAAATCACACTAAAATTGACCGGTTTTGGCAATTCAAGCAAGCAAACAACTAAATTATTGCATTTAATAATTAAAAAACTGCTTAAATAATCCCTGTCTGGTTAGCCCAAATGGTCAGCCAGTCGACTATCTGTCAGCTCGAATGGTCAGCCCGTTGATAGGACCAATTTGTTATACACTTGGAATCTCCCAATTTGCTTATGTTAGTTGAATTCCTTGCGAAAAATACTTTAAAATGAGTATAATATGTCTATAGGTCCTCACCGAAGCTTTGGAAGCAATTCGGGGCTTAAACGAGCGAAACCGGAGCGTAAAATGACCATTCTACCCCTAGAGCTTCATCAGCGTCGAGACGCTCGTCATCAAAGTCGAGATGCTTGCCTCACAGAGTCGAGACGCTTGTCGCACAGCGTCGCGACGCTAGGCAGTTTTCCACAATTAATTTTTCCTATTTTGGCTGGAAAAATTTCTTCTTTGAAGACCCAATTCAGCACCATTCTACCACCAATTGAAGACCAAGAAACTCTATAAATAGAGGCCTTTGGTGTAGGTTTAGAATCATCCCTCAAATCATCCCTCAATACAAAAATTGTAGCCACCTTTCTCTTTACTTTTCTAGAGTTCTTTTAAGTTTTCTTAGTCCATGGGTCGGTTGATCGAGCCTCGAGCTTGGAGGTGTTTGTCTATGGCCAACTAAGCTCGGACCGTTGTAATCGGGACCTCGGTTTGTAAGTTTGATTCAATTTTATGAGATTTCCATTCTTAATTGCTTAGTTAATTGTCTTTGTGATTTTAGCTCTTTGCATACAAATTTAGATTGTGGTAGGAAAGATTGACAACCTTGACCGCGCCCTGTCTAAATTTACTTGTTAAATCTAAGTAGCAAATAGGCTAACTAAATGATTTAATCAATTGTAATTGTGGTTTGTTGCCCGTTGCATGTGAGTTAATTTGGCTAGATCCCAATGCGGTTTAGATTAGTTAATAGGCCAATTAATTAATTTAAACTAGAATCAAACTTAGCATTTGCATGTTTGTGATAGTTGGATCATTGATAGCGAGCATAGCTAGCTTCTTTTACTTATTTAATTTAGCTAGTCTTTTATGATGTTTGGGCTATTTTATTGTGCTTTATTGTTTATTTTGTAAGAAAGCGTTGATTAGAGTTAAATCGTGGAATAAGAACTAATCGGGTGTTCGGGACATGAAAAGATGCCAAAGAACCGAAAAGATTCAAGTAACAAGGAGCCAAGAGAGGGCATTCTGCCCATTAGCGTCGAGACGCCACTCTTGGAGCGTCGAGACGCTACGTTTCCTTAATGAGAAGTTGCGGCAGACTCACAGCGTCTCGACGCTGTGATAGGAAGCGTCCCGACGCTATCGCTTTTCCTTTTCAGACACGCGCGTAAAAGGGGCAGCGTCGAGACGCTGTCTTAATAGCATCTCGACGCTACGACGAAAATCTGCTATATAAGTTTAGTTTCGGCTAGGTTTAGAGGACTTTTGATTTGGGAACTTTTGGAGCCAACATTAGAGCAGAAAGAGGGCAGAATTGAGCTGAAGCAAAGGGGACTAGTTGGAAATCAACCCATTGTTCGTGGGGATCGTGACGGGGACGTTCGGTCTCGGCCTACAACGAGTCTATTTCTCTTTTCCCTTACTTTAGATAGTTTTTATGGCTTATTTAGACTTAGTTTATATTGTAACGAGGATTATGTGTAGCTAAGTTTAATTCTTAGGGATTGATGTAGCCGTTGGGCATGTTTAGGATTGATTTACGGTATTTATGCTATTGATGTCATTTATGCATATGTTGTATCCTTAATGCTTTCGATTTACTGGCCATAAATTGATTGATGTTTATATTTGAATCTAACTCGGGAGAGAGGATTTAAATTAGTATTCCGTATGCATAACTAGAATTTAGCTAAAAATCGAGAGATTAAGGTTAATTCTAGAAATTATTATAAAGGTTAGCCTTATTGCCTTGTATGTTTATTGAATTTAGATAGGAATTTCGGATTCAATTGCATATGAGAGAATCATGTATGCTCGGGAGAGATATGTGTGATTTTAGTTGCCAAGATTTATGAATCATAGCATGTGTTAATCCGTTTATTAATCCATAACTCCAATTGGTGAAATCAAATCCCTAAGACCAATTATTCCCATTTGATTGTCACTTTTTTACTTTAGTTTTGTAATTGATTAATTCATATTCTCATTCTATTTGTTTCCCTAAATAAAATTGGCCAAGAGTATTTTCGATAATTAAAATTTGGCTAGACACCAATCCAGAGGACGACATTCGATTTCAAAATCACTATATTATTACTTGACCCGTACACTTGCGGTAAGCAATTTGCACATCAATCATGGCTCTCGGTTTGTTGCCGGAGTACGCCGGACTTAAATAGTTAATTAAAATCAATTGATAATCAATGAATGAAATTAATCAAACTTAACACCGAGTTCAACCCCGATTACAGTGATCCTCGTGGTAAGATCAACTAACCCCACCTTTACTTTCCTTGCATTTAATTTTCCTTATTTATTTTCCTGCCTTTACTTTATGTCTTAATCTTTCATCTATAAAACCTCCATTTTGGTTACCTAAAAAACACAAAAGAATTTAGAAATAAACTGATTATTTCCTGTGATCGACCCCGACCACTACTGCTACATGTTAGCTTTAGGAATCGTGGATTATAAATTTATTTGACAAGAGACCGCGACAATCTCTTCCATCACCCGTCAACCATCTGGTCAGCGTGACTGGTCAATGGTGCGTGTGAGAACTGAATGGATGAAATGTGAGATAAGATGAATGATAATAAGAAAGTAATATTCAGCCAACACTTAAGTGCAAGTATACATTGTCGCACGTAGTAATAAAAAAAAACCTTAGAAAGTATTCCAAGGGTAACGATCCCACGAGGACTAAATTGGAAATTCAGATTTGATGTAGAAACTACTCAAATGATTGCTTTTGAAAAAGGTAACCAAAGAAAATAATAAGTTGATTGATTGGGTTTTCGAAAAGATAATTAAAACATGCAAATTATTAATAAAGAATAACAATAATAAACAAACGAACCATCATGGGTTGACCCTAATGGTCAATAAGGACCATAGAAAAAAATAAAGGGCTTACAGGGCATGGGTTCAATCCATGGTGGCCACCTACCAAGGATTTAATATTCTACGAGTTTCCTTGGCAACCAAATGTAGTAGGGTCATGCGGTTGTCCCGTGAGATTAGTCGAGGTGCGTGTAAGCTGGCCCGGACACTCACGGATATAAAAAAAAAACAATAATAAACAAACGAGGTATTCAACATGGATTCATCCCTAGGGTAACAACCATACTTATGCAACGTCTAACTTAAGAGTGTTTAATGCATTGGGTCAGATTTAACTTCCTTTTGGCCCTTGTTTCCAAAAACCGTAAGAAGGCTAAGCGAGTACCGTTATGCCCATTTTTGAGACTCGACTCCGACATAGATAATTCACAAATGCAACCTATAACCCTATAGTCGATATAGGGTGCCTTAGGCAGCTTGCCCTATACTGCCGAACAATCACTTTCGAGCTTTTTCTCCTATATCACCTTTATGACAACCAATATCGTTTGTCCCTTTCGAGATCAAACTCACATAGCATGCAAAGTCTAAGTGATCAAATTAAACTTCGCAAGATCAGAATGATATTCAATAAAGAATGTCATGCATTAAACCATACTTAAGCAAATAAAACACTTTCAAGCCATTAAACCCTAAGGGAATTCACCACATTGAAACCCTCAACAGGATTTAGCTACTCATGATGGGATAAAAAGCAAGTGAACACATTTTCATTGAAATAATGATGCAAAGAATACAAGATAATGAAAAGATTCAAGAGCTGGAATTAAAAGAGATAGTTAAATATTATGGGTTTTTTGTTTACAAAATCCTTCTAGAGTTCGCTAAGACACTCCACTTTCTCACTTTTACAAGATGGGAATGGGTGAAACTCTCTACAAACCACAAGGTTTGATGTCTAACTCTCTCTCTCGGGTTAGAATTTGGTAATCTAAGAAGGACCTCGGGCATCCCTACTCATTGGCATCGAGCAAGGGTACTATCACCACCATTTTCTTCCAAGTGAGTTATGCTTGCATTTGACTTTGAATCCCAAGCTTATATAGTGTAGAAATTGGTTGAGGAGCTGCGAAATAGGTGCTGGAAGGTTGCCCAGTTAATTTCGGGGTCAAAACAACCGGTTAGGTGAGAAGAAGACTCATCAACAACGACCCATGTGCGACTCGGAACGGCCTCTGTTTTTCTAGAAATGCGGTCGCATTTCGATTTTGCCTTCCCAGAAATGCGGTCGCATTTTTGGGGAATTCCAGCTTCAACTCTGTTTTTCTACCCAACAGCAAACTAAGTTAAATTTGCTTCCAATCAAGTCTTTTTAAGCATAATTAAGCATAATTCAACAAAAGGGACTCTCAACACCCTAACTTACCAAATTAACATATTTTGAGCTCGGAAATAGTAAAATTGACCTAAACACTCAATATTTGACCAAGAAATGAGATAAGAATAAGGGTAAAATAGGTATATTTTTTACCCTTATCAGTCAACCCGTCTGGTCAGCCCGTCAACCATCTGTCAACCCGAATGGTCAGCTCCTCTGGTCAGCCTACTATTCTTTTGCTAGCTTGTGTTCTTCTTCTTCTTTCGAGTAATTACAGTATTAAATGGACTCTAATGACTCTAGAATTTTACAGACTCGATACTAACTCATTTATGCCCATAAACATGTAGGCAATTACAAATTATTTCATCAAATTTGAGAGAATTAAATTTCCAAAACCGTAATATATCCATTCTAGCACCCAGAAAAAAATTCAATATGCAAATGCTACCCACCATGATCAAATTAATGCAAATTGGATGCCCAAACCATGCTCTGATACCAATTGTAGGTGCTAATATCACACATGCGAAAGCAATTTTGGATCTTAGGCACACAATTTGATAAATTTAATCCTTGAAGTCATGTTGTTCATATGAACAAAAAACAGAGAAATAAGGTACCTACCTTTTGAAGCTCCCAATTCGAATAATCCATTGCTTTATAATTCACACGAAAAGCTTTTGGACAACCACTTGGATCTTCTCTACAATCCTCAGGCCTTGGAACGGATTGTGGGATCCTCAATTGATAGGAATTGGAAAGGAAAGCTTATGGGTATAAGAAGGCTTGAGAGTATGAACATGGAAGTTCTTCGGAGAATTTTTGCAGCATTTTAGGTTGAAGAAAACCCACCAATTTTCATCAGCTCATCCTCTATATATAGAGGAAAATCATGCACAAGAATTTCACAAAAAATTGATAACAAATAGGGATCATTTTGAGTCACAAGATTAGGTGGTGCAATAAGGCTAATTACAAGTGATTAGTCATTAAGCACCACCTCCAAAATTTGCTAACTTTTGAATTTCTTTTAAATTCAAACTTTGCAAATAAAATTCTGAATAATCCCACTTTCTTTTATTTTAATTTTAATTTAAATATCATTTATTTAATTTAATATCTCATATTAAATTAATCCCATTTGTCCAATCTTGGTTTCTTTCTCCCAACGAATTTTCTCGAACATGAATCCCTATTCACGTGTTTAATATTTAAATCATATATAAATATATAACTTTCATTTTAAGTTTAATTCATAATTAAACTAATATGTCGCTAAATATCGTATATAAAGGACTTTTGTATCCTTTTCTGAATTTTGAACGTTTCAAATATGAACCTATTATATTGTTCCATGTTTTATTCCAATTGAGCTTGTAGAGGGACCTAATAGACCTACAGATCATGGGCTCCAACGAAATGATGATAACCGATTAATCTCATTAATCTAGTCATTCATCGTTCGTTAGCTTCCGGGACACTCCACTATAGCCCGTAGCTGCACTCCCCTCACTATAGATATATTTCTTGTCCACTTTAGATAACCATGATTAGTAAGTCGAACCTTCACCAGTTGTTCGTAACTCGAGCTAGGTCAAATGCCCGTTTTACCCCTATAGTTACATCTTGTTCCTTAAGTTCCACCGATCCTCTAATGAACAACTAGTTCGCAATACAATCACTGAACCAAGTCCCTCTCTTGAGAGGGCGGGGCCCCTTTGTTCCAGACTCGGAGTCAGCACTTAAAACCTTTACTAACCCTAAAACGGGTAGTAGTGAATTCCATCTTGCAAAGCTATGTCCCCAGCTATCCATTTAGTCTTATCCCCAAAATGGCAGGCTTATTGAGTCGGTGATGTTTGGCCACTCTCACCCATGCAAATCAAAGGATAATCCACAGGAGCTCATAGTTAGCTCAGGAATAAGATTGAGTTACATAGGTTTTATGTATGAGATGTTCAATTTCAACAGTAAAGGGTGTTGTAAAGCGAAAGTGACTTATCTCCTGGTCCAATCTCTATGCAAACTCTTTGCATAGGACACCCTCACTCACATGTCTTATACATGAACGATTAGGATCACATCGTCTGTCTTTAAAAGAACAAAGCAAGTCATGTCAATAGTGTCCCCAGGATTAAGGTACCCAACTTTATCCATATACTATAGATCGTTTAGACTATTTACTTGAACTTTATCCATACTTATGTCACACATAAACTTCAAATATACATAATATAGTCATGGGTTCCTAGTTTATTGGGTTTGTGGTTATATTTAGGCAAAACAAATCTATAGAAATAATACTTTATTGAAGCAAGTCAAATGTTCCATTTACTATCTACGAGTTTTAGGGCATAAAACCCAACAGAAAAGACTCTCCAAAGACTGAAAAATCATCCATAAATACCTCAACAGTGGAATCAATCGTATCAGAAAAAATTGCTAACATACACCGCTAAAATGTTGTTGGAGCATTACAAAGGCTAAAAGGCATTCGCCTAAAAGCAAACGTCCCATATGGGCAAGTGAAAGTAGTTTTTTCCTGATCGCCAGGAGCAATGGTAATCTGGTTATACCTAGAATAACCATCTAAGAAACAGTAGTAGGCCTGACCAGCCAATCTATCCAACATCTGGACAATAAATGGTAGAGGGAAGTGGTCCTTACGGGTAGCTTCGTTATGCCTCCTGGAATCCATACAAACCCTCCAACCAGTTACTCTCGTGGTTGGGATCAATTTATTGTCTTTATTAGTCACTACCGTGACACCTCCTTTCTTAGGAACACATTGGACAGGGCTTACCAATTGCTATCTGCAATTGGATAGATAATCCCAACATCCAACCATTTAATCACCCCATTCTTAACAACCTCTTTCATTGCAGGGTTAAGCCTTCTCTGTTGCTCAGACTCCGAAAGGATCCCTCCTCTAGAGTGATTTTATGCATACAGAAAGACGGGCTAATTCCCTGAATGTCAGCCAATGTCCAACCTATTGCTTTGCGATATTGCTACAAAAACTTTATTAAGGCTTCCTCATCCTTCGGCATTAAATCTGATGCAACAATTATGGGTAACGTCTCACCCTCCCCAAGATACATATACTTTAGATGATCTGGCAAGGGCTTCAAATCTAAAGTGGGTGCTCAATCAAGGATGACTTAATACGACGAGTCTTCCTTTCATCCAAATCTAAAGACTAAGAAACATCCTCACACCTAGATACTTGTTGGGCTCCTAGAGTGAGTAAAATATGATCTAAAAAGACTCTAGAATTCCTGTGCAAGTATACACAGTCTGCAGCAAGTAATATTATCAATCCAGGGTCTGAATTAGTCTCCACTTTATCTATTTTGTGTAACTTTCTAATGGTTTCAAAGATGGTAAAAATGATTTGATTTTATAAGAATTATGATGGAGCAAAGTAAAAGACAGAACAAAGAATAAACAAATAGACAGACAAATTAAAGACAGGCGCTGGTTAGGCTTAGTAGTTGTTTTAAAAGATGCTCTAGCAATATTATTGATCATGCAACTCTCGCAGTGTTATTAGCGGATTCCTCCCGGAACTCTGGATCTTTTGGAATGTGTTTCAACCCCAATGAAGTGCGACCGATCAAGCACTAGGCAACTGGCTATCCCTAGCTCAGTCACTGGCGTTCACCAATACACAATGATCGTAGTGTGGATAATTGTCACACACTCCTTAAATCATCCCTGAAACTAGAAAGAGATATTCACACCGGCTGGCCAGGCGGGAAAAAAAAGTAAATAGGCACAACAATTAACCAAGATGCAATAATCAATATATTACTAAAGTTTAAGCGCAACAACTACATGTTCCTAACCAACACCTTAAGCTACTTAGTTCATAATAAACATGGAAACATGAATTACAATCTGAGTAGGCACGCCCATAATCAGAAGACAAATAAGAAAATAATAATCTCCTTAGTCAGCATGCGAATGATGGTGTTCTTGGTAATCTCTAATCTCTCTATACTACTCGGCTTCCAAGGAAAGTTGGAATGCCTTTGAATTTGACGGCTACTTCCTTTTATAGAAGGATGGAAGGCTTGAATTAGGTCAACTAGGACACGTGTAAGGCTCTCCTTGATCCTTTATCACGAGAATAACTCAACAAAAGTCGGTTCATGAAGCTGGCTAACGAGCTGTGATGTGGCAGTTATGTTCCCAGTTTTGCTGCAGCACAGAATTTGCTCCCTCCAGTCGCTGAGCAGCATAATCTGCACAAAATAATTTTCAGTGCTTCCATTCTTCCAAATGGGTTAAAACATGTAATATCCATCTAAAACCAACCCTCTTAAGCACAAAAGACACACAAATCCCTATATAAATGAAGCCTAAATAACTACCTTTTGGGCAGTTATCACACCCCCAAACTTGAACTATTGCGCGTCCCGAGAAATACTAACTCACATTCCCTTAAGAATTTAAAAACATTAGACAAAGAATTAGCTTAATCAAATCAGACAATCCAATACTGCCTTTAACCTTTACCTGAGCAATATGTAAAACCGAGCTTTGCTACAGCAAAATGATTCCTTCGGCATGGACAAATAATCACCACTTTTTAACTCAATTCTAAGAACTTACCACAGCTTAGCTCTATTATCAGACACATTAGATCACACATTTTCAATGGGTTTATATCCTTCGGCATGGACAAATAATCACCACTTTTAACTCAATTCTAAGAACTTACCACAGCCTAGCTCTATTATCAGACACATTAGATCACACATTTTCAATGGGTTTATATTCTTGTTTTTCAGACTTTAAGCAGCCCTACAGTCATAAGCTCTTAAGCATGGGATGACCCACTTTATGGTGCAGTATACCCTTGCCTCAAACTTACCACCAACTAGGCTCAATACTCTTTATAAAGCTAAAAAATCCTTAGTTATTCCATCTCTTTCCCCTCAGAATGGCAACATTTTATGATGAAGTTCACCTAAGTTCTGGGAGACAGGAAAACTGCTGGATCATCATTCATCCTTCAAAACTTTTGCTCCATCAATTTTTTCAGCAAAATTTTCAACAATCGTTTTTTTTTCTCAGCAAATAAATTTTTTCTCATTTTTTTCCACATTTCCTAGGTTACCTTTTGACACGAAGACAAACTCTGGGTATCACAAATGTCCCCGGTTACTCAATAACCTAACAAATTTTTACTTTGAAGGAGAGGAATGCTCGACCAAAACAATTGGAGTAGCAAAAAGTCCCCCAAACTTGAATTATTCATTGTCCCCAATGAATCACTAATTTTTCAAATTATACCCCCAAACTTAAATTTTTCTTTCTGAATTTTAAACTAAACGTGGGACTAAAACTAAGCTTAAAGTGGATCATATAAGTCAATACTACCTCAAAAATCTTCTTTGCCGCAGCGACAGTTCAGGCTAGAAGAAATGCTCAAGCAAAAGGTTTCTGGAGATCAAAATACCTTGATCTAATTAAGCGTAATCAGTCCAAGCTTCAAAAATTAAGAAGTTAAGTTAGAGTTAGTCAGTGCTCATGGAATGAAAACATCTAGGAAAGTACATAGCCGAGATATATTTTTAAAGCAGAAAAATTAAAAAGAAACAAGCAAACGGGGTCAAATATGTGCGAGCACACAAACTTTTAGGAACAAAAGGAATGCTCGCTGAAGATCATCTCATCCATCAATCTTCCTGACCCTGCCCTTCATCATCATTCTCTTCTCCTCTTTCAGCAGGTGGGGGCGGAATCCAGGGGTTCAACAGATCCTCAGGGAATGCAGGAAGGGCTAGATATGGCTTGGAAAAATTCTCTTGAAGCGCCTTCCTTAAGCTGGCATCTCGATTCTTAACATAGTTCCAGAAGGTTAAAGTTTGCCTTTCAGCAAACTCCTGCCTACTGGCCGAAAGTGCCAGTTGTTCTAGAATCGTGTTGATGCCGTAAATAAGCCCACCTTGACGTACCTCCTGCATGCGCTGGAGTCGTGCCAAATTGGGTGTGTCTATGATTCCCTTGTCAAACAAAATAACATCTCCCTCATCCACTGGAACCCCTGCTCTTCTGCACAGCAATGTAATCGTGTTCGGAAAAAAAAATTTCCCAACCTTCTTCTTCCAACAGCTAGATATTTCACCAGAAATAATTCTCCCCACATTGATGCTTAGAGACCGCAGAATCGCAAAAGCTAGAAGAATTCGTTCCTTGGAGATTGTCGAGTCGTGTGTTGTTGGAAGCATTCTCTGTCTTATAAATCCCATCCATGTGTTTGCTTCCCTTTTCAAGTAAGCCGCCTAGAATGTCCTCTTCTGAGTCTTGGACAGCTGCCACTATGCTCCTTCAATACCTACCTCCCTTACAGCATCACTTAATTGTGCATTAGATGGCGCTACAGCACTAGGGCTAGGACTCCAATCCACCTCCTTGACAATGTTAGCATAAAATTCACGCACCACCTGTGCCTTTACAGATTCAGGCTTCGCACAAAATAGCTCCCAGCCGTGGTCTGCAATACGTGTCCTCAGAAATTATGGGAGATCACCGCTGAATCCTCACTCAAATAAGAAATCCCTTTTTCAGAAGCTCAGCGTATTTTGCTTTGGCAAAATTGTTGACGAAGCGATCAAATGGTAACTACTGTTCTTCTATTTCATCATGTTCCTTCGCTACTTCAGCAACATTTTTGCCCTTCTCTACCCTGCACTTGAGCAATTGCTCTTCCTCAGTCTTCTTCTCTGCTTCTTCCCGTACTTTGTCCTCAGCTTCTTTTTTCTCTCTTTCCTCTCGCTCTGCCTTTTCTCTCTCAGAATCTGATGATGGTGGTGATGGGGTATCAGTCCGAATCACCTGAATACGGCCAGCCTTTCGCTTAATGCGGCGACGTTTTGGCGGTTCGGGCATGATTACCTCAACACGAGCTTCTTGCTCCTGCTCGGTTCTTCTTTCAGGCACTACGTCTGCCTGCTCGTCTCTCACCATATCAACCTGCTGTTCTTGATTCTCCTCAGCATTTTCCTCTTGAACCGTATCTGTGACTATCGGTTCTACCGCAGGATTTTGAACTTCGTTCGTATCTGGGTCATTCACCGCTTCTTCTTGGATAGCATCTTGCTCCGCAGCCCTCTGCTGTCGTCGTCTTCGCTTAGCTTCCTTCTCCTCCGACGTCTTCTTCTTCTTGGCTTTTACTTTCTAAACTTCGGGGGTAACGGGTATCTCTTCCTCCTCACTCTCCCTCTCTTTTCTAGCTCTCGTTTTTGCCATGAAGGATTCAAGGGTTTTACAGTGAATGAAAACGAAAAAGAAAGCAGAAGATCGAAGCAAGAAGATGAAGTTAGAGAAACGTACCGAGGGTTGTCAATAAATAAGGCTTCAGCAAACCAAATTCCTAACAGAAAGATCCTGCTCGCATTAAATTAAAATTACCGTTTAAAATCGCATGCAAATCAAAAATTCAAACCATCAACGGTAAATTTATTAAGTCCAATCGCCAACGGTAAATCCCTATGTGTTGTCCACCATCAAAGCCCTTAGATGATTGCTGTGTGACTCGTGGCCTCATCAGATGATACATACAAATTTACCTACGAAAATTCAAAGAAAATCCCAACGGTAAAAACAATAAATTTCTAACGAAATCCCTTTTAACTCGGACCATTTTTGCTTCAGCCATAACTTTGCCGCAACAACCTGCTTAACCTGAGGAATCTTGGATACGGAATTCGAATTTCAAAGCAAGAAAAATCAAATCTTTAAAATTCAAATTTAAATTCAACCGATCAAATCAAATCCTTATCTTTTATTTTCAAGAGAAACCAAATAAATTAGAGAGAATCTCTATTAATTTAAACAGAATTCAAATAGCTGAAAATAAGATCTAGATAAAATAAAATCTAACTAATTGAAAGATAATTTAAAGATAATTTAAATAAATTACCCGAAAATAAAATCAAACTAAAACAAAATAAATAAAATCTAACTACCAAAAATAAAAAAATACTTAAAGATAAAATCTAATAAACCACGCAAAATCAAATCTACCTTATTCGAAATTAAAAATAAATCAGCAAAATATAAAAAAAATACAAATACTGGGAGCTCAAAATTTTGCTCTGTGAAATGCTCCCGCAAAAATCCTGCTCTCTCAATCATCAACTAACCTTAGGGAAGGATATTTCGACTGAAACTCCTCACCCCAATAATACTTCACACGCTGTTCATTCACCTTGAACACTCTCCCATCTTTTTCATCTTGCAAAGTAATTGCTCCATGGGGGAAAACCTCAACCACAGTAAATGGTCCTGACCATTTAGATTTTAGTTTCCCAGGAAATAACTTCAATCTAGAATTATAAAGCAATACTTTCTGACCCTTGACAAACTCTTTAGATTTTATTTTCTTGTCATGCCATAGCTTAGTCTTTTCTTTATACATTTTCGCATTCTCATAGAAAACTGGCGAAATTCCTCAAATTCATTAAGCTACAGCACTCTTATTGCCCCTGCACGACTCAGATCAAAATTTAACTTTTTCAAAGCCCAAAATGTTTTATGCTCTAGCTCTAGTGGTAAATGGCAAGCTTTCCCATATACTAACCTATAGGGAGACATACCTAGAGGAGTCTTATAAGTTGTCCTATAAGCCCAAAGAGCCTCATCCAACCTAAAAGACCAATCATTCCTAGATGGATGAACTACTTTCTCTAGAATCGATTTAATTTCCCTATTACTAATTTCAGCTTGACCATTTGCTTGTGGGTGATAAGGAGTAGCTATCCTATGCTTAATCTCATACTTAGCTAACAGCTTAGTTAAGATATTATTAACAAAATGTGTACCCTCATCACTCACTAGAGCTCTAGGTGTCCCAAACCGTGCAAAGATGTGCGATTGAAGAAACCTTGCAACTATCTTGGCATCACTCTGATGGCATGCAATGGCCTCCACCCACTTGGACACGTAATCAACTGCCAATAAGATAAAAACATTGCCATTAGAAGGGGGAAATGGCCCCATAAAATCAATACCCCATACATCGAATAATTCAACTTCTAAAATATAAGTAAGAGGCATTTCATCTCTAGGCCCCAAGTTTCCTCTCCTTTGGCAAGCATCACATTGCTTGTAAAACCAATGGGTATCCTTGAATAAGGTAGGCCAGAAAAATCCACAATGCAAAATTCTCATAGTTGTCCTCTGACCGCTGAAATGACCTCCATACGGCGAAGAGTGACATTGCTCCAGGATTTCCTTTGCTTCAGCACCTGAAACACACCTGTGAATAATACCGTCAGAGCATTGCTTATACATAAATGGCTCATTCCAATAGAAAAATCTTGCATCATGCTTAAACTTTTTCTTCTGCCTCCAATCCATGTCAATAGGAGTGACTCCATTTACCAAAAAGTTGGCAATATCAGCATACCAAGGGACATCCCTGACTACCTTTACCTCAACAGCAAAAAGTTGTTCATCTGGAAAAGAATCTGACATGGCAGATTGCTCCAGCAAAGATGATGATGGATCAAGACGAGATAAGTGATCTGCAATAACATTCTCTGATCTCTTCTTGTCCTTTATCTTCAAGTCGAACTCCTGCAATAATAAAACCCAACGAATTAGTCTAGGCTTTGCATCTTTCTTAGTAATTAAATACCTTATTGTTGCATGATCCGTGAACACTGTGACTTTGGATCCAACCAAATATGGCCGGAATTTCTCAAAAGCAAACACCACAGCTAACAACTCCTTTTCAGTAGTTGTGTAGTTGACTTGTGCCTCATTTAGAACCTTGCTTGCATAATATATAGGATGGATAAATTTGCCCTGCTTTTGCCCCAGCATAGCACCTACCGCAGCATCACTCGCATCACACATTACCTCAAATGGTAAATTCCAATTAGGTGCACAAAGAATAGGTGCTGAGACTAAAGCAGCTTTTAATGTCTCAAAAGCCTTCCTACAATCTGCATTAAAGTCAAAAACATGATCAGTACACAATAAGTTACACAAAGGTTTACTGATTTTGGAAAAATCCTTTATGAACCTCCTATAAAATCCAGCATGTCCTAAAAAACTCCGAATTCCCTTCACTGAATTCGGTGGTTCTAGTCTTTCAATCACCTTTATTTTTGCTCTATCAACTTCTAGACCATTCTTAGAAATCCTATGACCTAACACTATGCCTTCCTTCACCATGAAGTGGCATTTTTTCCAATTAAGAACTAGATGGGTATCCTCACATCTCTTTAACACCTTGCCTAAATTATCTAAACAATTCTGAAAAGACCCTCCAAAAACTGAAAAATCGTCCATAAATACCTCAACAGTGGACTCAATCATATCAGAAAAAATTGCTAACATACACCGCTGAAATGTTGCTGGAGCATTGCAAAGGCCAAAAGGCATTCGCCTAAAAGCAAACGTCCCATAAGGGCAGGTGAAAGTGGTTTTCTCCTGATTCTCAGGAGCAATAGTAATCTAGTTATACCCAGAGTAACCATTTAAGAAACATTAGTAGGCCTGACCAGCCAATCTATCCAACATCTGGTCAATAAATGGTAGAGGGAAATGGTCCTTACGGATGGCCTTATTAAGCCTCCTGTAGTCCATACAAACCCTCCAGCCAGTTACCGTCCTAGTTGGAATCAACTCATTATCTTTATTACTTACCACAGTGACACCTCCTTTTTTAGGAACACATTGGACAGGGCTCACCCAATTGCTATCGGCAATTGGATAAATGATCCCAGCATCCAACTATTTAATCACCTCCTTTTTAACAACCTCTTTCATTGCAGGGTTAAGTCTTCTTTGTTGCTCAACATTCCTAAAGGATCCCTCCTCTAGAGTAATTTTGTGCATACAAAAAGATGGGCTAATTCCCTGAATGTTAGCCAACGTCCAACCTATAGCCTTGCGGTATTGCTGCAGCAATCTTATTAAGGTCTCCTCATGCTCTGGCATTAAATCTGACGCAACAATAATGGGCAACGTCTCTCCTTCCCCAAGATACACATACTTTAGATGATCCAGCAAGGGCTTCAAATCTAAAGTAGGTGCCTCAATTAGGGATGGCTTGATAGGAGGAGCTTTCCTTTGATCTAAATCTAAAGACTCAAAAACATCCTCACACCTGAACAACTCTTTTTCATTTTTTTTTTCTAACAAACAAACTTGCAAATCCTCTACACTAACCTCTCCATGCTCTTCCGAATGCTTACTAGCCGAATCCTGTATTTTTGTCTCAATAACTATGCTCTCCAGAATCCTAATGAAAGAGCAATCCTCTATTTCGTCTGGATACTTCATGGCTTTAAACACATTAAATTTCACTTCCTCATCATAGACTCTCATTGTTAATTCCCCTTTTTGAACATCAATTAACGCCCTACCAGTAGCCAAAAATGGACGTCCTAGAATAATTGGGACATCTTTATCAGCCTCGTAGTCTAAAATAATAAAATCAACAGGAAATATGAATTTATCCACTTTTACTAAGACATCCTCAATTTTACCCTCTGGATATGTGATAGACCTATCAGCTAGTTGGAGTGTGACTGTGGTAGGCCTAGCTTCACCAATACCTAACTTTCGATAGACGAAAGAGGCATAAGGTTAATGCTTGCACCTAAATCACAGAGTGCTCTACCTAACTCTTTTCCACCTATAGATACATGTATAGTAAATGATCCCGGATCCTTAGCCTTGGGTGGTAGCCCATTCTTAAGAATAGCACTACACTCCTCAGTAAGAGATATAGTTTCAAACTCACCTAACCTCTTATTTTTAGTTAAAATATCCTTAAGAAATTTAGCATAATTAGGAATTTGCTCAATAGCTTCTACTAAAGGGATATTTATGTGCAATTGCTTAAGAATCTCTAGAAACTTCTTAAATTGACTATCCTAATTCTTAGGCTTTTGCCTTTGTGGAAAAGGTAGAGGTGGTACATAAGGTGGGGGCGGCACATAAGGTGGTTCCACATCTGGAACAGAACCAGATGCTCCAGCATTTTTATTGCTGCCTCCAGCACCCTGACCAGACTCCAACTCTTTCTCAACGACAACATTTTTATCACCACTTCTATTTATAACCTGGGTTTTACTAGGCTCTTCTAATGGCTTACCACTCCTAAGAGTTACCGCTTTTACCTGCTCCTTACCTTCCTTTCGAGGGTGTTCAGTATCCGAGGGAAGTTTCCCTTGAGGCCTTGCTTTCAGCTCATTAGCTAGCTGACCCACTTGCAATTTCAGGGCTCTCATCGAAGCTTGATTACTTTGAATTGCGGCATCTGTACGAGCCATAAATTCTTTCATCATCGCCTCGAGAGAACTTCCTGAATTTTGTTGGGGCAAAACCTGCTTATTTTGCTGGGGCAATACCTACGCTTTAGCAAATCCCGGCTGGTTCACCTTTTGTTGTGCTTGCACATTACTTCCTTGTCCTCCCCATGAGAAGTTGGGGTGGTTGCGCCAACCTGGATTATAAAAGTTAGAGTAAGGGTTATTCCTCTGATTACCTACAAAAAACACAGAAGCTGGATTGCTGGGGCAAAACTCGTAGTTGTGATTTTCACCACAATAGACACATGCTTCCTCTGCCACTTGGTTCACCACTGCAGTAGGCTCCATAGCTGGTGGCTGCTGATGACTAATCACTGTCACATTCTTAAGACCATTAGCAATCATAGCAAGATCAGCCCTAATGGTTGACACACCATCAACCTCTAATACACTCTTAACCTTTTTATTTGTGCCTCTAACATCCGACCACTGACAACTATTAATCGATATTCTTTCTAAAATTTCATAAGCTTCATCAAAAGTCTTTGCTAAAAGGGCCCCTCCAGCCGAAGCATCGACCATACCTTGGGTTAATCCATTTAAACCATTATAAAATGTTTCCATTTGAATACAATGAGGTAAACCATGGTGGGGACACTTTCGCAAAAGCTCCTTAAACCTTTCCCAAGCCTCACTAAAAGTCTCATCCTCAAGTTGCCTAAACCCTACTATTTCACTCCTTAATTTAGCATTCCTATTAGGTGGGAAATATTTACTCAAAAAATTTTCAGCTAACTCATCCCATGTCCTAATTGATCCTGGAGCAAAAGAGTTCAACCATGACTTTGCTCCATCTCTAAGAGAATATGGGAACAAAGTTAATCTAAGAGCATCTCTAGGCACTCCTTGATTTACAAAAGAATCACTAACTCCTAGAAAAGACTTAAGATGTAAATGAGGGTCTTCAGATGACAAACCATGGAATTGTCCCACGGTTTGCAACATCTGAAACATTACCGGTTTCATTTCAAAATTTGCCGCTTGGATGTGGGGACTGATTTAAGTTTTGAATCTAGCTCGGGAGAGGGGGTTTAATATAGACTTACTCAAGATTGCATGACTAAAGTTTACTTTCTAATTCGTGACGGTTTTAGATTAACTTTAGAATTGGTCAAAAGATCTCATTGCCTTGCATGTAACCAACTTAGATAGGGATATCAAGTAGATTAATTTGCATGAGAATCAATTATACTCGGGAGAGGTGGTTGTGATAAAAGGGTCTTAGGCTCATAATTTCATTGTGCATAATAACTTACTCCTTAAAATCAATCCTAGATTAAATTGGCGAAATCAATTCCCTAAGTATTTTTCCCAATTGAATTTCCACACTTTTTACTTGCTTTGATTTAGTTTTCATATCATTCACTCATTACTTTTTGATCCCTAAATAAAATTGAGCAAGATAATTCACAATACTTGATTTGTTTAAAAATCCAATCCAGAGGACGACACTCATTTATACGAACACTTTATTATTACTTGACCCATGCGCTTGCGGTAAGGAAAATTCCGCATCAAGTTTTTGGCGCCGTTGCCGGGTATTGGCACATTTAGCTAGATTGATATTGTGAAAAAATTGTTTGATCTTAATTTAGGGTGTATTTTTACTTTTTTAGGTTGATTGCATTTTTTTCCTTAATTGTTTTTCTTTCCATATTTGTTTTTCTAGCTTAGTTTTTCTTTTAGTTGTGTAATCTTTTCCTTATTTGTTTCTTGTTATTCCTTTTTAGATTAGTTTTTCCTTATTTGTTAGTTTCCTTATTTCTGTTTTGCCATATTTATTTTTGCATTCCATATTAGGTTATTTTGTTTCCTTTTCTAGATTATATTTTCCATATTTAGATTAGTTGTTTTCTTTTCTTTATTTCTTTCCATAATTGTTTTCTTTCCTTTTTAGGGTAGTTTTGCTTTTGTATGTGTAGTAGTAGAGAATTGATATTGTTGGATCCCGAGAACGAAAGAACAATTCATAGGATTCGAAGAGAAAACTGAGAAATTATTCAAATGGCTGACCAAAATCCACCTCAGGAGCCTAGGCCTATTAGAGATTACTTTCAGCCCGTGTTTCAGGGGCAACAGTCGGGGATTGTCCATGCCCCGATTAATGCCAACAACTTTGAGCTGAAGACGGGTCTCATTCAGATGGCTCAAGACTGTGCATATAGAGGATCGCCCACCGAGGACCCAAATTCTCATCTTAAATCATTTTTGGATATTTGTGGGACGATAAAAATTAATGGAGTTTCTGAGGATGCTATTCGCTTACGTTTATTCCCTTTTTCTTTGCAGGATAAAGCACGAGATTGGTTGCAGTCTATTCCCCCTGGGAGCATCACCACTTGGGATGCTTTGGTCCAGGCCTTTTTGAAGAAATTTTTCTCTCCTACAAAGACGGTCAAGCTGAGGACCGAGATTGGGACATTCCAGCAACAATATGATGAGCAGCTGTTCGAAGCTTGGGAGCGATTTAAAGAGTTGTTGAAGAAGTGTCCTCAGCATGGATACCCAGACTGGCTTCAGGTTCAATTGTTTTATAATGGTTTAACTCCTAGTACAAAGACGATTGTTGATGCAGCTGCAGGCGGGACTCTGTTGTCCAAGACCATGGAAAACGCTCGCACATTTCTAGAGGATATGGCCACTAACAGCTATCAGTGACCATCTGAGCGGTCTACACCCAAAAAGATTGTTGCTGGAGTGTTTGAGGTTGACAAGGTAAGTGCACTCCAGGCCTAGATGACCTCCCTTGCTAATGCTTTTATGAAATTTTCAGGTGCAGGGAGTGCACAGTCAATTGAATCAGCTGCTGCTTTGGCATCTAGACCTCAGGAGGAGACCATTGAACAAGTTCAGTTTGTATCAAATTCTAACTTTAGGGGATATAATAACAATTCTACACCTACACATTATCACCCTAATAATAGGAACCATGAAAATTTCTCTTATGCTAATACTAAGAATATTCTTAATCCACCTAGTTTTGCCCCTCAAACTCAAGAAAATAAAAAGTTAGAAGATCTTGTTGGAGCTTTCATTGTAGAGTCTAGTAACAGGACAACTAAATTGGAGGAGGCAGTCATTGCCATCAACTCAACAGTGAATGGCCACAGTGCTGCCATCAAGAATATTGAGACTCAGTTGGGACAGTTGGTAAATGTTGTAAGCACCATGAATAAAGGCAAGGCCCTAGCTGAGCAAGAGAAAACACAGATGGAGTATTGTAAGGCAATCACTGTGCACCAGGAGGAAGCTGAAGAGGAACCTGAGTCTGAGGATTATGACACGCCTACAGGGGAAGCTGAGGAGGACACATCATCAGATGAGGCTGAGAAGCCTGAACCTGAGCCTCCTATTCCTTCTCCCACACTGATGGTTCCCAAAGAAAAGAAAAAGAAAAAGAAGAAAAAGAACAATCAGGTTCAGTTTGATAAGTTTACGAATGCTTTTATGAATCTGAACATTAATATTCCCTTTCCAGAGGCATTAGAGATGCCACAGTATAACAGGTTCATGAAGGAGTGGTTAGCAAAGAAGCGAAATGAAAAGAAGGTTGACACTGTATATCTTGCTTCCACATGCAGCATTAGAGTCCAACAGAAGGTACCTGAAAAAGTAGCAGATCCAAGGAGTTTTTCTGTTCCTTGTAGTTTTGGTACTTATTCTTTTAGAGCATTATGTGATTTAGGTGCTAGCATCAATATCATCCCATAATAATCTAACATGATCATGATTATTATGGAGGAATGTGAGCGGTTGCCTTGGACAACGTGATAAGACAGGGATTAGTGTGTCTCCTTAAATGCTAACATGATTATTGCTGCATCTTAATGAGAAAGAAATACGGATGGACTTGGACATGCGATGGGGTTTCCTTCTAAGCCTTCATCGCAACAAAATTTTACTGACCCAGCGATTCTATTCTAGTGAAAGAAACATGCGAGCTAATCTTGCAATGAGATTTTCTTCCTGTAGCTCAACCTATCAAAATATTAAAGATAAAACAAAGCGTGCGGAAAGAAAATATTTACAACTTCTGACCTGCTAGTGCCCTTACCTTGCGCTAGATCCTGCCGCACTCAGAGCACTGCTCTTTTGGACCTATTTTGTTTTGCTTCTTTAAGGTGGATCTTTCAGAAGAATTATCTCAGCTACTTCATTCGAAGCCCCTTCTATGTATGGCTTTACTCTTTGCCCATTGACTTTGAAAATTCTCTTTCCATCGGTAGAATGTAGATCTACTGCCCCATATGGATATACTTTATGAATAGTATAGGGGCCCGACCATCTGGATTTTAATTTCCCTGGAAAGAGTCGTAAACGAGAATTGAACAGTAATACTTTCATACCTTCTTTGAGATCTTTTTTGCATATTTTTCGATCATGCCATTGTTTTTGTTTCTCTTTATTTATCTTGGCATTCTCGTATGCACTCCTTCTGAATTCTTCCAATTCTGACAGTTGACGCAATCGTTCTTGCCCTACTGCTTCTAAATCAAAATTTAAACGCTTCATTGCCCAATGTGCTTTGTGTTCTAATTCTAAGGGCAAATGACAAGCTTTTCCGAAAACCAACGCATATGGGGATGCGCCTATGGGTGTTTTGAAGGTTGTGCGATACGCCCATAGCGCATCATCTAGGTGTTGCGCCCAATCTTTCCTACTAGTGTTGACAACCTTCTCGAGAATTCTTTTTATTTCTCTATTTGAGACTTTCGCCTTACCATTACTTTGTGGATGGTAAGTTGTTGCGATGTGATGTTTAATATTGTATTTTCGCAATAACTTATCCATGACCTTGTTTATGAAGTGGGTCCCTTCATCACTAATCAGTCTGCGTGGCACTCCAAATCTTGTGAAAAATATTCTTTTTGAGAAATTTTGCCACAGTCGCATCATTCTTAATGCAAGTGATTGCTTCTACCCACTTGGTCACATAGTCCACTGCGAGGAGAATGTATTGGTTCCCTTGCGACGATGGGAAGGGTCCCATGAAATCAATGCCCCAGACATCGAATGGCTCAATTTCTATTATGTAGTTTTGAGGCATTTCATTTCTTGCGCTGATGTTTCCAGTGCGCTGGCATCTGTCACAGCTTTCAACATGTTTTCTTGCGTCTTGGAACAAGGTGGGCCACCAATAACCGCTCTGAAGAACATTGGTTGCGGTGCGTTGTCCTCCAAAATGGCCTCCGTATGGTGCTTCATGAGAGTCCTTTAATATCTTCATTGCGTCTTTTTGGCCAACGCATCTTCTAATGATTTGGTTCGGTCCTCTACGATAGAGGTAAGGGTCATCCCATAAATACAATTTTACTTCATGAAAGAATTTCTTACGGTGTTGCGGTGAGTATTCTTCTGGCAAGACCCCTACGACGAGGTAATTCGCAATGTCTGCAAACCAAGGTTCTTCATCGTCAATCGTAAAAAGTTTCTCGTCAGGAAAGTCTTCCGAAATAGGGGCTCTTGGCGCATCTGTCTCCTTACGCTTTTCCAAGCGCGACAAATAATCAACAACTAAATTCTCACTCCCCTTTTTGTCTTTGATTTCTAGATCAAATTCTTGTAGCAATAAAATCCATCTAATCAATCTTGGCTTTGCGTCTTTTTTTGTGAACATATATTTTATCGCCGCATGATCTGTATAGACTATGACTTTGGAACCAATCAAATAAGCACGAAATTTGTCAAACGCATAGACAACCGTTAATAATTCCTTCTCGATTGTCATGTAATTTGTTTGTGCTTCATTCAATGCTCGGTTGGCATAATAAATGGGGTGTAGATTCTTTTCCTTTTTTTGTGCCAGCACTGCTCCTACTGCCACATCACTGGCATCGCATATCAAGACAAAAGGTTCCTTCCAGTTGGGGGTTGCGAGGATAGGCGCACTTACTAACGCAAGCTTCAGCTCCTCAAATGCCCTAACGCATTCGTCTGAAAATTCAAATTTTCTGTTTGATTCCAGTAATGCGCAAAGTGGCTTTGTAATGTGTGAGAAGTTTCTGATGAAGCTGCGATAGAATCCTGCATGTCTCAGGAAGCTGCGAATTCCCTTTACAGCTGTAGGAGGTAATAATTTCCCAATGACATCAATCTTAGCCTTATCTACTTCAATACCTACGTTCGATATGCGGTGGCCTAAGACATTGTCTTCTTCTACCATGAAATGGCATTTCTCCCAATTCAGCATGAGGTGGGTTTCTTCGCATCTTTCCAATACCTGATCGAGCTGCGTTAAACTGTCTGCGAAAGACTTCCCATATACTGAGAAGTCATCAATAAAAACTTCCATAGATTTTTCTAGAAGTTCTGAGAAAATGGCCATCATACACCTCTGGAATGTTCCAGGCGCATTACACAGTCGAAAAGGCATCCTTCTGAATGCAAAGGTGCCATATGGACATGTGAATGTAGTCTTTTCTTGGTCTTCTGGCGCAATGGTAATTTGATTATACCCGGAGTATCCATCGAGAAAACAATAATAAGTCTATCCTGCAAGTCGATCTAGCATCTGGTCAATGAATGGGAGAGGGAAATGGTCCTTCTTGGTATTTGCGTTCAACTTGCGATAATCCATGCAAATGCGCCATCCTGTAGTGGTGCGGGATGGAATCAGCTCATTGTTTGTGTTGGCCACTACTGTCATGCCTCCCTTCTTGGGCACGCATTGGATTGGACTCACCCATCTACTATCTGCAATAGGGTATATTACGCCTGCGTCGAGCCACTTGATTATTTCCTTTCGCACTACTTCCATCATCGCAGGATTTAGCCTTCTTTGTCTTTCAACAAATTCATTGGATTCATCTAACAATCGAATCTTATGCATGCAATAAGAAGGGCTAATACCTTTAATATCTGCTAAACTCCACCCAATGGCCTTTTTGTGCCTTGCGAGTACTTCCATTAGTAGGTGTTCTTGCGATGAATCAAGCTTTGATGAGATTATGGCTGGGAGTGATTCTTTTTCTCCCAAGAATATATACTTCAAATGCGTTTGCAATGGTTTGAGTTCTATCGCAGGAGGTTGTGCTATAGACGGCAGGGTGGGGACTTTTCCTTTCAGATCCAGCATGTGAATAACTTCTTCATGCTGCGCTAGGATGCAGTTTTCTTTCTCATGATCTTCCTCGTTTCCTTCGCCTATGGGACTGAACGCATTTGATAGTATTTCCTACGGAGAGCACATGTCTATTCGGGCTACTATGTTGCATTCTTTAGGATCATCAGGATATTTTAGTGAGGAGAGAATATTAAAAACCACCTTCTGATCATTCATGTGCATTGTCAGTTCGCCTTTTTGTACGTCAATTAATGTCTGTCCGGTGGCAAGGAATGGTCTTCCCAAAATAATGGGGATTTCTTTATCAGCTTCATAATCCAGAATGATAAAGTCTGCAGGAAAAATGAATTTGTCAACTTTGACCAAAACGTCTTCAATCTTTCCCTCTGGGTGGACCACGGATTTGTCTGCTAGTTGGAGTGTAATGGTTGTCGGTCTTGCTTCTCCGATCCCTAGGCGCTTGTACACAGATAATGGCATTAAATTTATACTTGTGCCCAGGTCACATAGTGCCTTACCAACATCGATTCCTCCTATTGAATAAGGAATCGTGAAACTTCCAGGATCCTTCAACTTTGGGGGAAGCTTATTGGCAAGTATTGCACTGCACTCACTTGTCAACGCAACGGTTTCAAACTCTTTCCATGGTCGTTTGTTCATCAGAATGTCTTTCAAGAACTTGCCATAACTTGGCATTTTTTCGCAAAACATTCAAAAACTTCTTAAACTGGGCCTCATCATTTTTCTTTCACAACCTTTGAGGAAAAGGTATTGCGGGCTTGTATGCGTCAGGCTCTTTTTCTGCGTGAGCCTCCTTCTTTTTGGACTCTTCCTCCTGAGTTACTTTCTCTTCTTGCGGCTGGTCGTGCCCTCCTGTGGCTGCGTTTTTAAATAGATCATCCTGCGTTGGTGTAGGATCACTTATCTACAATTATTTTTCGCTTCGAAGAGTCACCGCATTGCAGTGTTCCTTCCCTTTTGGATCCTCTGTATTACTGGGCAGTGCCCCCGCAGGTCTGTTTCTTAACTCTGACGCAAGCTGTCCGACTTGTATTTCCAGACTGCGAAGGGATGCGGCCTGACTCTGGACCACTGCGTCATTCTTGGCCATATACTCTTTTTGACTGGCCATGAATTCCTTCATCATGTTTTCAAACGCATTCGAGGATGATGCTCTTTGGTTTCCTCCGTCTATGTTGTGCTGAAAATGTCCTTGCGAAGATTGATCATTGTTAGAATTCAATAATCTTGGCACAGGATTCATATTACCTTGTTGCTGTTTATTTGCGCCTCCATTCCATGAAAAGTTCGGGTGATTTCTCCACCCTGGATTATATGTGTTTTAATATGGGTTGTTTCACGTAGCTCCTTGCGATCCCACATAGAAAACTGATTCTGGGTTTGAAGGGCACTGATCATGCGTATGTCCTTCGCCGCAGATCCCGCATGTAACTACATTGAGTTGCGCAATCAAAGGTGCAGTGCTGGCTGTGAGCGCAACCATTTTTAAGGTCAACGCATCAATCTTTGCGTTTACCGAAGTCATAGAATCTACTTCGAAACCTCCTGAGTTGGTTTTAATGGGTCTCCGCCTTCTATCTTCTACAGTGCCCCATTCATAATTATTTCGTGCAATTCGATCAAGGATTTCATGGGCTTCGTCATAAGTCTTTCTGAGTAATACACCATTTGCGGATGAGTCTACCAAAACCTGCGAATTCTTATTAAGACCTACATAGAAGGTCTCCAGCTAAATGCATAATGGTAAACAATGGTGTGGGCATCTTTGTAGCAGGCTCTTGAATCGTTCCCAAGCTTCACTTAACGTTTCGTCTTCCAATTGTGTGAATGTCATTGAACTAAGGCCTAAATAACTCCCTTTTGGAGAGTTATCAGTGAGAGTGGCCAGACTTCGACTCAACAAGCCTACCATTTTGGGATAAGATCGGATAGATAGCTAGGGACATAGTCTCGCAAGACGGAATTCGTTCCTACCCATTTCAAGGATAGTAGAGAGGTTGCTCCCTTAAGTACTAATTCAAGGATTTGAACAAGGGGCCCCAGCCTCCCCATGACACGAGAGGGACTTAGGTTTGATGGTTGGACCACAAACCGATTGTTCATTAGAGGATTAGTGGAACTTAAGGAACAAGAAGTACTATAGGGGTAAAACGGTCATTTGACCTAGCTATAACTACGAACAACCTGTGAAGGATCGACTTACTGAACATGGTTAAATCAAGTGGACGAAAATAAATCTATGGTGAGGGGAGTGCAACTACTGGGCTATAGTGGAGTGTCCCGGTAGTTAACGATTGTTGGCTAGCTTGGTTCATGAGATTAGTCGGTTAGCCTCGAATCATTGGAGCCCATGATCTATAGGTCCATTAGGTCCCCCTACTGGCTCATATCGAAATAAAGCCTAGAACAATAAGATAGGATTCTTTTAATCTTTCAAAATCGCGAAAAATGGTATTATCGCAAATTTTGTTTGACACAATAATTTAATTATGAATTAAATTAGAAAATGAAAGATAAAGTATTTAAAAGTGTTTTAAATACTATATATATCAATTAGGATTCATATATAATAGATTGCACAAGGTGACAATGATTAATTGGATTAATCATATCAAATTAATTTCAAATGTTTCAAATTAATTACCAAGAAATCAATTTCAATTTATAATTCAAATTAGAGTTAATTTGCAAGTTTGAAATCAGATTTCAAATCTAAGTTAGTGGATTAAGTTGGATTCTCACTCTTGCATGTTCATACTGAAGGTGTTTATATAACACATGCGGAAGCAATTGAAGATCGAAAGCACTTAAGTCATATAACACATGCGGAAGCATGTTCTAGAAAGGACAGAAACGAGAGTTAGAGAACACCAACCTTTGTAGCTCACTTATATGGAATTCCTTGTGGTGTTTTCCTCTCCTATGCTCCTTGGACAACCTCTAGAGTCTTCTCTACTATTCTTCTTGCCTAGAATGACTTGTGGGAGTCTTATAGAGATAGGGAATGGGAAGGGAATGCTTGAAGGATCAAACTATTGAGAGATCTATGGAAGTGTGTGTCTTTGAGAGGAAATTCCAGCAGCATAACAGTAGGTAAATCACTCTTTACCTTATGAATTTGATTCAAGCTCCTTATAAAGACCTCTTCCATGCAAAGACAAGCTTCATGACACTAGACACATGGTGAAAATGCAACTCAAAGTGGATTCTAGGTGTTTAATTCACAACACATGCAACTAGTGCATGGTTGTGTTGTTTTCCACTATGCATCAACATGCAAGAGTGGGAATGCCACTAAATCCACTTAATTGAATCTGCATACTTGAATTTTCAGCTTGCAATTTTTCCTAATTCAATTTGAAATTGAATTTGATTTCTAGGTTATTAATTGGGACATTTCCAAGTAATTTATCATGATTAATCTAATTAATCATTCTTACCTAGTGCCATTAATAGTATATGATTCCTAATACATGTACATGGTATTTAAAACACTTTTAAATACCTTATCTCTCAATTCCTTATTTAATTCATAATTAAAATATTGTGTCAAACACATTTTTACGATAAAGCCCTATTTCCCGTTTTTGAACGATTCAAAGATTCCTATCATTATGATCTAAGCATTAATACAATATGAGCTAGTAGAGGGACCTAATGGACCTATAGATCATGGGCTCCAACGATTCGAGGCTAACCGACTAATCTCATTATCTAAGTTAGCCAACATTCGTTAACTACCGGGACACTCAACTATAGCCCGACAGTTGCACTCCCCTCACTATAGATATATTTCTGTCCACTTGATTTAACCATGTTTAGTAAGTCGTTCATTCACAGGTTGTTCGTAGCTATAGCTACGTCAAATAACCGTTTCACCCCTATAGTACTTCTTGTTCCTTAAGTTCCACTAATCCTCTAACGAACAATCGGTTTGTGGTCCAACCATCAAACCTAAGTCTCCCTCAATCCAACAAGAGGGTGGGGCCCCTTGTTCAAGTCTTGGAGTTAGTACTTAAGGAAACGACCTCTCTGCTATCCCTGAAATGGGTAAGAGTGAATTCCGTCTTGCGTAACTATGTCCCCTGCTATCTATTCGATCTTATCCCCAAAATGGTAGGCTTGTCGAGTCGGCAATGCTGGCCACTCTCACCCATGCAGGTCAAAGGATAATCTCGTATAAACAGGAGTTTATAGATAGCTCAAGATTAAGAACGAGTTACCTAAGTCATCTATGAGAAATAGTTAGTTTCTTTAGTAAACGGCGTTATAAAGAGAAAGTGACTTATTTCGTGGTCCAGTCTTATGCAAACTCATTGCATAGGACGCCCCCACTCGCATGTCACAACATGAACGATTTAGGATCTCATCGTTTGTACTTAATACAAAGTGGGTCGCGTTCATAGTGTCTCCAGGATAAGGCACCCAACCGTATCCTTATACTATAGACTATTTTGACTATAAACTTGAACTTGATCCTACGATATGTCCCTACTTATTGTTCGAGTATTCATTTTATAGCCAAGGATCTTAGTTTATTGGATTTAGGTTAATCATTCGCAATTTACATATTCAATAAATTCTTGGGAAAAATACACTTTTAGTCCCTGAGGTTTGAGTTAAGTTACACTTTGGTCCCTGAGTTTTCAAACTCGACAATTTAGTCCCTGAGGTTTGGATTTTGTTTCATTTTAGTCCCTCCATCCATTTTTCCGTTAATAATTAACGGTTTGCTGACGTGACACTATTTTTTTAAAAAAAAAATATTTTTAAAATTTTTAAAATACAAATACATTTAAAAAATAAAAATATTATTATTGTATATATACTTTTTTAGTTCTTTTTAATTTTTTCTCCCTCTCTTCTTCTCCTTCACCACCTCACCACTCGTCTTCTTCTTTTTCACACTGCTGGCAGTTGGCGGGCGACGACAACCTCTCGCCGGCGGCCGGCAGCCGTCGACGACTTTATTTTTTTATTTTTTTTTCTTTACTCTTCTTTCCTCTTCTCTTCTTCTCTCTTCTCCAACTTTTCTTTTTTAAAAAGGGGAACTCGCCGGAATGGAGTTGGAAACTTCTTTCTCCAACTTTTCTTTTTTTTTTTTTAAACACGAAACAGTTTGAAAATTTGAGATCCGAACAGCGGCGAAGATATGAACGCGAGGTAAAGGTTTGAACTACGGTGACTGCACTTTTTGAATTGTGCGATGAAGGTTTGAACGGCGGCGAATGGAACGACGGCGACGGCGAATTCAGATCCGCGATACCCACAACCAGACCCGGATACCCACAACTAGGCGACTGCATTTTGAACTTCAGATCTGCAATACCCACGACCAGACGACTTCAGATCGACAGAGAAGGAGTGGCCGGAGGGGGAGTTGCTGCAGGGAGAAGGCGTCGCCGACCTACCATGACCTTTCTTGAACCTTTCAGATCTGTGATACCCACGAACATTTCAGATATGCGATACCCACGACCTTTCTTGAAGACTTCAGATCTGCAGAGGAGTAGTGGTACGAAGGGGAGCTACTGTTGGCAGAATGCGTCGCCGGCGAGAAGAAAATGAAAGGAGAGGGACGTAGGCGGCTGGTGCTCCAAAACGGGTTTTTAGATTTAAAGAAAAAATGAAAAGAAGAAAGGAAGGATAGATAAGTAAAGAAAGGGAAGAGAAGAAAATAAAGGAAGAAGAACGAAAAAAAAAATTTGTCGGCAGCAACGACGGCCGGTCGCCGGCAGTGACGGACGGCGGTGACTGACACACGGTGGTTGGGCTTGAAGTGGAAGAAGAAGAAGAAGAAGAAGATGAAGAAGAAGATGAAAGTTTTAAAAAATGAAATTAAAAAAATATGTTTTTAATTAATTTATTATTATTTTATTTCAAAAAATTAAAAAAGAATTTTTTAATTAAAAAAAAATATTGCCACGTCAGCAAACCGTTAGGATTTAACGAAAAAATGGATGGAGGGACCAAAATGAAACAAAATCCAAACCTCAGGGACTAAATTGTCGAGTTTGAAAACTGAGGGACCAAACTGTAACTTAACCCAAACCTCAGGGACCAAAAGTGTATTTTTCCCTAAAATCTTTTACTGAATAACCTCAATAACGTATTTATTGGAAATAGAATATGTTTAATGATTTACAAACTACGAGTTTATAGGACATCAAACCCAACAGATACAAAGTGGAAAACAACACATCCATACACTAGTTGCATGTATTGTGACATGAACACCTAGAATCCACTATGGCTTGCAACTTGAGGCTTTTCTTTGCATGGGTTCACTCTATAAGTAGAGTGTAAATCAAATTGAAGCTCAAGAGAGCCATTTCCATACTATTATGCTGCTGGAATTTGGTCTCAAACTTACTCATCTCCATATATCTCTCAAGTGCTTGAACCTTCAAGCAATCCCTTCCCATTCCCTATTTCTATAGACTCCCACAAGTCGTTCTTGGCCTGGAGAATAGTAGGGAAGACACTAAGGGTTGTCCTAAGAAAATTGGAGAAGAAAAGAATCCACGGAGGGCCACCTATTGAGCTGCAAAAGGTTGGTTCTTCTAATCTCTTTGTTTCTGTTTTTCATAGAACAAGCATGCTTTAGGAGTAAAACTGATGTAGTTAAGTGCTTTCGATCTTCAATTGCTTCCGCATGAGTTATATGAACACCTTCAGGTTAAATGCAGCAACCAGAAGTATGGTAGATGTTTCAGCTGGAGGGGTCCTTTTGGCAAAAACTTTTAATGAAGCCCATAAAATTTTAGAAATAATATCAACCAATAGTTTTCAGTGGTCATATGTTAAAGGCTCAAATAAAAAAGGAAGAGTGTGTTAGAAGTTGATGGTGTGTCTACCATTAGGGTTGATATTGCAATGTTAGCTAACGCCCTTAAAAATGTGACAGTGGTTAGTCATCAGCAGCCGCCAGTCGTGGAGCCTGCTGCAGTGGTGAACCAAGTTACAGAGGAATCATGTGTCTATTGTGGTGAAGAGTACAACTACGAGTTTTCCCCCAACAATCCAGCTTCTGTGTTTTTTGTAGGTAATCAAAGGAATGACCCTTATTCTAACTTTTATAATCCAGGTTGGCGCAACCACCCCAACTTTGCATGAGGAGGTCAAGGAAGCAATTCGAAAATCCCACAAGCACAGCAAAAGGTGAGCCAGTCAGGATTTGCTAAATCATAGGTATTGCCCAAGCAAAATAAGTCGGCTTTGCCCCAACAAAATTCAGAGAGTTCTCTTGAGGCAATGATGAAAAAATATATGGCTCGTACATATGCCACAATTCAAAGTAATCAAGCTTCAATGAGAGCTCTGGAATTGCAAATGGGCCAGCTAGCTAATGAGCTAAAGGCAGGACCCCAAGGGAAACTTCTTGTAGATACAGAACACCCTAGAAGGGAAGGTAAGGAGCAGGTACAGGCAGGACCCCAAGGGAAACTTCTTACTGAGGAATGTAGTGTTATTCTTAAGAATTGGCTACCAACTAAGGCTAAGGAGTCATTTACTATTCCTATCTCTATAGGTTTAAAAGGGTTAGGTAGAGCACTTTGTGATTTAGGCGCAAGCATTAACCTTATGCCTCTTTCGGTCTATCAAAAGCTAGGTATTGGTGAAGCTAGGCCTACCACAAAACACTCCAACTAGCTGTTAGGTCTATTGCAAATCCAGAGGGTAAAATTGAGGATATCTTAGTGAAAGTAGATAAATTCATATATTTCCTGTTGATTTTATTATCTTAGATTATGAGTCTGATAAAGATGTCCCAATTATTCTTGGTCAACCATTTTTGGCTACTGGTAGGGCATTGATAGATGTTCAAACAGAGGAATTAACAATGAGGGTTTATAATGAGGAAGTGAAGTTTAATGTTTTTAAAGCCATGAAGTATCTAGACGAAGTGGAAGATTGTTATTTCATTAGGATTCTGGAGAACACAATTGTTGAGACAACAATGGAGGATTTGGCAAACAAACATTTGGAAGATCATGGAGAGGTTAGTATAGAGGATTTAGAAGTTTTTTCTTTAGAAAGAAAAAGTGAAAAAAAAAGTATTTAGGTGTGAGGATGTTTTTTAGTCTTTAAATTGAGAGATAAGGTATTTAAAAGAGTTTGAATCATGATTTAGTGGAAAAACTTGGAAATCCACTCTTGCATGAAGACTCAAAGTGGAATTACACCACATTCATGCAATGGTGCATGTTGTGTTGCTTGAACACCTAGCTTCCACTTTCTCCATGAAGACCACCATGTGTCTTGCATCTTGAAGCTCCTTCTTGCATGGATTCTCTCTATAAGTAGAGGAAGAATCAGATTATGCAAGAAATGTCGTACCTAGAATTAATGAACCTTAAACACATTCTTGAAGTCTATGAGGGTGCGTTAGGGGAATGTGTTAATGATTGGTTCTCAGAGAGCTGATTAATTTGATACAGAAATGTCGCTGATATGCATTAATCCAAGTATAAATTAAGCATAATCAAGTAGTACCTAGAGTATTCTAGGGTCGAATCCACATCGAAGGGAGGTTAAGGGATTTTAATAAACTAATTAATGAACACTCAGACGCATGACACTTAATATTTGAATTAAACACAGATGGTTGCGATAAGATAAAAGTGTACTATAAAATAAGTTATGCGGTGGAGATAAGAGAAAAATCAACTAATAAAGACTATCAAGGCTTTTGTTGCGGTAGCCACATGCATCGATAAGACATCTAGTACCGCATATTCTGTTTGAATTTCGATTAATGCTTAAGTGAGAAATAATCATGTGATTCCCTTCCGGTACTACTCATGCGTTTGGCGTAAAACTAACAACGTTTTGTTTAATTAGTTCATGCGTTGGCACTGTTCTCTAATGACTTGCAAGTGATTGTGATATTCCTAAAGCAATCTAGGCACATTCATGAAATATCTCTTGCGGCAGTATTAATTCTAATACAACCTAGACTACATGTAATGCGCTAGCTTGCTCTACTTAGATATTTCCACATGCATTACCTGTCAGGGATTTATCATGCTGCTACCGCATCCGGCTGGCCAAGCGGGAGTTAGTAATGAAAATATTATTGCATCTAAGCAGAAAGCATTAATTTTTCATTCATACAAAATGTGACGTATATAGAATAATCTTATCACCGCATGGGTGCCTAGGCTAAGCCTTGATAAAAGTAATTTAGCTCATGCTAAGAAAGAAAGACATAACATAATACATCATATTGCGATCAAGTTACTGCGCTGGGATAATCTTTCTCCTTCTCTGGTCTCCTTTCTTGCTCTTTGTTTTCCTCCTCTCTTCCTTGCCATCCTCTCTCCAGGCAGCTGGGCGCTTTTTATATGCTGATGATACTGACTTCTCAAAGAAATTGGCTTGTGTGCCCCAACCTTCTCTTGCCAACTTGTAAATCAATCACACGTCAGGGCAACCATCTTTCCAGCTATCATCGTACGAATTATGCTCTGGGATCTGCGCCTGCGCTGAAGGAAACTTGGGCAAGGAAATGACTACAAATTCATGCATTAGCGGGTTAAAAAATACATAATTTCCTACTGCATTAGAAATAATCCTTTAAAGGATTAGCTATCGCAATTTGCTTACTATAATGCGCTAGACCAGCGCAACTCTGATCTTTTCAGCTTTATTTAACTTAAATTTAGGAGAGAAATAACTTGTCTTTTGCAAGTTATCAGTTAACTTTTCCAAATCTTCCATGTTTTTTTCTAAGGTTGTTAACCTAGATAGAAGAACTTTTCTGAGTAGTATTCTAGGTATGAATTGGGTTGAAGATTTGGGTAACTATTTAGGGGTCCCTTCTACACTTTCTAGGAGCAAAGTTAAGGATTTAGGATATGTTACTAATAAAGTCTGGAAAGCTCTACAGGGTTGGAAGATAACCTTTTTTTTTTCTATTATTGGGAAAGAGGTCGTTATAAAAAGCATTGGACAAGTCATTCCTACCTATGCTATGAGCATTTTCAAGTTCCCCAAAAGGTTATGCAATGAAATATCTAGGTGTTTTGCCTAATTTTTGTGGGGGTCAAGTGATTCAAAGAGGAAAATTCATTGGTGCAGTTGGGAACATCTATGTATACCCAAAAGCCTTGGGGGAATGAATTTTAGACATATCAAAGGTTTTAATCAGGCCTTTGTTGCAAAACAGGTGTGGAGGCTATTGGATAATCCAGACTCGTTGGTATCAATGTTCTTAAGCAACAAATATTATAGTGGGGATGGTATTTTAGATGCTAATTTAGGGAGAAAGCCTTCTTTTCTTTGGAAAAACTTGTCGTGGGGACTTGATCTTCTTAAACAGGGGATAAGATTTAGAGTTGGTTATGAAAATTCTATATCTATGTTTGATGATCCCTGGATCCCTAAAGAAATGTTATTCAAACCTAGGTGTATAGTTGATAGAATTAATCAGGAAAATGTATCCTTTTTTATGACTGACTCGGTTAGTTGGAACCTTAAACTCCTTAGATCATCTATGTGTTAGGAAGACATGTATATTATTAGGAATATTCCCATAAATCTGAATGCTAAGGATAGATATATTTGGCATTATGACAAGATGGGTAACTACACTATTAAAAGTGGTTATAATTTGTTTATGTGTAACAATATCCTCTAGCAGCAACCCTATGGAAAATGTGTGGAAAAAGCTATGGAAATTGAAGATTCCAGCTAATAAGATCAAACACTTCTGCTGGAAAGCAATAAAGAGCTTTCTTCCTACCAATGTTAATCTCAAAAGTAGAGGGATTGATGTTTTTGTCCTATGCCCTCTATGCTTAGATGAGATGGAATCAATGGACCACATACTTTTTAATTGTAATCGAGCAAAGGGAGGATGGGACATAACCTTTCACCATAATCTGTTGAATGCTAATTTCAATCATAGTTTTGTTGATAGGTGGTTGGAGATGAACTCATCATCTTTGTCAACTGAAGAACTCCAAATTGTAGTTGTGACGTCTGATAGCGCGCATAACGAGCTATTTTTCCTGGTTAATTTTAGTTAGTCTTGGAGTATTATTTGGCTTAATTATGCACTTTAATGTTTAATTTGTAGGAAACTGAGTTTTGGAATAAATTAGAGAAATTGGAGTTGATCGAGTGCTCGGGACATAAGGAAAAGCAAAAGAAACGAAAAAGACTTAAAATGGAAGCTTATCAAAGTAGGCAGACCCGAGAGGTAGCGTCGAGATACTGCCTCCCTAGCATCTTGACGCTACCTATTTTCCTTTCTGATTAGGGCGGTAAACAGGACAGCGTTGCGATGCTGTCAGCAAATTTTCTATAAATACATCCTTATTTTGCACGGGCAAGGAGAGTTCAATTGGGGAGACTTTGGACCTAAAATCGATTGGAGATCTTCTATGGGAGCTGAAGAAAGGCCAAAGAGCAGGAATCACTCAAGAACGTGAGGAGATTGTTACGGGGATGTGCGGCTTTCGACGAAATTGAGTTTTTCCTTAACTTTACCTTATCTCTAGTTAGTTTTTATGGCTTTTTCATATCTAGCTTATATCGTAATACAATGTATGAGTAGCTGGACGTGTTTTTTAGGGATTGATGTAGCCGTTTGGGCATTGTTGAATTATTTTATGGATGTTTAATGTTTTGAACTCATTTATGCGATTTATGGTTTTAATGCTTTTAATTCACTGGTCATTAGTTAATTCATGTTTTCTCTAATTCTTGCTCGGGAGAGGGGATTTAGTTTAGATAATAAATTGCATAACTAGAATAATCCTAAGATCGAGAGATTTAGGATAGTTTTAGAAATCATTAAAAGGATTAGATTTAAACCATGCATGTGAATGAATCTAGATAGGGATATCGGGTAAATGATATGTATGAGAATTATTTATGCTTGGGAGAGATAAATATGAGATTAGCTCATCCTTGATTTATGAGTCGTTGCATGTTCATACATCTATGTAATTAATTCACAACCCCAATAGGTGAAATCAATTCCCTAAGAGTTTTCTCCATTTGAATTCTATTCTTTTTAGCTTTTGTATCTTGATTTTTCATTAACACTAAGTTTAGGCCTCTAAATAAAATTGGACAAAAGTATTCACGATAACTAATTTAGCTAGAATCCCAATCCAGAGGACGACACTCATTTAATCACGAAAACACTATATTAAAACTTGACCCGTACACCTGCAGTAAGGAAAAGTCCACATCACGTGTTGGACGATATGGAATGAAAGAAATCAATTAGTTCATGGATCTCAAATTCCTCCATCACCCATACAAAGTAGCTGGATTTAGAATTACCTGTTGGAATTTTTGCGAGCAAATGAAGGAAAAGAGACAAACATCGATGATGAGATCAGGCCTGAGCAAGGGAATCAACAGCCTGTTAAGTCTCAAACTCCCTTAAACTTGTGGAAAGTAACTTGTGGAAAGTAAATGTGGACGCGACATGAGAAACTTTTTCGACTGGCATTGGAATTGTTTGCAGAGGTCCTGAAGGGGTTATCAAAGGAGTATCACTAATCTCTCATGATGTAGAACACACTCATCCAATGGCTAAGCTATGGGCAATTTACGAAGGAGTTAAGCTTGCATTCTCTTTGGGAAGTTATGATGTGAAGGTGGAATCAGATTGTACTCAGGCTGTTAAGTTAGCTTCGTGGGAAATTGAATCGGCTAGGAACAATGGTAGAGAATATTTGGAAGATAGTCCTAATAACGCTCATTTATGTGCGTTATTTAGCCTTACAAACCTAGGTTATTGTTTGGAAAGCAAAGACTTTGTGTTGAAATTCTCATCATTTCGAGTCATTTTAGCAAAAGTTGTAGAATCAAGAAGAAAATCTTGGAATTATAGAATTTAAGCTTAAAATGTACAAAATGAGATTATTTTTGTAGGAATTTATCCAAGTTAATGTTTTTGTGCAGAAGACTTTGCGAGGAGGATGCGCCCGCAAGAGGAGAGTAAAGGTAGCAGAGACAATAAGTTAAAGTTGAGGAATTGTGCCTGCATCTGGGACCTGAAGATGTGGGATATGCGATCAAAATGCGCCTGCAAGCCATATAAGGAAAGTAGCCTCGTGCTGAAGACAAACTTGTCAAAGCAATGCACAGGAAGAATTGCGCTGGAGATGCAGTCGCCACTAAGTTTTCCGATAGAATACCGAGATTCTCGGGATCATCACAGAATCATCCGAAAATTCCCAATCTAGTATCAAATCTCCGAAGATTGTTGATTCTTACCTTCCAAGGCCTTCTCACACTAATCTCAGCAGTCAATCCTCACCTTCTAAGGTCTATAAAAGGGGACCAAGATGCAAGAAGCAGGGGAGCTTGGATTCTTTCGTCCGTATGATAGTTTTATAAGTTTTTCTATTCTCATCTTGTAACCACTCCGACTACTGGATTTTTCATCCTCTGTCGGCTCCTCCATTCAAAAGAAGTAGAGGAGAAAGGCTTGTGTCCCCTTGAAAGAGGAAAAAAGCAAGCTAGATAGAAAGGGTAAAATCTATAGTAGTCTTGTCTTTATGTTTTGTACTTTCTGTTCTTTTATTTCCAGCATCATTGTACATAGTTTTCTTCACTTTTCAATTGTAAGATAAGTTTTTGTACTCAACTTTTTACTTAATATAAATTCGAGTTGTTCTTATATTTTGAGTTTTCTTTCCTTTATGTTGCGCACTGTATTTTCAATTATGAGCTAACCTTCTACTTGAGAGTTCAAAGATGTGGATTCCTTGAGTAGAAGATAGTCCCGCCTATGCAAAAGCAGCTTTGCTCCCTAGTAGCATTATTTGTTCTTGCTGAAAATTAAAGTTTTTTGATATCTTAAATTGGCCACTTAGGTTACCATAGTTTTTGTTTAGCTGATGGTCGAAAGGTTGGAGTTGAATGTGCGGGTTCGTAAAAAAAATAGGGGAAAAGATCCTAGAAATAGGACTTTGTTTTCTTGCATCCCATAAATAGAACTGGAGTCACTAGAGTTTTAAGAAGTCGTGAGCATATTTATCTAAGTTTCAACCAGCCCTAGAAATAGATGTCTAGTTGGCTTGGTCTTCTAAAGGCACCTACAGCGAAGTGGAATAGAAGTTGGACTTAACTCACAATCTAGTTGTTAGAGAAGTTGCGGGCACAACTAAGAGATGCTATCTTCACCATGTCTATGTGGGCAAGTTTTTACTTAATTTGAATTCTAGTTGTTCTTATATTTTGAGTTTTCTTTCCTTTACGTTGTGCACTATATTTTCAATTATTAGCTAAGCTTCTACTTGGGAGTTCAAAGATGTGGATTCTTTGAGTAGAAGAGATCTCCGCCTATGCAAAAGCAACTTTGCTCCCTCGTACCATTATTTGTTCTTGCTAAAAATTAAAGTTAATTGTTATTTTAAATTGGCCACTTAGGTTACCATAGTTTGTGTTTAGCTAATGGTCGAAAGGTTGGAGTTGAATGCGCGGGTTCGCAAAAATCAATAGTGGAAAAGATCCTAGAAACAGGACTTTGTTTTCTTGCATCCTAGAAATAGGACTGGAGCCTCTAGAGTTTTAAGAAGTCATGACCATATTTATCTAAGTTTCAACTAGCCCTAGAAATAGATGTCTAGTTGGCTTAGTCTTCTAAAGGCACTTTCAGCGGAGCGGAATAGAAGTGATAGCGAGCAGAAATCTCGCTATTTTAGTCCCAATTTATTAGGCTTTTCTGTGCTTTAATCGTGTTTTTAATGAAAATATTTAATGTATTCTGTTATTTGGTCTTTAGGAGCAAAGTCGGTGATTTTGGAGAAAAAGTGCCAAAAATGAAGGAAATGAAACCCAAAATCAAAGTTTGATCAAAAGGGGATCCAAATAGGCCAATCATGATGGCATAGCCCAAAAAGAAGTGAAGAGAAGGCCCAAAAATTAGCCCAAACCGAAGCTGGATATTCTGGAAATTGGGTCAGCGTCGCGACGCTACCCATTTCTTGGGCAACAAGATGCGTGCATAGCAGCGTCGCGACGCTGTGCAATTTAGCGTCGCAACGCTAACCCCATTCCGATAAAAGGCACCTCTTGGTGCCTCATTTTTTCCATCAATCAATCATCAATCATTCCATTCTTTCCTTCCTTTCCTCCCTCTTTTGGCTCCTTTGGAGCCTCTCTCAAGGCTTTTTAACCTTTTTGAGAGATTTCTTAGTGGGAAATATTTGGGGAATTTTGGGAGCATCTTAGGAGGCTCAAGGAGTAGTCAGTGGGGGCTCCGAGCGTCAGCGAAGGGGTTTTTCGACGGTCAATTTCTTTCCTTTTATGCTCTTAATTATGTTTTTCATTGTAAATGTTGTTGATATTTTAGCCATGTGTAGCTAAACCCCAATTTGGGGTCTTGAAATGAAATTATAGTTAAAATGTTGTTATAATTTCCTGTCTCTTGCCCTTTGTCCTAATTATTTGTATGAATGTGCTTAATACTTTATTCAATCTGGCCAATTGTGTAATGATTCGATTCTTAATGGAAATTCGATGGAGAGAAATTAGGATAGATCGTAATCCATACAACTAGTTTAATTGCCCGTCGTGACAACGGGATTAGTTGATTAAACTTAGATTCCTAAAATGAATCAGAGCGTAATAATTAATGATTTTTAATGGCGCTAAGGAAACTTAGGTTGTTAAAATGAATTAATTACAATTAGGGGAAACCGACAAGAGAACCTATGTGATTAACGGAGATTCTAGGTTTATAATTAGTTGGGCAATGAGATAGGATAATTATAACAATTGTTTAGCTAATAATTGAATTTCAAGACCCCTCTTCCCATTAAAGGAAAACTCTTTCTCCATATTTTATTTTTCGATTGATCAACTTATTTTCTGTAATTGCTTTGAATTTTAAATTCCCTTTATTGTATGAGTTGTTCCCTAAATATTATTTCGCCCAAGTACTTTTAGTGCTCAAGAGATTTTATTTTTGCTTAATTTTCGCTTCGCCTCCCTGTGGATTCGATACTCGGTAGTGCCTACCATTTTATATTACTTGTTACGACCCGTGCGCTTGCGGAGATCGTTTTGAACTAACAACAAGAAGTTGGACTTAACTCACAATCTAGTTGTCAGGGAAGTTGCGGGCACAACTAAGAGATGTTATCTGCACCATGTCTATGTGGGCAAGTTCTTACTTAATATGAATTCTAGTTGTTCTTATATTTTGAGTTTTCTTTCCTTTATGTTGTGCATTGTATTTTCAATTATGAGCTAAGCTTTTACTTGGGAGTTCAAAGATGTGGATTCCTTGAGTAGAAGAGAGCCCCGCCTATGCAACAGCAACTTTGCTCCCTCGTAGCATTATTTGTTCTTGTTGAAAATTAAAGTTTATCATTATCTTAAATTGGTCACTTAGGTTACCATAGTTTGTGTTTAGTTGATGGTCAAAAGGTTGGAGCTGAATGCGCAGGTTCGCAAAAAAAAATAGTGGAAAAGATCCTAGAAATAGGACTATGTTTTCTTGCATCCTAGAAATAGGATTGGAACCACTAGAGTTTTAAGAAGTCGTGAGCATATTTATCTAAGTTTCAACTAGCCCTAGAAATAGATGTCTAGTTGGCTTAGTCTTCTAAAGGCACTTACAGCGGAGCTGAATAGAAGTTGAAATTAACTCATAATCTAGCTTTCAGGGAAGTTGCGGGCACAACTGAGAGATGTTATCTGCATCATGTCTATGTGGACAACATAGATAGTGTTTCTCAACCGACTACATTGCCTGAGTAAATTGCGGACGCATTGGTGGGTGTAATCTAAAGCTTAAGGTTGAAACTATTTGAATTCCCCTATTTATCTCATAGCTTTTCTCTGTCTTTATTTTCTTGCTTAGTTTATTTTTTTTCTTAAAACCGAAACCTCAATTAAACTATTTTTCTTTGTTACCGATCGTGGCCACAAATTTAGAGGAGGTTCCTATTTTACAAAATCTTGTGTTAACCTGACTAGTCACCATCTCCCTTGGGTACGATATCTGGAATACTTTCCACTTTATTACTTGATAGTGTATACTTGCACTCGAGTAGTGTTATAGTGCACGCCCGTCAAGTTTTTGGCACCGTTGTCGGGGAGATTTTTGTAAAACGATTGGTTAGCACAAATCTTAGTTTCTGTAAAGTAGGAATTACGATCGATTTGCAAGGATTTCTTTGCCGATTGGATTGGTGTATGCTCAAAAGACCTGAATTCAATTTTGACCCTGAGATAGAGAAGACATTCAGGTAGCGTCGAAAGGAGCAAAGAAGGAAGTTAAAGGAACTACGAGAAGTGCAACAGCAGGAAATTACGATGGAGCCACCTATTGGAGACCCTCTCGGTGCGCAGCAAAGGGGAGAACAACCTAACAATGTGCAACAGCAAGATGTGGTAGCAAATAATCCATTACTTATTGCAGATGAAAGGAACAGAGCCATTAAGGATTATGCGGCCGCAACTTTTTACAATCTCAATACAAGAATTGTTGAGCCAGTCATTGATGCAATCACTTTGAGCTCAAGCCAATCATGATCCAAATGCTTCAAACGATAGGCCAATTTTCAGGACTTCATAGTGAAGATCCTCACAAGCACATGAAGCAATCCTTGAGAATATGCAACTCGTTCAAGCTCAATGGAGTATCCAATGAGACTTTGCATTTGAAACTTTTTCCATTTTCTTTACACGGTAATCCAGAAGCATGGTTAGATTCTTTTCCACCAGATAACATCACCACATGGGATGACCGAGCTGAAAAGTTTCTCTTGAAATATTTTCTGCCCATGAAGAATGCACAAATACAAGGGGAAATTATCACTTTTAAACAATGACCACAAGAAGGGGTAGACACAGCATGGGAATTCAAAGTCAAACAGCTTCCTTGAAGAATCTTTTAACTCGAATTGGGCAGTTAGTTCAGGAGTTGAGGAGTAGACCATCAATCACATTGCTACAAAGAAACGGTGCACGACAAAGAGAAAGAAAAGAGCATTGCAAGGCCATAACTCTTAGAAGCGGATTGCAATATCAAGAACAAAAAATAACAGAGGAGCATGATAAAGAAAAAGTTCTGAATAATGCAGGTTGTCCCACTCGAACTAATGAACAAGAAGATATACAACCAAAACCTAGTCAAGAAGAGGTTGTTACGGGAAGCTTGGCACAGAATGCGCCTGCAAAAAACTAATTGCGCCCCCAAATCCTTCACCAACAGAAGATCCAAAGGAGCCAGCCAAGAGACCTGAAAATTTGTATCAAAATGCAAAACCACCTCCACCATTCCCTCAAAGACTCATTAAAAAGAACCAGGACGAACAATTCAAAAAAAAAAATTGGATATCCTCAAGAACCTCCACATTAATATTCCATTGGTAGAAGCCATTGAGCAAATGTCGAATTATGCCAAGTTCTTGAAGGATATCCTATCAAAGAAGTGCAAGCTAGGAGAATTTGAAACAGTCACACTCACGAAGAATTTGAAGGAGTGTATGACACTCGAGCGAAAGCATTAGCGGATCTTAGGCACCAATTTTCATTAATTTCATTGATTAAAAGCATGCTAAATAAGAACGAAAACAAAGGATTGAAGAACTTAGCTTTGAAGCTTCAATCTGTGAGTTCTCTTAGACGTTTCTCCACACGATTACTTCATGGACGACCACCGAGATCTTCTCCGCTATTCTCCAGCCTTAGAACGGGCTTGTGGGAACCCGAGCATGATGAATTTGAGGGAGACAGAAAGGAAAGTTCATGGGTTTTTGAACTTGAGAGCCATGGTTATTTGAGAGACTTTGCTTGCTGTATTCATCCATTTTCTTGAGAACAAAATCCAAACCACCCATCAGCCTTTGAACTTCACTTTTAAAGACAATGAGCAAACAAATCTTTCTCCCAAAGATTGACAGCAAAGTGTGGCTTGAGTTGCTGTCCATGGAGGTGGCAATTTAATGGAGATTAAGTGTGAAAACTCACACTCCACCACCTCCAAAAATGAAAACCATTTTCATTTTTAATTTCTTGTATTATCATGAATTTGAAAATCAAAAATGGCTTTTCCATAAATTCATGAATTAAAATGAATTACAATATTCATTTTGTTTTAGTTTTCAATTTGAATTTAATCTTATTAATTTAAATGAAAACTAATTTTAATACTTTAATAAATAAATCTAATTCATTTAATAATTTTAATGTTAATATCATATATTAAAATTAACAATACACCAACACCGTTCTCTCTCAAAACTGGTGAATGTGAATCACTGTTCAAATTCAAACTGAATATCTCGAACGTGAATCCCTGATAGCGAACGTAGCTAGCTATTTTTACTTATTTAATTTAGCTAGTCTTTTATGATTTATTGGCCATTTTATTGCACTTAATTGTTTATTTTGTAGCAAAGCGTTGATTAGAGCTAAAACGTGGAATTGGAGTTAATCGGGTGGTCGGGACGTGAAAATATGCCAAAGAACCAGAAAGTTCAAGCAACAAGGAGCCAAGAGAGGACATTCTGCCCATCAGCGTCGAGACGCCACTCTTGGAGGGTCTCGACGCTGGTTTTCCTTAATTACAAGAGGCGGCAGTGTCACAGCGTCTCGACGCTGTGACAATAGCGTCTCGACACTACCGTTTTTCCCTTATTCAGAACGCACGTTTTAGAGGCAGCGTCACGACGCTGTCTTGATAGCGTCTCGACGATGTCGCAGATTTTCCTATTTAACTTTCTTTTCTTGCTACGGATTGGGGTAGGCCAAATTGAGAGAATTGAACCCTAATTTCGACTAGATACCTACTGTGGGAGCTGAAGTAAGGACGAGGACCGGGAATCTCACTTGGTGGCGTGAATATCGAGACGGGGACGTGCCAGGATCGACGACATTAAGTGTTTCCTTTCCTTTTACTTCTCTCTAGCTAGATTTTATGGCTTTTTCATGTTTAGTTGAGCTTGTAACGCCATGTATGAGTAGCTGAACTTGTAGCTTAGGGATTGATGTAGTCGTTTTCGTTTATGGATTGATTTACGGTATAAGTTGTGCAATGGTTATTATGTATGCAATCTTGATTTAATGCTTTCAATTAATTGGCCATTAGTTGAATGATTTAAGTTTTGAATCTAGCTCGGGAGAGGGGATTTAATGTAGACTTATTCAAGATTGCATGACTAAAGTTTATTTTCTAATTTCGTGACGGTTTTTAGATTAACTTTAGAATTGGTCAAAAGATCTCATTGCCTTGCATGTTAATAAACTTAGATATGGATATCAAGTTGATTAATTTGCATGAGGATCAATTATACTCCGGAGAGGTAGTTGTGATTAAAGGGTCTTAGGCTCATAATTCCAATGTGCATGATAACTTATTCCTAAAATCAATCCTAAACTAAAATTGGCGAAATCAATTCCCTAAGTGTTCTTTCAATTGCATCTCCACTGTTTGTTATTTGCTTGTTTTGATTTAGTTTTCATATCATTCACTCAGTACATTGTGTTCCCTAAATAAAATTGAGCAAGATAATTCATAATACTTAACTTAGCTTTAAAATCCAATCCAGAGGACGACACTCGTTTATACGAACACTTTATTATTACTTGACCCGTGCGCTTGCGGTAGGAAAATTCCACATCAATCCCTATTCACATTTATTGTATTTAAATCATATTTAAATAACTATATCTCTCTTAAAATATGGTTTAGTTAACAATTAAATCGTTATGTTAAATTATATCAAATATAATTAACGATATCTCCTAATATTGAATTTGAACGTTTTCAAATTCTTTCATCACTCTGTTCTAAGGTTACTCCGTTTGAGCTAGCAGTGCGACCTAATGGACCTACAGATCATGGGCTCCAACGATCCGAGATTAACTGGTTGAACTCTTTCAATCCTAGTTAACCAACATTCGTTAACTAACGGGACACTCCACTATAGCCTGTAGCTGAACTCCCCTCACTGTAGATATATTTCTGTCCATCCAATATAACCGTGATTAGTAAGTCAATCCTTCATAGGTTGTTCGTAACTATAGTAAGGTCAAAAGTCTGTTTTACCCCTACAGCACTTCTTGTTCCATAAGCCCCCACTGAGTCCCTAATGAACAATTTGTTTGTGGTCCGACCACGAAAACTAAAACCTCTCGGGCCAAAGAGAGGGCGGCGTGCCTTTGTTCACGTCTCGAAGTCAGCACTTAAGGGAACAACCTCTCTATTATCCCTAAAGACGGGTAAGAGTGAATTCCATCTTGCAGGACTATGTCCCCAACTATTTACCCGGTCTTATCCCCAAAGTGGTAAGTTGTTGAGCGAAATTTTCTGACCACTCTCACCCATGAAAATCAAAGGATAATCCTGAATAAGCAGGAGTTCATAGTTAGCTCAGGATTAAGTTCGAGTTACCTAGGTGGCTTGAAATAGTCAGTTTCACAGTAAACGGCGTTATAAAGTGAAAGTGACTTATTTCGTGGTCCGTTCTTATACAAACTCTTTTGCATAGGACACCCCCACTCACATGTCTCTACATGAACGATTTAGGATCACATCGTTTGTATTAAAACAAAGTGGGCCTCGTCACATAGTTTTTCTTAGGATAAGGTACCCAGTCTTATCTCTATACTATAGACCGTTTTAGGCTATGCACTTGAATCTAATCCATTTTTATGTCACTACATATAGTTCGAGTGTTTCATATCATAGCCATGGATTCTAGTTTATTGGATTTGGGTTAAAAAATGCATAGTTAAATTAGCCTTTCGACAACCAAAAAATGAACTATTTCAAGATTCGGGCAGTTTCACCATTCCTTGTGTGATTGGAGGAAGAAGTGTTGGACAAGCTTTGTGTGATCTGGGATCCAGCATCAACTTAATGCCCCTGTCAATCTTCAAGCAGCTAGGAATTGGGGAAGCAAGACCAACCACTGTAATTTTACAGTTGGCAGATAGGTCGATCGCGAAACCCATTGGAAAGGTAGACGATGTGCACGTAAGAGTTGGTAAATTTGTTTTCCCTGTGGATTTTATTATCCTTGACTGTGAAGTTGCTAGAGAGGTTCCAATCATCCTTGGAAGACCATTCCTCTAGCAACTAGTAGAATGATCATTGATGTCCAAAAAGAAGAGCTGACAATGCGAGTGAATGATCAAGAAATCAAATTCAATGTGCTTAACGCATTACGCTACCTTGGGGAAATGGAGGATTGCAATAAGGTTGAAATTTATGATAACATAATTGATGCAGAAGAAGCTAGCCAGGAAGAGGGAAGTTCTGATGAAGACATTACGGTGGATTATGCGGCCGCAATTGAAGAACTAAGACTTACAAATAGAGATCCAAAGAAAACAAAGCCAATAAAGCCTTCCATTGAAGAGCCACCAGAATTGGAATTGAAACCTCTTTCGTCTCATCTCAAATACATGTTCCTTGAAGAGAAGGAAATGTTGCTTGTTATTATCTCAACCAATTTATCTAAGCAAGATGAACTTTCTTTATTACAGGTTTTATCAAAGCACAAGCAAACAATTGGTTGGACGATAGCAAATATTAAGGGAATAAGCCCTTCCTTCTGTATGAATCCAATTAATTTGGAAGAAGGAGCCAAAAAGTCTGTTGAGATGCAAATGAGACTCAATCCAGTGTTGAAGAAGGTAGTTAGGAACGAAATCATCAAATGGATAAATGTTGGAGTTATTTACCCCATTGCAGATAGCAGTTGGGTTAGCCCAGTGTAGTGCGTTCCAAAGAAAGGGGGAATGACAGTTGTCACAAACGAAAAGAATGAGTTGATACCAACAAGAAGTATGACAAGATGGAGAGTGTGCATGGACTACAAGAAGCTGAACAAGGCAACTAAGAAGGACCACTTTCCACTTCCTTTCATAGATCAAATGTTGGATAGAGTTGTAGGTAAAGACTACTATTGTTTTCTGGATGGATACTTCGATTACAACCAGCTCACAATAGTACCTGAAGATCAAGAAAAGACAACATTTACTTGTCCTTATGGCACCTTTGCTTTCAGAAGAATGCTCTTTGGATTATGTAATGTGTCTGCAACTTTCCAACGATGTATGATGGCAATTTTCTCAGACATGGTTAAGAAAACGTTAGAAGTATTTATGGATGATTTTTCCATATTTGGAGTTTCATTTTCAGGATTGTTTGCAGAGTTTGGAGAAGTCCTAAGAAGATGCGAAGAGACGAACTTAGTACTAAACTGGGAAAAATGTCATTTTATGGTATGGGAAGGAATAATACTAGGCCATAAGATCTCTCAAAGAGGAATTGAGGTGGACAAAGCCAAGGTTGAAATCATCGCAAAATTACTTCCACCTACGACAGTGAAAGAAATAAGAAGCTTTCTAGGACACGTCGGGTTCTACAAAAGATTCATCAAAGACTTCTCACAAATATCAAAACCATTATGCAAGTTGTTAGAGCTTGAGAGGAAGTTTGATTTTGATTAAGAATGCGTCAAGGCCTTTGAGAAGTTAAAAGATGCACTAAGTTCGGCCCCAATAATGATTGAACCTGACTGGAGTCAGCCGTTTGAACTTATGTGTGATGCAAGCGACTTTGCAGTAGGAGATGTGCTGGCACAAAAGAGAAACAAGATAATACATCCTATCTACTATGCCAGCAAGACAATGAACGAAGCTCAAGTCCATTATACTACCATAAAAAAAGAATTGCTCACAGTAGTATTTGCTTTTGACAAGTTCAAATCCTACCTCATTGGCGCGAAAATGATAGTCCACACTGATCATTCAGCATTGAAGTATCTCTTATCCAAGAAAGATGCAAAACCTCGCCTAATTAGATGGTTCCTACTTCTTCAAGAATTTGATATAGAGATCCTGAACAGAAAAGGAACAGAAAATCAGGTTGCAGATCACATGTCCAGATTAGGAAAGGAAGCACAGAGCAAAGACAAGCTAGAGATTGGAGAAACATTCATTGATGAACAGATGTTGACAATAAGCACTTACGAAGCACCCTGGTATGCAAATATTGCTAACTATTTAGCTAGTGGAATATATCCTCCAGAAACAAACCAGCAGCAACAAGAGAAATTCTTCCATGATTGTAAGAAGTATTGTTGGGATGAGTCATATCTCTACAGAATAGGACATGATCAAGTGCTAAGGAGGTGTGTAGCAGAAGAAGAAATTCCTAAAATTTTGGAAGGTGGCCATAATGCTCCATATGAAGGACATTTTTCAGGAACAAAGACGGCAGCAAGATACTTCAAAGTGGATACTTCTGGCCAACCTTGTTTAAAGATGCATATCAATACGCAAGGGGATGTGATAAATGTAAAATAATAGGAAATATATTGGCTAAAGATGAAATGTTGATGAACTATACATTTGAGGTAGAAATCTTTGATGTGTGGGTGATAACACTCATTTATGTGCGTTATTTAGCCTTAAAAACCTAGGTAATTGTTTGGAAAGCAATGACTTTGTATTTAAATTCTTATCATTTCAAGTCATTTTAGCAAAAGTTATAGAATCATAAAGAAAATCTTAGAATTATAGAATTTAAGCTTAAAATGTACATAAAGAGATTATTTTTGTAAGAATTTATCCAAGTTAATGCTTTTGTGCAGAAGACTTTGCGAGAAGGATGCTCCCGCAAGACGAGATTAAAGGTAACGGAGCAAAAGAAGTTAAAGCTGAAGAATTGCACCTGCATCTGGACCTGAGGATGTAGAATATGAGATCAAAATGCACCCGCAAGCCATATAAGGAAAGTAGCCCATGGTTGAAGACAAACTTGTCAAAGTTGTGCATATGAAGAATTGTGCAGGAGATGCGGCCGCAATTGAGCTTTCCGACAAAATACCGAGATTCACGGGATCTTCACAGATTTATCCGAAAATCCCCAATCTTGTATCAAATCTCTGAAGATTGTGGATTCTTACCTTCCAAGGCCTTCTCACACTGATCTCGACAGCCAACCTCACCTTCCAAGGTCCACAAAAGGGGGACCAAGATGCACATCCTTAGGATAGATTGTTTTAGTTTTTCTCTTCTCATCTTCTAACCACTTCGAGTTTTGGGTCTTTCAGCCTCTGTCGGCTCTTTTATTCAAAAGAAGAAGAAGAGAAAGGTTTGTCTCTGCTTGAAAAAAGGCAAGAGCTAGCTAGCAAGATAGAGAGGGAGAGATCCTTAATAGAGTCGTGTATTTACTTTTGTTTAGCATTCTTTTATTTCCAGCAAGTTGTTATTGTTTTTCATTTACTTTCTATTGTTAAGTTAAGTTTTGTACTCAGTTCATTCTTTAATATTAATTTCAATTATCTTTTCTTTATGTCTAGTTTACTTTCTTTTTGTTATGCAATTTATTTTTAGTTATGAGCTAAGCTTCTACTTGGGGGTTCAATTATGTGGATTCCTTGAGTAAAAGAAAGCCCCGCCTATGCAAAAGCAACTTTTCTCCCTCTAGCATTGTTTGTTTTTGTTGGAATTAAAGTTTATTGTTACCTTAAACTGATCACTTAGGTTGACATAGTTTGTATTTAGCTGATGGCCGAAAGGTTGGAGTTAAAGACGCGGGTTCGCAAAACAATAGTGGAAAAAATCCTAGAAATAGGACTTTGATTTCTTGCATCCTAGAAATAGGGCTGGAACCACTAGGGTTTTAAGAGTCATGAGCATTATTCATATAAGTTTCAACTAGCCCTAGAAATAGATGTCTAGTTGGCTTATTCTTCTAAAGGCACCTACAGTGGAGCTGAATAGAAGTTGGACTTAACCCACAATCTAGTTGTCAAGGTAGTTGTAGGGGCAACTGTGAGAGGCTATCTGCACCATGTCTATGTGGGCAACATAGATAGTGTTTCTCAGTCGTCTGCATTGGCTGAGTGATTTGCTGGCGGATAGGTGGGTGTAGCTTAAAGCTCAAGGTTGAAACTATTTGAATTCCCCTGTTTATCTCATAGATTTTAGTTGTCTTTATTTTCTCACTCAATTTACTTTTAACTTAAAACCAAAACCCCAATCAAACTATTATTCTTGGTTACTAATCGTGGCCACAAATTTAGAGGAGGTTCATATTTTGCAGAATCATGTGTTAACTTGGCTAGTCACCATCTCCCTTGGGTACAATATCTAGAATACTTTCCACTTTATTACTCGATAGTGTATACTTGCACTCGCGGTGAATGGGGAATTGACTCCATGGGGCCTTTTCCTACATCCTTTGGCAAAACTTGCATCCTGCTAGCAGCTGCTAGCTAGCAGTTGATTATGTCTCTAAATGGGTGGAGGCAATAGCTACTATCTCTAATGACGCAAAAGTAGTAGAGGAATTTTTGAGAAAAAATATCTTTACTAAATTTGGAACTCCTAGAGTCCTAATCAGTGGTGAAGGTTCTAATTTTGTAAACAGGGTGATAAAGAAGCTGTTGGAAAGATATAATGTCAAGCACAGGATTGCGATTGCATATCGTCAGCAAACTAATGGCCAAGTCGAGTCATCTAATAGAGAGATCAAGACCATCTTGGAAAAAACGATTGAACCAAATAGAAAAGATTGGTCTCTCAGATTAGATGATGTTCTATGAGCTCACAGAACAGCCTACTAAGCACCTCTAAGAATGTCTCCTTACATGATAGTATATGGCAAAGCATGTCATTTACCCTTGGAGTTGGAGCACAAAGCTTATTGGGCTACAAGAAGGCTTTACATGGATTTGGAGCAAGCAGGGCAAAAGAGAAAATTACAATTGGCAGAATTGGATTAATGGAGACACCTAGCTTATGAGAACGCGAAGATATAAAGAAAAAATTAAAAAAAAAAATGGCACGATAAAAAAATCAGGAATAAGAATTTGCAAGAAGGGCAATATGTGCTACTTTTTAATTCTAGGTTAAGACTCTTTCCAGGAAAACTCAAATCAAGGTGACCCAGCCCAAACAAAATAGCAAAGATCTACAAGCATGGAGTAGTGGATCTATATGACAATGCTAGACATACTTTCAAGGTAAATGGACAAAGAGTAAAACCTTATTGGGGAGAAGGTCTGAGCAAGGATAAGGCCTCCATTACCCTCATTGACCCAAAATAATTCAAGTATGAGATTGTGTAAATATGTATATTATTCTCTATTGTTTTGTTCTATTTTTATTTCTTTTCTTTTCATATAAAAATTCAAAAAAAATGAGCAAAATGTATAATGTGGTGGAAAGCCAAGAAAATCAAATCCTAGTTAAGAGGGAACCTTGTCTTAGGACAAGCTTGTCTAATGAATGAGGTACTTAAGCTGTCTAAAAAGGAACACCTCTACCTGGAGCTTGACCTGGAGATTGAATTAACTAAGACTTGTATTTTCTTGGTCTAAAAGTGTTCTATCTTATTTTCTTCCTCATGTTTAATTTTTCTTCAACGAACGCTTAGTCGGGGTGAACTTTCTAATAATTTTTGGCTAAGTGTGCAGTAATTAGTCTAGGAAAGAGGAGAAAGCATATGGAGAAAGGATCAAAGTTTGCACCAAAAATGCAGTCGCAATTAAGCTTAAGTATAAAGACAGATTATTTTGCAGGTAGCAAATTGCGACACATTTGCAGGCACAAACTGAGAGCAACCCTAACATCTTAGAGATGACATCATCAAATAGGAAACCTATTTAAGGCGGCAGCAAGGTGACTTAAGTCACTTTTATTTTAAACACCCAACGTCTCTCTCAAGCTGAATCCTTCACCCAATCTCTGTTCGCTCGTTCTGACCACGATAACCACCGGAGATCCTAAATTTTCCAGCAAGGAACCGTCGACGACTACTTCTACCTCGAAATTATTCAATACACAAAGCAATTGAGCTTTCATCTACCTCTCAACCCAAGAAACTGGAGCTTTTGAGAAGATCATCCACAGGTTCTTCAAAGAAGTTAGAAGCGAACTTTGATTCCTCTCCATCTCCTAAGCAAATAGGCTCGCATCCAACCTTTAAACGGTTGAGAAAGCAAGGTAACCTTCCACACACTCTTCATGAAGAAACGAGGCAAAGGAAGTGGGAGGAAGACATGAAACAAGCAGCGGAAGTAAGCCAAAAGGCCACTTAGGAAGCTGTTTAAGCTTCAGATTCATAGGAAAACGAGGTTGTATTGTTAATCTGAAGGCCCGGATCTATGAAATTGGAAGAAAAGAGTGAGAAAGAAGTCGAGCCAAGTTCGCCAGTTGTGAGGGAAGCTAAAGAAAATGATACACTCAAGTTTCAAACAATACCTCAAAATGATTTTATTCAATGCAGAAACTCTATCTCACAGCCATATAAATAGGCTTGGAGATAACTAACTCACTCTAACTAACTAAATACAATAAAGAAAGCTTTTAACTATATGGTAAAAGCTAAAATAAAGACAAGGTAAATGTGCAGTAAGTAAATGGTAAAAGATCTTTAATGATCCTACATCAAATCCTTCCCTCCACAAAAAATAACTTGCCCTCAAGTTAATTGGCTAAGGAAAAACTATCTGGGGCATGGAAAGGATATATGTCCGAGACATTGAACGTTGGACTGATCTTGAGAGAAGGAGGAAGGTCGACACGGTAGGCATTAGTCCCAATTCTTTCCAAAATTGTGAAGGGGTCGATCTTTTTGTTAGTAAGCTTAGAGTGGGCACCCGATGGAAGTCTTGATTTTCGTAGATGAATCATAACTAAGTCTCCAATTTGGAATTCTTGATCCCGACGATGAGCATCAGCAGCTGCCTTGTATCGAGCATTGGCTTCCTCTAGATGATCTGTGACATCTTTGTGAAGTTTTTGGATTCGGTCCACCATTAAGTCAGCCTCGGAACTAACATCAATTGGGGAAGGAATGTTAGACAAATCTATAGTTAATCGAGGGAGGCTAGTATAAACAATTTCAAATGGTGACTTCCCTGTTGATCGATTGCACATGTGATTGAAGGCAAATTCGGCTTGAGCCAAGGAAAGATCCCATTGTCGAGGTTTATCTCCACTGAGGCAACGAATTAGATTCCCAAGAGTCCTGTTAGTTACCTCAGTTTGGCCATCCGTTTGGGGATGACTTGTGGTACTGAATAGAAGACCTATTCCAAAACGTTTCCACAAGGACTTCCAAAAATAGCTCATAAATTTAACATCCCTATCCGAAACAATAGTTTTAGGAATGCCATGAAGTTGAACAATCTCTCGAAAGAAAAGATTAGCAATGTTTAAAGCATCGTTAGTCTTTTTACAAGGTAAGAAATGAGACATTTTGCTAAAACGATCTACCACAACTAAAACGGAATCAAAACCTCTTTGAGTTCGGGGAAGTCCTAGAACAAAATCCATAGACAAGTCTTCCAAAATAAAAGTAGGAATAGGTAAAGGACTATAAAGTCCAGTGTTCTGTTTTGATCCTTTTGAGGTTTGGCAAATATAGCATCTTTTAACAAAATTCATTACATCCTTCTTTAGTTGAGGCCAATAAAATTTTGTTGATAATAAAAGATAAGTTTTATCCCTACCAAAATGGCCTGCTAAACCGCCAGCATGCATTTCTTTGATAAGAGATTCCCTTAAAGATGTGTGTGGTATGCAAAGTGTGTCTCCTTTGAAAAGAAATCCATCTAATAAGTGAAAATCTTTACAAGGTATATGATTGGAACAATTCTGCCAAATTTCTTTAAAATCTTGATCATTTACATAGGATTCAGGTAATTGATCAAATGCAATAATTTCCCTCGTAGTAAAGTCAGAAGAGTACCTTTACGACTTAGGGCATCAGCTACTTTGTTTAAATGACCAGCAGTATGTTTAATAACAAAATCAAACCTTTGTAGAAATTGAAGCCATCTAGAATGCATTCGGCTTATTGATTTCTGAGAGTGTAAGAACTTCAAGGAAAAATGATCAGTTAATAACACAAACTCTTTACCTAGTAGATAGTGTTCCCATAGCCGTAATGCTCGAACTAAGGAGTACAATTCTTGTTCATATGTGCTCCATTTTTGTCTAGCTTCACTTAATTTTTCACTAAAAAATTCAATAGGATGGTTAGCTTGAGATAAAACAGCACCAATTCCAATTCCAGAAGCATCCACCGAAACTTCAAATGGCTTAGAAAAATCAGGGAGGCAAAGAACAGGAGTTGAACTAAGTTGCTGTTTTAGCATATTAAAGCTGTCCAATTGAGGGTTGCTCCAGCAAAATTTCCCTTTTTTTAAGCATTCTGTTAATGGGGCTGCAATTGTACTGAAATTTTTAATGAATTTTCTATAAAAGGAAGCAATTCCCAAAAAGCATTGAATATCACGAACTCCTTTAGGAATTGGCCAATTCATGATAGCTTCGACCTTTTTAGGATCAACTGAAATTCCATTATGTCCTATTATAAATCCTAAGAAGTGAATTTTGGAAGTCATAAAAGTACATTTCTTAAGATTAATAAATAATTTGTTGTCTAGTAATGTGTTAAAAACTTGGTGCAAGTGATTTAAATGATCATCATTGGTTTTGCTATAAATTAAAATGTCATCAAAGTAAACAACAACAAATTTGTTAAGAAAAGGAAGCAAAACCTGGTTCATTAAGCGCATAAATGTGCTTGGAGCGTTGCTTAGACCGAAGGGCATGACTAGCCACTCAAATAGACCTTCATTAGTCTTGAATGTCGTTTTCCATTCATCCCCTGGTTTGATGCGAATTTGATGGTAGCCACTTCATAGATCAATCTTAGAAAAAACAGTTGCCCCACCTAATTGGTCTAACAAGTCGGTTACTCTAGGGATGGGAAATCGATATTTGATTGTAATCTTATTTATGGCTCTGCTGTCCACACAATCTCCAAGAGCCATCCTTTTTTGGAGCTAAAAGGGCAGGTACAGCACATGGGCTTAAGCTAGGTTGGATATGCCCTTTGTTTAAAAGTTCTGTTATTTGTTCATGAAGGATTTCATACTCTTTAGGGCTCATGCGGTAGTGTGGTAAATGGGGTAAGGAACTACCAGGTAGAAGATCTATTTGGTGTTGAATATCTCTAAGTGGAGGCAAAGAAGTAGGACTTTCAGCGAGATTAGAGAATTTGGACAAAAGCTGTTGAATGGCTGAACACATTGGTGTTGGAGTATTATTCATTGTTTGACCCTTTACCATTAGAGCTAAAATTGGTTGTTGAATGTCCTCTACAAAAGATTTGTTAGTACACACAGTAAACAATTGTTTTTTAGAATTGGAAGATTCTTTAGTATGCTTGTTATTTTCAACTTTACCTAATGGAAGAAGAATTATCTTTTTGCCCATCCACATGAATTCATAGGTATTATTTCTTCCTTTGTGAATGGTTTGATTATCATATTGCCAAGGTCTTCCTAAAAGAATGTGGCAAGCATCCATTTCTAATACATCACAAACTATTTGATCCTTATAAGAATTTCCTATAGACAAAGGTACTGTGCATATTTCAGAAACTATTGTTTCCCCTCCTTTTTTAATCCAACTAACCTTATATGGATTAGGATGTGGTTCAGTCTTAAGATTGAGGACATTAATAAGTTTCTTGGATACTATATTTTCGCTACTCCTGCTATCAATTATAACTTGACAAATTTTTCCATTAATTGTGCATCTAGTGCGAAAAAGAGTGTGTCTTTGAGGATTAGAATCAGTTTTTGGAGTTAGAAGTACCCGTTGGATAACACAAGAGAGTTGCTCTCCATCATCGGCTTCAGCATATTCTTCTTCCACTTCATCTTCGAATTCTTGTTCCTCCACATCTTCCTCATTTACTTCTCTAATTGCCAATGTTCTTCTTTGTGGGCATTCATTGGATAGGTGTCCTTGTTGACCACACCTAAAACATTTACCAAGAGTAGGCCGGTTATAAGGGTTAGAATTCTTTTTAATAATAGAAGTATCCAAACCTTTACTAGAAGAAGAATTTTTAATTGGGATGTCCTCTTTTTTGGATTGAGAGCCATAATTAGATTAACTCCCTTGTAGAAGATTTTTGCTCGAGTCACCCGTAGTTCTTCGTTGAAGTTGTTGCTGTTTGTCCCATGTGTTTCTTCTTTGATAAGTTCTCAGCGGCTTGGCTTCATCATTTTCTTCAATTTTTGTGGCTAAAGTAATAGCATCAGCAAGATATGCTAGTGGGTGTAGGTTCACAACTTCCTTGATATCATCGCGAAGCCCATCGACAAATCTTGAGATTTGTTGTTGTTCAGTTTCTGGCAAATTGTTCCTAGCTCCCAAACGATGAAATTCCTCAGTATAGTCAAGAACGGATCTTGATCCTTGCCTACAATGTTGATATTGATTGTACAAAATTTGCTGATAGTTGAGAGGGAGGAATCTTTTCTTCATTAACCGCAACATCTTAGGCCATTTCTTAATAGGTTGTTTTCCATAATATCTCCTATTGTTCTGCAATTGGTCCCACCAAGCCGAGGCTCCACTTTGAAGCTTGAAAGCCACCAGTTTTACTTTCTTTTCCTCGGGTGTATTGGCATATTCAAAAAAACTTTCTACATTCTTCACCCAATCCAAAAATTTTTCCACATCCATCCTCCCATTAAAGCTTGGAAGATCTACCTTCATTCGGTACTCAGAATATTCATGAGCAAGCTGTCTATCTTCCTGCCTTCTTGGAATTCTTGGTTGTTGATCTTGCTGAACATAATCAAAATTTTCATCTTCACCCGAAGAATCTGAGTCTTGTGTCATAAAACCGGGCATGAATGCTTCAGGGATTCTTTCAAATTCAGCATTTGCTAGTCTTCTTGGATGGACAGCAACTTCATTTCTGTTTTCTTGAGTGTTTCTTGCTCCAGCCACCAATCTGTCTTCAGGGATTCTTTCAAATTCAGCATTTTCTAGTCTTCTTGGATGGACAGCAACTTCATTTCTGTTTTCTTGAGTGTTTCTTGCTCCAGCCACCAATCTGTCTTGGTTTTCTTGGGGATTTCTTGGGTTTATTGCCATTCTGTTGTCTCCCACATTTTGTTGATTTGCTGCCAGTGTACTCATCTGTTGTGTAAGTTGCCTAATGGACTGTTGAATGTCAGTCACACTCTTCTTGATGTCTTCTACGGAAGTTTCAACCGACTGCAAGCGTCAATCATAGGTTCTCTGGACGTTTGAAGCTTCCGCCTCCATGAGAGAAAGAAAAATCCAATTTCTTGAAGGCCTTGGATTCGGGCGCTCTGATACCAACTTGATGCACTCAAGTTTCAAACAATACCTCAAAATGATTTTATTCAATGCAGAAACTCTATCTCACAGCCATATAAATAGGCTTGGAGATAACTAACTCACTCTAACTAACTAAATACAATAAAGAAAGCTTTTAACTATATGGTAAAAGCTAAAATAAAGACAAGGTAAATGTGCAGTAAGTAAATGGTAAAAGATCTTTAATGATCCTACATCAGAAAAACAGCGAAGAGAGTTTCCTGCAGGTCAACTAGAAAATGTGGTCACAACTGACGAAGAACTGCCTACTGCCAGCGTACAAGCAAAAGCAGATGCGACCGCATCTGGAACGCAAATGCAAAGACAAACCACCCCTTCTCCAAGGAAGTCGCGTATTAAAATGACGGAGAAGCATAAGTACCAATCAAGGCTAGAAAGAGAGAGCCAATCTTCCAGAGAAGAAAAAGTGGGAGGCCTTGATCGCGAGAGCAGTGCAGGAAGCAAGGGTGCAAAAGAAGAAGCAGATAAGTTGGAAAAAGAAAAGACAAGGAAGTTGAGAGAAGAAGAAGTAAATGATGAATTCAACTTCTTAGCAGACCATGTGCAAGATTCAGAAGATGCAGTCGAATCTGAAGAAGAAAAAGAAAAGATTGTGCTCGCAACTAAGGGCCAATTAGAAGAACATACAAGGAGTTTGCAACCGTATCTGCAGCGAAAACAGAAAAGGAATAAGTTGTTGCACCAGGTCCTGAGGTGCAACCACAAGAACATCGCAAACCACCACAATGAGAAGATCAACCCGTGCTCGAGGAACTATTCGAGCATCAGAATGAAACTGTGCCCGAGGACCTGTTCAAGCACAAGGAAAGTAAAGAGCAGCAAGCTCTAGAAGACGAAGATGAGGTCCTAGAAATTACAAAGGACCAAATGCCTAGGAAGGGCAGAGATGAAGATAGTGAAACTGAGGGGAATAGCAAAAAGAAGCGAAAAATCAACACACCCCTCAGAAGGTCAAGCATTAGGGGAGCAGCCACTGTGCAACCCCAAGCGTAAACACCACCACCACCATAACCTGAGAAGACAAATCCCTCCACACCAAAGGCACCAAAGGCAAAGAAGTCTCCAAGCAAGAAGCCAAGGGTGGAGAGGTCGGTGAAGCCTTATGCTGAGGCACCAGCTCGCCTAGCAATCAGATCTACAATGGACTGGGGATAAACATTGATGAGCAACTGCCACCATTCCCCGAGATAGACTTGGCGATACCTAAAGGCGATGGAGTCGACCCTTCCAACACCTAGGGGAGTTATCTTTTCACTCTCTTTATTTTGTATTGATTATTCTTTTTAGGTGAAAAGAAAAAGGGCTAAACTATCTTTTATTACTTTCTTTTATTTTGCTTAGTTAAGTTATGGTAGAATAGTTGTTTTTCTTGTGTTTCTTGCATTTGGCATTCTTAGATAGGTTGTTTTATTTGTTTCTTTTATTTTAAAATTTTGTTTTGGATAAATTCTGAAAAAAGTATATCTCTAAAAAAACGTATTCTAAAGATTTTCAAAAGAAAATGTGCTTAGTTGGTTTGTTTGTTTTTTAGCACCCTTAATGATGATAACTAAAGCTCTCTCCATTCTTTAAATACTTTAGTAACTTCAAGTTTTTTTGAAGCATGAGCCTGAATAAACTTTTCTCTCCATAACACATTCAAATCCAAACTCATCTATCTTAGGCTTTGACTACCGACACCTTTAGGAAGTTTAGACTTGATCTTAACTCGCCAATCCTTTTAGTCTCTCCTACTTTGATCTTCATGTTAGTCAATGAGGACATTGACCCGTTTAAGTTTGGGAGGGACAATTTTGTATTTTTGTACTCTCTACTGTATTATGATTGTCTATTGCTAGTGCTAAAAAAAAGTAAAAAGTAGAAAAAACAAGGAATACTCCTCCTTCTCGGATAAACCAAGTAACCAGGGGTGGTCGTGACACCCGCGATTTCCACTGCATGAAAGGTTAGTTTGGGAAGTGGGTGTGCGCTACAGGCTCAATAGTGAGCTATGCTCGTAGTCAGCTACTTTCACCACAAAGTGTTAGTATGTTGGAATGAAGGTATAGATGACTATGAGACTCTCATAAAAAAAAAAAAAACAAACAAACAAACAAACTAGCAACAACTTAAGTTTGGGAGAGGGAAGTTAAATTTTCTTTTCCATTTTTTAGAGTCAGGATAGCTTGTGAAAGATAGAGGATTTTGAATAAAGGCTAGGTGGGATAACAGGCAACGAGAGGTAGGAATGCAGGCCAATGTTTATCTTGAGGATAGTGAGTGAAGGACAAGTGTTAGAGGAATTTCATTGTTAACTTAGAGTATTAGGAGCCGAGTTCTTTCCTGAAAGGCACACTCATAAACTAAACTTACCTATAAAACGCACATATTTTCTTTCTTGTTTTTATTATCTTGTTAATATTGCTTGAGGATAAGCAATAGCTTAAGTTTGAGGGTGTGATAACGCTCGTTTATGTGCGTTATTTAGCCTTAAAAACCTAAGTTATTGTTTGGAAAGCAAAGACTTTGTGTTGAAATTCTTATCATTTCGAGTCATTTTAGCAAAAGTTGTAGAATCATAAAGAAAATCTTAGAATTATAGAATTTAAGCATAAAATGTACAAAAGGAGATTGTTTTTGTAGGAATTTATCCAAGTTAATGTTTTTGTGCAAAAGACTTTGCGAGGAGGATGCACCCGCAAGAGGAGAGTAAAGGAAGCGGAGCAAATAAGTTGAAGTTGAGGAAGTACACCTCCATCTGGACCTGAAGATGTGGGATATGCGATCAAAATGCGCCCACAAGCCATATAAGGAAAGTAGCCCATGCTGAAGACGGACTAGGAAGAATTGCACCGGAGATGCGGCCGCAACTGGGCTTTCCAATAGAATATCGAGATTCGCGTGATCTTCATAGAATCGTGCGAAAATCCCCAATCTGGTATCAAATCTCCGAAGATTGTGGATTCTTACCTTCCAAGGTCTTTTCATACTGATCTCGGCAGCCAAACCTCACCTTCCAAGGTGTGCTTGGAGTTTTTCGCCCTTAGGATAGTTTATAAGTTTTTCTCTTCTCATCTTGTAACCACTTTGAGTTCTAGATTTTCCAGCCTCTGTCGACTCTTCCATTTGAAAGAAGTAGAGGAGAAAGACTTGTCTCCCCTTGAAAGTGGACAAGAGCAAGCTAGATAGAGAGGGGAAAATCCATGGTAGTCTTGTTTTTATGTTTTGTACTTTCTATTCTTTTATTTCCAGCATCATTGTACTTGTTTTTCTTCACTTTTCAATTAAGTTTCTGTACTCAAGTTTTTACTTAATATGAATTATAGTTGTTCTTATATTTGGAGTTTTCTTTCCTTTATGTTGTGCACTATATTTTCAATTATGAGCTAAGCTTCTACTTGGGGGTTCAAAGATGTGGATTCCTTGAGTAGAAGAAAGCCCCACCTATGCAAAAACAACTTTGCCCCCTCGTAGCATTGTTTGTTCTTGCTGAAAATTAAAGTTTATTGTTATCTTAAATTGGCCACTTAGGTTAACACAGTTTGTATTTAGCTGATTACCAAAAGGTTGGAATTGAATGCGCGGTTCGCAAAAAAAATAGTGGAAAAGATCCTAGAAATAGGACTTGGTTTTCTTGCATCCTAAAAATAGGACTGGAACCACTAGAGTTTTAAGAAGTCGTGAGCATATTTATCTAAGTTTCAACTAGCCCTAGAAATAGATGTCTAGTTGGCTTAGTCTTTTTTTTATTTTTTTTTTTATATTCGAGTGTCCGGGCCAGCTTACGCACACCTCGACTAATCTCACGGGACAACTGTCTGATCCTACTACATTTGGTTGCCAAGGAAACTCGTAGGATATTAAATATCCTAGATAGGTGGCCACCATGGACTGAACCCATTTGGCTTAGTCTTCTAAAGGCACCTACTGCGTTACTGAATAGAAGTTGGACTTAACTCACAATCTAGTTGTTAGGACAGTTGCAGGCGCAACTGAGAGATGTTATCTACACCATGTCTATGTGGGCAACATAGATAGTGTTTCTCAGCTGACTGCATTGCCTGAGTAAATTGCGGACACATAGGTGGGTGTAATCTAAAACTTAAGGTTAAAACTATTTGAATTCCCATATTTATCTCATAGATTTTATGTCTTTATTTTCTTGCTTAATTTATTTGTGTCTTAAACCCAAAACCTCAATCAAACTATTTTTCTTGGTTACCGACCATGGCCGCAAATTTAGAGGAGGTTTCCATTTTACAGGATCTTGTGTTAACCTGACTAGTCATCATCTCCCTTATGTACAATATCCGGAATACTTTCCACTTTATTACTTGATGGTGTATACTTGCACTCGAGCAGTGTCATAGTGCACGCTCGTCAAGTCCCCTCTTTAGGATTGGTTATGTTCTCATGTGTACCTAGTTTGGATAATATTGAGGCTAGTTATTTGGCCAAGAAAGCTAAAAGAGAGGGATGTAATGAGGAGTGGAGAGAACCCATTCCAGATTGGATTGTACCTCTGGTCTTATGACCTTGTCTTTTTTGTCCTTAGTGGCGTAATAAATCTTATTTGTTATAAGAAAAATGATATAATTAATTAAATTGGATTTAATTAATTTAATTTTGGTTTATTAATTAAAATTAAATTAATCTCCCAGCAACGGTTGGGAGTTAGGTCTTAGTGGGGGAAGTTACATGTAACCTCCCCATCTAGTCGTAATACCCAGAAAGAAAGAAAGAATAAAGAAAGAAAGAAAGAAAGAAAAAAAAAAAAAAAAAAAAAAAAAAAAAAAAAAAAAAAAAAAAAGTGTTCTACTGACATTTTTCACACAGAGTTCTCCCAAGGAAAAATCTCTCTCAATTTTTCTCCAAAGGTTTCACAAGTATTCTCTGTGAAAACTCTTCCCTAAATTCAAGAAGAAAAGGTTCCAAAAACATTTATCTCCATCGCTATGAGGATAGGAAGGTCTCCTACTTAGTGGTATTACACATTTGGTACTTGTAAGTTATTGTGATCGTGAATTGTTACCGGGAGGGAGTTTCCATTGTTTTACCTGTAGTCTATAACAAGTAAATAGTTTTTCTATCCTTATTGTAGACTAAAATTGCATGCTTAATCTGTAGAAATAATGATAGAAATTATTCCACATTTATTTTGTTGCCCAATGTACTACTATTTTAGAAACACTATTAAACTACGATTGATTCACGTCGCTTCTACTAGGATTCGATCCCCTTCACCTCAAAGGTACTTTCTAAGGCATTTTCACTATGACACCTTTGCACATCATTTTCATGAGGAGTCATATGTCAGCGTGGAGCACACGTCTGAACTCCATCTTACACGAAATGTGGTGTACTTCCATTTTTCACTTTTACGGACTTAACTCCAAAGTCGCATCAAAACTCATGATGAAACCCCGACTTTTGGGGCTATAGCCTGGGGCCCCATCTAACCCCCACTGAGCATGTCACTGACACCCCCAGAAGACACCGATGCTTCCAATCTTTGCTTCTGCCTTAGCTAGACATTCTTATCCACTCATCTTGGTGTGTTGGATGATGCATCATCTTCCTTGATTGCACCGGAGCTTACCGGGTGATTTCAGCACTTACCGGGACCTACCGGGGCATTATAACGCTTATCGGGGCTTTTCGTCGCCTACCGGAGCTTATCGGGCAATTATAATGCTTACCGGGACATTTCGGGCAAATACCGTGCCAACCGGGAACTATCGGGTTCCACTGATGCTTCACGATGCCATCCCGGGACTCGGGATGTCATCTGACTTAATCGCTCGCTCGGACCTGCTTCTCGAGAACGGACCCATGGGCTTTACTTATAATCGGGACTTCCCGGACATCCATCCATCCGGGCATATCGAGGCATGAACTCTTCCGAGACATGCCGAGTCATTTTCGTATAGCGTGCCGCAACCCGGCCATATGGTGCAACCTCTAGCCCATGGGCGGGGGCGCAATGTCGGCACACCCGTGCCGCCCGACACTGTCCTTGGAAACCCATTCCCAAAGGAAGACGCCCAAGACACTCGTCTTGCAACGCTCGCCCACACCATGACACACGCATGTGCCATGGGGTAGCTCACTTAGGCCACAGGGCCCAGGGGTGGTGGAGAGCTGACACCATGCCTCCCCCTATAGTACATTCTGAGGCATATTTGGTCTGACACCCTTGCACGTCATATTCACGAGGAGTCATACGCCAACGTGGAGCGCCCGTCTGGTGTCCGATTGACACGAAACTTTGCGGGCTTGCATTCTTCACTCATATGCACTTAACTCCAGAGCCGCTCGTCAAAACTCACGACGGAACCCCGACTTCCGAGGTCATGGCCCGGGGCCCTATCTGGCCCCCATCAAGCATACCACTGACGCGTCTGACGACACTGTTGCTTCTCAATATGCTCACGCCTTCTTGTGACATCAATGCCCACTCATCTTGGTGTGTTGGATGATGCATCGTCCTCCTCGATCGCATCATGGCACTTCTCTCTCTCGGCCCTCTGACATGGCCCGATGGGCGACACTCGACGTGCCACCACTTCACTGTCTGCTCAGTGAGGGCCACAACCTACTCTCTACTAGTATGGTTGTGACATTCTCCCCCACTTAAACTGTCATCGTCCTCGATGACATACTCGGGGGCACAATCCACATCACTGCACGATTGGATTGCGACACTCTCCCCCACTTAATCTCGGCATCGTCCCGATGACGATCCGACTTCGGACTGGCTGCTGACGGACCCGCTGAAACATTGTGCATCAGAACGAATACGGAATTTGCGCACTACCTATGAGCTATCCCACCCACGGACCTACACTGTTCGCCCAACTTTAGGACTCGGCCCCGAGACTCGCAACATAGGCAAGGCAAACACACTGCACACTATCTACGAGCTATCCCACCTACGGACCTACACTGTTCGCCCAACTTTAGGACTCGGCCCCGAGACTCGCAACGTAGACACGACAAAAAGCACACTGCCTGTAGACTACCCCCTTCTCTGTGGACCTACACTGTTCGCCCATCTTTAGGACTCGGCCCGAGGATCTTCTAACAGAACACGGCTAAGCTTCGGCATTCTCTTCGCCTCCGCTTACGGGGAGCGTGCCCCGATTTCTCTTTGGCACTCATGGCCACTCCACACACATATTCTCTGAGCGGCACATAAAAAGGTGCACCCCGCGGGGTGAGGCTCGCAAGCCTACCACGGAATTCTGCTTCGTGACACCATCCTTACTGGTGCGGACATCTGAAAGCATGACACAGCCCATTCTTTCTGTTGGCACTACCCTTCGGCCAACTCTCAACTGGCCACCTTCATGTGGCAATCGCTGCACCGATGCTTCTGTCGGAACTTGCAGCAGCTTCTTTTTCTTCTTCTGCCCTATCTCCAGCCTGGTGCTCCATCTCGAGCAAATTGCTGGTCTTGACATCTGTGAAGCCACCCACTTAGGCATGTGGAATGACTTAAGGGACACACTCGCACACGAGCGTCTTCACGGGACAAGCAACCCATTCTCGCGGGTGCTTTCCCAAACTTTGGCTCTACGCAGCCCAAATCGCCCACCCGTATAGGCTTCCTTGATGCTCAACTTTGGCACTTGACCGGTGCATGTCACTCTGACCTCCGGCTTTCTCTGCTTGCAACCATTAACACTATCCCTCTGGCGGTAATGGTTCTTTCGAAGGCACCCTACCTGGTACACCTTCTGATTTTTCTCTCTTGCCCATACTGAACCCCAAGCCCTTGGCAAATGGACTTGGTTCTTACACTCTGACGGGTTGGACTCCCTCAAGGAATCCGGCTTCAATACCCTTTCTGTCTTTGATACTGACAACACAACTGTCCTGCCGAAACTGGCACTCTTGACACAATCGTGAAGTCTTCAATCTGAACACAGGGTCTCTCTGTCTCGTCCGACTAGGCACACAAAGTGGGGCTCTGATCGTAGCCCAAAGCCTAAACTAGGCTCTGATACCAACTGTCACGTACTTGGTGTGTTGGACTTTGCATTTTCACTATGACACCTTTGCACATCATTTTCATGAGGAGTCATATGTCAGCGTGGAGCACACGTCTGAACTCCATCTTACACGAAATGTGGTGTACTTCCATTTTTCACTTTTACGGACTTAACTCCAAAGTCGCATCAAAACTCATGATGAAACCCCGACTTTTGGGGCTATAGCCTGGGGCCCCATCTAACCCCCACTGAGCATGTCACTGACACCCCCAGAAGACACCGATGCTTCCAATCTTTGCTTCTGCCTTAGCTAGACATTCTTATCCACTCATCTTGGTGTGTTGGATGATGCATCATCTTCCTCGATTGCATCATGGCACTTCTTTCTCTTCGTCCTTTACTTGGCTTATCAGTGTCGTGTGTCGACGTGCTTGCTTGATGCTTGCTCACTTGGTGGAGGTTTCAACCCACTCTCTTCTAGTAAGGTTGAGACACTAAGGTCATCCTACACCACTCCATGCTCCAAACACACGCAAAATGCTTCGACCACGCACAAATTGAGCAGTATTTTAAGCTCAATCCCCAAGTAAATACTCTTTACTAGAAAGTAAAACCTTGTGGCCTTTTCCCTCAAACTAGTGAAAACATGAGGAGGTAAAACCTAAAATCAACTCAAAGAAGCTAAAACAACCTAAAAGAAGATAAATTTGACTATCTAGCTCTCTAAATGGGTGGCATTTCTTTTTGTAACATAATTGATAACATTTCAAAGGCTTAACAAATAATTAACCTTGTGAAAAGAAGAAATACCTAGGAAATAAATCAACGTGGTAGCAGAGAAGAGAATGTATCCATATATGCACCTTAGCTGAGATAATCAATTCATAATTTCAATCTGGTATGATCAGCTCAAGATGTCGAGGTTCAAGACCAAATCTGAATCAAATCATCCAGATCGAGATTTTCGACAAGGCCATCAAAGATTTAAAGGTTACAACTTACCACTTCATTCAATACAAGTCAACGAGATTACAGGTTGAAATAATGACTTTGGCATCAACGTTTATCAGAGAATATATATATAAGAAGTCGTCTTCGACTGTACAATTTATTTACAGACGCAATTTCGCATATATTTGGGACAAACAGAAACAAAGACAATCAATATGTTGCGAGACTGATGAAGATAATAATAAACAAGGAGAGAGAGCAGGAAACTGCAAACTGTTGTAAGTGTCACCCAAATGTGTTTTCCCCACTGTATGTAACATAGAGAAAGCCATCATCATCCTTCCTCTCATCATAAATTGCAGACATGAGAGATCCTGTAATAATCAGAAGATAGAAAGTCAATAATTAAAGATGTTTCTGTTGTCCCTGACAGTGCTGATGCAAAAACGACGTGTGTACAGCAAAGAAGAAGAGATCGCTTTCACGAAAAAAAACAAAAAGTAAAGACAGTGTAGATTCATTGGAGGGAGTCTAGACTTTCGAAATTGAGCTCCCAAGGAACCCAAATCTCCATTCTTTTCCATTGTTTAAATACAAAAATATGAGAAACAACTCCAAGACTTTGGAAAAAATTAACCTCTAAAACCCCACGATTTTAAGAAACTCAAGTTGAAGTCGTTAGAATACATATTTCTAGTGGTTTCCAGCTCATTAATTGTTTATCATTTCCTCCTAGAACATTACGCATGTATTGTTGACAGTCATATACTAATGTTGGCCTCTGCCGGCGTGTGCTGAGCGTGGTATTCTTTCCCTCACATCTTTTTTGCTCCCTATATCCTCTACAGCAGCTAATTGACTAATCTTCATACAAATTAAGTAAAAACTAAAGGAAAAGAAAACAACTAATCTTCATATAAATTAAGTAAAAAATTAAAGGAAAAAACCAAGCTAATAAAATATCTACATACCTAAAATTACAGTGTATAAACATAATAAGGTTAAATTATAAATCTAGTTCTCTGAACTTAGGTTGTTGTGTCCATTTAGTCGCCAATTCTGATTCAAATAAGCCTCTACAAAATATGCTAATGTTATTTTAAATGTTGGTTTACACACTAATTGGACTAATAGGTGACGAGAAGTAGTATGCCAGTTTGATAAAATAAAGGTAGCAGACCAAAATTTTCAATTCAAATGTATTTCACTTGTCACCTTTTTTTTTTTTTGACCTGCTTGCCCTTATTTTATCCAACTTGTCTACTCTCTTATGCTATGTTATGCCAAATCATCATTTATCTTTTTTGAAGAGAATTTTTTTTTTTAAGGGAAACCAAATCATCATTTATCACTCTCATTAATCCGATTAACGTGCCAAAATATTTAAGTAATGGTGCTAACTAGAAGGACTTATTATAAGATGGATATAATTAAAACCTTTTAAGAGTTTAAGGACTAAATAAAAACAATCGTTACAGTTGGGACTATATTTGTAATAACATAATTTGACTAATGTAATTGTATAAAAGGGTGTTTAACCTGTTGGCGGCAGTACATTGTCCACGAATATGAAAATAGCTTTTTCTGCACTCAGTTTTATTCTCTTCCGGATAACATAAACGAATTGACCAACAGTCAGGTCAGCAGGCACTAGATACCTGCAAAAATTCATAACCAGGTAAATAAGAAACTGAAAACGTTTCTTCTTGAGAATTAAACACTAACAATAGGCCATTAAGATATAACCAAAGCTTGTTGCAATTCCAGTACAAGAAAATGAGAAGAACTAAGTCCTAAAATCATTAATAGATGCACTGTTTGAAAGTCATTACCCTTGCTCTACAATTATTTTCGCTTGATTACATAATCGTCATTACTCCAATTAAAGGAACAGGGATAAAGATGGAAGGAGGAAGAATACGGGAGAAGCATTCATACATAAGAGAAAAAGATCGTCTATTAATTGAAAAGGCTGTAATGTTTTGAAACTAATGTAAAAGATTGCTAAAAGTAAACTCTTCTTACTTTTTCTTGTCAATATTGGGAATATCACTTCTCTCTGCCTTCTCCACAATTACCTATTCAACAGAAAAGAGAATGATAACAAGAATAAAAAATGAAATCTTAACGACACAGGAGAGAGATTTGAAACCAAAGATTTAATCCTTTAAACTTAGGAATATAATAGAAATGGTTGCACAAAGAATGGACTAAATAACAGCATGAGAACAAAATCATGAAGCAAGAGTGTTTAAACCATGAACATTTTGATTGCCATTAGCATTGACGTTATTGAAGTTACGTCATGCTCCCACTGCCACAATTCAACATCCACTTTTGGGGTCGTGACACTCTGCACTCCCATATCAATTTTTAGAAGGTTTGAGAGGTCTTGGAAAGAGGTGTCCTTGGGCTTCTGTAACTAGGGAGTTCTGTAATCATTCTCTAGCTCATATTCTTATAGGTTGTATGACTTCTTGGTCTTTGTTGTTTTGCTTCCCTTGGTGGATTGTTGTTTTTCAAGAAAATTTACATTCTTTCATTTTTCTCATATGAAAGCTAAGTTTTTTAATAATAATATTTTAAATTAAATAAAGAATCAAATGTGGGGGGCTCCCTAGCGTAACTGATCCTTTTAATTATTTCCATACTATCAACTCTTTCTTATGTCTGAAAAAATAAAATACGTGAGCAAGAATGAAACCACAATAGTCCACAGGTGAAAGATAGCAATACAAAATTCGATATGGTTGATACCATCAATGAAAACTTTCCAATAGCTAGGCATACTTTATGCAAGCTCAAAGAGTGGAGATAGAGAAATCCAATAGTTACCAAGAATTAATTTCTACAGTTCACAACAAAAATGTAGGTATTTCAAAGCTCTCTCTCTCCGACAGATATTAAGCTTTCATCTAAGATATCAAGAGATGCCAAGCTAATAACGTCTATTAAGGACTGTAAGTGGAATATGCCAGGAATGGATAGGAATGAGAGTCAAAATGCATAAGCCATTAACAGCAAACATGAAATATTTACTCTGTGGAGAAACGTCTCATTTGACATGTTTATACATTGACATTTATTATACAGTTATAGTCAAATAAAATGCCCAAATTTAGTACATAACGAGCACGAACATCCAATTTAGATAGAAATTATCCAGAACAGCAAAATAGCTATAAGAAAAGTCATAATACTAACTGGAATTCTGTCTGGGTATTTCTCTCTAATGCGGGCTGCCTCAGCGCGTCTCTTTTCTGCAGAAAATTGAACAAATCGAGTATGATTCTGATTTGAAAAAGAGATTATAAAAATACAGGATTCCTGAAGAAAACTCAAGAATATACCAAAATCATGCTCTTGCTTGAACGAGCTCGTAGACATTATGGCGACTGAAAAACTGGAGGAAAAAAAAAGAGAGAGAGAGATTGAACTAATAATCAGTCGCGATCCATATTACATTCATCAGTAAACCAATAAAAGATGATCCAGCCCAATCGGAGTAAAACCGGCCAACAACTACAATCCCTATCTATAGACTGAAGCTGGAATCATAAATTTTAAGTCATAACCAATATCATAAGCCACAATTTTAGAAATTCAAACACAGTACAGAAATTGAACAAAGAAAAATAACACCATATCTCCAAGTTGGGGAAAAAGAAACCGAGCAAGTCAATAATCCACGAATTGAGTCAATTAGGAAATCACCGGTTGGATAACAAGCAAAAAAAGGTCCAATCAACTGAGATTATAGACAAATTTCGATCATCGGTGAAGAAATACGAACCTGGGAGACGCCGGCGAGGAAGGGGGATGTCGTAACTGAACTTTCCTTTGAATTTTTGCCTGAAAATCTGTATTTCCGGCAAGCAAACAAAAATCAAAGCGAGATTATGGGAGAAAAGTTAGATGAAAACTGGAATAGCGATGCTAAAATATTGAGATTGTCAAAAAAAATTGTGTTGACAACTTGACAAAAGTGAATTGGCATTCATTCACTCCTTTTAATGGGAAGCAGATAAGACGAGATGATCACGAGATGACTCAGCTTCTGATCAAAGCTTCCACCTGTTTTATAATCCGTTTTTTTTGTTATTTTCAAAAATCAAAAGTAAATAACTTAAGAAATAATAAATATATATATATATAATATGATGAAAGGTAAATTGGTTAAGAAATTATATTTTTTTATTAAAAAATCATAGGTGCCATCTAATTTTTAATAAATATTTGAGCTATGATCAAATTATGTTGTTGAACTAAAAAAACTAGGAATAATTACTAATTAGAGGTCCAAATCTCCATATTCCAATATTGGTTGGTTTTGAAAAATCATACAACAGTGATTAAAGACATTTACTCATTTTTTTAGACTAGAGGTTCAAATTTTTGCCTTACACTTGTTGGTTTGAAAAATCATAAATATCTTTAAAAAATTGATAAATTGTCCCTCAATTTGATAATTATTGAAATTCGTTAATAACAAATGTTGATATATTATTAAATTATTGTTTTATTGACTATTTAGAAATAAGAATATGTCAATTGGAAGTTACTTCACACATGAAATTCCACCTATACAAATGACATAGGATTAGGAATTTAATCTTTACCCTTTTGATGAATGATATATATCTCCCCAGTTGAATTATGTTTGAGTGAGTTATAAAAAAAAAAAAAAAAAAAAAAAAAGTTATCCTAATATTATGTTATGGTCAAAAGAAAAAAAAAAAAGTTATCCTAATATTATATTATGGTCAAAAGATAAAAAGTTATTCCAATAGTGACTGTTTTTTGGAGATAAATTTAGTTCTTAGATTTTTTTTTAAAAAAAAAATTGTTAAATTAAAACTACCTCAAAATACATCTATAAAACTGAGCTCAATCTAACCAAACTACCATAAAAGATGCCTACCAAGGTACTAAAAGAAGAAAAAAATACATACATAGTTTCATTCCAGCAACTAATCTCGGATTTTTTTTATTAATAATGTACTTTAATAAAAAAAAAAAAAAACAAATTTAGAGGAGTTTTGAAAGTATTTCCAAAAATAGGGTAGATAAATCGTGTACGTGGGCCGCGATTTCCATAAGTCGTGGGTCGTGGTCACGATTCCAAGGATAACTCGCGTACCAGGTACACGACTTCCATGTTGGCACGCTGACAAGGCACACATCACCAGGTTGGGCGATGATTTGGCGCTGATGTGTCGCAGGCCAGCGAAATCGTGTACCAGGTACACGAGTTACTTAATGAAATCGTGTACCAGGTACACGATTAACTTAATGAAATCGTGTACCACGTACACGATTTCGTGGTCCATGAAACCCTACCCCACCCCACTCGTGAAAGCGCCGCAACGACCCCCCTCGATTTTTCTCTCTTCTCTGCTCATTCTTCCGCCGCCGTCCGCCGTTCCCAGTGCCGTCGCCGACCGTCGAGATCTCCGCCGCTGCCGCCGCCTCAGTTCACGTCGCCGCTGCCGCCTCAGTTCACGTCGCCGCTGCCGCCGTTCACGCCGCCGTCGCCGATCTCTCCGCGAAAAACGCCGTTTGGTATATTTTTTTTTCTTTCTTTCATATAAAAACATTGTTTTAGTTTAGATTTTTAGTTTGTGGATGATTTTAGTGATAGATTTTTAGTTTGTGGACTGTTTTAGTGCTTTCAAACATTTATGGATTATTTGGAACCATTTGGGTTGTTTTTGGATTGATTTTGATTGTTATTGGACTGATTTTTGTCGTTTTGGGACTAATTTGGGTTGTTTGAGTTTTGGACTTAGATACATATTTTTATAAGTATATTTTGAACCGATTTGGGTTGTTTTTGGACTGATTTGGGTCCTTTTTTAATTGATTTTGGTTTGTTTTTGGACTGTTTTGGATTGTTTTTGGACTGATTTGGGCCGTTTGAGTTTTGGACTTAGATATATATTACTTTAGGTATATTTTGAACCCGATTTGGGTTGTTTTTGGATTGATTTGGGTCGTTTTTGGACTGTTATGGATCGTGTTTGGACTGATTTGATCTTTTGGACTTAGATATACTTTGTTGAACCTCTTTAGACTTGTTTACTTATTTTTTTGATTTTTTTCGGATTAGTGTGACATATTTTTCATGTTGTTGAAAAAAATAAAATTTAATTAATATTTTTCTAATTTTTTCAGTTATAGTCAAATTGGTAAAATATGTCTTTGGCTCGTGAGAAGTTAGTGATTCTTGAACCTGGAAATGGTGGGGATAGTGATATAGAGACAGAAGTTGATGAATTATTTGGAGAAAATGTTAATATTAATCATCCCCCTAGAAAGCCAAATGAGGAGCCACCGTCAGATATTTTCACACATATAGATTGGGAGATTACTAATTCAATATGTGAAGTAGGGTCCACATTGGAAGAAGGGGCAAAGTGTGTAGAAATGAACCCAGATATAATTACCAAAGGATTATTATTTGAGAATAAAAAGGATCTACAACTTGCCGTAAAAAAATATTGTGTGAAAAACCATTACCAGATTACTGTGGTGGAATCAAATCAAGATATTTGGTATGTGAAGTGCAAACAATGGGATGAAGGGTGCAATTGGAGACTTCGTGCCTGTCGGCGAAAAACTCATGGAATGTTCGAAATTACGAAGCTTGAAGGGGAACATTCGTGTTTATATCCAGAACTCACCCAAGACCATTCACAACTAGACTCAGATTTTATGTGTAATGAAATTCAAAATCTTGTTTGAAGTGATCCTGGAGTTTCTATATCTTTATTGCAAGAAACTATAAAGAAAGACTATGGTTATAGTGTTAATTATAGACGTGTATGGCAAGCTAAACGAAAAGCTTTGATAAAAGTATTTGGTGATTGGGAAAAATCATATGAAGAACTTCCTTATTGGTTGATGGCTGTTTTACACTACAATCCAACATCTAGGGTTGAATGGGACTTCATTCCTACTGAGGTACCACACAATTTAATTCTTGGACGAGTCTTTTGGTCCTTTGGTCCCGCAATAGAAGGTTTTAAATACTGTAGACCAATGATTCAGATTGATGGTACACACCTCTATGGCAAGTATAAAGGGAAATTATTGATAGCTTCATCTGTTGACTCAAATGGACATATATTTCCCCTTGCCTTTGCAGTTGTGGAAGAGGAGAGCACTTCTAGCTGGTCATGGTTTTTACGTGCCTTACGTGCCCATGTTACACAAAGGGATGGTATATGTTTAATTTCTGATAGACATGGAGGCATATTAGCTGCTGTGAATGATGAAGAAAATGGTTGGAGTGAACCTAGAGCATACCATCGATATTGTCTTCGTCATGTGGCAAGTAACTTTAATAAAAAGTATAAATCGAAGCAGCTCAAAGACCTGGTCTATAGGGCAGGACGTCAGCACCAAAGGCGTAAGTTCAATCGATGTATGAAAGAGTTAAAGCGATTAAATCCTGACTGTCTTGAATTTTTCACTCACATGAATCTTGAAAAGTGGACACAATCACATGACAATGGGTATCGCTATGGATGGATGACTACAAACCTAGCTGAATGTATTAATGGTGTGTTCAAGGGAGCTAGAATGTTGCCCATCACGGCATTGGTTAAGTGCACTTGGTATCGGACAATCCATTATTTTGAACAACGTCGAGAAGAAATCAGTGAAGCACTTGATCGTGGTGAAACGTATACACGATATGCTTTAAATAGACTCAGGAGGTGGGAAAAAAGAGCTGCTGCACATACTGTGAAGTCTGTTGATAGAAGTACTTCAAGTTTTGAAATTGAAACAAGAATAAGTATGGTTTCTCCATATAAAGGTCAACAAACACAAGTTGTTTGTTTAAAAGATAACTCATGCACCTGTAACAAGTGGCAGATCTACAAGATCCCCTGCTCCCATGTAATTGCAGCTTGTAACCACATTCATTTGGCACACTTACCTTTTGTTGATGAAACATACAAACTATCAGAATACCAGCGATGCTATGAAAGTCAATTCCATCCTATTCAACATAGAGATTACTGGCCAGAGGTACAATTTGACACACTTCGTCCAAACAAGCATTTGTTGAGGGAACATGGAAGACCAAAATCTAAACGAATTCATAATGAGATGGATTGGCGAGAAGCTGGTACAAAAGTGCGTTGTGGTTTGTGTAAGCGAGAAGGCCATAACAAGCGCACTTGTCCAACTCGCGGCGCTTCATCTTCAACCCATGGATGAAGAAGGTTTATTTTGATTCAAATTTCATTTCTAAACATTATTATTGCTTGATTAAATTGAATTTGATTTTGTTAAATTTCATCAACAGGTATGGAGCTCGTGCAATGGATTTTGTAATGGACTTTGTAATATTAATTTGTAATGGACTTTGTAATAATGTAATGAATCTTGATTTGTAGTGGACTTTGTTTGTAATGGATTATGTTTGTAATAGATTATGTAATAGACTTTATAATAGATTATGTTTTCTTTGTTTGTAATGGATTATGTTTGTTTGTAATGAATCTTGATTTGTAATAGACTTTATAATAGATTATGTTTTCTTTGTAATGAATCTTGATTTGTAGTTGCTAATGGACTTATGTGTTTTTAAATGTTCAGTATAAATATGGAACCTGGGCCAATTAACCCAAGACAATTATATTTACAACGTACGCACCGTTCACAGTCGATATGGGATGATCAATCTACTACTATCTTGCAATGTCGAAGAAGAGAGGCAGTGGTTAACAGAAATATCAATATAGATCAACGCATCGTGCCTTACGTACAACAAGCTGGATTTTGGGGGGTTGCACAGATTGGGTTCATGCAACTAAATTGGCATCTTATTACTGCGTTGGTTGAGCGATGGAGGCCAGAAACCCATACATTTCATATGCCTTGTGGAGAGTGTACGGTTACACTTCAAGATGTTGCAGTACAGTTCGGATTACCTATAGATGGAGAACCTGTAACTGGTTCATTGCAATATAATTGGGGTCAGGTATGTGAGGATTTTTTGGGAGTTCGACCCCCTGAATTGCATGGATCTAGATTAAGCATTCCATGGTTGGCAGCACAGTTTGCAGAGTTGCCCCCCAATGCCGACGAGATCACAATACAGAGGCTTGCGAGAGCCTTTATTATGCAATTGATTGGAGGGTTTCTTTTTGCTGACAAGTCCAACACACTTGTTCATCTCATGTTTCTTCCACTTTTAGAAAACTTCGAGACAGTTGGACAATATTCTTGGGGTAGTGCATGTCTTGCATGGTTGTATAGAGAATTATGTCGAGCTAGTAGTGCCAGTGCATTAGAGATAGCCGGTCCATTAATACTACTACAAGTTTGGGCGTTCGATCGGTTTTCTATTGTCGCACCACTACACGACTTGCCGACCACTGGTCATTATGCTGGACGCCCACTTAGTGCTCGGTATGTTAAATTTACGTAATTAAAATTTATCATAAATTTGCATAAAAAGTATGCTTTAATTGTATTGTATAATGTGTAGATGGAATGGGATTTTGGCTGCATCTGAGCAAACTACAAATTTGTTGATCATGTATCGTATTACATTTGACTGTCTTATGTCCAACCAGGTAAAACAGTAATCAAATTTTTTCTTATTTAAAAAAAATGTACATTAATAAATTTATTGTTTTATAAATTTCAGATCACATGGACACCATACACACCTGAGATTATGGCCTTACTACCAGACTATTGTCGTAATGGACGGGAGATTTGGTTGACTGTAAGCCCTCTCATATGTTTTCATATTGTAGAGTGGCATTACCCAAATCGAGTGCTAAGACAATTTGGAATGCGACAAATGGTGCCGCCATTTTGCGATACAGTCATAGAGTTACATCAGTTAGACTTGCGAGGTAAGCACGATCACGATTGGCGACATCATCATGCATCATATATATCACTGTGGCGTGCACGCCGTGATCATTGTGTCTTGGGCGACATAGTAGACATGCCAGTTGTGTCGGATGACTACTTACACTGGTATGATTCAATCACGAGGAGGTATATCACGCGTGAGGGTGCTTATTATGCTTGCACGGTATAATATATACTTTGATTTTGTTATTATTGAATTTCAGTTACAAATATTTTTATTATTTTAATTATTTTCTTCTTGCAGAATAACTTTGTTCGAGATGTGCAACATTTTTCTGTGGAGCAAAATATACCACAGTTAGGTTCTATGTGTGAGCAATGCGTCACGAACATAACTGATATCATTCAACAAACTAGGAGACTTACTGTTGCTGACACTGATCGGACACGTGCTCGTCGTAGACGCCGTCGACAACAGGCTGCAGACATTCCACAGCAGAATGAAGATGAAGAACCTCCTATAGTTGATGATGACACTTTAGCTCATCAAGTTCAGTCACTAGCAGATCAGACAGACATTGCTTCAAGTTCTGGACATGGTGACATAACTCAACAAGATATTGATGATGTGATTCATCACCAATCACACATGGAAGCGCCTCAACCTCGTCGTGGAGCTCGTTAGAGAAGACCACGTCGTTGTGGCACTTAGGATTTTACTTATTTTTTGTACTAGTTTTTGTAAAAGACGAAATTATTCCAGAAGATTGTTGTCTGTGAAATTTTAGAAAAATATCTATTTACATTAATTATTAAAAAAAAAAGAAATTTTTACTTCGAAATAAATTTTAAATATGAAAATATTTAAATGTGGTATACAAAATTGCATACTTAATTAAAAAATTAAAAAAAAAAAAAGTAAACTCGTGTACCTGGTACACGAGTTTAATGCAAAATCGTGTACCAGGTACACAAGTTTAATGTAAAATCGTGTACCAGGTACACGATTGTTACCACGTAAACCGTGTACCTGGTACGCGATGCTTACTGGAATCGTGTACCACGTACACGATTTTATCCAACGGAAATCGTGTCCAAGGTACACGATTGTTAACTACTCTAATTTTGTCAATAGTTTCAAACTTCACCCCACCTTTGTAATTTGTTATTTTAATTGCATTATTAATATTTTTATTTTGAAAACTACATTAGATTTGTCATTTTTTTTTTAAATTACATTATTCGAGAAATTACCCCACTAATCTCGTGCTATTTTGTTTTCATATTTTTTAAGTTCAACAATTTTAAGGTCGGGATCTTTTTTTTTTTTTTTTGAATAGAAATAAATTTCATTAAACCAAACTTCGAATCGTTGACTTTTAGGATGGTAAATAATTCATTTATCACTTAAGCTATGCTCAAATTGGTATTTTGTTTTCATTTTTTAACTTTTGTAAAATCACTAATTTGCACATGTTATATCAAGACCTCCAGACCACACAACACAGAATCTCAAATACCACAAACCAAGCAACAAACACACTGAAAGCACAGTCCAACGAGCTTAAACCAGAACACAGCAAACAAATCATAAATCCAGAATATGTAAACAGAGGATAGGGAAAGAAGAGAACACAGAAGTTTTATTAGTGGTTCGCTCCTTATAAACGGAACTACATCCACTTTAGGCTATTTCACTAGATTATCAACAAGGTTACAAGTTTACTAGAGATACGACTCTTCTCCAAGGATAAATACATATTAAACAATAAACGATCTCACCTGGATCAAAACAATCTGCATATACAACCTTGAAATAAATCAGAGATGAAGAAGAAGACTCTCACAGCAACACCAGTGCATCAGCTTCTCTCTTCAGCTCTCTCCCAGAAATGCAGGCTCTATCGCACACACTCTCTCGGTGAAGAAACCCTTTGCAGCTTGAATTTTATCCTTCTCTGATAACCGAATGGAGCCCACTCTTTTCTCCCATTTTAATTCCCCAAAAAACGCCTTGCCTGAACAACAGAATTTAGACTGACAATAACTAACTTGTACGACCATGTGCTGAAATTCCTTCTTGGCTTTTATTCACCATCTTCTAATTTCACCAGATGAGGGAAAAACAAAGCCCCAACTGAATCAGCAATGCTCAGCTGACTAAACACTCACAAGGCTGATTAGGATTTAAAAATGCGCAGGTGGCTCCACATACTTTTGACTTAGATTAGCAAAGAAATTAACAATTCTCCACCTTGCTAACTATAGTCAAATAATCAGTAACCTTCTTTATAAAACATAATCATATATGAAAGGCCTTAAATCAGTAACAAACTACACAGCACATACCTTGAGAGCTTTTGTACAACTCTCAAGCTTCAGAAGAGGAAGAGACTTCGTTAAACTATCAACAGCATTTTCACTTGAAGGAATCTTCTTCAGCTTAATCTTTCCTTCAAGAATGATATCTCTGATGAAGTGGAATCTCACGTCTATATGCTTGGTCCTCTTGTGGAAAGTTTGATTCTTTGACAAATACACTGCACTTTGACTATCACATTACACTTCGTGCTCACCTTCAAGATCTTCACCAAACTCTTCAACAAGTTCACTCAACCACAAGCCTTCTTTAAAAGCTTCAGTGACTGCCATGTACTCTGCTTTAGTGGTTGACAAGGCTACAACTGTTTGAAGAGTGGATTTCCAGCTTACTGTATTTCTAAGTAAGGTGAAAACTAAACCGGTTAGGGACCTCCTTCTGTCACGATCTGTGGCAAAATCTGCATCAACAAAAGCAATTAGTTTGCCATATTTTAATGGTTCATTTGTATACAATAAACCATAGGAAATTGTCCTCTTTACATATCTTAGCAACCATTTCACTACAACCCTATGTTCTTTCCCTGGATTTGCCATGTATCTACTCACAACACTGAGACCGTGAGCTAAGTCTGGCCTTGTGCACACCATGAGATACATTAAACTGCCAACTGCATTGGCATAAGGAACTGATTCCACACTGATAGCACAATTTATTGTGTTATATTTTATATGATTTTATTGTTAGTCCTGTGTACTTTTTGGCCAATTTTATGTTTATTTGGTTTTGTTTTGTAGGAATCGAACATTTCAATGGAAATCGACGTTTTGAAGATTACCGATGAGTTAAGAGCTGAAGAATGGGTTCGAGCCAAGAAAAGAAGCGAAGAAAACAAAATTTGAGGCCTATCGTTGAGACGCTAGCCCTTAGTGCGTCTCAACGCTAGGTATATGACTGGAGGCGCGCAAATTCGAGGCAGCGTCGAGACGCTACCTCCACAGCGTCTCGACGCTTCGAAGTTTCCAGATTTAATTAGGGCACGCGCGTGATAGCGTCGGGACGCTGTGTCCTCAGCGTCTCGACGCTGTCGCACATAATGGATAGTATATAAGGTTTGCGATGCCATCTGATTGGGGGCTATTTTGGAGAGAGAAACACGACTTCTAGAGAGAGAAAATGGACAGAACAAGGCAGAGAGAGTTGGAGCTTGGATCGGGAGGATCGTGACGGGAACGCACGGGAATCACGGCTAGCGAGTTTAATCCTTCTCCCTTATTTCTCGTACTGATTTTTAGCATGTTTGGGACTAATTTCGCTTGTATTTTAAAGACCATGTGTAGCTAGATTTCATTTCTTAGGGGCTTGATGTAGCCATTAGTTTGTATAGATTAATTTACAGATTTTTTAGGACATTTCGTAACGCGGTTTATTTATGCAATTGTATGATTAATGCTTATAATCTCTTGATCACGGATTGTATGTTGTTGTTTCTGAACTAATCGCTCGGGAGAGGGTAGTTTAGATTAGACTCTCAATTGCATGACTTAGGTGATTCTTTAATCGAGAGATTTTGGATTGCTTGAGAAGCTGTTAATAGGATTGATCTTATTGTTTATGCTTGTTGTTGAAATTAGATAGGGATATCAATTTCTTAATTTGCATAAAGAATTAATTGCACTCGGGAGAGGCTTTTAAGTACTGAAAATCCTTGGTTTATGAACTTGTTACGAATTTGTTCCTAATTATTCTTTAAATTAATTCATGCATCTAATAGGTGAAATCAATTCCCTAAGGCCTTTCTCCATTGAGTTTCCATATTTTATTGCTTTGATTAGTTTTTCATTGATTTGCATATCTCTCGTTTATTTTCTCTAAATAAAATTGGGCAAATATACCTGTAATAATTAGGGGAATTAGAAAACCAATCCAGAGGACGACATTCGATTTTTAATCACTATATTATAACTTGGGCCCGTACACTTGCGGTTAGCAATTTGTGCATCATACACTGCTCTTTTCTTCAGGTGTCAATGGGCATTGTTGCATAGAAAGTTTGAAGTGGTTTGTTAAAGGTACTTCTACTGGTTTACTGTTTTGCATATTTGATAACTGCCCAAAAGGTAGTTATTTAGGCCTCATTTCTATAAGGATTTGTGTGTCTTTTGTGCTTAAGAGGGTTGGTTTTAGATGGATATTACATGTTTTAACCCATTTGGAAGAATGGAAGCATTGAAAATTATTTTGTGCAGATTATGCTGCTGGGCGACTGGAGGGAGCAAATTCTGTGCTGCAGCAAAACTGGGAACAGAACTGCCACATCACAGCTCGTTAGCCAACTTCATGAACCGACTTTTGTTGAGTTATTCTCGTGATAAAGGATCAAGGAGAGCCTTACACGTGTCCTAGTTGACCTAATTCAAGTCTCCCATCCTTCTATAAAAGGAAGTAGCCATCAAAGTCAAAAGCATTCCATCTTTGTTTGGAAGCCAAGTAGTATAGAGAGATTAGAGATTACCAAGAACACCATCATTCGCAAGTTGATTAAGGAGATTATTATTTTCTTTATTGTCTTGTGATTATGGACATGCCTACTCAGATTGTAATTCATGTTTCCATGTTTATTATGAACTAAGTAGCTTAAGGTGTTGGTTAGGAACATGTAGTTGTTGTGCTTAAACTTTAGTAATATATTGATTATTGCATCTTGGTTAATTGTTGTGCCTATTTCCATTTTATGCCCGTCTGGCCAGCCGGTGTGAATATCTCTCTCTAGTTTCAGGGATGATTTAGAGAGTGTGTGGCAATTATCCACACTACGATCATTGTGTATTGGTGAACCCCAGTGACTGAGGGATAGCCAGTTGCCTAGTGCTTGATCGATCACACTTCATTGGGGTTGAAACACATTCCAAAAGATCCGGAGTTCCGGGAGGAATCCGCTAATAATACTGCAAGAGTTGCATGATCAATAATATTGCTAGAGCATCTTTTTAAACAACTACTAACCTAACCAGCGCCTGCCTTTAATCTGTCTATCTATTTGTTTATTCTTTGTTCTGTCATTTACTTTGCTCCAGCATAATTCTTATAAAACCAAATCATTGTTACCATCTTTGAAACCATTAGAAAGTTACACAAAATAGATAAAGTGGAAGCTAATTCAGGGCTCGGATTGATAATATTACTTGCTGCAGACTGTGTATACTTGCACATGAATTCTAGAGTCTTTTTATACCATATTTTACTCACTCTAGGAACCCAACAATATTAAATCTGGTGAGCATTTTTAAAGCATAAGATTCTTGAGACAATCTAAGAGTATCAGCCCCTCAGTTTCTTATAATGTTTATCCCAAGTATCTTTTGTGCCTTTCCAAGATCCTTCATTTCAAAGGCACTCTTTAGATCTTCTTTCAGCTTATCAATCTCAGATCTATCCTTACTAGCCAACAACATGTCATCAACATATAAAAGGAGAAAAATAGGAGATTTGTGTTTAAGATGCTTAACATAAACACAAAGGTCCATTTTGCTCCTGCTGAACCCACAATATATCATAAAGGCATCAAATTTCAGATATCATTGCCTAGGTGCTTGCTTCAAGCCATACAATGATTTTTTCAATAAACATACCTTGTTTTCTGTTCCCTTGACAACATAACCCGGTGTCTGTTGCATATAGATAGTTTCTAAAATTTCTCCATGCAGGAAAGCGGTTTTGACATCTGATAACTGTCCAAAAGGTAGTTATTTAGGCCTCATTTCTATAGGGATTTGTGTGTCTTTTGTGCTTAATAGGGTTGGTTTTAGATATATATTATATGTTTTAACCCATTTGAAAGAATGGAAGCTTTAGAAGTTATTTTATGCAGAATGCATTGCTGAGCGACTAGAGGGAGTAAATTCTGTGCTGCAGCAAAGCTGGGAGAAAAACTGCCACGTCACAGCTCGTTAGCCAATTTAACAAACCGAATTCTGTTGAGTTATTCTCGTGATAGAGGAGCAAAGAGAGCCATCCACGTGTCTAGGTTAACCTAAGTCAAGCCTTCTATCCTTCTATAAAAGGAAGTAGTCGCTCAAGTCAAAGTCATTCCACTTCTGGGGAAGAGACCACTCTCATTTCCATCTTGGGAGCCGAATAGAGGAAAGATTGGAGACCATCAAGAAAACCATCATTCGCAAGCTGATTGAGGAGATTAATATTTTCTTTTATTATCTTGTGATTATGGACATGCCTACTCAGATTGTAACTTGTGTCTCTATGTATTTTATGAACTAAGTAGCTTAGGCGTTGGTTAGGAAACAATGTGATTGTCGTGCTTAATTCTAGTAATAAATATTGATGAATGCATCTTGATTAATTGTTGAGTTCATTTCTATTTTATGCCCGCCTAGCCAGCCGGTATGAATATCTCTCTCTAGTTTCAGGGATGATTTAGGGAGTGTGTGGCGATTAATCACACTAGATCATTGTGAATTGGTGAACGCCAGTGACTGAGCTAGGGATAGCCAGTTGCCTAGTGCTTGATCAATAGTACTTCATTGGGGTTGAAACACATTCCAAAAGATCCGGAGTTCCGAGAGGAATCTGCTAATAATACT